>OX387317.1:0-1267115 GCA_947562085.1 Eudonia lacustrata | reverse complement strand
ATATATATATATATATAATATATATATATATGTACATATATATATATATTTTACGTGAGTATGTATTTAACGTAGTTATCTTAACTATAAATAGAAACTGTTTTGGCAAATGAAAAACATAGATTAAGTTATTACCCCCGTAATTTAAAATGCTGTTTGTTTCCCATTAAGAATAAGAATAAGAATAAGAATAAGAAACATTTATTGACCTGCACAAAAACAAATACAAACAGATGAGAAAAATAAAAATAAAATAAAACAGAAGAACATCTTAAAACAATTAACACAATCACAAAAAAAAAATAGAAATAAAATAAAAGAGAAAGAACACTATAAATAACTATGATATGTGCAAGGCCAAGCGGTAGCTGTCTCAGCAATGCTTTTGTGGCAATACACATAGTGCCACAGAAGCGCTGGTTTTCAGACAGCTCCCTGAAAGTGAAGTGGCGACGACTTGTGGTGTGACAAAAATAATATACTACATAAATACTAATAGGAAAATTATAAAAAAATTAAATAAAAACATTAAATAAATAAATAAATTTATTCGTAAATAGCTTCTATCCTGCGGCTGATGAAAATTTGCAGTAATGTAAAATAAAACCTTGAATTTAGAAATAGACCACTCGAAATAACTCTCGATGATGATGACAATGAGAAGCTCAATGGCTCATGGTGATTAACGCGCCCGGTCTGCGACTGCTAAGGTTAAGCAATTTTCACAAAGGCTAGTCATCGGATGGGTAACCAAAGATTTATCATCTCGAGCTCCCCGTGCTTTGGAAGGCGAGTAAAGCCGTTGGTCCCGGCTGCATTAGCAGTCGTTAACAACCACCAATCCGCACTGGGCCCGCGTGGTGGTTTATGGCCCGTTCTTCCTATCCATCCATAAGGAAGGCTCGTGGCCCAGCAGTGGGGACATATAATGAGCTGGTGATGATGATGATGAAATAAATATTCTATGCAGACGAAGTCGCGGATACCAGCTAGTACTTTATAACTTTACATTATAACCCCTAAATAGTTGTGTTCGCAGTGTTTAAACTTTAATAAAGCCAAGTTCCTAGTTGGCAAACAACTTGTTCACCTCGATCCATAATGTAAGGGGATTATTTGAGCCTAGATAGCGCCGGGTTAATCTTGGCGCTTGCATTGGCCCGGTCTCCACTTTTCAACATACATTATATAAGGGATATACTTACAAAGTTTTACGGTAAGTACCAGAAATTGTTTGAACTTTGTATAAACTTTGTCCTTTAGGCGTTCCTCTTACTCCTACGAGTCCAAAGCTCCTACAAAGCTCATCATCATCATCATCATCTCAGCCAAAATACGTCTACTGCTGGACAAAGACTTCCTCCAAGGATCTCCACAATGACCGGTTTTGTGCGGCTCGCATCCAGCGGTTTCCCGTGACCTTCACCAGATCGTCGGTCCACTTTGTTGGAAGCCTGCCCACACTGCGCTTTCCGGTACGCGGTCGCCACTCAAGGACTATTCCGCCCCAGCGGCCATCAGTCCTGCGAGCAATGTGCCCTGCCCACTGCCTCTTGACCTTAGCAACTCTTCGGACTATGTCGGTAACCTTTGTTCTTCTGCGGATCTCCTCATTTCTGATTCGATCACGCAGAGAAACCCCGAGCATAGCCCTCTCCATTGCTCTTTGAGTGACCTTCATCATCATCATCGTCAACCTGATAAATTCCCTCTTATCAACCCCCTACACTGGTCTTGGGTGGGTTGATGTGCTTTACCGACCTCCAGCTTGTGGTAACAGCTAGAACTAACGGCTAAGCGTGCCTTCTGTAGAGCGGAAGAGCTCGGTTCTAATTTGGTCACCCCTCTACTGTCCAGGCATTGCAAATATTGCTTAACTTACAAAATCGCAACGGGAACCCGCATGACGCCATCGAACTCCTATGAAAGAAATTACCTATTTTTCCATTATAATACGTATGGAACCTGTGGTTAATAAACATACCTAGATATGTATTTATAAATCACTTCTGCAAAAATTATAATTTTGAAGCGAGCACTCAAACTTTGATACGAATTTAAATTTTCGGCGCTGTTTCGTCGAATTTCTCCCATTGCCAGTTGTTACTAGTGTAATAATAAACACGAATGTTCACACTGCAGAGGTGGATTCGTAAATAAGATCTAACCCAATAAATTCACATCTATTCATAAAATCTCTGGTGACCAGGTCAGATGGGCACTTATTTTTAACTGCCTCTTTGAAGTCCTTCCAGCCCGCATAAAAATGGAATGGGAGCGATGCCGCAATTTCGTTTGAAACGCAGGTTAGAAATAAATCAAATTGAATAAAATATCCTTTTTGGCGTACATGTCTTTTGAGTCAACATTGTTTTTATGAATTATACTACTTATACATCATGTATAAAAATATGTTGATACATATTGACAGTAAATTAAGAATTAGTAATTTGAAATTTCATATTCTTCAACTTGATCACTGTCATCCTCATCATCATCATCAACCTACATAAGCCCACTGCTGGACGTAGGCACGATACTGTGCAAAACTGTGTGTCAGACAAAACTGTGTGATAAATATATATATATATATATATATATATATATATATATATATATATATATATATATGTGTACCTACTGTGAAAATAAGGAAAATCCAAGTGAGCACATAATTATGTTTTTTTTTCGTTTTTAAGTATGTTTAGTATTTTATTATTATATTAAAAAATGTGTTTTGATTTAAGATTTTATTATTTATTTTCTTAAGAGCGTTTACGCCGCACACTAGTGCCACTAATGAAAAAAAAACATATCTAGTAATTAGAGATAGAAAATCAAATGGTTTAGTTAAATAAGACGTTACGGCCACTTTTAACTATAATGCCATATTTAACTAAACCATAACATGTCAGGTGTTCATTAGGTGACGTAAAAATGCTAAATTACTTCATTCGGATAGTTTGTTGAGCATAATTTGATTATCTATCTCTAATTACTAGAAATTTTTTTTTTCATTGGCGGCGCTAGTTTGCGGCGTAAACGCTCTTAAGAAGCAATAACTTACTAACGGTGTGTGTAATTATGTTATAATTATGTTTAATTTGCCGATAGTAACTTAGTGTCTACACAATAAATAAGTAGGGATATATCAAAAGAGCTTCATTTGGCAAGATTATTACTAAACTCTAATACATTTAGTAGAACGTAGTACTAGCTAAACCAAGCCCTCATCACAGTGCCTCTAACTTTGCTCTACTTACTTAGTAACTTTGAAACTAAAATAGACACATCTCATGTACCAATACTAACAACGTAATTTGTATGTAATTTAATCTGGATTATTATTTATGCTACTTCGTACCTATAACTGCTATAATTTATTATGTGTTTCGGTGGTTTAAGTTTAAGGTTTAGGTACTTAGAATGACTGTGACTCGAAAACAAATAACTTTAATTTTAATAAAATGCTTTACTTTAAACGATTTTTGTGAAACATCTTTAAGACAAGAAATAAGCCTCCTGAGTTTCTTGCCAGCTCTTCTAGATCGAAGGCTCTCCCAAAATCGGAACTGGTCTACCACCAGTAGTTTAGTCTAAAATATTTTTTTTAGTTTTATGATTTATAGTTTTGACGTCACTAAGTGCCTGTGAAGGCTTATCTATATCTATACTAATATTATAAAGAGAAAACCTTTGTATCTTTGTATGTATGTTTGTATGTATGTATGTATGAATGTATGTATGTATGTATGTATGTATGTTTGCAACGAATAAACTCAAAAACTACTGGACCGATTTAAAAAATTCTTTCACCATTAGAATGCTACATTAGCGCTGAGTAACATAGGCTAATACCCGGCGTCATGGGGGCTGGGTCAAGATTACCCGCGTCTTTTTAGTTTGCCTATAACTTCCAAACTATTTATGCGACGTTGCCGCTTTTCTCAGTAGCTGGAGTTGTTGAGTGCCTCGACACGTTTCTTGAGCAGAATCAGTCGGGCTTCAGCCGCGTTGGGAGCTACACGTACCACAAATTTAAAAAGGTAATTATCACCCACGCCCGTATTCGGTTTAACAATTTTGCGCCATTTTTCTTATGCGTGGTTTATGTTAGTTATTCTTGTTTTTGTTGGATATTATTTGTATCGCTGCATGTTTTTGTGGTTTTATAGTTTTTGTTTCATTTTGTAGATAGGTTTAATAAAAATGGACAGTGAAGAAAAAGATAGGCGACGTATTTTGGCGATTCTTGAGGAATCTGACTCGGATGTGACGCCGTCTGATCGGGAATCTGACAAGGATGAAGACCATTTATGTGGGCGTAGCCAGAATAGCAACACAGAGCAGGAGCAGCAACGACGCCGATATTTGAAAAATGTCGGCCTTGCTCTTGTCAGTGACCACTTGAAAAACCGCCGGAATGTTACAAGTTTGCCACGAGAATTGCGTAAAAAAATCTGCAAATTTGCTGGCGAACCTTCGTGGGAGCCTCCAACAATAAAATCAAACACTCCCAAGAGGTGTCAGGTGTGTCCTGCGAGTAAAGACCGCAAAACAACTCACGTGTGCAAAAGTTGCTTTAAACATATATTTCCTCAACATATTGTTTCTTTCTGTGAGGTTTGTATCAATAATGATGACGTTAATTAGTGTTTTTGACTATTTCCTTAATTGTTCATATCAGCAGATTTATAAAAGTACCACTTACAATTTAAAGACTGATAATTGTTATATTTAACTTTGATTTTGCTAGAAGAAGCCAAATGTGTTGATTTTTTTTAGTGTTACTTGTTCCAATTGATTAAAAATTTATTCTTAAGTTTATTTAGTGTTTTATTACCTTAATAACAGTAACATAATGCTTGTAACAAATATATTAATTTCCTCAAATAGATACTGAAATATATGACATTGTCTGTTCCGGTAAAAAAAAACCACCACGCCGAGAAAAAAAATACCACCCGCGCGAAACCGGGGCGGGTCGCTAGTGTTGAATAAAATGATTTGACTTTGACAACTTAATAATAGTCCTTTCAAACGATCCAGGAAAGCTAAAACGCGTATGTACATTTTTTTAGGTATGGGTACACGTCACTAGTCTAGCGGAACTATGGGTATTGAACCACAACTTTACGCGTTCAACCCCAGATCTATCCGTTTGGCTACAGGCCCTTTCTGCTAATATAATAAACTAAAATAATAAAATGAGGAGGACTTAACTGCTCGCCTGTACGAGGCAACGGGTCACCGGAGATCAGGTAAATTTTTCGCACAGCGCATTAGCTTGACCATTCAAAGAGGCAATGCCGCCAGCATTTTGGGCACCTTGCCTCCGACAGGCAAGTTAGTTAAAGTTTTTATTTAAAGTTCTTAAAATATATATATATATATAAATATTTTTTTTAAATTAATAAATCACACCAATATCTTATGATCGCATTTATTGCGAAAGTTTGTGTGTATGTATGTTCGTATATTTGTTGCTTCTTCACGCTGCAACGGATGGATGGATTTGGATGAAATTCGGCATACAGATAGTTTATAACCTGGAATAACATATAGGACATAGTTTTTATCCCGATATTCCCACGGGAATCACACTATAAATATACTAAAAACGACAATTTCATTTTCCAATAAAAAATATTTGTTTGTTTTGTTGTCATGGAAACCAAAGAGAATTTAATCACTTGATGGAAACTGTCAAAGCGGTACGAAGTCCGCCGGGTCCACTAGTAGACTATATATTGCTTTTATAAACAAAATAATAATTCTACATCGGTCTATCGAAATGCCCGCAAAACCCTCGAAACAAAACGTTATCACCTATCACGAAATAACTTGAGCGACTATCAACTATCTGCGAACATTTCCCTACCCCTGTCCGTAAAACCCTTCCAAATCTCGGGGACTTTAATACATATTCAAATTTCCGAAGCCGTGTTTTGTCAACTCAAGATCGAACTATCCCAACTCGCTAAGTTCTGGAAGGCTTCGAATCACATACATTATGAAGGCAAACATTTTGCTCGCAGAAGGATAATTTATTTGTGTAATAAGGGGAATATTTATGTTGCATGTGCTCACGTTCCTATATTAATGGAAGTCTGCTTTTTTTTTCTTTAGTTGTTATTGTCTCTCTTGGGGTTTAATGCTTTCGTGGTGTTAGTGTGGTGTTATTATAGTAAATAATGACCCAATATTTGTAGCACTACTGTGGCCTTTAGCGTTAAAGTCCGGTGATGTTAAAAAGGCCTTCTACGGCCATCAGCAAACTCTCAAATGAAAAGCTTTTAGCGCTTATTAACTTAATATTTGTTAATATATTTGAAAAACTTGTATCTACTGGAATAATGCGTTTCTTGAAGCTGTTGAAGCAGCGGTAAACGCTGACGGCGCTAAAATCAATCGCATACAAAACAAAACACGCTCGAAGCGACCTTAAATACGTACCTGTAACATTTTGGGAATAAGGAAATTAATTATGAAAGCTTATATTGTAACTCGCACATAATGTTTGGTCCTTACTTATGAAATTGACGTTTTTTTCTGACTTATTAAATGGTCTTAAAGTTCTAAAAGTGAATACCGGTTGTTAATATTATTATACACCTTTAATTAGGACTATGTTACTTAGGCTTCAGTAATAACAATTATTAGTAATTTTATGTCATTACGTTCAATTTTTTTTTTAAATTGACTACTTTTTTTGTTTGCGGAATTGTCTTTTTGTTAGAAAAAAAATCAAAGCTTTGAAGGGACTTGATTTTATTTCTTTTTAATGTTTGCTATATTTAGCTAGTGAAACAAACACATTACTCTACAATTTTTATAGTTTTAACATAAATAGATGCTAAGAAAATTAAAAAAACAAACCAAACAAAACGTCAATTTCATAGGTAAGGATTGATTCCTATTACATTCAGCCACTCTTGAAAACCGCCTACCAAACTCCCTAAATTTGAAAGTGAAACCCATTCTGCAGCGACACCTTATGGTAATGCCGAGCCACCAACGGCAACGCAAGCAGCCCGAGCGAACGCTGATTGCGCTAAAATCAATCGCGTACGAAACAAAACACGCTCGAAGCGACCTTAAAAATGTGTTACGCAATTTGCCTTCCGTAAACTCACCCTTCTGGTGAGCGCGCGCGATATCGCGGAGCGAGCTAAGCTCTCGTAGGGGGGATTTTTTGTCGCATTCCCTCTCAACCCTCTCTTCTTAGACTTCGGTGCGCCTTCGACGCGGGGGGGCGGGGGGGGGGGACATCAGCAGTCATTTGATTTCGAAATACACTTTGCTTGTAAATAATTGTCGATAAAATCAAACTTGTGGAACGAGTGTATTGACTGCACCTAAATTTTCCTAAGCCTGCGACAACTCTCATATTTAGAATGTAATAGAATATAATACTTTATTGTATACACAAAAAATAATATTACTTTAAGCAATAAGAAACTTAGCTTTTTAGAATTATTTAATAGGGTATGAAAATAAATAAATTGAAGCTGATAATAATATGTTTTAATGTAAATACACTTTTTGAATGTACGTATATCGCTTGAAAGGAAATATATTGACTAAGCGACATTAAGAAGTTATACGAATTTATTTTGAATGAATGAATGAATAAATAACAATTTTCTAATAATCCAAACGTTAAACTACTCTCTCGTACATTTAGTTTAATGTCGCTTATTTCTTATATATATACATGTACCGTGCGTGATACTTAAATGTCTAGTTACCTAAAGTCGAGTGGAACGGCCATTTAACGTTACAAAATAAAAAAGACAAAAACAAATGACGGGCACAAGAAGTCTGAACTGTTTCCAAATACAAAACCAACACGAACGAACACCTACCACGGCGCAGGCGGGCGTCGCCGCCGTCGTTCGGAGCGCCGCCATTTCACTTGCTAATCTGAAGGATTATTTCCAGGGCCGCCACACCGCACATGTTTGTTTTCTTCCAATATATCCTCTAAGGACATATTCGGTTTATTGTTCCCGGAATCCTTAACTGTTGGTATGTAAAGCACTTATCTTTGTTGTCGCAAACAGATTTCGTTAGCGTCATTTGGACAGCTGTTTAACTGTTTGCTGAAGCTCGGGATAAAAGTGAACGCTCTCTGAGGTAATGTGGAACGGGATTAAATGCGGCACACTTGCGGGGGACTTGGTTACGTAAGGATTTTCTTTCTTATTTGCAAGGAACAATGTTGACATTCTATTTAAAACGATGACGTTGGCCAAATTACCTGTGAATCAAAGCGCTTGGATCGATAACTTCTCTTGAGTTCAATTTCTAAGTCGAGTAGTGTTTTTCGTATTTTTTGATGCATAGACCGGGTTTGTCGTAACCAACCTGCATTTGGCAAGCATGGTTAGTAAACTACCCATAAATTGTAGCGAAAACTTGATTTCAATGATGTAGCAGCAGTGGGTCATTTTAATGGTTATTAAATTTACATGTATATGTTGCCAACTGGGTCACAGATGCAAATATATCGGGCTGGCCGGCGATCGGTACCAAATCAACCAAGCTGGCATATGCGGGTAGTGGGCAGGAACATGACAATTAGAGGATATGATTGGCTTTCGAAGGAACCGTTAATCTACATATTCTTAAGAACTGGTTTTACTTGCCATTTTAATACACGAATCATCACTTTTCATCCAAAGTTGAAGTACTGATGTGAATGCGAAAGCGCAATAACGTAGCTTTTTCAAACGACAATATTATTATGAGGCAAAAAAACGAATCGTATACTTTTACAAATTATAATCTGTTGTATCAAACTTTTACTTTTGTGATTTCTTAATTTTAAGATGACAAAATATACTTAATTTTTGCAGTTATACGAACCATAAGGTTTCTAAACGATTATTTTAAAAAAATGCGAGCAAAACCGCAAAAAGTGTTTCATGTTAAAGTATTTTTTCCCAGAAGTTGCCTGTTCACAAACAGACGGTGGCAGCGCGTTAAAATCGTTTTTCTTTTATTATTAGGTTGACAAATACTCCATTATGATGGGAGTCTAGATGTAAAGACAGCTAGTGAAGACAGAATGTGTCATCAGTAGGCTTAGCCAAAGCAACATTAAAAAAACGATAGCGAAGTTAGAAAAGAATAAAATGTATGGGATTGACATAACCCGCGCTAAATCACGTGGTCAATCTTATGTCGATCCCATACATTTTATTCTTTTCGAACTTCGCTATCGTTTTCTTGATGTTACTTTAAGAAAACAATAGCGAAGTTCGAAAAGAATAATATGTATGGGATTGACCTAAGCCGCGCTAAATCACGTGGTCAATCTTATGTCAATCCCATACATTTCATTCTTTTGGAACTTCGCTATCGTTTTCTTAATGTTACTTTGGCTACCGCCACAGCGTCCGCATCTTGCCGACTCGCAAGTTGATTCTGGAGACCTCGAGTGAGGAACCACTTATTTATTCTTTGACTGTGCGCATTAAAAATGATGACACAAAACGTTTGGTTCTTAAAATATTTTTGTTTTGTTTATATAATTTTTAACGCAATTGGGAGAGCACCTGACCCGGTATGCCAGAAGGGTGTAAGTTCAAATCCTGCTCGTGGTAAGAAATTTTTCAACATTTGTGTTTTTGTAATTTAATCGCAACAAAATTCGCGTTAAAAATTATATAAACAAAACAAAAACATGGCTTGCCTACTTCTTAACTGATCTTTGGTATTTGTAAAAATATTATGATCGGATGTTAATGACGGTAGTTGTTGACATTGAATGGGCGCCATTGGCTTTCAAAGTAAAAAGGTAAATAGTGTTGAATAATTTCGGTGGGCTGGTTAGAACCACGATAGCTCAATAGGGAGAGCACCTGACCCGGTATGTCAGAAGGGTTCAGGTTCAAATCCTGCTCGTGGAAATTTTTTCAACATTTGTGTTTTTGTAGTTTGGTTCTTATAATGGAGTGTGTCCTAGTGAGTTTGCTTATTTTCGAGAGAGTTTATTGATTGCCTGAGACTTTTCTTTCAGCGTCACCGGACTTTTTTATCACCGCCCCCATAAAGTCCTGGTTTCTACCATCAGAAAGTTTCTTGAGGGAATGGCATCGCACAAGCATGTTTTTTTAAAAATTTTTACGGTTAAGCACATTGCCTTGATCACACCTGATGTTAGTGTTGATAAGACCAATGATGGAAGCGCTCTTCACCCGGGATTTTCAACTAGTGAGGCACTGGCAATCTTATCTCTAGCTGCCGGAACACAACAATGCTACAAACATTGATGTTATGGTGACATATTTAGATAAGATGGTGGTAGCTAGCCAGGCGGACAAACAAGCCCTACCACCAACCAAACCGAGTACACAAACATATACCCCCCGTTGGGAATCGAACCCGGGACCTCAGGGTCTAAACCAGTGGTCTTAACCACTAGACCACAGAGGCGGTTACCTTCCTACAAGATTATCCGATGGGTTTGGATCTGATCAGGAGCGGAACCACCCGAGGGCGCCTCTAAAGGCACGGACCTCGGCTTGGGTTGACCGGATCGTGGGGGTGGGGTGACCGAATAGTTAGCTGTGCCGCTGTGCGCCGATGTAGTATTTCCTATTAATGGTACTCTACAAGCTCGGTGAGAGAATCATCGATCACGTGCTTTAATATTGCACAGCACTTAGCTAGTATGTAGCACGGTCGGCGGTCGCTACGTTTATAGCGTTTAAGTTCTGAAATTTCACAGTGATTTAGAAGGGAATACAAGTAGAGTTGGTTCATTGCGATGTTGTTTCTTAATTCAAAGGCAGAATTACATGCGTTAAATTATCGTGGTTTACCACGGAGTTTTTAGGAGTTTGATTCGAAAATGATTACCTATGTATTTATATATTTATTATAAAAGTACACCAACAGAATAGGAATTATACATAACAATAAACATGTTAACGGCATCTGTGGTCTAGCGGTGAGATCTCTGGTCTCTTATGCAGAGGTCGTAGTTTCAATTTCTTGTAATCAGTAAAACCAAAACCTATATTGCAGATGTTTATTATACTCTACAGATAAGCTCTTGGCCTTCTTCTTCTGAAATTAAGTGATTACCTTCGGCCTATCATCACTTAATTTCAGATGCAAATGCAGATGGGCACTTTACCCTCAACTACTGAGGCACTGGTTATCTTATCTCTAGCTGTCGAAACACAACAATATGGATCGTTGTGTAATGTGTATGTAATACTGATGTTGTGGTGACATTATTTAGATTACTAGCGGCCGCTCACGGTTTCACCCGCGTGGTTTTCTGTTCCTGTGGGAATATTGAGATAAAAAGTATCCTACGTTTTAATCCAGGTTATAAAATATCTGTATGCTGAATTTCATCCAAATCCATCCAGTCTTTGCAGCGTGAAGAAACAACAAATATACACACATACATACACAAAACTTTCGCATTTATAATATTAGTGTGATTACTGATTGGTCTTGCTTGGTTAGTGTCTTGATTTATGGACACTTTTGTATGTAATTATCTAAACCAAGTTTGTCGCTACAGAAAGAAGATTACTAACATGTTTATAAACACTGTTAAATCTTTGAGATCTATTATAAATAAAAAGTTTAATAAGGTTAAATGAAAACTCCTTAGTATTCTGCGCATAACTTTTAAGACAGTTCCCAACTTCGGCCTTTTTATTTGTATCATTCCCGTTGCTTGTTGAGTATCACAGCCCAATGCAGAAACAACAAAGATATCTCTTTTATGTGAGAAGCATAGTACCTAACCGCCTCATAAATCGTGTAAGATATATCTTACAATATCGATTTATTTTGGCTGGTCTCCAATAAACTTTTGCGTCCGTCCTGAAATACTGTGTCGATAGTTATTCAGCCAAGCAATATAAACTTGTTCGCTGGATGTGTGTTTAGATCCTCTGTAAAGAATATTAATGGCAGTTCGTAAAATTGTTAGAACAGTACAATAGTATTCTTTGACCGATACCAAATATATTAACATAAAGTGTACTGAGTTCAGAAACTGCCAATAATATTTTGATTAATTAGTTATTTTATTTTTCAATATGTTTTCATATGTTTGGTGCCGATCAATCAACTTGATTGAATTGTTTGAGAGACTATATCTTTAATGGATGGAGTACTTAATATTTTTTTGTTAAGTTTTCTATGAAGAAAAGCAATTGATATTTACAGAAATACTGTTAACAATTTTGCCACGCGAGATACATAGGAAACTAAATTATCAGAATTCTTGAAAGTGCCATTTTGAATCTAGCTCGTAAAAAAACTACTCACCATCGTTTCTGTGTTATATTTCCAAAAATATTTTCATTGAGTTTTATCGAGGTTTAACGCAAGCTATCACTTGTCAAAAGGTATGCCGATGACACCTACGCATCTAAAGGCGTAACATCGCGGTAGCAGTTAGCCCGTGACCATTGTCGGGGCAACATCGGATAAAATAAGGTATAACTGGGATAACTTCACTCAGTTTTTAACGACGCGGCAGTATAAAAGTCTCGTTTTTGCACTTATTCTTCCCTTTTTTCTCGCCCCGAGTGAAATGGCACGGCTCCGCGAAGCTCCAGGCTGGTCTAATGCTGGTTGATTAATGACTCCTGCTTCTGGTAATTGACGGTTGTTGGAACGCAAATAAGCAGGCGAGATGAAAGATCTGAATCGCAACAAATAACAACAAAGCAATTTTAGGAAAATTATTTCACATTTTTCACTGTTATAGTAAGTTACTTCTGTCAATTCAATGGAGCATACTGTACAATTTTGTTATTTATTGAATCCTTTATTGTGCATTAAAATTACATTCTAAATTACATTATAACAAACATATACAAGGGTGAGCTTATCTCTAAAAGAGATCTCTTCCAGCCAACCCTAGCTGTAGTTGGAAAAGAAAGTCTGCGGGACCAATTGTCGACCATAACATAAATAAATAAAATAAATAGGTACTTAAACTAATTAAAACGCATATACGTATGTATGTAATTATATAATACATAAAATATACATAAATATCATCTGACTGTATAACTATATGATGTTACTGATTACTGCTCAAGTTGGAGAGGTAGTGCTCTTTTAATTTGTGTTTAAAAAATGCTACTAACGGGCTCTCACGAATGCTGGCAGGCAGTTTATTCCACTATTATTTTTATAATTTTATTTATTTAGGGAAGACTTAGAGAATTATAACTAGAATAAGACTATAATTATAATGACTAAAAGCCATTTAAAAATCTTTACTAGTAAATTACAAAGATACATATAGATAAAAAATTACAAATTAAACACCAGCAAAGAAATAGAACAGGATATAAGGATATGAGTCTTAGGGTATGATGGGCACATTGGCAGATAGAAGTACAATGAAAGAAGTTCCACATAACCAACCTCGTCTCTCCGGGCGCAAATGCATTTATCGATAAAACAAAAAATGTATTTAAGATATTTATAGACCCTGTTTATAGGCTGGAGCAAGTTTAGTAGATGTTGAAAGTTGTTTTCTATAAAATACAGTCAAAGCCCAGCCAGCAATCGAACCTGGGTCTTCCGCAATCCGGGCGGCTGCACTGACCATTATGCTACCGGGAAGGCTTAATGGTAGCATAATAGTCAGTGCCGCCCAGATTGCGGAAGACCCAGGTTCGATTCCTGGCTGGGTCGGGTAGGCATTTAATTTTTTCACTGTATTTTATGAATATTTGGTTCAGCTTCAGTGCAGCAATTAACACTTAAAAATAAATAGTAAAAAAGAAACAATATCATAGTTTCACACAATGCCTTACAAAATATATGTGATTGTAGTCAGGTAGGAATATATGTATGTATGTGTAAACTTGACCGCCATCGATTCAAACCCACGTTTTCCGGTCGAGCGAATATTCCAACCGTTTGATAAAGGTTTCTCTTTGTTCGGTAAAAAATATAAATGTGCAAGTACAGAGCTCACACGTATGTACTAATATTTGTATGACGTGGAAGGCACATATATTTGTTAGTTAATGGTAATAATAAGTTTTATTGAAAAACTTTTAATTGGCACTACTACCAATTATAGACTGCCTCAAATCCCGTGCGTGGAAATAATTTCAACACTTTTTCTGAATTCAAATATGCTTCACCAGGGAATAGAACCCAGTAATTTTGGGATTAAACGCGGGTCACTACCATTATTCATTACATACCACTGTCGTTTGTTTTTGGGCTTGTAAGTAAGTAAGTAAATAGCCTAAGACTGTCCAACTGCTGGGCTAAGGCGTCCATCACTTGGGCTACAAGTGAATCTCGGACGCTATTATAGTTTATGTGAGATTGCCAAAGCCCAACACTGGGATGTTTTTAGTCTAATCACGGTGAAGAACTTATTGGAAGAGTAAGAGGATAAATTAATAATTTCATAAAGCATTTCAATCACCTAAATTTCACTTCCACACCTTGTTAATCTAATTGAGTTATCTTTATGTCAAAATTTCTGGAGGCACGTTTTAGATTTGAAAGGCTTCGTTTTAGATTAGAAATAATTAAAACGGATTATATGGGTTAGATCCATATCTCCACGAAAGCCTTTCAGAGCCTCGCAATTAAAAAAACCATTTGTTTTTTATTTGTACTTTAGAGCTGTTAGTAATTATAGCCCTCCTGTTATGTTGCTTATTGTTACGATATTACTTTAGTGTGTTAATGTTCATACATACCACCATTGATAAAGATCGTAGCAAGAATTGTAGCAATGACCGTAGCCATTGTAGCGTACGTAGCGATTGTAGGTGCTACGGCGTAGCACGTGTAGCACGTAAGTCGTAGCCGTAGGCGCATAATTAAAACAGTCCGCACGTCACCGAATGTTTCGTCGAAAGCACATTTATAAGTCGAAAGTTCTTTTAATAATCTTTGTTGAAGATTATGCTTAGCAATTTACACCTTTAGCTTGAGATGACAGTAAAACCAGTTTCCATAAGGATAATTTGTATGATCAACAGTTCTTTGATCATAACATATTCGTCCAAAAGTGTAATACGTGGATAACTATCATTGGTTCTATGTACAAGTCTTATTTTAATTTTGTTTTCTCATTTATGCAATAATAACTAGCATTATAAATTATGTAACAGATGTGCAATAAAGAATTATTCCATTCTATTCTATTCTATTCTATCATATTATTGAAAAAACCCGACTGCTAAAATAACTATATAAAAAACAATTTTATAGGTACTCGTAAAAACCGGACTAACATAAAAAATAACTGCAAAGAGAAAAAACTGAAAAGAACAAAAACAATCTCTACGATCCCAGAATTCAATTTGAACAATGTTGAATGCAACGTGAAATATTTTCTTGTCCGATATCCATACTTAAATAACAAAGTCTATAATAAATGAGTATTTATAAATACATTGCATATTGATAGTTGTCGCAGGCGGGGACAATCACCAACTAACCAAAAAGACTGCGGATTTAATTGAGCTAGCCACGGCCGCTTGGTTGATGATTGTCCCCGCCTCGACAATTCAATGTATTTATAAAAGCTCATTTATTATAGATTTTGTTATTTAAGTATGGGTATCGGACAAAAAAATATTTCTCATTGCATTCAACATTGCTCAAATTTAATTCTGGGATCGTAGAGCTTGTTTTTTTTTTCAGTTTTTTCTCTTTGCTTTGCTTTTTATATAGTTGTTTTAGCAGTCAGGTTTTTTATTTTATTTTAATAATTTGGTTTAATTTAAATTTTTTAGTTTTTTTTTATTAAGTATATTCCGGATTTTTTTATCACTCCCACAGTCAAAACAAATCTAACGACACCTCATATGTTAAAATCCACCATGCCGTTTGGGCCGTAGGGCGTGCCAAAGAAATAAACATACATACATACATTTTATAAGCCCAACAATTGTAGCGATTATTTGATTTCAACGATGGAGGTCATTGTACAGAAACGGCCCAACATAGGCTAATCGTTGTTCATTTACTTATTAAAACGATGGCTTCAATAAAAGACTATATACGATGTCACTTATGAAAGCAATATTAATATACACACATCAAAAATGTCTAGAGGTCAAGTAGATTTTTAGCTATAAAAATTTTTTCTTATAATATTTACCTAATCTGGTTTTCCAGACTGGCTTCTTGCTCTATTTTTTATGTTTTAGTAAACAACTTTATCCCTATTTTGTTGAAAAAATTAAGAAAAAATGCAACTTTAACAAATTTGGGAAAATTATCTTACGTTAAGGTCGTCACCTAATTGGTAAAAAAAAACCAAGAGCAAGGTTGATTTTTAAAAATGTTATTGTAAAAATAAAAAAATATAATAATCTGTATGTCTACCATTTACATGAATCACACAAGCACAGCACAGCGATTTAGCATGCTTAAAATCAGTTCATCCAAATCACTTTGGTGAACAGCCGCCCACGTTCCTTCTAACAAGTCAAAAAGTTGTTGTGGGGAGTGCACGGTATCCATACTCGGCAGAGCTTTTCTTTGGAGCGTCTGGTGATTGTGCAGGCCACGGCAGGACGTTAATATGAGAATCGGCAAAAGTGCATATTACGACTCTAGCTGTGTGTGGGCCGTTCATTGGCATGCATTAGTAGAAACGAATCACTCAATCGGCCTCGCAAGGGGATGATCACATCTGAAACAATCCTCTCGGCGTAGATTTAAGCATTGAGGTTGCCCCTGATCTAAATGAGATCGGTTCTTCCACCGATCCAAATAACGGCCCAAACCATGATTGTTCCCCCTCCAAATGGATGAACTTCCTGACAAAACCTTAAGCGTTCTTACGTCCAGAGGTCCTCCAAACTCGTGTGGTCCTTGTATCCGACCTCATGCCGAAATGTGATTCATCAGAGAAGCAAACACAGCGCCAGTCTTCTTCCTCCCAATTTCGGTGTTCGCGAGCCCATTGTAAACGGGCCCTACGATTGTGTGGTGCTATGGGTGGAACCCTCAGCGGCCTTCTGGAACGTAGATGTACTTCGCGTAAACGATTCCGGATGGTTTGGTCGCTTATCAGCAAGCCTGAAGCGCTGTGGAGCCTTGGGGTCATGGTACGATTCCGTCAAGCAGTATTTTGGATGGACCGGTCTTGTTTTCGAGTGGTGATACCAGATCTTCCTCCATGTCGCTCGGCCACGCCGTGCTACGATAACGTGTCCAGAGGCAGCCTATGACACTGTGCCAATGGCGGCAGCACGTTGCCTGGAACCAGCTTCCAACATTCCAACGGCTCCCAACATCTCTTCCCTTGTCAAATGACGCCGTCGCTCCATATCGTTGCAAATTTTTTCACTTCCAGAGCAGAAATTGTACTGCTTTTGTGAAATTGCCATTACGCTCTTTCAACTAAATTCACTAAAAATAATCAATAACGATCCAAAAAAGTTAAAATACTAATACTGTAAAATATGCTTGATCCCTAGACATTTTTGATGTGTGTCAGCTTTTCCTTTATTAAGAATAATATCTGCCTCCAGTTCAGTAGACGCGATCAAGGCAAACCTTATTACCTCTTATTGTGAAAGGAATCATGTAACTAACGGCAATTGGATATTTTGTTATTCATTACAAAAACAATTGGCATGGCCAGCTTCACAAAAGAAGATAAACACTAAGTATTGTAATATAATATTTTGAGGCTTAGATAGTACCTAGTATTTTTTTTGTAGCGGTGAGGTAAAAAAGTTTAAACGTTATACTTTGTCTTCCTATTCCTATTAAATCCTCAACACGAGTACCTCAACACTGGGTATCTCACGAAAAACAAAACTAACAATGCTGATATTGTTTTTATAGTTTACTAGAGTTTATTAATAGTTAAGTTATTTAAGTATATTACGTATAAGTTAAATAGCCGATCTCAAGAATTCGTGTTATTTAAGATTAAGTTTAAATTTAATAAATAATTAATTATGTTTATTGTTGCAATGCCCTTGCAGGGCCATGTTTGGGACTTTACTGTTTTTATAAAATCTTTTTACATCGTGATGCAATAAATACCTATGACTATGACTACGAGTAAGCCTCGGTGGCCGAGTGGCAAAGCACTCGGCTCGATACCAAAAGGTCCCGGGTTTAATTCCCAGGTCGGGCAAAGTGTTTTTCAGATATAGCCCAGGTTTGTGATCATTAACCTTCATTCGGAAAACGTGGTGATTAAGCCATTATTACCCATCAATGGTAGTAATGACTCGGATTTCAATAATAGATGTCCAGGTCCAGCAGTGGTACAGTTATAGGCTGTTTAACTTACTATATGGAAACAAACTTAGATAACACAGTTTGGAACAGTTTGGTTGTTCGATTTTTTTGTAATGGGCCGTCAAACGAGCATGTAGCCCGTATGGTGGAAGATGGCCATCTAAGACCATGAACACCAAAGGCATATAGGTAATCTGAGGATCCCGGGTGAAGTGCGCTTCCACCATTGGCCTTATCATCACTTAACATCAGGTTAAATAAAAGCGCAGTGCTTAGCCGTAAGATATTAAAAATGTGAGTGCAGCAGAAATAGGTACCAGGGTGGTCGCCATCCAGTCGGGTTCTCAGCAGAACCCCCTTAAGAGGAAACACTAAGGTCGACTGAATTGAAAAATATGTATGTATGAAAAGTAGACAAAATCAACGTTTCGTAGTCCCCTGATTCCTCCTCCAAAACTGGACTGATTTAATTACTTTTTTATTAAAAATTTAAAACAGGCTTTGGCTGTGTCCCTATGTTTTTCTTTTTTCATAAATTATTTATTAAAAAATATATGAACCTTTAATTTAAAAACCTTAAAAATTGGTCAGATTTTACGCTGTGTTTCCCAAATTTGACGAGATTATATAAAAAAAGCAAAACATAGGGACACAGCCAAAGCTTTTCTTTAATTTTTGATGAAAAAAGTAATTAAATCGGTCTAGTTTTTCAGGAGAAATTAGGGGTCTACGAAACGTTGATTTTGTCTACTTTTCATACATATTTTTCAAATCAGTCGACCTTAGTATTTCTACGGTTAGGTTTGTTCTTAGTCAGCGGGGTTGGCTGCTATAACAACAATAACAGTAACAGGTTATATTACAACAATAAGAGATAAGATAGCTAGTTCGTGTTGTTGTTGTTTTAATTAATTCTGGGTGAAGTGCGATACCAATTATGACCTTTTGGTCATTATGTCACTTATTCTAAAACAGTCAATTTACCGCACTAATATTATAAATGCGAAAGTTTGTGTGTGTGTGTGTGTGTGTGTATATTTGTTGCTTCTTCACGCTGCAACGGATGGATGGATTTGGATGAAATTCGGCATACAGATAGTTTATAACCTGGATTAAAACATAGGATACTTTTTATCTCAATATTCCCACGGGAACGGGAACCACGCGGGTGAAACCGCGAGCGGCCGCTAGTGAGTTATATTTACAGAATAAATAACCTTCTTATTCTTTATAGATTACCAGCACAAGTCATTGGCTGAAGCTTCCTGTTTGATGGTTGTTCTTGGAACATTGTATATAAAATTATAATATAACCCAGCTACATTTAGGCTACCTTTTAAACACGAAACCGAAAGGGTATACGGGATAGGGGATTAAAGTTTGTTTGAAAGTTTTGGTTAGAGCTATGTGGAAGTTACTGAGCTTGTTGTTAGTACGTATTAACCAACTAATACCTATATGTAGTTTATAGAATTATCAAAATAAGATATTTAAGTACCTACTTACATTCAGTAATGCGAAATAAGTGCTTAGGTACCTCTTGATTAGGGACTACTTTACAACGAAAACCGAATGGTAGTATATAATCTTTAATGTTAACTGACGTCTATGAGCGCGGCTAGCCATGCATATAAACCTACCCTGTATAATCTATACATATAATAAAGCTAAAGAGGGTCGGAAGGCTGTACATGGAAGATATTCGAAAAAAAGTTAACGTTAAGTTAAGTTAAGTTAATTAGAATCGATAACAGAACACGTTCCAACAGTTTTTAGAATTTTTGTGTGTTTGTCTGTTTATCTGTTTGTCTGTTTATCTGTTTGTCTGTTTATTTGACTGCGCATCACGTGAAAATGGCTGGACGGATTTAGATGAAACTTTGCACAAAGACAGACCATGACCTGGACTAGGATATAGGATAATTTTATCCCGGTAATACGTTCCTGTGGGATAGTGTAGTGTTCGCGAACGAAGTCGCGGGCGACAACTAGTTGTTGACTCATACTAGTATAATATGTTTTTTTTTTCCCATTAATATACAAAATATTATATGTCTATAATCGATTAAGATCGATAAGATCAAGTGGAGTTATCTAAAAGACAAATTATAGAATAATTAAAGATAGTGTAAAGAAAAAATTTGTAATGTAATAGATAAGAACATTAAATGGTTAAGCACTACCTACATATATTTTTATACATAGAATCAATAGGTCGGTTTGGTAAATACCGTAATTATAAGAAATAATAATGTAAAAATAAGTTGTTTACTATTGACTCACCTACTTACGCGTGATGTTTATCATGTGGGAGGTCATGAGCTCAGCTGTGGGAGTCGTAAGGATATTGGGGCATAACCCAACACGCTGGCCCAATGCGGGTTGGAGGCTCAATAATGGTTTTCTTATTTATATTTCTTATAATTTAGGACATTCTAAAACTGTCCTATTTGCTCATCAGTATATAAAAATGTTAAGCAACGTTAATGATGTTAAACAAGATAATGCGGAAGCAAAATTCACGCAAACTGGAACGCGTGGTCAGATGTCACGCTATGCCCGCCCAAGAAAAACTTATTATTGATAAAACGCAGAAACTTTAATTATTTATTTGATTAATATTCTATTGTAAGACATTGTGATATTTACTTCGATAAACCATCGAACTGCTTCGGATTTTTTGACAACTACAATTCATTTAACATAACGTTAGGTAAGAAATCATTGCATGTGAAAGAACATATAGAACGAAGCATTATCACCACTACAAGCTTACTACAACGGTTTTATTATTTGGTGCCGTGTGTTGATAAAATTTCCTAAATATAACGTTTATATTTTATTAGTATACTTAGATAAACAATCTTATTAACGGAATCTTTTAAAATTAAATACTATATTACTAATCTATGATAGATAACTACCGAAATGCCACCGTCAAATAACGCACGAGAGCTTCCCATTTAATTGGCATTTAATTTTAGTCCCGTTTCCAACATACACGTTGTGTTGTTTATAATTTATGCAAACACAGCGACATAAATATTTACAACCAAAGACGAAGGAATCATCATTTAACAATCATTGTAGCATTTCTCTCTCATCAATATAAATGGTCAAAATATAATTTAGTATTGTACTTACGTGTTCAACATTTCTATTCCGGCTATGGTTACACACGAGTGCATAGACACATAACACTGGCACACACACACTGCACTCCACTGCACTTCGCAAGCACTTGGTGTAGGGCGGTGATACGACGCTCCTTCGCTGCAGACACGAAGCGACTGGGGCGCGGGGCGGGCGGAGGCGCCGCGCAGGCGGCCGGGGCCTATACTAGCCACTACACAGACACTTTTCCGTTTTCGTTTTCGGATTTCCTATTTATCCCCGATACGAGAAGTTAAAAGTGCAATTAAGGAGTTTTGCTAAAGCTATCAGAAGTGAAACAGATTATGTTACTAGATGAATGTATCGAATGCGAGAAATCGATCGATCTGTACTAACCGTTTTTCCGTTTCAGATCACCTATTTATCTCCGATACGAGAAGTTAAAAGTGCTATTAAGAAGTTTTGCTAAAGCTCTAACCTTCTATATTGAAACAGATGATTATGCTATTAGATGTACACGTCGAATGCGTGTCTCAATCGCTATAGGCGGGGGGGCCCTGTACTTTTTATTATACAGACAATTTTTTTGGTTTTTAGCTTATCTATTTACCTCCGGTACTAGGAGTTAAAAGTGCATTAAGGAAAAGCTAAAGCAATCAGCGTGTATAGTAAAAAGATGGCAAAGATGCTCCTACGACACATGTCGAGTGCGAGAAATTGTGGCTCATTCTCCATAGCTACCCATAGGTGGGGGCCTGTACTTGCCACTATACATACAGTTTTTCCGTTTTCAGATCAATTTTATTTATCTCCGACACGAGCATTTAAAAGTGATAATAATAGTTTTCTAAATGTGATAGAGTGACTAATAATTAAATAAATAATAAATGATTTTTTCCTAAACTCACACCAATTATCTAGCCCAAGAGAAGCTTCGTCATGAAACTCGTTATATGGTTACTAGACAACGGATAAACATACTTAAAATACTTAAATACATACTTATTATACATAGAAAACATCCAGACCCGAGACAATTTAGAAAAACAATAATTTCTAAATTGACCCGATCGGGGATCGAACCCGGGACCTCAGAGATGGCGACACCATGAAAACCGGTGTACAAACCACTCGACTAAGGAGGTCGTCAACGTATTACGTCGTCGTAATGATTATG
The DNA here is from genome assembly GCA_947562085.1 of Eudonia lacustrata. Taxonomy (NCBI): domain Eukaryota; kingdom Metazoa; phylum Arthropoda; class Insecta; order Lepidoptera; family Crambidae; genus Eudonia; species Eudonia lacustrata. The sequence goes on along the minus strand of OX387317.1, from coordinate 1,244,584 downwards.
TTGCTTCAAAAGCGTTGGCATCTAAACGGAATGCGATAGACGAATGCGAAAATCGTATTTTACTCTCCATAGTATTCCGTTAGTTTAATGAGAACTCATTCCTAAAACACAAGCATAAGCTTTCTGTATGGGTTCACAGGACGGTTATTATCATCATCATCAGCTCTTTTTATGTCCTTGCTGCTGGGGTTCGAGCCTTCCCTATGGATGGATAGGGAGAACAGGCCATAAACCACCACGCGGGCCCAGTGCGGATTGGTGGTTGTTAACGACTGCTAATGCAGCCGGGACCAACGGCTTTATGTGCCTTCTGAAACACGGAGGAGCTCGAGATGATACATTTTTGGTCACCCATCCGATGACCGGCCTTTGCGAAAGTTGCTTAACCTCAGCACTCGCAGACCGGGCGCGTTAACCACTGCGCCATCGAGCCCATCATACGGTTATTATAATCACGTCAAACTGTGCACATTTATCATCAATTTAAAAACAATTATGATAATCACAATGCATTTTAATAGCAAAGTGGTGTTACAAAGTAGGTGTAATGTAGAGTTATGAACATAGTAAAAAAAAAAGAAATGATTTTTAATATTAAAGGTTCCTTTGCCTGTTGTTGAAATATCATAAATTCGTATGAAATGGTAACTTAACTTTCCAACATTTTCATTAAAATACATTCAAACGTACAGAAATTGAGTGCAGAATTGTTTTATGCGAATGCGTCTGGATGGATTTTAGTTATAAGTTTTTCAAACCAGAACGATCCAATACAGAGTACTGTAAAATTAGACATTAATATGTAACTATATAGACTAGTTCTTGTCCTACCACGGCCTAAAAACCGTTTACAAAGTTATCTTAGTAGCACAATACTATTATTGCATTCGAAGCTATTCACTGGAACAAGTCTTAAGAATAAGCCCATGTAATGGTTTGAGACATTTATTTTTATTAAGAATTACAAATAAACTCACTTACATGAAAAAACACAGTTATTACATTTTTAGAGAAATATGTAATAATCTTAGAAACCTTGACATATTGAGCGCCATAACTTATTCGACAAAAGATTGTTTATACCAAGAATAAAATATAGTGATAAGGTACTAAAGTGTGAGTAACCAATATAACTAAACTCCTTTATACATTAGGCCACTGCGACAGCAACTTCTAAACTTATTTGACGACACAATTTATTAATGTGCCTCTTTTTATTTATTGACGCTCCAATACAGTCATCTCCGATGTATTTATGTCTTCTTACCTATATTATATAAGAAAATATATATCTCTGTTTGAGGAGCACATGCACAGCGCAGTCTGCGATTGCTAAGGTTAAGCAACTATCGCAAAGGCCGGTCATCGGATGGGCGATCAAAAGTTTATCATCTCGAGCTCCTCCGTGTTTCAAAAGGCACGTAAATTTGGTCACATCTTTGATCCTGGCTGCATTAGCAGTCGCTCACAACCACCGCGCCGCACTGGGCCCGCGTGGTGGTTTATGGCCCGTTCTCCCAATCCATCCATAGGGAGGGCTCGTGCCCCAGCAGTGGGACATAAGAAGCTGGTGATGATGGTGATTCACATTTCGTTAAGAATAAGCGGAGGCTTCTGAAACAGATAAGTATATAAGCAATAGCAATATATACTTTAAGTAAAAGCTATATTTAAATATATAATAATGTATAATCGAGCATATTATGTGGTACATGCTCTACCTATAACCTATATTTAGTACATTGTACAAAACTGTCTAATCCACAAAATACTTAGTATTTAATTATTTATCTATATAACCTATTTATTTACTAAGATTAATTTTAAGATTTTTTTTTAATATGAATTATGTAGTATTTAAGCTCTTCTGGTATCCAAGGAAGACCAGTGTCGTGGTGCCGGTACCTCGATATTATGCTAAGTGCGAGCTATTTCAGGGCCACTAGTTTTAAGTGTTTCTATGGTAAGCATCAACTTATTGTTTTCTTTGTGTGGCAATGATTAAATGCTGTTATTATTATTATTATCATTATTGTACTCTTCATTTATTTTCTTTCTTATACTAGATTTTTACAATATTTTAATATAAAAACAATAAAAAATTATGAAAACCTAATCCTAGAGTACCGCCAGCAGCGGGGCAGGGCCCAAGCTACCGGTGGTCAGGGCTGCAGAGTGAGGAACCTCCTGACAATACGTGCCGTGTCAAGGAGTACTGCTTTTTGCATCTGACCCTTGACCTAACCTTTCAGCGAGAGCCTCTCTAGGTGTTGATCGAGGCTCTTGGCTAAAAGACCGTTTGCCAAAACGACTATCGGTACAATAATGGTTGAATCCACATCCCACATGGCGGTAACCTCGTGAGCCAAGTCAAGGTACTTACTGAGCTTGTCCTTCTCTGCTACCACGAGGTTCTCGTCGTTCTCGTTCTCGTTATTATTATATATTATTGACTAAAAGGAGTTTCACAACGTTAATCTTAAAAGTTTCTTAAAGTTATCATTATTATATGTAGTTGTATATCGTTATGCGTCCTTTAAGTGAGGCGTGAAAAAGCAACTTTAGGGTCGGCAATGTGAGGGTAGCTAGTGAGGCATTAGTTTGCTCCACTGGCTGTCTTCGCAACTGGACTCCGCTTCTGTTTAACATCATGTAAAGCGAGACATTTGCCTATCGTTCTATAATACTAGTGGTCGCCCAGTGGTCGAAATTCGACCGTAATTTTTATTAAGGCTGCACGGATTGTATCCTAAGCAATGAAAAATTAAAAAATATAGAATGTGAGTTTGGATTGGCATTGACAGATTACAGCCGCTCCTCTTCTATTTTTGAATTTTTGAAAAGAGTATATATACGTGTGTGCTAAATACAAATGCATGTGTGTCAAATATATGGTAGTGTGTGTAATGTTTGTTTTATTGATTTAATGTACTTTTATGCTTAATTTAAAAAAAAAATTTGAAATAAAACAACTTTTACGGATCTACTCGCGTTTATTTTACACATTACTCCGTGGTCACAGGGAGACCCCTGTGACCACGGACCCTGCAAAGGGTTCGAAACGTCAGGATAAACATTAAATAAGTAATGTGTAAAATAAACGCGAGTAGATCCGTAAAAGTTGTTTCATTTCAGTGTTCGCGTAAACTTTAGAAAACAATAAAAAAATTTGGATAACCCTCTCTATATAAACTATAAGTGTGCAAAATTTCATACTCCTCTGTCCGCGTAATTTTCGTAAAAAAGGGATACAAAGTTATTAAAGACTTAAGTTTTGTCTCTTACGCGTTCATTTACCATTCATCTGATTGCGATGAAACATTTTTAAGTTGATAAGCGCTGGCGAAGGTTTTCGAGTTGTTAAATCGATCAAGAGATTCGGGTTTTCACGTAGGCGAAGTCACGGGCGTACTACTAGTTAAACAGTTAATCCGCACCCTTTCGACACGAGAGAATGGAACTTGCCAGACGCTTGATAATTAAGTGCTTCGTAAAACAAATTTTGAAGAGCTTAAGCAATACTCGTAATTTGTTATGTAGAACTTTACTAGGCTGACTGTGCGATTAAAACAAAAAAGCTAAGAAAAAAATGAGTTCTTCTAAAACTTGAAGACAATTTTAACGCTAAAGATAATGTGCTTAATATGAAAAAATATGGCAGGTATATGAGGGTTGTGCTTGGCCGTCTCACTTAATGGTAAGTTAGTAGCACTGATCAGGTAATCACTAGCCAGTCCGAAGGTGTAAGAACTCTTCACCAGGCATGCTTAATATAAAAGTATTATAGAGATTACATGTCTTGCTAAGTCTCTATAGATCTCAGCACGACACTGCTCTACTGAGCACAACATCTGGTGTAGAAACGGATAATCTTCTACAGACTATTCCGAGAACCGAGGTGTATTCGAATAGTCTTAGGGCTTGGCACAAGCAGTTCAGTGCTGAACCGAGGTCAACGTTTTTTATGTTGTTTAATTTAGAACGCCTCGGTGCCTGAGTGGCAAAGCACTCGGTCATATACCCGAAGGTCTCGGGTTCAATTACCAGGTCAGATATTTTACCTGTGTGTGTTTCGGGTTTTTGATGCATAGCCCGGGTTTGTGATCACCAGCCCGCATTTGTGACGATTAATCCAAAGGTGCGATGACTTGATTTCAATGATGGAGGCCTTTGCCCAGCAGTGGGATAGTATATAGGCTATTTACTTTCTTACTTCTTCGTTATGGCTATTAGAATGAAACTCAAATTCCTTTATAAAAATGTAACGTTCAGATAATCCCTAAATTAAGCCTAAAAGCTTATGGCAACAATATAATTACAGAAACCGAATTTGTTGTTGGTTTCAGTTCTGTAATTAATTTTGCTGGATATTATTAGACACCTTGTTTACTCACCTGATTGGAAATCTGGTACACTGGCATGTAAACATAAAGTACCTGAGTCTCGGCGTTAGTTCCGAAGTGTATATACATACATGTTAATGTGCTGTAGTTTATTGTACACAGTTGCATTATGCAATGAGACTGCCCCGTTTCTGCTCTACATTTCTAATGAATCCGTCGAGGCGTAGAGCACAAAATAACGAGACTGCAGAAAGTAAGCTTTAAACGCGCTTGAACAACGACAAGGTCAAAGTCAAAGTCAAACTTTTTGATTAAAATAAACTTAAGAAAAATAAAATAAAAAGTGTCAAAAAAAATATTTTGGCTTACGATAGCTTAGTTGGCAGTGCACCTGACCCGGCATGTCATGGGGTGCGGGTTCGAATCCCGTTCGTGGATATTTTTTTTCAACACTGTGCCTCTTTTTTAATTGTAATTTGTTCGCAACAATATTTGCGTAAAATTATATGTAAATAATCATAAGAAAAGTGCTTTTGAATCGTTCATAAATTGTTTACCTACTACCCATTCAGGACGTCTAATTGTTTAGCTGTGGAGAAGAATGGGCGCAAGAAACTCCGCCGCTTTAATAGAAGTAACGACATTTACAAAAACAAAAGAATGTCGTTACCAAATCATACAATATTTAACTTCACAACAACTGCGCTCACTGGTTTGAGATGGTCTGTGATTCCGTGTCCGTGACAGGGTCTATAATAATAATAACAATAAATCATTTATTTCAGGCAACACACAATGCACAAGATGGTAAAAACAAAAAGGGGCCCATATAATAAATACCTTACAGACTAACATACATACAATATAAAACATTTTTTGTTTTGTCTATGTGGGCATTGCTCAAATACGGTTTAAGTAATAAGCTTACCTTCTTGGGTCTACTTATATTGTGTTCAGAGGGAGCTGTCTCCCTCCGTTCGAAATTATTGTTGGAAAATTATATTTTGATAGTTGAAAAGAACCCGCAGTCCTAACTAATGATATAGGTAAGTGTTTTTTGGTTGTTTGTCCTTCGTTCGCTTCAAAAGGAGGCTGCAGACGGACCTAGTTTTTTGCACAGATATAGTTGAGGATTTCTATAGGCTTCTTTTTATATGGGTATAAATTTCTTGCGATTAAGACCTTTGTGTCGAATGATTGTAACAAAGACGTGGATGGCTTTTAGTTTATTTATCAATTTTTTAGAGATTTTGAGACAGCTTTAGAGATAAATGCTACTTGTTGCGGGCTCCGTATGTTAAATAATAACACAACTGGTTAATGTATCGGAGTATAATTTCTGACTAGTTTTAATATGTAAAAATACAAGTATATATATTAATCTATAAACAAAGAAATTGGCGGGGGAGATTAGTTGATTGTAGAAAGTCACGAAACAGGAACTAATGAGTTTTGCTTAATTTACATAAAATGTCTCTATATTAAATCACGTTATTAATTATCTCTATTAAATATCACGAACATTACGTGCTATGAATATTGTGCTGACGGCACACTACCCTTTCATCATTGATTAATTTACTTTTAATGCACTTAATCACTAAGGTGAGGTGAGGAGCTCGATGGCGCAGTGGTTAACGCGCCCGGTCTGCGAGTGCTGAGGTTAAGCAACTTTCGTAAATGCAGGTCGTTGGATGGGTGACCAAAAATGTATCATCTCAAGCTTCTCCGTGCTTCAGAAGGCACGTAAAGCCGTTGGTTCCGGCTGCATTAGCAGTCGTTAACAACCACCAATCCGCACTGGGCCCGCGTGGTGGTTTATGGCCCGTTCTCCCTATCATATGGAAATCCCATAGGGAAAGCTCGTGACCCAGCAGTGGGGACATAAAATGAGCTGATGATGATGATGATGAAACACTAAGGTAATGGCCTTACTACGTATATTACTACACTACCTCTTTAATACCTACAATATCTACGGTACCTGCTATATAATACAAGTAAATATTTTATGAAAACAGGGCTCGCTTAGAAAGCACTGACGACTTAAAACAGAACTGTTGAAGTAATGTCTACACTGTCGCAGTAAATAAAGCTTGAGAGTGGCTCAGAAGTAGAAAAATAAAACTGGACAGCAAAATGGAAAACTACCTCACTTAGACACTTCGAGCGAGGCACTTCTTCATCGTAACGTCTTACGGGACATTGTGGTCAAATGCAAGCTTATAAATGAAAGTGTAAATTAGCCTATAGCTGCCCACTGCTGGGCAAAGGCCTCCATCGTTGAAATCAAGTGATTGTCATCAAGGTATTGGCTTAATCGTTACGCTTGCCAAATGCGGGTTGGTCATCACAAACTCGGGTTAATCATCTATAGGGAAGGCTCGTGCCCAGCAATGGGGACATAAAAATGACGATGATTATGAATCCTGTTGACGCATCAACGCTGGATAGGAGCGGCGGCCCGAGACACCGCGGACACCGCGACCCGAGACACCGTGGGCACCGCGACCCGAACCAGCCATCGGCCACCAGCGGTTTGGCTGACGACGTCTAATTCCCTGAATGTCTAAATCCGCGAAAGTCTAAATCCGCGAATGTCTAAGTCCGCGGTCGACACTGTGCGCACCGACGCGTACATACCTAACTGTTCAATTTTTTGCCATTAATCCATGTAATTTATATATTATTAAGAAGATAAAAAGAATGTAATAGTACTCGTTTTATCTTTTTTTTATTGGCGAACACGTCGGTCTACCACGCCCGGCTGTCCTTAAATCAAATCCTTTATTGTACATAGAAAATACACTTTGAATTACACATTATAAAAGACATATGCAAGGGTGAGCTTATCTCTAAAAGAGGGGAAACCGTCACTTTATCGCAATTAATTAGATCGAATTTCATTTCCCATAACACTATTCACCGATGTTTTTATTCATTAATGAACAATTCCGCGAATCTCATTACATCGCATATTTATTTTCTCGAATAGTTTTTATCACTAAACTCACTTCATCGTATTTTTTTCATTATTTTTTATTTAATCGATAAATTGTTAGATCGGTGTTTCGTTTCTTATAACTTTGTTTCCACGTAAGTTTCAGTTCGCAAAATAGTCGGTTACATCAAATTTCACTTCACTTAAGTCATTGTACATCGAAAATACAAAATACTAACAAAGTTCACTTTAAACGGGATTTAATGCAAAACTACTTAGTAAAGGCATTTCTTTTATTCAGGCATACCTTTTAAACCCGTCGTTTTTCATTTTCCTTGTCCTTTACTTTACAGGATACAATGCTTATCATCATAAATGGGAGTAATTAATTTTAAATTATTAATATTGTTTAAAAAAGTTAACACGTTGTGATTTCTGTAATATTGCGCTACTAATTCAAAATTAAAAAAAAATCAAAATTCAAAATCATTTATTCAGTTTAGGCTACAAATAGCTCTTATGAACGTCATTTTATGCCATCGGTTCGTAAGTCTATCTACTTTGGGCGGGAGATCTTGTACTGAGAAGAACCGGCAAGAAACTCAGCAAGTATCCAGCTCTTTTCTCCCTTACAGCGTCATAAATATTGGAAAATGCCCTATCATAAAAAGACACTTTCCATCACAAATAAAAACACAAAAATGTAAAGGACAATCACAACATTTAAAAAAACAAAAAAAATAAAAAATAACTAAATAAAATATTTAAGTCTGCAAAAACATAATTTACCAGTTTAATTTTTTACAATGTAATACAGTACTAGTAAAAGTCAAAACCTATCTAAGAAAAAAAAAACAAAGTAAAACTATAGTTAATAATAATAAAAATAAAACTAATTGTTCAACGCAACGCTATTTTTTTATCTGCAGGACACTGTTTATAAGTAGTATTGTTTATGTATATATATATATATATATGTTTTTTATTATAGCCAGGCTGTTTTATCTTCTAAATATTCTCTGACTGTATAATAACCTTTTTCAAGTAAAGAAGACTTTACATGTTTTTTAAACTTATCTAAGGGTAAATCTAGTACAGTATTTGGTATTTTATTGTAATAGTGTATACCTTGCCCCAAGAAAGAACCAAGCACCTTCTGTAACCTGAACAATGGCATTACAAGTTTTGACTTACTTCTAGTATTAAAATTGTGTACATCACTGTATTTAGTAAATGAATTGATATTGCAACGTACAAGAACTATACAATTATAAATAAATTGAGACGAAACTGTCAAGACACCAATTACCTTAAAAAGATTTCTTAAAGAAGTTCGTGAACCTAGTCTATAGATAAATATATATATACTAAAGTCAAATCATTGACAGAAACGAATCGCTGCAAAACCGACTCCACGTAGTCTTGTCTGCCCTACACTAGAGTGGAGTAGAGTGCAATATAAAAGTGCGTAGGCGCGGAGGGGCGAGGCGGCCCCCACCGCCGCTTCGGCTTGCTGGCACAGTGCTGGCCAGCCTCAGCCGCGGCGAGCGCTACATCCATCTGCGACGATAAGCTCGCGTGGGACCGCCGGAGCCCCGCAGCGCCGGAGCCGTGACGGAAAAAATGCCTGCTGCATGCTGCATATTTGCTTGCATGCTGCATGCTTGCGTGCATGTTTCATAGTTGATTAAAACAAGAAAATATTTCAGGATAACAAAATAAAACACATTTTTTAATCAAATTAATGTAATGATTTACAATTATATTTTCTATTTCGAAAATAGCATGAATCAATGTTATTACAAAATTAAGTTTTTATAAATCAAATTATTTATATTTTTATTTTTTTTGCAATTTCTCTTATAAATCTGTTTTTTTGGTAATTTTTCTTTTGTTTCGATTATTTTTTCAATACGTTTCTCCTTCAAAATATACTTTCTAATCTTCTTTTTTGGCGGTTCTCCGTTTAATACTTTCTCAATTTCAGTATCATTAATTGTACTTTACTTAATCAATTCACTTATTAAATGATAAAATCCAGGTTTTTTTTATTGACTATTTGATATAAGTGATGATGCCAGGACTCTGCTGAATTTTGGGTTCTTGGTATATTATTAGCATTGTATTTCGGTTGAGATGAAATTGTACCACTTATGTAGTTCTCTTCAAACCAATAATATATTGTTTTACTGTCTTCATCTTGTAAATGTGTAAGAAGTTCATTGAAATATATAGGAATATCCTAATATTAAAATGTTGGTTTGTGGAATATTTATTTACCAAACCTGTGTTCTGTATTTTTCTATATATTATTTGTCGAAAATGAAAAAGACAACCATGTAAAAGGACTTTTTCGAAATTCGCTCTTAAACTTAAAATGGCAGCCTTTTCAAAATCTAAAATACATACTTTAGATATCATATTCAGGTTATTTTCTGTGCCATACTCAATATAATATATAATATAAATAAAATAAAAAAAAAATAAATAAATTTTCCTACACTCACACCAATTATCTAGCCCAAGAGAAGTTTCGTTATGAAACTCGTTATATGGTTACTAGACAACGGATAAACATACTTAAAATACTTAAATACATACTTATTATACATAGAAAACACCCAGACCCGAGGCAAATTACAAAAACAATAATTTCTGAATTGACCCGACCGGGGATCGAACCCGGGACCTCAGAGATGGCGACACCATGAAAACCGGTGTACAAACCACTCGACCAAGGAGGTCGTCAATATGTGATTAATTCAAACATAACTTGATAAGATCTTTTATCTTTATTAGAACATAAGCAAAATAACAATGGAAATGTTTTGTTCTCATCATTTATATTGCCATGTATAGTGTACAGTTGGTGAAATATTGTTGGGGTAATCTTAAACGTCCCATCCATGATCCAGTACTTGGCAGAACTCAACAAACCCATCATTTTTAAAGAAGATAATAAAATAACTCGCTTATTCCTGTCGTAAATATTGTCTTTTATTATAAAATTATCATCGAATAATTTCGTATATTTTTCATCAATTTGAAAATTAACATCTGCTGGCTCCAATGGAAGGTCACTTTTTTTCTTACGGTAAACAAGCTGCTTAAGCGCCGAATTGGTTGGCAAATATTCACGAAACATCGCTTGATGTACTTGCTAAATTATCTTGTAATACTTAGCAAGCCTTATTACCGGTACTCGCTTCATTCTTGATTGAATCACAAAAATCGGCAATTCCTTTACGCAAAAGATTTCCTTCGTGATTATGTGGTCCGGGACTTTTAATCACAACATGAGTCTCACTATTGTTTCCATTCATTGTTGTTATAACGGATGAATTACACTTATATATTTTATCATAACGTGTTTCACAAAGCCAATAAAAACGATTGTCCTTCACACGGTTTTTATCATATGTGTAGCCGTTAATATACAATTTTAAAGCACCTCTTTTCGATTTAAAAAACTGACAACAAAATATTTCGTCACACATTTTAACTAATATTGTCAACACGCAGTAGTTATTTAGTTAACGAGTATAATTATAAAGCTGTAGTAGGTAGGGAAAAAATATTAATATAGAACTGACCGCAACACAATTTATCGTCAACAGGCGAATGCATCGTTCGATGAAACGTTACTGCGATAAAAAGTTGTTAAGTGAAAAAGTATTATGGGTTCCGATATATATTGTAATATGTTTTTACGAATAGTTTCATCGATAACTTAATACTTTTATGAAATGTAAGTTCGATATACCGTTTTTCTGGTAATCAAAACAACTTTAAAATATTTTTTAAAGAAACGTTTTTCGATGATAAAAAACAGCGATGATTAACTATTTGATGAATTGAAAAAAAAAAAATATTAAAAATCGTGGAATAGTTTTCAGTAAAATGAAATTCAATATAAAAAATCTGTATTCTAATAGACACCCAATGGTTGTTAAGCCTGTGGTCTAAGCCGCTTCTTAGGGTGGTTTCTTTTGTTTTTGGTAGATTGATGAAATTTAATAGGGTTGGCTTGAACATATCTCTTTTAGGTGTGTCATTGCTTACAAGCTAACAACTTAAAAGTTTTATTCGTAACTGTTGCGGAAACCCACAACACACTCTATGCTAATGTTTAAAATTAGGTTACACCTTAAAATCTACAAAATCCACTCACAGTTCCATGCCGCTCCCGCCGTCCAGAACGGGATCCATATGGTCTGATGGGGCCGGAATCCGAGTCCGGGTCTTCTCGGGTTCCCTAATCACACCCAACGACTATCCCAAGTGCACTTTTCCCCCGAGGAAATACGTGCTTTCTTCGGCAGCGGTGACGTTGACATCCAAACACGGATGGCGAATTGTACTCCCGATGCGATTCGCTTACGACGTACACACACACAAAACACAGGTTGCACAATACACTTAATTAGAGTAATACGGCTCCAAATGCCCTTATCACTGCTTAAAATCTATTTAATTATCAACACACGATAACCTATAAACCAGCCATTGTTGCCTTCCCGAGACAAGTGTACCAACAAAGAAAAAAAGAACAATTAGTGATGGGGCCATTATGCCACTAAATAAATTGAATCTCGATAATCGATTCCCAAATCGATCCGTCCATAATACAAATCAAAGTTCTATTTCCAACAAAAATAAATGCCTGTTTATTTGCAACATCCCGCCACCCAAAGCGGACGTACCGCTTTCTAGCCTGAAATCTTAAACTAGTCAACCGGTAATCGAGCTAAGGTCGCGACTGCGCGATTTATCACCGATCCATCAACCAACACTTGCGCCACACGCGGAGTCCCGTCCGCGCCCCAGATTAACTTTAAAATGCGACCTCGTCTCCAAAATAACGATGGCAAATTAGCCTCTTTTAATAAAACCAGATCCCCCTCCGAAGGGGGCGACGTCCGGTCTGTCCACTTTACACGCTGCTGCAATAAATGCAGATACTCCAGTGACCAACGACGCTACAAGTCCTGACTCATTTGTTGTATCATTTGAAAACGAGACATCCGGTGTCTGCGTTCATCCTTCCAGGGATACTCAGGCAGGGCAGTGAGTGGCTGACCGAAAAAAAAATGACCAGGGGTCAGGACTTCCATGTCATTTGCGTCAGAGGAGAGTGGACAAAGCGGACGCGAGTTGAGAACCGCCTCAACCTTACAAAACACAGTTGTAAGTTCCTCATACGTGAGGGTAATTTCCCCGACTACCCGGCGCAAGTGGGTTTTTGCCGATTTTACCGCGGCTTCAAATATCCCGCCCCAGTGGGGACAGGCTGGCACACTAAATCGCCATGTGATTCCCCGCTGTGCGAGAGCTTGACTTATGCTATTACAATTTTTATCCAGAAAATCGTTCACATCTTTTAAGTAGTTGGCAGTGCCTCTGTAGTTGGTACCGTTGTCGGACCGAATGAGAGAAGGTAAACCCCGTCGCGAAACAAAACGATCCAGCGTGGCGACAAAGGCTTCCGTAGACAGAGCCGAAACCACTTCCAGGTGGACGGCCTTAGTGGCCAGGCAGACAAAAACGCACAGGTATGCTTTCGTGACCCTAGTGTTACGATAGGCTGTGGTTTTCACCAGAAACGGTCCAGCAAAATCCGTACCGACTTCGTCGAACGGCCTAGTAGTCTGACAAACCCGGTCAGAAGGGAGATCCCTCATCTGTGGCTGCATAGTGGAGGCCTTCACCCGATAACAAGCCACACACTTAAATAACACGCTGCGAACCACTCTCCGAGAGGACAAAATCCAGAACTCCCTCTGTAATATCGCCAGTAACGCATTACACCCCGCGTGAGCGTTTTTCAGGTGTCTATCCGAGACCACCAGTTCTACCAAAGGTCCTCCTTTGGGGAGTAGCAGAGGATGACGGCTACCGAAGGGCAGGTCGGCATTTTTGAGGCGACCTCCAACGCGTAACAGTCCATCCGCATCCAGAAATGGGTTGAGCCGAGAGATCGCTACCTTGAGCTTTGCGCGACCGACGCGCAAAATCTTCAGTTCGTCCTCGAACCGGTCAGCTTGAACCAGCCGTATCAGGGCCAACAGTGAACTCCTGCGTTCCTCAGCACCCGCCACGGGTGATAACTGCCTCTTGTCTGGATGGCGGCAGTTATATAGAAATCTCCGGATCCAGTAAGTTACACCTAGCAATTTGTCCAGTTTGCTGCATCGAGCCATCAACCAATTCGGATCTGGCCTTGACTCGTTTGTTGTCACCAAAACTTTTATTCCAGGGAGCATCCCTAGAGAGCCATCGATCATGGTGACCGGCCATGATGACTCACCCTCCTTTAACCACTCTGGACCCCACCAGAGGGCATGCTGCACCAATTCCGGCGCGGTGCAGCCCCGAGAGGCACAATCGGCAGGATTCCAGGGGCCGGGAACGTGCCTCCAACAAATTTCGATGCCCGAGTTCTGTACCTGAGATACCCGATTGGCCACAAACGTTTCCAATACGTGGGGTGCCCCGCGTAGCCATGCCAGAGCTACCTGACTGTCAGACCAGGCGTAGACATTCCGGATGTCCACCGTAGACGTCAGTTCCTTGTGCACGTGGCACAACAGTTTGGCCAATAGATGCGCCCCGCAAAGCTTTAGCTTCGGGATTGTCAGCCTAGTTTTGAGGGGAGCCACCTTGCTTTTAGCCAGAAGCAAGGAGACGGTGACTCGACCCTTCGAGTCAACCGTTCGCAGATACACCACTGCGGCATACCCTCGTTCTGACGCATCGCAGAAGCCATGTAGGCTTGCCCTGTATTTGCCCCGCGGCAAGATCCGCCGCGGCAACGCCACCTGATTGATCGCCTCGATCGTAGAGATCAGAGCGAGCCAAGTGTCGAGTGAGAGCCCTACCAGTGGCTCATCCCACGAGACTCCGAGTGTCCACAGTGTTTGCAATAAACACTTCGCCATAAAAATGCACGGGCTGATCCATCCATTTGGATCAAACATCCGAGCGATGGTGGAAAGGATCGTCCTTTTCGACCAAACTCTTGTAGTAATTAAGCAGCCCTGTGCCCCAGTGTCTAGGAGGGCTCGTATCCGGACGAAGTCCCCCCTAGGTCCCCAAACGCGTACCTGCGCGATGGGCAAAAGAACCGTCCTCGGTTCCGACGTAGCCCGACCACAGGCTAGTCACGCGTCAGAGCCAGCAGCCGACCCTGTCGAACCGTGATGACTCGGCCAGTAAGTCGGACGCGTGCAGGCCACCATCCGGGGTGGTGCGTATCCAGCTGCCCCACCATACTGGTGATAGGGTGGGTGGTATTCCAACCTCGGGTACTCGTGCAGTACCGGTGAGAACTGTTGACGGTTCTCATGTCGTTGTTGTTCCGGTAACGGCGGCGGAGGATACGCGTACGAGTATCCGGGTGTTGGGTCCGGAGGTGAGGCTCCCTGTACCCAGTAGCCCTTAGAGGCACCAACTCCTGGTGTTGGTCGCGCCGGGTGCCGGGTTGTAGCCAGAACCTGGCTCCGTTCCGGCGGTCCCCAACTCACCTGAGCCGGGGTGTACGAGGGGTTGTAGTGTGGCGGCCGTGGCGGACTCCGTCTTTCCGGAGGCGGAGTTGACCCCGGCCCCAAACCGCCACCCGTGGGAGATCCCCTCTCCCGAACCGGTGCTGAGCCCTCAGCACTACGGGTGCACAGTAAGCGATGGTGCGGTCCGCCGCACACATCGCAAGGCCTCGCCTGGGAACACTCATTATACCTATGTCCGCCCAGGCAGGCATAACACAATCCTCGTGTCCGAACGAGGTTTCGGCGCTCTTTTGTGGGCAGCCCGAGAATTGCTGGACATAGCTGTTCCAAGTGCTGCTGTCCGCAAACCCGGCATCCAGAACCGGGGTTGATGGCGGCCGCAGCCACCAGCCTGCCGCGACCCTTCCCTGGGTTGCGTGGCGGCTGGGCGCCGTAGACTCCGGAAGTGCGGGCCGGCGCACTTGTCGGAGCCTCCTGGGAGGCTAGCTGGTTTTCCAGCAGGCCAGCCTCCTCTTCCAGGAACTCCAGAAGTTCCCCTATCGAGGGCAGAACGCTGCCGAGATCCTTGTGGACCAGTCGATTCCGCTCGAACTTGTCCCTCATCTCCTGCGACAACTTGGCCAGAACGATGTGCAGAAGAAGGGAGGACCACTGGTCGACGGGCAGTCCGAGCGTCCTTAACCCGTTTAAGGACACGGTGAGTGGGGTGATCAGCTGCGCCCTCAGCTGAACCCTATGGTTGACCCTCGGCAATCCCAGCAGATGGGTCACGTGCGCGTCCGCCTGAAGACGCAGCTTCTCGTACCGCTTCTTCAGCAGCTGCATGGCGGTGTCGTAGCTCGCATCCTGCAGCTCCAGATGCTGTACGAGCTGTCTGGGTTCTCCGTCTAGGAAGGAACGGAGATATGCCAGCTTTTTGGCCTTGGTGAAATCCTTCCGAGTATCCACCAAGGCCAAAAACATGTTCTGGAATCCAGCCCAGTCCCGCATACATCCGGTGAAACGCGGGACCTCCAGGGCACCCAATCTTCCCATGGCGCTGGGTCCAGGGGTGTGGAGCGAAGCGGGGCGCGCAACAGGCTTCCCCTCCCGCAGTCGCTCGATGTCCTTCACCCGCTGAAGGACCTCATCGTAGATGTCTTGGATGTGCTCCAGATCCTTGACATATTGGGCGTGGAGGGCCAGCTCCTTCTCCCCGACCGGGTCGGTTGACAATAGAGCGGTTACCGACCGCTCGGCCAACAAGAAACGACCCTGCATTTCTTTCGAACGCGTCTCCAAGGCGTCCTCCCGGTTAGGCCGATCTATTAATGCAAGCAGCCCGGTGAACCACCGGAGCTGCTGAGCCAACTCCTGCCGTGACGCTGTCATTATAAATAACTTAAACTAAATAAACCTAAACACAAAATTAAAACGAGTCAACGAAAACACGGAATCGATTATCCCGAATCGACTCGATGCTTTCAATTGAAAGAAATTAAATAACAATTAACGTTCCGAGAAATGTCCCAGCCCAAATACAACGGTACTACCAACCTTACAATTCAACCGCACCTATCCCGGAAGTGCGATTTTACACGAAATGAGCTTAACCTATTACGAACTAACAAAATACACAAAATTACACCGATTAACCTAGAGGTCCGGTAGTAACCACGCTCTGCTACCAAAATGTTGCGGAAACCCACAACACACACTATGCTAATGTTTAAAATTAGGTTACACAAAACACAGGTTGCACAATACACTTAATTAGAGTAATACGGCTCCAAATGCCCTTATTACTGCCTAAAATCTATTTAATTATCAACACACGATAACCTATAAACCAGCCATTGTTGCCTTCCCGAGACAAGTGTACCAACAAAGAAAAAAAGAACAATTAGTGATGGGGCCATTATGCCACTAAATAAATTGAATCTCGATAATCGATTCCCAAATCGATCCGTCCATAATACAAATCAAAGTTTTATTTCCAACAAAAATAAATGCCTGTTTATTTGCAACAGTAACAAACCATACCATAATCAATATTGGAACAAATCACTTGACCCAAAAGACATTGCTTTCGCCAGAATACGTCCGAGCAGGATTATAAAGAATAAGAACGTTTTGATCCCAACTGAATATTTAATGCTGCAGCGTTGAATGTTTCAGCTTATTTCAACGACCAGCTTATGTATACGTTTGCGTATATTATGTTCAACGAACGTACAATAATAATCGCATTCGGATGCGAAGCAAACGAGTGTTTTCGCTTTTTTCTGAATGTAGGGTTTCGGGCTTCGTTTTTACAGTGAGAATGCGAAACACTGTTTTTGTAGGATATATTATCAAATGTAATTGATATTAATACAGCCCATAAGAAATTATGAAACATGGTAAGGCGTTTTTTTTAAATTGTCATATCAAGAGATTAAATAACATACTTAATTATTAAATAATAAATATTTTGAATTACCTATTTATCTAAAAATATAGGTATATTTTACCATGACTTTTTATTATACAGTGAAAAATTTAAATGTATTAAATGTAATTATTAAATTAACTTAATTTTTTTTATGTAATTATAGGTGTTCAGTATGTGTTTTGTGTTTAGTTTGAAAAAAAAAATGAATAGAATAAAAAATACACATGAATATTGCACACAAAATTAAAAATAGTTGTAATTTTTAAATGATTATCTATAAAATCGAACAAATTGTGCTTAAAGGTGACATGATTATTACTAAACTCAAAAAGGATGACTCATTGAATTGGTTGCGTAATATTTTTTTTAAGTAGTAATAAACTCGACAGGCAGTGAAAACAGGAAGTCATAAGCCTGCATAACCAATTTCCTTACGAGATGAAAATCCTTAATGAATTTATGATGTTTCAATTACGTCGAGTAACATCCTTAATTATAATAATAAAGGTTAACGAACCCTCTCAGCCAAACGAGATGATACATCATTTTTACTTTTTTTATTTTCAAGTGCTAATTGCTGCACTGAAGCTAAATTAAATATTTATAAAATTTACAAAATACATCGTTGGATAGATGGCGCGCTGTGCCGCTATTAGCACTCTAAAAATTACAAAAAGCAGTGACAAAATTCAGCGTCTACGTCAGCCTTCCCGGTAGCATAGCGGTCAGTGCAGCCGCCCGGATTGCGGAAGACCCAGGTTCGATTCCTGGCTGGGTCGGGTAGGAGTTTAATTTTTTCACTGTATTTTGTAAATTTTATAAATATTTATGATACATCATGTAACAAGGTTAGGACTGCGGCGCAAAACGTGAAAAGTCAAAAGGCAGGAAACATTTGCGACTCGTTTGTTGTCTTTGAAATTAAAATTAAAAAATTAAAAAAAAAACTTTAAATAACACACAGTTTAATAAGAAATACAGATTTTTTATTAATTTGGTAACCGAACAATAATATTAGATATAAACAAACATCTTAAAATAAGTGACACCATTTTGAGAAACAAGTGTTGAAATTTTTTCCAGGAGCGCCATTCGAACCCGCACTCTATGATATGCCGTGCCAAGTGTCCAACCCGCCGAAATTAATCAACACTTATTTTTCAAATTATAATTTGTTCGCAACAAAATTTTTCGTAAATTAATATAATTAATTAATCCTACTAATATTATAAACGCGAAAGTTTGTAAGTATGGATGGATGTTAGTTACTCGTTCACGTAAAAACTAGTGAATGGATTTGGATGAAATTCGGCATACATATAGTTTATAACCTGGATTAACACATAGGATACTTTTTATCCCGATATTCCCACGGGAACGGGAACCACGCGGGTGAAACCGCAAACGGCCGCTAGTTATAACATAAAGTAACACTTCTTCAAAGTGCTTAGCGCGAGTTTTATTTGCCATTTGATCATGATAACGAGAATGAGATTTTATTTTTAAACTTTTAAATCTACACGTTGAGGCGCTGTTCTGAAGCATATGCAGTCACGTCAGGATGACGTACAATTATTCTTGTTTTCATTACCGTGATCTTATACCTCAACTCTGAGCTAGAACTATTTTTGAACTACAACAACTCTGATCACGTGATACCTCCAGCAATGTTTAGCATTTCTAGGAAAACTGTATGTAAAGACAAACATTTTAGTAGCTAAAAAGTTTCTGTTAAAATGATACAGTATTATAAAAAGACATGCTTACTCTAAGGGAAGAGGAAATATTTATGCGCACCGCCATGTGTTTCGTTTAATAGAAAAGGGGAATGTTTCCACTCGTTAATAAATAAGAGACTGAGCGGGTATAGATGGAATATTTGACGCTTCTATGAAATTATTTATTTATTTAATTCAGGTACATGAACAGAATACCATCAGGTCATGGCATAATAAAAACCGGCCAAGTGCGAGTCGCACTCGCACACGAAGGGTTCCGTACCATTATCCATAAAAACGGCAAAAAAATACATGTCTGTTGTATGGGAGCCCCTTAATTATTTATTTTATTCTGTTTTTAGTATTTGTTGTTATAGCGGCAACAGAAATACATCATCTGTGAAAATTTTAACTATCACGGTTCATGAGATACAGCCTGGTGACAGACGGACAGACAGACGGACGGACGAACGGACGGACAGCGGAGTCTTAGTAATAGGGTTCCCGTTTTACCCCTTGGGTACCTATTTTTCTAAATAACGAAAGAAATTTTAAGTTTGTGCATGAACCTCTCTCTTGCTACGACTGAGTGTACCTAGAGTGAATTTGAATTTATTAAAACAATTATTATTATTATTTTATATATAGTAATGTTTAATAATGTATTTATATGTTTTATTGTATTTCAATTTTAAATGTAATTTTCAATGATTTTAATTTTAATTTTAATTTCAATGATACATTTATTTATTTTTCAATTTTATTTAAATTTAATTTATTTTCATATATTAGGTTATTAGCTTTATTAGCTTTTATTAGCTTTAGATTGTTACATGCTGTGGCTTCCTTTAAGTAAGATTTGTGTTTAGCTATAAGTTTTGATTGTTATTTTTCCTTATATAATGTATCAAGTTTTGTTGGAAGTCCTTAATAAAATAAATAAATAAACTATTAACATTACATAAACTGTAAAAGAAGTCTTTGAACTTTATTTATGAGGAGCTCGATGGCGCAGTGGTTAACGCGCCCGTCTGCTAGTGCTGAGGTTAAGCCACTTTCGCAAAGGCCGGTCATCGGATGTGCGACCAAAAATTTATCATCTCGAGCTCCTCCGCGCTTCGGAAGGCACGTTAAGCCGTTGGTCCCGGCTGCATTAGCAGTCGTTAACAACCACCAATCCGCACTGGGCCCGCGTGGTGGTGTATGGCCCGTTCCCTTTCCATTCATAGGGAAGGCTCGTGCCCCAGCAGTGGGGACATGAAATGAGCTGATGATGATGATGGTGGTGATGATGATGAGTTATGTTTATGGCATATGGTTGAATATTTATTAAAGAAATTTGATAGTTTTGGATAGGTTCATGAGCAGACGTCTTTACACAATATGCTAAAGACAGTTAACAATAAGACATAGAAATATACAAACTAGTCGATAAAAAAAAATTCCTGTGATTTTGCATTGTGTCACATCTATCTATACTATTAACTAGCGGCCCGCCCCGGCTTCGCACGGGTGAACATTTCTTTTTTAATATAGCCTATGTTATTCAGCGCTAATGTAGCATTCTAATGGTGAAAGATTTTTTTAAATCGGTCCAGTAGTTTTTGAGTTTATTCGTTACAAACATACAAACATACAAAGCTTTCCTCTTCATAATATTAGTGATATTAGTATGAAAGAGGTAAAGTTTTTGACTTTTTTTTGTTTGTTTGATTAAGGAGGGTAATCTATGGAACTACTGGGGGGTAACCACGAGCTCTTATAGCAGTATTATTGCAGTTGTGAAAACGAGACGCGTGTAGCGGCGAATATACTCGCGTCTCTTTTCAACAACTGCAATAATACGCTATAAGAACTCATAGTCAGGGGGCTGGTCTTATTCCAAAAAATCTTTTACTAATAGAATGCTACATTCCTTTCTGGTAACAAAGGCCTATATTTTCATTTGATAAAAAAAAGTTATTTTCAGTCTCAAATCCACGCGGGCAAGTATTATATACGTTTTCAAAAGTTCCATCTTTTTATTAGTAATGCATTATGCAATCAATGATCTGTATTCAAATCAAGTATCTACTGTAATTGTGCAACAGTTTCTGTGTTACCCGAACACAATGAGTTTGGTATAATTTTCAAATTTATGGATTCCGAGTGTCTCGCTGTGTCGCCGGCGGCGTCGCCGCCATCTCCAGTGAAACAACAATCTGCGTTAACTCTGCTGCAAGTTTGATTGCACTCCGGTGGCTTGGGTTAGACTAAAAATTAAAGTTGTCAATTATGTTATCTTGCCAAGTCTGTCGCAGCGCGTGCGGGGTACTGCAGTGACTGCTACTCATTGTGTTGTTTACTAAAGTTTACGTTGCACATTAAATATAAAAAAATATGTTTAAAATAAACATCAGTAGGTAGAGAGGAACATAGACGGAGCTTGATGGCGCAGTGGTTAACGCGCCCGGTCTGCGAGTGCTGAGGTTAAGCCACTTTCGCAAAGGCCGGTCATCGGATGGGTGACCAAAAAGGTATCATATCGAGCTCCTCCGTGCTTCGAAAGGCACGTGGTCCCGGCTGCATTAGTAGTCGTTAACAACCACCAAACCGCACTGGGCCCGCGTGGTAGTTTGTGGCCCGTTCTTCCCATCTATAAGGTAGGCTCATTCCCTAGCAGTGGGGACATATAACTGACGATAATGATCTTATCTACTCTCACTTTGTAGTGCAATCAATTTGTACCTACCCATGATTACTACAAATACTTACTTACAAATATAGCTTGCCTACTCATAACGCCTGAGTGGCAGAGCGGTTGGCCCGATACCCGAAGGGCCCGGGTTCAATTCGGGGGTCGGGCAAAATGTATTTCGGATTTTCGATGCATAGTCCAGGTTTGTAATCACCAACCCGCATTTGGCAAGCGTGGTGATAAAGCCTTTACCGTAGCGATGACTTGATTTCAATAATGGAGGCCTTTGCCCAGCAGTGGGACAGTCATAGGCGGTTTACTTACTTACTTGCTCTTAACTGATACTAAATAATTTGCAAAAATACTAAGATAGGACATAGTTGTGTTGTTGTGTTGATGACAAAGTTATTGACATTTAATAAAAAGTCTTTGACTTACAGAGTAGAGAGTCTGAATCTAATTTATCGAAATGGATTTGAGACACTTTTTCTCGACTATAATTTATGGACGCCAGACTTTGGGAACTCTGAGGTCTCAGGTTCGATTCCCGGTCGGGTCAATGTCGAAAACGAACTTTTCGATATAGTGTCGGGTCTGGGTGGTTGTGGTACCGTCGTTGTTTCTGATTTCCATAATACGAGTGCTTAAGCTACTTACCTTGGGATCAGAACAATGTAATGTTGTATAGTAGCAAAAAAGTTCTTTACCTAAACTGTCCTGCACACCAAAAGTTACTGTGTTATTTAATTTTTAAGTGTTTAATCCTTTGAAAATAATTTAGTGATATAATATGTTCTTAGTTTTTATTTTTCTATCTATAGGTGGAGACTTGTTGTTAGCATCGCCATATTTATTGTGTATTATTTAGTTACTAGACTATTTTGCTGTAAGACTCCCGAACACAAATAAATAAATAAATATTTGTCTAATATTATTAATATAGGCACCTACTATTACTCGTATTCTACATAAATGAATAGAGTTATTCTCGATCCTATAATTTGTAAGGAATATTTCTATTATTTACCAGAAACTGGTAGTTCGGCGTGCGTGTGGCGTGCGCACGGGCGGATTGCGTGTCTCACAACATTTAGTTGCAGGTACGAACACAATTAATCGTGATAAGTTAATTTACGCACGTTCCTTTATTTAGTAACACTTCACTACAACAACTATTACTGACACTCAAATTGTTATTGATGGGTGATGTATTTTAGGTGAGTTATTGTAACCAGGCACGTGTGAAGCCGGCGCAGCCACGGATCTGCGACTGAAGTTAATAACAAACGGTCCTGACTTATTTTACCTGACTGTTTTAAGCGCCATTCACATGGCTAATCATCGCTGTCTCGGCTCTTCAGTTGGCGTAAACAGCAAATCGTCGACTTAACTGACATATGACCTGGCTATTTTAGGCGATGTATAGTATGTATGTAATCGGCACAATTCATATTGCAAGCCATCGCTGTCTCGGCTCTTCAGTTGACGTAAACAGCAAATCGTCGACTTACCTGACATATGACCTTTTGACCTGACTATTTTAAGCGAAGTATAGTATGTATGTAACTGGCATCTTTCATATGGCAAGCTATCGCTATCTCGACTCTTCAGTCGGTGTAAATAGCAAGTCCGCCTGAAGTACTTGACCTGGCTATTTAAAGCACTGTATAGTGTAACTGCCACCAGTCACATATGAAGCGCTGCGCTGTCTAGTATATTTTTTGACTTACAGTGTTGACGATTATATGAATACGAAATCAGAGAGCGTATCATTTAACTCTTTGAGGTATAGTGGTTGATTTTTTACCACATAATATTTCATTTGGTTTTCAATTTTATTTCAATCTCATAAAGTTCAAAATGTGGCGGAAATATAATTAAAAAATAAAAATTTGTTTATTTGTCTCATACATACAATAAAAAATAAAAATAAAACTACAACTCACATTGACCAATATAACTTGACGTTAAGACAAAAAGGTCTATGACTCAGTGTTCTCTCAGCCTCTGTTATTCTGCCATAACCAATAACAATAAGAATAATCGGTGAGTGTATTACTTCATTATAAAAGACGAGGACAGCAAACGAAATTTGCACAAAAAAAATACACAATACACAATACAATAAATACTTACATGTACACAAAAATCCACTTATTACAAACAGGAGTCGGGCGGCTATGCAAATCAATGATAGACATATTTTTAGACATATTTTAAAGCCGATGCCAGGGATTGCTTATGAAGTAGCCAATTTCGGCATTTACGTCTAAAGGTTGGTAGTGAACGAGAACATATACCTACATCCCTTCTGACCCTGAAAGAGTTAAAACAAACTTACTTTAAAAGGGAAGAGATTCCCATATTACCTGATGGGGTTCCCCCTGGCCTTGGTGTATATGTTAGCCTGCACATTTGTGTAAAATGTTGCACGTCAATTGTTGTCTAATATTTACATAACACCATTTTTAACCTTAAGCCGAGTAAAAACGGAAAACGGTAAAAAATTTATAACCATAATTTTTGCCCATAATCGTGTTATTTGAAGGAACCACTTTCGCAAAATGCACTCTGCAACGAATAACTCCCGTTGCTTACATTTAACAAGGAGTTTAAAATCCTCTGCGACTGGCCACTTTTAAATAAAGCTTTCAGGAGTACCGCCGCCCGGGCTTGCGTATTTGCATTCACATCACTCCGCTGCCGGGGTTCAATGCGCGAATTGATAGATAATACTCAACGGTTACATAAAAGGTTTTATGCAAACTCTATTCATGAGGAAATGTAGGGGAAAGTGTTGTTATTATTCCACTGATACGATCATTGGCCATCGGCCTTTACAAGCTTTCAATGCTATGGGTTTAAAACGCGTTGCTGCCCTTACGCTTAAATACACTGGACAGCAAAAATAACGGGTCATTTAGAAAAACCGCGATATCTCCCAAAGTTATTTACATAAATCCCTCGTATAAATAATATGTTATAGGCAGATTTGTGACGCTTATTATACATATCAAAAGAGGTTGCATTTAAACAAGTTACAGCTTCAAAAAAAAATTCCGATTTTTGAAAAATATCAAAAATCAAATTTTTGGAATAGAAAATTTTCTCGCTTTTGTTTCAAACCGAGCTTTCATCATAAACAGTTTTTTTGGCTGGTCACAGTATTTTGTGCATCAACCATGCACCAACACGTCGTTATCTACTGAAGAATGTACACGAATTATCACCATGGTACAAGAAGGAAGTAGTCAGCGGAGTACTGCTAGAACAGTAGGTGTATCTTTATTCACGGTCCAAAGAGTACTCCAGCGATTTCAAGAGACCGGCATGAACATCAGGAGACCAGGGAATGGCAGGCCAAGGTGTACAACTACACGAGAAGACCGATTCATCGTGAGCACTATGTTAAGAAATCGACATCTCACGGCTGTTCAGGTCCGAAATAGCCTTCAAGAAATTCACCACAATAATGTAAGCTCTGACACGATCCGGCGCCGACTTCAGGAAGCTGATATAAAGCCTTATAGGCCAACAAATGGCCCTAAATTGCTCAGAGAACATCGAGTTGCAAGGTTGCGGTTTGCTCGAGAACGTCCGATGGACAGATGAAGATTGGTCCAGGGTTATGTTTTCTGATGAGTCAAGATTTTGTTTATTCGCACACGATGGGAGACGAAGAGTATATAGGCGACCAAATGAACGTTATCATTCGTCAAGCGTGTTTTGAGGAAAAGGTGCCATTCGGTGGAGGATCAATAATGGTTTGGGCTGGGATATCTTCAGAGGATCGTACGGAGTTAGTAATTACAGAAAACTGTTCTCTGACAGCTCCCAGATATGTAGAGGAGATTTGAAATGAGCATGCTGGTCCTTTCTTGGTGAATATGGGCGCAAAATCCATTTTTATGGACGATAATGCGCGACCACATACAGCACATTTGGTCAACGCGTATATTCAAGACGTCGATATCACCCGCATGGAGTGGCCAGCTCGCTGCCCAGACTTAAATCTCATAGAGCATTTATGGGACGAGCTCGGGAGATGCGTTAAACAACACTCTCCAGCTGCAGCTAACTTACGTGAGTTAAGAAGTGCGCTAGTAGAAGAATGGTCAAACTTAGACCAAAAACGTATTAGAAATTTGATTTACAGCATGCCAAATCGTCTTAATGAAGCGATACGGGCTCGTGGAGGAAATACAAGATATTAAATTTACAGAAAAGCTTTCATTTTGCAGATTAACTGTGTTGTATATTTTTGTTGTCAAAAGTTAGAAGTGTTTTTTTTCCTATTTTCTAGTACTTAAATAAAATTATACAGTTTACAAACGTGTTATGTATTTTCTTTTATGTATAAGTCAGTCATCTAAAACATACTACAGTTTCACTAGTTTGTGTTGTGTAGTTAAGAAACTATCACACTTTTTATAAGCGACCCGGAATTTTTGCGGCCCAGTGTATTTATTAAGTTCACGCTTTTAACTGGACATTATGCAGTAATACAGCAATGCGCTCTTTGCTTTGGTAGAAATAGGTGTGGCGATAGTAGTCATATTGTATTGAAGTAATTTGATCCATTTATAATACAATTTTTTCATTATTATATCAGCCGTGAGCGTGACTCCTGGGTAAACGCCTCCCCGCACATTTTCCATATCTTCCGCGTAATAAATTAATAAAATTTAAATTAAATAAGCAATACAAATTAATATAGTTTGGTCTCACAACGTGCGTTGTTAAATGTTAAAACAGATTTTGGTTAAATGTTAAACAAATAAATGCAAGCTAGTTAATTTCTACATAACTCCGTCAATGGTAACAGTTATCGATAAAGAATTCGATGTTATGAAATATCTCTCGACATCGATATAAGCCCTTTCATCATCAAATACGAATAAACTACAATAACACAGAGACAAAGGATTTTGAAGTGAGCTAAATGCAATCACGCTGTTGCGATGGCCAGTTTGTACCGCGATTGAGGTTACTGTTAAAACTTAATAACCAACCATATTAATAAGAATTCAAGTTCAGATTCTATCAACAAAATGTTGCCCAGACACAGACTCCTGTGTCTGGGCAACATTTTGTTGATAGAATCTGTACTGTAAGTACTCACTTATGTCTGGTTAAAAAATCGATCCCAGAGGTAATTTTTCAATAGAAGTAAGTATTCATTTTAAGGTTTTTTGACAGGGTTTGTACTAAATGCTGCCCAGACAGTATCTGGTAAGATATAAATACTCTCATGTCTGGGCAGCATTTGGTTAAAGTTCAGATTCTTTAGATAAGTTACAGTTACAATTAGGCTGGATTATCCCACTTTTGGGCAAAGGCCGCCCCTCATACCCGTCACTCCCCATGATTTTGCGGCACCTATAGATAACTCAATATGTAAAATAATATACCTTGTAACTATTATACATTAACTAAGATTTTGCTTTACAATATATATTTGATTTAATTTGGTGATCATTATATTATAATATTTTCATGCCAGTTGTAACTTGGTGAAACATTATTATACTCTTATTAATGTATATACTACGGCCCGCTTGCGGTTTCACCCGCGTTGTTCCCTTTCCCGTGGGAATATCGAAATAAAAAGTTATAAACTATCTGTATGCCGAATTTAATCCGAAACCATCCATCCGTTGCAGCGTGAAGAAGCAACAAATACACACAAACTTTCGCATTTATAATATTAGTGTGATTGCCATCTTATATACCATGTTTGAGGCAAGTAAAGAATTTTTTATTATTATTATATTTATGCAGGTCCCAATGTACCCAGAGACTACTAAATTGGCTCATGAAAGTTATATATGGTGCCTTTTTAAATTATATACCTTTTTTCACAGGAGATGAGTAGCTATCTTATATCAAAGAAATAACGCCGCCATCTGTTTTCAGATTTACCAAAGTAATGTAAGTTAAATATTTTTGCTGTATAAAGAGCTCCAATGTTCACCGAAACGTAAGAATGAATTACTAAGTTATACAAAATACGTTCTTTCTCACATAGAAATTGTAGATTTTGTGAAAATAACTCTTTAATAATATTACTGTTACATTATGAGATCTTCATGAGTTGTCATCTACTTTATTTTCTTAAGTATTTATGTTAGCTTTTCCCTTGAAAACGAGTTGATTTATAGTGAAGTTTGTGCTTCTTCAAATATCTAACAGTCTATTGTTAAGTGTTCGTAAGTGGTGCCAAATGAATTCCAAATACATTTAGAAGTTTATTTGAAGTAATAGGTTAGGTCAGCGATAAGGTCGCTGAGTTGCAGTTTTTAATGTGTTCTATGTTTTATTTTCAATGTAATTTCTTAGTGTTACCATAGAGTATCTTTTAATTAATTGGTTAAATTTTAGGTTATGTATGTTATTCTATATGGGCAGACCCAAGACAAGATGGAAGAATGCAGTGCAAAAGGACATGAGGGACTGCCTGGTGGTAACCGAACAATATGTCGAGGATTGCGCAAAGTAGAGGAGAAAGATATGGTAGGCTAACCCCACCACCATGTGAGATATACAGCGTGTCCAAAAAACGAAAGATAATCCTTTAGCTGCGGGTGGGTCACATCATGTCCTACCACATACAAGAATTTCAGTTTAATGAAAGTCTCACGGTTTTCAAGATATCGTTCTTTTTTCATTTTCTTTAGAAAAATCTTCCCTCGTTCAGTTTATTTCATGCCATTTCTACAAATATAACTTTTTTAAGCCCAATTTTTTTTTAAATACTCATGGTTATTTGTTTCATCTAAAACAATATTCTTTTGATCCCTAAAGTACTGCGAAAACCACATAAAAAAAATCTTATGCAAAGTTTTCATACAAACTAATTCAAACGGCTGACTTTGATAGCATGTAATGTAAAAAAAATGTACCAGACAGACCGTGCCAATTACTTTAAATTATTGCTTAGTTAATGTTAATTTTAAAATGGTATTACTGTTTTACATTCCTTATAATTTTATTTTTTATGGTAATTTAAATGCACGAAGGTAGCAATTTCGGATTTTATTAAAATACAAGTCAATTAAAATTAAGTTACCTTACAAGTATTATTACATGATTTGAAACATGTGAACAATGAAATCGTAGAAAGGTTCGGTACCTGACATGCTTCCATGAAGTTTTGACCTTGACATGTCATTGTAATTGAAACTGGCAAAGATAATATTCTTTATTTTAACAGGTATTTTGGGGATTTGGTATGCTCAAAATGGCCGCCATTTGCCCATATGCATGCTCTACATCGTTTAATAAAGGACCTTTTAATTCGGCGAGCATAACCCTCGTACACCAGGTCTTTCAGGGAGCCCCAATAAAAAAAATTTGCAAAATGACGGCTGCCTGGCACACTACGCCCGAGGGTCCGAGACCACTTAGACGACAGATACCCATGAAGGTGGATCGGGCATCTCGGCCCTATCTTATGGCCACCAAGGTCGCCAGACCTAAATCCACTAGATTTTTTTTTATTGGGGCTCCCTGAAAGACCTGGTGTACGAGACGGAGGTGATATCATTCACACAGCTGCGGGCAAAGATACAATCCGCCGCCGAAAAAATTACGCAAGAGGGTTATGCTCGCCGAATTAAAAGGTCCTTTATTAAACGATGTAGAACATGCATAAGGGCAAATGGCGGCCATTTTGAGCATTAACTGTAAATAATTTAATAAAAATTTCATTTGTATTAATTGTCTTTTACTTGTAGCCATACTATACCAAAACCCCAAAATACCTGTTAAAATAAAGAATATTATCTTTGCCAATTTCAATTACAATGACATGTCAAGGTCAAAACTTCATGGAAGCATGTCAGGTACCAAACCTTTCTATGATTTCATTGTTCACATGTATCAAATCATGAAATAATACTTGTAAAGTAACTTAATTTTAATTGACTTGTATTTTAATAAAATCCGAAATTGCTACCTTCGTGCATTTAAATTACCATAAAAAATTAAATTAAAAAGGAATGTAAAACAGTAATACTATTTTAAAGTAAGCATTAACTAAGCAATAATTTAAAGTAATTGGCACGGTCTGCTTCGTACATTTTTTTTACACCACATGCTATCAAAGTCAGCCGTTTGATTTAGTTTGTATGAAAACTTTGCATAAGATTTTTTTTATGTGGTTTTCGCAGTACTTTAGGGATCAAAAGAATATTGGTTTAGATGAAACAAATAACCAAGAGTATTTGAAAAAAAATTGGGCTTAAAAAAGTTATATTTGTAGAAATGGCATGAAATAAACTGAACGAGGGAAGATTCTTCTAAACAAAATGAAAAAAGAATGATATCTCGAAAACCGTGAGACTTTCATTAAACTGAAAGTCCAGTATGTAGTAGGACATGATGTGACCCTACCGCAGCTAAAGGATTATCTTTCGTTTTTTGGACACGCTGTATAGTCGGGAAGACAGAGAGAGAGATGATATCTTATATGAAATATTATAACAGTTTTAAACGTAATTAAGAGCGTTTACACCGCACACTAGCGCCGCCATTAAAAAAAACATATCTAGTAATTAGAGATATAAAATCAAATTATGCTCAACAAACTATTTGAATGAAATAATTAAGCATTTTTACGTCACCTAATGCACATCTGACATGTTATGGTTTAGTTAAATATGGCGTTATAGTTAAAAGTGGCCACTTTTAATTTGATTTTCTATCTCTAACTACTAGATATGTTTTTTTTTCATTGGCGGCGCTAGTGTGCGGCGTGAATGCTCTGGAGTTATTAAAATTAATAACATAATTTGTCCGTGCACATAATATATAGCTATACTCAAACATTTTTATTACTTACATTACGTAAATATTACTTACAGCATTGTTGCTGAGATCTTCATCTCCTGTAACTTGTAACACCTTTTTTTTCCCCAAAAGATAAAAATTTTACAAAGTTGACATTTTTCAGTTACGAATATCGAATCATCATTGATTTAACTATAAGAACTACAATGCATACAATATGTTTATAAACATATTTGTTTTACCTGAATCCCATTTTAATAACTACAAAATTATTAAGGTATGTCGAGCAATGCGCAGACTTGCGGGAGCACCGTAGATTTAATTATGGTGTTCTATGTAAACTAGAATAGTGGTCTGTTGGGGAGAGAATGTTATATTAATGAGTCTAGCATTTTTCCTTGCGTAACAAGGTTTTTCTCACATGTTGTATGGAACGGAAAATAAATTGTATTTGTTTGTGTCTTCTTTCAGTATTGCTATAATAATAATCATTGTTATTATGATATACTGCGACCACAGACCCTGCAATGGGTTCGAAACGTTAAGATAAAAATAGTAATTGTACAGAAAACACGCGAGTAGATATATTGTTCCGTATGAAGAACGTTATTTCATTAAGCCCCTACACACTAGCAACCCTTTAGCGTAGGCATTTGATGTATGCGCAGCGCAGACGCCCGCCACGACAACGCATCGCATAGACGCGTAAACGCTATTCGTGCCGCGCTGTAGAAGGATGCGTTCACGATTGTACCTACACCGTCAAATAAAGAGACTGCAGAAGGAAAGCTTTATACAGCTGCGCTCGAACTGTTGCGAGCTTTTGCTTTTGAGATTCCGTGTCCATGAAAGGGGTCTATGTGTACCAGGAATGCCGCGCATGCTCCTACTGCGCGAGCTATATGTCTCATAGGAGATATACTCGCTCGGCACAAGGATCTTGACCTGTTTGCATATAGCTTGATGTGCTTATGTGACAGGATTCATATGTATATTAGTATTAGTTAGTATGACATGATAACTTATTTAATCTTAATGTTTATGTTGTAATATTATTATTCTCGACTTGACATATATCTATGATTGCTATTTGACATTGTGTTTGCAAATTTATTGATCTGATTTCAAATGACTTTTGTTTTGTATTGTTCTATATCTATTGTTATTATTATTTGTACCTATCTATTGTTTTGAAATGTGTTTGTAAGATTTTAAATGTAATTCTTAAATAATGCATGTAAAAAAGTTTTACTTGTTGGCGCTTAGGTGTTAAGCCAGTGAGTTTTCTTGAATAAATAAATAAATAAATGAAGTTTACCTCCTGCTGGCTTTTTATTTTGTGGTAACGCTGCGTGAGTTGTCGTAGCGTCTACGCTGCGCAAACGTTTATCATACGTCTACGAGAAGCGCTAGTGTAAAGGGGCTTTATGGAATACCATTAAGCCCCTTTACACCAGCTATAATAATAAGCTGAGAGTGGAAACTGTTTCGAATACGAATTGTTAGTCATTCATTATTGAAGCTAAATTAAATATTTATAAAATTTATAAAATACAGTGAAAAAATTAAACTCTCACCCGAACAAGCCAGGAATCGAACCTGGGTCTTCCGCAATCCGGGCGGCTGCACTGACCGCTATGCTACCGGGAAGGCTGATGTAAGCGCTGAAGGCTGTTCTTAATTGTTTAAAAAAATAATAATGAGTACAATTAATGCATTCGTGATCATGGCACATGCAACTGTGTCAAAATATCAAATGCTCGAGAAAATTAAAAGCATAGCGTATTGTTATAATCTGAGCGTTGTAGTTCAAAATTTCATATTTCAATTTGTACAAGTAGTTGTCTTACTTAATTCTAACATTACTTCATTGACTTGATCTCTATAAACTTTTACACTCAGCAGAAGTTTGTTCAAAGGTCGTAGTTAAACTCGCTCGGCGGAGAATTTTTACAGACTAACTTTAATTATAGTTTTCCTTAACTAACGGAAAGGCAAGAACTATCGTAACGTACGTTATTATAGCCTTAACTAAGGAGTTTCATAGAAAAGAGGAATGGAGCGGATACCATAATCACACTAATATTATAAATGCGAATGTTTGTCACTTCACGCTGCAACGGATGGATGGATTTGGATAAAATTCGGGATACAGATAGTTTATAACCTGGATTAATACATAGGACAGTTTTTATCCCGATATACCCACGGGAATCACACTATAAATATACTAAAACGACAATTTCATTTTCCAATACAAAATGATTTGTTTGTTTTGTTGTCATGGAAACCAAAGAGAATTTAATCACTTGATGGAAACTGTCAAAACGGTATGAAGTCCGCCGGGTCCACTAGTAGGTATTTAAAGTAGATTTAATTATTTTTATCTACACTAATGTTGTAACATTCTACTTATGTTTCCAATACTTGACTTATAATTACTACTGTTATAGCGCAGACAACAAAACACTCAATTTAAGCAATTTCACATGATGGTATAATATCCACATCGATATCGTAAAATCTCATTATAACATCAATAAAACGCGACCAATTAACCTGGCGAGCCTTATGTCAAAATCCTCATACAAGTTGTATAAAATTTTGATATTAGGCTGGCTTTTGAAAACAGTTGGGTTATACGTGAAAACTTCGTCGAAACTACTAAACTTACATACACAAAACTCTTTGGTAAGATCTTGTGCCAATTAAATAAAATGATTGACATTTAATAAAATGATAGTACAATTTTGAATAGCACATGTAAAGAACGTATGTAAAGAAACTGAAATTACATGCTGCAAACTTAATGTGGTTTTTGTCATTTTATTAATTCACCGTAGTAGTTACTGTCACTTTTTAATTATTGTAAGTAAGAGTAAAATATCGAGTGCTACTGTTTGTGATTTACTTTTTAAAATCGTTGTAGTTTTTATTATTATAAAGAAATACAAAAAGAAGACGTACTACAGAGTGCGTTTTATCACGTAACTAGCTGTGCTCGCGACTTCGTCCGCGTGGAATAGTGACTTTCGGCAGCATTTTTAATTTTTTAGGCTCTTTTCCCGTTTTTGCAACATTTTTCACTGATGCTTCGCTCCTATTGGTCGCAGCGTGATGTTATATAGCCTAAAGCCTTCCTCGATAAATGGACTATCCAACACAAAAAGAATTATTCAATTCGAACCAGTAGTTCCTGAGATTAGTGCGTTCAAACAAACAAACAAACAAACAAACAAACTCTTCAGCTTTATAATATTAGTATAGATTCACATTCCCAGAAAAATTGACGATTTTCAATAAAAGTGGGTACCTATATAAAAACGGTGAGCCAAAAACAAGCTAGCAGCAAGCAACTCAAGAAGTTTGCTGTGAAGTGCCTGCGACTTATTGAAATACTCACACTGCTATCAACGCACAGTTTTATATTTTTTTTAATAGACTAGCGGCAAATTACTACACTCTGAAATAGAGGTCAGACGCAAAGAACATTGGTGCTGAGTGAAGACAACGCAGCATCAGCCTCCCTCACTCCGCCAGCCCGCAAGGTGCCTCTTCAAACCTTGTTTGAAGGACCCTATATCATAGGAAGGAGGGAAAACGTGTGCTGGCGGACTATTCCATCTTTTATTCATAATAGGAACTTCAAAGTAAACGATTTAAAGCTCACGTTATATCAGACAAGGTAAATCAGAATTCCTTACCGATTCCCTTCAATACTCCGAATCGCACCCATATTAGATAGCAATAAACCGCAGAATGGCCCACCACTGTTTTATAGAGTCGTAACTCCACAGCCGGCACTCTGTGATATCGAACGATACACTAAACACTCCAAACGACCCTTATTACAATGCGATAAGCACCATTATTGCTGTACAGTGACACATTTGTTACACGAAACTCGTAAAACTATTTGACGCATAAGCTTCGAAGTTAGAGCCTAACTTGCCTCTGAATACCACGGAATTAAGTTTAATGGCCAATTTGGTTTTAGTATTTGAATTGATATGCATCTTAATTTTTTTTGGGCACGGTTGGTTTTATTTTATCGCCGAAAGTGAGCAATCCAATTTGATTTTTTTTTCTTACGGATAAGCATGTGGACTTCATTTTACTTGATGTTAGGTGATGATAAAGCCGAAGGTGGAAGCGCACTTCACCCGGAATCCTCAACTACTGAGGCACTGGCTATCTTATCTCTAGCTGCCGGAACACAAGATTGCTATAAAAGGTCATTAAGTACGGAAAATGTCTGAACTTGTTAGAGATGGGGATTGAGGAACCACGGCTTCGACTTAAAAGTTGCAAAGTTAGTTTTAAAGTAAACTGAAGTCGTTATAGGTAGTACTTTTTATTGTGGACTATTCTCACTATCGAATACTCCAATAAAACAACTTGCGATTATAAAAAAGGAATTGACCGGATTCGAATCCCGGTAGTTGAACTTGTTTTAAAATATTTGTAATTAATTTCAAAATCGACGTCATAGTTAAATAGATCACATTGCAAAAACGCAAATAAAATAATTAAAATAATACGTACATATATTTAGTTATATATATATAATTTGACGACCTCCTTGGTCGAGTAGTTTGTACACCGGTTTTCATGGTGTCGCCATCTCTGAGGTCCCGGGTTCGATCCCCGGTCGGGTCAATTTAGAATTTTTTTTTTTCTAAATTGTCTCGGGTCTGGTTGTTTTCTATGTATAATAAGTATGTATTTTATGTATGTTTATCCGTTGTCTAGTAACCATTTAACTAGTTTCATAACGAAGCTTCTCTTGGGCTAGATAATTGGTGTGAGTGTAGGAAAGTTTATTTATTGATCAGCATAATTGTGGAAATCTCACACCTGCTAATAGTAACTAAGCATCTAGACAGACTAGGCATAGCATCGAGTATCCCTGTATCCCTTATACCTTATAACTTTCATCCAATAATCCTGTGATTGTGAGTGGCTGCCCCATGGTCCGCTGCAACCGCCTCTCAATTATGTCAACAGTGGTACGTGCTGATTGCGATGTTCGGCGTACTACAAACAGGTCTGTTACACCTCATTACCAACGTTAGTGAAATCATCGATGAAACCCTCATCCATGACAGAGCTGTGCTGACGGATTCGTAAAGTTTCTACATGTAATATCATCTAGCATCATGCAAGTCAGACAGACGAAGATTGGTTGGTACGGTAAGCAATCCAAAGAATCATCGTCTATAGTAGAATGAGGTCTTTTTTATATTAAGTAATTACTACGGTATGGTTTTGGATCTGGAGGTCACAAGATCACGAGAGAATCTCTAGTGATAATACTCCAGCGTCTCTAGTAGACACCTAGAACGCTAGAGCACCTATTTTAGCCGCTAGTTAAGGATGTATAGTAAAAGTAAATAACCCATAAGTTATCCCACAGTTTGCAATCAGTGCATCTGCATTTGATGATTAATACCACCACGCTTAATCACGTTTGACAAATTGGGGTTGTTTGGTAGTACAAAGCCAGGCTATGCATCGGATCTTCGATCGTGCATTGCACAGGTCCCCACTGAGGGCCGACGCCCCGTATGTCCCGGCGCGTCGGCGACCCGTCTCACCAAATGACAGATCAAGTGTGTCCACCCATTGTTTTCGAGGGCGGTCAACCGCCCTAGGCGGAAGAGGGGCTGGCCCATCTATAAGGCGAGCAGTCACCGACGGGGTCGTGGAAGTGTCCGAAAGGGTTCTCATGACCTCGTCAGGCTCCACCATGCCGGCGTTCGATGCGTCCTTCTCAGATGAGGACGACGCGATGATCGCCGGTTTGCTGGTTCCAAGACAAAGAGTTTTCCCAGCGTGAAAAAAAAATATCTCTAGAAATTGAACCCAGGGCTTTCAGTTATCGAGCCAAGCGCTCATCCACTCGAACACCGACCAGCGTCAAGGGTTCTGCAGCTGTGATAAAAACAGTTACACTTGAGTAAATACTTTCTGCGGTAAGTACGCCTAAATAAGTCTGAGGCACCAGCCGACTGTAAGGAAAAGTGCCCAGAACATTGTCTGTTGATCACATGCATTATATCAATTAGAATCTCCTAAAATGGATGTGTCCCAAGCATCACCCATATTAAAGATGCCTGCTGATTCTATGGCAACCCCCAACAGTTAACGAATTTTTTTCTTTGATGGGAAGTTCTTTGATCTAAACATTAATACGGTGAGCATCCCT
Source organism: Eudonia lacustrata (assembly GCA_947562085.1). Taxonomy (NCBI): domain Eukaryota; kingdom Metazoa; phylum Arthropoda; class Insecta; order Lepidoptera; family Crambidae; genus Eudonia; species Eudonia lacustrata. The sequence continues at coordinate 1,207,989 of OX387317.1, read as the reverse complement.
ATCCGACCCGGACCCTTCGGAGAATCTAGTAGGGCACGGGGACACGCACAAGTGCGTGATGCCGTTCCCTCTAGAAAACCTCTGAAGGTGATTTGTTTCATATGGCTTGAGGAACCCTTTAAGTTTCTGGCCGCCGCCAAAAAAACCCGGTGAAGTTGAAAATGCCGTCTGATGCAATCAGCAAATTCAAAAAAAAGTACCGTGAGAAGTCCACAGAATCCCATAGGGACACCAATTTTACCCAGTTCAGGGTCATCATAGCTGTTGATGTGACACTTGATTTAAAAATAAGCTCGTTCTACGGTACTCCCAAATAAGTCGAAGGCACCAGACGACTGAAAGGGAAAGCGCCCGGAACATTGTCTGTTTTTGTCTCATCCGCGTAATTACAGTTTGCTTTCCAAGTATTGTTTATTTTGGCTGGTAACGAGGCACGGCTCGAATGCACGGGTATAACAATATTTGTACGGGAATATAGTTTCGGGAGTAAACTGGCGTAAGGGCAGTGCAGACGCACACGCTTCGTTTGACACTGGTCTTTCGGTACTTATTACGTGATTATTGTACGGTCGCGAAATAATAATTCTTACCTGTTTCGATTCAATAAATAATCATCGTCATTAATATTGAACGGTTCAATTCCGTGGTCGGGAATCGGGCGTTTTGGTTTCTTCAGTGCACATGAAACCTGAGTTTAGAATCACCAACCACACCTTGCAATCGTGGTAATTAATTCACAATAAAATAATGTACTTACCCTATTCGTGTTTTAGTATTTTTATATTATTCACCGTAGGTTTGCCCTTGAGACCCTACACGTGACCCTTCGGTGGTGCTAAATGAGTGACACTGTCTGAGTGGTAGAGCCACGCTGCGTTGCAGCATGAAATGGGCCGGCTCGCCCGGCGTAATACCTCACAGAACGGCGTAAAACAATGGCACTCATTGCTGTTGTGTTTCGTCTGGTGAGTGAAAGTACCGGAGGCCCATCTCTCACCCCTCCCCCTCCCAATTCCTACTCCCTCCTCAAGGTCCAACTCTTTCCTCAAGGCCGGTAACGCATCTGCGAATACTTTGGTTTTGCGGGTGTCCATGGGCGGCGGTGATTACTTTCCATCAGGTGACTCGCCTGCTCGTTTGCCTCCTTTTAACATTAAAAAAAACTGAATATTTCATGTGATGACCAAACTGCTGAAGCACGAGACTACCCTATGGAAGAAAACACCACAGCGAGAACGGGCCATTAATCACGCGGGCCCAGTGGTCATGCAGCGGGGATCAACGGCTTTACGTACCTTCCGAAGAGAGGAAACAATATTATATTAACTCGTCCTCAGGTGGAGACCGCGTATCGGCAAACGTAGTGTGTAGGACGCCCTCATACTTGGTGTAGCAACGATCTCCGAAAGGTAGCTGGCAAGTGCTGGATGAGAGTAGCCGTGGACCGTGCTCGGAGGCGTGCTCGTGCGCTTGGAGAGGCCTATGTCCAGGAGTGGACTAATAGGCTGATGATGATGATGATGATGAGCTTTGGCGTTATTGCAGCACGCATCATCTGTGTGCACGCGCCCTTGCAATGCTGTTAACTAAAGTGTTTCAACATAAAACGGCGGACGATGCTGAATCAACTTCACAAGCGTGTTATTAATAAATGCTTTTCATGCTCTAGGTTATAACGATTGGACGTAATTAACTAGATTCTTTGGAAATTTAGATATGCGAAAATATATATACATTTAGTAAGAATTTGTATGTACCTTTTGTTTTATTTTGTAAAAGATATTGAATAAATTATTACTATTACTATTTACATTTTTATTAGCATACATCCGGTTTGGACTAAGTTTGTTTGTTTGGTTTTCCATAACACAGAAGAACATGGAAACTGTCAGAGCGGTACGAAGTCCGCCGGGCCAGGTAGTCGCAGATAAAGCTATAGCGGCATATGCAGATTTATTATCATCGGGACATATCTTTTTCCTTTCGATGCTTACACATGATATTCCGAAAAACACAACAACTAGTGATTATTTATAAAGGGTGAGGCAAAAGTAATGGCATAATGTAAATGTGCCAGTATTTTTGCAAATGGCATCAAATGTTATTATTTTTTTAAATTTATATTGTAGACAGAGAATTAATTGACAATAAGCAATGTAGCGATACACACCTGAAGAACGCGGAATTATTGTTACTGCCTATTTGACCAATTTGCGGTCTGTTGCTTTAACGCAGCGTGAATTTCGTCGTCGTTTTCCTCGTCGTCCTGCGCCATGTTCTCGAACAATGAAGCGTTTGGCTTAGCGTCTCGTTCAAACTGGCTCCACTAAAGATGTCGCAAGAAGTGGAAAAAGAAAGAAGAAGAAATACCAATTTGGGGCCAGATGTCTTGCGAGCAACTATATATGTAAAATGCCGTAAAACGAGCACGAATGTGCATTAACTCTGGAGGTGGTCATTTGACCGATTTAATTTTTAATACTTAATAACATCAATTTTATTTATTTATTTATTTATTATTTTACACCATTATTTTTTTTTTTAAAACAGAACGCATTTTTTTCATTTCGAACAAAATGGCAGACTATTCCCATTATGACTTTACTTATGCTCCACCTGTATTATTTATTTTGAATTTTGCATTTATGTATACAGTTACAAGATAAAATTTTACTAGAAAAATCAACGAGCCTCAGGAAGCTCCAGGGAATCGAATCCCACTCGAGCTTCATGAAGCTGGTTGATTTTTTTTATAGTAAACATATATCTTATAACAACTAGTGAGTCATAGCAGTCGTTTTGTACTTCAATAGGTATAACAATAGAGAAGTTTGAACCCAAATTATAAAGCAATAGAATGTTTCAGAAAAATTTGGTGAGCCTGTTAATTATATAATTAATAAATAAATAAATGTTTCCCACACTCACACCAATTATCTAGCGCCAAGAAAAGCTACCTTAAGAAACTCGAGAAATTGTTAACTAGACAACGGACAAACATACTTAATATAGGTACTTAAATACATACTTATTATACATAAGAAGCACCCAGACCCGAAACAATTTAGAAAAACAGGTATTTTTAAATTGATCCGACCGGGGATCGAACCCGGGACCTTAGAAATGGCGACACCATAAAAACCGGTGTGCAAGCCACTCGACCAAGGAGGTCGTCGAAATATTATTTTAATATTATTCCAGTTTCCGATTTGGAAAACAAAGTTGTAACAGCAGTATTTTATTATGATTCATCAATCATTTTAAATGTCATCAGTTTATACTAAGTATATAATATATATTTTTTACAGCAGTGGTAAAGAGTTCGGTATCCGAAGGTCCAGGGTTCAACTCCCAGGTTGGGCAAAGTATGTTTGGGATTTTCGATGCATATCCCAGGTCCGTGATCACCAACCCACATTGTTATATTAATTATAGCGATGACTTGATTTCAATAATGGAGGCTTTTGCCAAGAAATGGGACAGTTTAAAGACTTAAGTACTTACTTACAACCTGTCGGCTTAAGGCCGTAAGTACAGATACAATATAATTTTTGTATTGTTTGGCGCCAAAGACCCTTGACACGCATTTAAAACGAGGAGGAGCTCGATGGCGCATTGTTTAACGCGCTCGGCCTGCAAGTGCTGAGGTTAAGCAACTTTTGCAAAGGCCTGTCATCGGATGGATGACCAAACATTTATCATTTCGAGCTCCTCCGTACTTCGGATGCACGTAAAGCCGTTGGTCCCGGCTGCATTAGCAGTCGTTAACAACCACCAATCCGCACTGGGCCCGCGTGGTGGTATATGGCCTGTACTCCCTATCCATCCATAGGGAAGGCTCGTGCCCCAGCAGTGGGGACAGAAAATTTTAAAAGACGCTTAATTTTGCTTGGTACCACCTGTAGGTACCTACCCTCTACCGACTCGATGGAATAGTTTATAAAATACTATGACACGGCTGAGTGCACACAGGCTCGGGCCTGAAACGCATTAGCATCAAAGGTTCTGCATTTAGTGAAAATAACTTTTATACACGTTTGCGTTCCAGGCGAAATGGATTTTGAGTTCTGAAGTTGCATTAAATACATTTGTGCTATTTAAGCGAGCCACTGATCACACCTCACTCGGAGTCGAGAAATTATAGCTTTATTTATTCGTTTACTAAAGGATAATTTGTTTTATAAAGCGTATTTTATTGTAGATATTTTAAAAGATGCATGCTAAAGCTTGTATTAAAATTCCTTTGTAAGTTGAATATTGACGACCTCCTTGGTCGAGTGGTTTGTACACCGGTTTTCATGGTGTCGCCATCTCTGAGGTCTCGGGTTCGATCGCCGGTCGGGTCAATTTAGAAATTATTGTTTTTCTAAATTGTCTCGGGTCTGGGTATTTTCTATGTATAATAAGTATGTATTTAAGTATTTTAAGTATGATTATCCGTTGTCCAGTAACCATTTAACGAGTTTCATAACGAAGCTTCTCTTGGGCTAGATAATTGGTGCGAGTGTAGGAAAGTAAAGTAAATTAAATATTACATGTAACTTTGCGTAGAGGGAAAAGCGGATATTAAAATGAATGAATGAAAGAATTATTTAGATGAGTATGGATTAAGATAGTCGCGGGCCATCGCATGTGTAGTATTTGTACAGTTTAATTTTATTCAAATAAAAAAATCTATTGTGCGACTATGCGAATATTATTATTTTTTCTGCTAGTAGGATTTATTATTTACAAATATATAAAGTCACAAGTAAATTTAACTACTTAAAATGAAACTCCTAAAAAGTAAAAAGTATAACTACTACTACAAATACAAAATGAGTGCGCAGTAAGCTAGCAGCATTGCCACGTTGGATAGCAAGGCTTATATGCTGTCCCAAGTAGCTGCTAGCTATTTTATTCACTTTCCAAAATATAACGCTTGTCATTCTTTGTACAGAAAAGAACCAACAAAACTAATTTAAAATTTCCTTGATTGTAATGACTTGACTGAAATGTTCACCGTCTACAATATCAATTATGTTGCTATAGTAAGTTGAAGTAAGCACGCATGACAACATGTCGCTAGACTTTATATATCTTGACCTACTTATGTACAATTGGGTATTGTTTACAAAGTTCACAATAGGAATTCAATTGTTGTGGAAACAACACAATGCGGAGACCTGGAAACTTGTAACACTTTCTGGCAACGCGTTTTCTCGCCCCTAATCGGAGAAATAGAACAACTGTCGATTACTTTGTTTCACCTAGTCAAATTTGTAAATGGGGCAAAATAAATCTTTCTGTGATACCAGGATGTGCGGCGGAATGCAATAGTGTCTTAAAAAGTCTCTTACCACCTTATTTATTTATTTATTTTGATACACCAACAGAGCAGATATTACACAATACCAAACAAAACATGATACAAACTTAGTTGATACAGTTATTGGCGTAGGCCAATAACAGGTGCATACACCATATTTTAACAAAAGGCCACGGTTAAAAAATAAAAATAGCTAAAACCTAGCTTGTATACAAGCATGCAAAGCAACCAAACTTCAAACCATAAAAAATCTACAACAAATATATCAATAAAAACAAATTCAGCCATAATTTATTATAATATCATCATAATCAGCCAACATCAGTCTCCCAATGCATGCATATACATGCATATGCATGTATATCATAAAATAATTAATTAATTAATATAGTAATATTGTAATTGTAAAAATCTATAACTACACAAATATACAACCTAAATTAAAACAACTAACTAAAAAAACCATAAATTTAGATAAGAAAAATATACTACTTACTTACTACTTACTACGCCGGCTCAGCGATCCGAAGTGGATCTTGGACTCCGACATCAAAGTGCGGCATAAAAAATATAAAAAAATATTAAGAAAAATATTGCATTTCTAAAATATAAATAAGTGATAACAAGTGAAAGTAAAAACATAGAGTCAATAACTCCTATAAAAATAACTTCTAAATAACTCGGCCTTTTCATCACTAACCAAGAGGAATGGTTAGTGATGAGAAGGCCGAAGATGGAAGCGCACATTACCCGGATTCCTCCAACACCACAATGCTACCAATATAGAAAGAGATCAACTTAGATAAGGGTGTACCGGTAATGATAAAGCTGACAAAGAACATCACCAAATTGTTTATGTCCTTTATGCTGGGACACGAGCTTTGCCTATGGATGGTAATACCACAGGGACAAGGACAATGGGCCATTTACCACCACGTGGGCCCAGTGCGGAATGGCGGTGGTTAACGACTGCTAATGCAGCCGGGATCCTTATGTCCTTACGAAGCACGGAAAAAATTTAATAATCTATTTAATGAGCTTTTGCGAAAGTTGCTTAACATCAGCAATTGCAGATCAAGAGCGTTTACGACTGCGCCATCGAGTTCTACGCTGGCAGTTACAAGCCTGCTATACTGAGGAGGACTGGGGAGGAGTTCGATGGCGCAGTAGTTAACACGCCCGGTCTGCGATTGCTGAGGTTTCGCAAAGGCCGGTCATCGGATGGGTGACCAAAAATGTATCATCTCGATCTCCTCCGTGCTTCGGAAGGCACGTAAAGCCGTTGGTCCCGGCTGCATCAGCAGTCGTTAACAACCACCGCACCGCACTGGGCCCGCGTGGTGATTTATAGCCCATTCTCCCTATCCATCCATAGGGAAAGCTCGTGCTCCAGCAGTAGGGACTTTATGAGCTGATGATGATAATGATAATGATGATGATGATGATGATGATGATGATGATGATGATGATGATGATGATACTATACTGTCAATTATTTTTATCGGTTACGTTCCGTTTCACACAAAATGAGCTTACAATATCTTCTGGTCAGTTTCTTGTTAGGGCTGGGATTACATTAACATACATCATTTATCATAAATTCAAATTCCAACCACGTCTCTCCAAGGTCAAGGAAGTCCCGCGCCGCAGCACCACATGCGCCCCTACTCGCAATATGACTGACCAAGGGCCCACAAGTCGCAGGAGCCATCAAAATTTCATGAGAACACGTACCAATATAACGGCCATCGGCAGCGCCAGTCAAAATTCATACAATATTCATGGGAGGCAGGTAGCACTTACGGTCTGAATAATGCCTCCAAGATGGAAGCTTGCGGGTAAATGCGTAATTAGCATTGATGCGTTTGCCTCCGCGAAATATGAAATATTAGTATCGTTCCTCACATTCCGTTTGTTCCTTTGAATATAGCTCGTACAATACTGGTGTCTTGTAGAACAGATTTCAATTCCCGAAACCTGCTTCAGGCATCAGATCCTATCAAATATGGAATTATCCTATATTATCACTGATGGTAATGACTGCTTGTGAACATATTTATGTAAAATAAATAAAAATATTTAAATCATAATAATCTGAGTATTGCATGAGGTCCTTACCTATGAAATTGACGTTTTGTATAAAGATTTTTTTTTAAATTATATTTTTCATACTAACGTTTTTTTAATTTTCTTAGCATCTATTTATGTTAACACTATAAAAATTGTAGAGTAGTGTGTTTGTTTAACTTGCTATAGCAGACATTAAAAAGAAAAAAATCAAGACCCTTCAAAGCTATAATGAAACAAAAGGTCAATTTAGCAAACAAAAAACGAAGTCAATTTAAAAAAAAATTGGGCGATAAAGACACAAAATGAATAATCATTGTTATTACTGAAGCCTAAGTAACATAGTCCTAATTAAAGGTGTATAATAATATTAACAACCGGTATTGACTTTTAGCAGTAATACACCTATATTAATAAGTGAGAAAAAAACGTCAATTTCATAGGTCCAATATCTATGCTATTTTCTACAGCTATGCGTCAGATATTTTCCCAAAAAATGCGACTGTGGAACGAGCAACTTATGTTATGTAGATGACCTTATAACATCAAACAATAATGCGAAGAGGTACTTTTAAATCAATTCAGAAATACGTTTTGAGTGTTCCAAAAATTTCCATTCTTTGTTATCTTAATTTGTTAAACACAACAGTTTACTTTGAAGTTGTTGGAATTCCTGGAGTCCGTTCCGTTTATGTTCCAAGATAATCATAACACACATAGCAACATGGAAAGCCTTTGGTTGTTGTTATTTCTTCACAGAGTTTTCACTTGTTATTTTCTATAAACTGCATATATATGTACAAGATAGGCCCCATGTACTGTTTGTAATTATGTAAAATAATAGACAGAAATAAATATTTTTTTGATTTTGATTGACATGAAATGAACTGACGATGATAATGATAGTGACTTTAGTCTACGATTTAAAATGTGCAGTTTTGTTCATTCGTTCAACATTAACAGCCGGTTGCACCAAAACTATCATTTTACGAATTTGTAAAAAGTAACGTAAAAAGTAAACGTATAATGTAAAACGTTGTTGTACCAAGCTTTGGGAAACGTTTTACGGTTACATTATACGGTTACTTTTTACGGAGCTCAAACCTTGCTCATAACGTAAAAGTATAATATTATGACAGTTCGTTCGTGTTTGCAATTCGTGTTGGAGGTTAGAAAACGCTCTATTTATTTAAAGATACGTGGTCTGAGAGAATAAATCACTATAATATCTTCTACAATTTCTGACCACCAACCACCCGACTTCAGTAGACATTTTTTTAACCTGATATTCGTATCTAGGTAATTAATAATATGATTTCAATATTATTTCTTGCTTTTTAGATCTGTTTTTACTTTTTTAAGTTTCCTGTTTTTGAAGTCGGTTTTTTTTTTGTTAAAATTATTTTATTTTACGATTTTTGGTGATGGGTAGACGTAGACCTAACAAGGATGCTTCAATGATGAGGAAACGACCGCCTAGTAGGTAGTTGTATACCTATGAAAAACTTCAATCTTAATTAGGTATTATTTTTGTACGAACTAAACATTTTGGCGTATTGAACCAAATGAAGTAAGCCCAACAAAAGGTAACTGCTGTAAATCGTTGAGGAGTTCCCTCGACTGTCTTTCGGCACCATCATTAGATCGACTCCAGACCTTCATTAAATAGTAGTGCTTCAAAATACTTAACGAAAACATTAACAAGCGCACTAGTCGCTACTACGATTTTCGAAGGTTTCCCTCGATTTCTCTGGGATGCCATCATCAGATCCTGGTTTCCTTATTATGGTAACAACCTTGGGATATCTCCTTTCCAAAAAAAAACATCAAAATCGGTTCATAAACGATGAAGTTATCCGCGCACACATAAAAAAAATATTGTATTATGCGAGTCGTATTGAGAAACCTCCTCCTTTTTTGAAGTCGGTTAAAAACTACCATGGTAGTAAAAAACTACTGAGGTAAACTAGTAAAATTAACGCTCTATTTGTGTAGCAAGTAATTTTACTGATACTTTTACTCGTATTTTGTTGGTGCAACGTATATTTACGAATTCGTGAAAGTAACGGAATAGTATAAGTAAAACGTAAAAATGAATTTGTAAATGTATATCAATTTTGGTGCAACCGGCTGTAAATCTTCTGTAGCTTCTAGCTTCACTATGTCCTCAGAAGCATATAGGTGGACAATGCAAGTTCTCTTTCTCGTGAAACTAAAAACAAATACCTACGATTGTGTTATTACAAAGCTTCACAACCATTACTAGCAAGAGTATGTTAAAATAGTTTAGAACGTTCAAACACTTGGAAATGTCGGATTAGGCTACCCTACTTAAAGAAGAGTAATAAAGGTTATCTGGCCGAGAATTACGAGTGTTCCAGCAGTTAGGAATTTAATGAGAGTCCACGATTTACAAGCTGCTTAGTTGGCTTTTATGTAAGCGGGGGTATTTCACACGGCGCGGTCCGAAATTGAAATATGTAATAACAACGCTCGTTACCTAAGATATGGAGAGAAGTTTAAAATCTCTTACACCTAAAAATATGTTATATATTTTGTTGCAACCAAATTTTAATTCAAAATTTTTACAATCACGACTCGAACATGCACCCTCTTGTAATAAGGGGATATGCCATCATTATGTTATCACACGCATCACGAGTTTTCAAAAGATGATACGTGATTTAAGACGTGTCCGTCATTTTTCACGATTCGTGATGCGTGTAAACACGGCCATTTAAAAAACATTGCCGCCGTCAATAAAAAAACGAATCGTGAAAAAAGACAGTTCGTCAAAAAACACGAATCGTCCTCGTGTAAACGCGCTCTTAGAGTGTCTCACATAAAGAAAATTATATACTGAAAGTGTCTCAGCTTCTATGGCATCATTGATACATAGTTACACAGTTTATTTCATAATTTGTCATACACATACTATTAACAGAGATAAAAAACAATATCAGTTGACATAATACACAAAAAAACATCTTTCCCTGAAAACTATTATATATATTGCGTTAAAAACCGTATTACACCCGAAATTTATGAAGAAAAGTATAATTCAGAAAACGTGTATAAATAGGCAATTTAACAGTAACGAAAGGTTTCCCGGAACATCAAAACCCCGCTATGTCTTCATGCAGTCTACGAGTAGCCTACCCTCCAGCGTACGCTTACGATGCGGGATTAAACCTTTTGTCCTCATTGCAGGTAAAAATACTTGAAAGGGGAGTTCCGAGGACACAATGAAGGTACATTGCACTCATAGCGAGGGATAACACTCCCCGCTTTTACATAGCACGAGCTATACGCCACTGAATATACTGTTTCAGTATCCACTTATACTGTTTCAGTATCCACTTATACGAATACATCGTTAACTCAAAATGCCTTAGTGGCCTTATGACAAAGCGCTCAGCCTGTTACCGATCCGTCAACTTTGACTTTGAATTTGACTTTACTACGATAATGTAAGGTGGTCAATAAATTATGTGAGTAACAAAACGTAGGGTAAAGCCACCAAAGAGTACGCACTACCAAAGAGTATGTATTCCTATACGCAATTCTATTATTCCTATTGGCAAACACACATTTGTGAGATTAATAAATAATACGTACCAAATTGGCTCATTGGACATGTTATACCATAGACGAGTAGTTGCTAACAGATTTAATATTACTTAATTAGTATTCCCTGTACTCCCTGGTTCCCTGGGCTGATTCCCCCATAAAGGTTTTAAGCCTCCAGCGGTGTGGAAGGCGGACACCGCCAGAATGGCACTGAACCCCGGCAACCGCAGCGCTGCAGCAGGGCATCTGTGACGTGCCTCAAATGGCGTATGTCGGGATCCAAGAGACATACGGTCAGTCGCTGCATCTTGTAGGTCTAACTAGTCGTAGCGGACCCCCGCTCCACTAGTAACTGGGCCTGGAAGACGAGAGAGTGGGTTTGTGTATGCGCAAATGCTCACCCACTTTAATATATTCCCGCGCTGATGACCCCTGGCACAGGAGGTTCAAAACCAAATTTGGTTTTGCAAGTCACGCTCGCGCCCGTGCAAGGGTCCAGGCTAACGCTAACACTAGCTAAGGGTGTCGCCGTTGACGGATACGTCTAGGCGGACATCATCATCATAATATTATTCAATTAGTAGCACTGCGGTACTCTTTTGTAGTGCATGCTCTTTGGTAGCCTTACCCTATACTTACTTACTTACTATCCTGGCGCTGTAGCCCCAAGTGAGCTTTGACTTCTGACACAAGTCAGCGCCACTGATCCCGGTTCTGTACTGCTTCCTGCCAGTTGTCTACGTGAAGCTTTTCTAGGTCCTTTAAAACTTTGTCCCTCCAGCGGTAACATGGGCGACCAACTGGTCTACGCCCTACTGGACGTCTAGCATTTGCGCGTTTCAACGAGCGATCATCTTCCATTCTTTCTACGTGGCCGAACCAGCGAAGCCTATAAGTCTTAATTTCAGCGATAATGTTGGGCTCGGTCACTAGTTCTTCAATTTCGACATTCTTCTCTCGAACCCTCCAGCTGCCGTTATCTCACTACACTGGCCCCTATAAAGTACACATGAGGCCATACACCACCACGCGGGCCCAGTGCGGATTGGTGGTTGTTAACGTCTGCTAATGCAGCCGGGGCCATCGACTTCACTTGCCTTCCGAATCACGGAGAAACTCGAGACGATACATTTTTCACCCATCTGATGACCGGCCTTTGCAAGAGTGGCTTAATCTTAGCAATCGCAGACCGCTCGCGTCTATACCACTGTGACATAAGCTCCTCTGCAAATGTATCTTTTGGCAAGGTGTAATGTCGCTAGCACAAATCCACAAATCGACGTTGGCAGACGAAATCGATACGTATATTGACATAATATCACATTACAAGATGAACTAGTATCGTTGAAACTCTCGGTTAAGCCCGATCTCCAGTTAATAGTGTAATTGTAGTCATTAACTCGCTGTAAATTCCTCCTAACTTACGATTAATATCTATGTTTGTGTCTCGCAGTCAATCCATCAAGTACCTAGTTAGTTATAACGAGAACATTATCGTATTCCCAAACCAAGTTTTGAATTTCGCATTCAACGTTGTCTACCCGTATATCTATCAAAAATAATAGTTAAGTATTCTCTATGTTTGTATGTGTTAATATATCCTTTCTTTTTCTTATTTTCGTGTAAATTTAGGTAGTGTATGTAGCAGTGTTTTATTTTTATTTCTATTCTTAGTTTTAATTTTAGTCTGGACATCTTCGAAAGACCAGCGTCGTAGCATTAATAAAGTGCAATGACACATGCTGAGAAGATGCCTTTACAGTACCATGTATCTTAAATTAATAATGTTTTATTATATGAAAGTTATTTTGTGATACTGAATTAATGTTTTTCAATTCAAAATTCAAAAAATTCAAAATTCAAAATCATTTATTCAGTTTAGGCTACAAGTAGCTCTTGTGAATGTCATTATGCCATCGGTTCGTAAATCTACTCTGGGCGGGAGATCTTGTACTGAGAAGAACCGGCAAGAAACTCAGCAAGTGTCCAGCTCTTTTCTCCCTTACAGCGTCAAAAATATTGGAAAATGCCCTATCATAGCAGAACACTTTCCATTACAAATAAACACAAAAAATATATATAAGACAATTACAACATGTAAAAAAACAAAATAAAAAATGTAAGTTAACAAATTTACATCAGATAATTATGTAAAGGTTTCAATTTCCACAATGTCATACAGCACCACTACAGTACTCTAGTAAAAGTCAAAAATTGTTTAGGTAAAACAAAGTCAAACTATAATTAATAATACTAAAAATAAGATAAGTATGCAAGAGCAGACCAGCCTCCACAGGCGGCACCCGTTCACGAGCATGACATATGAATCAGCCATCGCTTCGCTCAACCATATTTTAGGGAACGTAACGACCCGACGCACATGCTACCACCGCAGAGACAGTAAAGAGAGCATGACACACTCAAGATACTCTAAATAAAAACTTAATGATGTATTTAACGCAACGCTGTTTGTTATCTGTAGGACAATGCTGTTAAAATAAAAAATGTAAGTTAACAAATTTACATCAGATAATTATGTAAAAGTTTCAATTTCCACAATGTCATACAGCACCACTACAGTACTCTAGTAAAAGTCAAAAATTGTTTAGGTAAAACAAAGTCAAACTATAATTAATAATACTAAAAATAAGATAAGTATGCAAGAGCAGACCAGCCTCCACAGGCGGCACCCGTTCACGAGCATGACGTATGAATCAGCCATCGCTTCGCTCAACCATATTTTAGGGAACGTAACGACCCGACGCACACGCCACCACCGCAGAGACAGTAAAGAGAGCATGACACACTCAAGATACTCTAAATAAAAACTTAATGATCTATTTAACGCAACGCTGTTTGTTATCTGTAGGACAATGCTGATAAAGGCTGTCATATCAGTATAAAAAGTATAAAAAATAATTTTAATAAATTGATTCAAATATAATATGTGTTTTTTATTATAACCAGGCTGTTTTATCATCTAAATATTCTTTGACTGTATAATAACCTTTTATAAGTAATAAAGACTTCACATGTTTTTTAAACTTATCTAAAGGTAAATCTAGTACAGAATTTGGTATTTTATTGTAATAGTGTATACCTTGCCCCAAGAAAGAACCAAGTACCTTCTGTAACCTGAACAGTGGCATTACAAGTTTTGTCTTATTTCTAGTATTGAAATTGTGTACGTCACCGTGTTTAGTAAAGGAGTTGATGTTGCAACGTACAAAAACTATACAATTATAAATATATTGAGATGCAACTGTCAGGACATCAATCTCCTTAAAAAGATTTCTTAGGGAAGTTCGTGATCCTAGTTTATAGATTGCTCTTATTGCTCGTTTCTGTAAAATGAATATAGTTTCAATATCAGCCGCTGTTCCCCACAGTAGGACGCCATACGACATGACACTATGAAAATAACTAAAATAAACTGTTCTAGCAGTTTCAACGTCTGTTAACTGCCTAATTTTTCTAATGGCATAAGCAGCAGAACTGAGTTTACCGGCCAATTTCGATATATGAGGATTCCATTGAAGTTTTGAGTCAATGGTAATGCCTAAAAAGACTGTAGAATCTACCAAATCTAATTGATCACCGTTTATTCTAATATTGGTTGGTTCATTTCTGACATTTGGTAATATAAATTTAATACATTTTGTTTTCTTAGCGTTAAGCTGTAAATTATTAATAGTAAACCAATGGAGTACCTCTGAAAGAGCTTTATTTACATTTTCATAATTAGTCCTACACCTAGTCACATTAAAAATGAGTGAAGTATCATCTGCAAATAATACAATTTCACAGAAATTCTCTACAAAGAATGGTAAGTCATTAATATAAATCAAGAACAGAAAAGGACCAAGAATCGACCCTTGTGGAACTCCCATTTTTACATGAGAACCAGATGATTTAGTACCATTTATATCGACAGTTTGAGTTCTAGAGCTGAGATATGACTGTATTAAATTTAGTGCAAAATCTTCGAGACCGTAATAATGTAGCTTCAACACCAGAGTCCGGTGCTCAACGCAATCAAAAGCCTTGGACAAGTCGCAAAAAACTCCAAGAGCATTTTGAGACTTCTCCCAGGCATCAAATATATGTTTTATTAGAGCAACGCCTGCATCAGTAGTAGAACGACCCTTAGTAAAACCATATTGCTTACTATGTAAAAGGTTGTTTGTGTTAAAATATGACATCAACTGTTCGAGTATAATTTTTTCATAAATTTTACTTAGCGCTGGTAATATTGAAATGGGCCGATAGTTACTGGGGTCTTCTTTGTTTCCTGATTTGAATAAAGGTATAACTTTACTAAACTTCATAAGATCAGGAAAGATTCCCTTATCGACACAGTTATTAAAAATTTCAGCAAGATACGGTGCAATAGAATAAATAATATTCTTAATTACTTTAATAGATATACCCCACAAATCACTCGTGTTTTTCATTTTAAGTGATTTGAATGTTTTAATAATATTCATTGAATCAATGTATTTAAAATGAAAGGAAAGATTACATTTTGGTACATATTTTTGGAGTAAAGTTTGTGCAGCTTCCGGTGATGAATCTAAATTTGATGTTGTTATTACAGGTATATTTACAAAAAAATCATCAAAAATATTAGCAATTTGTGAATCTGAATTGACCAAGTTGTCGTTTACTTTTAAAGTGAAAATATTATCCCGTGGTTTAAATTTACCTGTTTCACGGTTTATGATGTCCCAAGTGGCTTTGATTTTATTGTTAGACTTTTTAATTTTTTCTTTAATGTAATTAGATTTTGCTACTATGCACACTTTCTTAAACATTTTCGAATAATTCTTTACATATTCCGTAAAATTAACATTTTGGTTATATTGTTTTAAACTATATAAATCATACAATTTATTTCTACTTTTATATATACCAGTCGTGGCCCAGTCACAGAACTTAAGTTTATGAGTAATTTTTATTGTTTTTGGTGTAAACACCTGGTTGTATTCGGTCTTGATTAAGTTAAAAAGATTACTATAAAGCACATCTGAATCATCTTGTACAAAAGGCAATGCATCTATTTTACAAGCTATACTATTTTTGAAACACTCCACTCGCTCTTTTGTAACTGGTTTACAGTTCACTATTATTGGTTCATCCCTAATATCAAAATCATAGGTCACCTTCAAACCGCAATGGTCAGACGTAAGATTATTAATGAGTGACTTAGAAACAGGGTCATAGTCTGTAAAAATATTATCGAGACAAGTGGCCGAATGTGAAGTTATTCTAGTGGGTTCGAGAAATAGATTCAAAAGATTAAAACATTTAAATAAGGCAAGAAGACGAACACTCGTTGGAGTGTTTTCTAAAATATTTGTATTAAAATCTCCACATACTAAAACAAATTTCTTTTTTAGTTTTAATTTTCTAAGTACGTCTTCCATTACTGTTTCAAAAATATTGAAATTGCCCGAGGGGGGTCGGTATACACACACTATTACAAAACTATTGAACTCCACACACGATAGTTCAATGTTACGCTCCACTGATAGGTCTACAATATCGTTGCGATTTTTGTATTTAATATTGCTTCTTACTAATATTAGAGAACCGCCGTGAATAGCTGAGCTTCGCACGTACGCGCTTGCTAGTTGGAAGTTATTTACATGGAACGATGTGTCATGACTTTTTAGCCAATGCTCAGTTATACAAAATACATGAATTACCTGACTTTTTGCTAATAATTCTAATTCTAAGTCCTTGCCAGCCAAACCCTGAATATTTTGATGTATAATAGTAATGGATGTGGGCTTGGCTTTTGTCTTAGACCTCAGTTTAAACCTGAGGTTGTAACCTTATTACTAGATGTAAAAGTTGCATTAGTAGAACTACTAATGATTAAGTTATTATCATGAAAAGACTTAGTTATAATTTCTATTTCTATATCCTCCCGACCCAGAAACCGGCCACGCGCACGGCAGCGTGTGTAACCTTCATTACGTCTTCCCTTGTGCAGGTGGATGGGCACAAGCAGCACGAAAGCAGGTGGGTCATATCCTGAATTTGAGCACCACAGTCAGTCCTTTATCCGAGTGCGATGAAACTGAGGAAGGTGTTGTGTGCACGCCCGCGAAAGTTTCTTTAAACCATCACAGCTACGGGTGGGTGTTTCTCAGTTCAACTCAGTTGATAAAACCATCACATGTTATGGGATTTTGACTTTTTATTATTTGTCAATGGTCATTAATAGACGACACTTGTTTATATTTAAATTTATAGTTTGGTCTACTTGGCGGGAAAGGAAAGAGTCATGTCTGCGGTTTTGTTTTATTTTCTAAAATTTGTGATAAGTCGAATATTAATGCGAAATAATGTTGGATTATTAACCGTTAAGTGTTCGTCAGTGTGCATGAGTGTTGGCAAATGAAATAAAACAGTGCAACTGCAACGTCACTTTTCAAATTCTCTCAAGAAGTCCACGTGAGGACCCCACATCTTTACTGATACTCGAGGGGTTGGGGGGTATATCATTTCTCACTTCTATTATCATTCATCATCATCATGTACGCACAAGTTGTCAAAAGAATGTCAGTCTTTTTGTTTTATTGTATTAATATGTAATATTAATTAATCCTATACATGGTTATTTTTTTGTAAATACCATACCTACCTTACTAGTTTGACAAGATTTGATGCTCAAAAAATACAAAAATAATTTTATTTGATTTGATTTATCCGAATTGTGTAGTAAATAGCGCCGAAATATAAAAGTCATAAGACAACGATCCCAAAGAAACCTTTCCTAAGCTGCAAAACCAAACGCTACGCTAAAGTAACGTTTTGAGTCAAACGTAATGATCGTAGCTGACGAATCGAAAAAAAATACCCTTTTTTAAAAGCTCTTCTCGTATTTGCGAAGTGTTGTGAGAGAGCATGCATTTAGTCGGCTTCAACCAACAGTACAAATGGCAACACTGGGCGAGGGTAGAATTGTAAAAAGACAATTAAAAATCTTGGCAACAACGTTGAGGCAACGATATGTTGCGGCGTGTTTTCGTTTCTCTTCTTCGATGCACGTACGTACACCCTTGTAGGGGTCCAAGTGGAGAACTTATAGCCTTTTTTTATAAGTGTTTGTTTAAGCATTGGTAGGTAATTTTGTTTGGCACAACTAAACTCTGACTGTGCTATACGGCGCGGTGAAGACGGACGTTAGGATAACTAAATAACAAATGAGTTGACAGCTTATTTTACATTACATTTCCTTTTTATAATCATTATGTAATTTAAAAACATCTGTAATCAATCGGTCAATCATTTTATGATTAACAAAAGCATAATAACATATTTTTTTTGTGCTAGAATTGAGAAATAGATATTAAAAAATTTCAACACTTTTTCAGATTGGAATTAGTTCGCAACTAAATTTGCGTTAAATCCTACTAATATTATAAATGCGAAAGTTTGTGTGTATGTATGTTCGTATATTTGTTGCTTCTTCACGCTGCAACGGATGGATGGATTTGGTTGAAATTCGGCATACAGATAGTTTATAACCTGGAATAACGTATAGGATACTTTTTATCCAGATATTCCCACGGGAACGGGAACCACACGGGTAAAACCGCGAGCGGCCGCTAGTTATATATAAAACAAAATCATAAAAAAAATCTTGATTTTAATAATCTTAATACTTCATTAATATTAATTATTTTTTTCTTTCTTTCTTTCTTTATTATTCGAACAACTCTTATAACTCCTCAACAAGAACTTGGCCTTTATCTCTCCCCATAAGTGACGATAAGGCACTGAGTAATTTGGTATCTTATCTGTAACTATCCGAACACAAATTGTTAGCATTGGCTAATCTTACTCAAAAGCAAAGGAGGTGATATTCGTTGCTTTACTTTAAGTATGTTACAAAAACACAAATGTTAAAAAAAATTCCACGTGCAGGATTTGAACCCGCACCCTTCTGACATACCGGGTCTGGTGCTCTCCCAATTGAGCTATCGTGGTTCTAACCAGCCCGCCAAAATTACTTTGAAAGCAAAGGTTTTAAGGTTTTGTGTTATTTGTGTTTTTGTAATTTGTTCGCAACAAAATTCGCGTTAAAAATGATATAAACATTTTAAGTATGTTGTATAACATAACGCAATCTAAATTTTGCACAGTATAAGCGTATCATACCGTGCAATATTTAGAATGCGAAATTTCACCTTATCTAAATATAAACAAGCTTTTATAAAACAGGGTAATATTGTATCGCACTATCCGGAGAATAAAGTGGTAATTGCAAAATTGCAACTTTACAGGAGAAAATAAAAACATAAATCGGTTAATATCTCAAAAACTACTGGTCCGAAACAATTGTTTTTGCTGTTAATTAAAAGCAGATTTATTTCTTAAAGTCTTGTAAGAATACAAGAATGAACTATAAAAAAATCAAAGAAATAATCGCAAAAAAGCATAATGCCGACTACGTTCCTTAAAGTTTTTATTGTTAGTAATTTAACCACTCTATCCGCCTCTGCGTCTTGACTCTACAGCCGATGCAATAAGACACCGCGATAGTTTTCAATGTATTTTGACAAAAATTGCACTGTGCGTAACATCATTTTGCCACTTTGTTCTGGTAAGTTTTTGATATTTTTTTTTACGTATATTATGCAAATGCTTTTATTCCCGGTCCATTTTATTTTATTCATTTCTGTAATAAATTAAAGCAAACAAATAAATTTAGGATTAATACGATTTCAAAATCAATTTTAAAATTATATTTTTAATTATTTTTTTAACTAATATTTTACTAGTCCTGTTACCAAGCCCAAAAGTTTATAACTTAAAACTGTATGATTGCATTTACGATTAAAACTTTAAATGTGTTATCGATACAGTGAAAATAAAAGGGCAAAAAAACGGCTATGGTAATTAATCAACGTTTATTTTAAATTCAGGTATATTTTCTGGCATACATAACTATGAAATAACTTCTATCACGTGATTGATATCTCTTTTTTAATTTTCTATTATTTTTCAAAACAAAAATCGTATTAAGAATTTTTTTTTATTTCTATCTCTCTCTATTTGTTAAACTAATTAGTGAATGATATAAATGCTTAAGACTAATATTTAACTAATGACTTTATTTATAAAAACAACACAAAATAAAAACTATATGGCTTTAAGGAATAGGTCGGCTTAATTCTCTATAATTCACATCAACAATTTTTTATTTAACAATTAACTATTTTTACTATAATTATTAAATATTTTTACAAATATTATGACATTAATCATGCTCTTCTTCTTCTGTGTCATTTTCATAAAGTTGATTAGATTCTTCACACTGAAGTGATTTGTAGAAACTATGGTAATACTTGGGGATAGCTTTAGATGTACATAAACACATTAGATCGTTATACAATGGTTTTGAAATGGCAAATGGATTATTATATGCATGTTTTAAATCTTCTATTGATTCGGGGACATTTAAGTGGGCATCATGCTCCTTTTTTGATTTTCTACCACGTGCAGGCTTGAAAAATATTTTCAAGGACTCATAATCTGCTTCGTATTTATATTTGAAAAGTAAAATATCTGGTTCTGAACTGACCGAGCTAACTTGTTTAATTTTTGACCACATCACTTTATTACCTTTGCTATCACGTAACCAATTCTTTTTAATAAGTATCATATAAATCTGATTGCTTCATCTCTTTTAATTCGTATTTTTTACCCTCGATTTTGGAATTTAATATTATAGCGTACATTTGGTCTGGAGTGTAAATTATTTTCTTAGTTTTAGCCTTTTTTACTCAGGAATGCATTGCATCACCTCCAGATTGATTGTGACCAATTTCAAAAAATCTGTGTGTTATATTAATTTGGTACTTTTTAGCACAACATGTAAATAAAGAGCAAAAATATATTTATTTTTGTTTTGACCAGCACAACAGTCGGAATAAAATGAAATATTTTGAATGAATAAATTATTTTAAATAAATTTTCTTGCTTAGAGGGCTCTACAACTGAATATGATGTTTGATTTCCTGCTTTGGTTTGGAGAAATATTTATTTCATGATTTTGATTGGTTATATTTTCTAAAAAAGTGGTTTGAGGTATACTTGTTGAATTAATGGAACCATCCGAGGAAGTTGTGATATTATTATATAAATATAATAATAATATAGTAATATTATTGTTGTTACAAAACTTTTAACTATAACAGTACTTAATCATATTTAAAAATGAATCTATACTAATATTATAAAGCTGAAGAGTTTGTTTGTTTGTTTGAACGCGCTAATCTCAGGAACTACTGGTTCGAATTGAATAATTCTTTTTGTGTTGGATAGTCCATTTATCGAGGAAGGCTTTAGGCTATATAACATCACGCTGCGACCAATAGGAGCGAAGCATCAGTGAAAAATGTTGCAAAAACGGGAAAAGAGCCTAAAAAATTAAAAATGCTGCCGAAAGTCACTATTCCACGCGGACGAAGTCGCGAGCACAGCTAGTATCAAATATAATATCAATATCTTTCAATATCATACTTAATTTAACGATTTCCCGCCTTCAAAACACGGAGCCGTAAGTAAACGTCGATTACAGCGGCCTGGCAGTGTATTGTCACCAGAATAAAGTGGTAAGATCGGTTGCTGAATTCGCGTCTATGCGACGGTTCCAGAATAATATCGCAATGTACCTATACGTTGCAGGGACATTAGGTTTTGTGTCGTAACATAGGGTTTCCACTTTTTTCTCTTATAATATTTTTCAACCTTGTTTCTTGCAAAAAAGTGGTTTTATTGATTATTTCCATTAATATTGGACCTAAAAATGTAAAATAAATTCAGGAGATGGTGCAGGGATCCTAGAAGATAAAAATGGAAAAACACTAATAAGGTCGTAATATCGCTTACCACGTTATTCGCCGGAGGGTGCGGTATATTCTCTTTAAATATTAGTTATTGAAACTGACAAGCAGATATAGCGTGTAAATTGAGGAAGATAATAGCCAATCTCCTGTAACTAACACTGCCACCCATCTGTATGTGAGGGCGTTTCGCAATAGGGGTAATTAATGTGTACAATAATCGTGTCGACCCTCATTAAACAGGCCATTAGGAGAGCCTTTTTAAGAATGCTTTATGATCCATATTTACCTGTACTAAATTCACCTGCCCATAGCTAATCCTTGTGGTCGATTACTCGTTTTTTTCAGGACCTCAGTAGTTATTAAGTGTGTCTGTATAAAGAGCAAATCATGCAAATGAATAATTAGGTAAAGTAAAATTTAAATAAGTGTTTTTAATTTAAAATCAAATTTAAAGGTCTAATTTATTTATACTGCGAACCATGCTGAATGTCACAAGTGATTAATACAAATATGTTAATTTGAACATTGTAACAGGACTGACTACACCACATATCCCGTTAATGGTTTGAAACATCAGGCTAAAATTATGTATATATATTATTTTTTATTTATTTATGGAAAACCAACAGCACATTAAACAATATGTATTTGATATATAGGTATATATAGGCCAATAACAGGTCTTCACGTTAAAAAGCAATTAAGAACAATTTTAAGTGTGTACCAGATTACGTAAATGTATGCATGTATGTTACGTAAATAATATATAATTAAACGCGAGTAAATTTGTAAAAAGTGTTTCGTTTCAATATACATTAAACGTAAACGTCGCGTAAACTACAAAAAAAAAAACAACATAGTATATTGTGGTATACTTTCACAGCTCCCATTCTTATCTTGATCGATCGTGGCGACATTGTTGTTGAGAGAATATTGACCCTGGTCTGTGCTAGCGGTTCTGCCGACAAATGGAGGGAACATCTAAAATCACGGTAGATTTACGAACAGATAAGGCATGTCATTTAGGACATAAGATAGGGAGCGTCAGTTACGCTATCGATTCGCTTACACAGAAACATGTTGTCCAGTAGCTTTCTAGTTGTGTACGCGTTCAGATTTTAAATAAAAGTTGTTGATGTTTATAACTCTATATTTTTTTTGTTAGTAAATGTTTCTTTTACTGGGCGTATGGCGGAATCTCACAGAGGGATAGATGGAGATATCTATGGTTGGCATTACCCTCATTGACCGTGAAAGGAATGAGTGGGTTCGGCAGAAAAGCAAATTGTCGACATAGTTGAAGAAATAGAGCGCAGAAAGTGGAGATGGGCAGTACACATTGCCAGAATAAACCACAGCTGCGCTAACACCTGCGGCAGAGGTCGACCGCCCAATAGATGGATGGATGATATCCGGCAGCAAGCTGGCACCAACTGGATGCGTGTGGCAGCAGACCGTCAAGAGTGGAGAAGCAGAGAGGAGGCCTATGTCCGAAGACGGACGATACAAGGGCTGTAATATATGGTCGAATCTCAAGCAACTTACTCCGTTTAATAAATAAAAAAAAATTTTTTTTTCATAAACTTAAAATTGTTTTAAGTTATTAGCCCTATTACATTTTGACCGTGATTTTTGCATAAAATGCCCAATTTCGGCGTTCTTGTTCAGAGAAACAGAAACCCTTAGACAATTTTGACTTATTGTATGGTGGAGAATAATAGTTATTAGTATAATTCGTAGCGGCCTTGCTTTCTGCAGTTTTCCCTTATCTATTTATATAAAGCCAAAATTCCGAAGCTAGTTTTCAATTAAATACGCTGACGGCAATTTTAGAGTTGATGTATTGAACTACTATACTAAGCAAACGAAATGAAAAATATATAAAACTATCTCTTATATAGTGGTTAAGTTTGTAGTGGCCTCGGAATTTCGAAATATGAATGGAATTTCTACAAAAAAATCCCATTCAAAGCTATAAAACGTTCAGAATCAGCTGTAAATATCTCCTTACTCCATTAATATTATTAAGTAAAATGTACACCAGAATTAACGTTAGTTTAAAAGATTTCAAATTATATACTTTTTTTGAACGATAAAAAATTATTAAAGATCAAATATTTTTGTTTTAATTTTTTTTTATATTAGAAGGAGGCAAACGAGCAGGCCTGATGGAAAGCAATCACCGCCGCCCATGGACACCCGCAAAACCAGAGGAATCACAGGTGCGTTGCCGGCCTTTAAGGAAGGAATAGGCTCGTTTCTTGAAGTAATAAATGAAATTTAAAATTGAGAAATAAATGTAATTACAACTGCACAAAATGCCACTTTTGCGATGCGTCGGCTGCTCGTAGTACTGAGAAAGTGCGAGCGCGCGCATTTTGTGATAGGCCTCTTAAGCACGACAGCATTTTCTTTAGTTAATTTTCTGAACTTTATTACAATTATTGCTGATATGTAGTAGTGGTGAAGTAGTAAATGGCCTATATACAGTCTCACTGCTACATTGCCTGCCCTCCATCATTGAAATCAAGTCATTGCTAATAAACTATTATAATTATAAAAGTGTAGACAGTATTTTAATTACCGAAAATAAATGATAACGTGTTCTCTTTATGCCTTTGCAGAATTAAGTAATCACAAACGCTATTCATGTTTACCTCCAAATCACTGATGAAAACACCCAGAACCATAATTGTATGAACAAAACGGCCCACTCCCGTTCCACCGCAAGTCTGGTTCAAAGTATGAACACGCCTGAAGGCACTAAGCGAGCGCTTTTGAAACTCATCGATGCTCGAGACTGAATTACTCGGGGAGCGCTTAAATTCAGCTTTCGGTTAGCGGGACTACCGGCAGATAGTTAAAATGAATCTATAAAATTTTAGTGGAAAAGTTAAGCTGTACTCCACGTAACCTTTGTAGCGTCTTATTTATTTTTATTCATTGTGAGGAACTTTATGAATGGAGAGGAGAGCGAGCTTGAGGGAATTTCTTGATGTCGATCTTTTCTTACCCAGTTATTCAACCATTTCACTTAGAGCTAGCGAAACCGGATGATTACCAGCGGTAGTATAATATAAATATTGTGATTTGATTGATTTTTCATCATCATCATCATCTTTAGCTTATACTAGATCACTGCTGGACATAGGCTTCTCCAAGTGCACGCCACCAAGCACGATCCGCGGCAGCTCTTGCCAGCCACCTTGCGAAGATCATCACTCCACCTAGTCTGAGGGCGTTCTACACTATGTTTATGCTACGCGCTCTCCACTCTATGATTGTGTGTGCCGAGTCATACCAGTTTCCCCCCCCCCCCCCCTCTGATTACCGTTTCGTCTTCTATTCTTATCATTTCTTTAATCGTTCTGCTATGGTTAACGTTCATTTTGTGTTGCCATATTAAAAAATTGACAGATTTTCACAAATTACACAAGTGCATAGCACTAATAGTTCAAATATGAAATTACAAATTGATTACGGCTGTTTTTACTATGAGGCGTTTAGTTAAAATAAAAATATTCATGTTAAAGTTCATTTTGTGTTGCCATAGTAAAAAATTTACAGATTTTCATAAATTACACAAGTGCATAGCACTAATAGTTCAAATATGAACTTACAAATTGATTACGGCTGTTCTTACTATGAGGCGTTTAATAAAAATAAAAATATTCATGTTATATAGTAGGTCCTTACCTATGAAATTGGAGTTTTTTTCTCACTTAAGAATAGGTGTATTCATATTGTGTAATTCTAAAAGTCAATACCGGTTGTTAATATTATTATACACCTTTAATTAGGACTATGTATGTTACTTAGGCTTCAGTCATAACAATGATTGTTAATTTTGTGTCTTTATAGCCCATTTTTTTTAAATTGACTAACTTTTTTTTTTCGCGGAATTGTCCTTTTGTTTCATTGTAAGTTTGAAGGGATTTCATTTTTTTTCTTTTTAATGTCTGCTATATTTAGCTAGTGAAACAAACTCACTACACTCTACAATTTTTATAGTGTTAAAATAAATAGATGCTAAGAAAATTAAAAAAAAGTTAGTATGAAAAATAAAATTTTATAAAAAATCTTCATACAAAACTCGAATCTCATAGGAAAGGACCTATTGTTACATAAGATTAAGATCTTTAGTGGTACATTATTGGATTCAACATTTTGAAAGCAAAGCTCACTTTCTATTTGCAAAGTTACTAATACTATACCCATTGATTATATTTTCTTTGACTTACATATTGTATTTGCTTGCTGATGGCATATACTCGTTTTTGAACTATCATATTAGGACGGCAAACATTTTTTTTAAATACGCATCTTCATCAACGTAAATAATTAAAAAACTGTCAGTTACATCACTATTCACCGCGAATCGTGATTTTGCGCAAAAGCGCGGGGTTATTAGTGCTTGTTTACCGCTCTCTTGGGCTAGCTAAATACTTTTGTTACTTTCTTATTTTCTCCGGAAGATTTTATGGCTAATTCTGCCCCCGCCGGGATAGCATGAGGCGTGCTTGCTCCTGGATGATCTAAAGTACTGTTACCCTTTTCCTAGACATTTTTACTGGTAGTTAAAATAAGTAATGGCACCGAGAACGATTATGTGTTGTTGATAGTATACTTAGGATTAGTTTTAGCTCTTACTGATGAGTAGGTAAGTGCCATCCATCGAACAGTTTTGTTTTACGTTTTATAACCTCGCCTTCTCTAGCTGAGACATCTACAATTTACATCAATATATAATCAATATTTTAATCATATCTTAGTTACTCTGCATACAAGATCTAGATGGTGGATGGTGGATCCGATCCAATCCGAACCCTTCGGAGACTCTGGGAGGGCACGGGAACGCGCACTTTTAAGTGTGCAATTCTGTACCCTCTAGAAATCCTCCGAAGGTGATTCGTTTCAACACGGCTTGAGGTACCCTTTACGTACCTCGCCGCCCCCAAAAAGCCCGGTGAAGCTGAAAATGCCGTCTGAGGCAATCAGCAGTCTCTCTCCAAAAAAAAACAAAAGATGGTGGATCTATACACTTTTCATTCTGAACACACATTTTGGTTACACGGTGTTTAATGCCTAACTTTCGACTTCACTACTACCTACTCGTATTGATCATTTTTGAAGCAAGGTTACTACAGTTTTCCTTACATTAAATATATATATATATTTATTTATTTATTTTAAACTTTTGCAACAAAATATTACACGGCGGACCTAATGCCTGAGGCATTTTCTACCAGTCAACCATAGGGTGGGGCAGAATTATATGGTAGGTGCAAATTTGAGCGACAACAAAAGTACTTTAAATGACTCTACACACCCTATACACTCTTGAGATATTTAACATTTAACAAGGGTGGACTGTAAAAACAAGGCTACCGTAGTGTGATAGTTATTACATCGTTTAACACGAGACCTATGTCCAGCAGTGGACTAGTGTAGGCTGATGATGATGATGATGGTATAACACAATTCCCACTAATCACTAACGGAATTGTAACAAACAAAACGCACAACAGAGCGCAGCCCGAATGAAAGCAAAATAATGGAAATGTTACCGGCCATGACGTTTTTCCCGCTACTCGATATTGGTTCGCGCAAAAAATGTATTCACGGCTGCTGCTAACGAAACGCAGATAATTGTAGTTCAAACGGAATGAAATCAAACAATTTGCAGCAAACAAAACAGCATTTAGTTCGTTGTTTACATACAAAGTGGTTTTTTTTTTCATTATATGCAGAATTTCGGCATGCCTTTTTATTTTTAAAAATTCTATAAAACGAGGTTATAGAAATTTAATAACTCACAACTCAATACATATAAAAAGAAAAGTCCCTGATTGACTCATCAACACCTAACTAGATGAGTTAGGTGTTGATGAGTCAATCAGGGACTTTACACATATACAGGTTGGAAAAAAAATCGTGGTTGGAGAAAAAGTACCCTTAATATTGATGATGCCAAATTTTGCTTGAGCCGGGAACCGAACCGGTGAAATGTGAAAAAATAACATTCTGTATTTTATGATATCAACTGAAAGAATCATTCATAAGGATCAATTCCTTTTAAACAACATAGTATCTTAAATTAAAGAAAGACCAAAAAAAATTTTTTTCATTTTAATACTTACTCACTATCTAAAGAAAATAGTTCACTTAACTTATGATTTTTCAAAAATCTTTAAATGCAGTTTTAAATATTTTTGAAAATAAAGGAATAATACTAAGGGTACCTTTCCTCCACCCACGGTCTTTTTTTCCATCCTGTATACTCTGTATACTTTAAAAAAGATATTTATATTTTATAAAAGTAAGTAAAAACCAAGTAAAAAGTAAAGTGTTGGTTTAATCACCACGCTTGCCAAATGCGGGCTGGTGATCATAAAATTTAAAAAAAAAACAAAATTAAAAATTAGAAAAAAAAATTATTCAGTTTAGGTTACAAGTAGCTCTTGTGAATGTCACTATGCCATCGGTTCGTAAGTCTACTCTGAGCTGTACTGAGAAGAACCGGCAAGAAACTCAGCAAGTGTCCAGCTCTTTTCAAAATATTGGAAAATGCCCTATCAGAGCAGGATACTTTCCATTACAAATAAGCACAAAAAATATAGAAGACAACCACAACATGTAAAAAAAAAACAAAATAAAAAATCTAAGTTAACAAATTTACATCAGATAATTATGTAAAAGTTTAAATTTCCACAATGTCATACAGTACCACTACAGTACTCTAGTAAAAGTCAAAAATTGTTTAAGTAAAACAAAGTCAAACTATAGTTAGTAATACTAAAAATAAAATAAGTATGCAAGAGCAGACCAGCCTCCACAGGCGGCACCCGTTCACGAGCATGACGTATGAATCAGCCATCGCTTCGCTCAATCATATTTTAGGGAACGTAACGACCCGACGCACACGCCTCCACCGCAGAGCAAATAAAGAGAGCATGACACACTCAAGATACTCTAAATAAAAGCTTAATGATAATTATATTTAACGCAACGCTGTTTGTTATCTGTAGGACACTGCTGATAAAGGCTATCATATCTGTATAAAAATTATATAAATTAATTTTCCCATTTTTTTAATTATATAAATTAATATAAATAAACCCGGGCTATGCATCGAAAAATCCAAAATGCACTTTGCCCAACCTGGGAATTGAACCCAATACCTTCGCACCGAGCGCTTTGCTAGTCGCCTACCAAGCCGTTTTATATTTTTCATATTCCTGTGCTATCATTTTTAATGTTTGAAGCGGTCTTACCAAGCTTTAATAAAGATCTCAATGTGTCGACGTAGTCTGATATTAAAAGGCATTATCCGCAAAATGACATCGGCTCACAATTGGCCGTTTCGTGCTTCATAATAAGGATTCGCGTCTTTGTGTTGGGTAAAATCTCTTAAATTGCCTCTTGGCGACATTGGAACCGTTTAGAAATCGGTGGTGACGGTCAAAAACCTTTTTTAGTTGCTTATTTTTATCAAAACAGAGTTATTCTGTAACCTTTAACTGAAAAAGAAGTTGTGCGTGTAATCAAAAAGCAAAGCACTAATCGGAGGTCCTTGCTTCAAACCCCAGGAAAGGCAACAGTAATAATCACACTAATTTATAAATGCGAAAGTTTGTGTGTATGTATGTGTGTATATTTGTTGCTTCTTTACGCTGCAACGGATGGATGGATTTGGATGATATTCGGCATACAGATTGTTTATAACCTGAATTAACACATAGGATAGTTTTATCCCGATATTCCCGGGAACGGCAACCACGCGGGTGAAACTGCGAGCGGCCGCTAGCGTTATATAAAGTAATAATAAATGCAGCCCAGGTTTGTGTTTCAATCATGGAGTTCTTTGACTGAAGTGGGACAGTATAGTAGCTATTAACTACTATGACTGCTGTAGATTTATTTATTTATTTATTTATTTATTTATTTATTTATTTATTTATTTATTTATTTATTTATTTATTTATTTATTTATTTATTTATTTATTTATTTATTTATTTATTTTTTTTTTTTTTTTTTTTTTCTTTCTTTTTTTCTTTCTTTTTTTCTTTCTTTCTTTCTTTCTTTCTTTCTTTCTTTCTTTCTTTCTTTCTTTCTTTCTTTATTTATTTATTTATTTATTTATTTATTTATTTATTTATTTATTTATTTATTTATTTATTTATTTATTTATTTATTTATTTATTTATTTATTTATTTATTTATTTATTTATTTATTTATTTATTTATTTATTTATTTATTTATTTATTTATTTATTTATTTATTTATTTATTTATTTAAGAGATACACCAACAGCAATACATATTTCATATTCATGATACTGGATACAAAGGTCTTAGTTCTAATATCTAGATAGAGTAACTATCTACCCTTAAAGTGCCAGACGCACTTAGGGTTAACTAATTAAGAACTAGCATCTGGTCAAAACATATTATAAATACATTTGCATAAACTTATAATTGACCTACCTTTAAACTGTCAACCGCAGTACAAGAACTAGCTTCTTGTCAAAACATTCGGACATAATAATTTGTAAAAACTAATTAATAAAAATGTTTCTACCTAAGTATATATTTACTAGAAAACATCATTGGCTATCCGTACACTTTTATTATAAACATTATTTCCCGTGGAACTTTCAGCAGTGGCGGACTGGCAATGGCGGCACCAAAATAATTTTACGGCGAACAACCCTCGTGGTGGGTAACGAGGCTATGTTTTGTTGTGTAAAAAGATAGTTATCTTTTAATTAACCCCGGAGGTAGTGCGGCCTTGAACCGATTAAAACAGGCCGTGTTTTGAGCTAAATAGTTGTTGTACTTTGCTTTTCTTTTTACTAATTAATAAAGAAACTAGTAACAAATATTACTGGTTTAACATATAAGATTTATGTGAATCTTTATGTGTATCTTATATGTTAAACCCATTCACTAATTCACATTTATGATAAACGTTTGTTTTTATTATAATCGTTACTTTATAATTGTGTTTTGGAATGGCGATCCATCAAAAGTTATGACATAAATAATATGTTACCTAAAGTTGTCCTTTTAGGAATTGTCCTTTTGGGAATTGTCCTTTTGGGAAGTTGTCCTTTTAGGAATTTCCCTTTTGGGAATTGAACGTTTTGATACAGTGGACGTTTTGGGAAGTGGTCCTTATGAGCCAAAAGGAAATGAGTGTCTATGATTGAACTATTTATAAAATGTTAGTTTATTTTTACTTAAATCAGTTTTGCTTTCCATATTTACTAAGGTAACGTTAATATGTAGGATGACATTATGTGGAGAAGAAAAGCAGTCGATGTAATACTTATGATTAGACTGGGAGTCTTTGGTTACAGAAAAAATGGGACTTCGGAGACTGGCTAGTGGCCAATCTGGAATCGGAAGATTTTTTAATCTTCACTCTCAAAAAACTTGCCAAAACAA
Organism: Eudonia lacustrata; assembly: GCA_947562085.1. Lineage (NCBI taxonomy): Eukaryota > Metazoa > Arthropoda > Insecta > Lepidoptera > Crambidae > Eudonia > Eudonia lacustrata. The sequence continues at coordinate 1,176,728 of OX387317.1, read as the reverse complement.
TATGCCAAGCTTAAGAAAGCCATCTTAAAAGATAGAGATAAAAGATAGATAGAAGTGTAGTTCGTGTGAAGTAAGCGAAACTTTTGCAGAGATAAAATAAGAATAGATTACGTCAAAAAAATTATGATAACACTTTTAAACCATAATTTTCATCGCAAAATATACTTATCATATTCGCGTCTAACCTTGTTTAACGTCAACAGCTTGCCGCTCGCTACCCAGCTAAAAGATTAATGCCGCCTCATGGAAACACGAAATTTCCACCTCACGTCCCAGCTTACGTAGTTCAGAACTACGGAACCTTATCCCTCATCCAACTCTCCTAATGAGGGCGCCGCGAGAGGGGATTAGAATGATCTCATCAGTTTAAGAATGAGATGTCCTGCACAATGGATAAAGATATCTTCCTTCGGGTAGGTAATCTGATTACGAATTTGGGAATGCCGTTGGGTAGCGTAGTTTTTTTGAAAATATATATGAAGCGCGGTGCCCTTTTTGAGAGCTTGTCGATTGCCTCAAACGGCATTTTTAGCAAAATGTTTCTGTTTTGTTTATATAATTTTAACATTTGCGAACAAATTACAAAAACACAAATGTTGAAACAATTTCCACGAGCTGGGTTTGAACCTGCACCCTTCTGACATACCGGGTCAGGTGCTCTCCCAATTGAGCTATCGTGGTTCTAACCAGCCCGCCGAAATTATTCAACACTTTACTTTTTACTTTGAAAGCCAAAGGCGCCCATTCAATGTCAACAACTATCGTCATTAATTCTCAATTGGGAGAGAACCTGACCCGGTATGTCAGAAGGGTGCAAGTTCAAATCCTGCTCGTGGAAATTTTTTCAACATTTGTGTTTTTGGCATTTTTAGCGTTAATGGACTTTTTTTTAAAGCGGTAAGAAACCTAAAGGGTTCCTCAAGGCAGAGGTTGTCTAGAGGGAATCGCATCACGTACTAGTCCGTTCCCTACTAGGTTATATGAGGTTCTATGAGGGGTTCGGATCAGATCGGGAGCTGAAACACAAAACTCTGCCAGCTGTTTGTATCTATTTCACAATGAAAACATCAAATCATTTTCTATTGTACGGTCCTGAGGAATGATTATTCAAAAACGCTGTAACAGACTTTATTTATTTCTTACCAAAAGCATAAATGTAAATTTTCATAAGAGTTTCTCTTACTTAAGAATTATTGATGGGTTCACCTTACAAACTTTCACCCCCTATTTCACCCACTTAATTTTTTTGCAACAAATGGTTTACAAGTTGATTCAGTAGTTTAGGCTCGATTATGTAGCTGGATGGCAAAATTCAAAAAAAAAAAAAATCAAAATTCAAAATCATTTATTTAGTTTAGGCTACAAATAGCTCTTATGAACGTCATTATGCCATCGGTTCGTAAGTCTACTCTGGGCGGGAGATCTTGTACTGAGAAGAACCGGCAAGAAACTCAGCAAGTGTCCAGCTCTTTTCTCCCTTACAGCGTCAAAAATATTGGAAAATGCCCTATCATAAAAGGACACTTTCCATCACAAATAAAAACACAAAATATAAAGGACAATCACACATATTAAAAAAAACAAAAGAGAAAATCTAATAATATCTACATTTGCAAAACATCAGTTACCAGTTAAAATTTTCACAATGTCATACAGCACTAATAAAGGTCAAAAATTGTCTAAGAAAGAAAAAAAACAAAATTAAACTATAGTTAATAATAATAAAAATAATAGTATGCAAGAGCAGACCAGCCTCCACAGGCGGCACCCGTTCACGAGTATGACATATGAATCAGCCATCGCTTCACTCAACCATATCTTAGGAAATGTAACGACCCGACGCCGACAGATAACGTTATTTTAGCATTTCTAATATAAAGTTAGGATTGTTGCGCAACAAAATGCTCAGATCATAAAAATAATTTTATAATCTGACACGAAATGTAACAAACCAAACACACACTTTACAAGTAGTTTGTTAGAGCAGTAGAAATGGCTGAAATCAAGTATCAATCAGTAGATGCTACTGAGTAGATTTTACGTATAAAGTATTTTCAAAATTTCTTAATAAAATAAAAAGAAACTAAATTACAGTAACTCCTTCGTTTAACAGTTAGAGTAAACGAAATTTAACGATACGTTTATTTAAAAAAAAACCTTGCCTATACTTACGTTTTAATTTCGTATTTGGTATTTTGTTTATACATAGGTACATGACTCGCGGGTCTCATACATTAGGGGCGTATCAGCATAAATACAACTATACACGACAAAAAAAAAACTCCATAACTTTTGTTTTTGCTCGCGCATTTGGAGCATTTTTATGAATTATACATATAAAAAAAAGGTTAAAAGAGTGGTATCAAGCAAAATCCATTTAAAGCTTAACAGACTGTAGTTTTGGTGCTTACGCCTCTCTTACATGACATTACATTCGCAAATGTATTGCGAGACTACAAAGGAAAAAAAATACTAAATCCTTTACATTATAGGGCGTAAAAACTTACTCCGAAATTATTGATCATTATAAAATTTTCTTTATAAGATAATAATATTTCGATGCTAAATAATACAACCATACGAAAAAAATATTTATATTTCTTAATAATTTCCACTTTAGCCATATTTATACGCCTTTTTTGCATGATGAATAATAAAGTTTAGTAAGGAATGAAGGACAGGCGTACAGTTTAACGACATTTAAAAAGCAAGAAATATTTTTGTTTAAATGAAAATTCATGGTACTCAGAAGAATGGACAGAGGGTCGTATGAACGTACACCTGTGTTGCCCGACAGTAACGTAGTAGTGAAGCTACTATCTTATTAATTTATTATACGCCCACTATACGTCTCTAATGCCTGATTTATTCATTAGTGATATAATTGTACGTCTTTTCAATTTTACTAATTACACTAAAAAATATTATATTTAAAAATATGAGGAATTGAGGGTTTGTGGGTACCTGGAAGACGAACCAAATAGTAAAATAAAAAAATAAAGCATTTTTGTGTGTACGCCTCTATTGCATGAGACCCGCGGTATATTTGTTTAAATTATCCATATCCAAGGTTTTAGTTTGCATCCTAGCCATATTCACATCAGTTTTAACGCGTATGCTGAATACAAATAAATGTAACAAATATTAACATTAATATATAATTGAAAAAATGTATAGGTACATGTATTTTTAATTTGAAAATGCTGTTGAACAATTTCCACGAGCATGCAAAACCCGCATCCCCATGACATAGGTACCAGGCCAGGTGCTTTTAGTGCCTTACATATAAACAAAGAAAAAGCTTCGAATAGTTATTCCGTGTTTTGTCTCTTTCACTCTTATTTGAAATGAAGTTTACATGACAGGAACAAAACACGGAATAACTACTCGCAGCTCCGTCTGCTTTCCGTGGTTCTGTCGTAGTATTTTTGCAAAATAATACAAATTTGCTTAAAGTTGTCGAGTTTAGTTTCTACCGTTTACGTTTTACAGCTAAATTAATGACGTAAATTAATGACAAACATAAAAATCAACTAATAATCGATAAAGTATTACTACGAACGCAATAATTCCACTTAATCTTAATTACTAAGTTCAAATAGACTACATTCAATGTCTCCAATAGACATCACCTAACTTTAGTGCTCGGCGCGTCGACGCAAAGCCTGGGGTAGGTACAAAACCTAATCCCCGTTCGTTCTAATGAGAACGGTGCAAGGATGTATTTAAAGGCCTCATCTCGGCTGTGTAAGGAGTGAGGAGGATGAATGGGCCGCACAAAGGCGGGCGGGCGCAATCACACCAGCCGCGATGGCTCACTTGAAAAGCTTCTGCGACTGTTGCTTCTCCGTCCAAGAGTTTATTCTCTGGCCTGAATGAGCTTGCATGAATTGAGCTGTGTTCACTAAGACGTGTATGTAAGGATGTCGGACTGGAAATGAATGTTTTAGTTCGTTATCTGCGTCGCTGTGGAATTTGCTTTTCATTAAGTTGTTATTTAAACGTACCTGCTTCACGGACTGTGCAAGAAAAAAATATATGTTATAGATAAGTAATTATTTTTTTGTTATGACTTCCTTGCCTGCATCTAACCTGTTGTAAAGGTGAAGCACACTTATACACTTTTAAACTTACGCGTTTCATAGTTAAACAAATTTAAAGGGGTATTAACGCGAACTAATTAGTAAAAAATATATACGAGTCGCATTGAGTATGTACCTTTGCTAAAACCCATAGTACTTACCGTTTTTCATTCATTTAATAAGAATTAATTAATATAACTACATATATTAAACTATTAACAATGAAATACAATAAATATATATGAACAAAAACCTTAATTCATACATTGTAAACAAACAACTAGATGACTGATGCGTTTTGTCAGCTATTCCGTTCGGGAACCGAATGTCTACGTTCGTTCAGCAAGATCTTTGCCAAAGTTGCTGGGATCAATTCTAAATATAGGGTTCCTCAATTAAATAAATTATTTGTGAGGAAAGTACATACAAATACACTGTTGTTTTCTTGTATTGTTTACAAATACATTTACTTAAAATGTATTTGTGGTGGAGTGAAACCTTAGGCTGTTTGTTCCACTCGTGTCTATGTTTCTATGTAAATCGTCAGCTCTATGGAACATTTTTTTAATTCGTGGGAGGAAGTTCTAGAACGTACTAATGGTTGATTTTGAAAATTAGATATAAGTGGGTGAAAAAGAGGTTAACGTCCTCTTTTGATCACCACCACATCAACTAGTCGCTTTTCATACACATAGTTTTGTAATTGTGAATTTATAAATACATATTCTACGACCCCAACCTCCCTCTACCGGGTAGCAGAACCTTGTTCTCGCACTAACCGCCGGCGTCTCTGGAGGCAGCTCACTATACGCGCCTGCCCGCCTGCACCTCCGGAGGCAGCTACTACTGCGGTCCAGCTTTGGTTCCGGTATCTACTGGCGCAGTCTACGGCCCGGGTCTAGGCTGACCTAGGAGCCGAACTGCGCACACGAGACTTAAGCCCCTAGAAGCTAAGTCCTCTTCTCTAATCTGAGCGTCACCACTGAATTGTATGCGACCGACGTTACCCACACCTGGGAATAAACTATTGTAAAGTTTTCACTCTTTTTATTTCTCTACCTGAACCTGGGGTGGACTAAACACCCTAGCGCTTCAAGTAACCTCCTCTTTTTTTGAAGTCTGTTAAAAAATGTATCATACCTTTTTTATACCCGACGATTCAACCGAGTTACAACGGTTACAACGGCCGTGGTCACGGGCTGACTGCCGTTCTAACTCGGTCGAAACTTCACTCAATCTCCAATTGTCCATATACAATTTACTAAGTATTGTTGCTTTGGCGACAGATTTAGATAAGATGCTGTTAACTAGCCAGATTGATTTAGAACTACTACTTACTACAACTTTACCGAAATTTGAATGGTCATGACAGATAGGTACTGAAATAAAATAAGTTTTAATTAACACTGCAGCTCGCCAGTTACTATTTGTAGATAATAAAATGGCGTGTGGTCGCAGCGTGTTTCATTAATATTGTTTGACAGGACATTGTGATGGAGCAGAGCGTTGCTGTTGGCGGGAATAACGAGGCTGCATGCAACGTAGTTATCTAGTGATTGTCGCAAACAACAATGGCGGATGACAAATCATTGAACTGTTCCCAATACGAGTACAAATCGGTCGAAAAATGATACGATTGTAGGTACTCTTTTTTGTTATTCGAGTATATGTAAGCTTTTGGATTTTATTTCACCAGTAGGCCGATTCTATTAAATAACTGCAACAACACTGCAGCGTCGCGTGTGTCAAAATTAGCAAATTTTGACGTTTCGGTATTCTGATATGCAGCGCTGCTGCCGTAGCATTGCAGGGACGGAGAAGTAACGCAAATAGGTATTCCACTAACAAAACTGCACTGCACCTGCACGTTTACTGCAAAAAAATCGAATTACAATAAAATAATATAAATAATAATATAATATAAGTGTAAGCATTGTAACCATGCCGATCTTAAATCGCTTGAGAAACGCCGCACAGAACGTGACTTGATGTTTTTATATAAGTTATTAAATAACAATATACATTCACCCTTCCTTTTAAGCTGCGTAAATTTCAGATGTCCCCGAGCAAGCTCACGCAATAAAAACATATTTAGTGTTCCCTTTGTTAGTACCAAGTATTTGTCAAACACCTTCTTATATCGGTCGTGTTCACTTTATAATAAACTCAATTTGGATACTGATATTCTTAATGACACGATTGGTACTTTTAAACGTTGTTGCAGAGAATAGTAAAATTGTTAACGGATTTCTTCTTTTAGTCTTTGTTAAGAGCGTTTGCGCCGCTCACTGGCGCCGCCAATGAAAGAAGAAACATATCTAGTAATTAGAGATGGAGAATCAAGTTGTGCTCGGCAAGCTGTTTGAATGAAGTGATTTGGCATTTTTGCGTCACCTAATGAACATCTGACATGTTATGGTTTGGTTGGATACGGCGTTATAGTTAAAAGTGGCCGTAACGTCTTATTTGACTAGGCCATGGCATGTGGGGTGTTCATTGGGTGACGTAGAAATGCTAAATTACTTCATTCAAATAGTTTGTTGAGCGTAGTTTGATTTTCTATCTCTAATTACTAGATAATTATGTTTTTTTTTTCATTGGTGGCGCTAGTGTGCGGCGTAAACGCTCTTAAAGGTTAAAATTTGTTAGAGGTTAAATTTAGTGTTATATTTATATAAATTCTGTTTTATCTAACTTAAACGATTTAGTAATTAGTGGAAACTTTACTGATATATGCACTGTTTTTATGTAATATCTTTATGCTTCATTGTATTGTATGTTTTCCCAAATAAATAAATAAATAAATAATAAAATATTTTGACATATGTGAAGTAATGACAGCAGTATTGGTGCAGTTTTTGTGCAGGTTTATTGAAGAAGATCGTGACCAACTTTTGCAGAGCGTATTATATGCATTTTGAAAGTTTAAGTAAAATATTTTTTTTAAGTTAAACAGTTTTATTGAAAATTGGCGCACGTAACCTGCGTAAATATGTAAATAGCATTTTATATTATGATATAGCGATTGGCTTGATAGAAATTTCACACGCCCAACGATTTTATTTTTTACCTGTACTTGTCCTAGGACTTACCGTATATTTTTTTAGCTTTTAGTACAATTTTCAATAAAACCGTTTAACTAAAAAAATTTTTTTACTCATTTTTTTATTATAAGGTAACATTAGTCCTCTTAGTTTTATTGCAGGGTTATTGCAGGGTTCGTGCAGCTGTAGTGTAGTAGTCGCGCAGTTGTAGTGTAGTTTTGGTGCAGAGAATTTTAATAGAATACGTCTATTTCCACGGCACTGCTCCTACACGTGACAAATGACAGTCGTAAACGTGCAGTAGCAGTTTTTTAATAGAATTGACCTACTGGTCGAGTGATGATAAACTGAAGGTTGAAAAGCAGTTTACCCAGATTCTTTAATTGCTGAGGAGATGGCTTTCTTATCTCGAACTGTCGGAACACAGCAATGCGACGAACTTTGATGTTATGGTGCATGATCTCTATGGCGACTAAAACTGAAAAGATAATAAAATTTTAAACATATTTATTCACCGTGTCGTGCCTTTGTTCTTTACACATATTTATGTGATACATATATCATATTTTTACTCTATCTTTTCTTCCATATAACGTTTAACTGTATAAGTTTGTCACGTTATTCGTATAAAAACAAAACATCCTACATAAAACATTCAGTACAAACAAGAACGGACATATTAACATAATGTTTTATCAAAAGAAATCTTTATGTTGTACATCATAATAGCAGCAAAATACTAAATTATGGCTTGTTAATAAATAATGGTAATTTGTGCGGTGGTCTGGCATTGGGGAATAGGGTATTTCCTCGTCGAAGGGAATTAGAAAAAACGTCCGAAGCAAAACTTCCGTCTTTCGACTCATAAATTATGCAGAGGTGTACCGTACCTACTACAAATATGAATCGTTAGAAAATGATGCCAGAAAATATATAGAAACCCTAGAATAAGTATTTGAAATAAATATTTACATTGACCATGAAATTAGACTGGCAGTTGACACGACGATATATAAGAAAAGAAAGAAAAAACGTTTATTTGACATTCCAAAAACCGGCCAGCCACAATCCGGCACGCGTTTGTGCCTTGTAGATAGTAAACGTTACGAATAATACGTTTTCATATGAAAATAAACATGCGGCCTGCCGCAACGGCGCGCCGTGTTACGGCTAGCCGGATAGTGCGTTACAGGCCTAATACCTATGTACAATATAGGATTATAAAAAACTTTAAAAATAAATAAAACCGCATAAAAAATTAAATGCCAAACTGGCTTCTCCTCAGCTTAATGTCACAGCCGGAGCCATGGCGCTGGTTTTCAGGAGGTACCGGTTTGGAGGTTAGATAAATGCTTATAAAAAATATTAACAAAAACTATTAATTATTAATAATTAAATAGGTATATTCAATTTCAATTATTATATTACAATACCCTGCTAGGGCAAATATAAAATTGCTTTGTACATTCTTCTAGATTTAAATCTGACAACTGTTATAATTATTTTGTACAAAATAAATGATCTCATCGATATTAATTTGAGTCAGCTGTTTATGTCCGTTCTAAGCGTCTCTAGTTAAGTGTGGTGTGTAAAGGTAGTCCTGGATTAATTATAAAAGTCGGCATCAAGTAAAAGTCGGCATAAAGGAACCAAACTCAAAGAAACTTGAAAATTCGGCATAAGGGTAATCGATGTATGATATTTCAGTAAAGTCGACAAACAGGGAAAGTCGGCAGAAGGGTCAGCACTCAGAATCATGAGTACCGCGGGTTTACGTGTAGAAGAGGATTTGAAATCACAGGAGCTATACACGTATTAATATTACACTTGATTCAAAAATAGCTTTATTCGTAGATACTTGATAGGAAAAAAACAACTTAGATTATGTGACCAAAATGTAGTGTTATATGTTATTTATATTCTTGAATCTCAATCAATATAATGCCGATATACAAAAATAACGTTAATAATAGCCAGTAATATCACTTATAGGCAGCATGTTATATGGAGCGGGATCCGAGGCGAGCGGTTATTAATACCAGCTTCCCCGCATCAGATTAATTTCCGAATTTCTATTTCGTCTCACAAGTCATGCTTGTAATCGTGCGGAACGCAGGGAATTACTTTATAAATTGATATTTTAATAAATTTCTTCTTGTAGGCAGGGAAGCTGTATTATGTGGTTTGATATTTAAAAGTAAAGTACGAGTAATATCTAGTAAAGCAACCAATAAAATTACTACTTTTAGCAGGTAGATTTTGTTTATTTTTTGTATACTTAGCACTTATTTGACTTAACGATATTTTTTTATTTTTACTTTATATTGTTTAATTTACATTTATATAATTATTATGTATACTTTTGTTAGTAAGTTATAGTATTTACTATAAGATTAAGTTTAGAATCTAAGTCGAATGATGCTACCACGAATAAATGCTAATCATACACGATTAAATGATAAAATATAACGTTTCTGCCCAACTAAATAAAGGATTCTTCCAAGACTTCGTTTCTGGTATTATCTACAGGGTTACTGGAAATACGTAGTGATCCCTTTAAGGGGTGATAGTCAAGATTATTAGCTATCAAATTGCCCTCGGGTAGATGGGTAAAAAAGTACCAATTTCGAAAAAAAAATGATTTCTTTTCTTTTTTTCTGTTTTTTTTTGTATTATTATTAGCAAACTAAAAACATCAAAAACAACCATTTATCCCCTTACAAATAAACACTATTTAAGCATTTACTTAGTTAATCATTGTTTTGTCAACGTCACACAAACGTCGTTCTCAATTTGAGAAAAAGAGACAAAACAATGATTAACTAAATAAATGCTTAAATAGTGTTTATTTGTAAGGGGGTAAACATTTAAGTTCTTTTTTTAATCCACTTTAAAGTAGCGTAACCCATTTTTCTTTAAATTTTTTTTTTTTTATCGGTACATTTTTGTCCCATCTACCCGAGGGCAATTTGATAGCTAATGATCTTTACTATCACCCCTTAAAGGGATCGCTACGAATTTCCAGTAACCCTGTTTAAATTGTTTTCATTTTTGTAAATTCCTATCTTTGTCAAAGGAATTTAAAATATCCTGGTAGTGATGTTTCTTGGTAGGTATCATTAAAACAATGCGGGCCACATATTTAACAGAAGCTTTGACATAAGCCAAGGTTTATTAGCATACATAATTAAGTACAATAGTACCTCCATTAGACAAAGAGGGCCAGATGTCAAGAGTTCACCAATAGTTTAGACCGAGACCCCTAAAGAGTAAGGAGTTATGTGAATTGATCAGTCACCTTAAAATCCTCCCGACTTTCCGACTTTACTGAACTTGGGATTAGGGGTGGCAGGTGAATATTGAGTTAAAAATTATAAGTGTCTGTTCCGATCAACGATGTATTTGCTCTTTTTTCATATAAAATAGCTGTGACGTCACTGATGCCATGAGATTTTTTAACCAGTGACAATTAAAGTTCGCATACTGATATCATAATATCAATTGCGAGAGCTATTCCACTCGTATTCGAAATCATAAGTTACAATTTTGACACTGAATATTCTAGAACAATCATCATCATCATCATCATCATCATCAGTATCAGCCTATACTAGTCAAAAAAGGTAAAAAAAGAAAGAAAATATAGGTACTTTCTACTATTACTACTACTAATCTAGAACAGTAAAGGTATTTACCTAAATAAACAAATATGTATCGCGTTGTTTTAATGAACCGAAAATACAAAAACGGCTTCATCTCTATACCTGGAATGGATTTATTGTGAATGAAGACATCAAAATTCTTATAATATATTGTTTTCTAAAGTTTACGCGAACACTACACATTGAAATGAAACAACTTTTACGGATCTACTCGCGTTTATTTTACACATTACTTATTTAATGTTTATCCTGACGTTTCGAACCCTTTGCAGGGTCCGTGGTCACAGGGAGACTGAGGTGTTGGTCATCTCATAATTAGTTGGTAGCTTGTATACCCTCATTTAAATTTAATCAGGTGCGTTCCGTTTTACGCAGAAAGAGCTTACAGTATCTTTTGGTCTGGCAGTATGGTGTCGGCTGGTGGTAGATTCCAACCATGGTTGGAATCTACCACCAGCCTGGGATCCCATCATACAAAATATTAAATCCCAGCCCCGACACCATACTGCCAGACCAAAAGATACTGTAAGCTCTTTCTGCGTAAAACGGAACGCATCTGATTAAATTTAAATGAGGGTATACAAGCTACCAACTAATTATGAGATGACCAACACCTCAGTCTTCCTGCGACCACGGACCCTGCAAAGGGTTCGAAACGTCAGGATAAACATTAAATAAGTAATGTGTAAAATAAACGCGAGTAGATCCGTAAAAGTTGTTTCATTTCTTATAATATCATTACATCGTGAAGTTAAGGCGAGGGTTTCCAAAAAAACGGTGTTTTTAAATAAGTTTTATTCGAAATGTGTAAGGATTTTAAATCCAAAAAAAAATATGTTATTCATTGGCTTTTTATCTAGTAATTTCGGCTGGTTTTTTCACGATATTTTACAATTTCCTGCATCGAATATAATATCAAACATATGTCTTATTAATAAACTAAATATCATTTTATTCAGGCTATACACCGTTTCAGAGAAAGAAAAATATACCAAACCAATTGTCTTTGAATATGTAATAGTTGTCGGCCATTATAATTTTAATAATAAGTAAACGTTAAATAAAATCCACATTAATGCCTAATTCGACGCTCGCGCCATCATTCAGTCCCGAGAGGAACGCCTTGGAAATCTCACAGTCGGAAACGCTCGCTTTAAGTTAAATAGTACTTTCAAATTCAAAGACAAAGTATTTTTTTTATTCTAATAAGCTTAAAAATGTACCTTTGAATCGTCCAGACATTTTTTACCTGCTACTGAATTATGTTACATGTTGTATAAAATCTTCCTCACAGCCCTGTTTAACGCCGCAGTCCGCAGTTAGTACGTGATCTCGGCTAAATGCAACCATTCCGGAGAAAGGAGGTTCCACTGTCGCCACCTTTATATTAACCTCGTTTTATGTAACGACGTCACAATTACGAACACCGCACACCGGTATCTCCCAACTACAACTACCGAAACCTTTATATTTACATTTTTAAAGTAAAATTACATAACAAATCTGCAGTTAATACTTTTCTTACAATTTTTATACACTTCTCCAAATATATACACGACTTTTTAGTTTATACTGATACCCTCTACCAACCGTTACGTTAAACGAAAGGTATTTATATTTAATTAAGGTAGCTACCTTAATAATCCTTTATTGTACATATAAAACACACATAGAAATACACGTTACACAAGGCGTATACAAAGGTGAGCTTATCTCTAAAGGAGATCTCTTCCGGTGGTGTGGAAAGGAAGTCTTCGGTACGAACTCCACAAAACTTATACAATACTTGATGTTGCAAATAAACAGGCATTTATTTTTGTTGGAAATAGAACTTTGATTTGTATTATGGACGGATCGATTTGGGAATCGATTATCGAGATTCAATTTATTTAGTGGCATAATGGCCCCATCACTAATTGTTCTTTTTTCTTTGTTGGTACACTTGTCTCGGGAAGGCAACAATGGCTTGTTTATAGGTTATCGTGTGTTGATAATTAAATAGATTTTAAGCAGTAATAAGGGCATTCGGAGCCGTATTACTCTAATTAAGTGTATTGTGCAACCTGTGTTTTGTGTGTGTGTACGTCGTAAGCGAATCGCATCGGGAGTACAATTCGCCATCCGTGTGGATGTCGGCGTCTCCGCTGCTGGAGAAAGCAGGTATTTCCTCGGGGGAAAAGTGCACTTGGGATAGTCGTTGGGTGTGATTAGGGAACCCGAGAAGACCCGGACTCGGATTCCGGCCCCATCAGACCATATGGATCCCGTTCTGGACGGCGGGAGCGGCATGGAACTGTGAGTGGATTTTGTAGATTTTAAGGTGTAACCTAATTTTAAACAGTAGCATAGTGTGTGTTGTGGGTTTTCGCAACACTTACTTTTTTTATACATAAGAGTGTTCATACCTTAATTAAATATAAACCAACTATTCAGATATGGATTCGGATTCGGGCTCAGCTTAAACCATCATGACTTTAATTCTGTAGGTTCGGTGAAGAGTGATTTAAGTCGAAAATCATGATTTTTGGGAAATTGCATTTAAAGTTTAAAAAAAATCCTACTCGTTAATTATTGCTAATAAGTTTTCTTTTTTTTTTGCGTATTGTAGGACATTTGAAATGCTTTAATGTAGTGCAACTGTGAAATAAAAGTAGCTGTTAGTTTTTTAGATATCATTAAAAATGTAATTTAAATAATATGTAGTGTTAATTCCGCTAACTCACTCGTTTATACAGCTTGGATGCAGTACGCATGCACCGCCCTCCCGCCCGCAAAAAGTATGCACATGCAGGAGAAACAATGCGTGCAAGCGAAAATGCACACCAACACCGATACCCGACACGTGTTTCGCCCCTCCACGGGGCATCCTCAGGAGCTGTTGACTGGTCGAGAGCTGCGCACCGACTGTTACGGCTACGCAGCTCCCGGCCGCTTTTATAAAGCGCCATCGTTTGACATTTGTGACGTACTACCCGCGACAATACGTAATAATGGGGATAGAACTAAATTTGTTTGGTCATTCAACAGCGCATGACTGTCATTATTATGTTTCATTATTTCTAATTGCTCCAACACACACAACCGAAAACTTTTATTACAAACATGCAAAATATTATAGCTGTTATTGTCGCACAAAGAATGGCCGGTATCAATTAGATGTTTTGCGAAATGTGATTTATCTGGATGGCCATTCCTATACGCGGCAATATGTTCCTTATATCTAATGTCAAAATTTCGGCCTGTCTGACCTACATAGACCCCATCACAGTCGTTACAAATTAATTTATAAAATCGTTTAGAAAACTCAAAAAAAAAAAAAAATCCGGTGTTTATAAATTAATTTGTAACGACTGTGATGGGGTCTATGTAGGTCAGACAGGCCGAAATTTTGACATTAGATATAAGGAACATATTGCCGCGTATAGGAATGGCCATCCAGATAAATCACATTTCGCAAAACATCTAATTGATACCGGCCATTCTTTGTGCGACAATAACAGCTATAATATTTTGCATGTTTGTAATAAAAGTTTTCGGTTGTGTGTGTTGGAGCAATTAGAAATAATGAAACATAATAATGACAGTCATGCGCTGTTGAATGACCAAACAAATTTAGTTCTATCCCCATTATTACGTATTGTCGCGGGTAGTACGTCACAAATGTCAAACGATGGCGCTTTATAAAAGCGGCCGGGAGCTGCGTAGCCGTAACAGTCGGTGCGCAGCTCTCGACCAGTCAACAGCTCCTGAGGATGCCCCGTGGAGGGGCGAAACACGTGTCGGGTATCGGTGTTGGTGTGCATTTTCGCTTGCACGCATTGTTTCTCCTGCATGTGCATACTTTTTGCGGGCGGGAGGGCGGTGCATGCGTACTGCATCCAAGCTGTATAAACGAGTGAGTTAGCGGAATTAACACTACATATTATTTAAATTACATTTTTTTGTACTATGGATTTCCGCAAAATAACGCCTGATTCCATTAATTATCATTAAAAATGTTTAAATGTATTACTTGGCACGATGATTTAACTTGTGTTTATTGATATATTCAAAATTAAATCAGTTTTCACAAAGACTAATAGTGACTAATAGGCTTTGGTGCAAAGTGATACAGTTGCTTTATATTTTTGTGTCACGTTTTATATCTATACTAATATTATAAAGCTAATTACGAGATCTGGCCGTCGGGTAGGGTTTTTAAAAACTGTAGACCAGTTGTGCTAATAAAATATATTTAATTAGATATTAAGTTACAATTGAATATATGATTATAATAAAACTTATATGTCTAACGTCCTCGTGCTACAGCGATTGAGCATCAAAAGGCGCGGATCACACCCGAAAATGTCACACGAGACACTTTATTGTCGAATTGGCACTTTTCGGTGAATCTCATTTTTCACAGGAAATTCGATGTTGCAATCTGTTTGGTACGAGGCATCTGTACTCGTAACACCTCCCCTCCTAGACGAGCAACTATTTGCCAATGTTTAATGCAAATGTTGCGGCTCTTCTATCTTCAGCGGCCGATCCCGGAGAAGTTGGTGATGGTGCATTTACTCCAACCATTTCAATATTAGCATGTGATGGTTCAGGTTTTATATTCCAGCCTCGACGACGACGGATGCAGTATATGATAAAAAGTGCAGCTGCACTTAACAATATGATACCGTAGGTAGGTATCGTCGTATGAAACACACTCGTGAGAACCTCTGTGTGGGGTCTTGTAGGTACTTGCAACATAATTTGCTTTTGAATATTGTGCAACTTATCCAAATCAATTGTTGTAAGATTATAATGATGAGACATTGATGAGTGATTCATTGAATTGAAGAACAATGCATTTGGAATTGTCATTATCTCAACAGCATGCCCGCGTACTTTGTCATCAATATTGATGATGGTAAATGCAGGTGTTTTAATGTTGCAATTTCGAGGAATTGTTGCCAGGTAGCTTCCTTCCAGGATTCGATGATTTTCTTGCTCGCAAGATAACTGGACGCTAGTTCTTTTTGGGAATGAAATTAAATAGTGTTGATTATCTAGTTCTAATAATGCTTCCTTGAATAGTAAGACAGAAGAGGTATGACATGTGTCGCTTATTTCTTGCTTGAATATAAGATGATGGATGCAGTCACGTTGAGTGCGTGTTTGATGACCAATCTTTTCTTCGCAGATATACCAAGTATTAATCTTCGGGCATTCAGCCTCCATGTACACAAACTCCTGGGAGTTGGCTGCTATGTATGGGAAAGAAGGAATTATAATTTGGTGTTCTTTGTTGGGAATGGGACAGAGTCTGAAAAGGTCATATACTGGCGAGGACAAAATAGGGAATCTAAGAACTATTACTATTCTATCTTCAACATAGTATGCCCCTAAATTAATTAAATCATAGTAATACCTAACATCTACGTCTAATACCTGATCGGGTTTATATAAGGATTTCAATTTGCTTATCATTTTAAGTAAGTCACTAACTGATAAAATAGAATGGTGCATCGATTTAGTGCGACTAAAAGCTAATATGTTTTCTAGCCTAGCTATTTCGTAAGACAAATCTTGCACATTTTCATTAAGCATAATGAACAACTGAGATAGCTGTGTATACATAGACAAAAACTCTCTGTCAGAACTAGCAGTGTTGGAAAGAAAAAGTACCAGTTTTTCTAATTTACGCTGATTACTTGTTATATTGTCTAGGGCGTGAGTTTGTTGGAGACTCATTTCTTTATATAAACTTATGTGCTTATTCAAGTTAAGCGATAAGTCTTGGTCATTTTGCTGTAAAATTTTTATAGCGTTTTCAAACCTTAAGGCATCGTCATTATCGAGATTGCCAGATATGCTTTTAATGAAAGTACCTAAAGGATCAATAAGACCACGCCTTAATCGCCTAGGTTCAAATGTTTGTAATTGCGATGTAATTTTTTCTAATTTATTAAATAAGTGTAAAGCTTGATATTTAAAGGAAGGGAAATTACGATTTGGTGTCTTATTAACAGCGTCATTAAGTTCGTTTTTCAATAAATCAATCTTTCGCTGTATGTCATTAACATTCACGTCCTGGAGGAAAGAGTGGTAATGGGACATGACCTTGGTCTTGCCAAGCTTATAAGGTAGAATTCCAGGTCCGTCGGATAAGTCGTCAAGTCGGATGTTCCCTACTGGTCGATGGTCTTCCAGTGCTCGTGCTGGGATTATCACGACTGTGAGGGTCCTGTAACAAATCGACAGTCTTTTTATTTCGTTTTAGTCTAGCTTTTGCAATGGGCCCGCGTTTTTTAGAAGTATAAATGTGAACAGGTAGGTTGGCCATAACCTTATCCTCTGTATATCGTGGAACTAGTTTTTGCCTGCCAGCTGCTGGATTTTTTACAAATACTGTTTGATTTTGTTCGTAATTTGTTTCAGGTTCCCGGTTAGAATTACGTTGCGTCATTATCGTTGCCCGTTGGGAGTATGATGAGTCGTGAATTATTTTATAGACTGTTTCCATTTTGTTACGGTGTTCTAGTAAGTATTGTTGAAGCAATCTTTCAGTCAAATTTAAGTCAGTGGGATCTCTAGGATCGAAATGACCAGATATAAGATCAAAAGGTCGGTATTTAGTCAGACTATGAATTGAGCTATTATATGCAACTAATGCGTAAGGTATCAAGTTTTGTGTAGGTTCGTTTCTTTGCTGTAGTTTTAGTAACCGTAAGTGTTCTAAAAGCGTGCCGTGGAAACGCTCAACCATGCCGTTCTCATTTGGGGCATAAGCCGCTGTAGTGTGGTGTTGAATTTTGTGCAATCTAAGGAATTCTGATAAAACTTGATTAGTGAATTCGGTTCCCTGATCTGTTATTAATGTTAAGGGAAGGCCGTGATGAGTACTAAATGTCATTAATGCTTTTACGATTCTTGGGGCTGTACAGTCTGTAATTTGATATGCTTGCGCATACTTAGAAAACGAGTCAATAATAGTTAAATATTTCTGCTGTTCTATACTAAGAACATCAACATGTATTATTTCAAATGGTTTTGATGGCGGCGGTACAATTTTAAATTGAGGCCTCACTGGGTTACGGTCGTATTTGGCACGACCACATATTACACACTCATTTATATATTTTGTAATGCTTTCTTTTAATTTAGGCCAAAAGTATCTTTGAGATAACGAAGTATATGTTTCATTTATGCCTCTGTGATTAGTTTTTCCTATATGGTATTTAGATATTATATCTTGTTGATTTAGATAATCGCGAACATTCTCCAATTCGCGCTTTACTAAAATAAGATTTAATGCCGAGTTTTTAAATGTATTCTGAAGAATGGGAACAATTGAGTACATTTTATCTAAAGGTTGCACAAGAACAGCAGTGCGTAATTTAGGGTCAATATGGGTTTTTACTAAACTAATAATATCTTGTTCTATATTATCCTCAGAAACTTCAACTATAGCTTTTCTGAATGTTTCAAAGGGTATTGTAGTTCTAGGTTTAGTTTTCATTGTGTTAGTTACTATTTTTATGATAAGTTGTCGTTTAAATTTATTTAAGGGGTCTTCTGAAATGGGTATTTCTAGAGAAGGGTTTTCTGCACTAGTATGTACTGTGGCAGTGCTTATATCAAGTTGCAAGTCATTTTGTGTAAGTATATTGTCATGTTCATTTATGATAGGTGGTGGGCTAAATAAAGGTCTCTGGCTGGGTGCAGTGTCAGTTGATGAAGCGCTTATTAAAGGTCTATCATCCGGTGCAGTTACAGTGGATTCTGAAGATCTACCAGAAGAAGAGCTTGAGCTGATGTTAACTATTACTGAATCTAACTCTTCGTTATGTATTTCAACGCGAGACAAAGCATCTACGTTGGTATTGCTTTTACCTTTTTTATAAATTATAGTGTAATCATACTCTGCTAGTTTTAATCTCCATCTCGTGAGGCGAGAATTAGGTTCTTTAAGGTTCATTAACCATTGTAAGGGTTTGTGGTCAGTAATAATTTTGAATTTTCGACCAAAGATATATGGCCTAAAATATTTTGCGGCCCAAACTATAGCAAGAAGCTCTTTTTCAATGGTAGAGTAGTTAATTTCGCTGTCATTCAATGTTCTGGATGCATATGCAATAGGTCGGTCTGAGCCTATTGGTCCTTGTGACAGAACTGCTCCCAGCGCTATGTTGGATGCATCAGTTGTCAAAATAAACTCTTTTGAAAGGTCCGGGTACTGTAAAATGGGGTCATTTATTAGAAGTGTTTTACAATGTTCGAAACATTTGATGTAGTCGGGTGTCAGGTTAATTTTAGCTCCTTTTTTAAGACACAATGTCAAGGGTTTTGTTACTCGAGCGAAATCCGGTATAAAACGTCGATAATAACCCAATAGTCCTAAAAATCCTTTTATCTGTTTAGTAGTTTTTGGTATGGGATATTTCAAGATAGCCGAAATTTTGTCCGGGTTAGGTTTTACTCCCTCTGTTGTTATAATATGGCCTAAGTACGGAGTTTCATGTCTTAAAAATTCCGACTTGTCCATTTGTATTTTAAAGTTTGAGTTTCTGAGCCTATCAAAGATTCTTCTAAGATTTACAATATGCTCTTGTAACGAGGTAGAAAAACAGAGAATATCGTCTTGATAGACAATACAGATAGAGTGTTGTAGACCCCTTAAGACATTGTCCATCACTCTTTGGAAGGTTGAAGGACTGTTCTTAAGACCCATTGGCATTCTCAGAAACTCAAAATGACCGTTACCGTCGGCGACACTGAATCCCGTTTTGTGAATATCCCGTGGATCCATCTCCACTTGATAAAATCCACTGGCAAGGTCCAGCGTTGTAAAATACTGGCACTTGCCAAGCTTGTCTAGTATGTCGGTAATGTTAGGGATGGGGTATTTGTCATCCACGGTCTTTTCATTGAGTTTACGGAAGTCAACGACTAGTCTCCATTTAGCTTTGCCCGACGCATCCGCTTTTTTAGGTACTATCCATATAGGCGCATTCCATGCCGAAGAAGAAGGCCTAATTATGCCCTGATCCAACATTTTTTTAATTTGCGATTCTACTTCCTGTCTATGTATATACGGGTATCTATAAGTTTTGCTATGAACCGGAATTTCGTCAGTAGTAAAAATTCTATGTTTAATTTTATTAGTGAATGTCAGGGACTCGTTTTCAATATAAAAAACATCTGAGTATTCTTTACACAATAACATTAAATTAGTTCGTTCTTCGACATTCAAATGATCAGTACGCAAGCGCGATAAGATTTCTTGGAACCGCCCGTCCTTGTTGAGTGCATTGTTCATCGCGCGCATAGGTACAGTCCGTTCGCTAAAAATGTGTGCGCTTATTGGTTTCGTTAACGCAAAAGTAATGTTCTCCTTTGTAGGATTACTTATTTCTACTAATGCATAGTTATCCTTTGCGTTAGTAAAACAGTTTGCAAGGTGACACTTAGAAATAGTTTGTTGATCTATGCAAATTTCGCCCGTAGAAATATCAACTGGCACTCTTAATAGTTGACTCGACTCCGCGGGAATACTAGTCTCAAATAGATTTATATTATTTGATTCATACATTTGAATTGGGTTGATTGCATATTGGGTTTTTAAAGTACGTGACTGAAGATCGATTTTCGTTTGCCAATACTCTAAAAGGTCTAAGCCAATTAATCCGTCGAAAAAATCATGAAATCTGTAAATAAATAATTTAATTGGTCTTTTATCATTAAACTCTGAAAAACAAGGTATATTTATAGAGAAGTCATTTTTGGTAGTCGCATGAATATTTGTTACCATGAAAGGGTCATAATTTAAAGGATAATTCGAAAAAAAATTATCAACAGCCTCGGGACTTATGAACGATTGGTTCGCGCCCGTATCAATTAATAGCTTCAAAGGCGGGTAAGAAATTTGAATATACGGCAACTGTTTTTTATTTTGCAAATTTAACTCTATTCTGGGTGGTCCACATTGGCTTCCAAACAAAAATTTCCCTCTTGATTTTGTTCTGAACTTTGAACGTCTATTAGCTGATTGGATTCAATTTCAGTCAGTACGTCAACTTGGTCTAAGTTTCGGTCATCATAGTCGTAGTCATAGTAGTATGGTTCACAAGTCTCATTTACATTTATTTGTCTGGGACCAGTTTGTGGCATAGGTGGTAGTGGACGTGCTACAGGGTGGCTAATACCAGACATAGGCCTAGGGTAAGTTTGATGTTGAACCGGCATGAATGGACGTGTTGGAATTTTAAATCCCGTTGTCATATTAGATCGCGGTAGGGCCCTCATTATTTGTTGAGTTCTGGAAGGTCCTTGCCCGGTCATATTATATTTTAAAGTTTGAGGTGTTGTAGGTAAATTATTATTATTGGATGCGCTATTATAACCGTAATTAGAAGATGAATGCATTTGCTTTGAATGTCCCGGTGTATTATTGAACTGGTGCAAAGATGAATTAAATGGCGTAAAATTTAATGGCATATGGAATTGAGCTTGTTTTCTGTAAGTATTAGATTGAACATTTTTATTTTGCAAATACATAACATTTAATTCGTCTTGTGCGTATTCTAAGGCTTTTTCTAACGTTTCGGGACGCATGCACCTAATGCGTGACCCTAATGGTTCATTGAGACCACGCGTAAAGGTTTGCAATGCCAATTTTTTATATAGGCTGCGTTTAGCCGCGACTGTAGTCTCAATAGACTCATGTAATTCTATATAAGTCATGATGGTGCATAACAAGGTTTGAATACGCTCATAAAAAACGCTTGGTGTATCTGACCTCTGGGTAAGATTGGATAAATCCGTGTAGAGCGCTGTTTCATCACGGTGATCGCTGAAATTGTTAATTAATGCATTTCTTATGCCATTCCAGTCGCTGGGAATGCCATTGTTCATCAGAGTTCTGGCGGCAGGGCCAGTTATTTTATTTAATATCCCATTAATGAGTGCCGAATTATTGAGTTCATTTCCAGGGGCTGGACTGACAAACTTTAATATTAGTTGATCACATATACCTAGGAATCGAATGAGCACATTTGGGTTTCCATCAAACTCAGGGGCCAACCTCAATGCTTTCCAAATTTGATCAGTTAAATCTACAGCTCCTGAGGCTAAAGTAGCTGAATTACTACTGCCTTCCATGTCTTCAGATTCTATTTCTTCTAGCGCTACTAATAGATCGCGGTGAAATCGCGACTTTTTGTAACTCTCTAGGATATTTCGCCTTGTGTTAGGCTTAATATCCCTATCTCTACGTGGATAAAAAATGGTGATAGTTATTTAAAACCTATTAAATTAAAAATAAAAAAAAATATCAGATAATAGTACTAAATTTCCTACCAGAATGAGGAACCTACTTTTATTCCTACAGGATTGTACTACTATACTTACGGGATTGAGGAATAGCAGCCAATAGGAGTATTATGTAACTATATAATATTACTCACATTAGCAAGGTAATCTGCATAGTGCGTAGAACGTGACCCATCGATTTCTTGATGCAGCCCTCCTTGAAGACGATTCTTCCTCCCAAGAATAGCACGGTCTATAGTGTATGGTCCAACCGACAGCTTACAACCGTAGATTCGTAGGGATAGTCGACACGCCGACGAAACGACTATCAGGCGGACTCGAAGTTGGATATCGCGACCTGAACCGACTATCCTACCGACTGCGCCAATTACGAGATCTGGCCGTCGGGTAGGGTTTTTAAAAACTGTAGACCAGTTGTGCTAATAAAATATATTTAATTAGATATTAAGTTACAATTGAATATATGATTATAATAAAACTTATATGTCTAACGTCCTCGTGCTACAGCGATTGAGCATCAAAAGGCGCGGATCACACCCGAAAATGTCACACGAGACACTTTATTGTCGAATTGGCACTTTTCGGTGAATCTCATTTTTCACAGGAAATTCGATGTTGCAATCTGTTTGGTACGAGGCATCTGTACTCGTAACAAGCTGAAGAGTTTGTTTGTTTGTTTGTTTGTTTGTTTGTTTGAACGCGCTAATCTCAGGAACTACTGGTTCGAATTGAATAATTCTTTTTGTGTTGGATAGTCCATTTATCGAGGAAGGCTTTAGGCTATATAACATCACGCTGCGACCAATAGGAGCGAAGCATCAGTGAAAAATGTTGCAAAAACGGGAAAAGAGCCTAAAAAATTAAAAATGCTGCCGAAAGTCACTATTCCACGCGGACGAAGTCGCGAGCACAGCTAGTAACTTATATTTTTAAAAGATGTAGAACAAATATTACTAAATCATTCGTGTAGAATTTTCTGATGTGCTTAAAAAACGTCTAACTATTCAATTATCACGAAATGAACCAAAAAATACAGAATATGAAGAAAAAAATCTGTGTTAAGTGATACTACTAATAATTTAAATGGTACAAGTATTATACGATGTATGTGTTTGATGATACAATTGCAAAACAATTCAATGTTATGTTGCATTTCTTTCGTTTTTACAAATCGTTTAGAAGTTATGTAGGTGTACGGATTTGGGAATGTAATGAAATAAATAATTTAATTGAATTATTCTTTATTTTTAATGAAAATAAGATCAAAATAAAGATAAAACTAAACAATGTTATAATTCTAAACTTGTTTACTTCTTAGTTTTTAAATCAACAACACAAAAATATATGCCCTAATTTTTTATCATTATAGTAATGTTTCATTCAAGGCCCCTTTTTCCGAGATTAAACTCACCAATACAGAATTTAAAAAAAAGCATATTGCTATGAAGTTATGACTTTGATTTTTCTTCCTAGGTGTGAAACTGGAGATTAATCGAAGAAAGTATTTAATTTTAATTTTTAAAATATGTAACAACAAACAATAGTCTTCATATTGTTTATCATGCTTAATGCATGTAAATACTAATTACAACTATCATACGACAGATTAGTCATTGTAATCATTGTATTACCACCCAACATAGTCTCTCCGGAGTCATTCATCTTCCTCTTGGATAATATCAGGTAGTGTGGCAAGCAAATCTTTATTAGTACCCCGTGTGGTGTCGGGGATAAAGAATTGCACCACCCCATCTCTTCCCGTGGGTGTCGTAAAAGCCGACTAAGGCACCATTCCAGAGGATGGGCAGCAGCATCTCTCTGAGGTAACCCTCAACCTACTGCGATCGCCAACCCGCCTGCCAAGCGTGGCGATTACGGCAAATACCCCTCATATCCTTGGGGGAGGCCTTTGTCCAGCAGTGGACGTCTTTTGGCTGAGATGATGATGATGAACCAAGTTGTGATAAAATTCGTGCACACTTGGATCTATGTATTCCAAGAGTGACAGCAGGTCTTTTTTCTTTGGTTCTTAAATGGGAACTGGCCCGTTGTAGCATTTTTCAATCGTATTTATTGAAATGAGGTCATAATTCTTGTTTATTTTAAGATAAGATGTCTTTTAAACTCTTCTTGTATTCGAATACTCCAAATTGACTTGTACATCGGACCATACAAATTTTTGCCCTGAGATATTAAACTTTTTTATCAACAAATTGTGTTTAATAAACTTGGCAAAGTCGTAAAAATCCCTTTCGTTGAACTATAACAGAAAATTGGTTTTGTCTATTAGATGCTGATCTGACTAATTGGGACCAGTCACGTGAATGATGTATATTCATTGAAGTTTTCTTTTTAGCTTTTTCGATTAGTGCGTGATCGCTATCAACTTCCATATGAGTGTGGACAGGAACAAGGAATTTATGTTCGATGGTTAATAACATTTCAGAATGTTTCGTAGCTATAAGTAACGCAGTTGTAACAATTGAGTTTTTGTTCTGCCCTGAACATGAATCGGAATACATAATTAAATGTTTACATGTAGGATGTAATAATGGCAATCTGCTGACTATAAATTCATATAGACAAGAAGCAATCTGGTTGGCACCTCTCCCGCCAGAAGAACCACAGCCTCACGTAAACTCGGAATCCTGAACAAAGTGAAGCGGTTCTTCACGCCTGAGCAACGTTGTCTTTTGTATAAGACTCATGTGCTCTCCCGCGTGGAGTATTGCTCTCATCTTTGGGATGGATCCGCCAAGTACTTGCTCGAAACTCTTGACAGGTTCCAGAGACGTGCTGTCCTTATTATCGGTAACGATGACGTTACGACCAGTCTGGAGCCGTTACAGCTACGTAGGGATATTGCTTCCCTTAGTGCTTTCTACCGCCTTTATCACGGTGAATGCTCTGACGAGCTCTTTAACGTCATTCCTCCCTCTCCAATTCTCCATTCCTTTCCAGATCGACGCGTGCAGGTATGACAAGCCACCCTCATACCGTGCTGATCATCAAGACACGTACCAAAAAGTTTGGACAATCGTTCCTTTGCCAAACTGCCCGTATGTGGAATGCGCTCCCTGCACACGTGTTTCCCTCCTCTTTCTCTCCCGGGTTATTTAAGCGGGGTGTAAAAAAGCATTTATGCAGGCCGCCATAGTATGAGCGCCATAGTGTGAGTGTGTGTGGTAGCGCTGTGATGAACGCTTTCACTTCTTGGGCTTCACTGGCTGCTTTTCATCAGGCAGGGTGAGGCCATTTTGGCGTGCCACAATAAGAAAAAAAAAAAGATTCAGACCACATGTAACAGTATGCATAACTTGTCTTAAAATCATGAATTGTTAAATTATAAACCCACAGCTGTCGTTTATAAAATGCCGATTGAGTGTTTAACAGTGGCGTCGGTAGACATTGCTGCAGATCTAAGGCAATAACGCATGTTTCATCATTTGTTAGAGCTTTTGCTTTGTCTTGGCGTTTTTTGTTGTAGGCTAATTTGTATTCTTCTTGATGTTTATTTAATTGGTGTTGCACTTCGCTTATTTGTTCAAGATCAGTTAAGTATTTTAATTTATTTTGTAACGAATTACATTTATTACAAGTATCGACACTTGGTTTTTAAATGATAGATTTAAGCATTTAAAAACACTGTTATATACTGTTTTGCTTAAAAGATTAATACGAGTGAGTAAGTATACTGAATGAGTTTAACTTTAGTTCGTTGTTGACAAGTTTTATATAAATATGTATACCTATAATTTGTATAAAACGCGACATTTCCCATAATACATTGAGGAAAAATAAATATTAAACCATCATTGCAAAAATGTACTTTATACACAAAGACAAAATTTTACGCGTTACGTGAAAAATGATATAACTTACGTTTTGCTTCATCTTCGGGTTGTCGCGTGCGCTGCGTATGAACTTGGGTGCAAGACAGCCGCTGAGATGGAGCGTAGTAGAACAAAGTGACTATATCTATTTCACTCGCACTCACCCAGTTCGATATCCCGATCTCGTTTTAACATTGCGGGAGAGGGCGGTGTTTCGCAAGATATATAATTTCACACTACTTATTAACTCAAAAAATGATTTTAAGTTGCGTATTACTTTAATTTAACTGCTTAATATCAAAAAACACATACACTAATGTTTCGTTCACATTGATATAACTACGATTATGTTATTATACATGAACGTTTTACTTCATATCTATGACTTTAGTTGATTTAAGTATAGATAAATCACTTTTCACCAACTAAGATATTTAGGAAAATATGTGTCTGTTTATATAACTAGAAAAATATCACTACGCACCATTTTTTTTACGTAAAAAGATAATCGTGTCAAAAGGACTATTTAAAGTTATATTACCGTACACAAACTTTTATCAAATATTGGTTCGGTACACTGTAATATAATTAGATATCAATCATTTAACACAAAAATACAAGAAAATATGGTTTGTAATATCACTGTGCACAAAAATTATCTCCGTCATTATAAACGCTAGAAACATGTGGATTAGGTCAAAAAAAATCTCTTTTTTTCCTGATCTTTAAATTATAATAAAACCAAATGTGATATAAATTGACTTATATCACTCTTCACCGAACCTACAGAATTTAGTGCACTAAGTATTTGTATTGTGTAGTTTATAACTGCCGCTTAACAAATCGAGTAACATGTAGTCTGCGTTGGACAATAGAACTGGGAACTGGGTCTGAAACCGGTGGGGTTCAGTAGGCAACGTCCCGTTTAGTCTCGAATTCGAACAGTTCAAGACAGTTGAAGATGGCATTTGCACTCCGTTAGCGGCCGTACGTTATCAGAAAGTCAGTGAATGTTCTATCTAGTTAAGCAATCCGAAACTTGTATGTAAATCAGAAATCGATCTCCGCGACAGTATCTGCTAACAGCATAACTTAAACTTAGCGGAGGAAACGCTCACAGAATGTATTAGGTCACTCAACTCTCGACATAGCGCTCCAGAAACATCAACATGCAGTGCAAACAAGTTAGCGGAGCAGGGTGAACTTCCAGAGTTATGCTGATTCCGTTAGGATATTGTTAGAAAACTGTGCTTGTGGTCATCCGTAATGCGCTGTAAAGTGTAGTGTAGTAAAGTGATGTGATGGGGGAAAATAAATTACAAACTCGTTTTAAAATATTTTAGTCGTAGGTATTCGTTTAGAAAAATATTTTAAGTTTATTTCGCAACATCGCCAGACTAACTTTAGTTATTTTATAATGTCAACAGTAAATTAATTATTATTTTCTGGTTTCAGTATATCGGTATTTGTCATCTTTATTAGTTCTTTACTTACTTACGTACTTCGCTGAATTATCGACCCTAAGTGGTTATTATTAGCTCTTTGATTTGTTTATTTTTGTAGGACAGAAAACACACTAACTATCGATAGTGAATGAATGATGAATGAATGAAATGAAATGAATGAATGATTATGAATCTGTGACAAATATAATGTAATATAATGTAATGTAATATATTAAAGAAAGAAATCAAAGGACGTCCTAGAAAAGACGTATGCTAACAACATTATTTTTTAAAGAATCGTTTACATAGCTCTCAATTTCGAAATTCTCGAGTAGTTTAATTTTTTTTGTAGTTAAGATTTGATAAATTGTTATTATTAATTCAACTTATTTTTGTTAAGACAGTTTTTATTTTATTTTCTGTTCGTCGTATGTTTAGTAGTATGTATTTATTTATTTAGTATTATATTAAGGATTTCAACCTAGCCTTTAAGTTTTAATTGCACGTATGTGCACGTTATTATTTTTGTGGCTGTAACCTGTTTTGTGCATCTGATGAATAAATGAATGAAATGAACTGAATTCTTTACGGCAGATTTTTATAAATTTTAACATTAAAAACACAGAACTATAAAAATGGACTAAACGCACATAACGCACAAACTTCAAACTAACGACACTGTTTCTCTACAGTTACCGAATTGTGTATTCTCCAGCAAAACATTGTAAAGGAAATATAGGTAAAGCCGTACGCACCATACGCGCACGCCACGGATAGACAATTTAGATTAGATCTCTCCAGTCAGAACGTCCATTACGGCCGGAAGCCCACCTCCATGGTAAATCTTTACCGATTAAGATGTTAGCCCTCGAGCGCGACGCGGGATTGCGCCACTTACTGCGACAGTAACGGGCGTATTTAGGGAAGCGAAGGTTAAGGATAACAGCTTAAGGAATTCGGATAGTTAATTTTCATAACTCGTCCTGTGTCTCTCCTTTCTGAATGGGTGCATGTGCGAGTTGTATTTTCAAGTTCAAAATATTTATTAGGTGTAGCGGTTGGCGTTAGTTTCTAACAATAAAACTAATACATAGAATTAAAATGCTACGATGAATTGGACTCCTCTCAACTTAAGTTGCAGCTTCAAGAAACTGCAACGCTGATTTTCAGAGGAGCCCGATATGTGTGAGTGTTTGTTTTGTTATGTAATTATAATGTTATAAAATAATGCTATCATTATTAATTAAAATTTGCCATACGATTACGTTTGTCAAAACGAGGATGAATGTTTGTCACTAAGAGGCACTGCTGCAGTGCCATAACATGTTCTTGTCTTCGTTATCGTGGTCGAATAAGTTTGAATAATAAATTAAACTCGCGCTAGGTACTCTGAAAGTGTGAATGGGGCATTCTCCTAACTACGGTTTCGACTTGGCGAGGCTAAAAATGAAGAAAACTCAAATATGAGAAGAATTATCAATTACACTTTGAACAAAAACTTAAAAAATTGAGCGGATATATTAATTTATATTAGGGAAGTAAAGTTTTTTTGTTCTTCTATAAGTTTATTTAATGTAGAACACTTAATTATACCCAGTGGAGTTAAATCAAGTATTTACGACGAGCACCGCACAGCAAACTAATGTTTAATGCAGCAAAGCTGGAAACTGAGAACAATAAATACAGTGCTTACCTCTAATTACGTCTCGTTTCTCACTAAATTGTTACGGAAATACCACATTTATACATCTTACAAATAATACGGCAACTCTTTTTTGATATTACTGACAAGGTCAATATAATTTCGACAGAGCACAATATATTATTGAGTTGTGAATATAAAGTAATAGAATTTGCTCATGCTTTCTCCAGGGATCTGGATAAGCTCCTACCAATTCCTGATCAGCTTGCATCGTAGCATGACAATTTCTTTTCTTACTTGGAAACTCACAGTTGCTTTATCCATAGTATAATAATACGATTCGTGAAGATTTTAAAGAAAAGCAAAAAAGTCTTTAGATTTTATTTGAGAAATACAAGAGATTTCAAGAACACAGCACGATAACCAAAGGTTTTTGAATCAATTACCAGGTCAAGAAAAGCATGTTTCGGATTTAGCAATACATAGTCCAGGTTTTTTTTTGTATTAGAAGGAGGCAAACTAGCAGGCGGGTCACCTGATGGAAAGCAATCACCGGCACCCATGGACACCCGCAAAACCAGAGGAATCGCAGATGTGTTGCCGGCCTTTAAGGAAGGAATGGGCTCGTTTCTTGAAGATCCCTAAGTCGTAATGGTTCGGAAATACCGCCGCTGAGAGCTGGTTCCACAGCACTGTAGTTCGTAGTAAAAAATTACGTGAGAAACGCACAGTAGTAGACCGCCATCCATCAAGTTGGTGTGGATGGAAAGACAGTCGATTGCGTGTAGTGCGGTGAAGGAAATCAGCGGCAGAGATCAAACCGAACTATTCCTCAGAGCACTCCCCATGATAAAGGCGATAAAATATACAGAGAGAGGCATAACGTCTCTCTGAAGGGCCAGTGGATCGAACCGACCAGGGGTTACAACGTCGCCGACAACTCGAGCAGGTCTGCGTTGAATGCGGTCAAATGGGAGGAGTTGGTACTGGGGCGCTCCAACCCAAAGATGGGAACAGTATTCCATATGAGACCTGATTTGTGATTACCAAGCCGCATTTAGCAAGCGTGCTGATAAAGTCAGATTGTGGCGATGACTTAATTTCAATTATGGACAGCCATGACAGTATATATGCTATTTACTTTACTAGTTTACTTTACTGTGTATTAATAAGCACAATGCCACTTAACCAAGGCACTAAGACTAATTAAGCCGAACAATGTAACCAAGATCTAAAAGACAAGAAAGTTCAAAGATTGGTTGACAATCGCGTCATCGGCGGCGTCGAGGGCGCGATAAAAGGAAACATTTACAATGCAAATGCCTCCCGTCTGGACCGCGACCTTCGGCTAAATCACAATACGTAACGAATTCAAGGCGCTCGGAATGCTACAGCTGTCGCTAAATAACTTAAACATAACAAATAACACCTCTCTGGGATTAATGAAATAGGCTGTGGAGATTACCAGGTCTAGACTAAGTCAAAAGTTAGAATAAAAACCAAATTCTAAGTTATCACTACATTGTAAACCTTGGACGTGGACTGTATTACAATTTACAATATAATGTTCTAAAATAGGTATTAAAAAGAAACGCAGCGTTCAAGTGCAAGTTTTAATGTAAGAAAAATATTATATTAAAACTAGCGGACTTCACGACGCTTTGACAGTTTCCATGACAACAAACAAACAAATCATTTTATACTGGAAAAAAATCCAAAAACTAAAAAAAAATTTGGGGTATGAAAATAGATTACGACCGATTGTCAGACCTACCGAATATAGAAATAAAATTTTATAAAAACGATAGAGCCGTTTCGGAGGAGTATGGCAACTCACATGTGACACGAGAATCACTACATACTATAAAACAAAGTCGCTTCTCGCTTTCTGTCTGTCCCAATGTAAGTATGTATGCTTAGATCTTTAAAACTACGCAACGGATTTTGTTGCGGTTTTTTTTAATAGAAAGAGTGATTAAAGAGGAAGGTTTATATGTATAAATACATGCATAATATAGTAGACAAACACTGATAATGATAAATAAATAGAAATACGATTTGTTTGTTTTGTTGTCATGGAAACTGTCAAAGTGGTACGAAGTCCGCTGGGTCAACTAGTTTTATATATATAAAGATAAATGCAATAGTCACCAAGGAAAAAGTCTGTCTTTTTTTGCCTTGCGGTTTAGCACTTGGCCTTAGCTTGGCCTTGCCTTGGCCTTCATCTCACCTGACGTAAAGTGATCATAATAATGTGGAAGCGCACTTCACCCGGGATCCTCAACTTCTGAGGCACTGCCGTAACACAGCAATGCTTCAAACATTGATGTTATGGCGACATATTTAGAGAAGATGGTGGTAGCTAGCCAGGCGGACAAACAAGCCCTACCACCAACCAAACCGATAAAAAAAGTACCAAAACTATTAAACCAGTTCGTTAAGTAACACATGTATTTTATAGTTACCTAATAATATTAAAATATATATAAATATAAATAAAAAAATCTATCAAACATTTTAAGTCAAGCTATGTAGGACGTCCTCTTACCCCTAACAAGTCAACGCATCGCTCCGAGCTCAAAGAAAAACTACAGCAACTCATCATTCGAGAAAAAAATGACAAAATTTGTAGGCGTCCCGGAACCCAATAGTACAGATTGATCCCATTACTGGCCGGCTGTTACTTATTTATCAACGCGGACGGATTTGCGGACTGGCAACGCGAAATTGTCATGCATAATTCAGAAGCCACCAGGAGCACACCGTTTGGCGTCATGTGAAGCCTCTTAGTGAAATTTTAATGCTATTATGTATACAGTTGCAGAAGGGACAAGATATGTACGCAATCCCAGTGTTAATGCTTCATTGCGGAATTTTATAGAAGCTAGTGGTCGCCCAGTGGTCGAGATCTGACCGCAGTTCACAAAAATGTTTATTATAAAGTAATGTAACGCATAATATAGAGACTTTAGGTCCATGGGGCCCGGGTGCTCACAAACTCTTTAAAGATATTTCTATTAAACTAGTAGAAGCCACCCGGGACCCCAGAGCTAGCAGCTACTTGGGCCAGCGTATTAGCATAGCTATCCAACGTGGCAATGCTGCTAGCTTACTGGGTACTCTGCCTGATGGGGATGATTTGGGGCATTTTTTTATTTATAGTTAATAGTAGATATAGTTTAATTTTAAGTAGTTTTATTATTATCTTGAAAAAAATACTAATTTATCAACTTATTATTCATCATAATATACACAAAATATATATTTCGGGACTCAATATAATATTTATACCTTATTATAAATGTAACTTATTCAAAAATAAGTTCCTTTGGCTAACAATTAAGAGTAGAAGCGTTGATAAATTTGCATGAATTGAAAAAGCTACGATAGCATAATTTGTAGTGCAACAGACCCGGTATGTCACAGGGTGCGGGTTCGAATACCGCTAGTGGAAACTTTTCATAATTTTTCAAAATTACAATAATAAATTTGCGTAAAATTATATATAACCGTAATCTTAAATTATAGAAAAACAAGTAAATAGCCTATATTTTGTCCCTTAAATTAAAATTAAAATAAAATTATAGAAAAAAAAATAGCTTATATATTGTCCCTTCGCTGGACAAAGGCCTCCATCATTCAAATCAAGTCATCATTACAATTGATGGGTAATGACTTACTCACCACGCTTGCCAAATGCGGGTTGGTGATCACAAACCCGGGCTATGCATCAAAAATCCGAAACACACTTTGCCCGACCTGGGAATTGAACCCGGGCGCTTAGCCACTCGGCCACCGAGGCGTCGTGATCTTAAATTATAAATTATATTTACCATTTATTATGAGTGTTGCGGCGAGGTTGGACGTGGACAGTGCTATTATGCAGCATTGGACGCGCGTCCAGCTAACCAAGGACACAAAATTATCATATTGTTTATTTTAAATGTGTCAGAATTATATTTTAATTTACTAACATAGTTTGTAAGATCGTTGTTACTTACAATTTATGGGCAATGCCCGAAATAAATGATTTTTATTTTATTTTTTATTTTATTATTACCAGTAAACACCAATGTTTTTTGTTTTGTTTATATAATAGTATAGTTTGTATATGTAAAAAGAAAATAGTGTTGCATAATTTCGGCGGGCTGGTTAGAACCACGATAGCTCAATTGGGAGAGCATCTGACCCGGTATGTCAGAAGGGTGCAGGTTCAAATCCTGCTCGTGGAAATTTTTTCAACATTTGTGTTTTTATTTATTATTATTTAAGTTTTGTGTTTGAATATAGATTTTAAATTAGGAAGCCCTGGCTGCCTAACTCTCATTGAAGACTTGTAGATAATTGAAAGTGGCTAAAAACCAGCGCTGCCTGCAATCTTATAGGCAGCACATGCTGAGCTATTTCCAATTGCTTTGTCCCAAATGATATTTTAATGTATGTAATTTTTGGTATAGAGAAGCAATGCATGTTTTACTTACTAACATACTTAAATATTTGTTTAAGTTTTTGTGTAAGTTTTTGTGTATGTATGTTCGTATATTTGTTGCTTCTTCACGCTGCAACGGATGGATAGATTTGGATGAAATTCGGCATACAGATAGTTTATAACTTTTTATCCAGATATTCCCTTGGGAACGGGAATCATGCGGGTGAAACCGCGAGCGACTGCTAGTAATAATATAATATCTTTCAAGACAATATCAATTCAAATATTGAAGTCTTGCATAATTTTCTTTCCAACAGTTATTTGAATCCAGAAGTCATTAGGGATTCCCACAGCTGTGACTGGAAAATCGAACACTATTAAACGCGAACTGTTTTTGCAGTTCCCTGCCCTAGGGCTCTAAAAGTTTCCTAAATTGAAATAGTTTGGGATCGGCCCGGGCGTAACCGCGGCCTCCCGTTAGTTTGGACGCCACTCTTTCCTTGGCAAGATAAAAAGTTTTAAGTAAAATAATCTATCACTATTTAGCAAACTGCCTGGATATATCAGACAGACGGTGTTTTTATTTTCTTTTAAGAGGTTCCTCTCGAAATGGTTTAATAAGAAAACGATCCTACTTATTTTGAAAGTAAGCGTACTTTGAACTCTGATAATTTGAAAAAAGATAAAGTGTTGAAAAAATTCCACGAGCGGAATTCGAACCCGCACCCCATGACAAACCGGGTCAGGTGCACTACCAACTATGCTGTCGCGGCTCAATCCAACTCGCTGAATTTAGACAACACTGCTTACTCTTACTTGTTTCTTAGTTAACTTTGATAAGTTGTTTGTCTGGAACAATCAAAACAGATAAATACTACATTTTTCTAAATAATAATTTTTTACCTATGTCTGACTTTAGGATGTATGACTAAATTTATTTTTGCAAATACTATCACAGAGTTGCTAATACAATAAACAAATTAAAATTGTATGATAATGGTAGATGCAAAGTTTCCTCTGTTCTCAAAGACAATAAAGAAAATACCTACTATTTATAAAAATCTAAAAGTAGGTATCTGTTGACATTTGGCCTACAATACACACAAGTTTTTATAAAACAGCTTGTTTATTTTGCGTTATTCGAATTTTTAACGTTAAAAACAAAGTACAAAATAACCTTATGAAAAAATTTTTGGTACAAATTACGTCAAACCATTTTCTTAAAGCGCCTAATAGAAAGCCTCATTTGTGAAGCCTTATCTATGCCACTTAATCTGGCACCGTAAAAACGTTACAAAAAGATATAGCAGACGCCACTTTGGCAAACAAAATGCCGCACCTCGATGCCATCGCAAATTTTAATCATAATCGTAAAGTCGTCAACCAAAAATAATAACGCGACGCGCGACCATAAAGCGGTGTATTTGCTCGTGGAGGGACAATGAGCGCGGTGGTAATCTGGGGATACGCTCACAAAATGTCGTTGTCTGCGGAAGTCGGGGTGCTATTTTCAAACCAGTGGGGTGGGTGTGACAGTAATTCTCACGCTATGTTAAGCTACTCATATTCTAAGTTACCGGTGACTATTTTTAAATCAAAAAAATCTTTAACAGTATTTTTTTTATATATTGACTCGTCATAGTAACCATATCCTGCCTGATGGTAAGCAGCCGATGCAGTCCAAAATAATGAGAGCGCTCCTCACCGTGGAACAAGCGCACACATTCATGACGGCCCGCAAAAATGCCGCCCCGCTTAAAAGACCCGGGACTATAGGAGCTGGGAAACACATGCGCCGGTAAAGAATTCCAAAGCCGAATGGTCTTACAGAGGAACGACTTGCCAAATTTTTTGGTACGAGTACTGATTGTCTATACAGTATGATGTTGGTTCTTAAAACCAGCACGTGTAGTGGAGAGGAAAGTAGAGGGCGGGAGTAGATCAAAAACTTCTTCAGAACACTCTCCGTAGTAATTCCAGTAGAAGGCTGTAACCTCAGCATCTCCAATAATGCATACCGCTCGTCTTTGCAGTATATCAAGTGCATCGAGGAGGTATTTAGCGGAGCCGTCCCATAGATGGGAACAATACTCCATACTCGATCGCACCTGAGTCTTGTACAGCAAACAGCGCTGCTCGGGAGTGAAAAAACGCCTCACCTTATTGAGAATGCCCAACTTACGGGAGGCAGTTAAAATAACACTCTCGAAGTAGCATTTTGAATTCAGTTCCTGGTCGATGTCCATGCCAAGAATGCTGAAGTCCATCAAAACGGGTAACGGAGAGTTCTGAAAAGAGGAAGGAGTATGGAAGGAGTTAAGACCTTAGACGAGAATGCACAAACCTGGGTTTTGCTGGCATTAAACTCGACCAGGTTTTCAAATCCCCACATAAAGACACGATCGAGAGTCAGGTTCAGTTTGGCAACCAGTTCTTGCCTTTTCACCACGATATCGGCTTGCTTTGCCGCAGGATGTCCCAAGTACTGCTCATGCACCGTACTGTCATCCGCTTAACAATGAATATTGCCCAAAGACAACATGTCATTAACAAGAAATAGAGTAGGTGAGAGCACAGAACCCTGCGGCACTCCGGCATTGACTTTGTAGAACGCGGAGGAACTACCCTCACAAAGGACACAAATCCTCCGCTCTTCTAGAAAGTCAGCAACCCAGGCGCACAAACAGGGCGGCACACCGAAAGCCGGCAACTTGGAAAGAAGGGAACTATGCCACACTCTATCGAAAGCTTTGGCGATATCAAGGCTAACTGCCAGAGATTCGCCATGCTTGTCCATCGCTTCACCCCATGCGTGAGTAATGTACGCTAGAAGATCACCCGTTGATCGTTTGTGTCTGAACCCATATTGGCGATCATGGAGCAGCAAGTGATCCTCTAGATAGTGAATGAGCTGAGAATTAATTATCCGCTCAAACACCTTGCACAGCACAGATGTTACAGCGATGGGTCGATAGTTAGCTGGATCCGAGCGATCCTCTTTTTTAGGGATGGGTTGTATGTTTGCTTCCTTCGAAGACACCGGCACAATACCGGTATCGTAAGACTTTCTAAACAATCGTGTCAACAAAGGAGACAATTCAGCCACACATCTGAGCAGCACAATTTATCGCCGGAACACCATCCGGCCCACTAGCCTTCCGCACGTCGAGCGACCGCAGCACGGCACGTATATAACTGCCTGATACGAATATCACGCATGGTGGCCCCACAATGTGCTATAATAGGTAAAGCGGCGCCACAATCGTCGGCGCGCGAATTAGCCGCGAAAAGGTCAGCCAACAAGTTCGCCTTCTCAAGTGGCTGGTAAGCTAACGAGCCATCTGGATGTTTCAACGGAGGCAGCGAGGGAGAGCAGAAGTAGAACTGCACGGTCTTAGCGAGCCGCCAATAGCTACGGCTACCCGTAGGGTGCGAGATCAACTCCTGCTCTACCCTCGCCACTCTTTGTGCATCCGCTCCTGCAAGAGCCCTCTTGTTAGACTTAGAGGCCTTGTTGTAAGCCGCCTTCAAGGAGCTGCTACGAGGGTCATACACACGCCTGCACATTAGACTACCACAAGCTGTCAAATATCCTCGACAGACTTTGAACTTTACGTAAAAGGCATATGGTTGAACATTTATTGAAGACATTTGATATTTTTGGAGAGGTTGATGTGCAAGCGTCTGTACCTACCCAAATTTTATACTTAATAGTACAGTCGGCAGCAGATCAACCTACCCAAATCTGTCAATTTTTTCCAATGAATATTGATCCTTATTTATCAAACGATAAAGTTCAAAATTGATTGTAGAAATTTGACAGTTCTGGGTAGGTTGATCTGCCGCCGTGTGTACATTATTGCAAAGGCCGTGAAATAGGCAATTACAGGTCGAGTATGAGTTTGAAGGCCGAGCCGTAGGCGAGAACTTACTAGAAGAAAATGTTATTGATTGAGGGCAATTACTAAAAGAATTATTAAGTTATTGATTTTCCCGGTACATTTATGTTTGTTTGTGGAACATGATGATGATGATGATGTTGATGTAAAATAATATTATATATTATTATGTTATATTTGTAAAAATATTAAGATAAGATGTTGATGACGTAGTTCTCGATATTGAATAAGGAGCCCTCTTTTGGCTTACAGAGTAAGAGTAGGTAGTGTTGATTAATTTAGGCGAGTTGGATTGAGCCACGATAGCATAGTTGGCAGTGCACCTTACATGGGGTGCGGGTTCGAATCCCGCTCGTGGATTTTTTTCAACAATTTGTCTTTTTTAAATTCCTTATTAGATATTGAACTTTATATTTAAGGCATACGGTTGAACATTATTGAAAACAATTACAGTTTTGGTAGTTCTGATGTGCCAGCGTCTGTACATGTTGCTATCCAGTTTCACATTTAACTGTTTCGAAGTATGAATCGAAATGTTGCTATGCAATGTTGCGATGCATATTGAAGCAACACAATTTCACTTGCTCTTCTCGAATCTGTCCCGGCTCGCAACACCAAATAGGAATTGTGTTAAATTCGAACCAGACGCTGCTCCGTTCGCCCTCACAGTTCGCCCCCATTCAATAGACTACATCGAAAACATTTGAGTATTACAATAATGATTCTGTAAGGTCGCCGTTTCCTGGAAATAACGTCGAATAATTTCGCGATAATTTCCTTGTCAATTTCTAGTTGAAAAGTTGTGATTGTTTTAAATAATTATTTTCTTTGTAACGTATAATTTCTGCGTTATTAAAGTTAAGTTAAGTTAAAGTGCCTTACAAATAAACAAAGAATAAGGTCCGAATTCCGTGTTTTGTTCCTTTCATGTAAATGTCATTTCAAATTAGAGTAAAAGAGATAAAACACGGAATAAATATTCGGACCTTATTATTTGTTTATTTGCACAAAGACTGATATCAATCAAATGCGTTTTTAATGAGATGTTTGAGGCAAATGGTGAGGCCATCACTCTCAGATCACAAAAATTTGTTGGTATTAAATTATGCCTGGTTATCACCATCTTTCTTAAGTTATTTCTCAAGGCAATTAATGTAATTCTTCTTATTTTTTATATATATTTTTTTTATAATAATAGTCTACTAACGATCGGGCGGTCCATGGACATCAGCAACATCTGAGATGTTGCTTTTATGTTGCCGACCTGAATAAAATCTTGCTCAAAAACTATTGCCCATTGTATCTATAGATACAGAGATATATACCTTATTGCTCACATACAGATGGACACAAAAACAGTATAATATAATACACATTTTTTTTATTTCTACCTCTCAGAAAAGTGAGAAAATAATATACGGAATACATGTGCATGATAAAACACAGCGCCACTTGCACCGGACATAAAATTGTGTGGTAAAGCAGTACGACGATAATCGGATAACATG
This sequence comes from Eudonia lacustrata, assembly GCA_947562085.1. Classification (NCBI taxonomy): domain Eukaryota; kingdom Metazoa; phylum Arthropoda; class Insecta; order Lepidoptera; family Crambidae; genus Eudonia; species Eudonia lacustrata. The sequence continues at coordinate 1,137,877 of OX387317.1, read as the reverse complement.
GTATATTAAATCTCGGAGGACGCAGATTGTGGTATACAGTCTAAATTAAGCGTCGTCTGGAACCATTTTCGAATGCAATTCTTAGGACGCTCTACAGTACAATATTTTTATTTTAAAGGTTTAAGATATTATTAAGAATTAGTTAGGTACATCAATTCAGATTTTTTTTATATTGAGTAGCGCAATGACTTATTATAATACTTATTATAAAAAAATATTTACAAATAACAATATTGAAGAAACATAGAAATCGGCAATAATAAACAAATAAATTAATAAATAAACCCACCTCACTCACACCAATTATCTTCCAAGAGAAGAGACCAAGAGAAGCTTCGTTATGAAACTCATTATATGGTTACTAGACAACGGATAAACATACTTTAAATACTTAAATACATACTTATTATACATAGAAAACACCCAGACCCGAGACAATTTAGGAAAACAATAATTTCTAAATTGACCCAACCGACCGGGGCTCGAACCCGGGACCTCAGAGATGGCGACACCATGAAAACCTAACCACTCGATATTGACGGTAGTTGTTGACATTGAATGGGCGCCTTTGGCTTTCAAAGTAAAAAGTAAATAGTGTTGAATAATTTCGGCGGGCTGGTTAGAACCACGATAGCTCAATTGGAAGAGCACCTGACCCGGTATGTCAGAAGGGTGCGGGTTCAAATCCTGCTCGTGGAAATTTTTTCAACATTTGTGTGTTCGAGTTTTGTGTTCAGTATTTATAAAACATTTGATAAATTTTCTCTCTCTCTCTTGTATAAGACCTTCTGTTAGTTAGCTACAAGCAGTAGAAGTTTCGACGTCGTTCCGAACTTTACCACTTCCAATCGCAGTTTTAATACAATTAAGTTTATGTCCGCTAACAGGCTTAACTTCATTAATTTTTCCTAAACTTTGCCTGAAAACGAAGGCCAAGATTATGCTCTAACAAAATACGTTGGTATTAGAAACTATAATTACGTATATTATTAGCGCAATTGTTACGGAGCTCTTTGACGCAGCGGCAGCGGTTTGCCTTCAAATAGTGATCGTTTAAGTTAAGTAACTTCGCAATGCCAGGTCCTTGGATGGGCGACCGTATTAAAATCTGTGAGAGTTTGCTGTTGGCCTCAAATTGCCTTTACAGCATCACAGGCCTTTAAAACGCCTCTGTGGTCTAGTGGTTAAGTCCACAAGCTTAGACCCGAGGTCCCGGGTTCGATTCCCAGCGGGGGGTAAGTACCATGTTTGTGTACTCGGTTTGGTTGGTGGTAGGACTTGTTTGTCCACCTGATTAGCTACCACCATCTTATCTAAATATGTCGCCATAACATCAACGTTTGTAGCATTGTTGTGTTCCGGCAGCTAGAGATTAGATAGTCAGTGCCTCAGTAGTGAGGTACAAAACAGTACCTACTTTTTTGGGGGTAGCGAGAAACTTAAAGGGTTCCTCAAGCCGTGTGATCAAAACTCCGTCGAGGGTGTCTAGAAGGAATGGCGTCACGCAAGCATGATGTCTTTTTTCCCTCCTAGATTCTCCGAGGGGACCGGATCGGATCAGTTGCGCTCCTCTTGCTATGAAAGGCACGTTAAGCCGTGATTAGGCATTGTCAATCCAACAAACGTTAAACTGAGTTAAGTAAATACACATACCTAAATTTAAAAAAAAAACAAAATTCAAAATCATTTATTCAGTTTCGGCTACAAGTAGCTCTTGTGTATGTCAGTATGCCATCGGTTCGTAAGTCTACTCTGGGCGGGAGATCTTGTATTGAGAAGAACCGGCAAAAAACTCAGCAAGTGTCCAGCTCTTTTCACCCTTACAGCGTCAAAAAAATTGGAAAATGCCCTATCATAGCAGGACACTTTCCATTACAAATAAACACAAAAAATATAGAAGACAACAACAACATGTAAAAAAAAACAATATAAAAAATCTAAGTTAAGAAATTTACATCAGGTAAAAGTTTCAATTTCCACAATGTCATACAGTACCACTACAAACAGTAAGTACTCTAGTAAAAGTCAAAATTGTTTAAGAAAAACAAAGTCAAACTATAGTGAATAATACTAAAAATGAGATAAATATGCAAGAGCAGACCAGCCTCCACAGGCGGCACCCGTTCACGAGTATGACATATGAATCAGCCATCGTTTCGCTCAACCATATACGCTACGCTCCTACATAATTATTACATAAATAACTGTTGACCTATAACCTGATTTGAGCAAACTTAAGTCGCCTTATCAAGATGAGTGTACATCATAGTTTCAAGAGCTAAATGCCTTTACGTATAATACACATAAAAGTCGTTGAACAAATTGACAAATGTGCAAGGATTTCGCGCAGGACTCGATATGGCCCTCGCGGGTGAGTCCTCGGCCCATTAACCCCCCAAACTGGCTTTGGGGCATCATTACTTTTTATTTGCGTCAGCCGTTAGCTTCCAATGGTCACTGTACTTTAGACAGTTCCACCTCATGTTCGGAGTTCTCGTGTGGCGGTGACGTGAAGTTATTTGAAATGAAAGTTACCTCAGCGTTTCTGCGCCCTTTAAAGTTTTTTTTCGGACATGTTTTTGTAATGGAATGTTCTCCCTTATTGGTGTGATGTATACAATCTGTATTGGCATGCACTGTACAAACTTTAGGGGTGGATTCTACACTCAAATATACATGATAAAAAATATTTAAAAAATTCCAAACTCCACGTAGTAAATGGATTGTATTTTTTTTTCGTAATTTTTGGTGTTGAAAACCGACATTAATGTTGTTTTTTTGTCCTATTGATGTTCGAACTTTTGACTACTTTACTGATTGTTATTTACTTGCGACTAGTTTCATCTTTTTTTGCACCTGCAAAAATTTAATACAATAAAATAAAAAAGGCTGCCATTTTTAAACGTAATTAAAAATTAATGTATATTTCAGTGTAGAATCCACCCCTTTTGTACAGTGCATGCCAATACAGATTGTATATGTTAAGCTTCGGAAGACACGTAAAGCTTATTGGTCCCGGCTGCATTCATCATCATTATCAGCTCATTTTTTTATGTCCCCACTGCTGGAGCACGAGCCTTTCCTATGGATGGATTGGGAGAACGGGCCATAAACCACCACGCGGGCCCACTGCGGGTTAGTGGTTCTTAACGACTGCTAATGCAGCCGGGACCAACGGCTTTACGTGCCTTCCGAAGCATGGAGGAGCTCGAGATGATACATTTTTGGTCACCCATCCGATGACCGGCCTTTGCAAAAGTTGCTTAATCTCAGCACTCGCAGACCGGGCGCGTTAACTACTGCGCCATCGAACTCCTCATAAGTTCCCGGCTGCATTAGCAGTCGTTGACAACCATCAATCCGCACTGGTCCTACGTGGTGGATTACGGCCCGTTCTTCCTATCCATCCATAAGGAAGGCTCAGTTCCAGAAGTGGAGACATAAAAAATGAGCTGATGTTAATGATGATATGTTAAGCTTAAAGAACAAAGACGCTCATTGAGCGAAGAAACAACGCGTCGAAGTAACTTTTAAATATCCTTATCATAAAGCTCTTTCACAAATAGCCATGACGCGTTGTGGCAAACACATGCACACCAAATGCACACCAACACCGATACCCCATGGGTATCGGTGTTGGTGTGCATTTTCGCTTGCACGCATTGTTTCTCCTGCATGTGCATACTTTTTGCGGGCGGGAGGGCGGTGCATGCGTACTGCATCCAAGCTGTATAAACGAGTGAGTTAGCGGAATTAACACTACATATTATTTAAATTACATTTTTTTGTACTATGGATTTCCGCAAAATAACGCCTGATTCCATTAATTAGCGAAATTCATGTCAAGCCAATATTGGTATTCGACCACAAAGCGTTTATAGGTCTGTGGTTATGACAATAATTAAAAACCATGGCGCGTTCTGAGCTCTAGTTGGTGCTTTTTTAGGGTTCCGTACCCAAAGGGAAAAACGGGACCCTATTACTGAGACTCCGCTGTCCGTCCGTCTGTCCGTCTGTGCGTCTGTCCGTTTGTCCGTCTGTCACCAGGCTGTATCTCAAGAACCGTGATAGTTAGACAGTTTAAATTCACAGATGATGTACCTATTTCTGTTGCCGCTATAAGAACAAATGCTAAAAAACAGAATAAAATAAATATTTATGGGGGCTCAACAAACATGATTTTTTTGCTCGTTTTTTCTCGATATTGATACGGCAACAGGTAGACGCTTGAAATATTTACAGATTATTAAGTTGTATATTCACTTTAAAAATAAAAAATTAAATTAAAATAAAACAAATATTTAAGGGGGGTCCCCATACAACAAATGAGATTTTTTTTTTTGCTTGTTTTTGTTCGATATTGATAACGGCAACAGGTAGACGCTTGAAATATTCACAGAATATTGAGTTATATTATTCACTTTAAAAATAAATAATTCAATTAAAATAAAATTAATAGGTATTTAAGGGGATACACCAAACGTGATTTTTTTTCCAATTTTTTCTCGATCTTAATAACGATAACAGGTAGAAACCTGAAATATTTTTATAGATAATAGTACGGAACCCTTCGTGCGCAAGTCCGACTCGCACTTGCCTTTTTTGTATGTTTTGCGTTTACTGGAGTCCAACACTAGCACTACTAGCAGCACTAAAACCTATCGAACAGTTTTTTTAAACCCCCCACTCGTATAGGTTCAGTGGGGTGACTTATAGTCCGAACTCCGGTTGTAATTTTGTTCATATGTGAAAGCCTGACACCAGCGGTGGAAGATCTTTGGGTACAAAGTAGTCTCCAACTATCTATGTGCTACAAATCACGTCGATCCGTTTCTCTGTTCTGACGCGAAGGAAGGACGTACTAACAAACAAACTTCCGCATTTGTACAAGTTACCATTTCCATTCATGAGCCAGTGGATTCCGTAACTGAAACCCTTTAACAATCAAACGCAAAACTTTCACAAAGTATAGGTATGTGTGTGTGTTTGTATAATTTCCGAGGACAAACACGGCAAGCAATGTTTGACTTCAATTAAGTGTACGTAACAGTTAAAATCAGTGTATTTATGTTTCGGAATTTACATGACAGTACACAGTGTAGCGAGGAACCGCAGTATTCATAAACCAGCCGATTTATAAAAAAAAACACTGCAAACTTAACATTAAAGACGTTGCTTTATCGACATGTTATTTCTATATAAAATATGCAACGGTGATATAGATAGCGCCGACCTTGTAACTAAGGCATTGAATTTTATGTGCTCCATCTACCTGAACTAGACATACAAAACTCTTTAGCTGCAAGTTTGCACGGAGTTATTACGCTCAAAATTCAGTTATAAATTGTCTTGAGAAAGCATATTGTAATGAAAAATTTTATTATTTACTTAAGTGTAATGTTAACATTTTGTACAACCCTGCGGTGGTACAAGCGTGTCACGTGTCAAAGGTCACTTATCCGGCACTGCGCTTGCGCTTGTCAATCAATAACAAAATAGGGTTGTACAAAATGTTAAAATTACACTTAAGTAAAAAAAATATATATATGAAATTATTTTTTACCACATTATTTTAATGGTGATATTTAAGCATTGAAGTCTTTATAGGGTATATGTACGCATCCTTAAATATTATTGTTCATTTTTTTTACAGATTGTATAAGTGTATATCCATATTTATGTATTGTATACCAGTGAATTAAATAACCCATCAGGTTGAAAAATGTGTCTCCTCTTATTTACAAATTTTATAAGTATATAGAAAATTCATTATTTGCTGTATGTTTAAGTATATTTGTTTGTTAATTTAGAATAGAAAGCTGTGAATTTTGAAATATATTAAAATAAAATAAATTAAAAATAAAACCAAACATTGTATTGTATTTTTATTGACTTGCTTGTACTTTGTACTGTCTTAATGTCATAATCAATCTTCTCAAAAGTTATTGAAATTCTTTGTAAACACATTAACAAAAAAAATATAAAAATTATGGAGTTTCCTAAACCTAAAGTAATAAGTTTATAAATCCTTTATTTCTATTGATGAATCCAACCGTTCATTCTGGGCATGGTTGGACACAATAAATTGGAACGAGAAGGGACTTACCACTCGCATATTATTATTTAGTAACGGTGCTGAGAAGCGTCGTCTGTAATCCGAGTATATCAAAGCGTCTGAGCTGACCGGGTAAGTATGTCAGTTCTACGCGCCAGAATATGCCAAATAGACTGCTTATCAACACTGGTGCTTACTTTACTCACGCATGAAATAGTTGTCCAAATGTATTCAACTGAGTAAGAGAGGACCTTCACTAGTGGTGTGTTATGTATATTTGATTATGTACTAAATATTAAACAGATATTTTTTTTTAATACAATGTTTAAATACCTGAAGTCGTTAAATAACCTTTTAACCTTTTCAACTTCAAGTTAGTAGACATTTCTAGGTAATTATTTATCTACTGGGAATCCTGCGTTTGATATGACCGTACCTTCATTAGGCTAACAGTGCCATCAGAACTCTTTTAGAAACTTAAAACGTTTTGTTTCCAGAATATCATTAATGCGAAGTTGTCAGTTATTCTAAATTGGTAATAGAATCATTCTAAGATCATTTATTTTTTGGGATCATTAAGAACTTGTCTGAAATGTTAAATAAACGACGACAAGGCCGGAGAAGGAATCACATTTCATTCTCAACTAAATATTTGCTCAAAAAATGGTAAAAAATCTAAAGGCTTAAGATGCTTATTAATCCTTCATAATTTATATTTGTAAATAATCTGTGCTGCTCTGTCATTATAGTAAATATTAACAGATGCAGTTTAAGTAGAATTTTTATATTTCTCTATAAAAGAAGAGATGCTAAAGCAGACACAAAGTATATCTTAAAATACACATATCCAGTGTAGGTCGGTTAGAAAATCTTCAATATATTCAAAAGTACCTTTATGAAATAAAAACTAAATTTAAGAATATTTTAATGTGCTTAAATGAAAATGAAAAAAAATGAATTCAAGTTTTTATTTTTTATAAATGTAAATATTGTTTTCTAAAGTTTACGCGAACACTACACATTGAAATGAAACAACTTTTACGGATTTTGTATGATGGGATCCCAGGCTGGTGGTAGATTCCAACCATCTTCTCTATTAAAATTAGGATGTTTTTTAATTTCAATAGCCTCGCGTATCATCCTAGGGATGAATCGTTGTTCTTTAACGAGTATTTGTGGTTTATCAAATCTAATGTAATGGTTGGGCCCCTCTAGGGAATGTTCGCATACTGCAGACTTATTTTCGCGCCTATGCTTGACGTCGGCTATATGTTCTTTAACACGGGTTCCTATACTTCTCTTTGTTTGCCCGATGTAAGACCAGCTACCTACCACCAGCCTGGGATCCCATCATACAAAATATTAAATCCCAGCCCCGACACCATACTGCCAGACCAAAAGATACTGTAAGCTCTTTCTGCGTAAAACGGAACGCATCTGATGAAATTTAAATGAGGGTATACAAGCTACCAACTAATTATGAGATGACCAACACCTCAGTCTTCCTGCGACCACGGACCCTGCAAAGGGTTCGAAACGTCAGGATAAACATTAAATAAGTAATGTGTAAAATAAACGCGAGTAGATCCGTAAAAGTTGTTTCATTTCAATGTGTAGTTTCGCGTAAACTTTAGAAAACAATATGTGATCCAATACGGACTGGAAATAGCCAACAAAGTGCGTCGGTTGGAAGATCTGAAAACTAAGCGCGCAAGAAAAGTTACATCTTTAAATTTCTTGAAGAGATGTCGCGACCAAGGTCTCATCCCAGCGTGTGTCAAGATATCGCCCAAGAGAGATATACGCGGGAGCGCCAAAATCTTACAACAGGCCAGCCAAAAATTGCTTCGTCACCTCATCTACCAACATCGTTCTGAGCTAAGTACAATTAATAATAAGATCGAGAGTTTGTCCAGTGTGCTAAAGTCACAATTGTCCGTATCAGATTTTAATAATTGCATTAATACACTTAATAAACGCGAAACATCTAAATATAATGAATGCAAACATAGACAAATTGATAAATTCCAAAAGTAAGTATCGAATTTAAATAAAAAGTTTGTGAAATGGAACACGACTAACAGTAGACTATCAACCATAGACAGCCACAAACGTCAAAATCAAAAAGATGATCGCACAATTGTTAATTTATCAAAACAAACACTGGACAGGCCCACCGTTGAGGTACTAAAAAAGAGGCTATATTACGCCGTAGCCCCTCGCAGGATACCGTATGAAAGCATCATTAGCAACGTCGAGGATTGCTTAGTTAAAAATAACGTCAGGAAGGCTGATGCTGAGGCAATACGTCAAGACATATCGTCTGTCATGCGCCGGAGCAAGTTGCCGAAATCCAACCTTCCCCGTGATCAGTATTTCGCTTTAAAGAACCTGCGAGCTAAGCCTGAATTAACTATCCTTCGTGCTGATAAAGGTAATGCTACGGTAGTAATGGATACGTCTGATTATAACGAAAAAATAACAATACTTTTATCGGATGACAAGACGTACAAACGCGTTAAATGCGACCAAACCAACAAAATACTTAAGAAAACTAGTGATCTTGTCAAACAACACTCCGAAACGTTAAATCTAGATGCTAACTATTTAATTCCTTCCTGCCCTAAACCACCAAAACTGTATGGGTTACCGAAAATTCACAAACCCGAGGCTCCGCTACGCCCTATTGTAAGCCAGATTGATTCACCAACTTACCGACTGGCCCGGCATATAGCTAAGATTCTTTCACCACTTAGAGGTAACACAACAGCTTATGTGAAGGATTCCTACCAATTTGTCAACGATATCAAAGACCTACATCTCGCTGACAATGAAACTATGGTTAGTTTTGATGTGCAGTCCTTATTTACATGCCTACCAGTTCAGGATTGCATTGAAATTACCAAAAAACGTCTAGCGGAACAAGATATGGCTGATGAATATGCAGTACTATTAGAGCATTGTCTAACATCTGGCTACCTTTTGTGGAATGACATTTACTACCTGCAAGTAGAGGGTGTTGCCATGGGTTCCCCTGTTTCGCCCGTCGTCGCCGATATCTTTATGGAAGACTTCGAGGAGAGGGCCCTGAGCACAGCACCGGTAACCCCTAGGTTCTACAAGCGGTACGTAGATGACACTTTCACTATCCTACCAACTGATAAAGTATTTGCTTTTCTAGATCATCTTAACTCCATACATCCAAAAATACAATTTACAATGGAGTTAGAGGCAGATAGTAAGCTAGCTTTCTTGGATATTTTAATTATCAGGAATCCGGATCATAGTTTGAGTCACACTGTGTATCGTAAAGTAACCCATACAGATAGGTATCTCAATGGTGATTCTCACCACCATCCTAGACAGTTGGCTACTGTAGGGAAATCTTTGTTTCAGAGAGCACGCGGCATCTGTGACACCCAACACCTGGCTGCTGAGCTTCAGCATGTCAAGCACGTACTACAGGATAATAAACTGAAAGTACCACGGCTTTGTCACAGAAAACGCAATAAACCAACCACAGTCGAGCGCCAACCTGCTGTACTTCCATATATGAAAGGTGTCACTGACAAGATTGGACATATCTTAAAGCGAGCTTCAATCAACACTTACTTCAAGCCGCCGAAGAAGATCAACCAATTTTTACGACCTGTCAAGTGCAACATACCCCTTCAAGATGCAGGCGTGTACAAACTGGACTGCGACTGTGGGCTCTCTTACATCGGGCAAACAAAGAGAAGTATAGGAACCCGTGTTAAAGAACATATAGCCGACGTCAAGCATAGGCGCGAAAATAAGTCTGCAGTATGCGAACATTCCCTAGAGGGGCCCAACCATTACATCAGATTTGATAAACCACAAATACTCGTTAAAGAACAACGATTTATCCCTAGGATGATACGCGAGGCTATTGAAATTAAAAAACATCCTAATTTTAATAGAGAAGATGGTTGGAATCTACCACCAGCCTGGGATCCCATCATACAAAATATTAAATCCCAGCCCCGACACCATACTGCCAGACCAAAAGATACTGTAAGCTCTTTCTGCGTAAAACGGAACGCATCTGATTAAATTTAAATGAGGGTATACAAGCTACCAACTAATTATGAGATGACCAACACCTCAGTCTCCCTGTGACCACGGACCCTGCAAAGGGTTCGAAGCGTCAGGATAAACATTAAATAAGTAATGTGTAAAATAAACGCGAGTAGATCCGTAAAAGTTGTTTCATTTTAAATGTAAATAATTAAAAATGCGTAGTTTTTCCAGTATTTTCGTAAATGTATGTTGGTTACAGATGTGCTGTTTTAACGCTGTGTTGCCACGCTGTGTTGTCCACGAGCTCGCAATACTGCTGTTATGCTATTTGGCATAGTTTTTACTAGATTTTGGAATGGTGAGGCTGCGGAATATTCTGCCATTCCTCTATTAAAGTTTCTTTCATTTCACGTAGCGTGATTGGTGGCGGATTCCGCTGACGTACACGTCGTCCCAGTTCGTCCCATGCATGCTCAATGGGGTTTAAGTTGGGGCTGCGTGCTGGCCAATCCATGTGTGTGATACCGAATTCTTGAAAATAGTCAAGCACTATGTCTTGCATAAAAACGGCATTCTCGCCCATGTCCACTAAAAATGGACCAACGTAGTATTTCAGTGACATATCTCACTGCAGTTAAAGTGCCATTTTTTATCACCAAATCCCAGCTCACCCGTGAACAGAGCCCCCGCCGTATGGTACTTTTTCTTCTTTACAGGCTTGGTTATAGCGCTCTCCCGGCCTTCTGTACACTCTTTTCCTCCCGTCATGCTTTTATGTTTATAGAGATAAAAGAACCTAGACTCGTCTGAAAACATAACTTTTGACCAGTCCTCCAGAGTCCAATCGGGTCTTCGAAGATTGGATCCAGTTTCATGGAAACGCTGGAGTACTCGCTGAACTGTAGAAAGAGTCACACCAACAGTTCTCGCTGTATTTCGCTAACTGCGCTCATCTTCAAGCATTGTCAGGATCCTGGAACATTCTTCAGGGGTTAACGACAAGATGACTTCAGAATAATAAAATTTATAAGGCAGAGACACCACATTTTCTATGTCAAAACTAAAACAAATGCGAAATCATTGATTTGAATGTTTTGGTACTAAATTTAAAAAAGACCATTATTTTAAATGTTCAGTTTTTTATACAATTATCAAAAATAAATAAAAAGATTTTGTATATTATTTTACGTGGCATTAAATATTCTTTAATTTAGTATTTATTTCATAAAGTTAGGTCAGGTACTTTTGAAGATATTGAAGATTTTCTAACCGACCCTTTTTCTTTGCGGTAGTGTAGTTAGAACTAATAATGTTCAGAATTAAGATTTTAAAATGTTCGGGTTGAATGTGAAAAACGGTGGTGCAATCCCCTTATATCGATTAGACTCCTGGCGTGAACCCAAACCTACAGTTCCTGCTGTTGACAGTATTTTTTTTTTATTTGCAATCTCTCGTTATACCTTGAATTAATTGGTTCTGTTAAATAATTATTGTTAATTATTACATGTTGTATTTTTATTAAATAACCTTTAATAAAAACGTACTGCTACTTCTCTACACTCTGTGCACAGTGTCGCTGATTGCGCCTACACGTGTCTTAAATGTTTATCGCTCCATGCCGATACTTTAAAAGGCGTTCGTCGCTGTTCAATTCAGTACCTATATACTGTAGTTATATACAAGTTTTGTTAATATTGTGGTAAGGACATGAGTAATAACTCATCACTTATCAGGTTTGCAATAGCAAACCTCAGATTCCACCAAAGCGGAAATCTTTGCCGAAGTCTTTTTCTTTTCCGAATATTTGTCGAAAATTATTAACACAATTATTAACAGCTATTATTTCAAACCTGCTCATTTCATACCTTTTGGAAATAAAGTTTTACGTTTTATCATACCTAAAAAAATATCATTATCTGGACTTATTCGTCAACTGGCATGTGTGAAAGTGGCGAGTACGAGCGAGTTGGCACCTTCCGATTTTACCTATTTTTTTTGTCGTCAACTCGCTCGTTCGTGAAAATCTGACGTAGTATGTACAGTCAGCTACAAAAACATTTTAATAAATTTAATAATGTAAGTTTTTTATTGTATAGTGGATTGTCATATTATAATTATTATGTTCCTTGTTGATTTTTGTTTTACCCAATTTTATGTGTGGTATGGCAACATGCCACAATAACCAATAAAATACATAAAACATAAGCTTATAAAATATTACAGTAAAGTAAAATGTAGACAGATTACTATTTTAAACGAAGTCTTGTAGTAGAGGTTCACTGTTAGGTATAAACTTTTGTTAATCAAAGTTAATATTGAATGCAGACAAATTCTTCATAATACAGTAGTTTTGCAGATTCCAATTTTCTCAATTTCAAACGGGAATTTATATTTAATAATGTGGACGATATTATGTCGCCTTACCGAGAAATATTAGTTTCAATTACGGAAAGTCGGACGCAACTGATATCTGGAATTGGATGAGTCTGAGCTTCTACGAATGTGTGGTGATTTGATAGAAAGTTTTTACTTTGTATTTGCAAGGAGATATATTCTTAGAAGCTAAAACTTGTCTTAGTTGTAAATAGTTGTTTATTCTGTTTTAGTTTTTTTTACTTCATCATCACCCGATATATTTGTTTCTACTATTCTACTTCTAAATGCAGCCGAGACCACCTTTACGTGTATTCGGCAAGCAAGAATAATTTCAATTGATAGTCAATTTCACTTAATTGTCAATAAGAGCGAAGATGAATCTTATTTCTAACTTTCGTAACACAGCAATTCCACTTACATTGTTGTTATAACAAAAGACTTAAATAAAATGGTAGTATCTATCCAGGTGTACTTTAAACATGCCTTATCACTAACTTTTAACTGAGTACAATAACACGTATTTCTTTCTAGGAATCAAACCTGGGACCATTGCCAAGACCACAAACAAGAAAATAAAAAGAAAATCTTAAGTTTGATTGTAAAGGTTATTAAAATGATAAATAATATAATTTAACATAAAACATTTTTTTTAACATAATTTAACAAAAATAATATAAAGAAAAAAATTAAATTGCATTTTTGAACATCCTGTAGCCAACGCAAAAAAAGTTTCTATTATGCACGCACACTTATGCTTTGTCGCTCGGTCTGGCCAACTTCACTATCTAGCTAGCTTGTATCTCTTTCTCACGTAGTGCAGGTGGCCTGCTGACGCGACTCATTTCATTCATTTCATCTCCGTGATTTATGGTTTGCTTTATAATTTAATTTATTGTTATATTATTAAATAAATTAAAAAAAAAACAATATACAATTTTACTAGAAAAAATCAGCTAGCCTCAGCAAGCTCAAGTGGGAAAGGAACTCACGACCTTTGGATAACAGGTCTAATGCTCTAACCGCTGAGCTAAGCTAAAATTCAAAAATAATAAAAATATAATTTTATTATGAAACATCCTTAAGTTCCGTGTCTCTTATCTTTATTTCATACCTACGCTACGATAAGTCCTGCCAATTAAACAGCCCTTCATTAAAAGCCGTTGCTTCAAATAAGTTTGTCCTGAACCGGACAACTGCACGTAGCATCTTAATGTTATACACTAAGATGTTTAGATCATTTCTACGAGTATGAACTAAGTTCCAAGGATTATGCGTGGGACGACCCGTTGAAACGTGTCAGACCAAACTGTTAAACTAAATCTTAATCCGTTGTAATAGAGATTGATTGGGGTGCACTCGCCGGAGTGGTGGACGGATATTTCTCCGGCGACCCTTCCGTTACGTCTGACAGTTGCGCCGGACGATTTATACAGTTGACACATGGGATATTTCCACTTTGATTATGGTAGCGTTTGGGTCGGACATCGGAGCGCGGCCGTGATGTTCGGTAATTAATGAGTCAATCAACACTGGCACTTGTTAATCTGCATTAGAAATTAAATCATTGTGTTTCTGGGTCAGTGTTATACCCTGCTGTGGTCCTACTTTAATTTATAAGATGTGGTAGACAAATAGAAACAACGTAGAAAATAATAATTCACAATTAATAACTTGTTGTGATTTAATTGTCAATAAAAATACTAGTATGAAATCACACTGTTGCGGAAACCCACAACAGACACTAAAATTATTGCTTAGAAATACACCTTACAAATAAGAAAAAATTTCACTTACAGTTCCAGACTGCTCCCGCCGTCCTGAACGGGATCCATATGATCCGATGGGGCCCGAATCCGGCTCCGGGTCTTCTAGGGTCCCTAAACACACCCAAACTACCCCAAAGTGCACTTCCCACGAAAAATACCTGTTTACTTCAACCGCGGTGACGCCGAATCCAGGCTAATTGTTTTCCCGAAACAATTAGTTTACGACGCACACACAATTTTCACTATCCACTTAAGTATAATAATACGGCTCCAAATGCCCTTATTACTACATAAAACTATTTAATTATTCACACACAATAACTATGATCCAGCCATATTTGCTTTCCAGAGACAAGAGTATAAAAAGAGAACAACTAGTGATGGGGCCATTATGCCACCAAACAAAATTGAATCTCGATAATCGATTCGTCCATAATATAAATCAAAGTTTTATTTCTAACAAAAATAAATGCCTGTTTATTTGCAACATCCCGCCACCCAAAGCGGACGTACCGCTTTCTAGCCTGAAATCTTAAACTAGTCAACCGGTAATCGAGCTAAGGTCGCGACTGCGCGATTTAGCACCGATCCATCAACCAACACTTGCGCCACACGCGGAGTCCCGTCCGCGCCCCAGATTAACTTTAAAATGCGACCTCGTCTCCAAAATAACGATGGCAAATTAGCCTCTTTTAATAAAACCAGATCCCCCTCCGAAGGGGGCGACGTCCGGTCTGTCCACTTTACACGCTGCTGCAATAAATGCAGATACTCCAGTGACCAACGACGCACGCCACAAGTCCTGACTCATTTGTTGTATCATTTGAAAACGAGACATCCGGTGTCTGCGTTCATCCTTCCAGGGATACTCAGGCAGGGCAGTGAGTGGCTGACTGACCAAAAAATGACCAGGGGTCAGGACTTCCATGTCATTTGCGTCAGAGGAGAGTGGACAAAGCGGACGCGAGTTGAGAACCGCCTCAACCTTACAAAACACAGTTGTAAGTTCCTCATACGTGAGGGTAGTTTCCCCGACTACCCGGCGCAAGTGGGTTTTTGCCGATTTTACCGCGGCTTCAAATATCCCGCCCCAGTGGGGACAGGCTGGCACACTAAATCGCCATGTGATTCCCCGCTGTGCGAGAGCTTGACTTATGCTATTACAATTTTTATCCAGAAAATCGTTCACATCTTTTAAGTAGTTGGCAGTGCCTCTGTAGTTGGTACCGTTGTCGGACCGAATGAGAGAAGGTAAACCCCGTCGCGAAACAAAACGATCCAGCGTGGCGACAAAGGCTTCCGTAGACAGAGCCGAAACCACTTCCAGGTGGACGGCCTTAGTGGCCAGGCAGACAAAAACGCACAGGTATGCTTTCGTGACCCTAGTGTTACGATAGGCTGTGGTTTTCACCAGAAACGGTCCAGCAAAATCCGTACCGACCCCGTCGAACGGCCTAGTAGTCTGACAAACCCGGTCAGAAGGGAGATCCCCCATCTGTGGCTGCATAGTGGAGGCCTTCACCCGATAACAAGCCACACACTTAAATAACACGCTGCGAACCACTCTCCGAGAGGACAAAATCCAGAACTCCCTCTGTAATATCGCCAGTAACGCATTACACCCCGCGTGAGCGTTTTTCAGGTGTCTATCCGAGACCACCAGTTCTACCAAAGGTCCTCCTTTGGGGAGTAGCAGAGGATGACGGCTACCGAAGGGCAGGTCGGCATTTTTGAGGCGACCTCCAACGCGTAACAGTCCATCCGTCAAAAACCGTCCGTAGTTTTCCAGATGAGGCCTTCAACACCGCGTGGTGAAGCAAGAAAAAATGATCTGTCGTTGTCCAGTCGACAGTCGCCCACGACATATGCCCCAAGGCCTCGTATTCTCGCATGAACTCGATATACTTTTCCCGAAGCACCGAATCGCGAGACATACGACGCTCCATGGACAAGAGTCGTTTCACTGCCAACGCCCTCGATTTTCCCAAGAGAGGGGGACAGTCGATAAAGGGCAGTCGAGTTTCGATCCTACCCGACGCCATCCGGCGTGTGTGATTCTTATAAAAGGTTTCGCACTCCACATGCTCCGGATCCAGACGGGAGACCATGGGAGGCTCTTCCAGTTCCCAGAATTTTTGCATCGTCCTAGCGATGGAGGTAGTAGCGACGACAGGTGAGACATCCCGCGTCTCCTGGTCGAAAACCGGTCCCATTAAAACGTGTCCAAAGATGGTAGGTATAGCTACCAACGAAAAGCGGCCCAGACTCCGCTGAGGCCCTAAAAGGATCCAGCCCAGTACATCCGCTCCCAATATGAGGTCCACCGGAGCCGGCTCCTCGAAATGAGGGTCTGCCAGCATGAGACCTGATGTGTCAGGCATTGCGTCCCGCGGAATGTCTGTCGGTGGATGCCAACCCAGCAGATTGTCGAGTACGATCGCGGCCGCCGCAATCCGTATCGAAGCGGAATGCACAGGAGAGAAGGAAATGTGGGTCTGACCGGACAGACCCCCCACTTCTGTATCTCCGACTCCCCGAATCGGAGCTGAGGGAGGCGCGCACTCCAGACGTAGGCGCCTCGCTACCCTCGTAGTAATTAAGCAGCCCTGTGCCCCAGTGTCTAGGAGGGCTCGTATCCGGACGAAGTCCCCCCTAGGTCCCCAAACGCGTACCTGCGCGATGGGCAAAAGAACCGTCCTCGGTTCCGACGTAGCCCGACCACAGGCTAGTCACGCGTCAGAGCTAGCGGCCGACCCTGTCGAACCGTGATGACTCGGCCAGTAAGTCGGACGCGTGCAGGCCACCATCCGGGGTGGTGCGTATCCAGCTGCCCTACCATACCAGTGATAGGGTGGGTGGTATTCCAACCTCGGGTACTCGTGCAGTACCGGTGAGAACTGTTGACGGTTCTCATGTCGTTGTTGTTCCGGCAACGGCGGCGGAGGATACGCGTACGAGTATCCGGGTGTTGGGTTCGGAGGTGGGGCTCCCTGTACCCAGTGGCCCTTAGAGGCACCAACTCCTGGTGTTGGTCGCGCCGGGTGCCGGGTTGTAGCCAGAACCCGGCTCCGCTCCGGCGGTCCCCAACTCACCTGAGCCGGGGTGTACGAGGGGTTGTAGTGTGGCGGCCGTGGCGGACTCCGTCTTTCCGGAGGCGGAGTTGACCCCGGCCCCAAACCGCCACCCGTGGGAGATCCCCTCTCCCGAACCGGTGCTGAGCCCTCAGCACTACGGGTGCACAGTAAGCGATGGTGCGGTCCGCCGCACACGTCGCAAGGCCTCGCCTGGGGACACTCATTGTACCTATGTCCTCCCAGGCAGGCATAACACAATCCTCGTGTCCGAACGAGGTTTCGGCGCTCTTTTGTGGGCAGCCCGAGAATTGCTGGACATAGCTGCTCCAAGTGCTGCTGTCCGCAAATCCGGCATCCAGAGCCGGGGTTGATGGCGGCCGCAGCCACCAGCCTGCCGCGACCCTTCCCTGGGTTGCGTGGCGGCTGGGCGCCGTAGACTCCGGAAGTGCGGGCCGGCGCACTTGTCGGAGCCTCCTGGGAGGCTAGCTGGTTTTCCAGCAGGCCAGCCTCCTCTTCCAGGAACTCCAGAAGTTCCCCTATGGTGGGCAGAACGCTGCCGAGATCCTTGTGGACCAGTCGATTCCGCTCGAACTTGTCCCTCATCTCCTGCGACAACTTGGCCAGAACTATGTGCAGAAGAAGGAAGGACCACTGGTCGACGGGCAGTCCGAGCGTCCTTAACCCGTTTAAGGACACTGTGAGCGGGGTGATCAGCTGCGTCCTCAGCTGAGCCCTATGGTTGACCCTCGGCAATCCCAGCAGATGGGTCACGTGCGCGTCCGCCTGAAGACGCGGCTTTTCGTACCGCTTCTCCAGCAGCTGCATGGCGGTGTCGTAGCTCGCATCCTGCAGCTCCAGATGCTGTACGAGCTGTCTGGGTTCTCCGTCTAGGAAGGAACGGAGATCCTTCCTAGACGGACTAGAACGGAGATATGCCAGCTTTTCGGCCTTGGTGAAATCCTTCCGAGTATCCACCAAGGCCAAAAACATGTTCCGGAATCCAGCCCAGTCCCGCATACATCCGGTGAAATGCGGGACCTCCAGGGCACCCAATCTTCCCATGGCGCTGGGTCCAGAGGTGTGGAGCGAAGCGGGGCGCGCAACAGGCTTCCCCTCCCGCAGTCGCTCGATGTCCTTCACCCGCTGAAGGACCTCGTCGTAAATGTCTTGGATGTGCTCCAGATCCTTGACATATTGGGCGTGGAGGGCCAGCTCCTTCTCCCCGACCGGGTCGGTTGACAATAGAGCGGTTACCGACCGCTCGGCCAACAAGAAACGAGCCTGCATTTCTTTCGAACGCGTCTCCAAGGCGTCCTCCCGGTTAGGCCGATCTACTAATGCAAGCAGCCCGGTGAACCACCGGAGCTGCTGAGCCAGCTCCTGCCGTGACGCTGTCATTATAAATAATTTAAACTAAATAAACCTAAACACAAAATTAAAACGAGTCAATGAAAACACGGAATCGATTATCCCGAATCGACTCGATGCTTTCAATTGAACGAAATTAAATAACAATTAACGTTCCGAGAAATGTCCCAGCCCAAATGAATGAACGAACAAAAACAACGGTACTACCAACCTTACAATTCAACCGCACCTGTCCCGGAAGTGCGATTTTACACGAAATGAGCTTAACCTATTACGAACAAAAAAAAATACACAAAATTACACCGATTAACCTAGAGGTCCGGTAGTAACCACGCTCTGCTACCAAATTGTTGCGGAAACCCACAACAGACACTAAAATTATTGCTTAGAAATACACCTTACAAATAAGAAAAAATTTCACTTACAGTTCCAGACTGCTCCCGCCGTCCTGAACGGGATCCATATGATCCGATGGGGCCCGAATCCGGCTCCGGGTCTTCTAGGGTCCCTAAACACACCCAAACTACCCCAAAGTGCACTTCCCACGAAAAATACCTGTTTACTTCAACCGCGGTGACGCCGAATCCAGGCTAATTGTTTTCCCGAAACAATTAGTTTACGACGCACACACAATTTTCACTATCCACTTAAGTATAATAATACGGCTCCAAATGCCCTTATTACTACATAAAACTATTTAATTATTCACACACAATAACTATGATCCAGCCATATTTGCTTTCCAGAGACAAGAGTATAAAAAAAGAACAACTAGTGATGGGGCCATTATGCCACCAAACAAAATTGAATCTCGATAATCGATTCGTCCATAATATAAATCAAAGTTTTATTTCTAACCAAAATAAATGCCTGTTTATTTGCAACACACACTAATATTATAAATGCGAAAGTTTGTGTGTGTATGTGTGTGTGTATATTTGTTGCTTCTTCACGCTGCAACGGATGTATGGATTTGGATGAAATTCGGCATACAGATAGTTTATAACCTGGATTAACACATAGGATACTTTTTATCCCGATATTCCCACGGGAACGAGAACCACGCGGGTGAAACTGCGGGCGGCCGCTAGTAGTTACATAAATTCGAATTAACAAAACTTTGATAATTAAAACTTACAAGAAGAATAGATCCGTAAAAGTGGTATTTCATTTTACTGGTAGGAATTTAAGACCATAAAACTTTGAAATCAGTTTTGAAAAGTTGGTAAAAGTAAGGAATGTTTAATAATAACTAAAATTGCCTGCTCCGTGGTCTCTCACACTCACTCTCTGTCTTACCAGTCTCAGACTGAGAGTTTTAACCCGGGTTAGATTCCCGGCAGATGTACTTTTTATCGTCTTTTAGTTAGATCTAAGTCCGCAGGTCAATCTCCTCGAATGCCTCGGTGGCCGAGTGGCAGAGCGCTCGGCCCAATACCCGAAGGTCCCGGGTTTAATTCCCAGGTCGGGCAAAATATATTTTCGGATTTTTCGATGCATAGCCCGGGTTTGTGATCACCAACCCGCACTTGGCAAGCGTGGTGATTAAGCCATTACCCATCAATAGTAGCGATGACTTGATTTCAATGATGGAGGCCTTTGCCCAGCAGTGGGACAATTATAGGCTGTTTAGTATGTCAATCTCCACCAAAACATTTAAGCCAGTTGCCATAAAAAGATGTTACCTAACAACATCCGTTCATAGAGTTTCACTTCTAAGCAATTTTTCGTTTTAATTGAATGAACTGTAAAATGTCGGTTAAAGAGCTTTGTCTCACTGAAAGCTGTTAATTGTCCTGTCATAACCATTTGCTAATCGGAATTATTATATTTACCGCTTCATTTCTTGATGATTACCAACACAGATTGGTGTAAGAGTACACAATTATACTGAAAGGTGGTTCGTAATTTGGCATAATAATCTAGACTAATTGAGACTTAAAATGTTTATATAAATTTTAACGCAAATTTTGTTTTATTTTTGTTTGTTTGTTTGTTTTTTTTTCTTTAATTAAGACTTGTTAATTTAAACTTTTAATTTATTTACAGTGCGATATGTAAATAAAAGTCGAGTGTTAATGAACAAATCCTTGTCCAAACCTACTAGAAGTAACCATGTACTTAATGAAACACAAGACTATATAGCGTACTGCTTTGAGCTAGTGTATTAAAAATACTGGCCTGCATATAATAATACTAGCTGTACTCGCGACTTCGTGCGCGTGGAATAGTGACTTTCGGCAGCATTTTTAATTTTTTAGGCTCTTGTTCCCGTTTTCGCAACATTTTTCACTGATGCTTCGCTCCTATTGGTCGCAGCGTGATGTTATATAGACTAAAGCCTTCCTTGATAAAAGGACTATCCAACACAAAAAGAATTTTTCAATTCAAACCTGTAGTTCCTGAGATTAGCGCGTTCTAACAAACAAACTCTTCAGCTTTATAATATTAAATAATATAATATAGATAATACGTACAAAAACACTCTCATAGCGCGATTCAGATCCTTTTAAGGCAACGCGCCATCTATTGGTAAAAACAAACTAACAATTAAAATGTTAAGTACCTACTTTTCTTTATATCTAAATTGCATTAAGGCCTGTACATAATCGCCCACCAAGGACAAAATATCCATTACAATTAAGTGCTCGGAGCCCACGTCCGATAACCGATGACCGATTTTTGAGTCGGTGAAAATGAAACATAGGTATGGAATTCTATGTTGCAACGCACACGTCCTACACAAAGCCGGTCACAAAAAATCGGTCCCATTGTCGGTCCTACAAAAGTCGGTCGAGGGCGGACACCGTTAAGAGCTTAGTTAAACAACAAACAAACTGGCTAGACTAGGATATGAGTCCGAATATGACTCCTTCCTGCTTTGGGGAGCAGTTTAAGCTGTTGGTTCCGATACGAAAGTTGTTACATCCGAACATCCTCTAGGACTGGTGAGGTGCAAAATTTTGCCATATTGTGTTCACGGCTTAGTTTCGTTTCGGCACCTCCTGTCCGATGGAGATTGATTGGCAACAGTTGAATAATTTATTTTTAATATGCTTTTTTGTTATTGCCTTGTTTTTCATTGCGTGCCCGACAGGGTCTGTAATTCAGTCTTAAATTTTGTTACCATCATTATAAGCATTATAGTTTTGCAATTAAATTTTTTTTTTATATCTTACGGGTAAGCACAGTGCCTTGATCTCACCTGATGTAAAGTGATGATAAGCCCAATGATGGAAGCGCACTTCACCCTGGAACCTCAACTAGTGAGGCACTGGCTACCTTATCTCTAGCTGCCGGAACACAACAATGCTACAAACATTGATGTTATGGCGACATATTTAGATAAGATGGTGGTAGCTAGCCAGGCTGAATAACAAGCCCTATCACCAACCAAACCGAGTACACAAACATGTACCCCCCGCCGGGAATCGAACCCGGGACCTCCGGGTCTAAACCGATGGTCTTAGCCACTAGAGCACAAAGGCGGTTAATATATTGAGTACTGAGTAGAGAAAACCAAAAAAAAGCAGTGTAAATTTCAGAGCTTACGTCAGCCTTCCCGGTAGCATAATGGTGAGTGCAGCTGCCTTTATAGCGGAAGACCCAGGTTAGATTCCTGGCTGGGTCGAGTAGGCATTACATTTTTTCACTGTGTTTTATAAATATTTATTGAGAAGAGCTGAAGTTCAGGCTCAGTGGCATGCATTGGGAGAGGCCTATGTCCAGCATGTATACTGGTACAGATTTAATGTGATGATGGTGATAACGGTGTTGGTGATGATGATCATGGTGAAGAGAACAATCTCCTCTGCAGTGGGACGTTTCAAGGCTGATGATAACGACCACTGTGTTACAGCCCTACCTCGTCATCTGCTGTTTTCCAAGTTCGCCTTCATCCCAACACTGGGACATATGGTTTAAGACATTTATTCTTATTACGAATTACAAATAAACTAATTTACATGAGAAAAACACAATTATTAAATTTTTAGAGAAATACATACATACATACATACGTACATAAAGACGGTAGTTCTGTTACAAAACCCCGCCACACAATTTTAATAAGATGTCAAACACGTTCTCAGGTGCAGTGATTAGCGATACCACAGATGCACAATCTAATTACGCTCACTGCGTTCACTAGATGCGGCCTATATATTTGAAGATAACATTTTGGAATTATTATTATTTCACAAAAAATATGTTTTCGTTTTAAACATACACAGTGCCTTGGTCGTCTATTTACAGCGTTTATTGGAGGTGTTATGCAATCCCCATTATGTGAGCTCAGCCATATATATTAGGTGCGTTGAGGGTGATTCATCCCCGTTCATCCATCATTCCTAATCGCCGCCCGGAAAGGTCGCAGGACGGTTTTGGCGCAGAGCAGTGGTCGCTGCGCAGTACCTCTGCTCGTGAGTTTGACTTTGATCACCATCATCAGTCATCCTCATCTTTTTTTTTTTTTATTTGGATAACCAACAGTTGTGTCATCAAAACACATATGTGGTTTACATTTATAGTAACATATACTTAATGTACAACTACTTAGAGGTGAACTCAGCATGCATTGAGGTAAATACAGTATTTACAGACTATATATATAATCTACGTATTTCTAATTATCATCTTCTAACGTTCATCGTTCTGAGCTAAGTTTTTTTATTGTGATTTGTGGTCTGCCCACCGTGTATCAAGTTTGTGACTTTTTTAAATAATGTATAGTGAAAGATGCCGCAAAATATACTGTGAATTTGTCAAATCATACCCAAGTACTTAACAAAGATCATATAAAAAATTCAAGAGTTTTTCCGTGTTTGACAAAGTACGTCAACACGTTTAAGACATGGATAAAACAAAACTACAAACATTACTCCCTACTTTTCCACCAAGAACTCCTTAAAGAACTTATAAAAATATTATGGAAGCTTTTATGTCCTTCTAAGATAAAATGAAACTAAGCAATGGATATAAGTGTTTTTTGCACGGAGCGGAGATAGTTGGAAAGTTCGAAACAGGAAGGCACTTGAAATTGCAAACTTTTTAATTATCAGTAGCATGATCTTGTAGGAAGTAACAATAAAAAAGTTTCTATATTTCCTTGTTAACATTATACTCTTTTCAAAATATACGCGAACACTACAAATCGAAATACAACTTATTTTTCATTATTTGATTTATATACTGAAAACATAATTTTGAATTAACTGTGCACAGTCCACTGAGATAAGGTACTGCTCAATCACCTATTCTCTACCACTATCGTCCTAAATGCGAATTCAATGTGTACGCACGATAGATTTTTGATTGACGGCAATTTCTTTCACAAAGATTATTATAAATGTTCTGTTAACACATTAATATTAGTTCTAACCCTCCTAATAAGCTAATGCTTGTGTTAGAAGTGGGTTAATGTCAGCTGTCTAGCCAAGATCAAATTTTCAATCCATACTTAGGATTGTACCTTTTTTTTCGCATTCAATCATACACTCCTTTGGGTACTGACGTCTTTATCATCATCATCATCATCATCATCAGTCTATAGTCATTGAGCACTATCTGTATGCGAGATGTGAGTAGCCATCTTATCTCATCTCTTTCCACCCCCCGCCCGATCCATCCAGGTATCATACAAAACAGACAAAAAAGCTCTTGTCAGCCATGTTGTAAAGACCTGACATACATACATACTTACAGTCACGCCTGCTTCCCGCAGCAGAGATTACTTCTTTTTTACATTCTTCGCTCGCTTCATCTATTCTCATCAATTTCGTCATGCATGCTCGCCAGTTTAGAGTACTTGGTCTTTATTCAAAATATCCTCGGTTTGGTCGCGAAACATCTGCATAAGTCGTCCCTGTCCCATTCACATCCGTTTCGTATACCTTGTTGGTCAATAAATTTTCACTCATTCTTTCTATACGTCAATCCATTTGAGCATTTCTTTTTCAATTTTTGTCACTACGTCTTCCTCCTAACCACATCTATCCCATAACACTGTAGTGTGTGACTCACCTTACTCTAGTATGACACCTGAATTGCACTATTAGCCTGACATGTTTTCAATAATAAATCATACGTCAAAGACAACACTTGTTTAATTAGCTCTCCCAGTCGTCCCATCAGTGCATGGCGACCCTGCCAGTGCTGCCTTACGGCAGCGCTGCGCTTGTTGGTTTGTTTAGTGAGCCACAGTAATGAAAATAGTTTATCAAAGGACAATTTAAAAGTGAAAAATGGACTAATTCCAAGTTACAAGTGAAATTGACACTACATAGTGATAAATAATAGTTGATTAAAAATTGATGATAATTAAATAATATAATTATAAATATTAAAGTGGAAATCTAAATCAATAAGAGAAGATGAACTAAAATCCTGTTTTAAAAATATATACTCACTTAAAATATATCATCATTATTAATACAACAATATGCAAAAACACTCAAATAAAACAAAAGTAAAAATAAGTTCGGGACACCCGAATACAATGATAAAGATAAATAAAGACGTATATGATACAAAATACAAAGAATCCTGCTGCTGTCGGACATGATGATGAGATGTTGGTGCCGAGATTGGACGAAATTGTTGGTGAGATGACATGGTTTCGGTAAAAAGCTGGGCGCTGGGAGAAGCACGAGTCTGATGTGGACGCAGCCGGGTGATATAAGGCCAGTTTTATTGAAAAAAAAACGTTTAAAATCATTGGTATTGAATTCAGTTCTTAAAAACATCAAGTAACTTTTATAAATAAGTTTTTATTTTTAAAGTAGTAGCGTTTTAGTTTATATGTTGGCATATTATTTCAAGTTATAAGGAACATATTTAGTAGTGTTTTACTTTGAAATGGTAAATCTTCTGCATGTTTTAAATAAGAATATAAATAATTACATTTGATGTTAACGATGACCTGTCGTGAAGGTTCATATATTCATTTTTTTTAAAGTAGAAACATTTTATATTTGGTGTCGAAGTATTATATAAAGTCATATGAAGATTTTTTTTGTTGTGTTTCAAATGTTAAATATATTTGTACAATTCTAAATGCTTAGATGGTAATAATGTTTAAAAAGATATAGTATAGCCATACAATTTGTGACGATACATTTAGTTATAATGATGGCCTATCGTAATTGATTCATATCAGAAATTAATTTTAAATACCTTCTAGTTTAATTGTTAATTTTAAGTTTTTATTTTTTTTAAAGAGTATTGTATTATTGTAGTATTGTATACAATAGATAGATAGCATTAATAAATATATACAAAAGATAAATAAGAAACTTTTACCTTGAACAGTTGTTGACGATTCAATGCGTACCTATACGTGAATTATTGGATAATGGTGGCACTTTGAAAAGATAAGAAGTAGTATTTGTGGTGTTCGCTTCATAGAAGTAGTGAAATCTCGGTTAAATCCAATACCTATATAACCAACTAATATTAAATTATATATGTATATATTTTTTGTAATCTTTAATTTTTATGAATTTGAATGAAATCAGAAGTTTATACCTGCTATTTTTTAGAACTGATATAGTTTTTAAATTCCCCATGACACATTATTTTGATTCTTTTTATTTTAGATGTCAAATTTAGAAAACTTACAAACATGAACAAAGTAGAGAAAGAAATAAGGAGTTTCCTTTGGGTTTAATATTTTATAATCGTAAGCAATAATAATAATAAAATGGTTTTGTCTTTAAAACAGTTAGTTCCACACTCTTACATTAAATAATGACATTATACAGTATTAATTTATTTTTTATTTAACTTTTGGCAATGACATTTAAAATTTTGAAAAGTAAATTACTGTTTGGAAATCTATCTTCAACTAAGAAGCATAGGTAACACGTATATAGTAAGTACGTAATGTATTCTATAAAAAAGATTTTTTTTTTAGTTGAAACTTATTAAAGTGAAATATTTGTTAAAGAAGTTAATAATTTTCATTGAGAAATTGATTATTTTGAAGAGTTACGTAGGTATTTATTTGTATTCTAAATTATTCGATTCTTAAACATGAGTAAAAATTAGGTCGTCACAAAGACCACACAAACGTTGCAAGTTGGTGTTGTATACAGTCAAGTCAGCGTAACATGGTCGAATTTGATACGTTGCATTGTTGCATTGCATAGGCAGCGCATGTCGCAGAGCGAAGCAATAACATGTTGTTCTAGATAAACAGTTATTCGATGCTTAATTTTATTGATTGGGAAGCATAAGTTTAAGAAAATTTAAGCAGAAGATTAGATATAAAAATTAACTAACATAAAGCTTTGTTAGTTAGTTTATTTATATTAAAAACATAGTAAAACAAAACTTTTGAATAAAAGAAATTTATTTTACAAAAATAAACGATATATAGATTTGTTTCGGTGTTAGATGAATAAAAATTAATAGTGCATATAAAAATATACGTAATCATGCAAACCCATATTGGAATTACGTTTAGCAAAAGTATACACACAATGCAAATTTTGATTTTGTAATCGAATATATTAAATATTTTGGGAAATTTTTAAAGGCGACCTTCTGCTAACAGTTTAATATTGGTTATGTAAAAAAATAAAAAAAATAGGAAAGTTAACAGTAGCTTTGTATTAAAAATCTTTTAATCACTCGGGATGATCTACTCATTTCAATTAGGTTATTAGGTACATTGCAATGATTAGCAAACTTTTCATAGGTGCGAGTTTTAAAGGGCAATCATTAAGTACACAGGAAGGTTAAGTCTGGTATATTTTTAAATAGATTGAAAGTAATTGTGAAATGATAAACGATAAAGTAAAGCGTTACTAGACGATATTTTAAAAGTAATAATTTATATGTATTTGATATAGAAAAAGAATTGTAATATTATAAAACAGAATCAATACTTTGAATAGCATGATAAATATTTGAAATAAAAGAAATCATGTTATGATTTAGAATACTAAAATAATTAGCTTTAGCATTCCTGTACATATGGGATAATAGGTAACTAACCATATGCAAGAAATATGTTATCGAAATGATTTGTAAACAATGCCACCGAGTTGATCCCGATTGTTATGAGTTTTTAAAGCAAACACAAATAAGTTGTGTAACTAAACCGGATTTTAAGAAAAATAAGTTATGAAAAATTTAACGAAAACGAAAATAGAAGCAGAAAATATAGATAAATAAAATATCTTAATGATATAAGTAGAAAAAAAATTAGGATAAAGATAGGAAGTAAAGTTTATGTAGGAAATCTGTATTAAAAATCTTTTTAGTCAAAGTCAAAAGTCAAAGTCAAAATATTCTTTATTCAAATAAACTTTAGAAAAGTGCTTTTGAATCGTCCATAATTTTTTTACCTACTACCCATTCAGGACGTCTATATTTTAGCTGTGGAGAAGAATGGGCGCAAGAAACTCCACAGCTTTAATTCAATATGTAACGACATTTACAAAATTATATGCCGTTACGTTACTAAGTTATACAAGTTTAAAAAAAAAAAAAAACCTTAACAATATTTTGGATTAGAAATAGATTGGAGCATTTTAAACCCATGCTGTTTTGTCTTCAATGTAATCAGACACTTTATAATAAGCTTTTTTATAAAGCTTTTCTTTAATAGCGATTTTAAATTTATTAATATCTAGTTTTTGGATATTATGACGAATTTTCATTACTGCATAAGCCGCAGAGCTCAGTCTACTCGACAATTTATCTATATGTGGGCCCCACTGTAGCTTTGCATCCAACGTAATGCCTAGAAACACTGTGGTGTCCACAAGGTCCACATTCTTATCTTTAATTTTTACACTGGTTTTTACTTCCTTAACGTTGGGTAATACAAATCTTATACATTTGGTTTTTTGTTCATTTAATAGCAAATTGTTAACACTAAACCAATGAACTATCTTTGTGACAGCATTGTTCACATCGTCATCAATCGGCTGTCGTCGTTTCACTTTGAATAAAAGTGAGGTATCATCTGCAAACAATACTATCTCATGTTTGTCTTTTACAAAGTAAGGCAAGTCGTTAATATAAATTAAAAATAAGAAAGGACCAAGAATTGAACCCTGTGGAACACCCATTGTAACCACCGATCCCGGAGATCTTTTACCGTTAACATCAACCCTCTGAACCCTATCACTCAAATATGAGATAAGAAGATTCAGTGATGCATCTCTAATTCCATAGTGATAGAGCTTCCTGACCAGGGTTTCATGTAAAACACAATCAAAGGCCTTGGATAAATCACAAAAAACCCCTACGGCATCGCGAGAATCCTCCCAGGCATTAAATATTTGAAGTATAAGCTCAACACCAGCGTCAGTAGTCGAGCGACCCCTAGTGAAACCATATTGTCTAGAATGTAAAAGTTTATTTCTATAAAAATGAACTTGAATTTGGTCTAGAATTATCTTTTTTAATATTTTACTAAATGTGGGTAACACAGAAATTGGTCTAAAGTTAGAGGGGTCACATGTGCTACCTGATTTGAATAATGGGATTACTTTACTGTACTTCATTAGGTCAGGAAAAACACCACAGTCAATGCATTCATTAAATATGCAAGCTAAAACTGGAGCTATTGTCTCAATAACGGATTTAGTGACGTCGACGGAATTACCCCATAGATCAGCAGTCTTCTTTTTATTAAGAGTATTAAAAGTTTTAATTATATCTCTAAAATCAATTTTTTGAAAACTAAAATAGTTTTCACTAGGTTTGACATTTTCCTTTAGAACCGCTTCAGCTACAGTGGGGGAGGAGTCTAAAACCTTTGTAGTTGAAACTGGAATATCAGTAAAAAACTTCTCAAATGCCGCAGCAACATCAGCATCGGAAGTTAAGGTTTGATTTTCGTAGCTCAATTTGTACTCATTGTTACGACTTTTGACATTTCCAGTTTCACTATTTATAATATTCCATGTCATTTTTATTTTGTTATCACTTAGCTTAATCTTTGAACTCAGGAACTTTGCCTTTGCTAATCGACATACTATTTTAAATAACTTAGAATAATTTTTGACATACAATTTAAAATCTTCACTGGTGTTATAGTTGCGTTCATCATATAGCTCTTATAGTCGCTTTCTACTTTTGTGGATACCAATTGTAGCCCATTCACTAAAAGTAACAGTACCACTAACCGAGATCCTTTTTGGAATAAAAGTTTTATTAAATTCTGTACAATATTTATGAAAGAAATCATTATAAAATTCATTTGGGTTATAATTATACTTTAAAAAACATATATTATCATAAAGATTGTTTTTAAACCGTTCTAGACGACCTGCAGTTTTTGGTATAACAGTGATATTCTGTTTCTTCACTTGCTTACACTGATGTGGAAGGCTGACCATTTGGCCACAATAATACTTAATTTTGTTACAATATGTTGACAATTAGGTACGGATATGAAAGCTTCTGGACTCGTAATGGTTGTTAGATATAAATAATGTATGAATGATAGATGAATATTAGAAGTTTCTGAATAATTAGGTTTTTGAGCATGACGTGCAATTGGACTGATCACCCAAGAGCAAAGAAAAATCTTATCAACCTAATTTTTCTTATTTTGGTTTGCATGTTATGTGAATGATTATGAAATAAATAGAAATAATTTAAGTAAGAGGTAAAGTATTCAATACACATGAAAAGGTACATAGGGATCAGGTCCTTCAGGCGTATCTAGATGTGAACGAGATTCCTCTTAGAGTACTGTTGGAGACAAAAGATGTCTTAATTCATGACCCTATTAAAATGGTACATGGAGGGTCAGATCCTTCCATTCGATCATGGTGTAAACGAGGTTTCTCTGTGAGATAAGTTGGAGTCCAAAAGAGGCTTAAACCATGACCCCCAATAATTAGGTTGTGCGCACAACCCATACAGGCACTAAGATGCACTGTTATGAAATAAATATATTATAAAATAAAAATGAAAGTCGACTTTATATAAATGTACCAATAAAATAAATAAATAAAAGGGACCGGCCGGCCCAAATAATAATGAAAGTACCTAATGTGTTATATTTATGAAAAGGTGTACCGATACATCAAGTGATGACTAAAAGTCTAAGTAGTACCTATATAAATATTAAATAAAATATGAGAAAGTGGAATAAATAAATACGTGTGCACACGGTAATATAATGATATGATATAATGACAATGTGTAAAAACATGATATACATATATATATATATATACTCGTAACAAAACGAATTATTAATGACAATGACGAAAATGAGAGTTGACTAGAAATAATTAGAAATAACTATTGTAAAATAATAAGTGGCGCTTAGCTTCCACGTATTTTGAAATGGCAATTTAGAAGGAAATACGTCTATTGCTATACATAATTAAGCTTTAAGCTGTGTTATCAATTTATTAAAGCATAGTAAAGTAAGAATTTTATAAAGCGCTTTGATAGTAAACATCGTCGACAACTGGGTTAAAAGTAAATTTTGTAATTTGTTTTAAAGAAAACTAGTTATTAGAAAAAAAGTATATAACATATTAATTTTATTTGTGAAATGAAGTTTAGTTTTTCAAAGGTAAAAGACTTAGTAAAAAAAAATATTATTATTTTAATAATATACATGTACTGTTTGTATTTTGTGTTTAAGAAAAATATTTTATACTTACTATACAAATATAAAAAGGTTAGTTATAGGTATTCAAACATTGGTTTATTTTAAGTTAGCATAAATAAGTAATAGGTATTATAAGAATAAACTTTAATCATTATGTTATAAATTTTGCTGTTTTGTATTAATTTTATAAAAGTAAAGTGCGTAGGTACTTTACCTTACAACAATATCATGAATTGTGTAATTTCAGCGTTTTATTATTATAACATTTAAGTAGTATAGTTTTTTTTTTATTTTGTATAAGAAACTTGAAATTAAACGTAGGTACATAATTTAAATAAAGAAGTTGTAAAGAAAAGAAGAACATGATTAAAGATTTCGAATATGTTTGTTAAAATATAGATAAGTATAATTTAATTAAAGGTTAATTTTCAATATTTAGACTTTGCTAAACTTAATAATAGTAAATTATAATTTAGTTAAAGGTAAATATTTTAGAACTTTCCGAATTTATAGTCAATGTAAAAAAAAAAAAACATGTTTGCATATTCATTAAAACTTTAATTTAGTAACCATTTAATTTATCTATCACTCAAATTGTAACTTAAAACGAAAAAAGTTTTGTTTAGTCTGTTTTTAGATATGTAAAAAAAACTATTCACATTTTTTTTTTCAAAAAAAACGGGGGAGGTGTAGTGTGTGACTTACCTTACTCTAGTATGACACCTGAATTGCACTATTAGCCTGACATGTTTTCAGTAATAAATCATACGTCAAAGACAACACTTGTTTAATTAGCTCTCCCAGTCGTCCCATCAGTGCAACACATCACTTTTACACCAATCAAAACTTAGACCTGACACCTCTGAATAATGCACACTTCTTAAGTTTTAAACCACTTTCAAAACAGGCACAAACTCTTTTCATACATTTACAAAGTATCGCTTCTGTTTCGTAACTCGTTAAGATATAAAATAAAATATTGAGACGTAACTTGAATAAGTGCCAACTATGCCAATAATTGGCAGCACTTCATAGTATTTGAAGATAACATTAATATTGATAAGTGAAAAGCATATTTTTTTTAATGTGCTTTATACAAACGGTTAAAAATGAAATAGACAGTTTATTAAAATAACGTCCTACTTTTAATAACTAATATTAATTGTAGAGTAAAAAATATTAAATTAGGCTGTTATACCTAGAGGTCTAACGCAACTGAACTGAACTGATAAATAATACAGTAAGTCTGTCAGCCAGAAGCCCAAAACTTCATTGAAATATAAATTGGACTCTGCCAAGGTGAACATTGAATTAATCTCACCTTAAAGACTTTAAATCAAAGCTCAACAATTAAAAGTTTCGGGTCTTAATAACATTTCTTCAAGGTGATGTGGCGTCAAAGGCTGAATATTGGATTTTGCTCCAGTTAGAGTTCTAAAAAGGGAGTTAACTTATAGTGAGGAAACTTAAATAGCTTTATACATTTTTAAACTTTGGCCTTCCAAGGAATGCGTCTGCAGCACAATAGGGGTGCTAAACTTGGTTGTATAGGACAGCACTTGCTGCAACTCACAAAGCATGGCACTTCAAATCGGAAATATATAGGTATTGTACTATTTAACGACCAGAGACAAATTTAGTTCAATAATGCGTTGAGCTGCGTTGGTATTTGTAATTTCTCTACCACATAAAGTAAAGTAGGTATTAAGCATTAGCCTATATACTGTTGAACAAAATGAAGTCATTGGTACAATAGATAGGTATTTGCTAGCTCAATCACCACGCTTACCAAAGGGATCAGGTTGGTGATCACAAGTCCGGGCTATGCCTGGAAAAATCCAGGGAATCTAATTCAGAAACTCCGAGCGCTTTGCATCTCTGCTTCTGAAGTATACTAAATACCTACCTAAAACTCTGAAAAAGAAAAGTTTTAACTTTAAGACTCCGAAATCTCACTAAAACAGGTAATTTTATTATAACAAAATATTACTGAAAGTTTATTTCTCTGCACGTTTACAGATTATTAATATAAAAACTAAAAAAAATCAACATCATACTTGTCTTAACTTTTGCGTCCCATAAAAAAACAAATAGACTTAATTTACAAGTATGTAATACCATTGAATCAGCATAGTAAATTAACTTACTTCCTACCCATTTAAACGTCTCTTAGCTGTGAAGAAGTAAGGGCGTACAGTTTTTGTAGATGAAATGTGGTAAATGAAGCGGCAGGGTCGATCACGCCCGCGGAGGTGATAATATTCGTCATTACGCGCGCCTGCGACCGCATTCAACGGGTTACGTGCCGGGGCGGCAATATGGCCGGCGTCACACCGCCGATGGTGTAGCGTCTCCTCAACATCTTCACGGTCTATAATTAAGGAAAGGAAGTTAATGAGTTAAAACGTTATTTTATTCATATATATTACTACGGTGGCTAATATGCAAAGTGCTCCGTTAGATTATCTGACGTATACGTACGTATACGTATACCACACAAGAGCTTTCGTTTTCAAGGTGGATTAAAAAGTCTATCATAAAATGGCTTTAGATAATAGCGCATTAATAATAATCTACAGAATATTGTTTTAATTTTTGAATTATTTTTAATTCCGGGCTCTTGAAAGTCTTTAATTGTAAATGTATTAAATTAAATATTGTATGATTTCGTAACGCCATACTTTTTTTTTTGTAAATGTCGTTACTTACTTCTATTAAATCTGTGGAGTTTCTTGCGCCCATTCTTCTCCACAGCTAAAAAATAGACGTCCTGAATGGGTAGTAGGTGAAAAATGTATGGACGATTCAAAAGCACTTTTCTTAAGTTTATTTGAATAAAAAACTTTGACTTTGACTTTTCAGATTCGTGTATTGGTAGGTGTATTTATTACTATTAATAAAGTTTACGTAGCTTACATAGACTTGAAGTTATGGGCGACAATTAAATATGCTTCAGTATTACTTAATTAAAATATTATGGATAATTGTGACTGATTTTCTTATGATTAAAATTATATAAATTCTACTGTTACTCTTAATAAAGCGGAAGACAGCGAGTAATGATCGCAATGTCATAAGATTGTAGTGCGACTTGGTGAATTATAATAATTTACTTTATAAATTCAAACTTAACTACCTAATATAATATTTTTAAATTGCGCTAAGATATATACTTAAACGACAAGACTGACATATCGTATGTTCCTAAATATACGAGTACACAATTGATTGTTTTTTGTTTAAAAAATTGTATTTGTTTACAATTTTGAAAAAAGTGATGTTTTTTTTTCACGAGCGCCATTTGAATCCGTTCCCCATGACCTTGTGAAAGAAACATTATAAGAATAACGTTTCTTAAAGTAAGTAAGAACTTACTTTGTTATGAGTTTTATAAACTGTTTGCTAATGTTCTGAGAGCAGAGAGCAGGAGTAGTGTCCAATGAAACTGAAGGAAAACATTACTGCCAAACAGTATTTTTAATAAAGTTTGCAAAAGCGTTTTTGTTCAACCGTATTATCTGAAAATGTTTACTTCTGCTTGCACATCAGATTATCCAAAACTGTCAATAAATGTTCAACTCTCATAATAATAACTAAAGCTAGTTATTGATCTAAGGTTCAACCGTTTGCCATAGATATAAAGTTAGGGTCTTACAAATAAACAAAGCATTAGCTTCGAACAATTATTCCGTGTTTTGTCTCTTTCATGACATGACAGTAACAAAACATGGAATAACTATCCAGCGCTTATTGTTTATTTAGTCTATAGTCTGAGTCTATTTGGTTTGTGGTAGTCTAAAATGTGCAAGCGTGTGTACAATGTCAGAGACCTTCCATTATTAAAAGAAAACAAATAGGTACTTTTTTTTTGAAGATTTAGTTAAATACAAATAAAAAAACATATAAAAGAACGTTTTCACATCGAAGCTAAAAACCTAGTTCCATAGAGTGTCGCGGGGCCACAGAGCAAAGTTGTTCGGCACAAATATAACTTACCCGAGTTGGAGCATTGTTCAGTTTATTTTAGCAACACGCTAACATTTTGTTGAGAAGCTTTGCTGATATTTTACTTAGCGATGTTGTTTTTTAGAATTCTTGGAATAACAACTGTTCGTACCTACGTCATCATCATCTCAGCCAAAGACGTCCACTGCTGGACAAAGGCCTCCCCCAAGGATATGAGGGGTATTTGCCGTAATCGCCACGCTTGGCAGGCGGGTTGGCGATCGCAGTAGGTTGAGGGTAACCTCAGAGAGATGCTGCTGCCCATCCTCTGGAATGGTCCCTTAGTCGGCTTTTACGACACCCACAGGAAGAGATGGGGTACCTACGTGGTTTTTAAAAAACATAAACCTATATATGGTGTTTGGTAAAATTATAAAAAGTCAACCCTACGTCCATCTTAAACGTTGTTCTTGGTCGTCAACCTAATGTCTAACAAAATTAATGATGGGATGAAAAATAGCAACAATATAAACGCAAGACGAACACATTTTTTTTTAAAGTAAATAGTTTAGAATAATTTCAGTGGGCTGGTTAGAACCACGATAGCTCAATTGGGAGAGCACCTGACCCGGTATGTCAGAAGGGTGCAGGTTCAAATCCCGATCGTGAAAATTTTTACAACATTTGTGTTTTTGTAATTTGTTCGCAACAAAATTTGCGTTAAAAATTATAACAAAACAAAAACATTTTGTTATTTAATATTAACTTCTATGACCACTAGATAAGAACTGTATTGTTTCTTAGTCTCACTGTTGCTTTTATTTACCACCACCTCAACCCCAAAGCAAGCAGCATCAATATTCTATGTGGGAAAAATTACGGAAGCTATCTATTAGGTATAGGTGTGATAGATACATGACACATATTCTCTGTTATACGGTTACACGTGTTGTCTATAATTGGTCAGCTTTATTTATAAAAAAGGCCTTTCAGTCTAGCCTTTGACTACGGATGAGCTGAGCTAAAATATACCAAGCAAAGATGAAAACTTTACAAAAATAATATCTTTCTCATTCTCGTAATAAACATAAAAGAAAGCAATAATAAATACGGGTCGAGCCTTTGATGTCTTTTTTACCCTCCAATGAGATTCGAGAATACGGAGCTGGGTCCAGTTCAAATAGACATAAGTTTTATTTATATTTAAACGTTTTAGTTCGGATCGGAAAGTTTTATGGAAAATATTGACACTTCTGCGACGTAGGTGTCATTTTACCGCAAATGGACTCGTTGTTGAATTATAAATGAGTTTGCCTTGGTATCCTTGTTTGTTCACTTCCAATGGCTATTTAAAGATAATGTACATTTTTCTTTGTTAAAAGACTATTAAATATAAATGCTAGATAATTGAAAAGAAACGATAGACGAGATTAGGGATTGCACACGAAAGTCTCTCTAAAGAAGAGCCAGAGGCCCCGGGTACGATTCCCGTGGATGTAGGTAAACACTTTTAACTAGTTTTGAATCTTATTCCATTGTATTAAGAGTTATATTGTTTAGTTAATACTCATGTCTGTACATGTTTGTACGCGGTGTGGTTGGTGGTAGGACTTGTTCTAAGTCCGCCTATCAACCACCATCTTATCTAAATATGACGCAGACAACACAGAGACGAACAAACAGTTTTGGCTTTACCTTTTTTATTATTATACAATGCGTGTGGTAAAGGGCTGACATTTCAAAGTGCTTCTTTCATATTTTGGGGCCCAAGCCCAGCAGTGGGACGTCTATTATTGGGGCGTTTATCACGGACAGGTTTCACTCTCAAACTTCTGTAACTAACTTTAATACTTATATCACATATCACTTGGCTTCCCATGATTACGTTTCCGAAAGTTCGAGAGATACCTACGTGACATGGGAAAGCTACATAGTGAATATCATACAAGTTAATATTTAGTTTTTATTTTAGGCACGCCAACAGAATGCAAACCACATTTCATTGACGTTAAATAAAACAGTTGTCTAAGCACTCTGATTACAGCCGAGCACAGCTCTGGCTAATTCTGTCGTCGGTATGTTAATAAAGATCGGTAACTTAAGGGGACGTATCGCTAAACAATTAATCTAATACGGAGCGGTTGCGCTCCGTACCATAAGAAAAACTGCATTTTTTTTCCTTCCAATTAAAACTACAAATTATTTTTAAAAAATGAACAAGCATATTGAAGTGTGTGTTAAGACTAATCTACTAAGAAAATTTAGATGCCTAAATCGGTCTGGTTAGCCTGTAAAATGCAAATCTATGTTTTAAAAGAGGTTACTTTGATGTTTTTTTCTAAAAGTTAACAGATCGTGTTTCTGCAACTAGCAAAATGAAGTCAATTAAATGAAAAATAATGTTATCAAATATCACTTTCACAAGTTTTGTAATTGTTGAGAAAAATCAAGATCCCCGCCACGTAAATTTCCATTGCGTCGCCTCAGTAAAACGTTACTAAAAATGTGAAATCCAACTATTACTGAATACTAAAATTAGAGTTTAAAAAAACATATGACTGGTGTATGATACCTAACCATAGATCGGAATATGTAGAGTTTTTTCTGTGAATTGCGTCATAACGTTATCAATAGTATCGATAACCCGATAAAATAATAAGAGAAAATACACTTTTAACTCTTTTGCACGTCAGACTATCAAGGTGTGATTTAGGTGATCGTTACTGGAGATTATTTTCAAAAATCTTATACTTTGTTTTATCCAAATTTTGGAAAAAACTAAGTTTGCTTAAGATTATCCATGATTAACATTGCAAAGGTATGTCAAAAAACTCTACCTAATCCGATCTATGATGATAACTGTTAAGGGTGCCGAAATTAAACTAAGCCTATTTTTTGTACAAATATAAAACTGACATCATAACCAATCAAGCGTTCTCTTTTTAACTAAGATAAGCTTATGTTAGGAAGGTTCACGTCAGTAGTCGATTAGCTTACTTATAATACTCTTAATATATCCCTCATTTTAATCAGAGCAACTCCTCATTCGGCTGCCGACTATGTTGCTTACTGACTGCTTTTGTACTATGATCGAGAGCTGTTATGTACTGTCCAAAACAATAGGATTAAGTTGGAAACTTACGCCTTGACCTGCCGCTACAGCCAACCTCAAGGGAAAAATATCAGGAGCACATGCTTGAATCACTCGAAATTTTATGTCGGTACTAGGTACTCCGATTTGTGTGTCATCATCTTTATCATCATCATCATCTAAGCCAAAAGACGACCTTTGCTGGACAAAGGCCTCCCCCATGGATCTCCACAGTGGATTTATGTATAATTTTTTTTCTTCATTGATCACTTCACGAAGAATTACTATTACTATAGTAACAGTAAACTTAAATATTAAACAGTCCAATTTTTTTTAAAGGACTTAGGGCCCTAAATTGTTTTTTTTTTCAACCTGTACCACAGTACAGTCGGCAGCAGATCAACCTACCCAAATCTGTCAAATTTCTCCAATGAATATTGATCCTTATAACCAAACGATAAAGTTCAAAATTGATTATAGAAATTTGACAGTTTTGGGTAGGTTGATCTGCCGCCGTGTGTACACTACAGTGCCGGTATACTACAAGGTTGCCTGGAAGAGATTGCTTGTTAGCAATAAGCCGTCTATCTCTACTAGTATGAGTAAGAGTAGAGTAGAGTAGATAGTACAGTCATCAGCAAAGGTAACTGATGATTGGTCAAGTGTCAAAATATGAAATTAGTATGAAAATCAAAACTTTGTAAACGCATATCGTAAAACTTTCGAGTGTCTACTAGTACCTGCAGATTTTGGCTGTAGTTGTATAGAAAATACCGACTTACACTATCGAAACTTAATTTTGAAATCTAGTAAACATCATCTACTTTTGCTGCTGACTGTACGTACACAAGGATAAAAATAAGTTAATGTCATCATTATGTACTGTCAACGTCCATACAATCTTGTAGTTACCGAATGCGATATATTTATTTTAAAGGCATGCTAAGGTAAAGGCTTTAATTCTAAAGTTATAGCCTTCTACCGGACGGTTTTAAAGTACATTACATTAGTATCTCTTATTATCTTGTTTGAATTCTCTTGTTTAAATGTTTTAATCTCATTAATCTATTTCTCGAACCCACTAGAATAACTTCACATTCAGCCACTTGTCTTGATAATGTTTTTACAGACTATGACCCTGTTTCTAAGTCAGTCATTAGTAAGCTTACGTCTGACCATTGCGGTTTAAAGGTGACCTATGATTTTAATGTTAAGGATGAGCCAAAAATAGTGAACTGTAAACCAGTTACAAAGGAGCGAGTAGAGCGTTTTAAAAATAATATATCGAGTAAAATTAATGCATTGCCATTTGGACAAGATGATCCAGATGTATTATATACTAATCTTTTTAACTTCATAAAGACTGAATATGACCAAGTGTTTACACAAAGAACAATCAAAATAACTCATAAACTTAAGTTCTGTGACTGGGCCACGACTGGTATATATAAAAGTAGAAATAAATTGTATGATTTATATAGTCTAAAACAATATAACCAAAATTCTAATTTTACGGAATATGTAAAGAATTATTCGAAAATATTTAAGAAAATATGTATAGTAGCAAAATCTTATTATATTAAAGAAAAGATTAAAAAGTCCAACAATAAAATTAAAGCCACTTGGGACATTATAAACCGTGAAACAGGTAAATTTAAACCACGGGATAATACTTTCACTTTAAAAGTAAACGACAACTTAGTCAATTCAGATTCACATATTGCTAATATTTTTGATGATTTTTTTGTAAATATACCTGTGCTGACAACCTCAAATTTGGATTCATCACCAGAAGCTGCACAAGCATTACTCCAAAAATATGTACCAAAATGTAATGTTTCTTTTCAATTTAAATATATTGATTCAATGGATATTATAAAAACATTTAAATCACTGAAAATGAAAAACACAAGTGATTTGTGGGGCATCTCTATAAAAGTAATTAAGAATATTATACATTCTATTGCATCATATCTTGCTGAAATTTTTAATAACTGTGTGAATAAAGGTATCTTTCCCGATCTTATGAAGTTTAGTAAGGTCATACCTTTGTTCAAATCGGGAAACAAAGAAGACCCCAGTAACTATCGACCCATTTCAATACTACCAACTCTAAGCAAAATTTATGAAAAAGTTATATTTGAACAGTTGATGTCGTATTTTAACATAAACAACCTTTTACATAATAAACAATATGGATTTACAAAGGGTCGTTCTACTACTGATGCAGGTGTTGCTCTATTAAAACATATATTTGATGCCTGGGAGAAGTCTCAAAACGCCCTTGGAGTGTTTTGCGACTTGTCCAAGGCTTTCGATTGCGTTGAGCACAAAACTCTGGTGATGAAGCTAAATTACTACGGTCTTAAAGATTTCGCACTAAATTTAATTCAGTCGTATCTTAGCTCTCGAACACAAACTGTCGATATTAATGGAACTAAATCATCTGGTTCTCATGTAAAAATGGGAGTTCCACAAGGGTCCATTCTTGGTCCTTTTCTGTTTTTGATTTATATTAATGACTGGCCATTCTTTGTAGAGAACTTCTGTGAAATCGTATTATTTGCAGATGATACTTCACTCATTTTTAATGTAAGTAGGTGTAAGAAAAATTACGACGATGCACTCTCTGATGTACTCAGTTGGTTTACTATTAATAATTTGCAGCTTAATGCTAAAAAAACAAAATGTATTAATTTTAAATTACCAAATGTCAAAAATGAACCAACTGATATAAGAATAAACGGTGATCGATTAGATTTGGTAGACTCAACAGTTTTCTTAGGTATAACCCTTGACTCAAAACTTCAATGGAATCCTCACATTTCGAAATTGGCCGGCAAACTCAGTTCTGCTGCTTATGCCATTAGAAAAATAAGGCAGTTAACAGACGTTGAAACTGCTAGAACAGTTTACTTTAGTTATTTTCATAGTGTCATGTCGTATGGCCTCTTACTGTGGGGAACAGCGGCTGATATTGAAACTATATTCATTTTACAGAAACG
Organism: Eudonia lacustrata; assembly: GCA_947562085.1. Lineage (NCBI taxonomy): Eukaryota > Metazoa > Arthropoda > Insecta > Lepidoptera > Crambidae > Eudonia > Eudonia lacustrata. The sequence goes on along the minus strand of OX387317.1, from coordinate 1,096,567 downwards.
AGCAGTAAGAGCAATCTATAGACTAGGTTCACGAACTTCTTTAAGAAATCTTTTTAAAGAAATTGATGTCTTGACAGTGGCGTCTCAATTTATTTATAATTGTATAGTTCTTGTACGTTGTAATATCAATTCATTTGCTAAACACAGTGATGTACACAATTTTAATACTAGAAATAAGTCAAAACTTGCAATGCCACTGTTCAGGTTACAGAAGGTGCTTGGTTCTTTCTTGGGGCAAAGTATACACTATTACAATAAAATACCAAATACTGTACTAGATTTACCTTTAGATAAGTTTAAAAAACATGTAAAGTCTTCTTTATTAAAAAAAGGTATACAGTCAAAGAATATTTAGAAGATAAAACAGCCTGGCTATAATAAAAAACATATACATAATACTACTTATAAATAGTGTCCTGCAGATAACAAAATAGCGTTGCATTGAACATTACAATTAGTTTTATTTTTATTATTATTAACTATAGTTTTTTTTTGACTTTTACTAGTACTGTATGATATTGTAAAAAATTAAACTGGTAAATTATGTTTTTGCTGACTTAAATATTTTATTTAGTTATTTTTTATTTTTTGTGTTTTTTTACATGTTGTGATTGTCCTTTACATTTTGTGTTTTATTTGTGATGGAAAGTGTCCTTTATGATAGGGCTTTTTCCAATATTTATGACGCTGTAAGGGAGAAAAGAGCTGGACACTTGCTGAGTTTCTTGCCGGTTCTTCTCAGTACAAGATCTCCCGCCCAGAGTAGATAGACTTACGAACCGATGGCTTAAAATGACGTTCATAAGAGCTATTTGTAGCCTAAACTGAATAAATGATTTTGAATTTTGAATTTTGAATCGTTATTTTATTCTTACCGGAATATTATCCCATTCTTTTAGGAATTAATATCAGACTAAATTTTTAGCCTTGGTAAATATTTTATTTTTTGCCTAATCCCATGTAATACTTAAATGTCTTTCAATGGATATCGTTGTTAGATATCTTGGCTCAAACTTGAATTTATTATTCTACACACAACAGTCTAAATATCTAAGAAGTTTTTTTACAACATTTTTTTTTATAACATTGGGTACCAAATGTTGTTACATTTGGTACCCAATGTTATAAAAAAAAAAATGTAAAAAAAAAAAAAAAAACATTTTTTTTTAAACATTGGGTACCAAATGTTGTTACCTTTCGAGTGGTTTATGTATCCCTCCTCCCTCGGCCGCCTCGCAAGATGGACATAAAAGTTAATGGACTTACAAACTCAAGGATATTCGAGTTAAGAAAAAAATATAGCAAAGGAAATTATGTTTTACGTTAGATAAATCCAGATTTATATCGGTCAACGTTATTCTCCACAAGGGAGTCGAAATTGTGAAATTCGTCACTTTGTGTCGACACCGTTAATGTTGTAACCTAATTGTGTCAAAGAAATTCTTTCCAGACATAATTATTGGTTCGTTGTGGCTGGCGCCTAGACGTAATCTCATTAATGGACCTAATTTTTTATTTATCTTTATAAATGTCACTCTAATTTTTTGGAAAATTTCCAGTAATTTAAACTACCTATTTATTAATCTTTAGTATTTAGATAGTCAATTGTGCAAATTGAGTCGAATACAAAACAAGCTCAGTTCTATAATTATGCAAACACATGTTAATGTCTCCCATGTGTGTTGCTTGTTTTTCGTTAATAGGAAAATAAAATAATTATTTTATCTCAACTGAACTTTAAAAAAAAACAGAATAAATAGCAAATTAAAAACTAAATACCTATAAATAAAAGATGTCCTCCAACTGTGGGCTCATGGGAACGGTCCTAAGAATGCTGGCAACATTGCCCTTCTGTATTGCCAAGCTAATACGCTGACAGAGGTAGCTGCCAGCCTTCTTGTCACCGGATGCCTCAATAAGGCTAGCACTTAGTTCTTTAACAAGCTGCCTTGCCTCCGGCCTCCATGGAGGTGTATTGTTTTCAAATACATAAGACTATGCTCCTTTCCAGTTGTACACTTTCTATAGTGGAAGGCCGCTCTTCTTTAAAATTTTTCGCTTGTGCAATATAATATACAACCTTATTGCTGGTTTTCGATGTTGGGCAAACGGGTATTTATCCCATTTCCACTTTAGAACATAGAATATGGAACAGAATATAGAATATGTTACCTACTTACTACTTATTTAATTTGAAATAATATTGTTTGTCAGCAGTTGGGGAAACGATAACGCGATCGTTCTCAAACGTGGAAAAATGAGCGAGCTGTATACGTTGTGATCCAAGGCAATCAGAGATGCGGATGACCGTAGCCTGTGTCTGACAGTGACGAGCACCATTATCTCTCACATTGAGGAGAATGGGCACTTCATTACTCGATCGATAGGCATTGTAAAACAAATGTTTGATGTTTTAAGGTAACTAGGATAGGCTTTGTAGAACCTCATACAGACAAAAATAGGACTGCAACGCATTTCAATTGTAAGACAAATCAAGTGTTTTGGGACTGAATGAAGACTTTATAATTTTTAACAAAAAAAAACCGACTTTGAAAAACAGGAAACTTAAAAAAGTAAAAACAGCTCTAAAAAGCAAGAAATAATATTGAAATCATATTATTAATTACCTTGATACGCATATCACTTTTAAAGAAGGTCCTTTTAAGGAAAGGAAGTCCTCCATTAAATAGTAGTGTTTTAAAATACTTATTGAAAACATTAACAAACGCACTAGTCGATTTCTCTGGGATGCCATCATCAGATCCTGGTTTCCTTATCATGGTACCACCCTTGGGATATCTCCTTTCCAACAAAAAAATAATCACAAAAACACAAATGCTGAAAAAATTTCCACGAGCAGGGTTTGAACCTGCACCCTTCTGACATACCGGGTCAGGTGCTCTTCCAATTGAGCTATCGTGGTCAGCATTTGTGTTTTTGTAATTTGTTCGCAACAAAATTTGCGTTAAAAATTATATAAACATTTATAAATAGCTTGCCTACTTCTTAACTGATCTTTAGTATTAAGTAAAAAGTAAATAATGTTGAATAATTTCGGCGGGCTGGTTAGAACCACGATAGCTCAATTGGAAGAGCACCTGACCCGGTATGTCAGAAGGGTGCAGGTTCAAACCCTGCTCGTGGAAATTTTTTCAGCATTTGTGTTTTTGTAATTTGTTCGCAACAAAATTTGCGTTAAAAATTATATAAACATTTAAAAAAATAATCATCAAAATCGGTTCATAAACGACGAAGTTATCCGCGAACACACATAAAAAAAAATATACGAGTCGAATTGAGTAACCTCCTCCTTTTTTGAAGTAGGTTAATAAAATTAATCAATGATAAGACGTACGTAAACGTTCTTGAATGTGGCACCAGACGCCATTCCTGAACACGATATTGTGATCCAAGGTAATCAAAGGCTCGGACGACAGTCGTTGCGCCCGGAGGCTGTCTTTGACAGTGAAGAGCCCAATTCCTCTCACGTTAAAGAGAATGGGCAACTTCAAAACACCATTGTTATACATAGCAAAGCAAATGTTAACAAGATTAGGCATAGCAGAATTCACACACAGCATACAGACAAATATAGCAACCTAGAAAATATTTTTGGGACTGGATTAAAATTTGTTGAAATTAGTAAATGATTAGTCGTACGCGACTGTTGTTCATTCGTTCACCTGTCGTTATAAATATACTTGTAGTGTTTATTTAAAATGTATCTAGCTTCTCAGAAAATAAAACTTAATATTTATATGACAGCGCTTGAGGAAACTATACTGCGATTATTCTCAAACGTGGAAATGTGCGAGATATGTCGTAATCCAAGGCAACAAGAGACGCTGATGACCGTTGTCGCCGTCGTTGTTGCGCCCGAAGCCTGTCTTTGACAGTGATGAGCGTCATTACCCCTCACGTTGAAGAAAATGGGCACTTCATTACTCCATCGATAGACAATAAGAAACAAATATTTGATGTTTTAAGGTAGCAAGGTGAGGCTGCAAAACCCACATAATACAGACAAAACATGAGGCTGCAACTTTTTTCAATTGCAAGACAATTCAAGTGTTTCGGGTCTGAATAATGAGTTTAAAATTCATCATCATCATCATCATCTCAGCCAAAAGACGTCCACTGCTGGACAAAGGCCTCCCCCAAGGATATGAGGGGTATTTGCCGTAATCGCCACGCTTGGCAGGCGAGTTGGCGATCGCAGTAGGTTGAGGGTAACCTCAGAGAGATGCTGCTGCCCATCCTCTGGAATAGTCCCTTAGTCGGCTTTTACGACACCCACGGGAAGAGAGGGGGTGGTGCAATTCTTTATCCCCGGCACCACACAGGGGGTGTTTAAAATTATTCAATGATAAGTCGTACGTATACAAACGGCCTTAATTGTGAACGCCAGCGAGATATTGCTGGACACTATGTGATCTAAGGCCATCAGGGACGCGGACGCGTTACATTCCCTAAAATATAGTTGATCGAAGCGATGGCTAATTCATATGTCATACTCGTGAACGGGTGCCGCCTGTGGAGGCTGGTCTGCTCTTGCATACTTGTCTTATTTTTATTATTATTAACTATAGTTTAACTTTGTATTTTCTTAGACAGGTTTTGACTTTTACTAGTACTGTATGACATTGTAAAAAATTAAACTGGTAAATGATGCTTTTGCAGACTAAAATATTTAAATTGTTTATTTTTTCTTTTTTGTGTTTTTTTGACACGTTGTGATTGTCCTTTATATTTTGTGTTTTTATTCGTGATGGAAAGTGTCCTTTTATGATAGGGCATTTACCATTATTGTTGACGCTGTAAGGGAGAAAAGAGCTTGACACTAAGACTTGCTGAGTTTCTTGCCGGTTCTTCCCAGTACAAGGACTCCCACCCAGAGTAGACTTACGAACCTATGGCATAATGACGTTCATAAGAGCTATTTGTAGCCTAAACTGAATAAATAATTTTTAATTTTTGAATTTTTGTTGACCATCGTTGCGTCCGGAGCCTGTCTCTGACAGTAACGAGCACTATTTTATAAAATAAATAAATAAAATAGTTTTTTATTTCCTAAAAAAATACGTACATATATATGTATAGATTCCTATATACTATTACGAGTACCTATTCTCACGTTGAAAAGAAATGAGCGGTTGGGCACATCAATACTACATCGATAGCCATTGCAAAACAAAAGTTTGATGTTTTAAGATAAAAATAAGGCAAGGAATATGGCTAAGATTACAAACAAAGAATAGGGCTGCATCCTAGAAAATTTCAAGTATTTGGCACAGAGTTAATATTGATAAAAATTAGGCAATGATAAATGTTATGTGTTGGTATACCTACATACGTTCTAAAATTTGGAAATTACCAAGGTATTGCTGGACACTTTGTGATCTAAAGCAATCTGAGAAGCGGAAAACCGTCCGTCGTTGTGCCCGGAACCTGCCTCTGACAGTGACGAACCTAATACCACTTACGTAGAACAGAATATGCAGGCCATTGGACACTTCATTAATCCATACATGTACCTACATTGCAAAGTAAATGTTTGATATTTTAAGGTAACAAGATGAGGTTTTGCAGAACTTTCAGCATACTACACATATAAGGCTTTATAATAAACAAAAATAAGGCTGCAACTTAGAAAAATCAAGTATATTTGGTCGACTGGATTCATATTTATAAAAAGTACGTGTTGGTATTGAATAATATTTACATGAGAGAAGCATAATTTTTGTTCCTGTGTGTTATGATAGCTGTGATCAAGTAAGGTTATGAAGTGACAAAGTAAACAGCATATTAATAATAATCTACCATCTACTATCGTACTTATCTTCACCAATTATCCTTAGCCTGTCACCCTAACAACGATGTTAGTGACATTGTCGTGTTACGGTATTTAGAGATAGACAGATTTGCCAGTTCGTTAGCTGATAGAAATGAGGAACACTTACAATAAGGTGAGATGGAAATTCTTCAGAAATAAAATTCGCCGTTGTGTGTAAAAGAATGTTAAAACTTTCTTTCGAAATCAGTATTCAGTATTCGTCACCCTTAATGTATCATCATCATATTCATTGGATCGATTTTGAGCTCTCGTTTCTTGAATTCAGAGCACATTTTATTGGTGGAGCGCCACTCGTACGCGCGGCGGGTGCACTTGAAATGACAGCCACAGCCACAAAGATGGGCTGGAAGAGATCGTCATAACTGTGGCTTTATATTTTTTCTTTTATATTACTGAGTCGATAAACGAGCCTACGGCCCACACCGCAGCCTATGGATGCTTGAAACCAGGGTTTGGATTACCGGTGTTTTCAAAAACCGGTTCTACATAACTAGTTTTTGTACCGATAAGTACTCGAGTTGGTACTGGTTAAATTATACATAAACAGCTAATATTGTGTAGCTGCGGCACGACCCTTCCCATTCTTTTCCCATTTTATTTTAATTATGCATAAAAAATACATTAAATCAATAAAATATTACACACACTATCATGTATTTGACACACACGCATATGTATATATTATTATACTCTTTTCAAAAATTTCAAAATGGAAGAGGAGCGAGCGGCCGAAATCTGTCAATGCCAATCCAAACTCACATTCTATCTTTTATAATTTTCCATTGCTTAGGATATAATCCGTGCAGCTTTAATAAAATTACGGTCGAATTTCGACCACTGGCCGACCACTAGTAGATTGTTGTTTCATAAAAAACTTTTAGATAACAACAAATGAACGGTCAAAGCCACTCAAACCTACATTTTGCTTGTTGTTGATGATGATGTTTGTGTCACCATTATAAATTATCCTTGCCACTTCCAGTGCCTGCGCTGACGTGCTTGGCTCTTGCCGGTAACGAGTGTCGAACGGCACCGGCCCATGCAGTCGGGGCGCGACCAGAGCAGATGCTTTTAGCATTATTTTCGTTGCACATTCACAAATTATGTGTTTATAGCTCTTAAAAACAATGTGCCACCATAATTTAAACCTTATGATATTGCAATAAGATTGAAAATCAACGACAATTGTATGACGCTGTGGACCAGTTAAAGTGTTAAGATATGCTCTGTTGTTCTGTTAATATTCTTAGTAATTGGCTCGCATTAATAAAAATCTTTATTACATATAAAAACTCCTCCAGGTCCATATCATCACCATCTTGACAGAGCCTGTCGCCATAAAAACAATGTTAGTGACATTGTAATGTTACGGTATTATTAATGTTAGTGTTGTCTTCCGATACGATAAGTAATTGCCAAGGGTTGAGTGTATTCCAGGTGAAGTGCGCTTCTGTATGCAATTGATGTAATCACCACTTACCATCAGGTAAGATCAAAGACCCACGCTTCATCGTTAGGAAATAAAAAAACGCAAATTAGGATGTATTATGTGCTCGAATTTTCCGCGTTTTCGATTAAATACTGTCTAAACTTTCTTTACCAAGCATGTTAATTATGTAACATTGACAACTATTTTATTTGAATGCATGCACACACGTAAAGAGTTTGTGTGCTGAAATGTCGCTATAACACTTTTTTTAATGTCGATTCTGGTTACAATAAACGCAATAGTATGTAGGTACAAGCAGATAACAGTATAACAGTTTAAAACATTCCTCTGCGGGCACAAAGCAGACTTGAAAAGGAAACGGAACTCCAAAGACAAAGAGCGCGTAAAAAGCGGCGCGCTGCTAGCGGACGCAGAATGATCTCATTCTTTATTCCGTCCACCGCTCCAACCGCATGAAGCGCTGTAGTTCCCGCGGCGGGCTCGCAGTTGATAAGCGAATGAAAAGAAACTATAGTGGTTCTTGTTAGTAAAAGGTTTTAGGTGAATGATCCCATCTGGTGGCCTACCATAGGCTCCTAGGCATAGCAACCCTTCATGTCAGTACAATCCAGAGCTCTGATTCTTTCAACCAGCTCGGGCGTGGTAGATAGAAGGCCAGGTGCCACCCCAATCTTTGGACAATTGCCGCCTGTACACGAATTCAGGGAAACCAATACAAAATGAACAGACTGGTTTCCCATTCAATGACAGGCCCTTTGTGGTAAACAACTGAATGCTCAATGAAAGGGCGGATCTAACGATGGACCGTAGCTACATACATCTATTTGTGGTAACGGGTAGATCATTCACGTTTTCACATTGGTTCTGAATAATATATTTATTGTTAAGTTGGCTCTACGGTAAAATAAAATTTGTCCGCAATGTTGCTAATTAGTTGTGTGTTCTGTGACAAATGACAATCGTAATTAGCTTCTACTTATTGGGTAGGAGAATGAAAATATACATTTCACTTATTTCCAGACTCCATTAGGCTACCTGCAAATGAAAAACATCCATACAAATTATACAATCAACATAATAATGATTCAGCATTCATAATGGTATTCGCATGAATAAGTCCGCGGGGAACGAAAATATTCAACATGACGGATAAAAATATTTTTTGAAGCCATTGAAATTAGGATGATTCGGCGCCGGCAAGCCGCGCTCCGCTGAATAGCGTTTCCAAATGCTGATATACAACTTTCAAAAGCTCTTTACGGTATTAATCTTTTCATATTATTGATGCCTACAATGTTGTTGTTAAGATAAAGACACAAACAGATATCTGTAGATGAAAAAAAGTGGATGTTGCGATTGATAGTTCTCATGATAGTTAATTCCAAAATGTAAAACTGTTACTCAGCCACAGCTAATTTTGAAATTGTTTGTTTTAAAGTTTTTGGAACAAATTTTTTTTAAACAAATAAAATAAAATAAAAGTATTTATTTTTACTTTTTATATTTTGTAAATGAGCATAGGTAAATAATGGATGCTTCGATAAAGACTGTTATTAATGTGTTAATAGCGCATCATTATAATTATATTTAAATAAAAAGTGGGAAACAGTAAAACAAATTAAATACGGGTAGACTAACAAAAGGAAAGGGGCAAACAAAAATTAACATCAAAAACTTCTAGTTCTAACAGTCTCTGAAACCAACTTTAAACAATCCATTTTTGAAATATTTCCTTATACATAGATCCAATGGTGTCAGCTTTTTTGAAAATTCCGGGCCGCATGCCTTATATTCACCACAGTGGTATATTTTTTTATTAAAGCTCATAAGTGCCTTAAGTGTATTCACAAACGTTTATACGAATGTGATCCAGATCCACAATATCACATCTGAAATAAAATATTCCGCTAACGTCTATAAGTCAAACCAGTCCTTACAGCTATTTGCATAGCACACTTTACTCAATCGCGAAGGAATACTAAATCCGCTTGATTTAAATAATCAGAGCCGGCAAATGTTTTATCTTGTGTGATGTTGTCTTAATTTACCTAGGGGGGCAGAATTGGGAGGTGTGGTATCTCCATCTGAGTGAGATGGAAATAGGGAATACGTATGTCACCACAGAGTATGTCACCCTACCCATACAGTTACTAAACGTTTAAAAAGCGAGATAGAGAGGGAATAAATTGTTTCTTGAACTCCATTTGCTTAAAGTTTTTCTGGAATTGGCATTAAGCCCGGTACTCACCTAAGTGATGATGGGCAGAAAGGAGAAAGGATATGACGTAAAAAATAAAGCGGGGAGAAGAATATAATAGAATTTCTTTGCGTTTCAACAAGAAGCAAAAGTTCGGCCCATTATCAACAATAGCATGCAAATACTATCAATATATTTTTATAATAATAGTAATAATAGTTATTATTATTTTTATGTTTTATTAATATATAACCTTATAATATTAAATACTTATAAAATACAGTGAAAAAATTAAACGCCTGCCCGACCCAGCCAGGAATCGACCGCTGACGAGCACTGACCGCTATGCTACCGAGAAGGCTGACGAAAGCGCTGAATTTTGTCACTGCTTTTAAATTTTTTGAATGTTTTTTCAGCAGCAGAGTGCCATCTATCCAACGGTCATTGCAACCGATGGCCATGTAGATTCATCTTTACAGATGAAATTTGATAACACAATTTAATTTTTTCACTGTATTTTATAAGTATTTAATTCAGTTTCAGTGCAGCAATTAGCACTTAAAATAAAAAAAGTAAAACTTATAATATTACACACAAAATATGACTATTGCGGAATCATTACGGATACAGGGAGGTTTGTTGACTAGCAATCGTAAGCAACTTACAGCGGGATACCGAAAACATACAGGTCTTTTCTTTGGAGATAGCTTGCTGATTGCTTCAGACGGCATTTATACAGCATTACTAGACTTTTGTGGGCGGCGAGTACCTTAAAATAGTTCCTCGAGCCGTGTAGTTGAAACACAGTCACAGGTTTTCTAGAGACGAACATTCCGTACCAGTGTGTGTTCTCGTTCTCTAGTAGATTCTCCGAGTGTTTACATCGGATCGACTTAGAGGTCGTTGGTGAAAAGGGGCATTAAAAATACAAAAAAGGTTAAATATAGATAGATAGATAGATAAATAAATAACACGCTTTATTATTCACATACATAAAAATCAACATTACAAGAATTTTAATTCAGAGGCGGAAAGGCTCAAAAAGGTAAGAAGAATACTACATTCACGTACACGTTTCAATACAACTATCTGTCTGTCAGTTGAGTTCATAAACTAGACTTTGCGATGATAACAAACCATTCAGGTTTTCATAAGGCTTTCAGTCCATTTGCTTTTCAATTATTCAAAAGCTCTCATTAGGCTTATGAGATGGTTTGACTTTGGTTTTGCGGGTGTCCATGGGCGGCGGTGATTACTTTCCATCAGGTGACCCGCCTGCTCGTTTGCCTCCTTTTAAAATAAAAAAAAAAAATATCTCTTTTAAGCCAATTACGAGTGCCTCTTTCCGTTTGATATTAATGCGAATAAGCTGATCCTCTGAATGTCAGCGTGAAGGATAAAAGCCCATGCATGCAAGTTACCTTGCATATTAGCAAGAGATTTAAATAAAGTATTATTATATTTATATTTCTAGTTACCATTGAAATTAAAATGATTCTTTGAACGGATCGTCTCATGTTTTTTTCCACTTAATAGTTTGTTTAGATTTTTTGTATTGTTGTGTTTTGTGTCCCGACCGAAAAGACACCATGAGAGCCAGTTGCTGAGGATTTCGAGTAAATTACGCTTCTATTTTTAACCCAATCGTTAGTTACCACCAGGTAAAACGAAGACCAAACGCTTCCCTGTTGCGAAATAATAAAATAAAGCCCGATCTTGGAGCTCCTTTTTGGAGTCAAGATTTTGTCTAAGGCAAATGACATGGCTATTTAAGTAAAAGATATAACTTTAAAAATTTCCTGTCACAAACTGAAGCGCCGGGAGGCATTGTCAGGGCTAATGAGGCATTACGTATCTCCAATTCGAGGTTAACAGCGCACGCGACGCCTTGGCAGCCTCGGATGCAATCGTGACAAATAATTTTGAGCTCAAATATGAGACTAAAAGCTACAGTGTCCTTATGTAACTCAACTCGAAATTCAAATTCAAATTCAAATTCAAATTCTTTTATTTTGTGAAACATAGGTATGGTATGCGGTCTTACACAATCAAATCAGAGCCACTATGATCTGCCTCAAGAGCATACAAAATATATTGAAGTTACAGTAATATTATTTATACAACTACAATTATTTCCAATAATTATTTTTAATTATATTTATGATTTAGAATGCAAGCAATAAGTATTCTTGAATGACAATGTTATCTACTAAATAATATTTTACATATAAAATGACATTGATTAAAATTAAAATTGTACAATAACAATTATAATTAAAATTAAAATGTAAAATTAAATAATTATTTATCCCTATCATTGAAAAATTCCGCTATAGAGTAATAACATTTTTTAATGATTTGTGCACAATGCGCTTTTAAATTTGTGAAAATTTTCAGTTTTTTTAATTTCTTTTGGTAAGTTATTTATTATTTTTGGTGCCATACACACAACTCCTTTTTATAGGAAACTAGTTATACAAGGATTTAAGCATAGCTGATCCTTAGTGCGTGATCTGTGGTGACTTTCAAATAGATTTCTGTTACTTCGCGCAAACAGGGCTATTTCATAAATGTACATGCATGGCATTGTCAATAAATTTAAGCGAATGAAGTGTGGCATACAAGTATCTGTCTGTTTCAATTGGCAAATTGCTCGTATACACCGCTTTTGGGCTCTAAACACAACCTCCCTGTCCGTAGCATTACGTTGATGCCATATAGCAGAAGAGATGCCACATAACCGTGGTAAGCCATAACCACTGTTGATTCATTAGTAACTTTACGAAGCATGTATAGAGCATAGGAAAATTTACTAAGCTTCTTACATATTGAGTCTATTTGCCATTCCCACTTAAGCCTACTATCCAAATATAATCCTAAGATTTTTACCACTTTAGTGGCTTCAATATTAGTATCATGGTATTTAATGTTTAGTTTAAAATTACTATTATTACTATTATTACTTATTCTAAAATTCATGACCTTTGTTTTCCCCAGATTAATAATTAAATTATTATATTTTAGCCATTTAATTGCACTGTACATTGATAAGTTAATATCGGAATTTAATTTGTCAAAACTGTTTGTGCTTACCACTACATTGCTATCATCTGCAAATAGCACCATAGGGTGAGTAATCGCCTTAGGAAAATCATTTATGTACATTATTTTTTATATTTTTTTTTTTTATATTAGAAGGAGGCAAACAAGCAGGCGGGTCACCTGATGGAAAGCAATCACCGCCGCCCATGGACACCCGCAAAACCAGAGGAATCACAGATGCGTTGCCGGCCTTTAAGGAAGGAATAGGCTCGTTTCTTGAAGATTCCTAAGTCATATTGGTCCGGAAATACCGCCGCTGAGAGCTGGTTCCACAGCACTGTAGTTCGTGGTAAAAAATTACGTGAGAAACGCACAGTAGTAGATCGCCATCCATCAAGATGGTGTGGATGGAAAGACAGTCGATTGCGTGTAGTGCGGTGAAGGAAATCAGCGGCAGGGATCAAACCGAACAATTCCTCAGAGCACTCCCCATGATAAAGGCGATAAAATATACAGAGAGATGCAACGTCTCTCCGAAGGGCCAGTGGATCGAGCCGACCAGAGGTTACCACGCCGCCGACAACTCGAGCAGCTCTGCGTTGAATGCGGTCAAATGGGAGGAGTTGGTACTGGGGCGCTCCAGCCCAAAGATGGGAACAGTATTCCATATGAGGCCTGACCTGTGCTTTGTAAAGCTGTAAAGATGGGTCGGCGTGAAATAAATTAAGAACAAAAGTGGCCCTAAGACACTTCCCTGCGGGACACCAAATCTTACTGTACGCGCTTGCGATTCGTATGTTTTTTCGGTTTTGGAAATGGGACATATATTGCTTATTTGGGTTAATTGGTTTCGTTCGTTCAAGTATGATTTTATTAAGTTTAGTGCATTACCTCTTATACCGTACAAGTTTAGCTTATTCAACAGTCTACTATGGTTTACTAAATCAAATGCCTTCGACATGTCCAGGTATAATGCTGCTACTGGTTTTCTTCTATCCATTTCCATCATTATTTTATACAAAAAGTCATAAATGGCCATATTTATGTTGAAGGTTTTCTTGACTATGTATATAAAAGGGTACGTATTATAATGCCGAACTTTCATAATACTTACAACTAAAATCTCTACGCTTAAACATCGAAAATCAAAAAATACGAAATACCTATAGCTGTCTACTCCAAGTCACACATCTACTGCTTTCAGAGGAAGTTTCCGATACGCAGCGACAAAATGCTGGAACAATATTCCTCCACCGATGAGGGACCTGCAAAGTAAAAATAGTTTTAAGAATAAACTGAAATTGTATTTGTCTAGTTTTCAGAGTGCGCAGGAGACTTTATTGTTAGATACAAGCGCATTATAACAGCTCTTACCTTGTTTGTCTGTCCCAAATGCATGTTTCATTTACGATACGAGGCGTCTTGTAATGGCTCCTTAAACTGTTTAGCAATGTGTCGTTATAGAAATAAAAGTAGAAATTATTTATTGTATAACTGTGTACAATATAGTTCTTCTTCCTAGTTGTTGTATTATATGCATTCTGTTACCCAAATGTGACGTAACTTTTGTTTGTTAGTCTATTAATAATATTAATTTTTACAAACCATTTTGTCTGTCTGTCTGTCAATGATTATCATTGTTGTTGTCTTGTTTTTTTATTATTCTTTTTTATTTTTATTGTACCGTTGGATGTAGGGATTTAGGATATACAGCCTATATTTTTAATCTTCTATTATTGTTTTTATATATATATATTATTTTTATTTTTTTACTTTTGTGTGTTACGCTTATGTTGCTATCGCAGCATCACTGAAACCGGTTCCGACGGAAGATCAGCGCTAACCTCAAGGCTAGCATCTTGCTGAGTCGGAACCGTTTTGGGACTCCTGTTTTTTTTTTAAATTTCCACTTTGATCTTTATGTTTAAACTGTTATGTCCTAAATAAATTTATTTTCATTTCATTTTCATTTCATTTCATTTCATTCATTTCATTTCATTTTCATTTCATTTCTATACCCGATATATTGAAGTTCGATATGTCTATTTTCAAAAGACCGAAAGTTCAAAATACCGAAAATTAAAATATCGAAAGTAACTTTTTACAGCGAGGGTAGATTTACATTATTTAAATACGTCTTCGTCTTTTCTCTTAGAGTTCATTGGTAGTTACTGTTAGCTCCGAGTAGGTCATTAACTTTATTGAAGTGCTAAGTTATCATTGTACGGGTACGTATCGTATTGTATAAAATTAAAATATATAAGTTTACAATGCATAAGTTCAAAATACCTAAAATCAAAAAATAGAATGGTTAGAACAACTAATAACCAAAATCCATACGGTTCATAATCCATAATCGTCCAAATACATACAATTAAAATGTATAAGTTTACAATGTATAAGTTCAAAATAAGTAAGTTGAGAAAATGATTGAGGATACTAGCTATCCTACTCCTGTAGGTCACGTGATAGGTTAGAACAGAAAGCAAAAATTACCAAAAAGAAACTCTTTCTTCTCACGTGACCTACAGGAGTAGGGCAGCTAGTATTGCTAGAAATTGATAGATAAACTAAATATATAGGTATATATTGTGATAGTTATGAATTTCAAACTTAGACTAGTTGATTATTATGTATTCTAAGCAGTATATATTTTAATTATTATAGATTTTGAATTTTAGGTATTGTCAGTTTATGCATTTAAAACTTATGCCATTTAAGTTTATGTATTTTGAATCATTATATTTTTTGATTTTAGGTATTTTGTAAATATGTAAGTATTGTAAACTTATATTTTTAATTTTATACATTATGATACGTACCCCATTGTACAATGAGTGAAAAACTAGTTAGGTATTTCAGCTATAGGTATATAAATCTTCGGGATTTTATACTTTCGGTCTTTTGAACTTTCGATATTTTAAACTTTCGGCCATATAAACATTCGACCGTCCATTCATAGGTCTTGTGATAATCGGTATTTTGAACATCGGCATTATAATACGTACCCATATTAATTATGTAGCTGCTGTATTAGCTCAATTTGGAAGAATAATGGGTTCCTTAGTGAACTATTATGTGGGTCTCTCACTCAAATAACATTAAAAAGCGGTTTAAAGAAATTGTTTAGGATTGACTTTGTTGACGTTTAGGAGGATACTTTCAATTCTCTTTCAATTAAAATAAGAATTAGATGAATTGGAATGATTGTAAGTGAAATTTCTAAGAATGTACCTACTGAAATAATTTCAATGGGGCTAATTAAAGAGTTCATTCAAAAGAAGCATCAATAATAATTTAATATTAATTTTAATTTGCCTGTGATGGTTATTTCCCTTAAAAGTTAACAATTTCGAGTAAAACTCCTGTTTTATATTTTACAGTATTTCCTTATAAAACCACTTATTCTGGCTTTAATAAAATATATATGGACAACCTATTCCCTTAACCGTTGCCCCTATAAACAACTCGAAAAGGTCTAATCCGCACAAAGATAGTTTCTGTGTAATTATTTCGGCCTTCTGAGAATAACGCCGCTCTAAATGTGATCTAGCTGTCTGGGCGCCGAACTGGCGTCGATTATTAATGTGCTGTTAACACTACAGGTAATAGTTCTGTTAACCCCTCTTGAAAGCTAATACGCATTTGCTGGCGGAGGGTTCAGTCAGCAGTCGAATGTTACTTATTATTCAGTACTAAAATGCAAAATTTAATTTAAATAACACTAGGGTGTTACACAGAACAGACTATCTTAGGGCTTGGTATCTTTATATTAATACGTGAAGCAAAAACTTTGTACCTTTATCGAAAATTGCGCGGCCGCAGTAGTATGAAATTTCGCACTTATAGTTTATATAGAGAAGGAGTACAGATTGTTATTTTTTTTTTATTTATGCGAAAAATACATTAAATCAATAAAATAAACATTACACACAATACCATGTACTCGTATTTGACACACACGCATGTATACTCTTTTCAAAAATTTTAAAAATGGAAGAGGAGCGAACGGCCGAAATCTGTCATGCCAATCCAAACTCACATTCTATCTTTTTTTAATTTTTCATTGCTTTTAGGATACAATCCGTGCAGCCTTAATAAAATTACGGTCGAAATTCGACCACTGGGCGACCACTAGTCATTAGAAACAGCCGTTTTAAAAATAAACTTTTTTACATAATAATGTTATATCTTAGAGTTTCTTGCGCCCATTCTTCTCCACAGGTAAAAAATAGACGTCCTGAATAGGACGTCCTTGATAGTAGGTAAAAAATGTATAGACGATTCAAAAGCACTTTTCGTAAGTTTAATTAGATTGACTTTGATTTTGATCTTGAGTTTTGTTTTTAATTTGATATTGAATCAATTGTCTTGTTTAGTTTATATAAATAAAATTAAATATTGCTGTGTTTGTCTCATATGCGTTCTTATACCGTTCAACCTATTGCAATGAAATCTTGGTAAGCTATTGAGTGCCCGCGAAAGTTTCTAAGTTGGTTAAATAAACCAAAATACTAAATCGATTGAGAACATGAGAGAGCTCATGAAAAATAAAAATAGGTAAGCAGTTTGCTTCGGCATTCCGTCCGGGACATTCAGCTTTCTTCTCCAGCACAACCTTTCACGATTATCTTTACTCTTTCTCTTACGCTGTCAAGGCGCCATGTTCACAAAACAAGACGACTGCAGAAAGTAACAATCATACAAACTCGCTCAAGTAACGCATACAGACCCCCGCTCAATCCTCTATATGCCACTACACATTTACAGAATACACTAAACATGCACTCTAGTCACGCCCAAGACACGTTCTCGTAGAACAAGGGTACGACGAGCCGGTTCACACGCGCTCCAGAGAGAATCTAGTAGGGCACGGGGACACGCACTAGTGCGTGACGCTGTTTCCTCTAGAAAACCTCCGAAGGTGATACGTTTCATGCGGCTTGACTCGCCGCCCCCAAACAAGCCCGGTGAAGCTGAAAATCTCTCACGGACACGGACAAATCTCGGACCATCGCGAACAGTCTGAACGCAGGTGTTGCGAAATTTCGTGTCCGTGAGAAGTTGTCTCGGAGGAGCTCGATGGCGCAGTGGTTAACGCGCTCGGTCTGCAAGTGCTGAGGTTAAGCAACTTTCTCAAAGACCGGTTATCCGGTAATCCTATAAAGGATGGGTGACCAAAAGTTTATCATCTCGAGCTCCTCCGTGCTTCGGAAGGTACGTAAAGCCGTTGGTCCCGGCTGCATTAGCAGTCGTTAACAACCACCAAGCCGCACTGGGCCCGCATGGTGGTTTATGGCATCATGTGTACTTTATAGGGGCCAGTGCAGCGAGATGACGGTAGCTGCCGAAATTGAAAATCGAAATTGAAGAACTAGTGGCCGAGCCCAACATTATCGCTGAAATTAAGACACATAGGCTTCGCTGGTTCGGCCACGTAGAAAAGCCCGCGTGGTTGTTTCTCAAACAACCACGCGAGAGAGAACGCTCTCTGTCCATCCATAAGGAAGGCTCGTGCCCCAGCAGTGGGGACATAAAAATGAGCTGGTGAGGAGACGTTGTATATGTGTGTGTCGCTTATCTTCTGGGGGTCTCCGTATTTTGTGCCATGTAGCTAAAGCTATTATTGAACGCGGTTGATAAAACTTTACCAGATAGTTAAGTAAAAAATATTAGTAAAAAATACTACCGTTCACTTTAAAAATACATTTGAATAAAATGTAAAAAAGAAATAATGTCATGCGTCACATTGATATTGAGTGTTTTTGACATAAATCTCTGTAGGTACATTTAAAAACGTAAGCCAATAATGTATACCAGAAAACATCACGGTGCTTTTATGAAAACGTATTTTTACAATTGCCAAACCAGAGTGTTTGCATTAAGCACATTTTGAACAGTAGCTATTCAATTTTCAATCTTATTTTCCAACGGTAAGGTCTATGTGGCCAAGCAAACGACATTAGCATGTTTGCTGATGAAAACGGTGCTGCGGGTTTGTAAACCTCGCAACGTGAAAATAGTTTTGTAAATATGGACCTTATGTGTATACAGAAAAGACCATTTTACTTCCTAGTCACTTTATTTGTCTAGGATCTACTTTTTCATCATGGCCGTACGTCATACTTGCTAATTATACGAACACGTTGAATATGGAGTTTTTGCGATAGTATGTAATTATTTTCAGCGGTATAACTAATTGCTTTATTTATTACATAATGGTTTTTGTTTTGCAACAGTTCTGTATGAAAATAATTTTATAAATTTGAATACGAGGTGTTTTGCAATTGAGTACTAAAAGCGTGTAGGTCTTCCAATAATCTAACGTAGGAAAAGAAAATATCTTACTAAGTATCTTGCCGGTAAGTACTTCTCTGTGCACATCTGTCACTTGCGAACCGATAGCGTAGTGATATTTACATTCAAAATTTAAAATTATATAATCAGTTTGGGCTACAAAAATTAGCTCTTATGAATGCCACTATGCCATCGATGCGTAAGTCTACACAGGGTAGAAATCAAAATAACCATAACTTAAAGTTCATAATTTTTTCTTGAATACTCGTATCTCGTGATTGGCAACCGTTACTTGAAAAGTAGTCTACGGGATTACGACAGTAGCTTTATTTATCGGCTTAATCCTAAGTAGCCAATGTTATATTAACACAAAAAATTACCTTTCATATAAAAAAGATCAACAAACATACACAAAGCAACCGAAACATTTTCGCAAGCTAACAATCGAATCGTACTGCCGCAGAATTTCTGTTATTCCTGCGATTTCCAACAGTGGCCGTCTAAAATAAACAAAAGTTGAACCAATAAGTTTTAATTAAGCGCATGGGCCCGCAAACATCCACCGCAACTTTGGCCGACGGACGCTCGGTCACACTTTCCATTCACCATACTAGAGTTCCTGACGCTGATATGTAAGTACATATGAAAGTAAAGTCTTAGCCTTTATGCTGTCTCACTGCTGGGCAAAGGCCTCAATCATTGAAATCAAGTCAACGCTACAAATTGTAGGTACTGGCTTAATCAGCACGCTGTATAATAAGTAAGCGGTGGCCAACCCCTCCGTTATAAAGATGCTCAGAAAAGGAATATGAAAAAAACCGACTTCAAAAAACAGGAAACTCAAAAAAGTAAAAACAGCTCTAAAAAGCAATAAATAATATTAAAATCATATTATTAATTACCTAGATACGCATGTCAGTTTTAAAAAATGTCTATTGAAGTCGGGTGGTTGGTGGTCGGCTGGGGGACAATTTTGTTTCATTTAAACTTTTATAGTTGTTCCATTATTTTCACTTTTATAAAAGCCCCACCCGACTTCAGTAGACATTTTTTAAAACTGACATGCGTATCTAGGTAATTAATAATATGATTTTAATATTATTTATTGCTTTTTAGAGCTGTTTTTACTTTTTTGAGTTTCCTGTATTTTAAAGTCGGTTTTTTTTGTAAAAAAAATATTTTATTTTACGATTTTTAGTGATGGGTAGACGTAGACCTAACAAAGATGCTTCTCGGATGAGGAAACGATGGCCTAGTAGGTAGTGGTATTCCTATGTAAAACTTCAATCTTAATTAGATATATTATTTTTATACGAACCAAACATTTTGGCATATTGAACCGTATAAAGTAAGCCCAACAAAAGGTAACTGCTGTAAATCGTTGAGGAATTCCCTCGACTGTCTATGGTCTCCATCATCAGATCTGAAATGGCACTTATAACCCATATACATATACATATAGCTACTGTAAAACGTTGAGGAGTCCTCTTGACTGTCCTTCGTCTTCATCATCAGACCTCTAATGGCAGTCACAACCCATCCAGGTGTAAAGTTCTCATCAATACAAATTAATCAAGCCCAAACACCATGTAATTGCTGTAAATCGTTGAGGAGTTCCCTCGACTGTCTTTCGGCTCCATCATCAGATCGACTCCAGACCTTCATTAAATAGTAGGCTTTAAAATACTTAATGAAAACATTAACAAACGCACTAGTCGCCCCTACAACTTTCGTAAGTTCCCCTCGATTTCTCTGGGATGCCATCATCAGATCCTGGTTTCCTTATCATGGTACTATCCTTGGGATATCTTCTTTCCAACAAAAAAAGAATCATAAAAATCGGTTTATAAACGACGAAGTTATCCGCGAACACACATAATAAAAATATATATATATATATATACGAGTCGAATTGAGTAACCTTCTCCTTTTTTGAAGTCGGTTAAAAAGTGCATGATTGAGCCCTCTCGTTGGAAAGCCTTGGCAGGGAACCGGCCAGAGTGGAGGACTAGTGCGGGAAAACGTCTGCACCTTTGAAAACGAACGAAGGCGCGATCTAGATCATAGACGTGACCAGCTGAAAAGTAAACCGCCTGCAAATATACAGTTCAACTATATCAATGGCACTCTTACGTGCACTATATGTGCGAGGACTTTTAAAGCTAAAATCGGTTATATTAGCCACATAAGAGCCTACCAGAAAAAGTAAGCAGAAATAGGGTCGCCGTAGCCGAAATCAGCATGGATGACATCATCATCATCATCACATATACACCGTGAAATTTAAGTCGTTGTTTTGCTTTAAGCAGGTGATAATACTCATATATAAGGACAACTATTTGTATTGGAGCAACCCTGAAATCTTTAAAAAAACCAGCTGTTTCATACATTTTGGGTGAGTAGGTAATAATGCAATCTATGGAACAGCTCAGTTAAAATTCACGGTGTATATTGAGAACTTGAAAACTGTGACCTGTGGAAGTTGAGGCAATAGTAACAACTTAGGCGTCACACAAGGTAAAGAAATAGCGATAGTCGATTGAGAACTATGTGTAACATAGTACTATATACTGGGTTGGTTTACATAAAAACTACAATGGATTATTCATTCTTCATTATTGTAAGCGCCAAATATTTAAGCTGCCGACGACGACGACGCTATGTAATAAATGTTGCAAATATGACGTGTTTTTAATGTTGAAGGCCTTTGCCCAGCTGTGGGGCAATATACATGTATGTAGTTTTTTGCATTTAGTATTTAAATTTTATGATTAATATTATTTTCACAGTGACGTAATCTCTCTAGCTTGCAACGTAAATCACAAAATACTAGAAAAAATCAACGAGGCTTCTGGGGTCCCGGTAGTTTAGCGGTCAGAGGATTAAACCGGTAATCCAAGGGTCAAGGGTTCAAATTTTATCTTGTAACTACACAATATAGCTTTGTAACTGCAAAAAAAATTAAAAAATAGCATTTATAAAAACTGTTTGTAGACCTATTTAAAAAAGTGTTTATCGCAATGATTTTAATTTTTGTGTAGTTACAATAGTACTGGTGTTTCTTTGTTTTATGCAAATAAATACCTTTAGATTATTAAATGGAAAGGTCACAAAGAACTTTCGATGCGTATTATTTTGTTTCTGAGTTTGCACAAGTTTCGCCGAAAGTCACTCAAAGTTGACTTGTATCTGTCACGAATTTACAATAATTTGCTTAACAAAAGTTAATAAATAATTAAACAACACAGTTTTCTTTTGTGATTACACATCAAACAAATTAAAATAATTGTAATTTCGAAATCAAACTTATTGTGTTGAATATGTTGGAAAGATGTACACAATTATACTAATAATAATAATAATAAGCCAATAAGCCTGATATCGTGGTGGTCGACCGATCCCAGCGCCGGGCAATACTGGTTGATATCACCATACCTCATGATGAGAACCTCGTGAAAGCCGAGAAGGACAAGCTCAGTAAGTACCTTGACTTGGCTCACGAGGTTACCGCCATGTGGGATGTGGATTCAACCATTATTGTACCGATAGTCGTTTCGGCAAACGGTCTTTTAGCCAAGAGCCTCGATCAACACCTTGAGAGGCTCTCGCTGAAAGGTTGGGTCAAGGGTCAGATGCAAAAGGCAGTAATCCTTGACACGGCACGTATTGTCAGGAGGTTCCTCACTCTGCAGCCCTGACCACCGGTAGTTTGGGCCCTGCCTCGCTGCTGGCGGTACTCTAGGATTAGGTTTTTATAATGTTTTATTGCTTTTATATTAAAATATTGTAAAAATCTAGTTTTAAGGAAAAAAATTAATAAAGAGTATAATAATATAAACATAATTTTCACACAAAAAAGACAGATAAAAACAAATTGACGAAGAGATATAGTACAAAATAGGCGGCCTTATTGCTAACAAGCAATCTCTTCCAGGCAACCTTCGGAGACCAGACCAGGCAGATAAATAAAGATAAAGATTCTAACCAATAGTAAACCTCAAAAACGTAAAAACCGTGTAACGAAAACCAAAATAGAACCGTGCCCGACTGAACCCAAAACAGGTTCTAGTGTCGGCCGGATGAGTAACGGCCCAAGATTTTTTACTTCTCTCCCGTTTTGTGCGCCGACAATACATTACGTCCATTCACAACATCCCTGACCCATAAACAATGGCACTGTGAGATTAAAATTATTTGTATCGCGATAATAACCTTCTGTTTGCTAAGATATCAGACGCAAAATACTTTTAAACTTTTTTAATTGCTCAAGTTTTGCGAATAAGTCCCCGGGGTATAAGCAAAAGTTGGATTTAATTTGGAACCGTGAAATATTTCAGGCAAGGGATGGACGATTAATGTCGGAGATAGCGCGAATTGTGCCCTTTAAGTGGGCTCGGAACGTTGCTACAAGAACTTTGCCACGCTGAACCGTGCCACATATTTTTTAATTTATTGTTTTCATCTGCAATACAACAGTTTAGTTGTTTGTGATAAATTAAAATCGAGTCCAGGGGCCGTAGCTATTTACTGCACGGAACAATTACGTAGGCTTATTACCGAAAAAAGCAACTGCTTGCTAATTGCACAATGGCAACGCGACTGCTACAAGTTGAGTGCGCTTACAACTCCGTCACCAAAGAAGACATTTGGTAGTCGACTTTAGAGTTGACGACCCGAGCAGTGGCACACTGCGAGTTGTGCTCTTAGTGCAACGAGAAGTGAGCGAGCTTACAGCTCCGGTAACCTATCTGGATATTAGGTAGTGGACTATACGTGTCCACGGGGCAACTAGCTCGAGACACTAGTCTTAAAAGTACCGGATGAAGGATGCGTAACCGGCGTGTTCTGATCTGGCGTTATGACCTGACGTAGATGGTCTCTTGTGCTTGCGTAAGGATGATGACACCTAACTTTATAACCGTGAGGTTGGTGGGGGGTGTCAGTATAAACTTTAAAGTAGTGTGTAGCAGGGTGCTACAAGTTGCGGTTGCTACAAGCGGTCGGTTTATTTTTGAGCGCCGCGTCGTCATGCACTTTTATTTCGTCAATCGCTCGCTCGTGGCGCTGCTGTAGCGTTCTACGTTCCATAATTCGAATATATGTTTTAGTAGCGATTAAGAGCGTTTACTCCGCACACTAGCGCCACTAATGAAAAAAAAAATATCTAGTAATTAGAGATAGAAAATCAAATTATGCTCAACAAACTATTTGAATGAAGTAATTTAGCATTTTTACAGCACCTAATAAACACCTCACATGTTATGGTTTAGTTAAATAAGACGTTACGGCCACTTTTAACTATAACGCGATATTTAACTAAACCATAACATGTCAGGTGTTCATTATGTGACGTAAAAATGCTAAATTACTTCATTCAGATAGTTTGTTGAGCATAATTTGATTTTCTATCTCTAATTACTAGATATGTTTTTTTTTCATTCGCGGCGCTAGTGTGCGGCGTAAACGCTCTTAATTGTAAATTGTCGCGATTGCCGGTCTATATTGTTGTCGCCCAGCAACTCGCTTTACTTTTTTATTATTATTTCAAACGGGTCAGCACATGGCACTTCACCCAGAAACCTCAATTTTGGAGGCACTGGCTATTTTATCTCTTCCTACCGGAACATTGATGCTATGGCGACATATTTAGATAAGATGGTGTTAGTTAGCCAGGCGTTCAAATAAGCCCTACCACCAACCAAAACAAGTACACAAACATGTACCCCCGCTTGGAATCGAACCCGGGACCACAGAGGCGGTTAGATTCTACTTGCTCTTGTTAACTCAGGCTCCTGTGTCTTTTTCAAGCACCGCACCGTAGCTTCTTTAAAACATAACTATTAATTTGTCAGTCCATTATGTAGTGGCCCAGCTGAGTCATCATCCCAATCGTAGGATTGGGATATGATAGGGCATTTTCCTACAACGGCAACGCCTCGGTGGCCGAGTGGAACGCCTCGGTGGCCGAGTGGCAGAGTGCTCGGTTCGATACCCGAAGGTCCCGGGTTCAATTCCCAGGTCAGGCAAAATGTATTTCGGATTTTTCGATGCATAGCCCGGGTTTGTGATCACCAACCCGCATTTGGCAAGCGTGGTGATTATGCCATTACCCATCAATTGTAGCGATGACTTGATTTCAATGATGGAGGCCTTTGCCCAGCAGTGGGACAGTTATAGGCTGTTTACTACTTACTAGGGCATTTTCCAATATGTTGACACTGTAAGGAAAAACAGAAATGCCCTTGCTGGGTTTCATGCCGGTTTTTCTCAGTACAAGGACTTCCGCCCAGAGCAGACTTACGAACCGATGGCATAGTGACAACCATAAGAGCTATTTGTAGCCTAAACATGATTTTTTTTTTTCATACTTTACTTTCGTTGTTTTTCCAGTTCAACACATGGGTACCTGGAAGAAATTGCTTTTTAGCGATAAGGCCGCCATTTGTACTTCTTCTTGTATTGTCCTCTCTAAGCCTTTTGTATGGTGTACAATAAAGAGTATTTTCATTTCATTTCATTAATTCGCTCAACCCAACATTTGAGATCAAGCTACGGCTCGCTCATATCTTGACAGCTCAGCAACGCGTATGTGTGCTAATTTACTGGATGATTTATATTTTTGCGAATTTGAAATCAATAGTGCAATAATAATAATACTTTATTTTAACCGGGGTTATTGTTAACTCGCCATCAAAGTTACGACGAACGAACGAAGTTAAGACGTTACGGCCACTTTTAACTATAACGCCATATTTAACTAAACCATAACATATAGGTGTTCATTAGGTGACGTAAAAATGCTAAATTACTTCATTCAGATAGTTTGTTGAGCATAATTTGATTTTCTATCTCTAATTACTAGATATGTTTTTTTTTTATTGGCGCCTAGTGTGCGGCGTAAACGCTCTTAAACCTTCCCTGAACTTCCACAAATATTTCAAAATCAAAATTAGCCAAATCGGTCCAGCCACTCTCGAGTTTTATCGATACAAACGAACAGCAATTGATTTTTATATGCAACGTGTAACAAAAAGGTGTGGTCAATATGAAAAGATCCAAAATGTATCCGATCTAGAACTTGTAAGTGTTGTTACTAAGACATAATTAATAACTTTAATTTGTCATGCAATGGTAAATGAAGTATTTTTATTTGTAAAGTTATGCGCGTTAGGCGCGCTTAAGCAAGCAGCAATGATCATAAATGTTACACAGAGTTTACTTAACCACTAGGGCTGAGACTTGTTTATTTTAATGTGACGTCACAATATAAATAATTAATTGTAAATTGCATAATAAATTAAATAATAATAATTAATAATAAACTTTATTTGCACACAAAAAATACAGATACAGACAAATTGATGAAAAAAAAAAGAAAATTGTACAAAATAGGCGGCCTTATTGCTAACAAGCAATCTCTTCCAGGCAACCTTAGGCGAAAAATAATAAAATTGAAAAAATAAAAATGGGTGCAAGTAAAAATAAACTAAATCATAATAATAAAATCAAATAAACGTATAAAAAAAATGTATAATCATGTCTTAGTAACTCTGCATTTAAGATCTAGATCAAATACTCTGTGGATCTTTTCATTTTGACCACACCTTTCTGTATATAGATTAATAGATTGCTTTCAGACACTGCTTGACTGAGGCCACAGAACTATTAAATATGTCGAATACGATTTTTTTATGAGTTTTAATAGTACTCTAGTTAGATCTTATATTGAGCCTTGATCGTATATTGAGTTAGATCTTATAATTAGCCTAAGTGATCTTATAATTTGTAAGTAAGTGAGGATTCCGGGTGTAGCGCGCTTCCACCTTCAACCTTATCATCACTGAACATCATCACATCGCGCTTAACCGTAAGATGTAAAAAACAAAAACCTACGAACAACTTTTATTCCAATCGTTACCTATATAAAACGTTGACATTAATTGTGTCTGCCTTAATAAATATCGAGCAGCGCGACCTTTCGCAAAACGTTTCGTTGTTTCATATAATTATCTACCTACGCCTACAACATACTTACTATTACTACTTAGGTACTATAAGATATCTAGTACTTTATTACGTAGAAGCACGTTAAGAACGTTTAAGTGAATATCGCTATCCGCCTGGGTATCTTATTTCGTTAAAGAGTAAATAACAGTAAATTGTTGTATCGACACTCAGGAGTGCTTCGGTACGTCTCAGTCAATGGGCGGGCTAAGTTAATGGGATTATTTAGGTTTTATTCTATTAGGACAGTGACCTTGTTGCAATTTATGGCATGTAGAATATTCTCGGAGGAGTTTGAACTTTGCGATCTTGGAAGTAAAGCAGCTTTCGCAATGTTGTGACATCGGATGAGTGACCAATTTAAATATCTCTAACAGAGCTTCTCGGTACTTAGCACTGCATGAAATTAATCTTTATTCAAGTTATTAGATAAGCGCTTTTTAATCGTTTTATCGTTCGTTTATCATACAGGTGCCATGTTAAGCCGCGTTTGTCTTTGTAGGCATTCGTTAATATCCAGCAGATGCAGGTTGCATTAGTATGGACCTCCCCATATGCTATATTTTAAGTGGGAATAAACCAACCAATATTAAATTATACCCCTATACTTTATGGAATTTAATCCCTCATGGTGTCTGTGTATTTACCTGACTAGCCATTTCCACGTAAGTGAGTAGTAGGTGTATTTACTTAGATGGTAAAAAGCACTTTACGAAGACATTTAAATAGATAAAAAAAACTGTAACTAAAAGGTAATAAAAACCAAAAACTTTGTGATATACTCGTATGTATGTGTAAAGTGCGTAAAAAAGCTATTCATTCGGTTACATTATACGGTCTACATCTTTCTTATACCATTCAAATACAAGTGATATTTGTAACAGAATCGAAAACTTTCCCAAAAAGTTTTCCAAGGGGCCAGCAACCCTCGATGACAAACGAACAATTTTGCCCCGTTTACAATAGGGGAGTTCTCTCCCCGATATATTTGCTATACGTTTCCCTCTGTATTGTATTCGTACTTTATGGCAACTGATACAATAATATCGACCGCGAAGTTAAACGTAAGAAGGATTTAACTTGCATGATTATTCACAACAAAGTTGCTCGGATTCGAAGTCGTAAATAGCGAATAAAAACTTGTGCCGTATCGACGAGTTTGGCAAACCAATCTGAAAGGCAAGTCATGACTGTTAGCAGCGCTAGTAACATGATTGTGTTTTAATATATTTATTATTAATTTAAAAGAGAAATACAAAACACATATTTTACATCATCTATATTATATTATTAAGTTTACGAAATAAAAGGATAAAAGTGATGTAGTGGAATCGTCACAAAAACTCGTATTTTTAAAGTTGTGTTGTGAAATGGTATACAAAATGTATGTATGTTTAAATAAATGGTAGAATAACCGGTCAGTCGGTATTTGATGAGGCGGCAATTGCATGTTTCGAGAATGTCAAAGGACCGAGTAGCGAAACGCAATTTTCTACTCGAAACTGCAAGACGGCAAGCGGACACGGGGCGACCAATTTCTCCGTTACATGTGCAGCAGGGGATGTGCAGCAGGGGCACTTGAAGCGGTGTAATATTGAGCCCTCTAAGTGGGAGGCACAGGCAGAAAAACGTCCTGAATGAAGACATATGACATAAATAAAAATAGAAGACTTTGAGGAACGAAGGATTGCTCTTGGTAGCAAAAGAGTAATTTAAAAGCTAGACCACCAAAAGCTGTCACATCACATTCAGCATTCAGCATTTTACGCCAGCATCACATTTCAAACTCATCTATCCTTGATACAATACAAGCTTTCAATGTCCATATGTTTCAGAGGCATATAGAAAAATAGAGAATATCAAAGTACGCTGTACGTAACGTATTAGTGTAATTTTCGTGCTACGATAGATGTTACGATTTCTCCAGATCTATTACTTACTAAATATTTGTTATTTACAGTGTGGAATAATACTATTAACTTGTGAGAAGTGCGCGCGTTTCTTGTTTGTAAAGGAGTGTATTAAATTAACTATAGTATGTGTATTGTACATACATTATGAACATACTATTGAAGACAAAGTCAAAGGATTTTTTTTATTCAAATAAAATTTGGAAAAGTGCTTTTGAATCGTCCAAATATTTTTTTACCTAGTACTACCCATTCAGGATGTCTATTTTTTAGCTGACAATAGATACACTAAATAAAACGCAATAATTAGATCTTAAGCTTAATAAATGTTTTCTTACTTTTGATCTAAGTGACTTAATTAAAGTCTCACTTTTAGCTTTTACCTCTGATTTTACAAAATTAACAATCTAGTGAGTTGACGTGAAAGTTGATGAATAGGTTACCAGTTCCATAAAAGTTTAACAGAAAGGCAAAGTTTTCAATGAGGAACACAACTGTCAAATATTGTTACAAAGATAGGGCCAAATGTGTACTCCAAAAGAAATGTCAATCACACCTGTATATTTTATGAGATTTGTCGATTTTTTTGGGACCGGTGAAGAGTGTCAAGACCAAAATATAAATTGCCAAGTTACTGAGTTGTAAATGAAAAATGGAAAAGCATTATGGAAGCTCGATGGCGCAGCGGCTTGCGCGTTCGTGTTAGATCTACATTTTTTTATAGATCTTTAGGTTATTGACTCCACCCCACCTGATAGAATCGACATGCGAGGTTTTTTTAAATTCCTTACGAGTAAGCCAAGTGCTAACCACGCCTTCAGTGAGATGTTTAGTAGCGCACTCAACTAGTGAGGCAGTGACTATCTTATATCTCTAGCTGCCGGAACAAAACAATTCTACAAACGTTGATGTTATTGCGACATAATAGAACTTCGAATTATTGCGGTGAACATTTCAAAGGTACCAAATTTTGAAAAAACTTGCCCGAAATCTCGAAAATAAATAATTTATAACACTAAATAAATATAAAAACTTTAAAAGATATTAAATAAACGGCTTAGGATTCTTACACTATGATAATAATAATAGATAGATGGATAGATGATACATTTATTTTTATTTGTGCTTTGCATATACATATACCTACTTACTTTAGTGTGTCTAGGCATAATGATCGCTGAGCTATGGCCCTTTTGCTCTGCTACAGCACACACATACTGTTTAAATGTGCGTTCTTATTTTGTTGTGTGCAGTACGTATTATCTTACCAATTGTTTTATTTTGATTATATCTATTTTGTTTTTGTTTATATACTTACCTAATGTTTTTGTTTATTTTATGATGGTGTGTGTGTGACGTAGTACCAAATTAACCTTTATCTATCTATCTACTATTTCCACAAAACATTGGTTTGCATAATCTTGCCAAATATATTACACTCACC
Source organism: Eudonia lacustrata (assembly GCA_947562085.1). Lineage (NCBI taxonomy): Eukaryota > Metazoa > Arthropoda > Insecta > Lepidoptera > Crambidae > Eudonia > Eudonia lacustrata. The sequence goes on along the minus strand of OX387317.1, from coordinate 1,066,369 downwards.
TCACTCTCAACACGTAAATTGAACATCTTGCAAGTTCACCATTACCAACAATACGTTTCCTAGTTTCTACAAGGGCTATCATTATAATCGAAAGAAGGGACTTGGACAAGAGAGGTGGGTACCGTAAAAAATAACAAGGCAACCGGGGCCCACGCCCGGCCACCACTTTGTTAGGCAGTAAACCAATAAAACGAGGTCACGGAGCTGGCAACTTCACGGATCCAATAATAAATTCTTAGTTCACACTTAGAACCGGTCGCGAGGTATAAGATGATGCGTGTATGTCCTGAAAATTGCTAGAAGTCTGCCCGCGCCTGCGTCCGCGCGAACACTCGTCTTCGATGTTGGTTTTAACCAATCGTTAGTAATAGGTAAGTAGTTCTGTTACTGTTTCTTGAGCTTTGTTAAAAGTAATGTACCTACTTAGTATTAGTATCTATGATTTATTTAAGTACAATTTCTCTAAAACAAAGTTACACTGATTTTTTATGTTAATTGCTGCCCCCAGCTGCCCCGACAGATTTCGTTCTGTCAAAAGTTATTGGCCTGTCGCAGTCTAATAGAAATAATATAACATTGAAAGACTTTAGTAATATCTAATGTGATGATATTTTTATTGTAATGCCTTATGGTACACGATATTTTTTGTTTGATTACTTGGCGCGTAAATAAAAAAATCTGACCTCTAATCAACTTGAAGGCATACCAAAGATAATCTTAACGCGTCGTTGTTTTGTTTTGATTAACGTCAAATGTTTGACAGCTGGGGACAGAGTGGTTTGTATGGGAAAAGAAAATTTTTGTTTTTTTACTATTTTCCTCGTATTTTTTACGTTTTTTCTCTACATAAGAACCTTCCTCAGACTTCATCAAACACAACAAAATAGAAATCAGTCAAATCGGTTCAGCTGTTCTCGAGTTTTGCGATTAGCAACACATTTAACGATTCATTTTTATTTATATAGAAAAGTAAATCATTTATGAAACATCTATGAAAATAAGGTGGAATATTATAATTGCAAATAAGTAATACCTATTTATAGTTTGAACCAATTATATAAATAAATGAGAATGGATGCGTTTTATATGTTTCATTGAAGTACGGGGTTTCACGTTTACTCTACAAAACAATATGACTCCAACTATTTATTTTTATTGCACCAAAAATAACATAAGGATTCTAGAAGAGGCATAACCTTTTGTTACTCAAGCCAAGCCTTAAGGGTTTCTAGAAAGGGAAATAAAGTGCTGTAGTGCAGGAGCCCGCGGGTCAGCGGATATTGAAATAAGGTTACCTATCCGGGGGACGGCTGCCAGCGACGCCCTTTCATTATTAGGGTACCACAGTTACATTACACATTGTTGGGAGTACTACGAATTCCGCATTGACTACATTACTACTTTACTGCAAGCATTTAAAAATTCTTTATAGAATTACCTAACTAGACCTTTGCGTCTATTCTGTTATATTAAGATGTCCACAAAAGTGTCTCAGTAGACTGGCTTTGACTATGGGATAAATTTCAGAAGCCATTGTAAAGAAGTATAATTAAGTCCGAAGTTGGTTTTATTTATATCTTACGGGTTAGCACAGCGCCTTTATCGTACTTAAAGAACAAGGTAAGATAAAAAAGGCTATATTTGAAACTCCAAACTAAACATAATCCTTTATGGACCATCCATCAATGGGATGGAGCATTCTAACCGAACATAGTAAGTGATGAAGATAATATTGGATTGTTTTTTCATACGTGATTTACTGCTTTAGTTTTCCTCGTACCTACAGGCATTACTGTCAGATCCGTTGTTGGGAATGTAACAGTAAACGCTTTTATTGGTTAACGGTTTATTGGAATTGTTATTTTGTTGAAATACGATAAACATAGTGTATCCGTTAAATTAGATCAGCAAGTCATCGCGTGTACGTTTACGTCCACCGTTCTCATAGACCAAAGGTTCGAATCCCAGCGAGAGGTAAATATTAATATACTTGGTTTGGTCCGCCTGGCCAGCTACCATCACTAAATATATCGCCGTTACAACAATTTTCGTGCAAAGTGCTACTAAGCGTTGTTCAGCGACATGACGGCGTAAGCCCATTGTATTGCGAACATAGGTATTTTTCAGACATTTGACAAAACGCGTGCAGTTCCAATTGCGATGTTTCCGAGAATTCCACGCGAAACGGGATCGGAACCTAATACCGATACCAGAAATGCGGCTTATGGCAAATGACGTGCGCCGGGGAAACGCCGCGCCGCCGCCATTGATACGGATTATTGCGGACTCGATCACGATTGTGTTTACTAAATTTATGATTATATTTTTAATTTATTTATTTATTCGTTCTTGCACAAATAAACATTTACAATGGTTAATATTTTGGATAGCAATAGTACAGGTAAGCTTATCTCTAAAAAGAGATTTCTTCCAGCAGACCATGGATGGCAGGATAGTATGAAAGTAGCTAGTTAGATAGACAAACTGCGCACAGAATTATTAAGAAAATATGATATTCATATAACATAAACACATTAAACTATATATTTACACAAAAATATGAATATAATACTAAATATAATATATCTAATCTATACAATAATAATTTTATAAAGCTGAAGAGTTTGGTTGAACGCGCTAATCTCAGGAACTACTGGTTCGAATTGAAAAAATATTTTTGTGTTGAATGGTACATTTATTGAGGAAGGCTATAGGCTATATTACATCACGTTACGACTAATAGAACGCGGGTAAAACCGCGGGGAACAGCTAGTATTCTATATAGAAAAACACAACCTGATTCAGTGTCACTGATATGGTGCTAAGGTGTATTTTTGTATTTACTTTAACTATAACGATTTTTTTTTGAAACTACAATCATCATCATTCTCATCATCGCCTACACTAGTCCACTGCTGGACATAGGCCTCTCCAAGTGCACACCACCAAGCACGATCCGCGGTTACTCTCATCCAGCTCTTGCAAGCCACCTAGCAAAGATCTTGAGTTCTTAAGTGGAGACCGCGTATCGGCAAACGTAGATTAGGACGCCCTCATACTAGGTGGAACGACGATCTTTGCAAGGTGAAACTACAATACAGGGTTTGTAATTATCAACCCGCATTTGGCAAACGTGGCGATAAAGTTAACGCCCCATTAATTGTGGCGATCATTAAATTTTGATATCTATGATGGAAGCATTTGCCCAGCAGTGGTACTAATATTACTTTTATTTTAGAGGGCATCGATCAATCAGTGTTTAAAAAAGACATAATAAAACGCATGATGATGATGACGACATTTTTGACGTGGCTGTGTCTTCCTCCACTACAAACTTGACAAAAATATGTATTGGTTTTTGTTATTAGGATTATGTTAGTTTTATAAAGTTTAGTTAAACACCTTTATTAGGATAAGATAAGATAAGATATTTTTTTTGCCATATTGTGTACACACATGGCAGGTGTTAAGTTAATAATGGGAACAAATAATTATCCCTAGTCGGGCATGCAATTTTTAGTAGGTAGGTACATGTTACATAGAAACAGCCACTATGCTGTTTTTGTACTGAAATATTCAGTCAAACTGTAGAACGCCTTATCTATAAGCCATCTTTTTATTTTCATTTTAAAACAGCTTAAATTTACTGAGGCTTTTTGATCAGTGGGCAGATGATTGAATATTTGGATACCAGTGATGACACGTGGTATTTGTGGTGATAGTTTTTCCTAATTTTTAGCTATGCTCCAAGCAATAATACAGTTTAAAGGGGTAGGAAACGTTTTAAATAAAACAAGTACTTACTTGAGTAATAATTGGGTATATTCTCCAAACACTTTTAACACCCTCCACTTCAATGTTAAATAATGATCACAGCGCGATAGCGATTGCAAGACAATATTCCTTACACTATAGGTATGGCACGTCCACACTGGTCTAAGCGAAAAATACGACAGACTCTGGCGAGCTCGCTTTTCTCTGCCGGTAATAAAAAACTACTCGCCCCCACTATTTACCTCTGACAGAGCGTCGACAGAGACAGTCGCCCAATTTTAGAGTCAAATCAGAGAATCAATTTAATATTATTATGATTATGCAATATTAAGTATTTCAGTAGATTAATTAATTAGATAACAGTAAGAATACTAAATTAAGTAAGAGTGATACATTCCATTAAAACAACAATTATACAATTATGACAACAGTCGGCCATCCGTTATATAACAGTATGTCCTCGTACTGAGAACTACCTCTAATTTGATTGTATACACATTAAAAAAAAATATATAAAAAGAAAATTATTAAAATAGGCAAACTACAACATTTACATTATTACTAATGTTTATAGTATAATTAAAAATAACACTATTATCACCTATAATTCATAATAATTACTTAATCAGTAGTCTTTGTTAAGTTTGTCTAATTTTGTGATTTCATTTTACATAATTCAATTACAAATCATTAAATAGAAATAGTTTCATATTAGGGATTACAGATTGTAACTATATAGCAATATCATCCCTGGTTACAGATTATTATTATTATTAGATTATCTAGGTGAGTCTTTATTTTCAACACATCATTAATTATGATAATTGACGGAGTTACAAATATCAGACAAGCATGGGTACATATAAATCAATAACGCATGACACCAACGCCGGACAAAGTCCAGAGGGCATCATTATTATATAAAGGACACCAACGCCGGACGTAGTCCAGAGGGCGTCAATATTATACATTTATACATAGGACACCAACGCCGGATGAAGTCCAGAGGGCATCAAAATTGTACATAGGACACCAACGCCAGACAGAGTCCAGAGGGCATCATTATTATATAAAGGACACCAACGCCGGACGTAGTCCAGAGGGCGTCAATATTATACATTTATACATAGGACACCAACGCCGGATGAAGTCCAGAGGGCATCAAAATTGTACATAGAACACCAACGCCAGACAGAGTCCAGAGGGCGTAATTTTAAAAATCTGTTTTGTTTTAATTCAAATTTAAATGTAGTATATTATAAATAATTAAGGGCATTCATTCATCTTCATCGCTAGAGAAATCAACATGTGGTCTTTTAAAGTTAAGCCACGGTTTAATTTTGTCTACGGATACAACAGTGGAGTAAGATCTATTACCTTTACGTGTGAGGGGTGTATCCTCAATCAGGAACCGATCCATGTCAAGAACTTTAGTTATTCTGTACGGGCCCTGAAATTTCGGTATAAGTTTCCTACTACTACCTGTTGCTGGGACCTGGCGTTCGATACGTACAAGATCGCCTGCCTTATACTCAGGAGCCTGACAACGCTTTTCATCGTATACTTTTTTCTGAGCTTCCTGGTAAGTTTTTACGTGATCGTTGATGTCATCCCTGATTTCAGGTAAGCTTTGATTATTCGGTGAAATGATATCATCTACTAACTCTGACCTAATCCGACTATCACTTGCTCCCGTCAATCTAGTTCCAAACAAAGCTTCAGATGGGGTGTGGTTGATGCCCCTATTGAAAGTGTTATTCAACCCCCACTGGACGTCAGGCAGATAATCATCCCATTTGTTTTCGGTAGAACCTACACATTTAGCTGTCAAGGATTCGACTACAGTTCTGTTGTACCTTTCGATCTGCCCGTTTGCCCTTGGTGTTGACACAGCGTTTAGGACATGTTTGATGTTACGATCATTTACGAATTTATTAAAAGCGTCACAGGTGAATGAAGTTCCCCTATCAGTTATTATTCTACGGGGAACCCCAAAAATTCCAAAGAACTCACGAAACACTTTAATAGTAGTCTGAGCTTTAGTATTTCTTACGGGTTTCAAATAGATGTATCTTGTGAATGCGTCAATAAGAGCTAGAACATACATATTACCTCTAGAGCTCCGGACAAACGGCCCGACATGATCTGCATGTACAGTGTCAAAAGGAATGTCAACTTTCTCGATCGGGTGTAAGCAACCTGGTTTCTTTCCACCAGAAGACTTGGAATAGGCACACTCTAAACAAGAATTGATGTATTTTTTGACAAAGTGACGCATCTTTGAAAACCAAAATGTTGCCTTAATTTTATCCAAAGTTTTATCTAGTGCAAAGTGACCAATGTCGTCGTGATTTTGCTTCACAACTTGCCATCGCACACCCTTTGGCACGACCCATCTGTCACCATCTGGAGTAATTCTAAAAAGCTTGTTATTTTTCACCTTAAAATTTGTTCTTATATCTACAACGTTATCTAACTCGGGGTCATTGAGTATTCTAATGGTTTTCTGTATTTCATCGTCAGCGGTTTGAACAGTAGAGAGCCAATCTGAGTCAGTTACAAGCATGACTTTAACAATTTCTGGAACAGGGTTACGGCTAAGTGCATCAACATGGGCCATATGTTGGCCAGCCCTATATTCTATTGTAAAGTTAAACTCCTGCATCTGTTCCCACCAGCGAGCTACCCGAGGGATCATATCCCTCTTCTCAAAGGTAGCGCGCAGAGAGTTGCAATCTGTTAAAACTTTGAATGGAACACCGACCAAGTATACTCTAAATTTTTGCAGTGATGCTACGACGGCTAGGGTCTCTAAATCATAGGAGGAATAGTTCTGTTCTTCTGGTGTAGTTTGTCTACTGAAATAAGCAATAGGGCGAAGCATACTGTCCTCATCCTTTTGTAGTAGAATACCGGCAAGTCCGATCTTGCAAGCATCGGTGTGTAGTTCGGTATGAGCTTTAGGATTGTACAGAGCTAAGACGGGTCGCTGTGCAAGCATTGCTTGGAGTTGTCGAAACGAATCCTCTTGCTTGGCACTCCATATCCATTTAGAGTCCTTCTTTAGAAGTTGAGTCAGTGGTTTTGCTATAGTTGAAAATCGAGGAACAAATCGCCGAAAGAAGCTAGCTAACCCGAGAAACTGGCGAACGTTATGCTGATTTTGAGGGACGGGAAATTTTTCTACGGCTTCTATTTTTCTTTGGCCTGGACGTATACCCGCAGACGAGACTTCAAAGCCTAAGTAGTCAACCGACGATCCAAAGAATGTACATTTTGACAACTTTAAGGTAAGCCCAGCATTTAAAAATAATGACAATACCGTCTCTAAGCTTGCCATTCCCTCATCAACATTCTTTGAAGGAATAATAACGTCATCAAGGTAAGCTAATGCTTCTTTATGACGCAATGTCCCTAGAACCTGATTCATAATCCTTTGGAAGGTAGCTGGAGCGTTGGCGAGGCCAAACGGCATACGATTAAATTCGTAATGGCCGTCTGGCGTCACAAAACCTGTTTTATGCCTATCACTTTCCTTTATAGAGATCTGATAATAACCAGATGCGAGGTCTAGGGTGGTATAGAATTTGTTTCCGGAAAGAACATCTAATTGATCATCGATTAGCGGCATTGGATAATTTTCCTTAACGGTTTTCTTATTAAGTGCACGATAATCGATACAAAGTCTTAGTTCTCCAGTCTTCTTTCTTACCACCACTATCGGACTTGCATACGGAGATGTAGATGGTCTAATGATATCATTCTGGAGTAATTCCGAGATCATTTCTCTGACCTTATCCTTTTCACTGAAAGATAAGCGATACGGTCGATATACCACAGGTTCGTTGTCGTTAAGATCGATTGTCATTTGTCCAACAGACGTGGTGCCTAATTCACCTAAATTTAAAGCAAAAGAATTGCGATACTTATTCAATAACTCAACCAACCTAGTCTTTTGCATAGTTGATAAATTGTCACCATAATTTACCTCCGAATCTTTTATTGGGATAAAGCCGCTGTTATGTATGCCTGGTGGCGTAATCACGTTCATGACAAGCATCGTGGATTCCTCACGAGCAACGCGCCCACGTGCTAGAAGAAGATCTTTTGGAAGGGTTAAAATAGCCGATGAAGTGTTATTAACGACAATACAACCCTTACCATCATTTTCTATAATGAACAGACCAGAAGATAAAGAATAACGAACTCCATGTAACATTCTAAGTCCACCTTCAACATAAATTTCGCCTCTGTAAGAAGAATCTGTATAAACAGCTATAGCAATGGTGCCCGAAAAAGTCACAATGTTGATACAGTAAAGATTAATTTTATTGCTTTCAGCTACGTCCATTTGCTGAAGTTGTGAAATTTCTAAACGATCACCTGTTTTTCGTATCACTACATGTGCTTGCTCAGTAAATGACTGGCCTATAATCAAGGGTACGTGCATGACACTATCAGGGACTACCAGTAAATCAAGGCTAGCTTCTACTCCATCTATTACTACTTGAACCCTTTTTTTGCCAATACAATTAACAGCTGCATTGCCAAAGCCCCTTAGAGTAGGAAGACCTTCGGTACTGTATGTATTGCTAATATTTAGAAAATAAGATAACTGAATGATCGAACATTCACTACCTAAGTCGATGAATGCCTCAATAGGGTGGCCATTGATCTGTGCGACCTTAAAATACTTTTGGCTTGTCTCACATGCTGTTGTCGACGCCTCAGAAACAAAGTTACTCCCTTTCCCTACACACATAACCGTTTTTCCCTCTGTCTGTATTTTGGCATAACACTGCTCGGCTTCATGCCCAATCCTATTACACCGAGTACATTTTTTTATGGGCAATGTACACTGAGACGTAAAATGCCCGTCTTTCCTACAATTGGAACAACGAACATTCCTAGGAGATCGATTAGGGTTGCCTTGTTGTTTGAAAGCTATTCCCTTGGCGGGTCTTCGATCGGTATTGCTTTTTACATTTCTAGCACTGCGCAAATATGACAACAATTTATTGGGATCATCAAACTGCGCTGCCTCAGCTCCTAGCCTAACAGAACGGTCATCAATTCCATGAAGGATACATTCCACAGCACGTCTTCCCGAAATACCACATCGATTTATCAAAACTAATTTTTCGTAGTAATATTCCTCTAGCGAATCATTGAACCGAGCCCTCTTAGCCAGCATATCACTTAACATCTGGCCATAATTCTCGTCAGATGGAAAAGCGGACATCAGCTTTTCCTGCCATTCAGTCCATGAAAAGAGAACAGACGGGAGGCCTTCATACCACCTCTGTGCTACGCCCTTTAATTTAGGAAGTGCAAAATGGATTAATTGCTTCTCTGACCAGCTATATATTGTAGCACATTCATTTACTTTATGTAGCCACATCGTCATTGTCTGCTCCCGTTTGCATGGATCGAATTCAGGAATGGTGTTATTTATAGACCCTAGTTTTTCTAAATTACTATTAGACATCGCCTTAAGAATAGTTACAAGGTCAGTCAAGGACTGACTTTCTTGGGTAATATTTATGCTCTGACCTTTATCTCCAGCCTGTGTAGCACAGGGACTGCTGCCAGAAGCTGATGCTCGAAGCTGTGAACGGCTGCGCGCGTGATGATCGGACTGAATGTCAGGCCGTACAGACCGTTGCTCACGATCACGCTGGTTGCTTCCACGGCGATGTAGCTCGGGGCTGCGTGAGTGGCGACGGCTCGCACGGTGAGGATGTTCAGGGCTGCGTGTATGCCGCTTGCTTCTGCGGTGATGCTGCTCACGCAGCCTTGAAGGGCTGCGTGTGCGGCAGTGGTCCGAACGGCGAGACCGCTCCTCTTGCTTGTGCAGGCAGCGGCTGACGCGTCCCCTGGAGTCGCGGCCGGAACGACTGCGCGTGCAGGGTGCACGGCTACTTGCACGGTGTCTGGTAGAGCTGCGCGACCGCCGACCACCAATAACCGACTTCGTTGGACTGGTCGGGGTGTAAATTACACGCTCTCGAGATTGGTTCATCCTGGAATGTAAATTATTCACGCAAAGTTTATGTTACCCAAATAAAATATAGCAGCTGAGCCTATGGTATGTTAAGGCTACATGATAAATGGCTAAATGAAATATATATCACATTATAGCAACAAGATCAAAGTCCACTAATTTGAAATCAATAGTATTTTCTAAGACGTTTCATTAAAAATAGAACTGCAAGTTTTCTTTGCAAGGATTAAAATAAAACCTCTAAACAATAGGATTCATTGGTGATTTACGTCTAAAAGCTAACAAGACGGCGGTATTTCAAATGCGACGTAGAATGGTTTTATGTAAAAGTAAACAACATCATTTACTTAAAATAAAACAAGGAAAACATGCACAACACAATATTAAGCACAGTAAACCACGTAGCCAATATCCATCTTAACGGATTACGTAGATATGTATGGATGGTTTTATTAAAATAAACCATCAAATGGCCCCGCGGGCTCTGCACTAAACCTTTCGACTTGTTTTTATTCCTTACATCACGGAAAAGAGAAAAAGAGAGAAAAAAAAACCATTCAAAGCGATTGCATCTCAAAAGTTTTACTAGCTACTAGTTTTACGGCTCTGCTAGCTCCAACAATCACAATGAGAGAAAAAAAAATTAAATAAAGTTATCTACAGCATGGTTTACTTAATAACTGTTCTTAAGATCCCACTTCTGAAATGATGACACGTGGTATTTGTGGTGATAGTTTTTCCTAATTTTTAGCTATGCTCCAAGCAATAATACAGTTTAAAGGGGTAGGAAACGTTTTAAATAAAACAAGTACTTACTTGAGTAATAATTGGGTATATTCTCCAAACACTTTTAACACCCTCCACTTCAATGTTAAATAATGATCACAGCGCGATAGCGATTGCAAGACAATATTCCTTACACTATAGGTATGGCACGTCCACACTGGTCTAAGCGAAAAATACGACAGACTCTGGCGAGCTCGCTTTTCTCTGCCGGTAATAAAAAACTACTCGCCCCCACTATTTACCTCTGACAGAGCGTCGACAGAGACAGTCGCCCAATTTTAGAGTCAAATCAGAGAATCAATTTAATATTATTATGATTATGCAATATTAAGTATTTCAGTAGATTAATTAATTAGATAACAGTAAGAATACTAAATTAAGTAAGAGTGATACATTCCATTAAAACAACAATTATACAATTATGACAACACCAGTTACATACGCACTCTTGAGATACAGGGCAAACGAAAAAGTCAAGGCAAAATAAGTAACAATTCTATAGTGGACAAAATGAATTAAACATAGAGGAACAACCCTACCTAACACGAGATTCAAAATCTAGTGAAGACGGAGAAGTTGTTAGCGAAAGCTCTTGATTATATGAAAACCGAGTGCGGGGATTGACAGGCAGACGCTAAGCTGATATGGAGGCACGTAATTCGGAGGCTTCGAGAAACTCCGCAGCTGAGAATGCGGGAGCTGCAACGCCTTACAGATGCTTTGCTAAGTTTATTAGATACAAAATTTTATATAAGATACCCTCAGACTGGAGCGACGATCTCCGCAAGGTGGCTGGTAAAAGCTGGATGAGAGTAGCCGCGGATCGTGCTCGGTAGCGTGCAGTTAGAGGCCTATGTCCGATACTAGTCTATATTGGCTAATGATGTATGAATGCGTATGTATATAAAAATATACTGTGTTTCATTAATAGATTTTTTAAACACATGCTAAAGCACACATGCCCACAGGAACTATTACTTAATTCGCGACACAGGCACATAATAATTATAAACACAAAAGTTAAATTTCGGACAATTTTTTTTTATTTTTATTATTTACAGTTTTTTTGTTTAATTTATTTACTTTATCAGAACTCCGCCCGGCTCTTGCTAACTCATCTACACTATCTACACTCTCGCTTTGTAAACCAAAGATTTTTTTTATTTATTTCAATACAAAAACACAAATGTTGAAAAAATTTTCCACGAGCAGGGAAAATTTTTTCAACATTTGTGTTTTTGTAATTTGTTCGCAACAAAATTTGCGTTAAAAATTATATAAACATTTATAAATAGCTTGCCTACTTCATAACTGATCTTTAGTATTTGTAAAAATATTATGATCGGATGTTAATGACGGTAGTTGTTAACATTGAATGGGCGCCTTTGGCTTTCAAAGTAAAAAGTAAATAGTGTTGAATAATTTCGGCGGCCTGGTTAGAACCACGATAGCTCAATTGGAAGAGCACCTGACCCGGTATGTCAGAACCCTGCTCAACTGGTTCAAACCCTGCTCGTGGAAAATTTTTTCAACATTTGTGTTTTTGTATTGAAATAAATAAAAAAAATCTTTGGTTTACAAAGCGAGAGTGTAGATAGTGTAGATGAGTTAGCAAGAGCCGGACGGAGTTCTGATAAAGTAAATAAATTAAACAAAAAAAACTGTAAATAATAAAAATAAAAAAAATTTGTCCGAAATTTAACTTTTGTGTTTATAATTATTATGTGCCTGTGTCGTGAATTAAGTAATAGTTCCTGTGGGCATGTGTGCTTTAGCATGTGTTTAAAATAGTAGTTTATGCAACTGTCATATAATGAAGGGTATTAAAACACGAATGTGAGTTTATTTTAGTTAATAATAGTAACGAGTGTTTTAATACCCGTGTTATATGCAGTTGCATACACTACTTTATCTTCACTAATGCAATTAGTCAAACAACAAGAGTAAAAGCTGACAATAGTTTATTTATAATAATTGATCAAATTTTGGATGGTACAATTTTGAAATTTGATGTTAATTATTGATCCAGCAGCTGTAGCGGTCGCGGGGCAAGCAGTAGAGCTCGTAGACGGAGTTGGAATATTTATAATTACTTCATTCGTCTTGTTTTCTATACTGTTCAAGATCGTATTTGAGACTTGAATTTTATTCATTAAAGACTCATCAATGTAGCTTTCAGCCACAGTAGAAGACTTCCACCCCCCGTGTCGTTTCAGTGCGGTCAAATCACCACCGCTATCTATGAGAAGGGTCGCCGAGGTGCGCCGGAAGCAATGCCCCGTGTACAACGCTGGGTTAGGCAGATTCAAAAAACTTGCGATAGTTTTTCCCAGAGCACCAAATTTATTAATACCAGTTCTTTGACTTACCATCGACGCACTTCCCTGATCTATAGCTCAAGAAAAAGGCAGGGTTTCGACAGGGGGTGGGTCGAAGTTCCATGTATTTTTTACATACGGCATAGCAGTTGCCCGTCACAACGAAAGAACGATCTATTTTCGTTTTTGTTTTTGAAACTTTCACCATGATTGTACTGTCGTCTATGTTAGAGACTTCATCGAACTGGATGTTGTATAGCTCTTGCCTTCGGCATGCCCCCATTATGCCGAAGATTAGTGCAACCTGTAACAATAAACGATATAATAAGCTTAAGGTACATAGCCAAGGCAAAAACTATGATTTATGAAGTAGTAAAGTGTAGGTACCTACTACCTAATTTATACACAAAGCGCTTAAACGGAGTGTCAAGATAACTTGCGTGTGTAGTACGTAAGTACTAGGTAGATTAAATAACAGAACTAAAATACACTTACCTTTTCAAAAAGATACAAAATATCTGGTGAATCTTTCAGGAACATCTTTATTTGACCTGATGTAAACGTCAAGGACTTTTTTTCCTTGTGTCCTTCTGAACTGCGTTTCAGGAACGCTATGACTTTTGAATACTTCGTGATATCAATATTGTTGTAGATACTCAGTGTGGACTTGAGCATAGAATATTTAGCCCACATAGAAGATGGCTTGAATTTGTCGGAGAGGTCTTTGAGATACACAAGAATGACATTTTCAGAAAATGATGTAGTTTTCTTTTCGATCTTTCATGCCAAAAAGTTATTATATTCTTTTTCATATAATTTTCGAAATTTTTCTGGCAAAAGATTGTGAGTTACTTTTGTTGCCAATTCTAGAATATCCGGAGGCGTACAAATATCATCGTCGCTGTCCATTTTTAACTTTTAATTTGTATTTTAAAAACAAAACACATTGCGAAACATTAAATTCACGCGTACGTGTATTGTCACAGTGAACTTGCCGTCATTAAAATCTAACCAATGAGAGCGCAGCTGCGAGCGCAGGGCCAATCAGGAGCGAGCGCGTGCTGTTCTTTTTTTATTTAATTGGCACAAGATCTTACCAAAGAGTTTTGTGTATGTAAGTTTAGTAGTTTCGACGAAGTTTTCACGTATAACCCAACTGTTTTCAAAAGCCAGCCTAATATCAAAATTTTATACAACTTGTATGAGGATTTTGACATAAGGCTCGCCAGGTTAATTGGTCGCGTTTTATTGATGTTATAATGAGATTTTACGATATCGATGTGGATATTATACCATCATGTGAAATTGCTTAAATTGAGTGTTTTGTTGTCTGCGCTATAACAGTAGTAATTATAAGTCAAGTATTGGAAACATAAGTAGAATGTTACAACATTAGTGTAGATAAAATCTATTAATGAAACACAGTATATTTTTATATACATACGCATTCATACATCATTAGCCAATATAGACTAGTATCGGACATAGGCCTCTAACTGCACGCTACCGAGCACGATCCGCGGCTACTCTCATCCAGCTTTTACCAGCCACCTTGCGGAGATCGTCGCTCCAGTCTGAGGGCATCTTATATAAAATTTTGTATCTAATAAACTTAGCAAAGCATCTGTAAGGCGTTGCAGCTCCCGCATTCTCAGCTGCGGAGTTTCTCGAAGCCTCCGAATTACGTGCCTCCATATCAGCTTAGCGTCTGCCTGTTAATCCCCGCACTCGGTTTTCATATAATCAAGAGCTTTCGCTAACAACTTCTCCGTCTTCACTAGATTTTGAATCTCGTGTTAGGTAGGGTTGTTCCTCTATGTTTAATTCATTTTGTCCACTATAGAATTGTTACTTATTTTGCCTTGACTTTTTCGTTTGCCCTGTATCACAAGAGTGCGTATGTAACTGGTATCCAAATATTCAATCATCTTTTTTTTTTTTTTTTTATATTAGAAGGAGGCAAACGAGCAGGCGGGTCACCTGATGGAAAGCAATCACCGCCGCCCATGGACACCCGCAAAACCAGAGGAATCACAGATGCGTTGCCGGCCTTTAAGGAAGGAATAGGCTCGTTTCTTGAAGATTCCTAAGTCATATTGGTCCGGAAATACCGCCGCTGAGAGCTGGTTCCACAGCACTGTAGTTCGTGGTAAAAAATTACGTGAGAAACGCACAGTAGTAGATCGCCATCCATCAAGATGGTGTGGATGGAAAGACAGTCGATTGCGTGTAGTGCGGTGAAGGAAATCAGCGGCAGGGATCAAACCGAACAATTCCTCAGAGCACTCCCCATGATAAAAGCGATAAAATATACAGAGAGAAGCAACGTCTCTCCGAAGGGCCAGTGGATCGAGCCGACCAGAGGTTACCACGTCGCCGACAACTCGAGCAGCTCTGCGTTGAATGCGGTCAAATGGGAGGAGTTGGTACTGGGGCGCTCCAGCCCAAAGATGGGAACAGTATTCCATATGAGGCCTGACCTGTGCTTTGTAAAGCTGTAAGCGATGGGTCGGCGTGAAATACTGTCCCGCTCTATTGAGCACACCCAGCTTTTTCGAAGCTAATTTAGCTTTACCTTCCAAATGACCGCGAAATTGAACGTCACTCGAAATATCGACGCCAAGGATTCCAATGGTCGGTTTGGTATCAAGGGGAGCTCCTTCAAAGTTTAGAGATACGACGAAGGGATGTTTTTTAGCGGTAAACACGCAAACTTGTGTTTTGGAAGGGTTAAAATGGACTAGATTAAGTCGGCCCCAATTCGAGACATGACTTAACATGTTCTCAGTGTCAGTCACAAGTTTATTCCGGTTCTCGATGACGCTTTCCAGAGAAATATTAGTACGTCCGGTGTAAAGCGTATCCCCAGTACTGTCGTCTGCATAGCAATGAATGCTGTTGTTATGCAACATGTCATTGATATGCACAAGAAACAGTGTAGGCGACAGCACACACCCCTGCGGGACTCCAGCATTCACGGGCTTCAGGTCAGAGCATGATCCGTCAACTACGACTTTGATGCTACGCCCAGAAAGAAAGCTGGCGACCCACGCACACAATTTCTCAGGGAGCCCGTATGATGGAAGTTTCGAGAGAAAAGCCCTGTGCCATACCCTGTCGAAGGCTTTCGCTATGTCCAAGCTAACTGCCAGTGCCTCCCCTTTCCTCTCGACTGCCTCCGCCCATCGGTGAGTGAGGTACACTAAAAGATCACCAGCCGAACGACCGCGGCGAAAACCGTACTGGCGATCGCTTAGTAGCTGATTCTCTTCTAGGTACCTCAAGAGCTGGCAGTTTGTAATGGACTCCATTACTTTGGAGAGCAAAGAGGTGATGGCTATAGGCCTGTAGTTGGACGGATCTGAGCGATCACCTTTTTTGGGAATCGGGTGGACAAGGGCTGTCTTTCAAGAACTCGGGACAACGCCAGTCGTGTAAGAGAGCCGGAAGAGGCGCGTTAGAACCGGCGCCAACTCAGGAGCACACGTCCGAAGCACAATGGGAGGGACTGCATCAGGCCCACTCGACTTATGAATGTCAAGGGAAAAAAGAGCCTTACGAACTGACCTTTGCAGGAACCGAACGTTTGGCATAGAACAAGCGCAATGCGGTATTGTTGGTGGCGAGTTTTCCCCATCGTCCAAGGTCGAGTTTTCCCCATCGTCCAAGGTCGAGTTTGATGCGAAAAGAGTACCCAAGAGATCGGCTTTCTCTTTTGCAGTATGGGCAAGGCAATCATCGGTCTTGTGCAGTGGTGGAAGTGACGGTCGACAGAAATTCCCCAAGACAGCCTTGGCGAGAGACCAGAATGCACGCGTACCCGAAGGAAGACGCACTAGCCTCTCCCCAATTCTACCTATAAATGATGACTTCGCCTTGGCAATGTCCTTCTTAAAAGACCTGGCAGCAAAGTTGTACTTCTTTTTGAGCACACTGGTACTTGGATCCTTTGATGACACCGCATTAGCCCAGGCTTGGTAATGCTCGCGCTTCTGGCGAGATGTTATTTTGCAACATCGACCAAACCATGGTTGGGATCTGCCGCCAACGGGAACCATAGAGTTTGGAATAAAGAGTTCCATTCCCTGCAGTATCACATCAACGACAGAATCGGCGGCGACATCAGGATCATCCAGCGAGATGCAAACTCGCCACCATGGGTACGACGCAAAGAAACTTCGCATCCCATCCCAGTCCGCTGACCTATAATGCCAGACCCGACGGCTGACCGCACGTTGCGATTTTAAAGTTTCTGTGAGAGGCACTGTGCTCCGAATCAGGCAATGATCTGATGAGCCTAGTGGTGCATCAACGGACACTTGATAGCCGTCTGGGTGCGAGGTCAACAAGAGGTCCAGTAAGGAAGGTGTATGGCCCTCCACATCTGGTACCCGCGTAGGCTCGGCAACCAGTTGGGACAGACTGTAGGCCAAAGCGATGTCATGAACGGCTCTACCCGCATGGTCAGTAGTGCGTGAACCAAGCCATTCGACGTGGTGGGCATTAAAGTCTCCCAGCACCACGATCTCGGCAGAGGGGATCCGTTGGAGAAGCGAATCTGTGGCCGTTTGGACGCTCTCGACAAGTTGGTCAGTCTCAATGTTACCGCTGTGGGACCTATACAGGCACGCGTAGACGCGAGGGTGGTGTCCGCAGTCGACTTGCAGCCATAAGATGGAGAGGTCCCTAACTTCAAGATTGCCGAGGCGACGAACAGATATCCTCCCTGACGTAAGCACAAACACCGGCGCGTGGCACAAACGAATGCTCCAGATTGTATCTCGGGTAGCGCAAGTAGGAGACGTCAGGAGGGGGGGATATCTGCGTTTCAGTAAGGAAAAGCAAGGCCGGCTTCTCCGTCTCAAGGTGGTAATGGACGGCGCTTAAGTTGGAGTGAATTCCCCTGATGTTGCAGAAGTCCACGCGAAGCGTAGGAGGGGGTGCCGAATGTCTTGCCTTACTCCTGCCTGCAGCATGTGCTGATACGAGCGGACTTTTGCCCTCCCCAGAATACGTAGGGCAGCCTGAGCGTGGACGCTCAGGGGGGGATTCTCCTACACTGGAGGTGCAGGTACCCCCCTGGGGTAAATCTAAATTTAAATTCGCTGCCATATCAATTGTGTGTGGGGGGGGGGGGGAATAGGGCCTCCGGAACTATCACTGACCGGACGAAACACAACAGCAACGAGTGCCATTATTTCACGCCGGTATTTAGTGAGAGGGTGGTATTACACCGGGCGAGCCGGCCCAATGCGTGCTACACAACGCAGCGTGGCTCTACCACTCAGTCAGTGTCACTCATTTAGCACCACCCAGGACGTGACCACGTGACCACGTGTAGGGTCTCGAGGGTAAACCTACGGACGCGAGTGACCTTAACCCCCAAGATCAAAAAGCCTCAGTAAATTTAAGCTGTTTTAAAATGAAAATAAAAAGATGGCTTATAGATAAGGTGTTCTACAGTTTGACTGAATATTTCAGTACAAAAACAGCATAGTGGCTGTTTCTATGTAACATGTACCTACCTACTAAAAATTGCATGCCCGGCTAGGGTTAATTATTTGTTCCCATTATTAACTTGTCATGATTTTGAAAATATATCGTAGGATTTATATCGATCGTACCATAAATATCCAACCGTACTTATTTTGTTTATAAATATCTGACCATATTTCAATATGGCAACACCAAAGAACGATTAACCATAGAGCAGAAGAAAAAAAAACAATGGATGGAATGGCGGGAGGCGTGAGCCAGACGCGAAGCGAGGAAAGGGTGGTACTTCACTTTTACGGCGGCCACCAAACGAGACGGAACTAAGAGCAAACGTTGGCAGTAGTATAGTTCATCATAATTCAGAAGTGTTCTTCCTCCACTCCCACGTAAGTACCTTTTAGTTGTTTTAAAAAGGTTAGACGTTAAAATTATTATGTTATAGTAAAAGTGATTCAAACACTATCGGTAACGTTTTATCTACAAGGAGTTGTTGAATTTTTATTTGGGTGTGCTAAATTTAACGTAAATGATCTAGTCGTATGTAAAACAAAGTCAACGGCCACATATGCAAATTCAATGAATAAAACTGTGTCACTATTCGTCGCTTATTTCTAAGCCATGGTTTTATTTTCTTCTCACATTTGTATGGACAATCATACAAAGGACAACCTTTGCCTTACTAAAGCATATTGAGTAAAATTTTCTTAATGGTTTAATAACTCTTTCGAAATGGATAGAATCAATAAAAAGTGCACACGTATTAAGAGCTCCTTTTGCTCGTTGAACAATATGTATTATGTTTCATTAGAAGATTTATGTGAAGTTTGAAATTTGTAGAAATTAGTTTTACAAAGGGTAATTAAGAAAAAGTACCCATCTACTCGTGTAGTTTCATGATGTATGTGCAGTAATTTAATTAATGAAAACATCAGTTTAATTTGAAATAGTCGGTAGCTACTTGCAAAGGTAGGTAGTTAAGAAAAATTACCGATCTATTAGATATTTTCATGATTTGTAGTGATCGTGACATACTTATCAAAAAGTAACAGTTGAATTTTGAACAGCCGTAGCTAGTCGTAGCTGCTTTGTACTCGTGTAACGTGGTAAATGATTTAATAAATACTGTGCTAAGGACAAATTCTCGTTTTGTGGTTTTAAAAAAAAAAAAAAAAATCATAATAAACAAGTTATGTTTTATTGTTGTATATAATTTTACGCGAACACATTACAATTTGAAATCTTTGTACAATTTTAAACTTTCGCGTTCCATAATTATTAAAGAATTTCAATGGAGATTAACGCAAACTAATTATTATTAAAAATTTTGGCTTACAAAGTAAGATTAGATAGTGTAGTTAATTACCGCGAATTGGACAGAGCCAAGATACCATAGATGGTAGTGCATTTGACTCGGTATGTCATGGAGTGTGGGTTCGAATCCCGCGCGTGGAAAATTTGGTTAAACTATAAAGTGACGATCAGTTTTTGTTGGATTTAAATAAAATAGATTGCACAACAGTATTGAACATCAACTTAATTAGTTTTTTCATTTCATTAATACATAAATTGTATCTATGTTGGTCTTGGTCAGTGTGTAGCACTTTATTCATTCATTCTTTAGCGAGCAGGTATGCTCGCTAACCAAATATGAAAGGAAAAAATAGCAGACTTGTTCACTCTACAGAATGACGCTTTTCAATGGATAAAGCATTTGAATGTGTATTTAATAACTTGAAACTGACGAACGATTGTTGTAATGCTATTACTATAATATATAAGTGATAGCAAATGGGATTGCAGATAATTTTAATGTAATTTTACTATAACATTCATAAGAGCTTATTTGTAGCCTAAACCATTTAACTAAATAAATTATTGTGAATATTGACTTTGAATAGAGTTTTGCATTTTGATTTTGGATTTCGGAATTAAATTTTAAATGTTGCATTTATAATTTTGGACTACGTATATACTCTTATGTGGTTAGATACCATTGTACGTGGTGATATTCTGTTCCGTAGCACAATTGGTAATTTATAACAATGAGAAGACGTGAGAGTGCGTCTTGTTGTTGATTTTGATTTTGGGACACGTGAGCGTGCGTGGTACATCTGTAATAATGTGAAGACGTGAGAGTGCGTCTTGTTGTTGATTTTGATTTTGGGACACGTGAGCGTGCGTGGTACATCTGAGATAATGTGAAGACGTGAGAGTGCGTCTTGTTGTTGATTTTGATTTTGGGACACGTGAGCGTGCGTGGTACATCTGAGATAATATGAAGACGTGAGAGTGCGTCTTATTGTTGATTTTGATTTTGGGACACGTGAGCGTGCGTGGTACATCTGAGATATGTGAGGACGTAAGAGTGCGTCTTGTTGTTGTTTTTGACTTAAGACACGTGAGCGTACGTGGTAATTTGAGAGATAAGGACGCGAGAATGCGTTTTGTTGATTTTGACTTTGAACACGTGAGGAAGACTTAAATTTGTTAAGTAAAACGAAAGATATTGTTGATTATAATAATGAGGTTAATTTTATTTGATCTTTATACATCAATATGGACATAAAAAAAAAAATTTCATTGATATTTTTATGATTGAGCTAGGCTAATTATTTTAAGCGTTAAGTGTTGACAATTTTAATGGAAAGAAATTCGATGATCTTGAATACTATTATACGTATTTATGTATTGCATCATAAATGCAGAGATCGACAAAAGTATCAATAGACTAGCATAACGAACTTTCACTTGAAATAATAATTCATAATTCATTTATTCATACATAAACATAGGTTGTCATTCCTTCAATTTCGATTAACTACATACAAATCATTACTTTAAGAATAAAATAGTTTATTTGTAGTAAAAAAAAAATACTAAAACATAATTACACAAACTTATTATGTGAATTTTATGCTGTTTGTGAATTGTACAGCAAGTACATGATATATGTAGTTAGAATTTTAAATAGACGTTCCATAAAAGTTTATAAAAAAAAAAAAATTACGTTTACAAATACATAGATGTATTTCGTTACATGTGTATTATGTTAGTGCACGAGTGTCGTGCTGTTTTAAAATTTATCAATTTTAGTATTTATATTTAGTAAGTATTTAGTCTAGATACAATAATACAGGGTGTTCTCAACCTCTGGACAAATATCAACACAATAAAATAAAAATAAAGTATTTTTGACTAATATGAGAAGTATTATATCTACCAGTATAGTACTTACTGAAATATTAATGTTTTTCGAATTCACTTTGGAGCCGCCTGAATATATACTTACTTTTAAGGAACATTACATACACATTGCACATTTTATTCACGTTTAATTTTACTCCTGAAGTTACAATTTAGATACTTCTTTTGGTCACAATTAATTTTATTGTTGTAGGACTATGTCGACTTCGAGCCAATCAATGCGGAAGCGTGGGGCTATAATTAGAAGAAAGAATGTCATTTATAGTTCGACGAGTTCCGAATCTGAAGATGAATCAATGAGATCACGACGCAAGCGGAAAATTGCCGATGAGTCGAGCGAAAACAGTGAAGAAATATTGTCAAAGCGACACCGCACTGAGGAAACTGTTATTAAAGTTTCAGATTTGATTAATGAACTAGGTTCAAGAACCAATGTAAAACCATATTTGAGTTTACAACAAATGCTCAATGCGCTTCCAGGATTTGATCCAGAAAATAAAGGACAAAACGTAGAAATTTGGCTCCATAAAGTTAATGAGTTTGCTCAAGTTTACCAATGGGAAGATCGACAGACATCACATTTTGCAACTCAAAGACTAGTTGGCATGGCTAAAAGTTGGCTTCACTCGTTGCCTAGTTTAGACTTTTCATGGAATGAGTGGCAAGTAAAATTGAGAAGAGCTTTTCCAGTAGAAGATAACTTTGCGATATTATTAGAAGAAATGTTCATAAGGAAGACAAAACCCAATGAAAGTCTTCGCGTATACTTTTATGAGAAACTGATGTTGTTAAACAGATGCCAAATTACAGGTCAGAAAGCTGTCGATTGCCTTATTCATGGCATTAGTGATGTATCTTTGAGAAATAGTGCTCAAGCTTTAAGATGTCAAGATTCAGAAGATCTGCTAAAGTATTTGGTTATACAACAGCCGCAGCAACATTTTTCTCAGACACAACGAAAACGTGGTTTTCCCTATAACACTAAGGATAGCACTTTTTCAAAATTTAGAGTTATTCGGTGTTACAAATGTGGAAATGAAGGCCATACAGCCAACAGATGTAAAGATAATATGAAATCAATGAAATGCTTTAATTGTAATGAAGAAGGGCATCGATTTATACATTGCTCAAAGACCTTACGTAAATGTAATTTGTGTAAAAATGTGGGCCACACTGATAATAATTGCTATCGAAATCCTTCTTCGCAAGGGTCTGATAAGACTAAAATTGAAAAAGTGTTAAGAATTGATTCGAATTGTAATAATGATAAGTTTACTAAAAATGTTCAAATTAACAATAAAGATTTTGTTGCTTACATTGATTTTGGTAGTGATTGTTCCCTTATTAGATTAAAAGAAGCCGAAATCCTCAACTTAGACAAAGATATTAAAGACATGCCAGTAATTAGAGGTTTTGGAAATAACTATATCTCACCGCATTACAAATCGTTAGTTACATTTAGTGTAGATAATGTTGAGTCTAAGGTAATAGTATATGTAGTTGATGATTGTTTTCTTCATGTATCTGCTTTAATTGGCCAAAATTTTACTGAGTTGCCGAATATGTTTGTAATGAAAACTCATAGTAATTTGACGTTTTTTAATCAACCTTTTTTCGATTCACGACTGACTTCAATTAAATTATTGACAACAGAGTCTATTCAGTTAGATAATATTCAGTTGATTACAGTAATTAATTTTAATGAATATACAGGAGATGTTTATGTCGAAGGTCAGTCTCGAAACGAACCAGGTAAAGAGTATTATGTACATCAAGGCATATATAGGTTAAATCAAGGAAAAGGAAATATCTTAGTATCTAATACTTCAAAAAAACCGTTTACGCTTGGTGCTAATACACTGTTAACTCGAGCGATTCCGTTTACAGAAACAGATATATATAAAGTAAGACGTATAAGCAAAACATGTGAACCATTACTACCTCTAAAAAAGGAAGACATTAAGGTAGGGCTGCACATTGATAGCGACAGTATAAACAAGCTTTACCAATTATTACAAAATTATCGAGATTGTTTTGCAGTTTCTCTTGATGAGATAGGTTGTTTACCTCAGGACTTTGAAATGAGTATTAAGTTAAACGATAATACACCAATAGTTTACAGGCCTTATAGATTATCTTACTCAGAGAGAGAAAAAGTACGTGAATTAGTATCTGAACTTATTGATAACGGTATTATACGTGAGTCTAATTCTGATTATGCCAGTCCTATCCTTATGGTTAAAAAGAAAACCGGCGAACAAAGGCTTTGTGTTGATTTTCGGGCACTTAATGCCAAATCTGTTAAAAATCGATATCCCTTACCATTGATAGAAGATCAGATGGCAAACCTAAGCGGCAATAGGTTCTTTACAACATTAGATATGGCATCTGGCTACTATCAAGTACCTTTATTGGAAGAAAGTAAGCATTTAACTGCATTTGTGACGCCTGATGGCCATTATGAATATAATAGAATGCCGTTTGGGCTTGCCAATGCTCCGGCAGTATTTCAAAAGGCAGTCAACAAAATTTTGGGTTCGAAACGATTTAATTCTGTACTTGCGTACATGGATGATTTACTAATTCCTACGCAGACTATTAATGAAGCATTTACACAACTCGAAGAAGTGCTAAAATTATTACGAGAATATGGTTTAACATTGAAACTTTCCAAATGCACAAACCATTGAATACTTGGGGTATAAAGTATCTTCCGAAGGTATAACGCCAAGTGAATGCAAAATCGTAGCCATAAAAGATTTTCCAAATCCCAGAAACGTGCATGAAACCCGACAATTTTTGGGTCTGGCAAGCTATTTCAGAAAGTTTGTAAAAGGGTTCGGCGAAATAGCTCGTCCGCTTACATGTTTATTAAAGAAAGACGTCGAATGGCGTTGGACTGAATCTGAATCAAAAGCAGTATCAACACTCAAGGCAATTCTCTGTAGTAGACCAGTATTAGCATTATACAATCCTGCTTTTGATACTGAACTGCATGCGGATGCGAGTTCGTTAGGAATAGGAGGAATTTTAATGCAATGGCAAGACAATCCTAGAACGCTAAAGCCAGTAGCATACTTCAGCAGGCAAACGTCTCCCGAAGAAAAATATTATCACTCTTACGAGCTCGAGACACTCGCTGTAGTATGTTCTTTAAACAAATTTAGGATATATTTATTAGGAAAACATTTCAAAATATTTACAGATTGCAAAGCTTTAAGACTTACATTTGCAAAAAAAGATCTTATACCTAGAGTTGCAAGATGGGTTTTACAGATGGAAGAATATGACTTTGAGATCGAGTATCGACCCGGCGAAAAGATGGCTCATGTAGACGCCTTAAGCCGTAACCCAGTCGAAGAAAGTAATGATGATTGTCTGCCGGAAAATATAATATCAGTGTTGAACATTCAACAGTGTGATTGGCTTCTTACTTTACAACTTGGAGATCCTGAAATTAGTCGCATAACAAGAATACTGAAACCTAATGTGGACGATGATTGCAAGGAAATTAAGAAGAAATATGTTATGAAAAACAATGTTCTTTATAAAAACATCAATGATAACATTGAAGATTTACGTATAGTAATACCTAAAGGTGCCAGATGGCAGATTTGTCGTTTAAATCATGACGAAATAGGCCATTTTGGCGTCAAAAAGACTACAGAAAGAATTCAGAGTCGATACTGGTTTCCGAAAATGACCCAATTTATAAAAAAATACGTAAGTGCGTGTTTAGAATGTGCGTTCAACAAAGACAATACACCATCGAAACAAGGCCACATTTATCCGATCGACAAAAGTAACACTTCTATTCAAACTTTACATGTCGATCATCTTGGTCCGTTTATCAAAAGTAAACGCGGAAATATGTACATTTTAACTATAGTCGATGGATTTTCTAAATATGTATTTGTAAAGCCTGTAAGGGATACAAAAACTTTAACTACTATTAAAACGCTGCAAAATGTCTTTCAGGATTTCGGATTTCCGGAAAGAGTAATATCTGACAGAGGGTCTGTTTTTACATCTGCGCAGTTTAAACAATTTTGTCGAGAAAATAACATTAAACACGTTTTAAATGCTGTTGCCTGTCCTCGTGGTCAGGCAGAGCGGTTTAATCAAACGATTTTGAGGGCAATAGCCACACAAAATTCAAACAAAAACGAAAAAGAATGGGATTTGGTTGTTCCAAAAGTGCAGATTGGAATAAATAGCACAATACACGCTTCAACGGGAAAATCTGCATCAGAAGCATTATTTGGTACACGATTAAGGTGTCAATCGGACAGTATTTTAAAAGAGTTTTTCGATGAACCGTTACGAAAAGAAAACGATTTATTAGAAATAAGAAATAAAGTCCACGAGAGCATTCAACAAAACCAAAAAAAAAATTAAAATTAGTCACAATTCTAAAACCACTCCCGCTAAAATGATCTTGTTCGAATCACAAAAGTGTCTTTTAATGAAAATATAGGAAAGAGTAAGAAATTGTTACCAAAATTTATAGGTCCCTACAAAATTTCACGAATTTTAGGTAATGACCGATATGAGATAGTCAATGTGCCCGGTTTTAGCGGTAATAGAAAATATTGCACAGTAGTCGCCGCTGATCGAATGCGTCCTTGGATTAATCTCAAAGCACTAGAAGTAAATGGTGACGATTCACCTACCTTTACAGAATCAGAGTCAGACTCCTAATTTATTTAAGACATTACCTATTTATTATATTATTTACTCTTACCGATCTTAGATAAGATTTAAATAAACTCAAAATTAAATATAACCCTAAAAAAAAAAGGAAAAATATTGTTTGTTGTTTTGTTTGTACGAAGGGTAGAATAGCTTGGCTTGAATTGTTCTAGCAAATCTGAAAAAAAAAATGTTTGAATTCCGTTTTATGATGCATGATTTGGTACAGACTTATTTTTGTACACTGCGTAAATAATATTGCGTTGATTTGCTCCATAATAAACTATGTACTGAGTGTATGGTAGGCGAAACATTTTTTTTGACGATTATTATAATACTGGTAAGTAAATAAAATTTTGACTTTCGACCGAATGTCATGATTATGATTTGAATTATATTTAGTTTGTATAAAATGTTTATACAATATTACTTAGACGTGTTTACAAAAAATATGTGTTTGGTGTAATTGTCATTGTATGTATATTATTATATAGGTATGTTAAAATAAATAAAGATTTTCATTAACAATAAAGCTTCTTTATTAAGTGGAATTGCACTTGAATAACGCCCTGTTGGTTGGTTTCGTCGTACGCCGGAGGCTGTACGATAGCGGATGGCCGAATGTCATGATTTTGAAAATATATCGTAGGATTTATATCGATCGTACCATAAATATCCAACCGTACTTATTTTGTTTATAAATATCTGACCATATTTCAATATGGCAACACCAAAGAACGATTAACCATAGAGCAGAAGAAAAAAAAACAATGGATGGAATGGCGGGAGGCGTGAGCCAGACGCGAAGCGAGGAAAGGGTGGTACTTCACTTTTACGGCGGCCACCAAACGAGACGGAACTAAGAGCAAACGTTGGCAGTAGTATAGTTCATCATAAACTTAACACCTGCTATGTATGTACACAATATGCCAAAAAAAAATCTTATCTTATCCTAATAAAGGTGTTTAACTAAACTTTATAAAACTAACATAAACCTAATAACAAAAACCAATACATATTTTTGTCAAGTTTGTAGGTGGAGGAAGACACAGCCAGTGTTCTTGTCATTATCATCATCATGCGTTTTATTAACATTGATTTTGTATGTCTTTTTTAAACATTGATTGATAGATGCCCTCTAAAATAAAAGTAATATTAGTACCACTGCTGGGCAAATGCTTCCATCATAGATATCAAAATTTAATGATCGCCACAATTAATGGGGCGTTAACTTTATCGCCACGTTTGCCAAATGCGGGTTGATAAT
Organism: Eudonia lacustrata; assembly: GCA_947562085.1. Taxonomy (NCBI): domain Eukaryota; kingdom Metazoa; phylum Arthropoda; class Insecta; order Lepidoptera; family Crambidae; genus Eudonia; species Eudonia lacustrata. The sequence continues at coordinate 1,038,828 of OX387317.1, read as the reverse complement.
TATAAACCCTGTATTGTAGTGTCACCTTGCAAAGATCGTCGTTCCACCTAGTATGAGGGCGTCCTACACTACGTTTGCCGATACGCGGTCTCTTTGAAAGCCAAAGGCGCCCATTCAATGTTAACAACTACCGTCATTAACATCCGATCATAATATTTTTACAAATACTAAAGATCAGTTATGAAGTAGGCAAGCTATTTATAAATGTTTATATAATTTTTAACGCAAATTTTGTTGCGAACAAATTACAAAAACACAAATGTTGAAAAAATTTTTTTTCGCAACAAAATTTGCGTTTTTTTATTATATTACATAGTATTATTTTTAGCCTTATTGAATGTCAACAACTCTGATTAAACATGTTTACACGATATATTTATAAATGTAGGATACATAGATTTTACGCATACAATAAATGATGTTGATTCCACTTACCTATTCGTTTATATAATAATATTTATAGGTATTCATATATGCATATGCAGAGGGAACAATATATGCATGCAAACATGCAAAACAAACGGGAGGGCGGTTGTCAGCAGAGACGCTACATATTTTAATTGCATTTTCGTATGCCATGTATTTCCGCAGAGTAATTCATTTCCATTAGTTTTGAAACTGCTGCTCATGAGTTGTTGGAATAAAAGTAAATAAAATCTTTAACCAAATCAAAATAAATGCAATTAAAAACTTCTAATTCCAACCTCAACACCATCAAATGAATGTAAACTATTACGATAGTATATCTCTAGTATATCGTAATAATGTATCTTATCTTATCTAAGGGCCTGCCAAGGTAAACCTCTCCCAGTAGCCCCGATCCGATCCAAACCCCTCGAAGAATCTGTAGGGAACAGGGACACCCTGCTACACACTACTTACATTTTATACTGACACCCCCCACCAACCTTACGGTTATAAAGTTAGGTGTCAGACATCCTTACGCAAGCACAAGGGACCATCTACGTCAGGTCATACCGCCAAATCAGAACACGCCGGTACGCATCCTTCATCCGGTACTTTTAGGACTAGTGTCTCGAGCTAGTTGCCCCGTGGACACGTATAGTATATCCAGATAGGTTACCAGAGCTGTAAGCTCGGTCACTTCTCGTTGCGGTAAGAGTACAACTCGCAGATACCACTGCTCGGGTCGTCAACTCTAAAGTCGACTACCAAATGTCTTCTTTGGTGGCGGAGTTGTAAGCCCACTCACTTCTCAGGGAACAGGGACACGCAATATCGCGTAATGCTATTCCCTCTAGAAAACCACTGATGTTGTTTCGTTTCACACGACTTGGAGAAACCTTTAAGAGTCTCGCCGTCCCCAAAAAAGTCCGGTGCGGCTGAAAATGCCAGTTGAGACAATCGGCAAACTCTCTAAAAAGTAAACTCCCAGGAACACTTCCACTCATAGGTATCTTTGGTGAAACACCATTTTTTCACAGTTCTTCATCTATGAAGATGATTGCTATAAGTTTCGCAACGTCTTTGAGAAGCGAAGAGCCAGAAGAAACCAGAAGACTTCATCTTCTGGTTTCAGATAGCCCGATTCCAGGAGTCTCATTGTTTTCCTTGTCGCACAGAAAGTGATGCTTAGACTTCGTTTTCTCAACGGATCAAAATAACGTGAATTATTATGACAGAGCTTTATCGTGATAAATAATGTACAACGAAACGTTGCGATTTTCACAAGCTGCCAGTTAGCGGGATACTTTCCATTCCAGCGCACCATTGTGCTGCCAGCCAGTCGCGCGGATTTCATTAGCACGCGAAAATGTACTCTGTCTGTCATTACGCAGTTATATATGAAAATGCTGCACGCCGGAGTATTTGAAACTGCAAGATAGAATCTGCAAACTGCGGAACAGAGTACGCTTGTTCGGAATTTACGCTTGTAATTTCCTATTTTTTACGCTTGCGCGACGACGGACGCCGGACGGTGGCGACTAACGTTTGTAGTAGGTAATCCGCGCATTTCCACTATTGTCACAATTGTCACAATATTTTCTCTTCTACCCTGTTGTATTCTTTCTTTGTTGTAACATTCAATTATTGCTTAATTTAGTATTATTGCAAATTACGGTTGTAATTTTTAATTTTAATTCAGTAGTTAATTTGTTTTTTATTGTGATAAGCCACTATTGCATTATGGTTTGCCTCTAAAAATAGTTGTAAGTGGTAAATGAGCACATTAAATTAATATATTTTTATCCTTTACTTGTTAGCTACAAGTAAAGGATTCAATGTTTTATAATTAATATTTATTTCATTTTCAAACAGAGCACCTACTGCGTGCCGCGGTTTTGTACTTAATTGCAATTAAAATACGCTCGGGGACGTGATACCGCCTTCATTTCGGCAATTATGGTAAAAATGGAGTCGTGTGTAACGGTAACGAGTGATACCAAATCGTTACTGCTTTGGTTTTTATATTTCTGTATTCTTGTTTTATATAGAAGAGTTGGCAAATGACTCCGCTAGACAGCTGGTGGAGCGGGATTGTGCCTCCGATCCGAACCCCTCGGAGAATCTAGTAGGGCACGGGGACTCGCTCTAGTGCGTGATGCCGGTTCCTCTAGAAAACCTCCGAAGGTGATTCGTTTCACACGGCTTGAGGAAACCTTTAAGTTTCTTGCCGCCCTCAAAAAAGTCCGGTGCGGCTGAAAATGCCGGTCGAGACAATCAGCAAATGTCATTCCATTACTGTCATTTGTTGGAAGTTGAAAGAGACAGAATGATACTTTAAACGTGCTTAGCGCTTAACGTATTTAGTGAGGATTCGTGCGAATCCGCCTAAGAGTATTTTTACCTTTGACACTGACTTTTATATAGGACCTTTATATTTGCCGGTCGATCGCTCTGCCTAAATGGAATACTAATTATCATATTGTATTATTAATGGTAATAACCTTCTCTGGGATAATTATGGTAATGTGTCTCATGCGCAATTGTTGCGTGCGAGCTCTAAATGGCGAAACTTGAAGCTTTATTGTTGCTATCTTAGAGGGCAATGGTTCGGTATCAACGTGTTAACTACGTTATTCTATGTCGTTCTCACATTTAATATCCTAATTATGACTATATAACAACAATATTATGATATAAATATTAAGTTACTTTCTTCTGGAAAACAATGGTGCACGTTGTTGTACATATGAATACTCTGTGCAACCTCTTGTAAGGAGCCAATTTGATTTTTGTATTGCAAAATGCTACGCTACAGCAGCGCAGCCTAAGTTGCGCTGTAGCATACTTGACCTTGACCTTGACCTTGACCTTTTTGAAAAGCGGCAACGTATTTACTATATTCTTTATTCTTTGTACTACATTTGAGCTAATGTTTCTTTTGTTAACTAACTAATTAAGTAATTTTTGTAAATTATATTATTTACTTAAAGTCGTTGTGTGTTGTTCTTTAATAGTTTGTGCCTCTTTTAACAGTAATATTGTGTTCAATTAGGTTTAGTTATTTTTTTTTGTAATTTTAATTTTCGCTTTCATGTACTTAAATTTAATAAAGCACTTTTCATTTCATTTGTATACTTTAAGTTTAACCTGTATACTTTAAGTTTAACCAATTCTCTTCCTCATTAATTAAACCAGCGTAAAAGAACTTTCTTTTAAGTTTATCAAAAGAGAAAATGAGAAAAAGAGTTATTGTTTGATTAATTTGTTCTCTGAAGAACAACAATTCAGTCTGGCTTTATACGAGTACAAATGTTTACCTGCAGTAGACGGAGATCATCACTTCCAAATAAAACAGTTCGTATTTACGAGTGTTCCAATTTATTTTGTTGCATTGCATCGGAGATTTTCTACAGCACATTATTGGATACGTTGTCGGGGTACCTACGACGTTAAAATTGAAACAGTTGAGTGTATTTTGGATAGTGGATTGCCACTGCTCACAGTTGAATCAAAAACAAAAGCATCAAAATGGCTGTGTTCATAGGAATTAATTAACTTAAACTTTTCTTCCACGTCAATGAGTTGCTGATTCAACTTTCTTCCTAATGTTTATCTGCATTGAGTTCATAATGTTTTACAGAACAAACCTCATGTTTGCGTTTCAACAATTGTTGAGTGTACAGTTTGCAATCTATTGGTTTGTTAAGCAAATATCTGGACTGGTTTAAAACTCATTAAATTACGTAAATAAATTAGCTTTTTCTATAAAACTTCACATGAATGGGCTTGTTTAGCTATCCATTTTATCGACTTTGCTGTAGAACTGCAAGGTGAACCGTGCAACTCTTTAGTATCTTAGTTTATGGGGACGGGGACTGCTTGCGTGATGTTATCCCCTCTAGAATCACGAGGATGTTACGATCACACAGCTTGAGGAACCCTTTAAGCTTCTCGCCGCCCACAAAACTCCGATAAGATAAAGATAAAGATAAATAAACTTTATTGTACACCAAAAACAAAACTGATTTATCCGATTATCTTGTAAAAAGCCACTTGGGGCTTAAAACAATCTTCAACCCATAAAAAAAGTTTCTATGACATGCGCTGACAACCGTGAAATGCGTTCACTTAAGCGTAATTTATATTATAAATATACAACATACAACGCCAAGATAAATATATGTCATAATATACTAGATATATTTGCAACTATGTTATTGTTTCCAAAATGCAGAATTATGAAATCACCTCATCATTATAGTCCCTCTAAACAACACCGAAAGCGAGAGAGAGAGAGAACGTAAGCCGATGAAATTAATATAGCCTATTTGTGATACATACTTAGTAAATAAAATATCTAATTTCAATTATGAAACATTTTTCGAATTTCCTGACTTGATCCTACTTTGCATCCTTTTTGCTAATATACAGATCAACAGAGAGCGCTATATATTTTCGAAGCAGCGCATTCTGGTGACCAACGAGGAATTGAATGGGCACTATGTGCTCCCAGCATGTGTTAGTTCCCCAACGAGCAGAGGCAGGTAGTAAGAGTGTGCCACTGAGCTCGAACATTATCCACGGTGGTCGGCACTGCCCAATTCGGCTAATGAATGACGTGAATTGCACCCGAAACTCAACATTAACGTGTGGCCACTAGAACGGCGGGATACAGTCTCAACGTACTGCCATGAGCATACTTTTACCACAGTATTCATATTTTACCTACCAGTAATCGGACTCCTTTGTTGTTGAATGCATGCCGCCACTGCGTACCTACGCACAGAAGCTCAGTCAAGGGTCAGGGTTGCCATAACAAAAACTACTTAAATATTTTATATAAAAGTTTTAATATGAAATAACTACCGGTCGTACCGTGGAAATCGGTGGAATTTCAAATCTTTATTAAACCTTGATGTAGATTTACAGTTTAAAACAGAACAAATCGTGTAGCCCATTATAGTTATGGACGTGCAATATAGGTATAGGCAGGTATTAAATTTCGTTACACTTAACATGTACACCCCTTCAGATTAGAGCAGACAAACTAAGCGAGATTGCCTGCGCCGGCTCTGCCGCTCGCTTCCCCCCATCGTCGTTGCCCCACGCTAGTACATCAGTCAGCCGACTGTAAGTAATACTAATAAGACTGTGCTTTTACTATTGGACTAATTGACAACAACACTTGCATGAGAAGTGTAATTAAAAAGTTATGCTCTTAAACTTGTTATCGCTTTAACGTATTTTGAAAAATATCGAATCAAAGAATTTCTAATATTGCAAAGTTATGTATTGGTTACATTAAGTGCTAAAATACAAATTAAACCATTTTATATATCTACATATTACTGATGAAAAACAAAAAAATGTTAATTATAAACTTTAGCAAATGTACATCACGTGGTGCTGCAAATGGTAATTAAAATAATTTAATAGTGTACACATAGGATTAACGCAGCCCTACATTTTTTCAACAATTTAATATTTAAAATGTTTTTGTTTTGTTTATATAATTTTTAACGCAAATTTTGTTGCTTTTCAACATTTGTGTTTGTGTAATTTAATATTTATACTTTTTCCCATTTGGGAAACATCCCATTTGGTGAAACTAATTTTAAACAGTCCCTAGATTTGCGTTTTTAAATATTTATTTTACTTCCTAAACTTAATCCGTTACGGAACAGGAAGTTTACCAACCGGGAAGTCTTAACCAAAAATTACTATCACCCACTTGTTCTATGGCCGCCGGATCGTTAGGTGTGTCCTTGGGCGGGAGACACCGAGATTGGCTAATAAGCTTAAAGGCTTACCAAAGAGTCGAGAGCCTCTAGGTAGGAGTGCGTACCCGCGCATGGCTGGTGAAACATCGAGTGCTACCTTTGGCGTTCACAATCCGCAATCATTATTCCTAAGGGGATAACAATCTAGTTGGAGTGCTTACTTCAGCATTTTTGGGTAGATACTTACTTAAAGCTTTTGGTTGCTCTGTGGTCTAGTGGTTAAGATCCAGAGCTCCCCGGGTTGGATTCCCAGCGGGGGCACATGATTATGTACTCGGTTTGGTTGGTAGGTAGGCTTGTTTGTCCGCCTGGCTAGCTACAACCATCTTATCAATATATATCGCCATACATCAATGTTTATTTATTTATTTATTTAAGGACAGCTAGCAAGAACATACACCAAAACAATGCATTGATACACTTCAAAAGTACAAGCTATAGTATTGTCTTATTTCTAAGCTGCCACGACATGTATTACTATGCAACCAGAATCCAATTAACTAAGTTCAGAGTGAAACAAATTCAACAAGATTATAAATCTAAATTCACAAAATATAAGTTTACAGGCATTAAAAATGCTAATAACAGGCACAGAGTGAACCAACTTATATACTTATTAACTTGTACAAAGTGAAATAATTTAACAAGTATTAACGAAATTAATAGAAGGTTAGTTAACAAGCAACTGAAACTAAAGTTATCAAGTATGTAGCAAAACAAATCATGACAAGTTCAAAGTGAAACAAATTCAACAAGATTACAAATCTAAATTCACAAAATATAAGTTTACAGGCTTTAAAAATGCTAATAACAGGCACAGAGTGAACCAACTAATATACTTATCAACCTGTACAAAGTGAAATAATTTAACAAGTATTAACGAAATTAATAGAAAGTTAATTAACAAGGGACTCCACAACGACCGGTTTTGTGCTGCTCGCAGCCAGCGGCTTTCCGCGACCTTCACCAGATCGTCGGTTCACCCTGTTAACAAGCAACTAAAAACTAAAGTTATCAAGTACGGAGCAAAACAAATCTTGACAAGTTCAAAGTGAAACAAATTCAACAAGGTTATAAATCTAAATTCACAAAACATAAGTTTATTATAACAACAATTATTATAACAGGCACAGAGTGAACCAACTAATATAATAACTTGTACAGAGTGAATTAATTTAATTTAATAAGTACTTAAATACTAAATTCATAGAAAGCTAGTTAACAAGCAACTAAAATCAAAAAGTACGGAGCAAAACAAATCTTGATAAGTACAAAGTGAAACAAGCTTTAACATGTACAGAGTGAAATAAACTATACCAGTAGGTATTAAACGAAGTTAACAGCAGGTTTGTTTACAAGCAATTAAAAAGTTAATTAACAAGTACAAAAGTATTAAAGTGAGATAAAAAAAAAACTTAACCTATACTAATCGTCATAGACAGTAGGCAAGTTACACAACAATGCTTATAAATGCACATAAACAATTTTAATATATTTAAGAGCTATATAAATATAAACTAGGTAACTAAGGCTACGACAACTATTTCAGATTTAAGTTTTCAATTAAAATTAAAATGTTTGGAGCATTGTTGTGTTCCGGAAGTTAGAGATAAGATAGCCAGTGCCTCAGTAGTTGAGGATTCCGGGTGAAGTGCGCTTGTACCGTCGCCTTTATCATCACTTAAAAGCCAAGTGCTTATCCGTAAATTTTAAAAAAAGCTTCCACGCATTGTTTATACAAGTTTGAGATCTCGCAGATATTATTATAAAACAGTATTTATTTATATAAAGGTCATAGTAGGTACTTAGTCGAGCATGAAAGTATAATTAAAATGTCAATGTAGCCAAACAGACTTTGACTCCAATTCGAGAGTAGGAGAAATTCTTAAATACAAAATAAAGATTCTATAAAAATAATACTTATAAATAAAGAAAATGCTTGAACAGATAGGCGAACCAAAAGGAAAATTACTTGTATATCATACAGTATTTCTAAATTGCAACATTTCTTATAGATATTCGTTCTATTGTAATTTTATGATTAAGAGTTCTGTGCTTGCCAACCCGATCTTTTTTTTGTTTTTTTTTTTTTTGCGTTTATTGTTTTCAATTATTTATTTAGTACTAGCTTTTGCTCGCGGCTCTGCTCATGTGGGCTACACGACTTGTGTTTGCTCTGTTTAAGTAATTTTTGCCCGTTTTGAAATTACTGTCTAAGTAATTTTACAGTACAAATTGGCATCCCTCTGCTTAAGGGATCAGTTTCCAAAAAACCTGAAACACTTCATAATTTCTAACCAGGTCAAATACCGAAGGATTTATTTTTTAAATGACAGATTTCCATACAAGCTTTCCACCCTATTTCACCTCTCTAGGGGGCGTTCTTCGAAAAATTCTAAATGCAACATTATTAATTTTTATTGAAGATCTATAGATCGATTATATTATTCAATTTTATAGTTATTACTTCAAAAATAACGATTTCCCCAAAAAAACTTCTTCCCTTTTTTACTCCTTTAAAGGAAAATGATCAAAATTTCTGAGACATGTCATTCTTTATTTCATTTCAAAAAGTCAAATACCAATTTTATGTATTTTATTTCAAAACTGACGGACTTTTATACAAACTTACACCCCCTATTTGAATCCCTTAAAGTATGATTTCCGTAAAATCCTTTGTTAGTGGCTGGTTACGTCACTCAATGAACCTATAGTTAGAACCTGATAGTCTACATTTCATATAAGTAATTAGCTACAGCGGTGTAGGCTCGGCGATGATGAATCAGTCAGTCAGGACAAGTCATTATATGTATATAGAGATGTATTTCCACATACATGTTGAATGTGTCTTATAAATAAGTTTTATTTTTGTGAAACTTGGTATTGTGGTTCTTAATATAAACATTCTTAAATAAAATTCTTAACTTAAACAATACCTTTTTGAAATAAAAGCTTTTTCTTTGTCAAATATGTTTAACAAGGGAGATAAAAGCCAACAATAATACTTATTATATATCGGTATTTATAACATACCTAGGTACCTACAACGTTTTTTTCGCAACAATTTGTAACGAGAACGCAAATGATGAACGAAAAAAAAATAGTTTCATTTTTTCAGCAATCATTCGTTGTTTATCTTGGCAACCATGTGAAAGTCTTCACGATTGGCGACACACGCAATTTATTTTCTCTCTTTGATTTATAAAAACGACATGGATTTCCAGCCCCACGGCAGAAATTCCCGTTCGGAGGCTCTTTCACTTTTTTATATTGTATTCTTCTATATAATATTTTTGATGATGTCAAACCAGATTATGCTAAACCGTAAGTCTACGCGAATGGAGTCGTGGTTTTAGCTTGTGTTATGTTAATGCAAATAAATATCTTCAATTCAATTCAATTTCTTGTAAGATGGCTCTCGCTATGATGTGTTCAGTACAAGTTATTGACAAAAAACGTTAATCAGACGTCTAAGAATCAATCAATCAATATACATACTAACCAGAAAGTAACTTCTTTTTTAAACTGCTCGTTTTCAATGAGTTCAATACAATTACTCTTTTGTATGAAAAGTCTAAACAATGATGCTCTCTGTTTATAAACTTTGTCATTGAATTCGCAGTCGCTGTACCGATACCATGTTCGTGTTATCAACTGCGTAGCAGTGTAGGCACACTGCTGCAGTATAAGGCGTGTCTCCTGCGCCTAAAAATAACAAAACAAACTAACAAAACATGTTAGAAAAACATTGCAGTCTCCTGCGACTTTTAATCACGAACATCTAACAAACATCTACATACTCGACAAAATTACTGAAATCAGGAAATACGAAATGCATAACCTCAATGTTCGCAAGCAACGATGAAATGAAATTACCCCTCCCCCCGCAGGCGAATACATACATTACACTATTGATGAAACTATTGACACATACATTCATTCATTAAAAAAATATAATTTGTAAGAATCAGAGTTTTGAAGTTTGTATTGGATACAAAATGTAAAATGGCTATCAAGATCCTCAGGCAGTACCTTTTAACGTGAGAGGCATGCGAAGGCGGCGGCGGTAAATTTATGGTCACCTGGCATTGTTCATTTTCCATGAGACGGTTGCTAATGGTGGAACCCGCCTATAAAGTCGCATCAGACCGGCATATTCGTTAATAAACTTATGGTTATGACCCGAGCTCCACACTGTACCGTCGTCCATATTATGAGAAAGATAGAGCCAATAGAAGGAGCTTGATGGCGCAGTAGTTAACGCTCCCGGTCTGCGAGTGCTGAGGTAAAGCAACTCGCAAAACCCGGTCATCGGATAGGTGACCAAAATTGTATCATCTTGAGCTCTTCCGTACTTCGGAAGGCACGTAAAGCCGTCGGTCGGTCCCGGCTACATTAGCAGTCGTTAACAACCACCGCGCACCACACTGGGCCCGCGTGGCGGTTTTAGCCCGTTCTCCCATAGGGAATCCATCCTTATGGAAGGTTCGTGCCCAGCAGTGGGGACATGAAAGAGCTGGTGATGATGATGATGTTAGTAGATTATTACAAGAAACAATCTGCTGTTGGCCGCGTTTGGCCTTCACAGTTAACCAGTTTAAGAACGACAAGAAACTTATGGTTCTTCAAGCTGAAAAATCTCCTAGACAACGTGAAGGGACTGGCGTGGCCCACAACTCCATTCTCCATAATGATGAGGTCAGCGAAACCCAGAAAAAAGGTGTCAGCTTAGGTTGACTGAATCGTAGAGACAAAAACCACCCATGTCAGGTACATCTCTTTACTTGATACAGCGCGTGTGTGAACCGGCTACGTACTCTCCAGCTACGGGTACGGTGTCTCGTAGACGGTCAGTGGACCTATGCTAGTATTATGTATATAAACTGTATCTGAGCTGTATAGCGACATTGGAAAAATCAGTGGAAATCGTGGGGAGAGGAAGTTGTGAAAAAGTTTCCAGACCACTTCTAGGGATCGTCGCTCCTCGTCGCAACAATTTGCTAAGCACATTTTTATACCGCCGGCGCCGGCGGCGTGGGGGCTTGTTTAAATTTCATTTGGCCACAGTAATCTTAATTGGTAATCCGTGATCTTTGTGTTTTTGAGCCGTCGTCGTCATTTTCCTCAGCTAATAGGAATCGTGACTTTTGTTTCGTTCAACTGAATATGAATGAGTTACAGGTAAGCAATGTCGATTCGTTCGGAAATGAATGTACTTATGTATGCTTTTTGTATGAACAACAGCGTTCAGTGTTTGTGTATTTATTTTGGCACGATACAGTGTCGTATGTTGTAAAATTGATACTGTAACAAAAATTTATATAGCGTTATTAACAAATGAACATTGTTTATTAAAAATATATATCATATATATTTCGGCACGATACAGTGTCGCGTAAGTAGGTATGTGTATATAGCGTGATTAATTTTTTTTTTTTTTTTTCTTATATACCGATTAGCTTTAAAAAATATCAAATAATAATTCCATGAAATACATTGTAACAAATTAAAAAAATATTGAACATGTTTCGGTAGCTCTGCATGTAAATGTGGATATATTTAACAACATTTATTTTCTCGGTATATATACTATATGTATACTTATTAGAACATCACAATTAAATGCATGTCTAAGATAATAATGTAATATGATTTATTGAAACTGCTTTGCCTGTACTTATATGCGATTACGTTTTGTTAACAAAGAGTTTATAAAAATGTATAATGTAATATTTTTTAACAAAACTTGAGTACTTACTTCCCTTGGCAGTGTATTGTGTCGACGTGAGTTTAAAAATATGTAACCATCAATATCATTATATAACCATTAAATAAATAATTATCTTATCTTATCTTATTTCACGATATAAAAACAGTACAGTACAAAGGTGAACTTAACCCATATGGCATTTTCCCAACCATGAGCAGAAAGATTTATAGGCGATGCGACATAGAACTTATTAACACATAATCTTAGATAAATGACCGCGCGAGACCAATCATTTATCTAAGATCTAAACACATAATATTACACTAATACACATGAGTTACTTATTTGTACAATATTCAGATATAACATAAGAGTAAGACGACATAAACATACAATAGAAGACAATTTGGGAAACTCAACTATGGAGTTGGCTCTTATGTACCATATTTTTGTACACAAATTTTCTTGAAGAAATTATAACTTTTTCGCGAAGAGCTCTCTATAGTCGGATGGCCAGAACCGTTAAGGAATCTACAAGGTAACCTGAACGATGTAGGGCAATCTTTTCAACAAAATATATACGCTGCTAGATAGAACGTTGCAGTCACACTTTTCAAAAACACACTGATGATAATAATAAAGTGGACAAATGAAACGAAACAGTGCAACGTTACTTTCAAGTTAGTTATTTATAAGTATATATTAAGACACAGTGTTGAAAAAAGTTTTGTTGTTTTTTTCAACACTTTGCCTTTTTTCAAGTATATATTAAATGATATATGTGTAAGCCACCTTTACTGAAACTCAAGATAGCTAGTGCTTCTTCTTTTTATAATTTATCATTAATTTATCATGTAAACAAAAAATCAATTAATAAAATAAAAACTAAAATTATGATGTTTTCTAATTGTTTTTAGGATTAAGAACGCAAATGCCCTTTGCTGCAAACTTCTCATCACCGAGAACAAAGGAATGCTCAAGAGACTCACACGATAAACATATACCTAAAGGATTACATCTTCAAATATTATGAAATTCATTGTGCAAATGACATACAATATGTTTGATCAAAACTAAATTTACGGTTGAGCTGAATTCAATGTTTGAAATTCGATTTTAATGATAAATGATAATTAATTATTAAGGGGCGGTGGCTTCACACACTAATACCTACAATAAGTTAAATCTACTAACACCCTCATTAGAAAGTATGCGTAGTTCCATATTTATTTAAGTGTTCGCCACGTTACGTTAGGTAAAAAGGTTCTACGTCACAACTTTTTTTTATTTTTTTTATTTAATAAAATACAAAAAAGTTTTATGATTTAGTTCACTCACTCATTAGTCATTACCGATGCTTTTAAATTGCAAATCTCTTGAATGTATAAATTATTGTGATTCCTGCGATTCCTCTGGTGTTGCAGGCAGCGCCGGTCCTAGGGTAGAGCATGTTGTTAGTGCCTTTAATAATAATACCTACTTTTATTAACCAAGAAAATACATATATGTAACATTTTTTATAGGAGTTTATACGATTGTACTCGTATATACTCCTATAAAAAATGTTAACATTGCTGTAAGTCACATATATGTATTTTCTTGGTTCACCTTCAGCATTTTCACAGGCTCGGCCTAGTTTTGATGCAAGTAATCATGTGATTACTAGCATTAAAACTAGGCCGAGCCTGTGAAAATGCTGAAATGACTTTTGAGATGAATAATTGATATCATGATATGAATGAGGAGCTCGATGGCGCAGTGGTTAACTAGCCCAGTCTGCGAGTGCTGAGGTTGAGCAACTTTCGCAGAGGCCGGTCATCGTGGCCGTGCTTCGGAAGGCACATAAAGCCGTTGCTCCCGGCTGCATTAGTAGTCGTCAACAACCACCAATCCGCACTGGGCACGCGTGGTGGTTTATGGCCCGTTCTCCCTATTCATCCATAGGGAAGGCTCGTGCCCCAGCAGTGGGGACATAAAAATGAGCTGTTGATTGATGGAAGTGATATCATGTTTTATTTCAATTCTCGCTCTACCCTGATCAGGGACTAGGGCCAGTGATGGTTGTAGATGTGGTCGTTATGGTTTCCATCACGTGACTTGCAGGCACGTTTCCACTTCTCAAAAAAAATAAGATGAAGCAAACCACGTCCAAGTAATAAATAACATCGCAATATCGTCAACATTAAATTGAAATTCACCAAATACCAGGAAGAAAGTTGCAAACACAGATCATCCGATACATCTGAAATCGGTGATGCGTCCAAATCGAAAGTCAAAACTGCAAAGCATCTAATCCCAGACATATCTTGGAGAAAATTGAAAGGAGATAAAACCCGATGCGCCTCCGCGCCACCTGCCGGCAATCTGGGCGCACTGCCGGCCGCGATACAAGATCGTTTCAAATTTATATTTGAGCTAGAAATGGGAAAAGCACGCGACGTTCCACGTTTCACTCTAAATTCTTGTTATATGACAAAATTGAAACTAACAAGGTCAATACCTGTGCCTGGAAATACACATATAGATGACAATAATGCTCGTTAGGTTGTAAAACGGACAGTATTGTTTATGTGTTTACAGTAGTTTAGGTATTGTTCATTATAATTGAAAGACTTCAATGAAGAATTTAATGTTCTTTTTTTTCTATTAAGTATAGGTATCCTTGTATTTCCTATTATCTCGTGTTTCTGTTGAAATAAATGTTTTTTCGTTCTTTCTTTTTTTCGTTAATAACTAGGTGTTACAAAATATTATTTTCAACATACGAAACGCATGACACATCGATTCATCAATTATGTGAAACTAAAAGAATTATTATTTCTATTACGGACAAAGTTTCAATGTGCTCATTAGTGTTTTGAAAATAATTGTATTAAGGAATTTCATTATAATAATATGATATTAAGTCAATAAATTATTTTAATCTACACTGGACAGCAAAAATAACGGGTCATTTAGAAAAACCGCGATATCTCCCAAAGTTATTTACATAGATCCCTCGTATAAATAACTAGCTGTGCTCGCGACTTCGTCCGCGTGGAATAGTGACTTTCGGCAGCATTTTTAATTTTTTAGGCTCTTTTCCCGTTTTTGCAACATTTTTCACTGATGCTTCGCTCCTATTGGTCGCAGCGTGATGTTATATAGCCTAAAGCCTTCCTCGATAAATGGACTATCCAACACAAAAAGAATTATTCAATTCGAACTAGTAGTTCCTGAGATTAGCGCGTTTAAACAAACAAACAAACAAACAAACAAACTCTTCAGCTTTATAATATTAGTATAGATATGTTATAGGCAGATTTGTGACGCTTATTATACACATCAAAAGAAGTTGCATTTGAACAAGTTACAGCTTCAAAAAAAGAAATTCCGATTTTTGAAAAATATCAAAATTCAAATTTATGGAATAGAAAATTTTCTCGCTTTTATTTCAAACCGAGCTGTCATCATAAACAGTTTTTTTGGCTGGTCACAGTATTTTGTGCATCAACCATGCACCAACATGTCGTTATCTACTGCAGAATGTACACGAATTATCACCATGGTACAAGAAGGAAGAAGTCAGCGGAATATTGCTAGAACAGTAGGTGTATCTTTATCCACGGTCCAAAGAGTACTCCAGCGATTTCAAGAGACCGGCATGAACATCAGGAGACCAGGGAATGGCAGGCCAAGGTGTACAACTACACGAGAAGACCGATTCATCGTGAGCACTATGTTAAGAAATCAACATCTCACGGCTGTTTAGGTCCGAAATAGCCTTCAAGGACACCACAACAATGTAAGCTCTGACACGATCCGGCGGCGACTTCGGGAAGCTGATATAAAGTCTTTTAGGCCAGCAAATGGCCCTAAATTGCTCAGAGAACATCGAGTTGCCAGGTTGCGGTTTGCTCGAGAACACGACCCATGGCCAGGAAGATTGGTCCAGGGTTATGTTTTCCGATGAGTCAAGATTTTGTTTATTCGCACACGATGGGAGACGAAGAGTATATAGGCGACCAAATGAACGTTATCGTCAAGCGTGTTTTGAGGAAAAGGTGCCATTCGGTGGAGGATCAATAATGGTTTGGGCTGGGATATCTTCAGAGGATCGTACGGGGTTAGTAATTATAGAAAACGGTTCTCTGACAGCTCCCAGATATGTAGAGGAGATTTTAAATGAGCAGGCTGGTCCTTTCTTGGTGAATATGGGTGCAAATTCCATTTTTATGGACGATAATGCGCGACCACATACAGCACATTTGGTCAACGCGTATATTCAAGACGTCGGTATCACCCGCATGGAGTGGCCAGCTCGCAGCCCAGACTTAAATCCCATAGAGCATTTATGGGACGAGCTTGGGAGATGCGTTAAACAACACTCTCCAGCTGCAGCTAACTTACGTGAGTTAAGAAGTGCTCTAGTAGAAGAATGGTCAAACATAGACCAAAACCGTATTAGAAATTTGATTTACAGCATGCCACATCATCTTAATGAAACGATACGGGCTCGTGGAGGAAATACAAAATATTAAATTTACAGAAAAGCTTTCATTTTGCAGATTAACTGTGTTGTATATTTTTTTTGTCAAAAGTTAGAAGTGTTTTTTTGTATTTTTTAGTACTTAAATAAAATTATACAGTTTACAAACGTGTTATGTATTTTCTTTTATGTATAAGTCAGTCATCTATAACATACTACAGTTTCACTAGTTTGTGTTGTGTAGTTAAGAAACTATCACACTTTTTATAAGCGACCCGGAATTTTTGCGGCCCAGATAACGCCTATTATAACTAAAAGTCTATGACTCCAATTACTAAAGTACCTACCTTATATGTGTGTAACTGCGCAGGTTTGTTATTATTCTGAGCTCCTACTTGTAACAGGATAGCAAATTGTCTGTATTATCTGAACTGTCTGAAATGAATGGAAGCTCCAAAAAGGTTAAAAAGATTATTCTCCCGGCGGTCATTTTAAATTTTATGTTGTGATTCGTTTTTTCTCCCTCAGACAGACATTTCTCTTGCTATCAGATATATTTTGCTGTCTCTGAATGCGCCGCTTGGTAAAGGAAATTGATATCTGCATGTTAGTTTATGATTTTCTTGCTAAGAAATAAATATTTTTGAGAATACTTGTTTATGCATAGCTAAACAGATCTATTCGTTATTGTCATATAAGTATGCTATTGGAAAATATATAACTTATGATGTCTTTATGAATCGTCCATATTGTTTCAACTATTAACGAATATGCTCTTTACCCGACAGGTTTTAAAAATAAGTGCCTGTATGTTAATAAAGATGTTAAAAGATTAGTACTTATGCTTGATTCGTATCCCTTAAATAGTTTATAAAATAACTGAGTTTTTAATAAAGAATAAAACGGAGCCATTTTAAGTGTAGAGCGATCAGAAAATTTATTTTTAAATAAACAATAAAAACTGTTATTACACTTTTCAGACTTAAATATATTTTATAGGTACTTGTACATAAAATAAACACCAAATATGCATACACACACATATATGCATGTTAAGATCTTGTAACATGATAGAAAATTGTCTATAAGATCATATGAAATTAAACGTAGCTACACATTTTTTTCTTCCTCTGACAGACTTTTCCATGTTACATATATCAATGCTAGCAGATATATTTTGCTGTCTCTCAATGCGCCACTTGGTATATTATATAGGTACTTATACCTAAAGTAACCACATACACAAATAGAAAGGACACTTTCCTTATTTCAATAAGACTTCACCACCAGGGAACTCCCTAAGGAATTTGTAAAAGAATATTCCAGTGACTTCAAAGAACAAGGATTCGATGTCAAAAATTATATTTTATGAGTTTGAATTTCAGAGAAGACTTAAGTAGGTAAAAACCATATCTAATAAAAGTTTTTGGGGTTAGTAAATGATACTACAATCAGCATCAAATTATTTTAAACGACATTGTATTTTTAATAAAAACTGCAAGACTACAGCTTCAAACGCGCGGCAAAATTTATGTGTACTTATTACATTGTGCACGACATTTTGATTTAAAGTTTCGTAGATATAGCAGTTCTAACTGAATATACCTACTTACATACATCGATTTATTAGGTGATGAGATTACCTTTCAAGAATCTTAAATTTGTTTATGTTATTTCAATCACATGCCACTGTGATAGTCTTAATATATTAAAAGAAACGAACTGTGCTGTTTCTAAAAGATTCTCATTGGGCTACAAGGAAGGAAGTATAAAGCTTTGTTGGGCAAGGTTTATTACGATACTTTAGCAAAACTTTTATCCTTATCGAAACGTCCGCAATGAGTCCGGCAATAAAGATCTCAAGGTTACAGCGAAGCCTGTGTAGTAACATCGAGATTCTATACAACTTCTATACAACACTAAAGGAACAGAGATGTTTATATTCAAAGGCAGGTGTGCAAGCTGACAAGCCGCTCCAAGTTAGCTATCAAGTTTCAACTGTTAGATAATGTGAAAATTAACTTGTCAAGAGCAGCTGGCTCTCCCAATGCGAAACTGGGCCTCGGATCTGCATAATTAGGACAGTAACGTCAACCTTTTTAGGACATTGTTGTTTGAACGACATAAAAATGATCTGGAGTTGAGAAATTGACGGGGACCTGTTAGCGTAAACTACTTAGTACAGGCATTACTTTGCTTGTTATATCCGACGTTTCGTTTCTCGAAATGCACCGCCGGCCGTGTTGTAATTTTTTAATAGCGTAGTGTAATTACAAGTTTAGAAAAAAAACGTTTTTTTTAAATATGATTATTTAAAGGAGATGATATTTTATTAAAACGTATATCTATATCAACATTAGAAGTTCGATGGCGCAGCAGATTGCGCGTACGAGTTGCGATCATGCAAGTTGAGCAACGTTCACACTGCTAGATCGCCGGATGGGTTACCAAAATATAAAATATGGTAATATAAAATATGGTTAATAATATATTATCGTTATTGTATGTGTGTTTAATTTGTATTTATTGTAACTATTTTACTGTATGTTTAGCCTTGTTTTGTTTGTTTGTGCACACTTTTTCTACTTTTCTTTGTATCTTCTCGTTCTACGGGCCTGCTGGAAGAAATTTCAATGTGAAATAAGCAGCGCCCTTGTACTTGTCTATTCTTACTATGTTCTCCCTTCTATTCGTTCGTGTGTACATAAATTATAAATAAATAAATACAAAATTAAAATATATCTCAAACTCCTCAGAAGGCACCTTCAACAGTTGGTTGGTTCCTGTAGTTGGTGGGTTTAATCGTACAGCTCGTGACTGTACATGCTAACACTTTTGACTAATTTTGACTCTTATTCCATTGTAATAAGAGTTACATAGTTTAGATATTGATGCTCGTTACTGTACCGTGTTGGGCCAGCGTGGTGAGCTATGCCCAATTTTCCAAACAGCAAGTGGGAAACTTGAACTCAGCAGTGGGGCGCTATAGGTTGATGACGAAATCCGCAAACATATTTTTTTGGAATTAAATACCTACCTGATGAACAATTTTAAATATTCGCGAAAATGAATGCGAATACCCAAATAATCGAGATTTTAATTTAGAAGACAAAATTTATAGGACAATTTATTCCGGCAATGTTGTAATACAAAATGGGCAGAATTATATCATATTTACCAACCCCTTTTCTGTTCACCTCGCTCGTGGCGTGGCTGTAACAAGAAATCATTTTTATTTCCTCCAATTTTCTTTCTGGAGTTGCTCATTCCGCTCAATAAAGCAAGGACTTTTATAGATCAGGCTTCATAATAATATCTAAATTCAATTTTCAATGTACTTTGGGGAAAACAGTTATTTATCAGAAGATCAACATTTACGAAGTGCTATTTTTATTAGAATAAATATTATTAACGGGATTATTAGCATGTTTTTTGTTGTGTTTGAGTATCCGATATTTCGGCACAGTTGCATGCGCCATGATAATGGACGGTATTAATGCCGTTAATAATATTTTTACTTACATTGACCATGACAGTTTAAAAAGTTATAATGCTATTTTTGTTTTCATTATAATACATATATTTGGATTGGTCTTTAGTTTAAGTATTAATTTTATTCATTTATTTATTTATTAAAAACACATTAAGTAGCATTACAATTATGTAAAGTATACAGTAAACATAATATATTATATGATGTTTATGTATAGTGTAGTATAGTATTTTTATAGAGATAATAAATATCTTGTATATGTCTTGTATATAGATACTACAACCAATCAATTCATGTATAGTTCCAATCATTAGCATGTAATCAATGTAACTCTTAATACAATGGAATAAGTGTTAAGATGTTACTGTATGTCATCAAACCTGGAATCGGTTTCCAGGACCCAGAGTTTCCGGATTGACTTAGACCGACCCAAGTCGACACGGTTGTCCCGGGGTATTGGCATTTTTTTAAGGATATTGATTTACTGGGTCTGTTTATTGACAACTAGCTATTGCACCGTGGTGGAGAAGAGAAGCGCCCAGGTATGTACCTGGTATAGAGCGCGTGTGAACCGGCTCGTCGTACCCTTGTTCTACGAAAACGTGTCTTAAGCCTTAACTAGTGTGCATGTTTAGTGTATTCTGTAATTGTGTAGTAGCATTTAGAGGATCAAACGGGGGTTGCTTGTATGAACGTCGTCGTGT
The DNA here is from genome assembly GCA_947562085.1 of Eudonia lacustrata. Taxonomy (NCBI): domain Eukaryota; kingdom Metazoa; phylum Arthropoda; class Insecta; order Lepidoptera; family Crambidae; genus Eudonia; species Eudonia lacustrata. Next base: position 1,018,265 of record OX387317.1, on the reverse strand, counting down.
ACATAGGGACTTAGTATTCCTATTGCCATATGTGACGAGTCGTCCACCATACCCGCGCTAAACTAACTCAATTAAAAACAGTTTAGGAAACTGTTAGACTTGTTCAGGCTGCACGGGTGGAATGTAATTTATTTGTAAATAGTTTCCGATTCCGGCTACTACACGAGCGGGGTGCAAACTCAAACCTAGGTTACGTTAGAGTTTACTAAGTAATTTAATCTAACACGTTTAGTGGCGGCGATACTTCTGATCCCTGATGCAGTTCACATACGAATAATGATTAATGAAGTTTATTAAACATTTTAGACAGCGATTCTTAAAGTCAAGCCAAAGGTTCCGTTAATCAGTTATTTGATACTTTTTTTTATTGTATTATCTTTCATTTTTGTTATCATTTGTTACCATGTTCTATAGTCCCGGGTCTTTTAAGCGGGGCGTGAAAAGGCATTTATGCAGGCCGTCATGAATGGGTGCGCTTGTTATCGTGCTTGTTCCACGGTGGGGAGCGCTCTCATTATTTTGGACTGCATCGACTGCTTACCATCAGGCAGGATGTAGTCACTATGACGTGCCAATATAAATATTAAAAAAAAAACATTTTATGTGGGAGCGAGACGGAGCCCTTTAGCATACCGGGCCAGTCTCTCTTATTATCACTCCATTACACGCGCGTTCTACCGTCGTAGAACAGACATAAGTGCATGTTTATTTATTAAGTATGTTGAGGGTAGGTAACACTGACACTCTTTGTATACTTCCACGAATAAGTAATGAACACAATTAGTGACCGCACAGCAACCGAAGCGATCATACGAGTGACATATTTTGTTCCAAAACTAAAATTCTACAATAGTAGAGCGCGCGGGTATTCGCGTAACTTTTTTATCGAGATATTTCACTGAGTTTACTTATGTGCGTTAAGTGATTTTAGTATTTTTATTTGGTATTTATTATTCAATATTACTTATTTATTATATATAATTCAATATACATTATAAAATTACAAAGAGCACACTAATAAACCAAGGAAAGATTATTTGCATGAAATTGGTTTTCATCTCGTGGCTCCATGCATAAATCGCAGGATTGCGCTAGTAAGCCTTCCAAATCATTGAAAATGAAAGGCAAAATGCTATTGGAACTGAATAGTCCACCTGAGCCGCATCAAGATCAAGTACCACCTCAAAATACTGGGCGTGTCGGAAAATGTTCCTCTTGTGGAAGAGCGCGCAATAAGTCCACCAGGAAACAATGTTACACATGCAACAAATGGATTTGTCTTGAGCATCAGTTTCTCCAATGCCCTGACTGTAATAAAACCAAAGAAAGTAGTGTAGAAGAAATGGGTGACCAAAAATAAAAGTGTTTCAAAAACGTTACAATTGATAAAAACCATGCCAAATATGCGTGGAGAATGCCTGTGACGGACACAGGAGTGCTGTTTTTCAATAGTTCCCAAATTTTACTACGCCAACGTGAAAACATAACGAAAAAGCTAGTTGCCTATTTGGCTTTGACTTTTTAACCTTATTTTCAATTCCTATGTCATAATAAATAAATATTTACGATAACACTCTCGCATCCATTAATAAGTGAGCGTGATACTATCATAATAGTTTGTTATTAAGCTTATTGTGTAAATCTTAAAAAACCTATCTCACGTCCATATTTATGAGACGAAAAACACGCTTCATATATCTCACAAGGTAAAACAAAAGCTTCCCCGTAGCACCTGAACACATTGTAATATTGGGTGAGAGTCAGGCCGCGGGCTACGCGTTTGAGGCACAACATAGAGAGAGCCCAGAAGGTCAACTATATACATACCGCGCTCGAGCAACGAACGCAAAGAAGGGTCTTTATGTGGAGGGCCACGGACACGCAATCTCGAAGAAAATTCAATAAATTCCATTCAAAATTCAAAATTCATAATAATTTATTCAGTTTAGGCTACAAATAGCTCTTATGAACGTCATTATACCATCGGTTCGTAAGTCTACTCTGGGCGGGAGATCTTGTACTGAGAAGAACCGGCAAGAAACTCAGCAAGTGTCCAGCTCTTTTCTCCCTTACAGGCAGCGTCAAAAATACTAGAAGATGCCTTAGTAGCTAGTTGCTCTCCCAATTGAACCTGACCCGGTATGTCAGAAGGGTGCAGGTTCAAATCCTGCTCGTGGAATTTTTTTCAACATTCTGTTTTTGTAATTTGTTCGCAACAAAATTTGCGTTGAAAATTATATAAACAAAACAAAAACGTTTTAAAAATATAAAGGATAATCCCAACCGGTAAAAAAAAAACAAAAGAGAAAAAAAATCTAAGTTTGCAAATTTACATCAGTTACCAGATAATAAGAGTCGTAATAATAAAAATAAGATAAGAGATAAGATTTGCAAGAGCAAACCAGCCTCCACAGGCAGCACCCGTTCACTAGTATGACTGTCACGTTGACAGTCCTATGACCCCATATGGGGTCATAGCAGATTACACCCATACGTCCCTGACCCCATATGGGTTCAAAGGACTTAGAATTTTTTTCCTCAATTTTAAAAGGGACTTATGAGTATGGTTTTTGTTATTTTGTGGACTTATAAGGGAAGATGGAAAAATATTTTGTCGAAAAGTTATTTTCCTGGTAAGTTTAATAAAACCAACTGTAATTACCAATTTATTTCTTTGGACTTATCGGGTGGTCAGACCATTTTATATGGGGACTGCTAACGTGATATGAATCGGCCATCGCTTCGCTCAACAGCTTGGAACACTCGGAGCGCTGCCGTTGCACGATTCCTCGTCCGTGGGAGGTTGTCTATGCGGTGGTTGCTGGAGCGCGATTGTGTGTAGCTCACCTTTTGCAACCTCTTTATTTAGTGTGTGAGGGGTCACGCCAATCCGAGCAGAGCCAGGGGCGAGGATTAGAGCGCCGTGTCGTGTTCAAAATGAATTATAGTCATAAAATAGGTAGCACTTAGTAGCATATATTTTTTATAAACCAGGTACACAGTGGATAGGTTTAACAATCCTAAGTACTAAAAGTGTATGTTCGTTTATTTGTTGCTTCTTCACGCTGCAACGGATGGATGGATTTGGATGAAATTCAGCATACGGATAGTTTATAACCGGGAATAACACATAGGATACTTTTATCCAGATATTCCAACAGGAACGGGAACCACGCGGGTGAAACCGCGAGCGACCGCTAGTGCTTAATATGACTTTCCTGAAAACGTATAAATGTCTATGTTGCACCCTAATCTAGTGGTTTTAAACTTTTTTAGCAGCGACACTTAACAATCCTCTTTTATTGAATCTATCTTAAAAGTTCATAAACGTGAAATTAGCAGGAGAATCGGGTTCATCTCCCAGTGTGGAATGTTTAGCTGTGAATGAATGAATCAATTTATTTCAACCAACTTGGGTCAATAACACAATTAATATAAAAATAAAAATATGTTATGCTATAAATGTTTATATAATTTTTAACGCAAATTTTGTTGCGAACAAATTTCAAAAACACAAATGTTGAAAAAATTTCCACAAGCAGGGTTTGAACCTGCACCCTTCTGACATACCGGGTCAGGTGCTCTTCCAATTGAGCTATCGTGGTTCTAACCAGCCTGCCGAAATTATTCAACACTATTTACTCTTTACTTTGAAAGCCAAAGGCGCCCATTCAATGTTAACAACTACCGTCATTAACATCCGATCATAATATTTTTACAAATACTAAAGATCAGTTAAGAAGTAGGCAAGCTATTTATAAATGTTTATATAATTTTTAACGCAAATTTTGTTGCGAACAAATTACAAAAACACAAATGTTGAAAAAATTTCCACGAGCAGGGTTTGAACCTGCACCCTTCTGACATACCGGGTCAGGTGCTCTTCTAATTGAGCTATCGTGGTTCTAACCAGCCTGGAAGAGCACCTGACCCGGTATGTCAGAAGGGTGCAGGTTCAAACCCTGCTCGTGGAAATTTTTTCAACATTTGTGTTTATGTTATGCTATGTTAAATATGCTATGTTGCACTCGGTTTGTTTGTTGCTAGAACTTCTTCTAAGTCTGCCGGGCCACAATCTTAATATCTTTATTTATCTTTTTCTTACCAGTCAATCAATTACCCAATTATCCAAATATTTTGTCATAACAACAATACAAACATCGTAGTAATGTTCCGTTCGGTTAGAGGTGATAATATTGCCTTCTCAATAGTTGAGGATTTTGTGTAAACTGCGCTACTTTCTGCAAGCAAGCTGTTCATACCTAACTCTACACGGATAAACTATATAGAGTATTAATAGGCGTACTTCGGTCAAGTGGCTAACTGACTAAGTACAACATTTCACTAGTAGGTATGATCATTGATCACTAATTGGTAAAATTTCGTATTATAGCCTTAATCATCCTATCGAGAAAAATAACCATAAAAAAATGCATACAAAATTGCAAACAGGGTCACAAGCGATTATGAAGTTTTGCCCCTAGTAAAATTATGACTACGAAATTTTGCGTATGTTAAAAAAAACTACAGGAAAAGAAGGCGTTCGGAAATGTTTATACAAGAAAATAAATATAATATCGGAAATTTGTCTACAGTGAAAAAAGACGATCGGAATTTTTTATACAAAAAAATAAAAATATCGGAAAATACATCTAACAAATCATCTTACACAATAGGACTGGCTAAAAATGATAATGAAAACCGTAAAGAACAACCGCAACACATGTAGTCAAAGCCAACGACCCATTGTTTGTCAAAAACACCAAAACTTGAATATTGACTAAAAGTGAACGAGTATAAGACAAAATCGGATTAGGTTCAACCCGAAACGTTTTTCGCCGACCTATCAAAACTCAGACAAACTTTCCAAGGAGAAATCGCCAGTCCGGGAGAAAGAAAAGGTTTTTTTTCGAGTTCCGTAAAGCCGGGCGAATGGAAATTGCCCTAATGACCTCTGACAGGAGACAGTCGCAAAGTAAAAGGCACGAACTTTTAAAACAAGATAAGGGAACACTAAACAGGGTGACGCCCTGTGCTTACACTCAAGGCTAACCCACTAGAGGGAATATTATAAGGAATCTTTTTAATTGCAAAGCCAGTAAATCGAAATTATTATAAAATATAGTGAAAAAATTAAATGCCCACCCGACCCAGCCAGGAATCGTACCTGGGTCTTCCGTACCGCGGATTCTAGCTGGGTCGGGTGGGCATTTAAATTTTTCATTTTATTTTATAATTATATCATTCAGCTTTAGAGCAGCAATCAGCACTTAAAAATAAAAAATAAAATTGACGGTAAATCGTGTATTCGAACCTCTGGGTATCTAGTGCAGGTTTTATTCACGATTCCATCACGTTAACGACAACAAGAATTTGTAAGTCAATAAGCAGTGCCTCCTGGTTACGAACGAAGAGAGTTCAAAGGAGATGTTCGTTTTGGGCCCTTATTTTATTACAGTTTTGAAGTGATGCTTTTCTGATAAATCTGTCTTCTGAGATTATGTTTCCAAAAAGAAAAAATATATAAAAACATAATTTAAAAACTTGAAATCTTATTTTCTTCATCAAGCTTTTCTTGTTATTTCTGGATTCTAATAAAAGTTTTAAGTGTTTATTATATATTGCTGAACTTATTTATACATTCTAAAAGGTATTTTAAGAATTCAATTCAATTTCCTGAAAATTAAACCATGCGGTTGCTGGCTGTAATGGATAGTACCATTCTCAGAACAATAACTAAAGCTATAGAAGGATGGCTAAAATAAAAATCGTGCAACTATGTTTAGTTCCGTTCTATCTTATGGCTAGAAAAGGAGGTTGGAGTGCAACAAATGGTTAACACTTAGTTTTTATTTTTTGTATTGTTATGTCAAACGGTCATCAGATAATCGGTGATCAAAAAAAATCTTGAGTCCTTTATAAAGTCACTCACTACATTACCTCAAATCTGACGTCACAAATCTGGTGACACCTTTGCTATTTTAGTCCGGTTTCTATAGCTTTAGTTATTATTCTGAGGGACAGACGCCTGCACATCAACCTATTCAAAACTGTAAAATTTCTTCAATAAACATTCAACTATATGCCGTTTGACATAAAGTTCAAAGTCTATTATGAAAATTTGATAGTTTGTGGTAGTCTGATGTGCAGGCGCGTGTACCATTACATTACTAATTTAAAAAATAAGATTTGACATCTGACACTGACAGTTCACTTCACGAAGTTGTCAAGACATTAGAAAAGCGAAGTTGCCAAGGTAGAAAAAGTTTAGCGTTGCTATTTTATGAATTTTTATTATCTGACCTTTTTTATTATAATTATAATACAATTGCTCTTTTCATAAAATATAATTTCATCACTGTAAGAATTATGGGGCCAGCCTCCATACAAAAATGGAACATCTCCTTTGAGATTTTAAATTTTCATTTAATACTAATTCTTATTTTCCTTATCGTGATCGAATGGCAAATGAAACTTACTATTTTCACGCGCCTCGATCCAATCCGACCCCCTCGGATAATCTAGTAGGGAACGGGGACAAGCGCTGGCGCGTGATGCCATTCCCTTTAAAAAACGACGGGTTGCACTCCGGGAGTGCCGGCAGAAGTGAAAACTTGAATATTAACGTTGTGCATTTTTGATATTTTATGGTAGAATACAATATTTATTTATTGCGCTATCGTACACAAACATGACAATTTATATTACATTAAAAAGCACTCGAACATTCGCGCAAGTGCCCTGCGCCGCCTAAACGAAACAGCAGGCATACATTTTCGCCGCGCCGTAGAAAGAGAGGGGGATACTTCCTCTCCTACGCCGTCTGCCTACTACGTCATCCGTCTTACGAATTTTCAATCAGGCCACGTGTCCTGACGGTCACGTGTCCTGTCGCGAATTTAACATTTTTTTACCCATTACAAAAAAAGTGTACAACGCCCCCAAAAAGTCCGCTGACGCTGAAAATCCGCCAGAGGCAATCACAAGGTCTCTCCAAAAAAATATTGGCACGCAGGTGGTTACAATTTTCCTTTGAATAAGTTAGTTAAAAGGTAAAGCAATGTAGACTGTATGGAATTTCTTAAATGATGAAACAGACGAACAGACGGACATAAATACCTTGGGAAATATTAAAGTTATACCTAGATTTAGTTGTGATTTTGTTATTTCATAAGTAGTTACTTATAAAATGAAACCTTTGAGTAAATAAACGGTAAAAAAACACACTACATTGAAAAGGAATTAATAAAACGACAGTCGATACAAGTCGCAACCATCAAACAACCACTTCTAAGAATTTTACACGCGTTCTGATTTTAATAACAATATACAGTATTTTACTCGTATTACCGAATTCAATGTCAATGAGCTCCAGGAAACAAATTACCGCTGGATCAAAGCGTGTGAATGTTATTTTTGCAGAAATCCAATATTGCGGGGTAACAGCATGAACGTGGCTCAATTACTGGATCGCGAGGCTACAAACTGACGTTTAAGCCCCGGGTATAAGGTGGCCTACAAATTTAATAATAACAAAGAAATGTTGAAATAATTACAGTTAAAGGCAGATGTACTTTGAAGTAAAATTAAACTCATAAGATACAAAAAAGTAAGTAAGTGATTTTTTTTTGCATTACAGTGAAATAAAATAATTAAGTTATTTATAAACAATAAAAATATATAACATTGGGTCCTTAACTATGAAACTGTCGTTTTTTTCTCACTTATTAATAGGTGTATTACTTTTAAAAGTCAATACCGTTTGTTAATTTTATTATACACCTTTAATTAGGACTATGTTACTTAGGCTTCAGTAATAACAATGATTATTCATTTTGTGTCTTTATCGCCCAATTTAATTTTTTTGATTGACTTCTTTTTTGTTCGCGGAATTGACCTTTTGTTTCATTGTAGCTTTGAAAGGTCTTCATTGTTTTTCTTTTTAATGAATAATTGAATAATATAGCATAAGAATAATGAATAAATATAGCAGTATATTTAGCTGGTGAACTGAAACAAACACACAACTCTACAATTTTTATAGTGTTAACATAAATAGATGCTAAGAAAATTTAAAAAAAAAACTTTTTTTAAATTTTTTGTTAGCTTTTTTTGTGTCCCACAGCTGGGCAAAGGCATTCCCTCTGCGGCTCCACTCTTCTCTATCATCGGCCATCTCATACCACTCCGGCAAAAAAGTGCTCAAATCGTCGTGCGCAAAAAAACGTTAGTATGAAAAATATAATTTTATAAAAAATCTTCATACAAAACGTAAATTTCATAGGTACCTTATATTATATCGTATCGTATATCGTAGTACACCAATATTTGGTATTTTAAGCCCAGTGTTTGACTCCAGTTTTCGTCGCCAAAGATTATCTAAATTTCATTGAAATTTTACTGACTGACGCCAGGAAGCTGTAGCTAAAGGCACAAACAATTTGCTAACCCCTATTTCAATTGATTTAAGTAAAACAAGTTTCAGTTAGTTGTCCATGTCGAACACTAGAACTATTACCTTACCTAGTTAAGTTAGTATCTTTATTTCAAAAAGCTAGTTAAGTTAGACGGACCACCATTATAACTTCGTGGTGGACTATTCTCGTTTATCGTGTTAGAATAATGTGTAAATGATTATTTAAAAAAAAATATTAAGTTTTGTGAATTGACGACATTTTTATTATTTTGACAAATTTTATTATTTTGACTATGTTAACTATTTCAATCTATAAAAGGAAAATCCATTAATTATAATGTATAATTTTGAATCTGAATTCTTTTATATATTAATTATAGTAATTGGCCGCGGCCGTGTAATTAATTAATTAATTAAATCAATCAATCAATCAACAGTAGTTTAAGTGTCAACGATTTGACACAACCGAGTGCAGTATGTGCTCCCGTTAAGAAAAAAACCCGGGACCGTAAAAAAATATATAAAAATGAAGATATTTAATTAAATTGCGGCTGTTTTTCCAAACAGTAAAGTGTATTTTCTCTTAACACATGAGCAGTCAAAAGACTGGTCGACGACGATTGATCAAAGGCCACTGACAAGCTAGGGATGTGGAAATGTGTTGAGCGAACCAGTCGTGGTGTGAATCGATGAAGTACCCTTGATTACGCGTAACGTCGGTCGGCAACAGTTCGAAAGTAAAGTATTTTTTATATTCATAAGAGTTTAATTATTAAAAAATAAACAAATTATTTATTTATTTGTCACTACGATCTACCTTATTACTACTTTAATATCTACTAACTACTATCTAGGTTGAAATATTTTTTTTTGACTTTTTGGCCTTACAAATAAACAAGGATTAAGCTCCGAATAGTTATTCCGTGTTTTGTTACTGTCATGTAAACGTCATTTCAAATTATAGTAAAAGAGACATAACACGCAATATATATTCGGAGCTTAATCTTTATTTATTTGTAAGGCACTAAGACTTTTAACCCTTACAGGACCATAAGATGTCCAAGACTAAATATGACAATACAACACAATATTTTACCTATTGTGGGTGTAAAGTAAGAGAATATCACCAGAAAAACATAGCAGGGTGTATAGGTTTCCTATAATTTCATGGGAAATATTTTTCCCTATGGACCATAAAAGTAAATAAACGATGAGTTAGGTTTATTATATCAGTATTTTATTTATTGCTTTGTAATACAAAACACATAATAAAAATTATCAGAAAAGTTAAATAAATAGTTAGTTATGATATTCTACGAAACGATTTGAAGCACAAGTGGACATTGCACATAACACATTTATTATGTGTCCTATTTTCTATACGTCGGTCGTTTTGCACTATTTACGCATCGCTTCAGTTTTTCTGCTTTTTCCATGTTGTGCGCTGGCAAATTGCGTCTATTTCCAATGCGGAGCTTTTCAGATGAGACTAAAGTGAGTCTTGATCGCTGTCTACATGTAAAATTATTTATTAGACCTCGTGCTGCATATTGGCGATACTCGAGGCTGCTCAAAAGCGGACCTTCTACTCGGTGTTTATCGTGTAGCTTTGTCGGTTCTTGAACAGAATCTTCAATTTCAACAACATCAGTTCCATTTTCTGTAGAAAACCAGCAATTCCAGCATTTTCTGAAGAAGACCAGCAGTTCATAGCTCGAGATGTATCTCGAGCTATGAACTGTAAAAAAACGTGTAAAAAAACGTGTGCTGGTAGACTATTCCATCTTTTGGAGGTGCGACAAAGTAACGAGTCACCAAATTTCTTTGTGCGCGATGGGATATGTGTGACAGTAAAGCGATGACTCCGGAGAGCAGCATGTGTACTTCTATGGAGGAAGGGAGAAGGTGGGATAAGGTCAAAGAGTTCTTCAGAGCACTCGCCGTGGTACAAGCGATAGAAAACGCTGAGTGACGCTATATCTCTACGCAATTGTAGGGGTTCGAGAGTATTATTGACCTCTGCATTGCCGATAATGCGTACAGCGCGACGCTGCAATCTGTCTAAGGCATCGAGAAGGTTCTTTGCGGAACCGTCCCAGATGTGCGAGCAATACTCCACGCAAGACCGTACCTGAGTCTTGTACAAAAGACACAACTGGTCAGGCGTAAAGAATCGCCGCACTCTGTTCAGGACACCGAGTTTTCGTGAGGCAGTTTTGATCACGGCTTCGATGTAGTCCTTTTGATTCAGATCACAGCGAATCGTCATACCGAGCATGTTGATATTGCTCTGCAGGCTTAGAGATGTGCCCTGAAGAGTTGGAAGGGGAAGGAATGGTGACTTCTTGGCCGTAAACGCACATACCTGTGTTTTCTTGGCATTGAACTCAACAAGATTATTGGAGCCCCAATTAGATATGAGGTCCAATACCCGATTGAGCTCAATGACAAGATTCACTCGTTTCTCTTCAGTTTCGACTCGCCCAGCCGCAGGGTGACCGTTATACCCACCGTGCACTGTACTATCATCTGCATAGCAATGAATATTTCCAAGTGGAAGCATATCATTGATATGCAGAAGAAACAACGTGGGTGACAGAACGGAACCCTGAGGGACACCAGCGTTCACTGACATGAGCCGCGAAGCGCATCCATCAGACAGGACATGAATTCTACGCTCGTGCAGGAAGCCAGCGACCCAGTTGCAGAACTGTGCAGGCAGACCGTATGCCGGGAGCTTGGAGAGAAGAGCTTTGTGCCAGACCCGATCAAATGCCTTGGCTATGTCGAGGCTAACAGCCACCGACTCACCACGCTTGTCAATAGCCTCACCCCAGAGATGTGCGACGTACGCTAGAAGATCACTCGTTGACCGCTTCGACCGAAACCCGTATTGGCGATCGTGAATGATGGAGTGTTCTTCTAGGTAGTGGACAAGTTGTTTATTTAAAATGCGCTCCATTACTTTGCACAAAACTGAAGTTACGGCTATGGGGCGGTAATTCGATGGATCTGACCGATCACCTTTTTTGGGGACCGGTTGCACATTAGCCTCTCTCCAAGATTCCGGCACACAACCTGAAGAGAGCGAGAGACGGTAAAGGCGCGTTAATATGGGAGACAACTCCGCTGCACACATTTTTAGTACTACTGGAGGGATGCCATCAGGGCCATTAGCTTTCCGGACATCGATTGACTGCAGCTCCGCACGGACGTCACACTGCCTGATTTTAAAATCGGCCATTGTGTGGCCACAGTGAGAGATTGTAGGTGGCTGTGCATTGCAATCATCGACTCGGGAGTTAGCCGCAAAGAGTTTGGCCAGGAGATCGACCTTCTCCTGCGGCTTGTGAGCTAAAGTTCCGTCAGGACATCTCAATGGTGGCAGCGAGGGTTGGCAGAAGTTTGATTGCACGGCTTTGGCCAGACGCCAGTAGCTACGGCTGCCCGTAGGATGCGTCAGTAGTTCTTGGCCGACTCGTGCAACACGCTGGGCATCCGCTCTAATGTAAGCTCTTTTGCAGGACTTGGTGGCATAATTATAGGCTGCTTTCAGCGAGCGGGTTTCGGGGTCCCCAACAGCTTTACCCCTGATCCAAGCGCGGTATGCCGCCTGCTTGTTATCAACAGCGTTGGCACACTCGCGGTTGAACCATCGGTTGCGCCTGCCTTTGCTGATGAGATAGGAGTGCGGAATATAGTATTCCATCCCTAAAACTATCTCATCAGCAACTGCAGTCGCACTAGCTGTCGGGTCCTTCCCACTGAAGCAGCGCTGCCCCCAAGCAACGGATGCGAAATAGTCCCGCATACCATCCCAATCTGCCGACGAGTAGTGCCAAATCTGGCGTTTCGATACCGCTAAGGCGGTAGCGGGACCAGAGGCACTTTACTGGATACCAAGCAGTGATCCGAAGATCCCAAAGGAGCTCGAACCTCCACTCGGTAGCGACTCGGTAGCGAGGTAGGCGACTCGTCAGCAAAAGGTCCAACAAAGAGGGCGCGTGACCGACTACGTCTGGGATCCTGGTGGGCTGGTTCACCAGTTGAGTCAGGTCGTGCGTGAGAGCGAACGCGTGGGCAGTTCTACCAGCATGGTCAGTTTTGGAGGAACTTAACCACAACTCGTGGTGAGCATTGAAGTCCCCCAAAAACACCAATTCCGCCGATGGAAACCGCTCCTGCGCTTTATCTGCCACCCGACTAAGGTGTTCAATAAGTCGAGTTGTCTCCATGTCGCCATTATGGGGTCGGTAGACGCAGACGTAGACACGGTTATGAGAGCCCAAGTCGACGTGTACCACAAGGAGGGAAAAGGAAGGGTCTTCCAGACAGCGCAGACGGCGACAGCAAACATCCGTCCGAACGAACAAGCAAACTCCGGCTTTGGCTTTGAAGGATTCTTCAAGCACAAAGCCCGGATAGTGCAGGTAAGTGGTGTCAGCCGGACAGATTATTTGCGTCTCCGTCAAGAATAACATTGCTGGCCGTGCCGTCTCAAGATGGTGATGGACGGCATTGAGGTTTGCATGGAGTCCGCGGATGTTAGCGAACTCGACCTCAAACGGTAAGGTTGTGGTGGGGGTGTGCACCGCTGAATTACCAGTTCTAATGTTATGCGCTGTCATGTTGTAAGAAAGGAGGGAGGCGTGAATCGAGGAAATGCTGCTGCTTTGCAAATGGTCAAAGTGTGGCGACATGTCTCACCAGGGAACTGCCTACAAAAGAGTTTTACTAACCCGCCGAACGGAAGGGCCCCCGAACCCCCCCGGGAATGGCCGCCGGGACCCCACCTTCCGGTCACCAACCGGCACGACGGACCACCCCGAGATTATGCGTGGCATGGTGAAGCAGCCTCACGAGCTGGTTAGGCTCGCTTGGGCCCCTGTACTGTGCCACGGGCGGCCAGCGGGACAGCCGTTTCTACGGGTCTCCCTGGCCGGCGGGTTAACAAAGTCCTCCTGGCACTGGTTTGACGGAAGCCTCCACAGACCAAATGCATCGCAGCAACATCCACTCGAGCTCTGGTTATACGCTGGCTGATCCCGAAACGCGACCGACAAGCGGTCACTTGACGGGTTTTACACCATGCGTACGGTGATCACTAACCAGACGGGCCAAGCCCTACCACGCAGTAGAGCATGGAAGCTCGAAAATCCGTTAGTCGCCTCTTACGACACCCACCGGAGGAGAGGGGCGGCGAATTATTCTTTCTCCGTCGCCGCACGGATGTGTGATGTGTGATGAGAGTTAGCAAGCTCAACAATAAACCCAGAAGTTTTATTATTATACAGTACATGGTTACTATAATTAAGTCAGACCGACCTGTCTTTTCATGGTAGACTTATTGTCCAGTCCAATCGTTATCGATCTCACTAACATCCCTCCGACGAGGATTTTAAGTCGGCCCGGATCCCTTTGTTCGCATCGCCGTAGTCGAGGGCCGCCACTGCTTCTTGCAGTAATTAGCCATCACGTGAAGTGAACTTACTCCTTACAAGACTTAGCCGGGATCCAATTACAGAGCGGTTTGTAGCTGAGTATCAATGAGATCCCCCTCCCGATCTATTCTAAATGCTACTATACATTTACAGAATACACTGTTTAGTGTATGCACTGCATGTTTATGCACACTTTAGGCCCAAGACCCCGTACTCGTAGAACAGGGTACGACGAGCCGGTTCACACGCGCTCTATACCAGGTACAGACATATACCTGGGCGCTTCTCTCCACCACCACGGCCCGGTCACCCCAGCCGAGGTTCAAGCCTTTAGAGGCGCCCTCGGGTTGTTCCGCTCCCCGATCCGATCCGAACCCCTTGGAGAATCTAGCAGGGCATGGGGACACGCACTAATGCGCGCGCTAAAGTGACGCCGTTCCCTCTAGGAAACCTCCAGAGTGATTTGTTTCACAAGGCATGAGGAACCCTATAGGTTTCTCACCGCCCCCAAACAAGCTCGGTGAAGCTGAAAATGCTCCGTCTGAGGCAATCAGCAAATTATCTCCAAAAAAAAAATTTAACATAAAAAAAACAACTCCAATAAATTTGACTGATAAAATTGCACTAAAAAGTTAAAAAATAATTGCGTAATTTAGTTTGTTAAATTTACTTGCAATTAACCTTTATTATTCACTCAATCTTTTAATATTAAAAACTATGCGACTGGCATAGACTCGTACTTAACTTCACATCTAACAGAACACATATTATGACAAACAACAATCCACTTAAAGAAACAATTTAAAAAAAAATTGTTTGACTGCTTTTATAGACAATCATTCTAATAGGAAAATATATAGGTACAATTATTGTTATTTTTAGAGCCGGTGCCAGCCTAAAGACTAAACACGCTGCTCGTATGAGAGCGCCGTTTAAGAGAGGAGAGGAGTTCCGGTGGCAATCTGTGGTCTTTTTCATCAGTTACACTTCATCAAATGATACTTTCTGAATTCAAATGCTTGGCTTTTTGCTGAAAATACCAAAATCGGTATAGGTATGCCTACAATATTTGAGGAGTTCCCTCAATCCCTTAAGGATTCCATGTGCGTGCGTGCGTGCGTGCGTGCGTGCGTGCGTGCGTGCGTGTGTGTGTGTGTGACCTAAATAAAGATTTATCTATCTATCCATCGATGTGCCAAACAGTCGAATTTATTCTAGTGAATTCAGGTATTTCGAAGACCATTTTGAAACTCGTTTTCAATTAAGCTTTTAAATATGAGGGTCCGCTCCACCACCCACTCATCAATGGGATATATATAGATATTTTATTTTATTAATATTGAAATGAGATGGGTTTATATTTCATTCGGCCACGCACCGTGGCGGTTTGGATTATTCGCACATACTTAATACTGTTCAATTTAATTAATTAATCAAAATTATTTCCATATTTATTCGCTCTTGTGTTGTGTATCACAACAAACGGTACATTACCGCGAAACCAACAAAACATGCAATATTAAAAATTGAAAATTCAGATTCATTTCACGGTATATTAACTTTATGGATTAATCTTAAGGCTGAGTGCTGTCATAAATTATAGGCAGTCGTGACATGTAGGTAATATTTGATTGATTTATAGAACAGAAATAAACAAGACAAGAAATGAACACAAACTTTGAAAGGGTGACTAATTCTCACGCTATGTTATTAATTACGAGTGCTCCTTTTTCTCTATTTTAAAGTCACATGTAATAATTACTAAATAAAATAAGAAATAAATAAATAAAAAAAATAAAATTGAAATTCTCGAACTATATTTATCTTAATAATCAAATTGTTAAAAAAAACGCTACGGTGGCCGAAGGTCTTGGGTTCAATTTCCAGGCCAGGTAAAGTGGGTTTCGGGTTTTTCGATACATGCTTAGATTGGGTTTGTGATCACCAACCCGCATTTGGCAAGCGTGGTGATTAAACCAATACCCATCAATTATAGCGATGACTTGATTTCGATGATGAATATAGGCTATTTTAGATACTTTTATTTTAATCAAATTGTAGTAGTACTCGTATATTGTAGAGTGCACAAAATAATTATATTTCATAGTGTCTTTATTTTTTGTCACTTTTAACATCCAGATCACTGATCCAGGTGATTAAAAAATTGTCCCTCAAAACAAGTAGCTTACACATTTTTATCAAATTAAATAATAAAATAAAATAATGATAATAATAATATAAATAATATTAAAAAGATAATGATCGCCTATAAAACAAGATTTTGCAGCGGTGTTGCTTGCATTGATGCACGATCCAGGGCGACGAATATGTACATTACCCATTATCTTGAGCACAATCCCGTATTTCAGTAGTGCGTGTAATATATATAAATCACTTGTCATTAGTTAATCACTGTCTGCCTAATAGATTAACGATTCGGTTCCTGACTAAATTATCGAAGGCGCATGCACGAGACGATGAGACGTGGATGGGACGCGGTCGCTTATGTCATCTGCCAGTTCATACCATGTTAATGAATGGCGTGATTCACACAGCGACGGGACGTAGAAGGGACGTAGACGGGACGTAGATGGGACGTAGACGGGACGTAGACGGGACGTAGACAGGACGTAGACGCTGGGAGGACGCGACACGATGTGCCACACTACTATCTTTGATTATTACTGCTCTGCCATTTAAAAACGTATATTAGTAACATTTTTGTGTAAGGATTTTTTTTGATAATTTTACTAAATAACTTTTATCATCAATATCACCAGCTGATATACGTTCCCACTGCTGGGACACGAGCCCTCCCACCACGTGGGCCCAGAGCGGGTTAGCGATTGTTAACGACTGCCAATGCAGCCGGGGCAACGGCTTTACGTACCTTCCAAAGCATGGAGAAGCTCGAGATGATAGTATCCGATGTCCGGCATTTGCGAAAATTGCTTAACCTTAGCAATCGTAAAACGGGCGCGTTAACCACACGTCATCGAACTCCCTTAAATAAACTCGTATTTCCCAAGTGGTATGAAATTATAAGTATCTTATAGTTTTATCATATCTTATTAGTTTCTTCTCAAACTATTTAGATATGGTGGTGCATAGGCATGTCGATTCTAAGTTCACGGGGACTTGGTGACTGTTCACGGGCTAGCCAAGCCTTTTCGGCTACCAGTCCTCATACAAATCACAAGATTGATGTCTATGTTACACTATTTAAGTGTATAAGAAAAAAAAGTTATTTTAATTTATTGTTTTCTAAAGTTTACGCAAACTTTGATTAAATTTAAATGAGGGTATACAAGCTACTAACTAAATAAGAGACGACCAACAGCTCAGTCTCCCTGTGACCACGGACCCTGCAAAGGTTTCGAAACGTCAGGATAAACATTGTTTAAAAGTAATGTGTAAAATAAACGCGAGCAGATCCGTAAAAGTTGTTTCATGTCAATTATTTTTATTTATTATTATACATTAACAAGTGTCTGTCCGTCTGTAATCACATTGTCAGCCATTTTACTAGTTCACTATCAGTGCCAAACAGATAAAACTTGACATTATTATAGATATTTACAACGCCAACAAAATTATAATTTCAGGGTATCTCTACGACACAAAGTAATGGCGTAAAAGTAATAACTATATAAAATGACTTGTTAATTAAATAGGAACATTTATATTTGTCGGAACCCTTTATGGTTTTTTTCATTAACCTTAATATGTTAAATTAACCATCACCGTAGGAATCTTCCAAACCCCAAAATTTGCACAACAATAGGTCAATATTTAAAGTATTCCTAAAATACCTCGAGTTTCGGTAAAAAAAAATATAAATTAATAATGCCTATTTTAAGACTGAACAATTATTAGAAACTAAAAATTAAACAAACTAAACTAAACTCTAAGCGAAAGCAAAAAAAATATTCTGCAAGACTGACTCGCACTTACTCGTTTTTTTTAAACTTTACTGAAGTAGGAAGGTATAGCTTAATTATATAATACTTAGGTACTAAGCTGTGCTATGACACATCTTCTCAGTATTCATCGCGCCTTAGGCTGAATGTCTATCACACCTAGCCTTTGTTAAAATCACCAGGCTAAATTTAAATGCTTTTGTGTTTCCTTAACAAATAGCTGAAATAACTCTTTCAAATGCTTTTTAGTGAACACATCTTGTTTGTATTTCAAAAAATAATGTTATGCAATTTATAGTCAGCCCAGTTCAGTGTTCCAGCCAGTCGGAGACATTAACCTATTTGCTGATCGCACACAACTGCGGAACCATTGCTGAATCAGTTAGGCACCACTGTGAGTGTGACAAAGTGTTAAAATGCACAACAATATCCGTTGCCAAGTGTGCCGTTTGAATGTATTTTTGTTATTTGTCGGATTGTCGGATTTGCTGGTGTAAAGGACAAACGGACGTATTTGCTTTGGTTCCAAGTTGTGAAAAATTCAGTTGGCGTTTTACGGTTACTATACAAATGTAACTGAAGTGCTTATTGCGAGTGTTACGCGCTGTTTCGCTAGTTTTTGTTTTCATTTGAAACTAAAGCGTTCATTATTTAAAAGTTTTGACTTGTTCGTAGCTAACTGAAACGAGTTATTCGTCAACTCGCACACTTTAAACTCGCACAGATGTGCGAGATGGCACCTTTTGATTTTACCTATTATTTGTGTCGTCAACTCGCACATACGTACGAAGTACAGTGATCCCTGGAATAACCCTAAACAATTCCAATTCCTGAAAGGTTGATCTAAACCTTTTACACATGTAAGTATTAAATATACGTGATTATTTTTTGTAAAATATGAAAATAATATTATATAATATATACTTACAATGTCTGGCTGTCTCTTGCTCAATCAGCTTGATCATAACACATAAAGAGTAAACTCAATACGTTTTAAGCCGCGAGTTAA
Source organism: Eudonia lacustrata (assembly GCA_947562085.1). Taxonomy (NCBI): domain Eukaryota; kingdom Metazoa; phylum Arthropoda; class Insecta; order Lepidoptera; family Crambidae; genus Eudonia; species Eudonia lacustrata. Next base: position 999,479 of record OX387317.1, on the reverse strand, counting down.
AGTTCACGGATAAATTGTTTTATTTTAACTCTTTTTGGACGTAATTAACTAAAAAAAAAGCATTAAGTAAGCTGACATGGTTTGAGTCACCTGTAGATAATAATAATAATTTATTCGTTGCCAAAAACATACATACATACATACATACATATATACTAATGCACATAAATAATAATTATAAACATATATTTACACTTAAATAAAACCCGGTCACTGTACTGTAACTCAGTCTGTTTATTTAATTACATACGCATGTATTTCTACTCACATAAAAAACAACTAAAACTAAATATAATTAATAAATTTCCTTGCTCACGAAAGTTTACAACTAGCATACGTTAATTGCAGGCCGTTCACTTCTATCCAATAACCATCGAGGCACATCCGTGATCAGCTTTAAATATTTATGGGCTCTCTAAAGTGAGTCCAAAGTACTTTTAAATCGTCCGAGCAACGATCGGGCGAGAATTTAAAAGATCCCGCCATCAAACCCGGTAGAAATGCAAATCAGGCGATAGCCAACAGATTGCTTGGCTTGGAAAGGGATTGGATGTATATCTATCTGCGTGGAGCAAGCGGGCGCTCAATGCGACCAGATTTAAATATCTGGAAGCTATTAATATTATATAGAGGGTGAGCAATCTTAAACGGGTCATTAAGGGAAAGTCAAAGACTGTCAGGGACGGGGAAATTTGTTGTAGGAATTAAATATAAGTAAAATAGTATTCGCGATGCTCGATGGCGCGGTGGTCAACGAGCCGGTCTGCGATTGCTAAGGTTAAGCAACTTTCGCAGAGGCCAGTCATCGGATGGGTGACCAAAAATGTGTCATCTCGAGCTGCTCCGTGCTTCGGAAGGCACGTTGCCGTTGGTCCCGGCTGCATCAAGCAGTCGCTAACAATCACCAATCTACACTAGACCATCTAATGCAGAGTGCACTAGACCATGAACTTGGTGGTGAAATCCCAATCCATAAACACAGACAAAAAAATCCCTTTCTTGATCACTGACTTGGAATTCTTCAACATAACAAATAAAACATATACTTTTCTAAAGTTTACGCGAACACTACACATTGAAATGAAACAATTTTTACGGATGTACTCGCGTTTATCTATACTAATATTATAAAGAGGAAAGCTTTGTATTTTTGTATGTTTGTAACGAATAAACTCAAAAACTACTGGACCGATTTAAAAAATTCTTTCACCATTAGAATGCTACATCAGCGTTAAGTAACATAGGCTATATTTAATAGAAATATTACGATTTGTTTGTTTTGTTGTCAAAGAAACTGTCAAAGCGGTACGAAATCCGCCGGGTCAGCTAGTTTAAATTAAATAAATAAACGCGAGTAGGTCCGTAAAAGTTGTTTCATTTCATATAAAACATGTTATGAAACTGAACACTGCCCTCGGATCTGGATTCGCCCTGTGGCCACCGAGCTTGTAAAGGATTCCGAAAGTCAGGCTAAAACAACATGTTAAATAAACACGATCCATCTTAAGAGCGTTTACGCCGCACACTAGCGCCACTAATGAAAAAAAAACATATCTAGTAATTAGAGATAGAAAATCAAATTATGCTCAACAAACTATTTGAATGAAGTAATTTAGCATTTTTACGTCACCTAATGAACACCTCACATGTTATGGTTTAGTTAAATAAGACGTTACGGCCAATTTTAACTATAACGCCATATTTAACTAAACCATAACATGTGAGGTGTTCATTAGGTGACGTAAAAATGCTAAATTACTTCATTCAGATAGTTTGTTGAGCATAATTTGATTTTCTATCTCTAATTACTAGATATGTTTTTTTTTCATTGGCGGCGCTAGTGTGCGGCGTAAACGCTCTTAAAGTGTTTTATTTCAATGTGTACGGTTCCATGTTATTACTCTTCACAAAAACGTTATTTCAGCGTTTCACAGAAATCAAGATAACGATGTTTTACCGGTACAAAATAAGAATTGGAATTGGACAACAGGAATCCTTCAGTTGATTTTACGAGTACTATATCTCTCTGTAACATAGGTAGGGTTAGTTATGTCCTTATTGTTTGTATGTTTCCAATATAAGTCTAGTTAAAGTTGGAGTGTCTAATAGTATTAGGGGATACCTAGAATCTCACCCGAGTGCAATAAAAATAACGAATGAAATACATGACACCATAACTACTTACGTTAGTTTTATTTTATTTTATGGGTAAGCACAGTGCCTTGATCTCACCTGATGTTAAGTGATGATAAGATGATATGATGGAAGCGTACTTCACCCGGGATCCTCAACTAGTGAGGCACTGGCTATCTTATCTAGCTGCCGGAACACAACAATGCTACAAACATTGATGTTATGGCGACATATTTAGATAAGATGGTGGTAGCTAGCCAGGCGGACAAACAAGCCCTACCACCAACCAAACCGAGTACTCAAACATGTACCCCCCGCTGGGAATCGAACCGACCTCTAGGTCTAAACCGGTGGTCTTAGCCACTACACCACAGAGACGGCGGCGGTATAGCAAAGATTGGTGCACTTACTCAAATTGTACTTGCCTTTGATTATGGTTATAAATAAATAACTTTACGAAAATTTTGTTGCGAACAAATTACAATTTGAAAAAAGACAGTGTTGAAAAAATTCTTCGAGCGGGATTCAAACCCGCACCTCATGACATGCCGGGTCAGGTGCACTATCAACTATGCTATCGTGGCTTTATCCATCTCGCCGAAATTAATCAACATTAAGTACGCTTACTCTGTCTTGTTAGCATAGCATAGTTTGTAGCGCACCTCGTGGAATTTTTCAACATTTACTTACCAGATTTAGCTGATTGATGAACTATTGTGAATAAACCAAAATTCATGTGAGCATAGCTACTCGTGGGAAGTACTTTAACCGCCCATAAGAGTTTGGTTACGCTGTAAAGGCCATATGCAGCCAGTATCATTCACTTTCCAAAAAAATATATGAAAGTATATATACTTTGGTTTTCAGGTACCTCGAGACGTTGTACTTTATCTATTAGTTTTTTCACTCATCAGTCAAGCTAATAAAATCGTAATAACCAAACTCCATTATGAGCAGCATACCGCATACCTGCATAGTGCCCTGACATAAACAGTGTCATATCTTAGCTCTGGGCCATTGACATGTATTTCTTAAAACAGCAAAGATATTCCACAGCTAGTAAAAGAATCCAACAGTTCATAATTTAGGTAAATAAAAATAAGTTTTTAATTGATGACAGTCTGTTAATGTTTTTAGTATTTTAAAAACTTCATCCAACATCTGCCGTCTGGGTAGTGTCTTTTTTCCGTGGTCTGGGTATTGCCAAGCATTTAACCATGACAGTTCTAAGTAGCTCACCTTCATCATCCGATGATGATGATGAAGATGAGTGACTCCACTGAACTCCACGTCTGATAAGTCTCAGATATCATATCTGATGAGTCTCCGATATCATATCTGATAAATCTCAGATAAGTATTGTTGCGGAAACCCACAACAGACACTAAAATTACACATCAAAATTACCTTAAAATTAACAAAGTCCACTCACAGTTCCATGCCGCTCCCGCCGTCCTGAACGGGATCCATATGGTCCGATGGGGCCCGAATCCGGCTCCGGGTCTTCTGGGGTTCCTAAACACACCCAAACTACCCCAAAGTGCACTTCCCCCTGAAAAATACCTTTTATTTCAGCCGCGGTGTGGCCGACATCCCGGCTAATTGTTTTCCCGAAACAATTAGTTTACGACGCACACACAATTTGCACTATCCACTTAAGTAGAATAATACGGCTCCAAATGCCCTTATTACTACATAAAACTATTTAATTATCACCACACGATAACCTATGAACCAGCCATATTTGCTTTTCAGAGACAAGAGTATAAAAAAGGAACAACTAGTGATGGGGCCATTATGCCACCAAACAAAATTGAATCTCGATAATCGATTCGTCCATAATATAAATCAAAGTTTTATTTCTAACAAAAATAAATGCCTGTTTATTTGCAACATCCCGCCACCCAAAGCGGACGTACCGCTTTCTAGCCTGAAATCTTAAACTAGTCAACCGGTAATCGAGCTAAGGTCGCGACTGCGCGATTTAGCACCGATCCATCAACCAACACTTGCGCCACACGCGGAGTCCCGTCCGCGCCCCAGATTAACTTTAAAATGCGACCTCGTCTCCAAAATAACGATGGCAAATTAGCCTCTTTTAATAAAACCAGATCCCCCTCCGAAGGGGGCGACGTCCGGTCTGTCCACTTTACACGCTGCTGCAATAAATGCAGATACTCCAGTGACCAACGACGCCACAAGTCCTGACTCATTTGTTGTATCATTTGAAAACGAGACATCCGGTGTCTGCGTTCATCCTTCCAGGGATACTCAGGCAGGGCAGTGAGTGGCTGACCAACCAAAAAATGACCAGGGGTCAGGACTTCCATGTCATTTGCGTCAGAGGAGAGTGGACAAAGCGGACGCGAGTTGAGAACCGCCTCAACCTTACAAAACACAGTTGTAAGTTCCTCATACGTGAGGGTAGTTTCCCCGACTACCCGGCGCAAGTGGGTTTTTGCCGATTTTACCGCGGCTTCAAATATCCCGCCCCAGTGGGGACAGGCTGGCACACTAAATCGCCATGTGATTCCCCGCTGTGCGAGAGCTTGACTTATGCTATTACAATTTTTATCCAGAAAATCGTTCACATCTTTTAAGTAGTTGGCAGTGCCTCTGTAGTTGGTACCGTTGTCGGACCGAATGAGAGAAGGTAAACCCCGTCGCGAAACAAAACGATCCAGCGTGGCGACAAAGGCTTCCGTAGACAGAGCCGAAACCACTTCCAGGTGGACGGCCTTAGTGGCCAGGCAGACAAAAACGCACAGGTATGCTTTCGTGACCCTAGTGTTACGATAGGCTGTGGTTTTCACCAGAAACGGTCCAGCAAAATCCGTACCGACCCCGTCGAACGGCCTAGTAGTCTGACAAACCCGGTCAGAAGGGAGATCCCCCATCTGTGGCTGCATAGTGGAGGCCTTCACCCGATAACAAGCCACACACTTAAATAACACGCTGCGAACCACTCTCCGAGAGGACAAAATCCAGAACTCCCTCTGTAATATCGCCAGTAACGCATTACACCCCGCGTGAGCGTTTTTCAGGTGTCTATCCGAGACCACCAGTTCTACCAAAGGTCCTCCTTTGGGGAGTAGCAGAGGATGACGGCTACCGAAGGGCAGGTCGGCATTTTTGAGGCGACCTCCAACGCGTAACAGTCCATCCGCATCCAGAAATGGGTTGAGCCGAGAGATCGCTCCCTTGAGCCATGCGCGACCGACGCGCAAAATCTTCAGTTCGTCCTCGAACCGGTCAGCTTGAACCAGCCGTATCAGGGCCAACAGTGAACTCCTGCGTTCCTCAGCACCCGCCACGGGTGATAACTGCCTCTTGTCTGGATGGCGGCAGTTATGTAGAAATCTCCGGATCCAGCAAGTTACTCCTAGCAATTTGTCCAGTTTGCTGTATCGAGCCGTCAACCAGTTCGGATCTGGCCTTGACTCGTTTGTTGTCACCAAAACCTTTATTCCAGGGAGCATCCCTAGAGAGCCATCGATCATGGTGACCGGCCATGATGACTCACCCTCCTTTAACCACTCTGGACCCCACCAGAGGGCATGCTGCACCAATTCCGGCGCGGTGCAGCCCCGAGAGGCACAATCGGCAGGATTCCAGGGGCCGGGAACGTGCCTCCAACAAATTTCGATGCCCGAGTTCTGTACCTGAGATACCCGATTGGCCACAAACGTTTCCAATACGTGGGGTGCCCCGCGTAGCCATGCCAGAGCTACCTGACTGTCAGACCAGGCGTAGACATTCCGGATGTCCACCGTAGACGTCAGTTCCTTGTGCACGTGGCACAACAGTTTGGCCAATAGATGCGCCCCGCAAAGCTCCAGCTTCGGGATTGTCAGCCTAGTTTTGAGGGGAGCCACCTTGCTTTTAGCCAGAAGCAAGGAGACGGCGACTCGACCCTTCGAGTCCACCGTTCGCAGATACACCACTGCGGCATACCCTCGTTCTGACGCATCGCAGAAGCCATGTAGGCTTGCCCTGTATTTGCCCCGCGGCAAGATCCGCCGCGGCAACGCCACCTGATTGATCGCCTCGATCGTAGATATCAGAGCGAGCCAAGTGTCGAGTGAGAGCCCTACCAGTGGCTCATCCCACGAGACTCCGAGTGTCCACAGTGTTTGCAATAAACACTTCGCCATAAAAATGCACGGGCTGATCCATCCATTTGGATCAAACATCCGAGCGATGGTGGAAAGGACCGTCCTTTTCGACCAAACTCTTGTAGTTTCCAGTTCTACCCGGAATGTGAAAATATTGTGAACCGGCTGATATTTAATTCCCAAAACGGCGATAGAGTTCGGGTCTCCTGCGTCCTCGAATAGCTGAGGATTCTGTTGGTGATCTTCCGGAATCCCAACCAGAAGCTGTGGCTCGTTGGATAACCATTTTCTCAACTCATAACCACCAGCCGCGAGGAGTCCGATCAGCTCATTCCTGATGATGAGCGCCTCCTCCAGAGAGGCTGCCCCTGTGCAGATATCATCTACGAACACGTCACGTGTCAGTACAGCGGCTGCCCGGGGAAAGCGAGCCCGTTCCTGCTCCGCCAGTTCCAGCAGTGACCGGATGGCAATGAAGGGACTCGACTTCAGGCCGTACGTGTTGGTGTTGAGCTCGTAGACGGTTATGGGATCCTCCGAATGTTCCCTCCAGAGTATTAACTGAAACCTCCTGTCCGCAGGATGTATTACTGTTCGGCGAAACATCATCCGGATGTCCGCACCGAACACCACCTGGTGTCTTCGGAAATTTAAAATGATGTCGACAATGTCCCGATGTAACTTCGGACCAGAATGGAGACATTGGTTCAGTGAAACTCCAGTCGACGACGGTGCCGATCCGTCAAAAACAGTCCGTAGTTTTCCAGATGATGCCTTCAACACCGCGTGGTGAGGCAAGAAAAAATGATCTGTCGTTGTCCAGTCGACAGTCGCCCGCGACATATGCCCCAAGGCCTCGTATTCTCGCATGAACTCGATATACTTTTCCCGAAGTACCGGATCGCGAGACATACGACGCTCCATGGACAAGAGTCGTTTCTCTGCCAACGCCCTCGATTTTCCCAAGAGAGGGGGACAGTCGATAAAGGGCAGTCGAGTTTCGATCCTACCCGACGCCATCCGGCGTGTGTGATCCTTATAAAAGGTTTCGCACTCCACATGCTCCGGATCCAGACGGGAGACCATGGGAGGCTCTTCCAGTTCCCAGAATTTTTGCATCGTCCTAGCGATGGAGGTAGTAGCGACGACAGGTGAGACATCCCGGGTCTCCTGGTCGAAAACCGGTCCCATTAAAACGTGTCCAAAGATGGTAGGTATAGCTACCAACGAAGAGCGGCCCAGACTCCGCTGAGGCCCTAAAAGGATCCAGCCCAGTACATCCGCTCCCAATATGAGGTCCACCGGAGCCGGCTCCTCGAAATGAGGGTCTGCCAGCATGAGACCTGATGTGTCAGACATTGCGTCCCGCGGAATGTCTGTCGGTGGATGCCAACCCAGCAGATTGTCGAGTACGATCGCGGCCGCCGCAATCCGTATCGAAGCGGAATGCACAGGAGAGAAGGAAATGTGGGTCTGACCGGACAGGCCCCCCACTTCTGTATCTCCGACTCCCCGAATCGGAGCTGAGGGAGGCGCGCACTCCAGACGTAGGCGCCTCGCTACCCTCGTAGTAATTAAGCAGCCCTGTGCCCCAGTGTCTAGGAGGGCTCGTATCCGGACGAAGTCCCCCCTAGGTCCCCAAACGCGTACCTGCGCGATGGGCAAAAGAACCGTCCTCGGTTCCGACGTAGCCCGACCACAGGCTAGTCACGCGTCAGAGCCAGCGGCCGACCCTGTCGAACCGTGATGACTCGGCCAGTAAGTCGGACGCGTGCAGGCCACCATCCGGGGTGGTGCGTATCCAGGTGCCCTACCATACCGGTGATAGGGTGGGTGGTATTCCAACCTCGGGTACTCGTGCAGTACCGGTGAGAACTGTTGACGGTTCTCATGTCGTTGTTGTTCCGGCAACGGCGGCGGAGGATAGGCGTACGAGTATCCGGGTGTTGGGTCTGGAGGTGGGGCTCCCTGTACCCAGTGGCCCTTAGAGGCACCAACTCCTGGTGTTGGTCGCGCCGGGTGCCGGGTTGTAGCCAGAACCTGGCTCCGTTCCGGCGGTCCCCAACTCACCTGAGCCGGGGTGTACGAGGGGTTGTAGTGTGGCGGCCGTGGCGGACTCCGTCTTTCTGGAGGCGGAGTTGACCCCGGCCCCAAACCGCCACCCGTGGGAGATCCCCTCTCCCGAACCGGTGCTGAGCCCTCAGCACTACGGGTGCACAGTAAGCGATGGTGCGGTCCGCCGCACACATCGCAAGGCCTCGCCTGGGGACACTCATTGTACCTATGTCCTCCCAGGCAGGCATAACACAATCCTCGTGTCCGAACGAGGTTTCGGCGCTCTTTTGTGGGCAGCCCGAGAATTGCTGGACATAGCTGCTCCAAGTGCTGCTGTCCGCAAATCCGGCATCCAGAGCCGGGGTTGATGGCGGCCGCAGCCACCAGCCTGCCGCGACCCTTCCCTGGGTTGCGTGGCGGCTGGGCGCCGTAGACTCCGGAAGTGCGGGCCGGCGCACTTGTCGGAGCCTCCTGGGAGGCTAGCTGGTTTTCCAGCAGGCCAGCCTCCTCTTCCAGGAACTCCAGAAGTTCCCCTATCGAGGGCAGAACGCTGCCGAGATCCTTGTGGACCAGTCGATTCCGCTCGAACTTGTCCCTCATCTCCTGCGACAACTTGGCCAGAACGATGTGCAGAAGAAGGAAGGACCACTGGTCGACGGGCAGTCCGAGCGTCCTTAACCCGTTTAAGGACACGGTGAGCGGGGTGATCAGCTGCGCCCTCAGCTGAGCCCTATGGTTGACCCTCGGCAATCCCAGCAGATGGGTCACGTGCGCGTCCGCCTGAAGACGCGGCTTTTCGTACCGCTTCTCCAGCAGCTGCATGGCGGTGTCGTAGCTCGCATCCTGCAGCTCCAGATGCTGTACGAGCTGTCTGGGTTCTCCGTCTAGGAAGGAACGGAGATATGCCAGCTTTTCGGCCTTGGTGAAATCCTTCCGAGTATCCACCAAGGCCAAAAACATGTTCCGGAATCCAGCCCAGTCCCGCATACATCCGGTGAAATGCGGGACCTCCAGGGCACCCAATCTTCCCATGGCGCTGGGTCCAGAGGTGTGGAGCGAAGCGGGGCGCGCAACAGGCTTCCCCTCCCGCAGTCGCTCGATGTCCTTCACCCGCTGAAGGACCTCGTCGTAAATGTCCTGGATGTGCTCCAGATCCTTGACATATTGGGCGTGGAGGGCCAGATCCTTCTCCCCGACCGGGTCGGTTGACAATAGAGCGGTTACCGACCGCTCGGCCAACAAGAAACGAGCCTGCATTTCTTTCGAACGCGTCTCCAAGGCGTCCTCCCGGTTAGGCCGATCTACTAATGCAAGCAGCCCGGTGAACCACCGGAGCTGCTGAGCCAACTCCTGCCGTGACGCTGTCATTATAAATAATTTAAACTAAATAAGCCTAAACACAAAATTAAAACGAGTCAATGAAAACACGGAATCGATTATCCCGAATCAACTCGATGCTTTCAATTGAACGAAATTAAATTAAATTAACGTTCTGAGAAATGTCCCAGCCCAAATGAATGAACGAACGAAAACAACGGTACTACCAACCTTACAATTTAACCGCACCTGTCCCGGAAGTGCGATTTTACACGAAATGAGCTTAACCTATTACGAACTAACAAAAAATACACAAAATTACACCGATTAACCTAGAGGTCCGGTATTAACTACGCTCTGCTACCAAAATTGTTGCGGAAACCCACAACAGACACTAAAATTACACATCAAAATTACCTTAAAATTAACAAAGTCCACTCACAGTTCCATGCCGCTCCCGCCGTCCTGAACGGGATCCATATGGTCCGATGGGGCCCGAATCCGGCTCCGGGTCTTCTGGGGTTCCTAAACACACCCAAACTACCCCAAAGTGCACTTCCCCCTGAAAAATACCTTTTATTTCAGCCGCGGTGTGGCCGACATCCCGGCTAATTGTTTTCCCGAAACAATTAGTTTACGACGCACACACAATTTGCACTATCCACTTAAGTAGAATAATACGGCTCCAAATGCCCTTATTACTACATAAAACTATTTAATTATCACCACACGATAACCTATGAACCAGCCATATTTGCTTTTCAGAGACAAGAGTATAAAAAAGGAACAACTAGTGATGGGGCCATTATGCCACCAAACAAAATTGAATCTCGATAATCGATTCGTCCATAATATAAATCAAAGTTTTATTTCTAACAAAAATAAATGCCTGTTTATTTGCAACAAGTATTAATTACCATAATATCTGATTAGTCTCAGATTTCTCACTGCCTACGAGCCCCGCGTCGTTAAGAACCCCTCCGTCAGAGAAAAATAAGTAGGCTATCTACAATTTCGTAAATTTATAATTAATAAATCATGTAATATAAAAAAAACATCTTGCTAAGCCTAGATGATAGGGACCCCGAAACATGCAGTGCCTAGGGGCCTATACATAACTTAATCCGGCTCTGACTGTGATGATATAGGATATGATCCACCTCTGACCTGTCTCTTGTGTCCTACCATCTACACAATGAGAAGATTAATAATTAGTGATGGCTACAGATGTTGCCCTGTGTCTAGCCGCCTTTGGCCGGGGAGATATAAAGAAGAATGATTAAGTTTGCATACTGCGTGTCCATACTACGGGACGTTCTGAATGAGTAAACGCAAACAATAAATAATTTTCAAAGCCACAAGGGCGTTTCTTAACGATGCCTCTCTCACTCACATTTCCCGAGCTGACAAACGACTGTTTATTTATAACCGTTGTTTATTTATAAGCCAGACATCTCCCGGGTAATGTCTTTGTTAAAGTGAAATTTATAAATGCCCATCTCTTGTTACGCGCAAATAATGCCATGTTAAAAATGCTCGCCATTTTTTTAGAGGTCGCTGTAATAACTGTTCGAGGGTAATTTGTGTTTGCAACTTTTGTCTTGACTCTGATTTACCCTGCGCCGGCTAATGTATGGCATCTCGTATTAAACACAAAATCATTACGTCGGAAACTTTATTTATTTTTGAAGTTGGTATTTAATCCTACTAATATTACTTTTTCACGTAAAAACTACTGAATGTATTTGGATGAAATTCGGCATACAGCTAGTTTATAACCTGGATTAACACATAGGATAGTTTTTATCCCGGTATTCCCACGGGAACGGGAACCACGGGGTGAAACCGCGAGCGGCCGCTTGTAATATTTAAATTCAGAGGTGTTTTTATCATTCCCATGATGACTAAACCTACATACCTAAACTTTAAATTTAATATTTTCTTTTATGAAATAAAAAGTCATTTTTCAATAAATTTCTGTGACCTACCTTTAATCCCTAACGACAACTTTGTTTTAATAAATCTAATTAAGTGAAACGCGAATCGTTGGCGCCAGTGGCCAAAGTCAATTTATATAATCCATAATTGTATTTAAAGTCAAACATAATTGACCGTCGAGTCGAATTATTAAATTAAAAACTTTCTAATAGATTTGTGTAATTAACGAAGGTAATGAATTTTTAATTAATTCTACTTTTAAATGTGTTAGGGCAGAGTTGAGCCTATGGTAATTGAACACCGACTATCTCCGTTAGGCCAAGGTGCTAGGCTATCTCCTTCTGCGCTCTTCTCAGTTTTCTTCTGCCATTTTGGTGTAGGTCTCTTTTTCAATAGAAGAGAAGTACCTATGTTATTTGTGTTCAGGGATTATTGCATCCAGATTAATCCTGCCACCCAGCTGATGACATAGAGGTAGACATTCCCACACATTCGCGCCGGGAGCCGAGGGAAATGCGTTACTTTATCGTGATTATATAAATACAACGATTATCATTTCCGATAGAACACTACTCGCAGACCTGAAGTCACACTAATATTATAAATGCGAAAGTTAGTGTGTGTGTAGGTATGTGTGTATATTTGTTGCTTCTTCACGCTGCAACGGATGGATGGATTTGGATGAAATTCTGCGTGCAGATAGTTTATAACCTGGATTAAAACATAGAATTATTTTTATCCAGATGTTCCCTTGGGAACGGGAACCACGCGGGTGAAACCGCGAGCGGTTGCTAGTATTCAATAATTATGTAACAACTCCTCGAGCTACTCTACATCACAAATCAATTTTCTCAAAAAGTACAACATTAAAAAACTCTTCTCATTTTATTCTCAAATGTTGTAAGTAAATGAAAGTAGTGTTTTAATATACAAACTTTTGATTCACATGAATTTCTGACAAAACTAGTAGACTAGGTTCTCGTCCAGCTGTACCTGCGCAAACGCATTATCAAGAGAAGTTTATTAAGTGTATCAAAATCAAAACAAAAGTAATTAATTTTATTTAAATAAATATATAATACATAGTCTTTGATTATGAGAGTAAATAATCAAAGATCATATACCTATATGAAATTCTCGTGTCACATGTTAGTTGCCATACTCCTCCGAAACGGCTCGATCGATTTTTATGAAGTTTTATACATATATTCGGTAGGTCTGACAATCAGTCGTAATCTATTTTCATACCCTTAAGTGATAAGGGTGGCACACTCTAGTTTTTTGTTTAATTTCATTTCATTTCTGTCCAATACAAAATGTTTTTAGCTGTGAAACATACGATTTTTTTGTTTTGTTGTCATAGAAACGATTTGATTGTATTGTTGACATAGAAACGTCAAAGCGATACGAAGTCCGCCGGGTCAGCTATTTTTAAAATATAGATTACCTATACATTAACAAAGCACCTAGCAAATCGGGGAATTTCCTTTGATCCTAGTTCAAACATGACACTCAAAGTCATACGTTGGCCGCAGTCATATTACTCGCAAAGGAACAATCCGAAGAACATCCGTAAAAGTAGATCCAAGGAACAAAGAAACGATTCCTCGGAGGTTATTCCCGGGTCATTCTGATTAACAAGAAACGTTGATTGTTCTTCCAATTTATACAATTTTAAGCAAAATTCTAGTCTATAATCAATTGCCGTCGCCTTTTATCTTTTCCGTTGTTCCAGTAGGTACCTATTTAAATATGTATAAGTTAGCTCTGCCCACCACTTTTAATAGGTTCTAGTAGAATGATTTGCTAATCAATAAACATAATTAAATTTTAGTTATATTAACTACCATATGTATGATAGTATCAAAATATTAGATTGTTATCATTCACTTTTTATTAAGGCCAAACAAAAAATACAGGTATTAAAACATTGTCAGCAAATAAAATAACCTTATACAGTGTGTGGCTTACAACCGGGAATAATATCGAAAACAGTGATTCTATAGAATAGAATAAAGTAGAAGAGAAAGTTTTTATTAACATACACACTTAGTTTTAACAAATAAACAACAATTAAAGGGAAAAAGAAAAAACAGATAACCAAAAAGTAGTAAAAAATAAAATAGGTAGGTACCAATAATTGTATCATTATGGTCTCAACTAATTAAAATCAAAACTTTACTTTTTATTTTTTCTAACAAACTTCCTCGTAAATTCAATGTAATGCAAACAACGCAATAGTTCCGCTCAACTCGATCGATTAAGTCTCAGAATAATAACTAAAGCTATAGAAACCGGACTAAGATAGCAAAGGTGTCACCAGATTTGTGTCGTCATATTTGAGGTAATGTAGTGAGTGATTTTATAAAGGACTCAAGATTTTTTTTGATCACCGATTATCTGATGACCGTTTGACAAAACAATACAAAAAAAAAGCCTAAATTATTTTGTTTACTTTTACAGATCTACTCACGTTTATTTTACACATTACTTATTTAATGTTTATCTTTGACGTTTTGAACCCTTTGCAGGGTCCGTGGTCACGTGGTAAAACAGTATAAAGTAATGTGTAAAATAAACGCGAGTAGATCCGTAAAAGTTGTTTCATTTCAAAATAGTTGTAGTTATGCACTAATTCCCGAACGGCCACGATTCGCTGGCCGGTGAATAAAATAAAACCCAGGGCCTTCCTTGACCTTCGAATATCACGGCCCGTGATTTGATTTCTTTTATTACTTACAGGTAAGCACGTGGCATCCGTCTCATGATGCTAAGTGAGGATAAGGCCAAAGGTGGATGTGCACTTCATCCGGAATCCTTAACTACTAAGGCACTGGCTATCTTATCTCTAGCTGCCGGAACACAACAATGCTACTAAAATTGATGCTAAGGCGACATATTTAGATAAGATAGTGGTAGCAAGCCAGGCGGACAAATAAGCCCTACCACCAACCACAAACCGAGTAAGAACACAAACATGTCCTCGCTGGGAATCGAACCCGGGACCTCTGGGTTTAAAACCGGTGGTCTTAACCACTAAACCACAGAGGCGGGTGGAAGTCCTAATATAAATTGAGTTTTTGCTAAAAACGATGTCATAGTTTCTTTTAACAAACTTTTCTGTCTCTTAAAGTTTTAGATTTACCCACACAGACCGGTCTTGTTGAATAATATGATTGATTTTATATACAAGTATACTAAATAAATTTCTTAAAGCTTAAGCTCAATTAATTAAACCGTAAGTGACGTAAGTACAAATATTAACACAATGAACACAAATTGGTCATGAATGAAAATTTGTAATACGAATATGATTTGAAATTCAAACATCGATGTATGCCAGCCATCACCACTGTTTAGACAGATTATGAGTATCTAAAGAGATTAATTCAAGAGTTACGAGCTTATTACAATCATCATGCTTTGGGTTTGAATGTTAAAGTTAAACTAAAGGATCAGGAGGGCCATTTTTTATAAATGACTTTTATCTCATCATCTCAGCCAAATACGTCCACTGCTGGACAAAGGCCTCCCCCAAGGATATGAGGGGTATTTGCCGTAATCGCCACGCTTGGCAGGCGGGTTGGCGATCGCAGTAGGTTGAGGGTAACCTCAGAGAGATGCTGCTGCCCATCCTCTGGAATGGTCCCTTAGTCGGCTTTTACGACACCCACAGGAAGAGATGGGGTGGTGCAATTCTTTATCCCCGGCACCACACGGGGAACTTTTATCTCGCTATTATATA
Organism: Eudonia lacustrata; assembly: GCA_947562085.1. Classification (NCBI taxonomy): domain Eukaryota; kingdom Metazoa; phylum Arthropoda; class Insecta; order Lepidoptera; family Crambidae; genus Eudonia; species Eudonia lacustrata. Next base: position 984,176 of record OX387317.1, on the reverse strand, counting down.
AATTAAATATACTTTTTTTCTGTTATTCAAAGACACTGGTAACTTATTTTTGACACCGAAAATTCTCGAACGGTGTTTTATTAATCAAATTGTAAATACTGCAAAAATAGTTATATTTCATATTGTACGTCATGTCACTTTTAGTGTCGAGATCACCAGTGAGATTCAAAAATCGCCCCTCTGGAGCTTATAAAATGACTGAATCTGACCAGCCACGATGGTCAAAAACGATAGATGACCGGTCATTTATTAGTCAATTTCAGTCAAATTGACTCATACATTCTGTTTTAATTACTCGTATAATATCTATGCTACAAAAGATTCAAAAGTACCTAATCCCGATTTACGTAGTTCATAACTTTATGAATATGTCGTCAACTACGTTGTTTCCAGAACAATCGGTTAGACAGCCATAGCCTGTATAACACACGCCTTTGCAGGCTACAGTCACAAGGATTTCATACAGTATTAAATTGACGGGACGTAAAAAAGGGAAAAGCTACCGTGTTGCCGTTCAGTTCAATTCGCCCGGCCCGCCCGCCCGGCCCGGGTGAAATTCACGCTGTTGACAAATAAAAATGGAGTCAGCGTTTATAGCATGTTTTTTAAAAGTTTTGAATTCACCGGCACTACCAGACGCATTGACGACTTTTTAAAAGGAATGTTTCATAAAGGTCCGAGACTCGATAACGAGTGGTTGTTATTTCGATGATTTTACTAGTAAATATCTAGTTAGGGCACTTTATTGAGAATTTAATTGACGACAAGAATATGAACGTGACGAAAATTATCGTATCTAAGTAAATCTAGTAACTTAAGAAACTACCTCACTGCGTTTTCAGTGAGGTCAATGTTTGCTGAACAAAATAATTCTGCTGTGTAACCAATCGTCCTCCGCACAAAATTATTTGAAATAAAATAATATATGAATCATGAGAACTTTGGCAACTTATTAAGTAGTAATTAGTGCTACTATACCACTACAAGGGTTCTAAGTAGCAACCTATCACTGATGTTATCTCATTCACCTCGTAGCCCTACTTTGATTGTGCTATTGTGCTAAATGTGGCGTCGCTCGAGGTCAATAACGGCGAATTTACTCAAAATAGGTGATTTTGAAGCTCTGTCCTACCCCTTTGAGAAGGACGTGAGAGTATGTATGTATGCATGTATGTATGTATATATGTATGTATGTATGTATATGTAGGTATGTATGTATGTATGTATGTATGTATGTATGTATGTATGTATGTATGTATGTATGTATGTATGTATGTATGTATGTATGTATATGTATGTATGTATTTATGTATGTATGTATGTATTCTACACGTAATTGCTTTAAAAATTCGTAGCCAATATACAGTTTGTATTCCAATTTGACGTGCGTGCAGTTCTTAAATAAAAAGCCAAAGCAAGTACCGCTCTGATTATTCTCATCGCCAACTTCACGAAGCTGCGACTTAATATTTGTGAAATTTCAATTAACTCGGATGCTGGATGGTCTTTGTTGATTCTATTACGTAACTAACAGGAAATAACTTGAATCATAATAAACTACTGATTGATTATGATTGTGCTTTTGTCGTCACGTTTATATTAGTACTGCTTAGCGTAGTTTTCGCTGTCTGTATTTTACAAGTGTACCTATAATTATCATATAACTAACTAACTAATCAAAGTTATTAGTAGATTATTAGACAAATTGTTTTATTAATACTTTCGAGTTATTTTGTCTATAGCTATTTTGTATATGCATATTTTTACATTGAACATAATTTTGTGTATGATGTTGTTTTTGTTATAAGTGATGTTAGTCCCTATGAAATTGTTAACAAGTTTAACAGCGCGTCAAATAGCATGTGTGCGATGGTATTGTCATTATTATTTGTCGTAAGCCAAAGACTCCAAGAACTTTTGAAGATGAGCCTGCGTAGTGTTTGATCCATAGCCCGATCTTTCTATAAACTTTATTTAAACAATGTGAAGTCTATGCCAAATAAAGATATGGCCGCCTATTGTTAAATATATCTCTTTGTCTGAAAACTGTTTGGAATTGTCCTTTTGTTATGCTATAAAGTCATCCATTGTATTATCAATAGAAATAAATATGCTATCTGCTATCTGTTTGAGATTTTCTATATTACATATTTTTATTTCTATTAGTTACAAACTTATACAAATACATAATAAGTCTTTGTTCGGAACAGACTGTACGGCCAAATGGCCGTGGTTCCTATGCCTCCAATTATATATACTGATTGAACTGACATCACTATTTGGATGTCACTTTACTATTGTAAAATGTCAGATTGAGACACTGAATATTGTCGCGCCGCGAGTTTTTGTTGTTAATTGATAAAACCTCTATTGAGAGAGAATTTTGTAAAATTTGCCTTAATTTTCTAATGTCCTAGCGAGGGAAAATCGGGCTGCGCGGTTAAATCGAACGCGAGTTTTGTGTGCGCGGTATAACCTCTCGCGGGAGAGTGATCATTTGGTGTAAGAGTGTCAATTTGTGGGTGACATCGTGCTTGCGCGTGTGGCGGCACGATCACAGATACATAAGCTTCAGAAGCGACGGGCGACGGCGGCAAATCTGGTGTGCCAATTGGAGGCACCGAACACGCGGCTGGCAAAGAAATCGCCGGATGCAGCACGAGAAGTGACCTGTCGTTCCCTGACCTTCCTCGCCACTGCCCCCTTTTGTTCCTTTTGATAGAGTATAGGTTCTTCCGGGATCACCCAGGTGAGTCTTTGGATAACTTTAATTCAAGCAGATTTCCGTTTAGCCGCTCTGAGGAGTGGCCCGCTAAGGAAACGTTTACTGGAAAAAAGTCTAGATCGGCGGAACGCCTGACTAGACGGAGATACCACATTGTCAGCTGACGATAGGCGCTATGGGCCCCGCCAAAACCCAATAGTTGGCTGATGGTATATCTCTAACAGTCGTATATTAACGTCACTTTGAGTTGAAAAACCTAAATTCCTGTTGGATATATTTAAAAAAATTGTGCCTCATTTCTAGTCCTACGTATAACTAGTGTTAGGTGGAAAAATAACGGGCACGCATCGCCGCCTTGCGGGAGTCACATTTGTCTTGCCAACGTTTACGCATAAATAAGTCACATTGAAAGGCGAACAATTTAAACTCACGCTACGATTTCTTAACGCAACCTTATTTACGAGCTGAAGTTGTGCTTTAATGCTACTTCTGGTATTTATGCTGGAAACCATTTTGACTTCATTATCCTTAGATATCATAAGCGTTTCCAAAAACTGTTTTCGTCAGCTCTAATAAATATCCGCCAACCAAAAGCTTTACCATTAAATGATATACCAACATCTTTAAGCAAAAAAAAATGTAAATGCGTTTTCCTCACGTTATAAGAGCCACATTTGTCTCCGAAGTGTCTCTACTTCCATAAATCACATTGATAGACGAATAAAGTTGTCGTTTGGAGATTGCGATGTCTTTCCACGCATTTTTTCTTCTTCAGTTCTATATTTATCAAGCCATTTGTTGGCACACCTGAGTTCTGCGTGTAATGGCCGACTTTTTGCGTCGTTTATGCTGTCATTGAAATGTATTACTGGTGAAGCCTTTTATTTTCCTAAAAGCTCTTTTGCGTTGCTTACTTCTGTTTCACATTTCCCACTGGAATGCAGCAACAGCCGTATTGTCATGTGTTTTTTTTATATTTTAAAGATGGAATGTATCGTGTTACGCATGTTGTATAAAAGGTATGGATCATTAGCACGTAAAATACACCAACATTTGTTTTTGCCATATTAAATATTTGGTTGTATCAGACAGAAAATATTTGAATACTGAACTCTACAGATACTTAGTGCCAAACTAAAATATGTAACTTCTGTTTATACATCTATAGATTTAATGGTTGGCGGGTTTCATATAATTATCTATTCTGACCTGAGGTTCTGACCAAAATGCTTCAAAAGTGATAAGTTATCACTGAACCATCATACCTAAACTAGCGTCTGTTTTCCTTGACAACAGATGCTATTTCGTTTCTGACACACTGTTTTTGCCTCCTGCAAATTTGTTTATTTTCTTATTCAATCTCGTCTATTTCTTTCTTATTAATTTAGCCAACATTATTGGTTAGACGCACCTGTGGGACGTCTAATGACTTGCATAAATAGTTACTCGGTCAAATTCTATTTGAATTCAAAACGACAAAAAGATTTAGCTCCAGACATGTCTTCAATGTCCTTACCCCCCAAACTAGGATTAAGAATAGTCTTCCTCTTGTTGTTGTTTACCAGATTATGTAACACAAGTAGAGCAAGCCACTCCTAGGAGTCCTCCTCACCAGAGCACTCAGTATAAATTATTCCCAACAAGACGCAACTAAATTAGTTTGAAATTAATCCCATTGTTTTCACCACGCCTACCTCCTGGGGCGAAGACAGATATAATGTTATTTAGTTTGGAGATAACCGCTTTGAGGCCAATTCAATTACAATAGGTAGTTTATTCAAATCTGATATCGCGTCTGTGTCCAGCTGACTGTGCTGAAGGACCCTTGTTTGTTTCAGTGTTATTAAGTTTGGAAAATAACTTGACGCTGACAGCTGGGATGCGCGCTAATATGATTGACACTTTATGCACACGGTACCTACTTCAAACCTTGGACTTTGTTATTCAGTATTCGTAAGACGAGATTTTTTTAAGATTAGCAGTTTATGTGGCACTTCTGGCCAAGGGCTGCCCACATATTCATCATCAGCTCATTTTATGTCCTCACTGCTAGGGCACGAACCTTCCCTATTGATAGATAGGGAGAACGGGCCGTAAACCACCACGCGGGCCCAGTGCGGTGCGGTGGTTGTTAATGACTGCTAACGCAGCCGGGACCAACGGCTTAACGTGCCTTCCAAAGCACGGAGGAGCTGGAGATGATAAATTTTTGGTCACCCATCCAATGACCGGCCTTTGCGAAAGTGCCTCAGCACTCGCAGACCGGTCGCGTTAACCACTGCGCCATCGAGCTTTCCCCCCCCCATCCTCACACACATTGTCCTCATCAAAAAAAAACGACGGGTTGCAATCCGGGAGTGCCGGCAGAAGTGAAAACTTGAATATTAACGTTGTGCATTTTTGATATTTTGGAATGGTTAGGGAATAATTTTGCACGAATTGCTTCAATTATCAGTATAAAAATACTATCATTTATGTGGTAGAATACAATATTTATTTATTGCGCTATCGTACACAAACATGACAATTTATATTACATTAAAAAGCACTCGAACACTCGCGCAAGCGCCCTGCGCCGCCTAAACGAAACAGCAGGCATACATTTTCGCCGCGCCGTAGAAAGACAGTGGGATACTTTCTCTCCTACGCCGCGCCGGCTGTCATCCGTCTTACGAATTTTCGATCAGGCCTGACGGTCACGTGTCCTGACGCGAATTAACATGAATTTAACAATGGATGAAGCATTATATAAAATCCGCAATGTAGGTAAAAAGATAGTTATTTGCGGTGATTTTAATATTAATTTGTTAGAAAAGTCTACAGGTTCTATCAAATTTAAAAATTTATTTCAATCGTATAATTTAAATAATTTATTTATGGAGCCAACTAGAATAACTGCCACTTCGGCCACTTGTATTGATAACATATATACCGATCTAGTACCACTGTCTAAACTCATTATTAATAAACTGGACTCTGATCATTGTGGCCAAATGGTCAGCCTTCCACATCAGTGTAAGCAAGTGAAGAAACAGAATATCACTGTTGTACCAAAAACTGCAGGCCGTCTGGAACGGTTTAAAAACAATCTTTATGATAATATATGTTTTTTAAAGTATAATGATAACCCAAATGAATTTTATAATAATTTCTTTCATAAATATTGTACAGAATTTAATAAAACTTTTATTCCAAAAAGGATCTCGGTTAGTGGTACTGTTACTTTTAGTGAATGGGCTACAATTGGTATCCACAAAAGTAGAAAGCGACTTTATGAGCTATATGATGAACGCAACTATAACACCAGTGAAGATTTTAAATTGTATGTCAAAAATTATTCTAAGTTATTTAAAATAGTATGTCGATTAGCAAAGGCAAAGTTCCTGAGTTCAAAGATTAAGCTAAGTGATAACAAAATAAAAATGACATGGAATATTATAAATAGTGAAACTGGAAATGTCAAAAGTCGTAACAATGAGTACAAATTGAGCTACGAAAATCAAACCTTAACTTCCGATGCTGATGTTGCTGCGGCATTTGAGAAGTTTTTTACTGATATTCCAGTTTCAACTACAAAGGCTTTAGACTCCTCCCCCACTGTAGCTGAAGCGGTTCTAAAGGAAAATGTCAAACCTAGTGAAAACTATTTTAGTTTTCAAAAAATTGATTTTAGAGATATAATTAAAACTTTTAATACTCTTAATAAAAAGAAGACTGCTGATCTGTGGGGTAATTCCGTCGACGTCATTAAATCCGTTATTGAGACAATAGCTCTAGTTTTAGCTTGCATATTTAATTAATGCATTGACTGTGGTGTTTTTCCTGACCTAATGAAGCACAGTAAAGTAATCCCATTATTCAAATCAGGTAGCACATGTGACCCCTCTAACTTTAGACCAATTTCTGTGTTACCCACATTTAGTAAAATATTTGAAAAGATAATTCTAGACCAAATTCAAGTTAATTTTTATAGAAATAAACTTTTACATTCTAGACAATATGGTTTCACTAGGGGTCGCTCGTCTACTGACGCTGGTGTTGAGCTTATTCTTCAAATATTTAATGCCTGGGAGGATTCTCACGATGCCGTAGGGGTTTTTTGTGATTTATCCAAGGCCTTTGATTGTGTTTTACATGAAACCCTGGTCAGGAAGCTCTACCACTATGGAATTAGAGATGCATCACTGAATCTTCTTATCTCATATTTGAGTGATAGGGTTCAGAGGGTTGATGTTAACGGTAAAAGATCTCCGGGATCGGTGGTTACAATGGGTGTTCCACAGGGTTCAATTCTTGGTCCTTTCTTATTTTTAATTTATATTAACGACTTGCCTTACTTTGTAAAAGACAAACATGAGATAGTATTGTTTGCAGATGATACCTCACTTTTATTCAAAGTGAAACGACGACAGCCGATTGATGACGATGTGAACAATGCTGTCACAAAGATAGTTCATTGGTTTAGTGTTAACAATTTGCTATTAAATGAACAAAAAACCAAATGTATAAGATTTGTATTACCCAACGTTAAGGAGGTAAAAACCAGTGTAAAAATTAAAGATAAGAATGTGGACCTTGTGGACACCACAGTGTTTCTAGGCATTACGTTGGATGCAAAGCTACAGTGGGGCCCACATATAGATAAATTGTCGAGTAGACTGAGCTCTGCGGCTTATGCAGTAATGAAAATTCGTCAGATCACTGACATTGAAACAGCTAGACTTGTTTACTTTAGTTATTTCCATAGCGTAATGTCGTACGGCATTTTACTGTGGGGCAATGCTGCCGATATTCAAACTATCTTTGTGCTGCAGAAGCGGGCTATTCGAGCAATTTATAATCTAAAAGCTGGTAATTCTCTTAGGGAGAGATTTAAAGATATTAATATAATGACAGTTGCATCACAATATATTTACGAGAACCTAATGTATGTATATAAAAATATTGAAACTTTTTCTAAAAACAGTGATATTCACAATGTAAACACTAGAAATAAAAACAAACTAGCAGTACCTAATACAAGGCTCCACAAAGTAAATAATTCATTTAGAGGCCTGTGTGTATTTTTTTACAATAAAGTTCCAAGTAATATCCAAAAACTAGATATTAATAAATTTAAAATCGCTATTAAAGAAAAGCTTTATAAAAAAGCTTATTATAAAGTGTCTGATTACATTGAAGACAAAACAGCATGGGTTTAAAATGCTCCAATCTATTTCTAATCCAATATATTGTTAAGGTTTTTTAAACTTGTATAACTTGGTAACGTAACGGCATATAATTTTGTAAATGTCGTTACATAATGAATTAAAGCTGTGGAGTTTCTTGCGCCCATTCTTCTCCACAGCTAAAAAATAGACGTCCTGAATGGGTAGTAGGTTAAAAAATTATGGACGATTCAAAAGCACTTTTCTAAAGTTTATTTGAATAAAGAATATTTGACTTTGACTTTGACTTAACATTTTTTACCCATTACAAAAAAGTGTACAACGCCGCTAAAGAAGTTTTCACTTCAAAAATACTAACAAATAAATATTTAAATTATCTAGGCTTTTATCGCGTCTAATGGTGATTGACAGATGGAAGCATGTATTTACCAAGGATAATAAATAGGAGCTGACGGTTCCCCCTATTACTGTCGGAACACAGCAACGCTACTTAGAGTAATCTAGACAGTAAAATTAAAGCGGTGTTCTTAGTACCGTTGTAATCTACTGAAATATATAAGTTTATGTTAAGCTAATCTAGACGGGCTTGGAAGAAGTATAGCAATACGAGTACAATAGTATATCTGCCTGCTTGGCATTAAACCCAGCACTTGAGTTTACGGCCGGTGTCAAAATACATTTCTATTGTATTGTTTTCTAAAGTTAACACGAACGGAACAAAAGCAAATTAATTTTGAGTCAAATATTAAATTCAGAGACTTTTAGTAGGTACCTACTTGTCATAATAATATTTGTTCATAGAAACAGTATGGGAATGGTGAACTATGACGTCAGTAACCGAGTGCTTTTTTAGGTTTCAGAAAATGGTGTTTCAGTTAAAGGAAATAACGATATATGCTTTGAAGTGCTGTTACGTCATGCTATTAGTACTTTTAGTATTTCAATAATAATAAAACGTTTTATAGTGTCTCCAATATTACATTTACTTAATTAAACTTTGAGAACCTCCTGTTCAGTAACTATTAGATACTTGTTCCAGGAAGTCTAGTATGTATGTGTGTGTGTATGTTTTAGTGTTTATTCAGAAACAAAAACATTTTATGATTGAATATCTTTGTCAAGATCCCTATTTTACGGCTTTGACTATATCATTGCGACATATACATAATGTATGTACGTACATCCTTGACCGCTAGACCTACAGTTATCAGTCTCCGTTTGACTGGAGATTAATCGAATGGCGGCGAGCCGACGACCCAATAGAGGGGTAGGGGGGGACACGGCCTCCATTTGTCCGGGTACTTTGAAAGGGCATAGGTACCTGTGTGATGTGGAGTGGTAAAAACAGCACGTGGGAGTTTGCAACACTATGACATTATTGTTCGTGTAATTTGTATGCCAAGAGTTGTAATTTTTGAGCAATAATGAGTAAGTACAGTAACACAAAAAATCATAAATTTTTAAACATAGTGCCTGTAACGTAGCGTCTAAACGACAATTTCATACATTAAGGAGAGCCATTTTACTTACGTAAATCACTTTGGTCCCTTTGTTTGAGAGCAGTTTTAGAACTCTTTAAATTACACGTTCCTAATCCTCACTATTTACAAATGAGTGTCTATTCAACCATAAACATCGTTAGCTTTTCTTAAACTTTCATGAAAACTTAAATCGTCTATACAATAACTTTTTCCTCTTCAAGAATAAAATATCCTAAATGTTGCCTCCTTATTTGAGCCGTAATAAATTGTTACCAGTATCTTTAAATAGGTATCCTGCCTTTTCGCCGAAAATTGTTTGCCAGATTATCACTTGCCAACCAACTTTTCGCTGATGTTTCACTTGACAACTAACGATTAGCAAATTTTTGTATGACAACGTTTCATTTGGTAGAATTATTGTTAAGCGTTTGGGACATTTATCATTTGTCAAATATTTCACTAGGCCACACAACTATTAGACGAATAACGTTTTGTCAGTGTGACATTTCTCTTTTCATACATTGATATACTTATTGATAAAAAAAAATATTTTTTTATTTAAGAATCTTAAAAATAACATTAAACCTTTAAATTGGCAGCAATGCACAACAATATTTTTTCCTCTGAGTATGTAGCTTTGTGTTCAAGAATTCTGTGGATTCTTTCTTCTTTGTCTAAGTATTTTTTACAACAGAAACACAAGCTGCCCTACTCCTGTAGGTCACGTGATAGGTTAGAAATTTAAGACATTGTCTTGAATTTTGAGGTTATTTTTTTTATTATTAGACAACAGAAATCTAGCTTCACACAAAAATTTACAAAAACAACTAAATGAATATAACATAAACTAAAACATTCTACTACTTGAAAGTTGACATTTTGAAAAGTGTCAATAAGAAAAGCAGACCAAACGTACAATTGGTAACTGTGAGGTTGGGAAATAAAACATAATTATAATGATAAGTTGGCAAATAAGTATTCGGCGAAATAAAATTCTGCGAAACGTTAGTTTGCAAGTGAAAATCTGGCAAATAATTATTGGCGAAAAAGCAAAGATCCCATTAAATACCCTAAAACTTTCCATGTGAAACTTGAACAAAGAGACAAGCAACGCGAATTGTTTTGAGTTTTATCATAAATATATTTAGATCTTCTGCGCGTGTGTTTGTAATTGAACTCCTAAACGGCTGGCTGGACCGATTTTGATGATTTTTTTTGTGTATGTTCAAGTGGATTCGAGAATGGTATAGATTTACAGTTGGACCCGGTAGGTGGCGCTGTAATAGGGGTCCATCATGGGATACGGGTGTTCTTAAGCGGACGAAGTCGCAAGCAAGCAACTAGTGGTTTATAAAAAAAACAGGCAGTCAGTTGAAGCAACTGGTGCAGCAAAGTGTTTTGTTTGTGTGTGTGTGTTTTTTTATACTATTTGTTATTGTTTAATAATATTGCGGTATCGATTTTATAACATTAGCGATGAAACTTTTGATTGAAGTGAAAATATGCCAAATGATAAGATACCACGACCGTTATAGAAGGGCAACATTGGCAAAGTGTTGTTACAAACAAGAAAACTAGGAGCCGACTGCTACTTCGTCTGTATAAGTGACCGTATCCGTGTGATCCCAAGAAAATTTATAAAAAACCCTCTCCTAACTGATATCTACTTCTAAACACGAACGAAAACTAGCCAGACGGACTTAATTATTATTTTTTGATTGCTGATTGCCTCATGCGGCATTTTCAGCGTCACCGGGCTTTTTTTGGGGGCGGCGAAGTACGTAAAGGGTACCTCAAGCCGTGTTGAAACGAATCACCTTCGGAGGTTTTCTAGAGGGAACGGCATCGCACACTTAAAAGTGCGCGTCCCCGTGCCCTACTAGATTCTCCGAGTGGTTCGGATCGGATCGGGGAGCGGAACCACCCGAGGGCACCTCTAAAGGCACGGACCTCGGCTCGGGTAGACCGGGCCGTGGAGGAGGAGAGAAGCGCCCAGGTACATGTCTGTACCTGGTATAGAGCGCGTGTGAACCGGTTCTACGTACCCTTGTTCTACGAGTACGGTGTCTTGGGCCTAAACTAGTGTGCATGTTTAGTGTATTCTGTAAATGTGTAGTGGCATTTAGAGGATCGGGCAGGGGGATGGACTTAAAGCAAGCCCTACCACCAACCAAACCAAGTTCAATCATGTACCTACGGGGGGTACAGGAAATCGAACCCGGGCTTGAGGCTGGTGGTCTTAACTACTAGACCAACAGCCTCACCTTCCTTTTACTTAAACTCGTCTTGAAAACGCTTACAGTCGTATCTCTGTCGTGCCCTGACACTGATCGAATGGCGAAACACGCACAAGATACAACCTGTTCACAGTAAAAACTGTCAGGAATGATTTCGAAAACATGTCAGCAGGAACTCCTAATTAATGGAAGCGTAAGGTAATGATCATTAATAAAATTGTCGGTGCGGTGTAGCTGCACCATTTGTTGGGCCGCCGGATCGCTGTAATAAATTGCAACCAGCGAGATGGGTGACATACAATTTGGGAACGAGAACTTTTAATGGTTATCTTTTAAATATTTGCCTTTCCACAGTATCTACGTTGTGGAAATTGGATAGTCACGTAATCGTACGTATCTGTAACACTTAAGAGCTGGGAGGGGGGGGTGGAGTTAAAACGAATAGTTTTGGGTTGTACCCTTTCAACGTAGATTTTTTTATTGTTTCTACAAAAAAAATACGAATTGTACAATGTAAAGACTCATATTCAAACTTATATTATCCTAAAGTACAATGTTAATTTTATTACGATCCGCATCTTCCACAAATATCTTTAAAAATTGCACTAAAGTAATATTTTTCCCTGACTTAATTTTTGATTTGATTTAATGCTATGTTTATGTTTTCCAGAAGGTACGTCGTGTTATGCTAACGTTTTTTTTCAACTTATCTCTTCTGTACTTTTTCGATTTTTATTTTGTTTTATAGGGAGGCCCACAGGATGAGTAGAAGATCCACATTACACAGCTCAGATCCACAGACACAGACAGATTATGTATTTCATTTAATTTGTGTTTCTGTTGATATTTCTATCCGTATTTTATCTTATCTATATTTCATCATATTCATATAAATATATATAATAAACGTTTTCTGTCATTTATATAAAATATGTATGTAACTATGTTTAATTATTTTTTTATTTTTTATTATACCATCTATATATGTACACGCATACACACACAACACTACAGTCACACTTACACAATATAGGCCCTGTCAGAATACCAGCGTGGTTGTGATGGTGTTTATTTCTCAGCACCGCAACGGCACACGGGCGCAAGCTGAGGCAGGGTCCTAGTTGGCCTTCACACACATTCAAGCTTCCTTATTGTTGTTTAATTATTATTATATTTTAAATGTTTTTTTATTTACTGTTTTTTTTCTGTAATGTCTGTGTGATCGTCATTAAAAAAAAAATCATATTCATATTCTTATTAAAGAATAGAAGAGTCTAGATAAAGATCTATACAGTTATTTTAGCAAGTACATTATAGGGTTGTTACTAAGCAGAAAACCCAAATGTTTTTGCTTAGTGACAACCACAATTAACTTTCTCTATTTATTATTTTCCAATAAAAACTGATTTTAATGAGTGAATTTAATCTGTCATCATTATTGCTGATGGCAGTCTTTAAAACTTTTAAAACTATTTTTTATATCTATAATAATATTATAAAGCTGAAAAGTTTGTTTGTTTGTTTGTTTGGTTGAACGCGCTAATCTCAGGAACTACTGTTTCGAATTAAAAAAATATTTTTGTGTTGAATAGTCCATTTATTGAGGAAGGCTATAGGCTATATTACATCACGCTATGACTAATAGAACGCGGATGAAACCGCGGGGCAAAGCTAGTTGCATAATAAAAGAAGGAGCTATATACTGTCCAGCTGCTGGGCATAGACCTCCATCATTGAAATCAAGTCCTTGCTACGTATGGGCTTTGCTACAATTCATAACCGCCAAATGTTGTTGGTGATCACAAACCAGAGCTTGCATTGAAAAATACGAAACACCTTTTTCGACCTGGGTATTGAAACCAGTGGCCTTACTATAAACTCTTAGAGCTTACTACATTGTTATTGCAGTTGTCGAAATAACACTGCTAAAATATTGATTTAAAGCTCATAGTCAGCCAACAGGACCTCTAGATATCAGGACGAGTGCGTTGCCACTATATTGTATAATTAGTTGAAAAACCTACGTAGTAAAGTAATTTAGCTCAGCGTCACCCCTGGCTGTGTGCACTTACCGTAAACACAGCGACAAACGAGTGTTGGGACGCCATAACTCGGCCGTGTTGCGCTGCGAGTGACTTTTATACGAGTACGAGTGGACGCGAGCACGCCGACGGCTTTGTGTCCTCATATAATTATTGTCGTGGCATTATTGCTGTAAACAAAGGGAGTAACAAACCTGTCACTTTCATTTTTAGGGTTCGTAACCTCTGCCTTCTAATTGGCAGTGCAGTGGGTTTTTTGTTGATAGCTTCAATGTTTAATGTATAGGTATGTTTCTTCCAGGCTCAAGGTCACCCAGCGAGCAATGGAGAGAGCGATTCTTGGTATTTCCCTGCGAGATCGAATCAGAAATGATGAAATCCGCAGGAGAACTAAAACAACTGACATCGCTCGGAGGATTGCTCAGCTGAAGTGGCAGTGGGCGGGACACGCGGAGAACCGATGGCCGTTGGGGCGGAAAGGTTCTCGATTGGCGACCACGCACCGGACGACGTTTCGTGGGCAGGCCCCCTACAAGGTGGACCGATGATCTGGTCAAGGTCGCGGGAAGCCGCTGGATGCGGGCAGCGCAGGACCGATCGTTGTGGCGATCCTTGGGGGAGGCCTATGCCCAGCAGTGGGCGTCATATGGCTGACGATGATGATGCTGATGTTTTCTTAAAATACTTGCTATGTTTATGATGTCGCCATGTGACAAACTTTAAGCTATTTCATATTGAAACTGAAAATAGCACTTAAAGAAACTCTATTTGCTATGCTTGAACTTCAGGCCTATGAATTCCTTTCGCATCTACTATACAACAAAGATTAGGTAACGATAAGGCTGACATGTTTGTGAAAGACAAAAGCTCTAAATAAAATAAGACTAAAAAGAAATATACTATGTATTTTCGGGTTACACGCATAACGACTAATTTCTTTCACTCATATTAACTTACACGCATTTTGACTTACACGCATATTGAAATACATAGATAAAGAGTTTATTTTTGTCTGTCAACGCTTTTACTTTTACAATGATTGAAGTCCGGGTGAAGTGCCTTTCCATCGTCGACCATCGTCATTTATATGGTGGTTGAGATGAAGAAATGAAGAGATGTAGGATGAAAGCAAAGAGCTTACCCGTTGTACCATTAACCGCCGTTTTCTTTCTGTTGTTGCTTCAGATCGTACCGTTAGTCTAGATTTACAGTGCCCAAAGTAAGACAAGAAAAGCTAAGTAAAACTTTATTACTGGCCATTTGCATTAATTCAGTTAGGGAATAAAAACTTGCACACTTAGCATCGCAGAAAAATAAATTATGTTCCTCGATTATACCTAGTCGGTGTTTCAAAGGACCTTACTTAAGCAACATTGGAAGTTCGGCAAACTAATAAGACAAAGAAATAAAGTCCGCTGCCGAAAACTTAATTTTAATACGCAACGAAATATACGAGTCGAGTTGAACAGTTCTGAATACGAATTAAATTGGGATTTATTTGGAGACGTGCCCGTAAACATCGGGTTTGTCGAAATACGAAATTCAAGAGCCTATTTGAAATTCGGTAACTTTGGTTATTCTTCCAACAGTACCTACCAAATTATAACTTAATGACAGTGTACATTAATTAAGTAATTAATTGAGTATCGGTGAAACAGAAACAACCTTGTGGCCTTCATTTTAGTGAACGGATGTATCAGCAAATTAGGCAAATAGCAAGAGTACTAGGCCGAAAAATATACGTTTCTGAGTGGTAGAGCCACGCTGCGTTGCAGCACGAAATGGGCCGGCTCGCCCGGCAAAATACCACCCTCTCACAGAATATCGGCGTGAAACAACGGCACTCGTTGCTGTTGTGTTTCGTCCGGTGAGTGAAAGTACCGGAGGCCCATCTCTCACCCCTCCCCCCTTTCAATTCCTACTCCCTCCTCAAGATCCAACTCTCAAGGTCGGCAACGCATCCACGATTACTTTGGTTTTGCGGGTGTCCATGGGCGGCGGTGATTGCTTTCCATCAGGTGACCCGCCTTCTCGTTTGCCTCCTTTTAACATTAAAAAAAAAACGTAGGTCGTGGGTTCAGTGATGGTGCAAAACCTGCATCTAGCAATCGCGGTGATTAAGCCAATACACATTGTTTCGTAGTGAACACAATGGAGCCTTATAATTAAATAAAACTCGTTTTCTTGGTAGATGCGATTTATAATTACTTTAGTTATTTATTACAACGGAGTGCAAACGTTCGTGTATGAATTTGGAATAGAGAAGTGACAATTTTTTAATAGACGGTATTTTAAATATTAAAGCCAAAATTATCCTGCCGCGCTGTCATCGGACGTCGTTAGCAAAACGACAGCATTGCTCGGTGATTGGTGAAGGCACTAGCCTGAACACACATCAATTGTTGCTATTTTGATTATGGAGGATATAGTCTAGCATTTAAACAGCTTTTGTAAGAAATAATATTATATTGTCATCATCATCTCAGCCAAAAGACATCCACTGCTGGAGAAAGGCCTCCCCCAAGGATCATATCATGGGGGGTATTTGCCGTAATCGCCACGCTTGGCAGGCGAGTTGGCGATCGCAGTAGGTTGAGGGTAACCTCAGAGAGATGCTGCTGCCCATCCTCTGGAATGGTCCCTTAGTCGCCTTTTACAACACCCACGGGTTGAGATGGGGTGGTGCGATTCTTTATCCCCGGCACCACACATTATATTGTACTTATATATAAAAAATACATTTAGTTCTTAAAATGCTGACCCTTGCTCTGACTACTCTTCCTTCTTCTTGTGCTAATTCATAAAAGCTTTACCGAACTAATCTTCTCCCTAATCAGGGGTCCGGAGGAAACTTTACGTTGAGCGCAGTAGGGTGATCTGTTCATTCATCGCGTCCATTAATCAAGGGCCTCATGAGAGTGATGGATGACGTCACGCCCCCCCCATTTTTACAGACTCTAATGAATGATACCCGGGCTCAATTTTGAAAACTATTTACAGAAAATCAGATGCTCACGTTTGCTTATTTGGAAGTGAATTCCTTTTTGCAGTCTTGTGTATACCTAACTGTACACTAGACTCTAAAAATGTAATACACATTTCAAAGCTGAGGGAATAAATTATAGTTCTAACTAATGCAAACGCTAAAGAAATATTTGCAGTCACGTTTACGCCAGCGCAGCGTGAAAATAAAATAATAAGATGTCTGCTCTATCCGATGCTTTTCAGATTTAGTACAGTTCAACACAGACATATTACAAAACTACAATTTGTTTTGGTTGTAGGATGAGTTTTATCAAAACATTTAAACAATACATTTAATCCAATTTCAAACGAACTTTGTTTCACGATAATAAATGACCTATTATTTGATATTGTTATTTCAATTTACAATGCTGTATTTTTATAAAAACAAAAATTTTACAAAAAAAAACGACTCCAAAAAATTTGACTGAAAAAATTACACTAAAAAGATAAAATTAATTGCGTTGTTGTCAAAATTTCATGCATAAGATTGAATGTAGGTACTAATAATAGGTACTAGTATGTCGTTAAATGTTTATGTTAAAGTTACCTTGGCTCATTGGCTGGCACCAACTCCAAAAATAACGATAATTGTACCTATATATTTTCCTAATAAAATGATTGTCTATATAAGCCATCTCAATTTTTTTTTTATTTGTTTCTCTAAGTGGATTGCAAGTAAATATTTGGTATTAGCTTGTTTGTCATAATAATGTTCTGATATTTTGTGAAGTTAGTTTTTAAGGATATAAGATTGAATATGTATAAAAAAGGTTAATTGTAAGTTAATTGAACAAACTAAACAACGCAATTATTTTTTACTTTTTAGTGCAATTTTTTCAGTCTAATTTTATGGAGTCGGTTTTTTTTTTGTTAAAATTTTTGTTTATTTCTCGTTTTTTAGTGATTCGTTTCGATCTATTTATCAAAAGCGAATATGGGTAGACTTACTAAACGCGCTGCTTGTATGAGACAGCGCCGCCGTTTAAATGAGACAAGCGAAGAAAACGAGAAACGCCTACCTCAAAGTAGGAAATCAAAAACTGAGTTCCGGTGCCTTCATTTGCTTCGTCATAGTCGCTTAACTATCTTAATCGAGATATCTTATCGCCACCCGTAAAATATTTGAGAGCAGTTCCAGTGGCAATTTGTGGTCTTTTTCATCAGTTACACTTCATCAAATGATACTTTGTGAATGTAAATATTTGACTTTTTGCTGAAAATAGCAAAATCGCTATAGGTATGCCTACAATATTTTAGGAATTCCCTCAATTTCTAAAGGTCTCTATCATCAGAACTGGACTAAATTAAAATGGAATCACACGGAAAGTAACAGCTTTCAAATAAAGAAAGAATAGTCAAAATCGGCTCACCCATTCGAAAGTACTGAGGTAACAAACATTTAAAAAAATACTGTCCTCCTTTTTTTTGAAGTCGGTTAAAGATAACGTCTTGCAAATAGCGATTGCTTTTTATTTATTTAACGATTTTAAATTGTTTAGTGTTCGCGTAAACTTTAGAAAACAAAATGAATTTAAATTGCTTAGACACTAAGATTTCTCTTTTGTAAATAAATAATAATCTCTTTAATAATAGAATGAAAAGTGTACATTATGCTGATACTGATACTTGTTTTAATTAATTCAATTATTTTATTCTAATCTTCATACTTACTTATTAAATAAAAAATTTAAACCTTTATACCTTCTTATAAATTAAGTAATTAAAACAGTGAAACAAACATAAGTAGGTAGTATTAATAAAAGTTAAACGTTGGACGTCATACTTTTCGTAGTTGCTATTGCTAATACTCGTTCGCATTTTTGTCGTCATTGTGTTGCAAGGATTCTATTTGAATATCTCGCATATTAAATTGGAAACTCAGGCATACGGGCATTGCGGTATCCAGGGACCGGGCAGAGCACGAGGTACAATTTTAGTGTCTGACACGGAAATCGATTTTGTTCACGGGATTACTATCCAGACCACTATCTTTCAAATATTTATTACTTTCATCAAGTACTTTTTACAACCGAGACCCGTTCTACGCAACTATGCTTAAATTACGATGCATACTGATGATGCACACTCCGATGGCACAGGGGTTAACGCGCCTGGTCTACGATGCTGACGTTAAGCAACTTTCGCAAAGGTCGGTCATCGGATGGGTGACCAAAAATTTATCAACTCGAGCTCGTCCGTGCTTCGGAAGGCGCGTGAAGCCGTTGGTCCCGGCTGCATTAGCAGTCGTTAACAACCACCGATCCGTACTGGGCCCTCGTGATGGTTTACGGCCCGTTCTCCCTATCCATCCGTAGGAAGGCTCGTGCCCCAGCAGTGGGGACATAAAAATGAGCTGGTGATGATGTGATGATGCAGATCTTAGGCCGCATCATCAGTTACACCAGGGTAAGATTGCGTTCAAATACTTGCAATTAACTAATAAAAAGTACCAATTATTCTTTCTGATTATCTTTTCTTTCTTTCTTTTGTTCTTTTTTTCTTTTATTCTTCTTTCTGCAGAAGTAGTTGATACGCCAAAAGAAAATTGTATACCGTAACTCGAATGTTCGAACCCTTTGATGGTCTCCTTAAAGTTCAAGCTACTATAATATTCATAACGTTTTCATTATTGAGTTAAATATTGCCGTTTTAGAAGCACGCGTGCGGATTAGGTCTGTTGGTGTTTCGGAACTTTGATTGCGATTAATAGAATGGAATAGAGTTAATAATAATAACTGATAATTATTAACGTTTCGCGGGAGTTGTCGCAACTGGCTGCTCCATGAGCAGGCGCTGGCACTAGCTAATTACAAATATAAGTAAATAATATATATAATAATGTAATGTAAGTTTAGATATAGCTACAATTTATGTTTTTATCCATGTATTAATTTATGGCTATGGCAGAATAACAGGGTTTGTGGGTACTTCTACCATATTAACTATACAACCAGTATCAGACCCATAGGTCCAGGGTTCGATTCCCAGAGTATAGTACTAAATGTTATTGTGTTAACTAAATAACTAACTAAATGGTTTGATTAACAATGCACTTAACTGTCTAACTATAGTTGGACATAACCACGCACTGCTACCAAAAGTGTTCAGGCCAAACTCCACCTTATTCGCCTAAGTCCGCCACGCTATCTGCCACCATCTTATCTAAGCTTGTTGCAATAACAACAATGTTGTGTTCCGATAGTTAGACATAAGATCAGCCAGTAGCCAGTTTGTCAGTAGTAAAAGCTTGCTTCCACCCTCGACTTTATCGTCACTTAAGATCAGGTAAGATAAGAGCAAAGCAGTTGCTTGTAGTCCCCGTTGTTGAGCAATATACGATATAATAATCCAGATTTGTCAGAGGTATGTCAGAGGGGGTTGTTAACACGCTCATGGACTGTTTCAATGTTTTTCTGAATTATAATAAACTATTTTTAAACATTGTCGTATTGATTTTGCTTAGTTCAATTACACTGTAAAAGCTTAAAGAAAGAATGAAACAAATACAATCTGATTGTTATGCCACCGAGTCTGCCCGTCTGCGAACTTTGAAAAGAATATCGAAAGGAAACGAAGTTGGATGTCCGCGATGTTCGAAGCGGCTCCAAGTTTTCTCGGAGTTTTTCGTTATTTGTAATCGTTGAACAAAATGCTATTCTGTTTGTTGTCAAGACTTTTGCATGAAACAAAAAAGGCACTTTATTAAAGGAGCACTTGTTTTGCGTTACTGTATTCCGGGTACTGGATCCAGCCAATGTTTGCAAATTAATACGAACATCTGTATATGAAATGAATGAACAAAATGAAATTATTTATTTCGAATCTTAAATTAATCCATATAATTGTTTTCTAAAGTTTACGCGAACACTACACACATTGAAATGAAACAACTTTTACGGATCTACTCGCGTTTATTTTACACATTACTTACCCTGACGTTTCGAACCCTTTGCAGTGTCATTAAATAAGTAATGTCTAAAATAAACGCGAGTAGATCCGTAATAGTTGTTTCATTTTAAAATAGCTATAAAGCTAGCAGCTATATTTTTTTTTAGTTTGCTGATTGCCTCAAGTGACGTTTTCAAGCCCTACCGCCACCCAAACCGAGATCCCGGGGATCGAACCCGGGATCTCTAGGATACCAGTCAGTGGTTTAAACCATTAAACCACAGAGGCGGTTAAAGTTAAGTTAAGTTTTCATTTTATTATTCTAGTTTGTTTTAATAGTTTCATCTCTGATCTTACAGTTTATTAGCTCTCTCCATCCGACTGGTTGTCTGGAAGAAATCCCTTAAAAGCTATAAGACCGCCAAGTTGTAACTTTGTAAATTATTCATTTTTATTCTTTTTTTGTTAATAGTTATGTTTTATAGTGTTGCAATAAAAGTATTATCTATCTATCTATCTGGTGACACCGCACCGCTAATCTTGCTTAACTAGCGAGATCGCAATCCAAACAAGACTTCCAGCTCCACTATCTCCGTCTAAAAAGTATAAATGTCGTAGCCCCGGATCACTTCCGGCTGTCAAAGTTGCAACAACGTACGCAAAAGTGCTCTCGATTTTAATTAAAATACAGTGTAATAAACGAAGAAACAAACCTTAGATTGCATACAGTTAAATAATAGAACCGCAAGATACTCGGATCCACCATAGTTACCACAAAAAGAAGTATATTATTTGTAAGTTGCTGATAAATATTGGAATAATTAGAGGTTAGACATTTTCATTCATTCATTGGCAGAAACAAACTAGAAGATCCGTTGTTAATCACACTGACATTGACATTAGTCAGTGCTGCCAGCAATCATAACGTGTCTATATTTTCCATTTTTAAAGACAAAGAAGTTGTAAACATACAGCCTTTTAAAAAACTCTAAATAAAATAAAAATAAATTCTACCAAGATGTCGAAGGAATGTTATAAGTGTAAAAATGCTATTTCAAGCAGACAATTTGTTATATGTTCGAACTGTTTGCATATGTTTGATATAGACTGCGTAAATATTTCTGAAAAGCTGTATTATTTAATGAGCCCAAATAGGAAAAAGATGTGGAAATGCAAAGAGTGCTTGCTGCCTCCAGAACATATAAGTACATGTAAAGTTAATATGACACCGGATAAAATTACTCACAGAAGGAAATATAATGTACCAATTAGTAATTCTTTTCAATCGCTATCAGAGGATGAGTTCGACTCTTCTATTTTTTTTTTTTATTTTTTTTTTTTTATACTTAGCTCGGCAAATGACTCCATACCACCTGATGTTAAGTGGAAATGGAGTCCAGACGCGAAGACAACTGGTGCAGCGTGAAAACAACGCAGCATCAGTCAACCTCACTCTGCCGGCCCACAAGGTGCTTCTTCACGCCTCGTTTGAAGGACCCAATATCATAGGAAGGAGGAAAAACGTGTGCTGGTAGACTATTCCATCTTTTGGAGGTGCGACAAAGAAACGAGTCACCAAATTTCTTTGTGCGCGATGGGATATGTGTGACAGTAAAGCGATGACTCCGGAGAGCAGCACGTGTACTTCTATGGAGGAAGGGAGAAGGCGGGATAAGGTCAAAGAGTTCTTCAGAGCACTCGCCGTGGTACAAGCGATAGAAAACGCTGAGTGACGCTATATCTCTACGCAATTGTAGGGGTTCGAGAGTTTTAGTGACCTCTGCATTGCCGATAATGCGTACAGCGCGACGCTGCAATCTGTCTAAGGCATCGAGAAGGTACTTTGCGGAACCGTCCCAGATGTGCGAGCAATACTCCACGCAAGACCGTACCTGAGTCTTGTACAAAAGACACAACTGGTCAGGCGTAAAGAATCGCCGCACTCTGTTCAGGACACCGAGTTTTCGTGAGGCAGTTTTGATCACGGCTTCGATGTAGTCCTTTTGATTCAGATCACAGCGAATCGTCATACCGAGCATGTTGATATTGCTCTGCAGGCTTAGAGATGTGCCCTGAAGAGTTGGAAGGGGAAGGAATGGTGACTTCTTGGCCGTAAACGCACATACCTGTGTTTTCTTGGCATTAAACTCAACAAGATTATTGGAGCCCCAATTAGATATGAGGTCCAATACCCGATTGAGCTCAATGACAAGATTCACTCGTTTCTCTTCAGTTTCGACTCGCCCAGCCGCAGGGTGACCGTTATACCCACCGTGCACTGTACTATCATCTGCATAGCAATGAATATTTCCAAGTGGAAGCACATCATTGATATGCAGAAGAAACAACGTGGGTGACAGAACGGAACCCTGAGGGACACCAGCGTTCACTGACATGAGCCGCGAAGCGCATCCATCAGACAGGACACGAATTCTACGCTCGTGCAGGAAGCCAGCGACCCAGTTGCAGAACTGTGCAGGCAGACCGTATGCCGGGAGCTTGGAGAGAAGAGCTTTGTGCCAGACCCGATCAAATGCCTTGGCTATGTCGAGGCTAACAGCCACCGACTCACCACGCTCGTCAATAGCCTCACCCCAGAGATGTGCGACGTACGCTAGAAGATCACCCGTTGACCGCTTCGGCCGAAACCCGTATTGGCGATCGTGAATGATGGAGTGTTCTTCTAGGTAGTGGACAAGTTGTTTATTTAAAATGCGCTCCATTACTTTGCACAAAACTGAAGTTACGGCTATGGGGCGGTAATTCGATGGATCTGACCGATCACCTTTTTTGGGGACCGGTTGCACATTAGCCTCTCTCCAAGATTCCGGCACACAACCTGAAGAGAGCGAGAGACGGTAAAGGCGCATTAATACGGGGGACAACTCCGCTGCACACATTTTTAGTACTACTGGAGGGATGCCATCAGGGCCATTAGCTTTTCGGACATCGATTGACTGCAGCTCCGCACGGACGTCACACTGCCTGATTTTAAAATCGGCCATTGTGTGGCCACAGTGAGAGGTTGTAGGTGGCTGTGCATTGCAATCATCGACTCGGGAGTTAGCCGCAAAGAGTTTGGCCAGGAGATCGACCTTCTCCTGCGGCTTGTGAGCTAAAGTTCCGTCAGGACATCTCAATGGTGGCAGCGAGGGTTGGCAGAAGTTTGATTGCACGGCTTTGGCCAGACGCCAGTAGCTACGGCTGCCCGTAGGATGCGTTAGTAGTTCTTGGCCGACTCGTGCAACACGCTGGGAATCCGCTCTAATGTAAGCTCTTTTGCAGGACTTGGTGGCATAATTATAGGCTGCTTTCAGCGAGCGGGTTTCGGGATCCCCAACAGCTTTACCCCTGATCCAAGTGCGGTATGCCGCCTGCTTGTTATCAACAGCGTTGGCACACTCGCGGTTGAACCATCGGTTGCGCCTGCCTTTGCTGATGAGATAGGAGTGCGGAATATAGTATTCCATCCCTAAAACTATCTCATCAGCAACTGCAGTCGCACTAGCTGTCGGGTCCTTCCCACTGAAGCAGCGCTGCCCCCAAGGAACGGATGCGAAATAGTCCCGCATACCATCCCAATCTGCCGACGAGTAGTGCCAAATCTGGCGTTTCGATACCGCTAAAGGTGGTAGCGGGACCAGAGGCACTTTACTGGATACCAAGCAGTGATCCGAAGATCCCAAAGGAGCTCGAACCTCCACTCGGTAGCCAGCTGGGCGACTCGTCAGCAAAAGGTCCAACAAAGAGGGCGCGTGACCGACTACGTCTGGGATCCTGGTGGGCTGGTTCACCAGTTGAGTCAGGTCGTGCGTGAGAGCGAACGCGTGGGTAGTTCTACCAGCATGGTCAGTTTTGGAGGAACTTAACCACAACTCGTGGTGAGCATTGAAGTCCCCCAAAAACACCAATTCCGCCGATGGAAACCGCTCCTGCGCTTTATCTGCCACCCGACTAAGGTGTTCAATAAGTCGAGTTGTCTCCATGTCGCCATTATGGGATCGGTAGACGCAGACGTAGACACGGTTATGAGAGCCCAAGTCGACGTGTACCACAAGGAGGGAAAAGGAAGGGTCTTCCAGACAGCGCAGACGGCGACAGCAAACATCCGTCCGAACGAACAAGCAAACTCCGGCTTTGGCTTTGAAGGATTCTTCAAGCACAAAGCCCGGATAGTGCAGGTAAGTGGTGTCAGCCGGACAGATTATTTGCGTCTCCGTCAAGAATAACATTGCTGGCCGTGCCGTCTCAAGATGGTGATGGACGGCATTGAGGTTTGCATGGAGTCCGCGGATGTTAGCGAACTCGACCTCAAACGGTAAGGTTGTGGTGGGGGTGTGCACCGCTGAATTACCAGTTCTAATGTTATGCGCTGTCATGTTGTAAGAAAGGAGGGAGGCGTGAATCGAGGAAATGCTGCTGCTTTGCAAATGGTGAAAGAGTGGCGACATGTCTCACCAGGGAACTGCCTACAAAAGAGTTTTACTAACCCGCCGATCGGAAGGGCCCCCGAACCCCCCCGGGAATGGCCGCCGGGACCCCACCTTCCGGTCACCAACCGGCACGACGGACCACCCCGAGATTATGCGTGGCATGGTGAGGCAGCCTCACGAGCTGGTTAGGCTCGCTTGGGCCCCTGTACTGTGCCACGGGCGGCCAGCGGGACAGCCGTTTCTACGGGTCTCCCTGGCCGGCGGGTTAACAAAGTCCTCCTGGCACTGGTTTGACGGAAGCCTCCACAGACCAAATGCATCGCAGCAACATCCACTAGAGCTCTGGTTATACGCTGGCTGATCCCGAAACGCGACCGACAAGCGGTCACTTGACGGGTTTTACACCATGCGTACGGTGGTCACTAACCAGACGGGCCAAGCCCTACCACGCAGTAGAGCATATGGAAGCTCGAAAATCCGTTAGTCGCCTCTTACGTCACCCACTGGAGGAGAGGGGCGGCGAATTGTATTCTTTCTCCGTCGCCGCACGGATAAAAACGATACAGTGCACAAAAGTTGTCCGGAGTTAAATACTACTGGAAATTCGGATTTATTTGAGTTAAAGGAAGTCATCAAAACATGGACACATGAAGAAACAATTATCTGATTATGCTAAAAAAGTTAAACATTTGCAAACGTTATGTAAAATACCAACAGCAAATATTAAAAAACAAGGAAGAAAAATATTGAATAAGACAAAACTAAACTTCTCTCAAGCTGAAGATATGGTTTCTCCTTATGTGAAATCAATACCTACCAATACCAATATCAATTCAACTATTATAGAGGAAAAATCATCGAATGATATAATCATTATAAGCATAGGAGAAATGGACCGAAGCCCTACGAAAATATGTGCAGAGTTGAGTTTTTTCCTGAAGTCTCATCCGGACCCTACCATAATTGTATTTGCATCTAAAACTTGTAATTATCTAAATGAAACTAGACTCAGTAAATTATTAAAGTTGTATTGTGATAATTTTCAAAATTGTAAATTTTTGGAATTTAGTAATTCATGTAATTTAAATGTTGATTACATATCAAATCTTATTTTTAAAATAAATATAATGATTGACTCCCTGTACTATGACAGGAATTACTTGAGTTACAGTAAGATTAAAATCCTACAAGCTGAAATCGTCGCCAGGAATAATATTTTAAATCGTGACCAAGTCAATAATTTAAATTATACGACTGTACATGGGGCTATTGTGTCTAAAGCAGTCACAAAAACATTACTGCAAAAGAAAATTACCGACTATTTTAAAGTTGATAAACAAGTAAGTGTGCCAAATTAAATTTTTTTTCGCAGAGAATAATAACGCAGAAAACTCCAAGAAAATTATAGCTAGTAAAAATAACATTTTGTTTTCAGTACTTCATCAAAATATAGCTGGATTACTAAGCAAAGGGGAATTAATTGAGATAACGTTAGATGAACTAGGAGATAAAACGAATGTTTCAGTGTTCTTTGTTTCAGTGAAACTTTCATTAGATCAGGCAGTGAAGGAAATGTTCACATGAATGGCTATCGTTTGGTGAATTCATTTTCAAGAGCAAAACAAAAGAGAGGTGGCGTTTGTATTTTGTGCAAGGACAATATACAAGTAAAAAAAAATGGAATTCCTGAATGATTTTGCTGAAGAACTAATATTCGAATGTTGCGGTATAGAGATAGAGACTATTAAATGTATCATAATATGTGTATACAGAACACCTACTTCTAACTCATCATTATTTCTTCAAAAATTTGAAAGACTCCTAAATAGACTTAAGCAAAAAATAAAACATAAAATAATAATAACTGGAGACTTAAACATAGACATTTTAAAGAAATCAAAAGCTTGTGATGAATTAAATCGAATAACAATGAACTCTAGATTTAAATTACATATACAGGTCCCAACACGGAAAACGGCATGTCTAGATCAAATAATAAGTAACATACCTTTAGCTCAATGTAAAGTTTTAAATCTAGGATTATCCGATCATGACACGGCGCAATGTCTAAATTTCGAAATTTCAAATATAATAAATCCTATTGAGCATTGGTTTATAAAAAAAAGAGACTACAGTTTGGAAAATATCTCTAAATTTAAGGAATGTATGAATAACTTATCATGGGCAAGCGTGTACACCGAAAATGATGCAAATTTAGCTTTTAGTTCTTTTTATGATGACCTCTTGTTGTTTTATAAACTGTGTTTCCCAATGAAGCGAATTAAAGTAAGTAGAAAACACAAATTAAAAAAATGGTTTACTAAAGGCATAAAAAAATCTACAGTTACAAAAAGTTAAAAACAGTTAAAAAGGAAATTACGTTTCAACTATTATAAATTTTGTCATCATGAAAATAAAATAAAATATGTAAAATATACAAAACTCTTGAAGAGGTGTATACACCAAGCGCAAAAAATATCCAACATCCAGTACATAAATAGCTCGACAAATAAATGTAAAAGTACATGGGATATAATAAAGAATCGAGCGGCTACCAATCCAATTCACATGAATATAAATAAATTGATTCCAGATACGAAGATAATGGATAAACCCATAGACATTGCTAATGAATTAAATAATTACTACATCAACATTACAAATAAAAATATAAATAATCAACCGATTAATAATTATAGAACATTGGTAAACTCTAATTTAAAATACATTTGCAATAGTTTTTTCTTGAATCCAACTGATAAAAATGAAATAGTTAAAATAATAAGTAGTCTTAAATCGACCATGATATGATGAAATAATATCTAGTTTACTGAAAGAGTGTAAAAATGAGATTGCGCCCATCATAACGCACTTAATAAATCTGTCTTTTGCAACCGGTGTTTTCCCGGAAGTTTTAAAGATATCTGTTATAAAGCCTTTACATAAAAAAGACAGTAAAGACAAACTAGTAAATTATCAACCAATAGCATTAACACCAGTTTTATCCAAATTGATTGAAAAGGTAATGTACGTTAGATTGATTGATTTTCTAAAAAAAATTAAAATTTTTAAATCTGAGCAGTACGGTTTTCTCAAAGGAAAATCAACCACATTAGCGACTTTCTCGCTGGTGAATAAATTGCTTAAATACACTGATAGTAGAAAACCAGTCACAGCATTATTTCTAGACATGAGTAATGCTTTTGATTTCGTTTCTCATAAGATTCTCCTTGAAAAATGACATTTTTATGGTATAAGAGGTCCAGCTTATAAATTACTTGAAAGCTATCTCGTAAATAGAAAGCAGTATGTGGAGATAACAAACATTGATGAAAGTAATGAAGTAAACACTTACAGGTCCAAAACTAGGATAAAATATTTTGGTGTACCTAAGGGAAGCATTCTTGGTCCGCTGCTCTTCTTATTATACATAAATGATTTTCCAGATGCTACGGGATATGAGTGCACTCTTTTTGCAGACGATATTAGTGTGGTAATACCAAGTAAAGATATTAGAAGCTATAACCAAGAAATTATTTTAACTATGAATAAAATAACAGACTGGTTACATAATAACAATTTAAATATAAATTTAAGAAAAACTACTTACATACAATTTGTTAATAAAAATGGAAAAAAGCAATTATTGAACATAAATGTTCGAAATGAATTAATTGTAGAAAGTAATGTAATTAAATTTCTTGGAATCACTTTGGATGATAAATTTACCTGGGACAAACATATTACTGGTATTTGTAATAAAATGCAATCTTTTGCATACGCGTTGTGGCGACTCAAGAAGGTTAGCAACGAGTTAACTGCTGTTCAAGCTTATCATGGCTATGTAGGCTCGTTACTTAGATATGGCATTGTAATATGGGGGAATTCTTGTCATATCGGGCGGGCCCTAATTTCTTAAAAGGCATGCATAAGAGCAATTTGCAATGTGGATATCATGACTTCGTGTATAACTTTATTTAAAAAACTGAGAATTTTAACGGTCGTATCTTTGTATGTTTATGAGATTTGTGTTTTTGTTCGGTTAAATAGCGAACTTTTTAAAAAAGACTACAAAGTTAATAGTCGATACCCTAACAAACTAATACTGCCTTTAGTCACAACTGCGGCATGTGCAAAAAACAGTTACGTAATGGCCATCAAAATTTATAATAGGCTGCATGATGACATGAAGGTGATTCCAATAACTATGTTTAAGAGAGAACTAAAGAAATGGTTAATTAATAAATGCTTTTATTCTTTGCAAGAATACTTTAGCCCCTCAGCTCTTTAGAACATTACTGCAACCCAGGTTTTTCCCTTGTTATTGTAGGTATAGTTTTTTAATTAATTTTTGCGTACCAGCTTCTGGTGAAATATGTGATCGATATATAGATAACTAAGACCACTTATGTACCATATTTCAAGCGAAATAAAAAGTCTTTGTCTTTGTCTTTGTCTTTAGCCATATCGTAGATTTGCTCTATTCACGAAATGCTCGAGAATTTTATGAAATGGTCGCATTTCATGAAATGTTTCACTGTCTATTGGCCACATCATGATGTGGTTTGGGCAGATCAATGATAATAAATTGTTTCTCGATATGGGCAACTAAATGCACGGCTACTTCACGAAATGGTCAAGCTTTAGTGATCATATCGTAAATTATTTACATTACCCACCGTTAGAGGCGCCGATATCGTTTACTTTTTGTGTCGATACAATCGATTTGTACAATCTTATGCAGACGACCTCCTTGGTCGAGTGGTTTGTACACCGGTTTTCATGGTGTCGCTATCTCTGAGGTCCCGGGTTCAATCCCCGGTCGGGTCAATTCAGAAATTATTGTTTTTCCAAATTGTCTCGGGTCTGGGTGTTTTCAATTTATAATAAGTATGTATTTAAGTATTTTAAGTATGTTTATCCGTTGTCTAGTAATCGTTTAACGAGTTTCATAACGAAGCTTCTCTTGGGCTAGATAATTGGTGTGAGAATAGGAAAGTTCATTTATTATTTATTATCATTATATGCCACTCCCCCTTCCGTGGCTAGCCCTCGCTACGCTGCGCTTCGCTCAAGAAAAAAAATTAACTTAACCTAACCAACAGTAAGGATTTCCTACATTAAAGATATGGCCAACGTGGAAGGGTATACATCTAACGTTGACGGTTTAACGATATGATCAGTTTAATCCCCATCTCTTCCCGTGGGTGTCGTAAAAGCCGACTAAGGGACCATTCCAGAGGATGGGCAGCAGCATCTCTCTGAGGTTACCCTCAACCTACTGCGATCGCCAACCCGCCTGCCAAGCGTGGCGATTACGGCAAATACCCCCCATGATTATTTGGGGGAGGCCATTGTCCAGCAGTGGACGCCTTTGGGCTGAGATGATGATATCATGAAATGGTCGATTACATCATAAAGTGATCAAAGACCCGGCCACAACATTATACTCTCTTTCATAACTTTAGCCATAGTTCCTCGCGCTATTAAGCTGCGCAATGTAGAGCAAGCTATAACATCCAGCTCTTTGCACTATGCCATCAAAACAAGTAAAGCGTGCACTTCGCCTGTTCTTTGTTCAATTAGTGCCAACTTTGAGCATTATAGCTAAATGGGGAGAGCATAAATTGGAATAACGTGGTGTTGATTTAGTCTGTGGTACTTCAACAATGGAACTAGGTTTCTGACTTTAATTGACTTAAGCATATGCGAGCGCGTGTTGCTGTCGTCTTTAGTTACACTTCGGTATAGCATTGTTAATAGTGTAATTACGATATTTCAGAAGCAAAGCGCTTTGATGTTTTGATCCATATGCTCGGTTTGTAATCACCAACCCGCATTTAGCAAGCAAGGTGATCTAGCTTATACCTATCAATTGTAGCGATGACTCATGATAGAGGTATTTTTTCAGCAGTGCTTTTACTCTGCGAATAAGCAAAAACTTATCTTTCGCTGAATCTTTTGTAGTCTGAAAACCATCATTCCATCAAGAATAATAAAATAAACAATAGCTTTCTATCTTCATCTACTAAAAACAAACTGTCAACAACAAAATAGAAACAGATTTTTAGTAATTAAGTAGGTACCATTAATGTTAAAACCCTATTAAGTATACTTGAAATGATAAAATTAATAATCAAATTTTACTTTTAGCATCTCATTGAAGCGTTAACAGATTAGGATCATATCACTTAAATAAACGCTAATAAAAAGCGCTAAGTATATTTATCACACTAATAATATAAATGTGAAAATTTGTGAGCTTCTTCACGCTGCAACAGATAGATATTATTAGAGTACTGTAGTGGTACTGTATGACATTGTGGAAATTGAAACTTATGCCGGATGTAAATTTGATATATTAGATTTGTTTATTTTTTTTTGTTTTTTTTACATGTTGTGGTTGTCTTCTATATTTTTTGTGTTTATTTGTAATGGAAAGTGTCCTGCTATGATAGGGCAATTTCCAATTTTTATTTTTTTTGACGCTGTAAGGGAGAAAAGAGCTGGACACTTGCTGAGTTTCTTGCCGGTTCTTCTCAGTGCAAGATCTCCCGCCCAGAGTAGACTTACGAACCGATGGCATAGCGACATTCATAAGAGCTACTTGTAGCCTAAACTGAATAAATGATTTTTGAATTTGAATTTGAATTTGAGATGGATTTGGATGAAATTCGGCAAACATATAGTTTGTAACCTGGATTAAAACATAGGATACTTTTTATCCCGATATTCCCACAGGAACAGGAACCACGTGGGTGAAACCGCAAGCGGCCGCTAGTAAAATATATTTCTATTTTAACAATCACCTTTATAGACTTCGTCCACCGTTAACCTGTTATTTATAATTATCATTCACGTCGGATATATTTTTAAATTCCTATCTTTATTAAATTTTATTGTTCATACTCTGTGCTTTTGATATAGAACATTAATGGAAATAATTTAGAGGAAAAATAATGTTACTTAGACAACCTGAATCGGTTTGTTCATTTCTTGGACGAATGTTTTTTGTTTACATTCGAGTTACCACTTGGAAATCATCTCACCTGATGGGAGGTAATAAGATCGAAAATAGAAGCGCACTTTACCAGGCCACCGCAACCACTGAGGAGCTGACTATC
Source organism: Eudonia lacustrata (assembly GCA_947562085.1). NCBI lineage: Eukaryota > Metazoa > Arthropoda > Insecta > Lepidoptera > Crambidae > Eudonia > Eudonia lacustrata. The sequence continues at coordinate 952,051 of OX387317.1, read as the reverse complement.
TTATCTCATATCTGACGGAACGCAACAATAATGTTGACGTCGATGTAAATGCGTACAACTTAAATATCTAGCTATAATATTATGGTAGTAGCGAATGGCGGATTTACAACAAGACCTACACCACCAATAAGTATAGTCGACCATGAAATTGCTTTATCACTTTTGACAAAAACTTCCATTACAATTAAATTTCGCTAAGGCTCATTGTCAATAACGACAACGTATCTGTCACTTGGTCTTTTTAAACAAAAATAGAACTTGTTATTTTATTACATGCAGACAAAATTCATTTTTAAGGTGGTAAAGCAATTTCATTGTCGATTATACCTAACGGAGCACAAACTGTTTCCTTAACGGGGTACTCTGCGGACCTCTGCGTCTGAGACCACTAGACCACAGAAGCATTTTAATGTTATTGATTAAGCACATTAGTAATCGGTTTGTTTGGCAGTAGGAAAGCGGTAGGATTTGTTATAAGTCCGCCTGACCATTTACCGCCATTATACTTATGTATGTCTGTCAAAAACCATAATATTAGTTTTAAGACGACGCATTGGTAATTTACGTGGCGGGGATTTTGATTTTTCCCAACAATTACAAAACATATGAAAGTGATATTTGATGACATGATTTTTCATTAAATTAATTGACTTCATTTTGTTAGTTGCAAAAACACGATTTGTCAACTTTTATAACTTTCTCTTAAAACATAGATTTACATTTTACAGGCTAACCAGACCGATTTAAGCATCTAAATTTTCTAAGTAGATTAGTCTTAACACACACTTCAAAATTGTAGTTCATTTTTAACCGACTTCAAAAAAAGGAGGAGGTTATCAATTCGACTGTATTTTTTTTTTGTTTTTTTTTTATGTTTGTTACCTCAGAACTTTTGACTGAATGAACCGACTTTGATGATTCTTTCTTTATTTAAAAGCTGGTGCTTCCCGTGTAGTCCCATTTTAATTTGGTCCAGTTCTAATGATGGAATCCTCAAGGAATTGAGGGAACTCCTCGAATATTGTAGGCATACCTATCGCGATTTTGGTATTTTCAGAAATAAGTCAAGCATTTGCATTCAGAAAGTATCATTTGATGAAGTGTAACTGATAAAAAGACCACAGACTGCCATCGGAACTTTTCAATGATAAGTATTTCACGGATGGCGATAAAATATCTCGATTAAGATAGTTAAGCGACTATGACGAAGCAAAAGAAGACAGGCACCGGAACTCAGTTTTTGATTTTCTACTTTGAGATAGGCGTTTCTCGTTTTCTTCGCTTGTCTCATTTAAACGGCGCTGTCTCATACGAGCAGCGTGTTTAGTATGTCTACCCATATTCGCTTTTGATAAATAGATCGAGACGAACCACTAAAAAGCGAGAAATAAACAAAAATTTTAACAAAAAAAAAACCGACTCCAAAAAATTTTACTGATAAAATTGCACTAAAAAGTAAAAAATAAGCGTTAGACTTATATAGACAATAACTTTATTAAGAAAATATATAGGTACAATTATTGTTACTTTTGGAGTCGGTGCCAGCCAAGGTAACTTTAATATAAACATTTAACGATATTATTCAATCTTATGCGCGTGAAATTTTGACTACAAACGCGGACTGGCACCGGCTTCAAAAACTTCGTTGGCTGGCACCGGCCCCAAAAATAACAATAATTGTACCTATATATTTTCTTAATAAAGTTATTGCCTATATAGGTCTAACGCTTATTTTTTACTTTTTAGTGCAATTTTATCAGTAAAATTTTTTGGAGTCGGTTTTTTTTTTTGTTAAAATTTTTTTAAATAATTTTTAGATTTTATTTGAAGGAAAAAAAACAGTTTTTCTTATGGTACGGGGCGCAAACGCTCGTATCAAAACGTATGAGATTTATTGTTTAGCGATGCGTCGCCTTAAGAAGATGAGGATTCCTTCTTTTAGCTTGAGAAACGATAAAAGCTAAGCCTACCCGTTGTGAATAATAGACAAAACCATCACGGTTGTAAAATGGCAAATAGATTTAGTGTAATCATGATAACTCCGATGATTAGCAATCCGATGTTGCACGATATACGACGGAAATGCGCGAGTTATTCGTCAACTCGCAATGACATCACCGCAGTTCCGCGGCCATTCCAATTTAATTAATCAACTGATCTACATGAGTTTGATCAAGCACGCGTGATGTGCTTTCACTGTGAAATTGTGACGGCTAATTATTACGACTAGTGGTGGCCTAGTATTCGAAATTTCACCGTCTCATTAAATTATTGTAACACCATTATACACCTCCAACATGATAGATATATAGATAGTTAGCACACTCTTTACACACACACACACACACACATCGAAAACAAATAACATAAATGTTAATACGAGGTGGGCAAACGCGGCGGTCTTATCGCTTAAAGCGATAAGTCCGTGTCTTCCAGACATTCTTTGAGGCGTAGGACCACTGAGCGGAAATGAGAGGTAGTACATAGATCTAATTACTCAATAAAATAATTCACTTAATATACTTACACAAAATAAAAATAAAAAATATATACTTACTGTAAATTGTTTAAATATGTTTATCTATAATAAAGCTAAAGAGTTCGTTTGTTTAAACGCGCTAATCTCAGGAACTACTGGTTCGAATTGAAAAATTCTTTTTGTGTTGGATAGTCCATTTATCGAGAAAGGCTTTAGGCTATATAACATCACGCTGCGACCAATAGGAGTGAAGCATCAGTGAAAAATGTTGCATAAACGGGAACAAGAGCCTAAAAAATTAAAAATGCTGCCGAAAGTCACTATTCCACGCGGACGAAGTCGCGAGCACAGCTAGTATACAATATACATATACTTACATAATGGAAGAATTGTTGCAAACTGAGAGACTTAGCGAAGAGATACAAATGCAGTTTGGTCTTAAAAGTGACAAGTGACTTGGAGTGACGACCATCAGGCGGGAGAAATTTAAACGGGTATTAACGCCAACTAATTAGTAAAAAATTAACAAAAAAAAATTTAAAATTCAAAATCATTTATTCAGTTTAGGCTACAAATAGCTCTTATGGACGTCATTTTATGCCATCGGTTCGTAAGTCTATCTACTCTGGGCGGGAGATCTTGTACTGAGAAGAACCGGCAAGAAACTCAGCAAGTGTCCAGCTCTTTTCTCCCTTACAGCGTCATAAATATTTGAAAATGCCCTATCATAAAAGGACACTTTCCATCACAAATAAAAACACAAAATGTAAAGAACAATCACAACATGTAAAAAAACACAAAAAATAACTAAATAAAATATTTAAGTCTGCAAAAACATAATTTACCAGTTTAATTTTTTACAATATCATACAGTACTAGTAAACGTCAAAAAAAACTATAGTTAATAATAATAAAAATAAAACTAATTGTAATGTTCAATGCAACGCTATTTTGTTATCAATTCAATTCAATTCAATTCAATTCAATTATTTATTGCATTCCACAATGTAAACAATAGATGGTGAACATAAATAAGAGATCATCATAGACCCGGCGGGCACGCAATAGGGTTTAGAAGAGAGGAGGCGCTATAATGATAGCAAGTTTTTACTTTCAAGAAGAGTAATAAAAGTAATTTTAGGTGAGAGATTTGAAATGTATTTTTTATTTAATATTGTCATTGAAGTATTCATGTAAACTGTAATAGCATTTATTTATTAGTAATGTTTTCAATTGGTTTATAAACAAAGAATATTTATTTTCGTTAATTAATGAAGATGGTAATTTATTATATATTTTAATCTGCAGGACACTGTTTATAAGTAGTATTATGTATATGTTTTTTATTATAGTTAGGCTGTTTTATCTTCTAAATATTCTTATAAAAGGTTTCATACCTTCTTTATAACCGACATTTCGACCAAATTACAACGGCCGTGGTCACGGGCTATGTTGCGCCTTCGTTTGCGCGGCAGTCTTCATCCACCGTCACATTATTTTCCCAACTACCGCCACACACAACACTTAGTAGTTAGTAGCCGGGACCACAGCCGTTGTAACTCGGTCTAAGAAGGTATGAAACCTTTTACTAATTAGTTTGCGTTAATCCCCGTTTAAACTTTGTTAATGGAACGCGACAGTTTAAAATTGTATATCAGGCGGGAGATTCCAAAACCATGTAACCTTAACAAGGTGCACCGTCTATCTGGTGAAGGTCGCTGGCAGCTGGTGGAGCACCCAAAGCTGTGAAAAAAGTTGTTTAGATTCACGTCTGCCCCCGACCGCCTAACCGATCGCTTTGACTACGCGTATAGTTTATGATGTCATCTTGCCACCTCGCACCGCCTATGAAAGCAATATCAAAAGCTAAAGGCTATTGCTTTCGATATTGCTTTCATAGGCGGCACGAAACGACAAGATGACGTCATAAACCACACACGAAGTCAAAGCGATCGGTTAGGCGATCGGGCCCCTGGTTGTGTGCTGCAAGGATCTTCTTGGGAGAGCCCTTAGTCCAGCAGTGGAAGTCTTTTGGCTAAGATGATGATGATACATAAACTTTATCTTTCGGGCCTCCTTAATGAAAAGTGTCCTGCTATGATAGGGCATTTTCCAATATTTTTGACGTTGTATCCCTTACAAAAAGAAAGAACAAAAAAGAAGAAGAAAGAAAAGAGCTGGACACTTGCTGAGTTTCTTGCCGGTTCTTCTCAGTACAATACCTCCCGCCCAAAGTAACTTACGAACCGATGGCATAGTGACATTCACAAGAGCTACTTGTAGCCTAAACTGAATAAATGATTTTGAATTTTGAATTTTCTCCATATAAACTTTAAGTATACCAAATGTCAACTAATTTTTTTCCTTACGTATTAATATATACTTGTGTTTTCATACATAACTTAAGACTTTAATGTTTAATACATAAATTGATGTTATACTCTGTAATACAAGGTGACCGTGTAGAGTTATATATAAGGTATGTAATTTTTTTGTGCGCAAGTATTTTTCTTTTTTTTACTCTTAAAGTGTTTGCAATCTTTACATAGACAGTGCTGTACGGTACGTTTTTTTACATGTATCGATTAACTGATTAAAAATAATTATTCTTAATATTGTTCTAGGTGCGTCTAAATTATGACTTATAAATACAAAGATATTTGAATTGTACAGACAGACATAATAATTTGTACTACTATTATGGCAAAAACACAAACATTTAACGAACAAATAATTAGAACCAATACAAAGTTTTAAATTGGGGTCTCATAGCTTAGAAACTAGTTATTACAGTCAGTTGGAGACTTAGTCAGAGGTGCAAACTATTAGAACTTAATGAGAAACTCTATGTGCAAGGCTAATAATATCAATATATTTTATATTATACGTGTTAGACAATATCACACACAATGTTCTGATCCCAAGGTAAGTAGCTAAAGCACTCATTTTTATGGAAATGAGAAACAACGACGGTACCACAACCACCTAGACCCGACACAATATCGAAAAAGTTCGTTTTTCGACATTGACCCGACCGGGAATCGAGCCCGGGACCTCAGCCACTCTGATACGGAAGTTGTCGAGGTTATAAAAATATCATCATCCGCTTATTTTATGTCATCACATCATCACCAGCTCATTTGTATATCCCCACTGCTGGGGCACAAGCCTTCCCTATGAATGGATAGGGAGAACGGGCTATAAACCACCACGCGGGCATAGTGCAGTTTGTTGGTTGTTAACGACTGCTAATGCAGCCGGGACCAACAGCTTTACGTGCCTTCCGAAGCACGGACGAGCTCGAAATCCGATGTCCGGCCTTTGCGAAAGTTACTAACCGTCAGCAATCGTAGACCGGGCGCGTAAAATCGTAAACCACTGCGCCATCGAGCTCCTCATAAATATATACACTGTAAATTCTAATAATATAACAGTTCACTGAAACAATTATGTTCACACGATTAACCAGAGTTAGGGTTAATATACAATTTTTTATTGGCTCTAAGTTCTAGACAGTTAGGTGGTGCTAATTCTGAGTCTAGACACGAAGCTATTCTGGCCAGGGAATGGATATAGACGCACTACGTGCTGCATTAAGGGCACCAGTTGGAAAAAGGCGGGGCTTTTCAAACTTATTGCATGACAATCCCAGGGAAGGTGTTGATGTGATTCGTTTTTTGTTTTTATGTGATGATCTCTAGGAGGTTTTTTTTAACACTTTTTTTATTTATTTGGCTACTTCTGACTTTTATTAGAAAAAAAACCCATGTGTGTTATACAGGGTGTTTATTGTAAGGTGTCAAGCCGATGCTCGGTGATAGGGGACTTCCATACCTATATATTGAACCCCCATGTATGTTCAGCGATTTTTGGTAGTTTGCGAGCTATATTTTTTTTCCCTGTGTGGTGCCGGGGATAAAGAATTGCACCACCCCATCTCTTCCTGTGGGTGTCGTAAAAGCCGACTAAGGGACCATTCCAGAGGATGGGCAGCAGCATCTCTCTGAGGTTACCCTCAACCTACTGCGATCGCCAACCCGCCTGCCAAGCGTGGCGATTACGGCAAATACCCCTCATATCCTTGGGGGAGGCCTTTGTCCAGCAGTGGACGTCTTTGGCTGAGATGATGATGATGATGATGATTTTTTTTAAATCTTTTTAAAGTAAAGTATGTTATGACGAAGTGACTTAAGTTCCTTATGGGTAGACATTTTTTAGCACTTTTTCTTTAATTAAGTTGCCATGAATTGTAGTTTTATGAGTAAAATAATCATCTCCCTAATATTCATATAAGTTACAAAAAAATAATTTAAACTGATTTATTTAAGATTAACTTAAACAAAATGGAATTTTCTAATATCAAATATAAATCTAAAAACGAAGTTTCAGTACTTCTGACTATTTTTTAAACTGCGTAAAAATCTAAGCTTCCGTAGTAAAATAAAAAAGGAACTTGATAATTTGTATACCCCATATGTATTATTTTATTTTATTGTAAGCACAATTTTTATACTTTTTACTTTTTTAACTTTCAAACATATAACTAGTTGTGACCAAAAACGCAAAAAGTATACCTGTGTTATTTAAAACAAAAACAAAGGAATGAATGTAATGTTACATATGTTAAGTAAACAAAAATCATTCGAATGATTCATTCTATATTTTCATTTGAATGAATTTAGGTGTTAAATTCGAGTTCAAAAATCATTCAAATAACGAATGATCATTCGAACGCAATGTATGGAATCATTCGAATAATTCGATTGCTAATTTTTTTAGCAATCGCCCGTCACTAATTAACTGTCTCATTCTATCCAATGTAGCAGCACAGTATTTGCTAAACTGTGGTAGCGGTGCAGAAAGAGGTACACGCGGGGTAGCGGGGGGATTCCATACCCCCCGCGCCTGTGCACATTCTATGCCCCTTGCGCAGTTACAGCCTCACATACTCACAAAGTCATAGAAAACTCTATAGGTACTAAAAGCATTAGTTTCTGTTCGCCATACGGTTGTGCTGCAGGCAGCAAGTGAACAACCGCTCTACTGTTGAAGTAGGTAATTGAGTAATTTCAATTACAAACTAATGTAATTAAAATTACCAGTTACTTATGTAATTGAATTACAATAATTTCAATTACATGTAATTTCAATTATAGTAGTTAAATTACTAATCATTGAATTAGTAATTAAATTACAAAAGTAATTAATAACGCCCAACACTGACTGCCCTTCCAACCCGCAAATATAATTATTCTGCATATGCAAAAGAAATTATTTATAAATAATTAATATATTATTAATTAAGTTAACGGATTAACACCACATATTTCAATTGCATTTTTAAATGCCCCTTGGCATTTTCGTTAAGTAACGCTCGATTTCATTAATTGTAATCATATTTTCTCGCAATGTTGCAAACAAATGTCGAATAGAAATAAAAATAAAAATAAACTTTCCCTCACTCACATTTATTATCTAGCCCCAGTTAAGTTTCATTAAGAAATTATTAAATGGTTAACTAGATAACGGATGTTTATCCGTTATTTGAGTATGTTTATACTCAAATACATAGATACCTACTTCTTACACATATAAAACAAACATACCCAAAAAAATTGTAGAAGAAAAATTACCCGACCGGGATTTGAAACCATCCACGAAGGTCCATAAAGAATGTTTGAAGTTTCCACATAAACATAATAATCATCTGATAGCAACAAAAAACGTGTAATAACAACGCTACGAAATAAGTTTCAATACTGACACAAAGGACTTTCCGAAATAGGTATTTAAGCAAGATCTTTATAAGACCATTGCAAATAGTGACCTTATAGGTCACCTCCCATTTTTGACTCAAATAGTGGACGGTAGACCGGACCGACGACGTAGCAACGCCTCACTTGGCTCCAGATAAATGGAAACGGTGAAATCTAGTTTCATGCACGACAATTCCAATATGAATTTTCGAGGGAATAACTTAACTTTCACGACATAATCACGTTATGGAATTTGTAATTGAATTACGCTTTACTACGTAGTAGGTCAGAATAATTTACGTTCCCGTTGAAATACTGTATTTCACAGGGGCATGCTTGCTACGTTTTTGACAATTTCAGTCAGTCTATAATAAATTTTCCAACTTGCTTAGATAAACAAAACTTAGATGGAACTTCAAAGGAAAATTATTTATGAATTGCTGAACTTTTCTTACCAAAACTGAGGACATCCTCAAATTTATCTGTTTCGTAGTTGATAAGTTTTGAATAAATAAAAAATGGTCTGTTTAATCTGTAGACACAAAATAAGTATAACCCCACTATACACGAGTTTAAAGTTTATACTGACACCCCTCACCAACCGTCAGGTCATAAAGTAGGTGTCAGACAACCTTGCGCAAGCAAAAGTAACCATCTGCATCAGGTCATAACGCCAGATCAGGAAGCGCCGAATCGCATTCTTCATCTAGAACTTTTAAGACTAGTGTCTCGAGCGAGTTGCCCCGTGGACACCTATAGTCCACTACCTAATATCCAGATAGGTTACCGAAGCTGTAAGCTCGCTCACTTCTCGTTGCACTAAGAGTACAACTCGGAGTTTCCACTGCTCGGGTCGTCAACTCTACAGTCGACTACCAAATGTCAAAATTAAAATAAGTACAATATAATGGTCGAAACTGACCGGAGATTTTGCCGTAACGTAATAAGTTCGTTGCAAGCATTCGCATGATTAGTACAGTGAGCCGAGCCGCTCGCCGCTCGCTCAGCCCTGTTATCGGTCAGTCAGCAATGAGCTCGTCGCGAATGGTACGTTACGATGATACGCTTCGGTCAGTCTCCAACTTAAAGGGTTTGGTTTGCTTTTGTCACCAGTTTTGAACACAGACATTATTATGCCATACTTCTTTCAACGTTTACCAGTATACATTACAGAAGCTCATTAGAATTGAGAGATAGATACTTTAAACGAGGTTATATCAAGTGCAAACAAAAATAAACAGAGTCAATTTGCAGTTTTGAACAGGAAAGTCGGGAAGAAAACCCGTAGAAGGATTCCGATCCGATCCACTGAGCCGGCATTCCTTCGCGCCGGAATGCGAACAGGGAGCTGGGAAAGTGCACTTCCCACTTACAGCTGACGAGAATTGTTGGGCGATTGAAATGCTCAGAGCTATTTAAACCTTATTAGATTCAAAGCCTTTTGTGACGAGTGAAAAGTTTCCAGCACTTCGTGAAGTTCCAACAATCCAACGGAAACTCCTTAAGTTTACCTCTTACCTATCCTTAAGTGAGAAAACCCTGAAAACTATTTGTTTAACCGTCACCAGACGTAATTAAGAAAACCCTGAAATCTGTCTGTGCTTAACCCTCACCTGACATAAAGTGAGAAACCCCTAAAAACTATTTACGTTTAACCTTTGTATATACATAAGTGAGAAGGTCTGAAAAATATTTATGTTTAACCCTCACTCAGACTTAAGTAAGAAAACCCTGAAAACTATTAAGCTTAATCCTCACCTAGACATATAGTGAGAAAACCCTGAAAGCTATTAAGCTTAATCCTCACCTAGACATATAGTGAGAAAACCCTGAAAGCTATTAAGCTTAATCCTCACCTAGACATATAGTGAGAAAACCCTAAAAATTATAAAGCTTTATCCTTACCTAGACATATTGTAAGAAAACCCTGAAAATTATGAAGCTTAATTCTCACCTAGACTTAAAGTGAGAAAACCCTGAAAACTATTAAGCTTAATCTTCACCTCGACATATAGTGAGAAACCCCTGAAAACTTTTAAGCTTAATCCTCACCTAGACATTATAGTGAAAAAACCTTAAAACTGTTAAGCTTAATCCTCACCTAAACATATAGTGAGAAAATTCTGATCAAAATTTGACAATACATCTACAATATTTAAAATTGTTATTCGCATTTATTATGCTACATTGATATCGAAACTCGCAAGTGTATTGATACCGGACGTGCCTGAGGCTTAGTCAATTTTTCAAATGTAATTTTCAGTTTCGAAACATTCAGTGAAATAAAACACTGTATATGTGACATGTCAACTCTATTATTATTTTTATGTTGGTTCGTTTCAGTTTTTTTTCATTGTAAAATATCCACGAAAAGAGCTGGATATCTAGTGCGAGTTTTATTTGCGATTCGATCATGCAAAAGACGAGGTTCTGTGTTTTAAAATTATAACTCTATTCGTTTGTCGCCTGTTTCTAAAATACTAGAAAAAAAATCAACTAGTCTCCGCAAGCTCGAGTGTTTTTATCTTGTAACTATTACAGCACTAGCGGTCGCTCGCGGTTTCACCCGCGTGGTTCCCGTTCCCGTGGGAGTATCGGGATAAAAAGTATCCTATGTGTTAATCCAGTTTATAAACTATCTGTATGCCAAATTTCATTCAAATCCATTCAGTAGTTTTTGCGTGAAAGAGTAACAAACATCCATCGATACTTAGAAACTTTCGCGTTTATAATATTAGTAGGATTGTCAATGCAAAATTCAATATAATAAAAAAATGTCATATAACGATGAATTAAAGTCGAACTAGGCACTCTGTATGCCAAAGTGTTCCATTCCAATGCGTAGTGTTCGCGTTAACTTAAGAAAACAATTTACTTGCAGCAATTTCATTTAGGACACATTAACCTGCATTTTATCGTTGCTTATGGTTCAAGTTTGTGTAAAGCTCGTTAATATGTTTGGAAGCTCATTTCGCCGTCGGAAACATAGCTCGGAGCGACCAGAAACTCTTCTTTCTGTACTTCAGCTGTAACGCGCTGCCCAAACTTTTGCTCATTTAAATTTAGTTCAATTTAGTGATGTGCAGCGCCCCGCGCGAAATTTCCGCTTTATTTGGCACTTTGCACTTTTGCATGTTACTTTTTCTTTTTTATCACTTGCTCAGATAACTTTTGGTAGAATAAAAAGAAATTATATATGTCATTAAAGTTAATGGGAACGGTCCCAAGAATGCTGCAAAATTACTTCTCATAGATGGAACGGTGGTACCTATAGGTGGACTTCTGGTCACCAGAGTCCTTTAAAATACGTTCACTTACCTCTTTAACGAGCTGCCTTCCCCCGGGCTTCTACGGACCATATCTCTATCGCAAACGGCACAAAATAGTTTGGTTTCAGGCTTGCGTTTGCCGTTTGCGATTGTAGGCGCTTGTCATATGCGAGACAGCTACGAAGTTTGCACTGGTACATTTATAATATTTTTTTTACTATGAGTCGCTAAAAATAATCAACATAACTTTTAACGTCTTCAATTGCTGCGCACGTTACTATTGAAAGATCCCCTTTCCAATGAGAGCTAATGCCAAATCAATAGTTATTTTCTATTGGAACTGCATTGGCCCAAACGATATTTACTCGAACTCCCAGGTGTAGTTGCAACTTTTGAAGTGGCAAATAAAAGTGCAAGTAGCAATTTGCAGCGCTCTCCGGTCCGAGCGCTTCAGCCGCCCCGCAACCACCCCGCAAACGCCCTGCACCCACCCCGCACCCACCCCGCACCCGCCCCACACTCGCCCCGCACCCACCCCGCACCCGCCCCACACTCGCCCCGCAACCACCCCGCAACCGCCTCGCAGCCGCTCCGCAACCGCCCCGCAGCCGCCCCGTCGGTCGCCGTCGTCGTCGCCCGCCAATTACATCTAATCCACTATTCGAGTTACGAAGTATCAAACTCCTTGCTGACTGACGCAATAAAAAGTTTTTCTTTATTCAGAGAATCGTTGTTCGGTAATCGGCGGCCATTTTGAAAGTTCTCCACTCGTTTGGATTCAGCGCATCAGGATTCACGAGAAACGATTAGATCTGAATGTAGGTGTTTTTATAAATGTTAAGAGGCCATCGCGTTGTTAGGTCAAACTCGGAAACAAGTAATCTTGTGAGAGATTTAACTAGCTAAAAGTAATGAGCTAATAATAGCTAGTAATAAGCCTAGTAATAAGCTTTTGGGTTAAGAATACATAATTTGAAAAATATAAAACTTTCTTTCTTGATCAAAGTATCTAATAGTAATATTATACAATACAATACTGATCAAATTTATTTGTTGAATCTTTTATTATCCCTTGTTTTGTTTCCTTAAGAATTTTTTTCAAGGAGATTGGTGTCCTGACAGTTGCATCTCAATATATTTATAACTAGCTGTTGCCCGCGACTTCGTCCGCGTGAGCTAAAGGCTGTAGTCTGTACAGTTTAATTTTTATGTAGGTATCTATTTAAGCTTATTAGGGTATAATAAAATTATATGCATCGGAAATTTAGAAAATTGACATTGTATTTACCGACATACGTACATCTACTCACTCTTAATATCCTTTCAGCTGGGAATGCTGAGATAGACAAAGACAATCGATCTCCATTTAGTTTGGTTCTGGCATACTTCCTGTGTCTCCTTTACGTCCATCATTATTTTTCATACATTATCTTGTATTCTTTCGACTATCATCTCTGCCATGTACATACATATATTCAGTTTGAAGCACAGAATCGTCCCGTTCATACAGATTCTCACTCAGTTTCCCGTTTCAAGTATCCCTCCACATACATTCAGTATACAACACCGTTTTTCGGTGGGTTGCGCGTATTTGCTACGTCATTTAAGAACCTGAAATGGGTTTACTGACGCTCAATTATATGTAATAAAATTGGTATTTCACAGCTCAGGTACTCGTCCGGAGTCGTCCTAGGCACTGGTGTATCTTAGCTAAGATGTGTCTACTGTTATACTGTCCAACCACGGACTTCAAATTTTTTTTTGCCTTGTCCACCGAAGCTGTATATCGAGTAGCAGGTAGCGGTCCAGGATTATTGGTTGTCGGCCATAAGGCACAAAAAACTATTTACCAACTATGTTCTTATTCGTAGATACAAAATATCAATAAATTGAGAACTGTAATGAATTATATTATTGTTTATTAGGTAATACAGTATAGTATTTTATGTTACATACTTGCGATAAATTTGAACTTCTTCGTGGCATCTTGTTAGGTAGGTAGCTTTTTAGAGGTAGATCACAGGACACAGAAAGAAGTTACCTCTAATAAAAAAAATCTGAAGTCCGTGCCTCTAATACAGTTGTACCCTGCAAACTTAAACATTTTTGCAACTCTTATAACAGAGGTAGCCATCGTCTTATGCGATAGAAGAATGGAAAAACCATTTTTCTGTAATCTAGAAGTATGTACAAAATTCATTTTTTTAGGTTTTATGATATTAAAATTGTTATGATACTTACTTACTTATATTGTATCATTGAACACAGATTTATCTAATAAACATGTTAAGAAACCAAAGAAAGAAACCGCTTACATGTAAAATAAGTACTGAAATAAGTGTTTAACTTACCTGCATCAAATGTTTCATAAAACTTTTACACATTGAATAAATCTTATTTGAAAATTAATAAGAACTGAATAAGTACTGAAATATTTAACGTACCTGCATAAAATGTTTTAAAAAACTTTTACACAATGAATAATTAATATAATTTGAAAATTATTAACAAAATAAAAATAGGTACTTAATGCATTGCAAAATATCAAAATTTCCTTCTGTTCGTTTCAAAATTTGAGCGCCAATTTTTTTTTAAATTTTCCTGTTCTCGCGTTTTTTCACCAAAAAGATTTAAAAAAATAACATTAAGTATTTTGGGCAAATAACCAAAGGTTTATACAGCCAAGCTATATAATTCAAGATATCTAATATGTGCAATATTTAAAAAAATAGAGACATGATTTTGGGCAATGATACAAAGTTTTATACAGCCAAATTTAATGAGTACCTAGGTAACATTTCTATGCTTAACTAAAAAAGAGACATTATTTTGGACAACGACACAGAGGTTTATACCGCCAAATATAGGTAATGTTTTAACTTTTAACATTTCTGTGTATTAGAAAACTGCAATAAACGCCGCGCGCAGGCGCGACTAAATAGCCATATTATTATTGGTTATTTTGAAAAATGAAACAAAAGGTGTACCTATGTACAGCCAAGTTTAATGATGTGCGTGATTTCGAGCTTGTTTTTATTTTCTGTCGCTTTACTACTGCGGTGCTAATGTTCGCTTAGGTGCCTCACAGATTTATAAAGGGTAGGTAACCTTAGAGAGTAACAAAACTTTTCTAAAATAATAACTCAACGAACGTATCTAACAGTTGGTCGCGTAAATACGTATATCAAAATTTGTTTAACATTTTTCGATTTGTATGTTATTCTCCGAAATTTTCTAAGCATTTTGGTGATAACCGCATCAAAATCGGTATTCTCATGGCAACAACTATCAATGACAGGCTCAAAAGGGCAAAGAACACAGAGCCGTAAAACACGATAGCAATAGAGAGCCAGAGCCTCAAATGCCAGAGCCGTAAAACTCATAAAAAAAAATCCCCTATGTTACATAATAAACAACAGTTGCCAAGCAACCAAGGATTAAATCCCGGTTAAGACCAAATCAAAATTTAACAATTTTCGAGTATTTATGTAGCCTATGTTATTCTTCGGAATTTTCTTAGCATTTCGGTAAAACCGGATCAAAATCCATTCAGTAGTTCTCGAGTTTATCGTCTTCAAACAAACAAATAAACAAACAAACAAACAAACAATTTCTTTTTAAACTATTCTATCGAGTTCCGTAAGTGATTTTAAAGTATTTTTTTTTAATATCTTGCAATTACAGATTTTTTTTATCCCTACGTTCTTATTATACAGGATGTCTCATTTAAATCGGTCAGTATGGGAAAGTCTGAAACTATAAGACATACGAAGATCTGTTCTTAGGAACCATGTCATCGATTTTAATAAGAAGAAAAACTGCATTCATACATTTAAAATTTACATTTTCCTTTTAGTCTATCTGTAACAAATTTAGGTGTGGTCATTGATAGTTGCTTAAGTTGGGGGCCGCAACTGCAAGCTGTTAGTCGCAGGCTTTACGCATCGTCAGCATCCTTGAGGAGGCTGCGCAACTTTTTACCCACTGCCACTAAAGTTGCGCTAGCGCAATCTTTGCTGCTTCCAGTTCTGGATTATGCTGACGCCTGTTATCTTGATCTCACAGAGGACCAGCTAAATAAACTTGAGCGTCTTCAAAATTTTTGTATTCGGTTCATATTCGGCTTGCGCAAATATGACCATGTTTCTGAGTACCGCTTAAAACTCAAGTGGCTTCCTATTCGTCTTCGCCGGAATACTCATATACTCTCCCTTCTTTATAACATATTGTTTAATCCCACCTATCCTTCTTATCTTAAGGAACGTTTCAGTTTTCTTTATTGTTCAGATTCGCGCTCGTTACGGTCATTAGAAAACTTAAGCCTTAAAACCCCCCCACACAGCACCACCTTTTATGATTGTTCTTTTACCGTCCAAGCTGTTCGTCTCTGGAATTCGCTTCCAGTTGCGATCAGGCGTGCAAAATCCATTCACACATTTAAAGAGCTTGTGAAAAAATTCTACCTTTCCGATTAACCCTGTCCTGCTGCAATACTGCCATATCCGCTACTTTCCTACCTGAGACTACTTTTATGTATAAGTAGGTTTATTTTTATATTTATTATGGTATTTATATACATATTTATTATTATCATCATTATGATTATAGATTTATCATCATTATTATTATTATTATTTTGCTTCATTTATAAAATACACATTATTCTAGTATGTTTTAATAGTTTCACCTCTGATCTTAAGGTTTATTAGCTCTCTCCATCCGACTGGTTGTCTGGAAGAAATCGCTTAAAAGCGATAAGACCGCCAAATTGTAACTTTGTAATTTTTTATTTTTTTTTCTGTTCATCATTATGTTTTATAGTGTTGCAATAAAAGTATTATCTATCTATCTATCAATCTTAAAAAAAACCTGTACTCAGCTCGGGAATCGAACCCGGTTGTTTTGAAAAAAATAAACTTACACTATTTCTATTTAGATATCGATGGTGTAGGTCTTAAGCAGTAAATAGCTCTTTGAAACATGATGTCTAAAATGAATAAAATGCATTGTTTTCACATACTTTTATTTATTTTAGAAGGTGTTCGAAGTGACCACCGTTTTTTTCAATACAATATTCAACACGTTTAGGTAACGATCTTACAATTACAAAACCAGCAAAGAGGTACAAACAACCATAGAGACAATTTTACATGCCTGAACTTGTTGAATGTAACGGTGGTCACTTCGAACACCTACTAAAATAAATTAAAGTACGTGAAAACAATGCATTTTATTCATTTTAGACATCATGTTTCAAAGAGCTATTTACTGCTTAAGACCTACACAATCGATATCTAAATAGAAATACTATAAGTTTATTTTTTTCAAAACAACCGGGTTCCATTCCCGAGCTGAGTACAGGTTTTCTTTAAATGTATGAATGCAGTTTTTATTCTTATTAAAATCGATGACATGGTTCCTAAGGACAGATCTTCGTATGTCTTATAGTTTCAGACTTTCCCATTCTGACCGATTTAAATGAGACACCCTGTATTTTTCGAGTATTTATGTAGCCTATATTATTTTTCGGATTTTTCTTAGCATTTTGGTGAAAACCGGATAAAAATCCGTTCAGTAGTTCTCGAGTTTATCGACTTCAAACAAACAAACAAACAAACAAACAAACAAACAAACAATTTTTTTTAAACTATTCTATCGTGTTCCGTAAGTGATTTTAAGGCAACCTGTGTAATTATTTTTTTTATATCTTGCAATTACAGATTTTTTTATCCCTACGTTCTTATTATATGTATAGATTGTATAGTTTTTGATACGAACCGATGGCATAGTGACATTCACAAGAGCTACTTGTAGCCTAAACTGATTAAATGATTTTGAACTTTGAGTTTTGAATTTTATACTTATTAATTAGTTATAAATCTCTAAAAACGTGTAGCGCATCCCTATTATCACCTAGTATCTGCCTACTTGTTTCAATGGCGGGACTAAACCAACTCGATTTCAAGATAATTATTTCTTGCCGCCATTGTGCCAACCGCCACTCCCCGAAATTAATAATCGCAAAGTTTTCTAATTTTGCGATAAATTTTTAAAACGCCGCATTCCTATAATCCCTTATAATTAATGGGTGTAAGCCACTGATATATAACTTGGGAAAATGAGGAATATCATTAATAATGATAATGAATTTTGAGTCGCGCATATTTAAATACCTAGCTTCACATAGACTTGTGTGTTTAAGATGTTGCTAAATTTTTTGATTTTACAAAGGTTAAAAATTTTTGTTTATTAAAAAAAGTAAGTTTGGAAGACAAAATAGGTTATTAAAAAAATATAAAATGTCTCAAATGAGAAGGACCAATTATAAACAATTAGTGTAGTGGCCCCGTGGGGAGAACACCCGTATCCTATGATGGACCCCTATTGCAGTGTTACATACCGGGTCCATTTGTGTTTTCAAACCATCCAGGAACCTATTAAAATATACACACAAAATTTCATCCAAATCGGTCAAGCCGTTTAGGAGGAGTTTGGTGACAAACTTACGTACAGAAGAATTATTATTATTATCTCTTTATTTCTTTTTTTTTCTTAGCCTAGGTTTGTTATAATATTAATATAAAAGTAAAATACAAAAGCACATACAAAACATAAAAATATTATAAAAAACCTAGCCTAGGGTACCGCCGGCAACAGGGCAGGGCTCATGCTGCCGGTGGTTAGGGCTGCAGAGACAGGAACCTTCGGACTATCCGCGCCGTGTCCAAGAGTACCGCCTTCTGTATCTGACCCTTGATCCAACCATTGAGCGAGAGTTTCTTAAGATGTTGGTCGAGACTCTTCGCTACCAGACCGTTCGCAGACACGACTATCGGCACAATGATTGTCGAGTCAATATCCCACATGGCGGTTACCTCGTGAGCCAAGTCAAGGTACTTGCTGACCTTGTCCTTCTCGGCCTTTACAAGGTTCTCGTCATGTGGGATGGTGACATCGACAAGCACTGCCCGGCGTTGCGATCGATCTATCAGCACGATATCAGGCCTATTAGCTAAAATAGTCCTGTCCGTGATGACAGCTCGATCCCAATAGAGCGTGGCACGGCTACGTATCTAGAATTTCTTTGGTTTTGCGGGTGCCCATGGGCGGCGATGATTACTTTCCATCAGGTGACCCGCCTGCTCGTTTGCCTCCTTTTAACATAAAAAAATATATATGTTTAAAGATATAACTGGCAGAACAACTAATACCTGTCGTGTGAACGACTTAGATGAGAAGGCGTAGCTATCTTGGTGGACTTAAAATCAGCTATACCACCAACCAATTATAACCAACAATCAGGATATATGACCAATAACAACGTCAGGATAAACATTAATTAAAAGTAATGTGTAAAATAACGCTAGTATATTCGTAATAGTTGTTTCATTTCAATATAACCAACAACATGAACCCCCATAAAACATTGAGAATCGAACCCCGTCCTCTGGGTTAAACCCTTTCTAACCGTTAGACCAACGAGGCGGTTAAAATGAGGCGTAGCATGTCGTACCACCCGTGGCTGAGTACGAGGCGGCATGTCGATGATCGATCACACAGACGGTAGTTACCGTTTCACTAACTCAATTTCAAACGTAGCTTGGAACTTGTGAAACCTAAATATGATTTTCAACCGTGTCTGAGATTATGTGAGCAAAGAACTTTACGAGGTTGAATGCAAATTAAGTAAGTAATAGATAGGTAAATCATCTTTATTATGATACACAGATACACTGTCTAAAAAATAAAAGAATAGATCAATATTTATGTACCATATAACAAGGCATCTGGTCGAGTTAATTGAATTAGACTTATTTCAATGATGGAGGCCTTTGCTCAGCAGTGGGACCTTACATTATAATATGGGCTGTGGGACAGTGCACCAGTTAAGAGAAGATTTACATTTTTTGCCTCTTAAATTTTTGTAGACTTGTACTAAATTTCAATAAAGTCCGGTGAGTAAATACCTACAGTTCGCAACCTAAATCGCTTCAAACTTAAGTAGGTATTATATATTATTATTATCAACGCAAGCTATAAATTTACGGAGACTTTCATGGAGGTACTAAAGTAGATATATGCGAATGTGATGCACCTTTTACAACAACTTATAACTCTATTTTTATTTTTTTATTTTTATTTTATATTTTATTAATTACTGCTGGCACCCGTTTAACATTTGAAAACGTCTTACTTGACCGCCACAGGTCAGGCAGGGTCATAGAAAATCTCAGACTCCTTGAAAATAATGCTTATATTTACGTAACACTATTCCACTGTATTTTTAAGTTTGTAAGCATTTATCAAATAAATTTATTTGTATTTGTATTTGTATTTGCAACTATATAGTGTAACAGGCACTTGCCAACAACTATCAAAGTTATAATGACATAGTCCTAAACAGCGACCTTGGTTGCCAACCGTCTACCGCAAATAAAGATTAAAACTTAACCGTAGTTGGCCCAAGAAGCAAACAAACAGCACCCAATGGTTGTGAAACATCTTCGTGTTTGCCACGCCGATATAGACTCTACGCTTGCGTACTTATCGCCCAAAGCTTTGAGCACAATATGCCGCAAAATGTAACCACACAGTGATTATAATTAATTCGACAATATCAACATACTTGCTCCGTGGAAGATGTAACATATCGCAATACCCTTCAAAATATTTTCCGAACAGACAACGCGGCCTAACACTGTATTACAAATTAATTGATCTTACATACAAATACAAATACCTGGTTTGCTGCTGATAGGGATTGTTCTAAGTTTGTTAAGTGTTTGTTTTGTGTGGTAATGTAAGGTGGATGTAAAATAAGGATAACAGTTGCACTTAACTTTGTGTATTACAATAAAAAACATTACAGTGTATTATATCGATCTCCGAGCACCTAGGCTCTTAGCCGGGCTGTCTAGCTCCTGTCTACGACTGTCCGCGACTGTGTCAAACCGTTGCAAACCTTTGTAATTTTACAAGTTCGATGGTTCAAATACTCATCCAGACTAAAGAGGCTTACATACAAATACAATAAATTAACTTTTACTATGAGCTGCATATAACCTCCTTACAGTACCTATCATGATTTTGCCGAAGTGCTTAACATTTTGCTAGCTAGCTAGTTACCTAACTTCCTTTAGTCTTATCGTCACTTACCATCAGAGTGCCAAGTTGCATAGAAGTTACAATTATGAGAATAGTGTAGAATGACGTCTCTGTTGCATTCCAAAAATTAAGAGTTTAGTAACCACTTTTTAGGTTACAGAAATTCCTGACTGGGCCCAAATCAACATAAACGTTAACAAAAGTGAGTTGAAAAACAGTAACGTGAATTACTTAAAAAACAACAACATATTTACAAACACATCCGCTAATCACAATTCAGTATTGTGTTGCTGATTTAGCAGCATTGTTATATTGTCGCATACACAATATATATGTCGGATCCTTAAGGTTCTCTAATTTACGAGTTGCTCTAATTAACTTCCGCGGAGTAGCTTGTAACACGAACCGGATTGTTGGCGAATCAAACGAGATTAGCTCGTAATTTAATAACGATTTTAATTATCATCTCGCAAAGCAGGCTGGCGAACTTGGAAGCAAACTGGAGCTACTTGATGTAGATATTAATTAAGTTAGGTAGGTATATGTTTTTGTTTTAGCCTGTCAATATCACATCTCCCATGCTGGTCTGAGACGTGTAAAGGGTGTATCAGCTGCCTAAGTTCCCGTGCATGTCGTAAGAGCAGAGCAGAAGGTATGCTGAGGCGCAGGCGACGCAGCTCCGCGCAGCGCAGAGCAGAGCAGATTTTGAAATGCATGGTCGTGCCGAGAGCTGCGTACGCCGCGGCGCTAGCACGTGCGACGCAGACATGCGCCTGCCCTGCCCTGCGCCTCGTTGTAGTGCCGGCACAAATTTCTGCGCGACGCGTGCATGTCGACACATGTATTTTTAATACTTTATTATAATTTTGTAATAATGACAGAACAATTAAAAGAACTCTCTCGATAGTAGAAATTATCCATTAGCAGAACGTTTTTTCAGATAATCACTTTAGTTTTTCTATGCTCGGAAAACTGTAAAGTAGCAACAACTCAGATAACTCATGTGTCCGTGCTGTGTCACTTACCTGCGTCGCAGCATGGCGTTCGCGGCCTATGTCTGCCCCAACTGCCCTGCCCCGCAAAATTTGCCCTGTGCTGTGCTACGTCACATGCGTCTCAGCATACGCTTAGCCTTAAGGTTGAGGGATCCAAGACACTCGCACATCAGGCGATCGGCTAGATACCTATCACTGATGTTATGTATACTACCTCGGAACCCTACAACTTTAATTATGCTACCTAAATGTGGCGTCGAGGTCAGTAACGGCGAGTTTACACAAAATTCATGGTTTCGATGCTTTGTCTACCTCTTTTTGGGAGAAGGACTTGAGAGTATGTATGTACTAGCGGCCGCTCGCGGTTTCACCCACGTGGTTCCCGCTCCCGCGTGAATATCGGAATAAAAAGTATCCTATGTGTTAATCCAGGCTATAAACTATCTGTATGCCGAATTTCATCCAAATCCATTCAGTAGTTTTTACGTGAAAGAGTAACAAACATCCATCCATACTTACAAACTTTCGCGTTTATAATATTAGTAGGATGTATATCACATAAATCCCGCATGTAAATGCTATCTGTAAACAGAGTAACCAACTCCTCAGTCGACGTTTCATTCAGATGCACCTGATTCAAGGATGAGCTTTATCTTTGTCCGATAACTATTGACAAACTGAGAAGCTCGGTGGCCCGGTCTCCGAGTGCTGAGGTAAGAAACTTTCGCAAAGGCCAGTCATCTTAAGGGTGACCCACAATTTATCATCTCGAGCTCCTCCGTGCTTCGGAAGGCACGTAAAGACGTTGGTCCCGGCTGCATTAGCAATCGCTAACAACCACCAATCCGCACTGGGAAGGCTCGTGCCCCAGCAGTGGAGACGTAATATGAGCTGATGATGATAATGATGATGATGATGACATACAAACTATGAGCTTTCACTTCTGCAGGACTTTCGTCCTCACCTACCTAACCTACGGGAGGCCTAATTCTCTTACTATTAAAAGATCCCGTTTCCAATGAAAGCCTAATAAAATCAATAGTTTTTTTCTATTGGAAGTGCATTGGCCCAAACGATATTTACTCGAACTCCCAGGTGTTGATGCAACTTTTGAAGCGGCAAATAAAAGTGGAAGTAGTTTAACTTGGAACAAATAAGTACATAGTTTCCATTTGATGGTCTTGTAGCTTTGAAGACCAAGCAACTAGACGGTCATAGACTGATAAGTTATTAAGCTAAGAACAAAAAATAATAATTATATTCAAAAACAGATTCGGCGATAAGTTCTCGTCATCTAATTTGCTATAAGCTGCTTTCTTATCATTACACTTCTTTTAAAAAAAATTGATGCAGTCTTCTATTAAACACTGGTGTGGGGATCCTGTTACTATTGTATGTCGTCTAAAAATAAATTGTAAGGAGTCCTTACCGCGCAGCGGCACGTATCGGTCGCTGGCGCGAATAAACGCGATAATTGTTGAGAATATCTGACTTTTATTTTACCCGTAGAGAAGCGACCCCAAACTGATATCAATAAAACTAAAATTCATAATAAGCAAAATAAATTGCTTGTCTTTCTTTATTAAATACTAGCTGACCGGCGGACTTCGTACCGCTGTGACAGTTTACATGACAACAAAACAAACAAAACGTTGACAGTTTCCATGACAATAAAACAAACAAATCATTCGTCCGCTTAAGAACACCCGTATCCTATGATGGACCCCTATAGCAGCGCCACCTACCGGATCCAATTGTAAATCTAAACCATTCTCAAATCTGCTTGAACACACATAGAAAATTTCATCCAAATCGGTCCTGCCATTTAGAAGGAGTTCAATTTCATACACACGCACAGAAGATTTATATATTAAACACTAGTTGACCCGGCGGACTTCGTACCGATTTGACAGTTTCTATGACAACAAAACAAACAATATCAAATGTTTCACAGCTAGGAACATTTTGTATTGGAAAATTAAATTGTCGTTTTTAGTATATTCCGTTATCTACTTATTATTTATGTTTCTCACCGCTTAAACCTTACCTGAACCTCCATAAATATTTCAAAATCAAAATTAGCCAAATAGGTCCAGCCATTCTCGAGTTTTAGCGAGATAGACGAACAGCGATTGATTTTTATTAAATAGATGAAAGTTATACCAGTTTAGACATTGGAGCATGAAAGTGCTCCAATGTCTAAACTTGACTTTATGTACCTAAAAAGGTACATAAAGTCAACATCAAGGGTACACAATCAGGCTTCTGCAAAACTCATTAACGCATTGAGCAGATGTCGTAAAGTTTTGTCATTATGATGCACGCTTGGTACTTCAGTTCAGTCCCTATTAAACCACGACAGAGGTACAAAGGGCAGCTGGCAGGACATCTTTAATATTTTAACAGGGGTACGACTACAATATTAGATTTAATAAAGAGAAAAGAGGATTGTTCTAACGAGGGTATCAGTGATACTGTTCAAGATAATTATTCGAAAAATTATGGAGCAAATCCTCTTAGCAACAAAAGCGCTTATTTTGTCCAATTACACCCGATTTGGGACGAGGGGGCCGATGTAATTTATTGGGCGAAGGTGCCTCCGTCTCAGGATGTTTTGGGCCTTATGGTCAAGTTGTTTATCGGGCTCCAGGTTTATTTACACAAAATAAGTCCTACAATCATATAATGTTGATGACAAATGCAAACATTAAAAGTTTGAAACAACGGTTAATTTTGTTGGGAGAATCAGCTTTGACTATTAAGTAATAGTTACTAGTTTTAATCCTGTAGGACATGGACGTTTTAACTATAGACTCCATTTACAGTCGGTCAAGTGTGGATCTTTTCATCTAGAGTGGCTTAAGAGCGTTTACGCCGCACAACAAACTAACTGAATAAAGTAATTTAGCAATTTTACGGCACCTCACATGTTATGGTTTAGTTAAATAAGACGTTACGGCCACTTTTAACTATAACGCCATATTTAACTAAACCATAACATGTCAGGTGTTCATTAGGTGACGTAAAAATGCTAAATTACTTCATTCAGATAGTTTGTTGAGCATAATTTGATTTTCTATCTCTAATTACTAGATATGTTTTTTCTTTCATTAGTGGCGCTAGTGTGCGGCGTAAACGCTCTTAAGATATGCCGGGTGAACTACCATAGTCTTCAACATATACTAGATATAACATAAAGGTTTATATAAATGCCAAGCGCTACTTTGGTGTGGAATATAAACAAACTTACTAGTCATACTTTAAATTATTCTTATTGAACATCTAGATTTTGATTTAACTTGGCTATTAAGCATTTGCTGTAACTAAATATAAAAAATTTCGCGACGGACTGCTTTACGAATATCATAAATTTTAACTACATCTGGAGCAATAAAAACCTTGATTTTGACACTAAAGTTCTTTGTCTCGACTGGCGTCAGAGCAAATTGCTCAAATTTTACGATAATGGTTCAGTTAGCCAATCTTAGCCATTAAACTTATCACTGGCTAAAAATTCTCATTGCCATGCTTTTTCAAGGAACTTCAGTTCGTTATAAATTCCTTCTGAACTTAAATTGGACCACTAAATCTGCTAGTGTTTTTTTATCTGCTAAACACTAATGCGAGTTCTCCTTTATTATTAGTGGAACCGTTAATAAAAGTGGGAAACTTGTTTAAAGTTGCCGTCTGCTGGGGTGACGCGCTTCGGGCGGGCGGCGAGATAGGACTGACACTTATTGCCCTTCAAATTCCTTTGTGAAACTGAGGAGCTCTCTTTTTATTTATCAACGTTGTCTCTGTATGAAGTATCTAATATATTTTAGCTATTTTTTAAAGAATTTATCAACAATTATTTTTTAAATGTAAAAAACTTCATATAGCACAGCAAAATGCCTACAGATATTTATAAAATATTGTAAACTTGACATGAACATTTTAAAAATAAACAAGATGACCTCCGCAGGCTCTGGAGTTGCCATCTCCGAGGTCCCGGTTTCGATTTCCAGTCGGGTCAATGTAGAAAAACAAACTTTTTCTAGTCTAAACAAGTGCTGAGGCTAACTGTCTTTGGATTCAGAGCAATGTTTGCAATGTTGTCTAATTTTAAAACTCCTCCCATTTGACCGCATTCAACGCAGAGCTGCTCGAATAGTTGATCTACTACTGTGCGTTTCTCACGTAATTTTTTACCACGAACTACAGTGCTGTGGAACCAGCTCTCAGCGGCGGTATTTCCGGACCAATACGACTTAGGGATCTTCAAGAAACGAGCCTATTCCTTCCTTAAAGGCCGGCAACGCATCTGTTATTCCTTTGGTTTTGCGGGTGTCCATGGGCGGCGGTGATTGCTTTCCATCAGGTGACCCGCCTGCTCGTTTGCCTCCTTCTATTATAAATATAAAAATATAAAATATATATTATGTTCTTACTACATACCTACAAATTTTAAACGTATTTTTTTTTTCTTTTTTATAGCCTTTCTTTGCACAATCGCAAGTTCTTACTACATACAAAATTTCATCAAGCCGTTCTTGAGTTAAATGTGGACATACAGATAGACAGACAGACCAAAATTTCAAAAATTGTAGAATTAGTGTCAGTGAGTCATAAAATGAATATTTATCCCAATATTTGTTAGAAAAATTACAAGTACACACAGAGCCTACAGATTTATATAGTAGTCTAAATCTCAGAACAATAACTTAAGCTATAGAAACCGGACTAAAATAGCAACACAAATTCATCAGTTCGCACTGTTTTAACTAACGAACCTCGGTGATGTATTGGAAAGAGATCGATTGTCCCTCTTCTTTCGTTATTTCGAAGGTGTCATCAGATTTGTGACGTCATATTTGAGGTAATGTGGTGACTTTATCGACTTTATTATCGATCTAAATAATTGAAAAACACAACATAGTATTTCTTTTGTCACTATATTTATTAAACATATATGTTAATTTGACAATAAATACACAATAATACAACCCAAACCATCAATTGCTCAATCAAACAGCAAACTCATTGAAAAGAAAAAAAATTATGAATTTGAAATAATGAAAGAAACAATACTCGCTTATTACTAGTCTTTACATTTAACTTAAGATTTAAAAAAATAAATTAAAAACCTTAATAAAATCTTAGTGATATTTATTTAAAGATGGGCTAGGGCCAGTATGTATACAGAAAAAGGTTAAATCATCATTGAAAAAACAATACGATATCAATTTTAGCAATTACACAGAATTTGTTATCAGAAAATATGATTTCGTAAATGTTGACATTAATTTCAATATTTGATTTTTTATAATCAAGTTCTGAATATGTCTGAGTATATTGTTGTCTGTGCCAAGCGTTTCTGAAAAAAATAATTTCTTTTTTTTATGTTTAAAAGTGTATAATCGGTTCAAAATATAAATCAAAAGCTTTTTATTAATTAAATTACTAACCGGACTTCGGTGCGAGATGGTTTGACAAGATAAAAATATCTGTTGGTATGATATCCTGAAATTGCATTATTTCTTTATTTTTATGTAAGACATGTCTTCGTGTTTTTCTGAAGAGTTTCTTGAATCTGCAGACCAGTGCTATATTTTCCTTCAAAGGCACATAAGCACTTCCTGTAATACTGTAAAGTAAAGTTTTAACGGTTCACCGCTTAAGTTAGGTTTCTTTGCAATTAATTGCTAACAGGAATTGAATGAATTAATAAATATTATACCATTTCATCAGATCCATCCATAATAAATAATGTAGAAACCGCATTTCAGTCAGTCAAGTCGCGTTCATTTCATATTTCCCTTACATACAAATGAATCCATAGTAAAATACTTAGAACAAATGTGATTAAATGCCTTTTTGAAGTCTAATACGATTTATCCACTATTATTTTTCCATTTATTTTTGGCATGGACATTAGTGCATGGTCTTTAGGAAATCTGTAAAATAAAAGTATCGACATATCGATTTAGAAAAGTATGCACATTGTTTACGTCACTATACATGATATAGATAATCCGATGCCATTTCTGAATTATTGCTAAATCTGCTACAAAAGTTGAATTAACGGCTGGTTTTTGCTACAAAATGGTTCCACCAAATTTTATTTGTATTTTTATTCGCTTATAAGTTTACATTCGACAAACAATATAGCAAAAACATACCGATTGAAAGTCATTAGTCCATGACTGTTTTCTTTTCGAGATTATTAGAAATTGCAGCCCCCCGACTACAAAAAAAATAGTGCCTCATAGACCACTCACTATTTCTAGTAATCCAAAGCATTCGTGCAATCTAGACAGAAATACTATTAAAATCTGAAATAATTATGAGATACTAAGACAATGTTATTGTCCAAAGTTATTGACAGTCGATACTATTAATACGTGAACAAGTCAAATATATCTAAAACGAACTGTCAGCTTTTAAATCAATGTATATTTTGGCCGGGGCTTGGCCGGGCAAAAGGACTCGAGATTTTATTTTTCTGATGACCGAATGACTATAAATACAAAAAATAAAAACTAAGTGTCAACCATTTGTCGCACTCCCATCTCCTTTTCTAGCCATAAGATAGAACGGAACTAAACATAGTTGCACGTTTTTTATTTAACCTTTCTTCTATAGCTTTAGTTATTATTCTGAGGTCTAAATATAGATATAGTATAGAAATTTAAAGCGTAGTTTTCATGATATATACCTTCTGTACAGATTTGCAATTAGGTTCGATTATAAAGTCAACTTAGTTAATTTTTCGGCAATAAATAAATGAATAAAAGTAATTATTTTGAGGTATAGCTTTCTATTATATTTTACATTATTATCATTTCCATTAGAATTTTTTTATGATGGTGGGCGTTGTCGATAGGCAAATCAATTTTCTTTTAACGTATGTAGTTGTCACTTTTTAGAGGCTGTACGTCCCTTCCCTTTGACTCGTATTATTAGAAAAGCATACATGACTGACATGCGCTGTCGCCGGCTGCACTGTCAAGTCAATGTCAAAAGGACTGAAAATTTTAATCGATCTGGGAGGACTAGAGA
This sequence comes from Eudonia lacustrata, assembly GCA_947562085.1. Taxonomy (NCBI): domain Eukaryota; kingdom Metazoa; phylum Arthropoda; class Insecta; order Lepidoptera; family Crambidae; genus Eudonia; species Eudonia lacustrata. The sequence continues at coordinate 923,406 of OX387317.1, read as the reverse complement.
TCGCCGTTTGAGTCGAATTTTTTACGCCGAATTTAAATAAGTACCTATATTTGATCAGAAATTAATTGAATTATCAAATCGCCCACTAGAGGCGAAAGTCCGCACCCGGAGAGATAAATTTATATCGTTCACAATCATTATAATTCCCTGAAAAAGGTACATTTTATTTATTTAATTTCTGTAGGTGTTACAACCTTAAAAGCACAGTCTTTAGCTATTCTCTTGGATGAAGGTCTCCGTGGTAACAAGAGGTTATAACCCTGTCCGCCACGTGGTCTGTGATTAACTGCCCCCCGACCGCCTAACCGATCGCTTTGACTACGCGTATAGTTTATGACGTCATCTTGCCACCTCGCACCGCCTATGAAAGCAATATCAAAAGCTAAAGGCTATAGCTTTCGATATTGCTTTCATAGGCAGCACGAAACGACAAGATGACGTCATAAACCACACACGAAGTCAAAGCGATCGGTTAGGCGGTCGGGCCCCTGATTAGGTACCTAATTTTCTCAATCAAAGCCTCATATTATTTGTTTGCTATTATACATTTATTTACCATTAGAAAAGATTTTTTTTAAATATTTTACAATTTAACTTATTCTAAAACCCTATGAATGACAGGTAGTTCACATAAAGCATCGTTAAGAGATTTGCACATAATTACCCTGCAATCAGCATTTTAAAGTAAAATGTTAGGAAAACTACAAATTCTATGACCTTGCTTTAGATAAACTGTTACATTAATTTCGAAAGTAAATGGCTTCCCATAGGGTTTATACATTATCTAATAGGCCTTACCCTATCCTTTTACTACTACACTCCAGGGCACTTGGACGGAGCCACAGTCTCCGCCAAACCACTGAAGCTGGATCTGGTGAAACAAGGGACAAGGTTGTTGCTGTACAGAAGAAACTAGGCTGACGAAATAACGCAGTCCGGACTCTTCAGCGACAGATTCCATACCTTTCGTCCCCCAGACTAGAGACTAGACTTAGAGGTATTCTGTATGAGCTAACATCAAGGATCCATTACTAACATTACAGATATCTCACTTACTAACCAACCCTTTTTATTTACCCCTCATTTTATTATTGCTTTTGTTTTTCTTTATCAAGTAGTTACTTTTGTCGACCAAACTGACCTTAGGACTCCTGGTACCCTTATTGTCTTAGCAATAGTGTTGTTTAATCATAGTTTATTCACTAGAACTGTAAGTTCACACTTATTGTATTGTTATGTTTAACATTTTTATTAAAATACCTTATGTTGTTATGTGTGGAGCGTTTTTTTTATTTTTGTAGCCTCCCAACAGACTCACATTACAATCATTATAATTTATCACTAATTTATTTGTTAAATTAGTGTTTTACTTTATTTAAGGTGTCTGGAATGTTATTGTAAAAATATTTTAAAGCATTTGTTTGATAATACTCCAGGTCAGTCGTTGAATGCTATAGTAAACAAAATATCACAGGATTCATTGAATAGTTCCACTAATATTATTGTGTTATGTGGTGACAGCTCACAAACGAAGAAACGTGACATCATAAATAGTTTTAATATTTTGATAAAACTGCAATCAGAAACAAATTGCAGGATAATAATTAGCGCTTTTCCCTATTGTACCAATTTGACCTGGGAACAAAATAAGCGCATTTATGAATTAAATTTATTATTGTTTAATTTGATTTGTCGTCATAGTGACACTATTTTATATTTTGATATAAATAAATTTATTAATAGCTTTAGTTTGACGTCAGATACTATGTATCTTTCTACGAAATGTAGGACCCAAATAGCTAAATTGTTAGCTTATAATATACAGGATACAGTTATAAATGGTATAACTAAGTCTTTACGTCATAACAACTTAACCATTAGTAGTTCTACTAATGCAACATCTACAACTAGTAATAAGGTAACAACAACCTCATGTTTAATCTGAGGTCTAAGACAAAAGCCAAGTCCTCATTAATTACTATTATACATCAAAATATTCAAGGTTTGGCTGGCAAAGACTTAGAGTTAGAATTATTTGCAAAAAGTCAGGCAATTCATATATTTTGTTTAACTGAGCATTGGCTAAGAAGTCATGACACATCATTCTATGTAAATAATTTCCAATTAGCAAGCGCGTACGTGCGAAGCTCAGCTATTCACGGTGGTTCTTTAATACTAGTAAGAAGTAATATAAAATATAAAGATCGCAACGATATTGTAGGCTTATCAGTGGAGCGTAATATTGAGCTATCATGTGTGGAGTTTAATAGCTTTGTAATAGTGTGTGTATACCGACCCCCATCGGGCAATTTCGGTATTTTCGAATCTGTAATGGAAGACGTACTAAGAAAATTAAAATTAAAAAATAAATTTGTTTTTGTATGTGGCGATTTTAATATAAATATTCTAGAAAGCACTTCAATGAGTGTTCGTCTTGTTGCCTTGTTTAAATGTTTTAATCTCATTAATTTATTTCTCGAACCCACTAGAATAACTTCACATTCAGCCACTTGTCTTGATAATGTTTTTACAAACTATGACCCTGTTTCTAAGTCAGTCATTAGTAAGCTTACGTCTGACCATTGCGGTTTAAAGGTGACCTATGATTTTAATGTTAAGGATGAGCCAAAAATAGTGAACTGTAAACCAGTTACAAAGGAGCGAGTAGAGCGTTTTAAAAATAATATATCGAGTAAAATTAATGCATTGCCATTTGGACAAGATGATCCAGATGTATTATATACTAATCTTTTTAACTTCATAAAGACTGAATATGACCAAGTGTTTACACAAAGAACAATCAAAATAACTCATAAACTTTAGTTCTGTGACTGGGCCACGACTGGTATATATAAAAGTAGAAATAAATTGTATGATTTATATAGTCTAAAACAATATAACCAAAATTCTAATTTTACGGAATATGTAAAGAATTATTCGAAAATATTTAAGAAAATATGTATAGTAGCAAAATCTAATTATATTAAAGAAAAAATTAAAAAGTCCAACAATAATATTAAAGCCACTTGGGACATTATAAACCGTGAAACAGGTAAATTTAAACCACGGGATAATACTTTCACTTTAAAAGTAAACGACAACTTAGTCAATTAAAAAACACATTATACTCTATTTGTATCAATATACATAATAAAATTAATTTATATAATTTTTATACTGATATGATAGTTTTGAACAGTGTCCTACAGATAACAAACAGCGTTAAATAGATCATTAAGTTTTTATTTAAAGTATCTTGAGTGTGTCATGCTCTCTTTATTGTCTCTGCGGTGGTGGCGTGTGCGTCGGGTCGTTACGTTCCCTAAAATATGGTTGAGCGATGGCTGATTCATATGTCATACTCGTGAACGGGTGCCGCCTGTGGAGGCTGGTCTGCTCTTGCATACTTATCTCATTGTTAGTATTAATTACTATAGTTTGACTTTGTTTTTCTTAAACAATTTTTGACTTTTATTAGAGTACTGTAGTGGTACTGTATGACATTGTGGAAATTTAACTTATACCAGATGTAAATTTGATATATTAGATTTGTTTATTTGTTTTGTTTTTTTACATGTTGTAGTTGTCTTCTATATTTTTTGTGTTTATTTGTAATGGAAAGTGTCCTGCTATGATAGGGCATTTTCCAATTTTTATTTTTTTTGACGCTGTAAGGGAGAAAAGAGCTGGACACTTGCTGAGTTTCTTGCCGGTTCTTCTCAGTGCAAGATCTCCCGCCTAGAGTAGACTTACGAACCGATGGCATAGCGACATTCATAAGAGCTACTTGTAGCCTAAACTGAATAAATGATTTTTGAATTTGAATTTGAATTTGAATTCAGATTCACATATTGCTAATATTTTTGATGATTTTTTTGTAAATATACCTGTGCTGACAACCTCAAATTTGGATTCATCACCAGAAGCTGCACAAGCATTACTCCAAAAATATGTACCAAAATGTAATGTTTCTTTTCAATTTAAATATATTGATTCAATGGATATTATAAAAACATTTAAATCACTGAAAATGAAAAACACAAGTGATTTGTGGGGCATCTCTATAAAAGTAATTAAGAATATTATACATTCTATTGCACCATATCTTGCTGAAATTTTTAATAACTGTGTGAATAAAGGTATCTTTCCCGATCTTATGAAGTTTAGTAAGGTCATACCTTTGTTCAAATCGGGAAACAAAGAAGACCCCAGTAACTATCGACCCATTTCAGTACTACCAACTCTAAGCAAAATTTATGAAAAAGTTATATTGGAACAGTTGATGTCGTATTTTAACATAAACAACCTTTTACATAATAAACAATATGGATTTACAAAGGGTCGTTCTACTACTGATGCAGGTGTTGCTCTATTAAAACATATATTTGATGCCTGGGAGAAGTCTCAAAACGCCCTTGAAGTGTTTTGCGACTTGTCCAAGGCTTTCGATTGCGTTGAGCACAAAACTCTGGTGATGAAGCTAAATTACTACGGTCTCAAAGATTTCGCACTAAATTTAATTCAGTCGTATCTTAGCTCTCGAACACAAACTGTCGATATTAATGGAACTAAATCATCTGGTTCTCATGTAAAAATGGGAGTTCCACAAGGGTCCATTCTTGGTCCTTTTCTGTTTTTGATTTATATTAATGACTTGCCATTCTTTGTAGAGAACTTCTGTGAAATCGTATTATTTGCAGATGATACTTCACTCATTTTTAATGTAAGTAGGTGTAAGAATAATTACGACGATGTAAACAAAGCACTCTCTGATGTACTCAGTTGGTTTACTATTAATAATTTGCAGCTTAATGCTAAAAAAACAAAATGTATTAATTTTAAATTACCAAATGTCAAAAATGAACCAACTGATATAAGAATAAACGGTGATCGATTAGATTAGGTAGACTCAACAGTTTTCTTAGGTATAACCCTTGACTCAAAACTTCAATGGAATCCTCACATTTCGAAATTGGCCGGCAAACTCAGTTCTGCTGCTTAAGCCATTAGAAAAATAAGGCAGTTAACAGACGTTGAAACTGCTAGAACAGTTTACTTTAGTTATTTTCATAGTGTCATGTCGTATGGCCTCTTACTGTGGGGAACAGCGGCTGATATTGAAACTATATTCATTTTACAGAAACGAGCAGTAAGAACAATATATAGACTAGGTTCACGAACTTCTTTAAGAAATCTTTTTAAAGAAATTGATGTCTTGACAGTGGCGTCTCAATTTATTTATAATTGTATAGTTCTTGTACGTTGTAATATCAATTCATTTGCTAAACACAGTGATGTACACAATTTTAATACTAGAAATAAGTCAAAACTTGCAATGCCACTGTTCAGGTTACAGAAGGTGCTTGGTTCTTTCTTGGGGCAAGGTATACACTATTACAATAAAATACCAAATACTGTACTAGATTTACCTTTAGATAAGTTTAAAAAACATGTAAAGTCTTCTTTATTAAAAAAAGGTTATTATACAGTCAAAGAATATTTAGAAGATAAAACAGCCTGGCTATAATAAAAAACATATACATAATACTACTTATAAATAGTGTCCTGCAGATAACAAAATAGCGTTGCATTGAACATTACAATTAGTTTTATTTTTATTATTATTAACTATAGTTTTTTTTTACTTTTACTAGTACTGTATGATATTGTAAAAAATTAAACTGGTAAATTATGTTTTTGCTGACTTAAATATTTTATTTAGTTATTTTTTATTTTTTGTGTTTTTTTACATGTTGTGATTGTCCTTTACATTTTGTGTTTTTATTTGTGATGGAAAGTGTCCTTTATGATAGGGCTTTTTCCAATATTTATGACGCTGTAAGGGAGAAAAGAGCTGGACACTTGCTGAGTTTCTTGCCGGTTCTTCTCAGTACAAGATCTCCCGCCCAGAGTAGATAGACTTACGAACCGATGGCTTAAAATGACGTTCATAAGAGCTATTTGTAGCCTAAACTGAATAAATGATTTTGAATTTTGAATTTTTTGAATAATTACTTCATAAATTGTGACTAAAATATTTTGTTCCAAAAATGATTACTTTGTTTCCAGTTAAAATAATAGGTACCTACTTTCTAATTGTTCCGAAACATACTACAGTTTTTAACACAATATTTTTATTTCGCCTTTTAATTACTTAGATGTTATCTTATTATGTATATGATTATCATCATACCTACATATTTATAACATTTATTTTGTTTTAGGTTTGACCTATGAAGAGCTAAGTGCAATACTCAACGACTCAGAATATGAAGACGAATCAGATTCACCTAAACCAACATACAGGGAGCCAGAATTATCATCCAGTTCCTCTGATTCAGAAGATGGTGAAGGTAATAACTTAACAAATACCAATGATCGAGGTCGTCCACGTACTCGTGGTGGATACTGTACTCGTCGTCGCGTTCGCACGCGCGGTGGTTGTGTTCGTCGTATGGGTCGTCTTCGCACTCGAGGTTCTACTGAGGAAAGAAGATCTCTACGCCCACATTTCTAGAAAAAATAAATTGCATAAAATTATGCAACTTCGGGAGTTTAAAAGACGTATTGGAGAAAACTTATTTGAAAAAGCCCTGTTTATGGAGAATGCAGTACCAGATTCTGCCCTTGACTTTCATGATCCGTCTGAAGAAGAGCAAACCAGAAAAAGTAGGTGTTGTCCAAATTTAGTACCCATGCCAACAACAGCAAAACGGCATCATGGCTATGTTTTACTCAGCATATAAACTGTTTTGTGCAATTCCACACACTGATACTTAATACTGATACTTAGAATTGCATTAAAATATTATTTAAAATAACTTATATACCAAATAAATAATTTACTACTTTGACGCTGTACTAGAGATTTAAGACTTGTTGATTTTTATAGATTACCTAAATTGTTTCGGAGTAAAGTAAAAATGTTTGTATTCCCCTATTTGATATTTTCTTAGTATTTGTTATAATTTTCTTAGTACTTTTACCTGTTTTAAATAGGTATGTAAAGCTATTTTTTTTATTTAGTAAGTTATAATTCAAAATTGTTTAATTAACTGTCAACAAATATTCTCATAAGTAATAAGTCTGATTAGCTAAAAGGATGATTGCGTTACAGATCTAATTTTTAGAAGTTTTTATTTGATTTTCACTGAATTAAATTTATAAAAATGCAAAAAATGTGTTCTTTTTCCTATACTTTTTCATATTTACAATCTAAGTTACAGCCGAATGTCCCAAAAAAGGAACAAATTAAAGGGAATTGATGTTGAGATTATGTATTCCTCATGAAGCCTCAAAACAACTTTGTTAGAGCCAAAATAGTAAAAAACCATCATGAATCTTATTACAAACACTTTAAGGTTCAGGGCTCAAGGATGTCATTTAATTTGTTCCAGAAATGGATCATTCGGTCTCAATGATGAGTGATGTTCAGGAGGGAGGCTGATTATTATAAATATTATTATCCCACACAAAACCTTTGTAAACATAATAAAATATTATGTCTTTGTATAACACCAAATATCACAGTCAATGTTTGTACGTCAATGAAACTGTGAAAGCCTCATAATGTCAACAACTAAAGCCTACAATCACAGAACACTATTACTCCTAGCGCCTACAATTGATATAGTAGGAAACACACTTTTAGATTTTATCATAAGTACCCATAGCATATCTTTAACAGTGATGTTAATTTAATATTAATTATTAATAAGGTAATGTTGCTAACTTTGGTAGTTTTCCCACGATTTCTTTGTTGTTTAATGTTGTTGAAGGTTATATTAAAATTTATAAAATTAAGTTACATTCATATTGGTTTTTTTTTATATATAACAAAAAAGCTATATATAAAAACTTAAAAAAGTAAAAACAGCTCTAAAAAGCAATAAATAATATTTAAATCATATTATTAATTACCTAGATACGCATGTCAGTTTTAAAAAATGTCTATTGAAGTCGGGTGGTTGGTGGTTGGCTGGGGGACAATTTTGTTTCATTTTTTATAGTTGTGCCATTATTTTCACTTTTTTATTGTAAAAGCCCCACCCGACTTCAGTAGACATTTTTTAAAACTGACATGCGTATCTAGGTAATTAATAATATGATTTAAATATTATTTATTGCTTTTTAAAGCTGTTTTTACTTTTTTAAGTTTCCTATTTTTGTGAAGTCGGTCTTTTTTTGTAAAAAATATTTTATTTTACGATTTTTAGTGATGGGTAGACGTAGACCTAACAAAGATGCTTCTCGGATGAGGAAACGATGGCCTAGTAGGTAGTGGTATTCCTATGTAAAACTTCAATCTTAATTAGGTATTATTTTTAAACGAACTAAACATTTTGTCATATTGAACCGTATGAAGTAAGCCCAACAAAAGGTAACTGCTGTAAATCGTTGAGGAATTCCCTCGACTGTCTATGGTCTCCATCATCAGACCTGAAATGGCAAATTAGATCGACTCCAAACCTTCATTAAGTAGTAGTGCTTTAAAATACTTAATGAAAACATTAACAAACACACTAGTCGCCCCTACAATTTTCGAAAGTTCCCCTCAATTTCTCTGGGATGCCATCATCAGATCCTGGTTTCCTTATCATGGTACCACCCTTGGTCTCCTTTCCAACAAAAAAAGAATCATCAAAATCGGTTCATAAACGAGGAAGTTATCCGCGAACACACATAAAAAAAATATATACCTATATACGAGTCGTTGAGTAACCTCCTCCTTTTTTGAAGTCGGTTAAAAAACTAACAACCGTAATACTTATATTTCTGTTATAACGCAATTTAGTTTATCATCATCATCATCAGCCTATACAAGTACACATGCTGGACACAGGTCTCTCCAAATGCACGCCACTGAGCACGATCCGCGGCTACTCTCATCCAGCTCTTGCCTGGTCCCTTGCGGAGATCGTCGTTCCACCTAGTCTGAGGGCGTCCTACACTAATTTTGCCGATACGCGGTCTCCACTCAAGAGCTCGTTCACCCCATCGCGATGGGGTATGATGCATCGGTTATCGGTTCTGCGGCTAATATGGCCGGCCCACTGCCACTTCAGCTTGCTAATCCTGTGGGCTATGTCGACAACTTTGGTTTTCTGTCGGATTACCTCGTTCCGGATCCGATCCCTCAGAGAAACTCCAAGCATAGCCCTTTCCATAGCTCGCTGACCGACTTTAAATTTGTGGACCAGCCCCCCGACCGCCTAACCGATCGCTTTGACTACGCGTATAGTTTATGACGTCATCATCTTGCCACCTCGCACCGCCTATGAAAGCAATATCAAAAGGTAAAGGCTATAGCTTTCGATATTGCTTTCATAGGCGGCACGAAACGACAAGATGACGTCATAAACCACACACGAAGTCAAAGCGATCGGTTAGGCGGTCGGGCCCCAGGTCTACCAGAGGTGTGAATCTTCCATACATTGAATAATTACAAAACTTTCATATACGGCAGCGCCATCTTCCGTAAGAGGAACCTCAAGTTACTAACTGGTTATCCATATTATAATGTGACTATAAAGATGGCGGTAGTATAGATAGCATTTTAAATTAATAAGTTATTATTATTATTATTATTTCTCATGGGGACGTCGCCAGCCGGACGGACGATCCGCCCGCATTGTTGCAGGCCACTTCATCCTTTTCCCCGTTTTCCCTGTATGAGGGAGTTAAGGTTCATCCAGCTTTCACGGCGCCCCGTTAAATCTTTTGGTCTCTCTGGCAAATCTTGCTATCTGCTCCACCTTCAGATCCTTTAGGTCCTCTATGTGCATTGTGTCCGACCCCCAGAGCTCCCATCTAATCTGTGAGTACATGGGGCATTCAGCTAGTAGGTGGAGGCTGGTCTCCTCGCTTTCCAAGCACTCCGGGCATAAGGGGTCGGTTTTCACTCCTATCACTGTCAGATGTCTATTCAGCCGACAGTGTCCTGTTATGATTTCTATGACTAGCCTCGTGTTCTCTCTGGAGAGTCCCATTAGCTTGCTAGTCTTTTTCTTATCCATACCTTTGATGAAGATCTTCGACTGTCTCATGCCTTTCGAGGACCTCCATCTTCGGTTGGTTTCTGATGTTATTCTGTGGCCGATTACCCCCTTGGTGATATTGTGCGCTATTGGCAGCCGGGGTTCCGGTCCCACCAGGTTTTCCTCTGCTCCCTTCCTGGCTAGTTCGTCGGCCTGTTCGTTTCCCGTGTTTCCTTCGTGACCGGGAACCCACGCTATCGTCAGGTCCGTCCTCTCAGCTAGTCTTTTTAATGATACCTTGCATTCTTTGACAATTGCTGATGCTGTTTCTTCCCTGCCTAGTGCCTTCAGCGCCGCCTGGCTGTCACTATAGATAGCCATCTTTCCTGTAATATTAAGGTTTTCGGCCATCTCAGCGCATGCCATTATTGCGTATATTTCCGCCTGGAAGACACTGGCGAATCTACCCAACGGTATGTACTCTTATCACCAGGTTGTGGAGGGCCGTTTCGGTGGATTTGCCCTCCATGTATGCATGTTGATTCTGGTGTAGTGGAGATCCGCTTTTCTCAATTTGTTCTCTGATTATTCTGTCTAAAATTTTCTCCAGTGTCTTTAGTAGGAATGAGGAGAGGCTGATGCATCGGAAGGCTTTAGCTTCCTGATAGGATGCCCTGCCAGGTTTTGGAATGAATACTGCCTTCACCTCCCTCCATTTGCTCGGTATATGCTTAGTACTGATGCTGCCGTTGTATAAGGCCAGCAGGTCCTTACTTATATACTTAATAGCTGTTTGTAGCATTTTCGGGAAGATTTCATCCGGACCCCCTGCCTTGTATGGCTGAAAGGATCGAATGCTCCACAGTAAAAGCTCCTCAGTGATGATTATCTTTGGTTCCCGGTCCACTTTGGGACCGGGGGGGATTAGTATATCATCATCTGTGTATTCTTCACTATCTGGGAAGTGCGTCTTCGTCATAACTTCCAATATCTTTTCCGGATCCGTTATTAGTTCTTCTCCGTTCTTAATACTTTCTAGCCTACGCGTGTTGGCCTTGGAGAACGTTTTTACCAGTCGCGCCGCTTCAGGGTATCTTTCAACTCCTGCGCAGAACGCCTTCCAGTTATTCTTGTTCTCCCTTCTACATTCTTTCTTATATAGGTTTCTTTCTTCTCTATATATTTGCCAGCTCCCATCGTCGTCCTTCTTTAAGGCCTTGTTGAGAGCCCGCCTTGTCTTTTTCCTCTGTTTCCCCAGTGCTTTTGTCCACCAGGGTTGTCCTCTATCTGGTCTTATCTCTCTTAGGGGACATGCCTTGTGATAGGCATCCCTTAGAGCTTCGTCCAGTCTGTTGGCTTCCTTTTCTATTTCCAAAGCGTCTACTAGTGGAGTGTCTCCTCCTGGGACCCACTTCTCCAGATGGTGCTGGTACGTGTCCCAGTTTGTTTTCCTCGCATTTCTTATTAGAATCTTTTCAGTCTTGGCCTCCAGACTGAAGGTGATACGTCTATGGTCTGACATAGAGTCACTTTCGTCCGTTTTCCAGTCTCTAATATGTCGGCTTATCTTATCTGTAGCGATCGTGATGTCCAGCACTTCTCGTCTTGACCTGGTGACGAATGTGGGCGTGTTACCCACGTTCAATATCTCCAGGCCTGTTTCGCTTATGAATTCTAAAAGTAAGTCACCCTTTTTATTACAGTTAGTGCTACCCCACACCACATGATGTGCGTTGGCATCGCACCCTAAAATAATAGGAATATTCTTACCTTGGTATTTCCTTACAGTTTCTTCCATTTCTCGGGATGGCGGCTCGAAGTCCCCCTCGCTGGGCAGGTATGCGGAGACTAGGAGCACCCTTTCTTCTTTCCCTGCACCTGTCTGTATTGTTACTACAACACTTGCGAGGTCGCTGTAACAATCTGCTTTTATTAGTCCTAGTGTTCTTGCTCTGCTGCTGGCATATATACATGCTCTTGGGGTTAACTCACCATCCTCATGGTATATGATGTCCTTCCCCATAGAGCCGAGCCCTGCCACACGTCCGTTTAAGACGTATGGCTCTTGCAGCAGGGCTATGTCTATTGTCTCTTCCACCACGTATCTACGAAGCTCCGTCATGGCTTCGACACAGTGGTGAAGATTCACTTGAACTATCTTTATTTTTTGTGTGTTTATTTGTGGTGTGTTACTGTTTGTGTTCATATGTAAGTGTATGAGTGTGTGTTTGTTTGTGTGTTAGTGTACCTGTCCCCTCCCTATTTGGGCTCCGCCTCCGGTATCGACCCCCCGCACCAGTGCGGCTGCAACTGTGCAACGCTCGGTGGGGGTGTCCGGTCCTTCGGCTTCGTCGTTACAGGGGGAGGGTGTGTCGTGTGATGCTGTGGGGGCGGGCCCAAAAGGCAGGGCCTCCGAGTCTCAGTGGTGCCCTCCTTCGGGGTGCCTGACTGATTGTCGCCCCCCCCGCCTATGGGCCGCTCCTTCTTTGTGTAGTGCGCCTGTTGTGTGCTGTTCAGGTGTGAGCCTCCCTGCACCGTCTTGCTCCCTTCCGCCTGGCTACCCATAGTGGCTCCAGGCTGGTTGGTCGACCGGTTCACGGCAGGCTCCCCACCCCGCGTCTTTGAGTCGTGTACTGGGCATCCTTTGCAGGTGCACTTCCTCTCTGTCTGTGCTGGGCTCTTCCCGATAGTGCGGGCGTGCACTCTTGTGGCCTGGTAGTGAAGAGCTACTCCGCCTATTGCGGCCACCTCCTGGGGGACACCCACTACCAGTCTTACCCCTAGGGGTAACACCTCCCTGCGGACGAGTGTCCACTCTGGCATCCGTAGCTCTTCCCTATACTCATTTTGGACCTTGATGAACTCCAATGGGTCCACCAGTAGGTCCTCCGTGCTGCCCGGGAGCCAGACTGACATCCGGTGTCTCTCGAGCCTCTTGACTTTTAGGGGAATGCCCTCCCGGTCGCCGAGGCCACAGTTCAGCAACCATGTCATTGACTCCTCGGTGGCCGCTGTCACGAGGAAGTACCCCTCAGCGACTAGGCCCGAGGCGTCAAATGCCAGGTTGCGGCCTCGTACGCCGCTCTTGATGGCAGCCCCTATCTCCTTCGTGAGCTTGCTCCTAATCACGGCAGCCGTAGCTTCGTCCACCGCCGCCCCGTCCACCCGCTCGATTACCACAGCGAAGTCCGGATTCTGGGCAGTTGCCAGACTCCAGCCTCCCGGCTCGTTGCGGGTGCCCGGGCTCTGACGATGTCGCTTCGGTGGACGCTGCTGCGTCCGCTCCTCCGGATCAGTGCCCTGTCTTTTTAATTTCTCAGCCCTCGGACCTGCCTTCCCCACTGGTTTCGTCGCCACACTGGTTGAGGCGCTTACGGGAACGGTCTGGTTCGTGGCTTGCTCTAACTCTCTGCGCCTTCGAGCTTGGATCCTCCTCCATCTAGATCGAGGGATCCACTCGCCATCGCAGTCCTTGTTGTCTCTTTCCCCAATGCTCATTTGTGTCAGGCCTTCCCCGAGTGTCTCCGAGAGAGACCTTCCGAGACGCACCTGTCCGCATGGGTTCTTTTTGCTACTTTTTTTAAAAATCGGCGCTGATTCGCCCCCCCCAGAATACGAGGGGCAGCCTGGGCCACTAGATGGCCCAGGGAGGGATTCTCCGGCATTGCCGGTACCCTCCTGAGGTAATTCTGTTTTATCCGCGCTTTCCATAATGATGATGATTTCCGGGGCTGCCGGGTTGCTGGGTAAGGATGGTGGTATGGTGGATTGGATGGGGAGGGAGAGAGATGGAAAAACATTTGGGATTGGAAGGGAGGGTGTGTTGGATAGGGAGGGGAAGGGTTTGGGCGGGGGATAGAGTTTTCGACTAGAGGTTTTAGTTACGTCTGCTTCTTAGGGAATCAGACCAATAACAGGCAGCAACCACGTGAAGGATAACTCTCTAGTCCTGCCATGGGGATCCACACGACTTGCGCTCTCCCCCATGACCATCCGCCAGACTCAGCACTGGACAGATGCTGAGAATAGGGGTAATTCAATCTCAGGTACAATTCCCGTAGATTGGACCGCCCCCGCGGTAAATTAATAAGTTACGTTTAGTTATTTTCTAGTAACTTTTTTATAGCTAAAACTTTCGTCAACTCTTCAAAGAACTTATTGGCCGAGCGGTTCCGACGTCGCCTCGTGCTAGAGCAATCCTAAGTTGGATCCTTCGGAAATGTATAAATAACTATTTGATTTTTTGTTAATTTATAAGTTTTTAGTATGTTTTTATCAATCTTACAATTAATATTATACACAAAAAAAAATTAACTAGTGTTTTGTAAATATTATACATATTCTTATCGCCATCTATCGGGAAGTAGCACGGGGAAAAGGATGAAATGGCCCGCAACAACGCAGGCTGATCGTCCGTTCGGCTGGCGACGTCCCCAAGAGAAATAATAATAATAATCGGGAAGTAGCGTAAACGCGCACGCAAACGTCTACTACCGCCATCTATTGTACAGGGAACCTAGTTTCCCATCTTTTTTTTCTATGAGAGGCACATCTATACCCAATATTATACATTAGTCTATGAGGCCTACCGTGAGTGTCCACGTTTCGGCTCCATAAGTCATGACGGATTTTTTTTTTATATTAGAAGGAGGCAAACGAGCAGCTGGGTCACCTGATGGAAAGCAATCACCGCCGCCCATGGATACCCGCAAAACCAGAGGAATCACAGATGCGTTGCCGGCATTTAAGGGAGGAATAGGCTCGTTTCTTGAAGATTCCTAAGTCGTATTGGTCCGGGAATACTTATACTTATATACGGGTAGGTAGACTTTCGTCTTTAAACTCTGTGGAATAGGTTTAGTTAATTTAGTTTATTTTTTATCTATTACTAGCTGTGCTCGCGACTTCGTCCGCGTGGAATAGTGACATTCGGCAGCATTTTCAATTTTTTAGGCTATTGTTCCCGTTTTTGCAACATTTTTCACTGATGCTTTGCTCGTATTGGTCGCAGCGTGATGTTATATAGCCTAAAGCCTTCCTCGATAAATGGACTATCCAACACAAAAATAATTTTTCAATTCGAACCAGTAGTTCCTGAGATTAGCGCGTTACAATATAAAATATAGACATAGATCTATACTAATATTATAAAAGCTGAAGAGTTTGTTTTTTTGTTTGGTTGAACGCGCTAATCTCAGGAACTACGGGTTTGAATTGAAAAATTATTTTTGTGTAGTATAGTCCATTTATTGAGGAAGGCTATAGGCTATATTACATCACGCTATGACTAATAGAACGCGGGTGAAACCGCAGGGCACAACTAGTTTTTTATAAGTTGCCTACCCATGCAGAAAGTGAAAACACTTGTGTTAGGTATGAGCTCACGTTAGCAGTCTAAAAGTAAGTCCATATTAAGTGACATGCTACATAATTATCCTATTTATTAACATGTCTTGTCTTATAGTCAGGAGCAGGACGCACCATAACGGGCATAATATAGAGATTAATGAACCATGATGATTTCTCTCATTCAACCCAAGCATCAGTCTATCCTATCGACACTTCATCTAATTATATAAATCTATCACGTTGCAGGCAGTGTGGCCCCCCTACGCACAGAGCGCACCGAGCCAGCCAATAATACTTGTAGCCGAGAACTCTAAACTCACTAACTACAATCCCACTAATGCCCTCTTCCGTTTTGCAGATTATTCTTTCCCGGGTCCAGTGGCTCCGAACTTTATCTCAATTGTCGTAAGGAAGAATAGTGGTGGACTAAAAAATATTAAAATCTTTCTTTTTTCTTTTGGCCTTCTATGGCCTTTGTAAAGTTACCGGGTTTATGGGCGATGAGAAACTTGTTGGTTACTCAAGCCGATGTGACCTTTCAAACCTCGAAAGTGTTCTAAGGTGAGTCCATGTTATATAACATGTTACAAAACTATAAGTGTACTCGTAAGGTTGTTTTATTGACACTTATCGTCCACACTACAAAAATATGGTACCTACCTATGTTGTGTATGCGTCCTTGCCGTCCATTAAACAGTGCGCTTAGAACTATCGGTTGTCCGCATACGCAACACTATATAACTATGCTATATAAAGTTTTGTCATAAAGTCTGAATACACCTTTAGGATCATCAGCACTTACTAGGTATCTACCTATCTATCTATATACGATACATATCTATGTATCGTGTGAGCCAAGTTGGATCTGTGGAAGTGTATTGTTTCGGGCGTGTAGTGATATTCACTCATGTTATTTTATTATATATTTTTCTTTATTTTTAAGACATGTAACTACTCGACTTTCATTAGTAGGTACACTATTGTGCCTAACCTGAATATATATTTTTTTAATTATTAATTTGTAAAGTTTAACCGAACTAGAATACCCAACCTTAAATAATCTTATATAATACGCTAAGCTTCTCATACAGAGTTCGTTTAGCTGAAATCACAAAGAACTTTTCAATTGGAATATGAATTACCTATTGAATGCGATAATCGAGTGTGGCATGGTCAAAACTTTGTGAATGATGCTTTTGATGCAAAAATGAAATAATGCCGGGTGCTCACATGCTCACATGTTTGCGTGGTTTGCCCTCACCTGTTTAATAATTAAATTATTTATTTTTACTGTAACCTAGAAATTACGATGACCGTTTACCATCATGCGGTCCGATATGTTTGATTTTAAATACAAATCGAATTTAACAAAATATTCTTTTAAAATATTTCATATAAGCTCTAATGTAACCGTAGCTTGAACAAAGGATACCACTTTAATGAAAATTAATTAATTAATGAAATATTATTTAACACGTTAAAATAGAACACTGATAATCATGTTCATCAAACAAATTATATTTAATTTATAGCCGTTTGCACTTATCAAAGACATGAATGTGTACCTTATGATTTTTTATATAAATAATGCACAATAGACTGCCTGCCGACGACGATGCACATACGGCACAAGGGGGAAAACCAAATAAGAGCACTACATGCAAAGTGAAATAAAGAAGATCGGGCTTACACAGCCAAACGGCCTCGACTCTCGCTCTGTCGACAACATTGCGGTCTTTGTCTAATTTATAGCGTCAGAAAGGGATGGAAGGCCCACTGAGTGGAATTGAGAATTGTCAGTATTGAAAAGAAGTACTTCCGATGTAGGGAAGTGCCCCGTATTTTTAACATTGGATTTGAGCGTGCACCTCCACGGTGATTCATGTTGTATGTACGCTTGGTCCGAGCCGAATGAAAGTAATCTCTTTGTGGTTCACAACCATAACAACTAATTATGTTAGCAGTGGTTAGCTATGTAATGACATATCATCATAATCAGCCCACATCAGTCCACTGCTGGACATAGGCCTCTCAATGCATGCCACTGAGCCCGATCTTCGGCTACTCTCATCCAACCACTGCCAGCCACTTTGCGTATATCGTCGCTCCACCGCGCCGAAGGGCGTCCTACTCATGTCTGCCGAGTCGCGATCTCCAATTCTCCACTCTAGAACACGTCTACCCCAACGGTTATCGGTCCTGCGGCTTAAGACCAGCCCATTGCCACTTCAGCTTGCTAATTCTAAGAGCTCAGTAATTCTGGTTCTCTGGCGAATTACTTCGTTCCGGATTCAATCCCTTAGAGTAACACCTAGCATAGCTCTCTCCATAGATCGCTGAGTGACTTTATATTTGTGGGCTATTCGTACCGTGAGTGTCCACGTCTTGGCTCCGTATGTCATAACAGGTAGGACGCACTGGTTGTAGACTCGTTTTAATGACATTATGCAAACTTTGAAATCAAAATCAGTTTGATAAAATCTTGATAGTTTTTTAGTAATTTGGTAAAATCTTTTCGCGCAGTCAATGATTTACTACGAGTATTAAAGAATGCTTTACCATAATGCGGTTCTGCATTTGCAATAAATATTAAAGAGAGCAAAATCGTTTATCTTCAGAAAACTTTGAATTAAGTTCATTTCTACAATTATTTATCACGAGAAGCAAGAGCATTGAACGTTCAAACCACAGCTATCTTGTAATTCATCATTTTGAATCAGACTATTTTTGATCCAAATGAGAAATATGTATACTTTGACTATTTGCTTTTATAAATTTACTTACCTACCCTAGCTAAGCTAGTCGAGGTTATTAAAATCTTGAATGCAACCAGAGCTGCTTTATGAATCTTTCTCTTACATGTTTACTTTCCTTCATAGCTTCATACCCGTAGCTAAAGCTTTTAATCCACTTCATTAGTGTTTTCTCTATTTGCTCCATGTAAATTGCTTGTAAGCTGTATATTTTGCTGGCGGTCTCCTCCCTTCCGCAATTTGCGGGCACGGTTGATCGAAAATCAATCTGCGTCCCTCCGCACGCTTTAAACACGATTTCATTAAACCTATCTTGGTAGCGTCTCACTTCGTCGAGGTGAAGCCACTATGCATAAAGAAAATTGTATATACTAGCCACTATGTGTGACTGTTTGAAAATATGAAAACAAATGACTTACGTTTAAATGTAGAAAAAAAAAAAATTTCATATAATTATGAGTTCACTATCTTTGTTGTCTAGTTTTAAAGTACCGATCTCAGAGTTTGCAATCAACCAAGGTTAAGATGATTTAATGAATACACCACAAATCATCTGGTCAAGATGGTTTAATGAATACACCCCGCTGTGTATTGACACATCGGGGTGAATTCATTAAATCTTCTTACATCTTTGCCGCAATTACAAATACAAATAAATTTATTGCATAATAAGTATTTACATAAAGATCTTATAATCGTGCAAGGTATAATGTAGGTGGCTTATATACTTAATTACCCTTTTCAGGTATTGAAATTACTTGAAATAACAATAACATATTATTAACATTTTAAATTATAAAAAGTCTAAACATTACGTAAAATATGGTTCGAAATATTCTTTTAAATTATAGAAGGCTTTTCCCATCAACCAGAATTTAATTAAATTTTATACATTTTGGAGTTCAATCTTTTCAGTTAGTGCAAAGTTTCTTTTTAACCGCGTGCTCATTTTTGATGACCGAGCAAGCGAAGGATTCTAAAAACTAGAATCCTGAGCGTTAGCGAGGGAATCAAAAGAGCACAAGGTGAAAAATCTCAAGGTGGGATGAAAAGTTACGTGTTGCACTCGAGTGCAACACGTAACTTTTCATCCCACCTCAGCGAGGAAATGACTAAATGCAAAAAAAAAACATTTACAATCACAAGATACTTTTATTTCAGTTTAGGTATTAACTACTACATTATGATAGGTAAGTATTACAGAATATCTTTAAATTATAATAAATAATACTTAGGTTTAATTAAGAAAAATTTAAAGTAACGTTGCTACTGTTACCTACTTAAGTTGAGTGTAATATTTTTGTTAGGTACTGTAATGTTGGTGTTAGTGACTTGTGTAGGTACTATTTTTCGGTAAACTATCTGTCATACTTAATAGTTGTACCGATTAATCGAATTCCCTTGACGTAAATGTTGGCGAGAAAGGGCGATGGTTAGGTGTTTCGTAGCGGCCGATTTTTTTGGTTGATGAGCAGATGAGGCTCTTTTTAAAAATGCCACTAATTTAGGATATCATAGGTGTCGATATGTATGTCTTTTTTCATCTTTATTGTTGCTTTTAGCATTGAATACGTACTCCATAGAGTGCTTGATTTCTTGGTCTCGGATAATTCAATAAAATATGCCAGCAAAACATTTTCTGAGAATGTTTTGGCTCTTTTAGTTACTCGCCACGTGTTAAATATATCGTACTGTTTCAAATACTTCTCGCGTGATTGTTGAGGGAGATTAGCTCATTTGCGCATTATTAACAGTTTCAGTCAATTCTGTTGGCGTCAAATAAACTTCCTCGTCGCTAGAATCACAAATTTTAGGTTTTTCACTTCTTTTCAAGTTTCTTGTTTTTAACCTAAGATTTTAACAATATGACGTGAAAAGAGAATAGCGCGCGCAAAGCAAATTAAAAAAAAGTACACCAAAAAGGTTCCGAGTTTGAGTTTTTAACAAATTAAAAAAGGTTGTATGATAAATTCGGCACCATGGAGGTAGAAGTAAATAGGTTTAATGATGTTTTGAATTCACAAACTTAGTGCTCACGATGTTCTAAATTCAATTTACTTTATCCTCTAGCGGATAAAAACGGCTTTTGCACTCAGATAACGAATAGCAAAAATACTCTTTCCGAGATAGGGGGATGAAAAAAAAATTATTCCTGTAACAAATGCACTTTTTAATACATATTGTTATTCATCATTGGTTATCATTGGTCATCATATATAAGTTGTTTTTAAATGTGCTACGAACATTTGGACGATCAGAAACCTTTTTAAAATAAGTACTTTATATTATTTTTAATGAAGCTAGATATTTCCATAATATAAATACGCATTTCACTTCAATGACAATGACAACAAGCAAACAGCGATTTTAAGTTCTCAGCTTCTGTTGTGTAATGTTAAAACAACCGGTCAAGATTTCCAGCGGGGGTATTTATTAGAGTAATCGGTATGGTTAGGGGTAGAGGTTGCTTTAAGTGAATGTGAATAATAGGGAGCACACTAGACGATTGTAGCCTCTAGCCGTCTAGCCCCAAGCTCCCTCCCCCCACAGCGGAGAAACGTGTCATTTGATACTCGCAATCACAGTGTCAGTTGAAGCAAAAAAACAAAATTTTATAAACTGTCCTCTTAATACAATATTCGGGACAGAGCTTATGCCAATTGGAATCAGCTTTTTCCATCAATTAGAATTAAATTGGAGCTTTGACAGTTCAATCGTTATGTGATTGGCGATTAGGCGGCCGAATAAAATGTCCGCATGAGCTAGCATAGTGGTGGCGCCGAAAATTTGTTTCATTTTTAATTTGAAATTCGAACCATTGAGTGAATAACATTTTTAATTCTCTTTCTAGGTATTTTTAACATTTATTTCCCAAATGGTAGATTAAGGCCCGACTATATCTATAAGCCGATGATTATATATGTCTTCAACATCGATATTTGTTATTGCTTAAGGGTAGTTTATTATGTAAGTACACATAACACATAAAAAAAAATAGCTTATACACTGTCTAACTCATGGACATGGCCTCCATCATTGATATCAAGTTATCGATTCAATGGATGGGTATTAATCAACTGTCAATCGCTACTGCGCAATCTCATACGGAATTGAGCCTTAGTAATGTTATAAGTAATATAAGTAAATATTTTTAAAATTTATAAAATACAGTGAAAAAATTAAACGCCTACCCGACTCAGCCAGGAATCGAACCTGGGTCTTCCGCAATCCGGGTGGCTGCACTGACCGCTATGCTACCGGGAAAGCGGCTGACGTAAGCGCTGAATTTTGTCACTGCTTTTGTATTTTTTTAAATTTTATAAATATTTAGCTTCAGTGCAGCAATTAGCACTTGAAAATAAAAAGTAAAAACTTACTAAAGCGTTGTGTTAACAAATTAATGGTATTTCATCCGCAAAGATGAATCTGCGTAGCCATCGGTTGCAATGGCCGTTGGTTGGATGGCGCACTGTGCCGCTATAAGCACTCAAAAATTACAAAAACAGTGACATAATTCAGCGCTTACGTCAGCCTTCCCAGTAGCATAGCGGTCAGTGCAGCCGCCCGGATTGCGGAAGACCCAGGTTCGATTCCTAGCTGGGTCGGGTAGGCGTTTAATTTTTTCACGGTATTTTATAAATTTTAAAAATATTTAATTTAGCTTCAGTGCAGCAATTAGCACTTGAAAATGAAAAGTAAAAATTTAATATAAGTAATTTCTGTATGGTTATAGTAAAGTAGTAAGTAAAAAGTAAGTAAGTATATTCGTACTAACACAAGAATATGAAAATAGTTTCTTACAAAATAAATTATATTATTTTTCAGCACCATGCTAGCTTGCCAAATACGCTTTGCTAACACAAAATACGAATTACACTCCGTCCTGCCTGGTAGTAGACCCCAGGAGCTCCGGAGACCAAGCCAAGGCTTTCCCACTCATCTACCAAATCTTACCACCATAAAGAGAAAAATAAACAAAATGATAAGCAAGCAATCATATAGGCCGCGTAAAAGCCCGCGTTATGATATTATCCGCAAGGGTGCAGTTCTGACGTCGCGTGAACCCTAATAAATAAAAAGCTCTCTTTGTTCTAAGCCTTAACGGACGGACCAATTATGAAGGTTACAAAAGACTCCGTGACAATGACGTAAATTCGTAACGTAAAAAAAGAAATTCAACAATTTCTACCCGTCCTTCTAATTTGCCATTGTATTGGCTTATTGTGCCGTGCTGGAGATTTGGTAAGTCGGTGCCCACTCTTCCGGAGATCCGACAGGAAAATTAGTGTCTTAGCCTAACAAAAATTCACTGAAGTTATCCATCCCAAAAATCATAATTAATCATTAATAGGCTACTGTATTACTACTTTTGAAAGCGCCCGCTCTGCGATGGCTAATGTAAAGCAAAGGCTGGTCGCAAAGGCTGGTCGCAAAGGCCGGTCATCGGATGAGTGACCACAAATGTATCATCTCGAGCTCCTCCTTGCTTCGGAAGGCACGTAAAGCCGTTTGTCCCGCTTGCATTAGCAGTCGTTACCAACCACCGTTCTTCCTATCCACCCATAGGGAAGGCTCGTGTTCCAGCAGTTACATAAACATAAACCGAGTTGCTGATGATTAATAAGCTAGGTCTCCATCCCAATGGTAAGTGAAAGTAAGGCCGAAGATTTAAGCGCACTTTACTAGTTATCCTTAACAACTGAAGAACTGGCATCTTATCTCTAACTGTCGGAACACAGTAATGCTCTTTACACAGTTGTTTTAGCAATGATAAAATTTAATATTACATTGTAAGCTTTTTTATATTATTAAGTGGCGCGTGTACTCGCGTTTGTAAGAAATATTAAGACACTGTAAGTGCCAAAGACTCATTATTATTCCGGAAAACATCTCACTTTTTCAAGAATTCACGACAGACTAAATTTCACGCGGCCAAAACATTTGTAATTACAGGAACGTTGAAATGGAACACTAAATACGGATAAACTCGCGAATATCTGCCTGTAATGTCCTACGGTTCGGAGACATGGACTCTCACCCGTCAACATATTCACCATCTTCAAGTGGCACAACGGAGAATGGAGCGTGCTATGTTAGGCATAAAATTGCGAGATCGTGTGCCAAACAAAGAGATCCGCAAAAATACCGGTGTGACTGACATAGCACAATCTGTCACACAGCGCAAGTGGTGATGGACTGGACACGTTTCCCGTAGAGGGGGCAGGTGGAGCCGGAGGCTACTGGAATGGAGGCCAAGACCGGGTAAAAGAAGCGTCGGACGTTAACCTGCCAGATGGGCTGATGACCTTGTAAGGACGGCAGGAAGGAAGTGGATGCGAGTAGCACAAGATCGAGCCAAGTGGAGGGATCATGAGGACACCTATACCCAACAATGGAAAAGAAATTGAAAAGGAAGAAGAAGTACTAAAACTACATTAACTCAAGAAACTGGACGACCCTGCAGTGCAGTAGGTACACACGATTGCACATCAGATTACCATAAGCTCGCAAATTCCCTCAATAGACTTTGTACTTTAGTATGGCGTAAAGTTGAACATTTATTGAAGAAATAAATTTGACAGTTTTGGATAGGTTGATGTGCCGGCGTCTGTAAATCGCTGGCACGTGGTTTTAGTTTCTGAGATAGATCGCCGCCAAGCAGTATATTTCAAATTTTTCTAACTTGTGTGGAACCAAGGAAGGTCTATTGTCTGTCAACTTTTGGTAGTCGACACTTGGTAGTCGACTTTAGAGTTGACGACCCGAGCTGTGGAATCTGTGAGTTGTACTCTTAGTGCAACGAGAAGTGAGCGAGCTTACAGCTCCGGTAACCTATCTGGATATTAGGTAGTGGACTATACGTGTCCACGGGGCAACTCGCTCGAGACACTAGTCTTAAAAGTTCCAGTTGAAGAAAGCGCTTCGGCGCGTCCTGATCTGGCGTTATGACCTGACGCAGAGGGTCCCTTGTGGTTGCGCAAGGATGTCTGACACCTAACTTTATAACCGTAAGGTTGGTAGGGGGTGTCAGTATAAACTTTAATGTCTTGTGTAGCGGGGTGACTGTCAACATTAAATATATTTAGATAAGAGAATAAGAATAGGAAATTATTTATTGATGATCACACAAACATTACATAAATGATAAACAATAAATAATAAAAATAAAAACATGAAAGTGTGTGAAGGCCAACTAGGAAACTGCCGCAGCTTTTACCGCTGCTATGTAAACAAAATTTTTATATTTGGCCTATTTCGTTGCGGTTCTCACTAAGACTGAGTTCAGAACTGAGAATAGCAATTGAAATAAGAGTGCGAGAGTGACAAAACAGCGAGATCCGCCATAAGCAAGTTGTTTTCTTACAAAGTTATATACTATTTTCTATTTCGATATAAATATTTTAGTGTGAACGAAAAATAACAGTTAAAATCAAATACTATGTAACGTAGACACGCAGAGCTGGGATAAGGCCGCATCACCTAAATTTGACGAAACGCACGTATGCTGAAAGCTAGAGTACCTATGTAAGGAGCAATAACGCGGTTGGCTACACACGAGCGCAAAAATAGTGCTTGTCCGCTACGGTTTTAAATTAAACCTCATTAAGAGGAAATACTAAGCGGTAAGCTACGAAATATCTTTACGTCCAATATGCGGTATATTGGACGTAAAGATATTTCGTAGTGTCTCAAGACGAAAGTCTTTGACCAGTGTGTGTTGCCAGTGATGACATACGGGACTGAGACGTGGTTGCTCACTATGGGCCTCATAAAAAAAAGCTTTTAAAGGTTATTTTTTTTTAAATAATCAAATTGGTCCAGTTTTGGAGGAGGAATTAGGGGACTACTAAACGTTGATTTTGTCTACTTTTCTACATATTTTTCAATTCAGTCGACCTTAGTGTTTCCTCTTAAGATCTTCTTTTAGATTTAAAAATAAATTAAGGTGCTTAAGATAACACGGCATTGAGAAAGGATATGTCAATCATTTATTCGCATTAAATAGGGTAATACTACAAGGTGTTCATAATACTAAGTCACATTTCGTTACAAAAAACTTGCGTTTTATGTTACGATAACTCTTTTATTTTCAAGGTCGTGGGTTCGATTCCTTCTCGAGCTTCCTGAGGCTAGTTGATTATTTCTAGTATTTTGTAACTAATACATCTAATATTATAAAGAGGACAGCTTTGTATTTTTGTATGTTTACAACGAATAAACTCAAAAACTACTGGACCAATTTAAAAAGATCTTTCACCATTAGATTGCTACATTAGCGCTGAGTAACATATGCTATATTCATATTATATACATTATAAATGTCATACCCTATTCAGCCATTGTATAATAGCATGCATAATAGCATTTGTATCTCTACTAGATATTTTTTTTCATTTCATAAATTAATATATATTACAAAGCTTTTGTTTTAAATTGGTGCTGCTGAAATTATTGGCTGCCATGACATACTAACCAAATAACAGAGAAGGGCTCAACGCTGTCTCGTCTGTGGGGCGAGTAACGATATGAAATTAATGTATTTTCTAAAATTAATTAATTTTCTGTTTACATTGGTTTGTGTTACTAGTAGGTACTCATCATAATCTTTGTATTACAATAGCGGTTAACGCACAATTTCATATTCTACTAGTAACAACAACAGTTAACAAGTTACAGTTTAATGAAGCAGTAATTCGCTTACCTTACGCAACATAGATTTAGAAATACGTAGCTTAGTCTGTAAATACTGTCTGTACCTCAATGCATGCTGAGTTCACCTTTAAGTAGTTGTACATTAAGTATATGACACTATAAATGTAAGACACATAATTGTTATAACGTAACAACTGTTGGTGATCAAATAAATTAAAAAAAAAACAACGAGCCTCCGCAACAGTAAACATCCGTATGTTTCCGCCATGATGCTCTCTACGCTAAAAATATTTACATCTGCATACATAAACGGCGTGTACGCCTCTTTCGGCATATCTGCTTTCAAGCCATTCATAAAATGCAGCGCACCCGCCCGCCTGCCTGCCATGTTTCAGCGAATTAAATATTTACACGGCTGACTTATGCAGTCGCGCTGGTGCAAGTTTGATGCTCCGCTGTTATTAGCTGTATAAAATAAAACTGCTAAGAGACTGTGCATGTACTCGTGTCGTAGTTTTGTAGTTGTTAAAACTTGGTTAGCTACTGGCCTTTTTACTGGATATTATATTTTGCATACTTTCTCATAAAGTTTTAGGTTACGTGCACCTTCTTTCTACATATTTATTTATTGACAAAAAAGCTACAAAACAGATTACAATGAAAGAGGGTAGCACAATAAAATTTACTGGCTTAAAACTAGATTGTGGTTACCTACTTATTATAGAGAGTTTCAAATCTAACAAATAAATGTGTATATAATTTTTAACGCAAATTTTGTTGCGAACCAATTACAAAAACACAAATGTTGAAAAAATTTCCACGAGCAGGATTTGAAGGTATGTCAGAAGGGTGCGAGTTCAAATCGTGCTCGTGGAAATTTTTTCAACATTTGTGTTTATTTTTAATAAATTAGGTTAACATTTCTAAGAAAGTATACTAACAACAGACTGCAAAAAAATACCACGACTGCCAAAACGTATTTGCAATCAAATTGCTAATACTTAAATATGTTTAGAAAACATATTTAATATAGTTAACCTGATTTTCAACTACTTTAAGCTATCGAGTGAAACAATAAAGATTACAAAAGATATTTACAAAACAGAAGCGTTTACACAAGTCTAGTTTAAAAAGGAGGGCTTTTTAAAAATTAAATTAGATTTAAAAATCAATCTTGAAAAATCATATTATATCCAATTTAATAAATCAAAGCATAGAAAATATAACTTTACTTTGAATGTTCCAAAAATAAGTGAGGTAAAACATTTTTTTTTTAGGTATAATTATAGATGAGGATCTAAACTGGAAAATGTACATAGATAATATGTGCAGTGGAGTAAATAGATTCGTTTTTGCCCTCAAATGTGTTAGGGACTTAACTTACATTTGTATATGATCTATTTTGCGCTATGGTATCATATTATGGGGCAACAGTGCGTATAGAAATAGAGCTTTCGTTGCACAAAAGAAGTGCATCAGGGCTATATGCGGAGTATTGCCAGATCAGTCCTGTAAGCCTCTCTTTAGATGTCTTGGATTGCTACCACTACCGTCACTTTACGTTTACAAAGTTGCTGTCTTTGTTCATTTAAAAGAATTGTTTAAAAAAGTCAATAACTTCAGGCTGAGATACCCTCACAGAATGATATTTAATGATATACCAAGGTCGGTTAAGTATGGAAAAAGTTACTTATGTATGTGTGTCAGAATCTATAATAAGATTCCTAAGGATATTAAAATGCTCAATACAAACATGATTAAAAATAGACTGTACAAATGGCTCAAAGAGAACAATTTTTATGATATACAATTTTTTTAGGAGTTAGTTGAACATTCTATTATTATTAGCATAAAATAATTTATTTACAGTAGCGAATTAGAAATACATATCTATTTTTGATTTTATATAATGATTTTTAATGTTTTAATTTAATATTTTTCTTTTTCAAATGTATTAATGAATTGACATATTGACCTTGATATATGTTTAAACTCAATTTATATTTGCATGTTATTTTTATTAATGGCGAAACATGTGCACTTTACCAATTTTGTAAAAACCTTATAATACCGTGTTTTTAAGCAAATAAATTTATTTATTTATTATTTATTTTAAACTAGACTTAAAACATTCTATTAATTTGTAAAGTTTACGCAAACACTACCCATTAGGTTGAAAAACTGTGTAATACTGTGTATAAATCTAGTATTTACTTTTGTTTAAACGGCAGGAACGGTAGGAAGCGTCTATTTAAAACTTGGCTTAACTAAAGATCCCCCAATTAAAAAACCGTAGACTTAAGTCTGGGGTATAAGGTTTAAACAATTAATGACTACGATAGACTAACCACCCACGGGCAATAGCACAGGAGTTTTTCATCTCAGAACAATAAGGTTTTAATTTAAACATGGGAATAAAATCTGCTAATATTCCCGAAAACAAAACACCATAAAATATTGCTGTAAATGAAAATTATCTACATCAACGTCCATGGTAAAATTGGCCATATCCTTTAAATTCCGTAGATGTTGTAGTTTGTTGTAGTAGTGTTGTAGTCGCGCACGCGCACGCGCACGCGCACGCGCACGCGCACACGCACACGCACACGCACACGCACACGCACACGCACACGCACACGCACACGCACACGCACACGCACACACAAAATTTTACTAGAAACAATCAAGCAGCCTCAAGGAAGCTCCAGTCGGAATCGCTGTTGAATCCGGTTATCCAAAGGTCACCATCATCATCATCAGATCGTTTTTATGTCCCCACTGCTGGGGCACGAGCCTTCCCTACTGAGGGATAGAGAGAACGGGCCATAAACCACCACGCGCGCCCAGTGCGGATTGGTGGTTGTTAACGACTGCTATTGCAGCCGAGACCAACGGCTTTACGTGCCTTCCGAAGCACGGATCCAAAGGTTAAATAAAAGGTATAAATCTTTAACATTGTGAATTATTATGGTGTTAACAGCATATTATTAGAATAAGATGATTTTATTTCTTAAAACATGATAGCTTTTACAAAGAAAGATAGAGCATTTCAAAACCCACTGATGCCCCTTAAGTTTAAGGGCAAAATTAACAAATCCGTAATTAGACCTGTCGTACCACTGTCGTACTGTATGGATCGGAAAGAAAATGGATGTAAGAAGATTGCATGTAGCGGAAAAGAGAATGGATAAAGACATAAAGTAATATATTTATTTATTTAATGGCGCCAGTGACAGAAAAGATAAGGGGATATCGTTTGTCTTTTTATATGGGCACAGGAGACGACTGATAAAAGACCAGGACCTGGACTAGGGCAGTAAAAAGATAAACCATTTTAAAAGTTAAGATAAGTTTGTCTTTTTTCATCTTTAAGCAATATACAAAACTTTTCAAATCTTTAAAGCACTAGATGAAACAGCGAACTTTAATTACACAAATACGTTCGACCCCATCCTATCTCCCACTCACAAATTAGTTTAACCTTTTCCATCAATGAGACCAAATTACGTTAACGAGGAGCGGAATACTCCATGAATTGAGATTACCTCGCTCAATCAACACCAAACCGGGAACAACATCTCAATCTATATCGGACGTACAAAATTCAAATCCGTTGCGGGACGCCGCGCCGTGTGGCATCGGCGGCGGCGCGGCGCCGCCGGCGTTGGTGCGGTATGAATGGAAGAACAGGGTTGCCAGATAATAAATTAAAAAGCCGGACTGACCAGCTCTTCTATCCGGTCAATTGTGTAAATAGCCGGTCACTACGTAAAGTCAATGAATTTTTTTGTGTAATTAAAATTAAATGCTGTTCTCTATTAAGATTCAGTATTCTTTAGTGTAAATAGGTAAGTGTAAGTAGGTGGATAAACTTTTATCCATAAGGTAGGCTCGTACCCCAGCTGTGGGTGCATAACCGCAGCGCAGAGGAGAAATGCCCGTCAAAAGCCGTACATTTCAAATGACCGTACAAGCGTTCAGAAAGCCGTGTCCGGACTTAGCCAGACGCCTGGCAAGCCTAGGCGTTGTGTCAATTCGGCGTGGCGTAAGGCTAGCCGGCGTGAAGTGTTTGGCGCGCCGCCAGCCGCCACCGGTCTCCGGTCAATAATCGGCTTCGGTCGGGCGATACGACCGACTTTGGGGATACTTTACACGTCAATTTGACTAGCTAGTTGTGGCTTAGGGGCGCGCGGGGAACAGGACTTAAAACTTACGCGATGAGGGAGAGATGCGGCGCGGCGATAAGTTGATTGGTCAGCCAGAGAGTTGGCCTCGTTATTTTACGGCTCTTTTTGTTCGAGCCCGTACCTCTAGCTTACCTCTAGTGAGGGGAAAGTTTTTGTTTTAGTTAGCGGCGTGGATGTTGAGCTATTTGGCTTGTTAACAAATATCTTTGGTAGAGTTACTGTTTTCATTGAACTTGATAAGGGGGCGCGAAGCCAATATACCATAACTTCCACAGATAATATAGGTCATGATAAGTGATCATATGGAAAAACAGATTAAGACATTACGACAGAGTACAACAACCTGTGTTTATAATAAAAAAATACAAAGTCGCACTCAAAACGTTTAAAAAAAAAAAACTATTTACTTCAGGCTGTTGCCCATAATATTGTTAGTATACAAATTACTTAAAAACTATGTTAGTAAATACAAGTAGGTAGGTACTAAAAAAGAAACCACTACCTGCTGCCACCTTTGGGATGGATCAGCCAAATACCATCTGGCTGCTTTGGACTCGATTGAAAAACGAGCTAAGAGACTCATTGGTGACCCTGCCCTGATAGACGCCAAGCTGCAAAATCTAGAACATCGGCGTAGGGTGGCTCGTCTGTCGGTCTTCTACAGGATTCATTTCGGGGAGTGCACGAAGGAGTTGCACGACCTAATCCCACCATCCACTTTCCGCTATCGGAGCGCGAGGCACGAGTTCCATCCCTATGTTGTAGATATGCCACCTTGTCGCACGAGCCGATTCGGTTCAACTTTCTTAGTGCGTACAGCTAGGGAATGGAACGCGCTGCCTGCGAATGTGTTCCCTGAAAGGTATAATCTGGACCTCTTCAAGGCTAGAGTGAATAGGCTATTTCTAGGCAGGCATGTTCCATCCTCGACCGCATCGTCACTTAACATCAGGTGAGGTGTAGTCAAATGCCTGCCTATAACCAATAAAAAAAAAAAAAAAAAACAAACAACAACACAAATCAATTAAGATATTTGCCGCCCTCTGGGGCTCCGGGCACACGCACTTGTGTTTGGACCCAGTGCCCCAAAAGGGGGCTGTCCAGCTTGTCGCTGAGCACGTTCAGGATGGTGTTGTTGTTTTTAAGAATACAATGCAAACTGTTAGGCAGATTACTCTTACACTCTTTTCATTTCTGACCAAACAAATAAATTTGAATAACTTATCAAACTTAATTAAACTAGAATCAATGTCCAGAGCTATGTATCACTCGTTATTTTCGACAAATCTTCACTGATAATCATCATCATCATCAGCTCATTTTATGTCCCCACTGCTGGGGCATGAGCCTTCCATGTATGGATTGGGATACATACTGGTATAGTAATTTATACTACGGCGGCCGTTAGAGCTGTAAACGCTGTAAAGCTCTGGTTTCCTAAGATGGCGGTGCCGTCATATAGCGACCGTAATATTACGGACGCAAAAAGAAGGCCGTCTTTACGGTGACGACATGGTGGAAAGTTCCACGGTTGTCACATCGTCAGTTTCACACAACGTCATCTTTTTTTAAACAACCGTCAAACGAAACGTATCCAGGAGAGAAAATGGACGACCTTGATTTAGTTTTAAAAATTTACTTGGAGGATGAACTATCATCGGAAGAAGAAAATAGTCGTATGGCGGAAAATGATTTATTCAAATCTCGTGGTACAGAAGGTGCAATTCAGATTTTAGTATGTCGCCGTTTGCTAAGCAATGAAGAGAAATTCGTTTGTACTCACATTGTACGGTCAAAAAAAACACAAATACCGCTATCAAAAGACGTTCACGAAACCACAGAGTATAGATAATTACTCATGTGACGAAACTATCCGACACCGTCAAGACGGCCGTCATACAAATGGCGGCAGCGCTTTTTGACGTTACGGTGTCAATTACCGCTCTCTAGGAAACCGCGCCATTTTGGTTACATAGACAACGTTATATTTCGGGCGCTATATGACGGCACCGCTATCCTAGGAAACCAGAGCTTTAATCTAAAAAGAAGTAAAGCTATAAACTGTGGAATGAGCTGCCATCCGAGGCTTTCCCATTGAGCCACAGAAGACTTAATTTAATTATATTGAGCTACGACCGGGACTCTTTCAAAAGAGTGTGTAAAGAGTTTTTCTTAAGGTCGGAAACAAAAGCAACATCTCTGGTGTTGCTGATGTCCATGGGCGGTGACCGCTCACCATCAGGTGGCCCGGCTGCTCGTTGCGTCGCAATGGCACTTAGAAATGAAAATAAATTTATTTGGGACAGAACAGTTTAAACATAAAGATAAAAGTGGAAATAAAAAAAAACATAGGAATCCCAAAACGGTTCTGACTCAGCAAGATAATAGCCTTGAGGTTAGCGCTGATCTTCCGTCGGAATCGGTTTCTCCGGAGACGGCGAAGTGTATTATAATAGTGTGTTACATCTTTATAGTTAGGGAAGTAAGTCTCATAGCGCATGTTGCCAACCGCAGCGGCACGTGCCGTGGCGGTCCTATAATAACTTATAAGTAAGTAAGGGAGATGTTTTAAACCGTCTCTTTTGTCTAATGCTGAAGATCACCGATCTTAACTCCATAGGCGCCTCCCACCTCTGGTGCGGGGTTCAATCCACAGTGGGGGTACATGTTTGTAGTCAGTTTGGTTTAGATTAGGCTTGTTTTAAGTCTGCCTGGCTAGCTACCACAATATTGTATAAATATGTCGCCATAACATAAAAGTTAGTAGCAATGTTTTTTTACGACAGTTAGAGAGGACAACCCTGCTACACACTGCTTTAAAGTTTATACTGACACCCCCACCAACCTATCGGTTACAAAGTATTTGTCAGACATCCTTACGCAAGCGCAAGGGACCATCTACGTCAGGTCATAACGCCAGATCAGAACACGCCAGTACGCATCCTTCATCCAGTACTTTTAAGACTAGTGTCCCAAGCTAGTCGCGACATTGCCTCAATAGTTGGGTGAATTGCTCTTCTGTCCTTGGCCTTATCATCACTTCAGTAAAAAAAGTACACCCCGACGCCACGCCGACGACACGCCAACGTCACGCCCCCGCTCGCATCACTGTTTAATCATTAATCAAGCTGTGTACGACGACGACGTGCCATCCAACTCAACAGAACAATAACATTAGTGAAATGATACACTTTGAACGGACCTTTTTTTAGACTAGGTAAAATGCTTTTGCTTATACCGGGGCTAGGACCTTCCTCCTCTTCCTTCGCCCAGCTACTAAAAGCTCGTCGAGGGGAAGGTAGTACTACCCATTAAAAACTTAGTTCCATCCCTTCTCTGTCATCCCTGTGGAAGAATAAGAACTGAGGCTTCACTATCAGTAACGCGTAGTCACGACCATTAACATGTGTATACTTTTGACTAGTTTGACATTTATTTCATTGCATTAAGAGTTACATTGTATACATTTTAATGCCCCTGATGTACGTAATGCCTTTGGTGTCACAACCGTCCATATGGGTGGCCGCTTAGCATCAGTGCAACTGTGACTCTGGCTAGAAATAGAATGGGACTCCTAAGATAGGCTTTTCCGAAACCAGAAAGCTGTTCGTTCTCAAAATATAATAGTCGTCCTTACAGAGAAGGAAAAGCGACAGGATGTGGTTATTTTTTTTTTTTTTTTTTAATGGTTTACAAAACGAGATTTACTATCTTGACTTTCACAGGTACATATAGGATGAAAATGACATACATTTTAGTAAATCCTTCTTGATGTAAACACGACATGCATAAATTTAAAAAAAATATATATAAAAAGAGGCGCAAACTTACAATAACTATTTAACAAAACGTGTGTATAAAATATAGAGAATAAAATAAGTATAAAACTGTATATAATATAAAATGAGTTTAAAACTGTATATAATATAAAATGAGTTTAAAACTGTATAAAAGATAAGATAAGTTAGCAAAACAAGTAATTTTTATAATTTCTTAAGATTATGTTTTAATGAGGCGGTAGAACCAGAAAATATGTCAATATTATCGCGGATAGCGTTACAGCTTGATGCCATGCGATAGAGAGGTGAGTGCTGCCCAAGATTTGTTTTACATCCAGGTAAGCTAAACGTTTTTCTATTTTGAATGCGGCTGCTAGTACGCGGTATGCAGAAATTTAATTTTTCGAGGATGTTTGGAGAATCTACTAAACCATGTAACAGCTTGTTATATATAGGTATACAAAAGATCCCGATGGGTTGGACTGCTAATGGGAGAAAGGAAACCTGAGCAAGCCCATTGGGCTTCAGGGCTTCATCTCAGTGGGCTTGCTCAGGTTTCAGGTAACATTTTTGTATAAGGATTTTTTTGATAATTTTACTAAATAACTTTTATCATCAATATCACCAGCTGATATACGTTTCCACTGCTGGGACACGAGCCCTCCCACCACGTGGGCCCAGTGCGGGTTAGCGATTGTTAACGACTGCCAATGCAGCCGGGGCAACGGCTTTACGTGCCTTCCAAAGCATGGAGAAGCTCGAGATGATAGCATCCGATGTCCGGCATTTGCGAAAATTGCTTAACCTTTTGACGGCTATACTACTGAACTGATTTTTTTTATTATTTATTGCAAGCATATTTATTTATTTATTTATTTATTTATCAGTGTTTACTGTGGACTTACAGTTTTGACTAAAACGTCCTTCAGTAATATAATATTATTAATATTATTATACACATAAAAGCATCAATTTTACATTATTAAGAAACAAACAAAAAAAAATATTGAAACAAAAACAAATAAAATTACAATTATATTGAGAACCTCAACCTCAACCTCAACCTCAACCTCAACCGATAATTACGTGACCGTATAATTTAACAATGAAAGGAAAAATTCCGCCTCATCGCCAAAATTTGTTAGATTTTACACAAACAAGTCTACCTGCGGTCGCATAATCAGATATACGAGTATACCATCGGAAGTTACAGAAAGCTGTAAAGTTTTAAATAAGTAGATAACACTGCAACACTATAAAAATTTATATAGTGGAGAAAAACGCAACGTGCCCCATAATCGGTGGTTTATACGTAATGTGCTTATTTAAGTAGTATGTGTGCGCCGCCTAAACTTCGACCATTGTAACCTGTGAACAAGCTTCGTGTGAGTCGTGGCTAGCGCTCGCTCGCTGGCCGTTTACAAGGCAGCTGCCACATGCATCGTCACTCGCCATAACTTGCAGCGTTGATGTGCAGTGCACGTCACACTACGTCTAGCGCTTTATTGGCGTCTTCAAAGTTTCCTGAAAGTGCTTTATAGGTTGAATTATTTGTTGCATTATCCTACTAATATTATAAACGCGAAAGTTTGTAAGTATGGATGGATGTTTGTTACTCTTTCACGTAAAAACTACTGAATGGATTCGGATGAAATTTGGCATACAGATAGTTTATAACCTGGATTAACACATAGGATGCTTTTTATTTCGATATTCCCACGGGAACGGGAACCACGCAGGTGAAACCGCGAGCGGCCGCTAGTAGAAAATACAACAGGTGCATATTGTGATCTAATTTAAACAGTCCAGCTTAGAGAACTAAGCGGATGTTTTTATATTACAACTATAAAGTTTTTTAGTTACGTAGTGTAGGACGCCCTCCGGCCAGGTGGGATGATGACCTGCGAAAGACTGTAGGCAGATGCTGGATGCGTCAAGCTGAGGACAGGGCGCTATGGCGCTCATTAGGGGAGGCCTATGTCCAGCAGTGGACTAAGATAGGCCGACGATGATGAAGTTAAAGCGTTTCGTCGCTCCATTTGGTATGCGATTGCTAAAGTTAAGCTACGATGGCAAAGGCCGGTCATCGGATGGGTGACCAAAAATAGATCATCTCGAGCTCCCCCGTGCTTCAGAGTTCAGTTTAAAGCCCGTTCCCCCTATCCATTCATAGGGTAGGCTCGTACCCCATAGCGGGGACGAAAAATTAGCTGGTGATGATGGTGATATGTCGGTAAACAAACCAATAAGTATAATGCTCAGATTGAATGAAAGAAATCGTGGTCAATCCTTTATACTGTTTAAAAATCTTTATTGAAAAATGTATACTTTCTAATGAAGAAATTATTAGTATCGTTGGCGTGACATTTTACCTTTTTTTGTCAAATCTAATCAAACCAAATGATTTATTACATTCATGTAGCATAAAGGTGGTAAGACAGAAACTTTTGACAGAAAATTACTTACAAGAGAAAATTACAGAAAATTAATTGTCTACACAAAATTTTGGCAATGACATTTAAGGGCTAGTTATAGCCCTTGAATGTCATTGCCAAAATTTTGTGAAGAAAGTTATTTCATGCTATTTAAAACAATTAATTAGTTAAGCTCCAACCCCCTTATTCATAAAAACTATTAAAGCATTATTTAGTTAATCATTGTTTTGTCTCTTTTTCTCAAATTCAAAATGACGTTTGTGTGACGTTGACAAAACAATATTTAACTAAATAATGCTCAAATAGTTTTTATGAATAAGGGGGCCAGTGCCTTACAAATAAACAAAGATTAAGGTCCGAAAAGTTATTCCGTGTTTTGTCTCTTTTACTCTAATTTGAAATGACGTTTACATGACAGGAACAAAACACGGAATAACTATTAGGACCTTATTCTTTGTTTATTTGTAAGCCACTAAGTAGAGAGAGTAGAGTGTGCAGGCGGCACACCTACCTATCCAAAACAGTTAAATTTCTTCAATAAGTTTTCAACCATATGCCTGAGACATAAAGCTCAAAGTCTATTGAGAACATTTGACAGTTTGTTGTTGTATGATGTGCAGTCGTGTGTACCTCTTGAAGAAAATATAAATGTTTACATAGGTAGGTATTTTACCTATTTTTATATTTATAACACTGTATACATTTTACATGATTATTTACATATAATTTTACTCAAATATTGTTGCGAATAAATTAAAATTTGAAAAAAGATAAAGTGTTGAAAAAATTCCACGAGCGGGATTCGAACCTGCACCCTATGATGAGCCGAGTCAGGATTTTCAAATTGTACCTATACATTATAATAATAAATAAATGTTTCCCACACTTACACCAATTATCTAGCCCCAAGAAAAGCTTCCTTAAGAAACTCGAGAAATGGTTAACTAGACAACGGATAAACATACATAATATACTTAAATACATACTTATTAAACATCGGAAACACCCAGACCCGAAACAATTTAGAAAAACAGGTATATCTTAATTGATCCGAACGGGGATCGCACCCCGGGACCTCAGAAATGGCGACACCATGAAAACCGGTGTGACCAAGGAGGTCGACATTTTCTAATAAATAGGTACGCAAGCAGCCGAGCTGTTTGCAAGGAGACATTAGCTATAGCGTGTCTTAAGCCACTGGTCAACGCGTGATGGAAACCTTCCACAAGTATTACCAGTATTATGTAGTAGAAACTAGTATGTTTCGCCCGTAAAGACTTAATTTTCGTTATATGCAAATATACAAAGCGAAACTTTGAATTACCAAACCATTATTAGTTCCACAATTTATTATAGAACACGCCTTACTGTTGGACGCTTTCGATCATAACAAATAGTACGTACAGGCAAGAAAACTGCTATAGTTTCTGAAGTAAAGCAATTTTTCACGCAGCGTCGCTATAGCCTTTTACCAAGTGCAAATCCGATCGTGCACAGAATATAGTGCCCACTTAAGCACGCCTCAGATTCAATGTAGGAACGCTACAAGGTAGGCTAAAATGGTTTTTAAACCGATCGCGTTTTATATAGATATATTTGAATCTATGTTCAGGCCAGAGAAGAGCTTAAAAGAGTTTTTTAGAATCGGTGGTGCCGCGGTTTTTGATGAATATTATGATTTTTCAACACTATGGTGTTGAGCAAACAGAACGGCACTGAATGATGGAGATTCCGTTGCCTGGAGTTGTTTAGGTTATCATAGATTAAAAAACCGTTTAATAACAGTAGGACTTTAATTTGATTCAAAAGAATTGTAAAATAATCCACGAGCGGCATTTGAATCTGCACTCTCTGACTCAGGTACTACTTCCAAGTATGCTCTCAACGCAAGCGTAGAAGTGTTAAAATATTATTCTTAAAATAACACTTGGATTTGAATTCGTATTATTGGCATAGTTGCCAATTAATCGAACTTTATAGTAATTTTATATTAAAGTCAAATACTACGATATCTTAAAATTAAAACAAGCTTCCAACAAGCTCCATATTACCATGTACAATGGAAACTTGGCCACTATCTCTGAACGCAATACTCAAAACACCGATCCTCCAGACGATTCAGTCTAGCACGTTTCATCAATTAACTTGCAGCGGGGTGTAACTGGGAAAATTAAGTTTAAACCGCTCAGCTATAAGGTTTAATATAAGTATGTACATTCCCCAGAAATCTGTAGACACTTCCCGAGCAAACACGTCTAGCGTGATCAACAATCACCTATTATTATCTACAATATGTTTGGCCATAACCAAATACTACGCCATCGGCCAAAGTGGTCTGGTTTGATCTGCAATGCCGTCAAGCTTCGTAGCGCTTATTAAAGCTACGAGCGTAACGTTTATTTTTGCTACGGCTATAGCCTATCGCTACGAACCGCCTGACTAATTAAGCTTAACTTAACCAGGGATGGCTAGCATGCAAACTTTATATTAGTGTTCACTGGTGAGTTAGTTAGATAGTTTATTGACGGATTGTAGTTCTAACGTCAATGATATATATTTTTTTTATATTATAATGATAACTTGTCCAAATAGTAACATATTTATACTCGTCACAAATACAATGAATGTGTAGTGACATTATTGATGAGAAACAAAATAGTGCACGTATCGAGCCCTATCTCGCTACACATAAGTATGTGTAGCGAGATAGGGCTCAATACGCTGTTTACGTTGCTCTCCATCTCACACTACATTATTCATTAACCACACAATAGTGGCTTCGTTCCTCGAGGTACTTGAATTAAAACGAATCGATTGCATTTAGCCTCCTTCGTGCAAAAGTCGGTGCACTTATATCTTAGCCGTTGCCGCGTTACGTGTAAGTGTATACGTTAATAAGTTACGAATGCCGCGCGCGAACACGTACGCTTTGCAGCCGTTAATCAAACTGCTAATTGCCTATAAATAAAACTGGATTACGAGAAAAACAAGTAATAAATGTGCGTAGTATTAATCGCTAATTGGTTTAGTGCCAAAGTCGCACTCGCGCGAGTAACAGCTTTGATTTTGTGCTATATTATAAAGAGGTTGGAGACCTTTTTAGTCTTTACGTGGTTGACGCTATATCAAAAAGAGTTTGTATTGACAGCAATATGTTATTTTACATATTAAAGCGCACTCAATACCAAACAAACGCTTTGCCTCACCTAATGGTAAGTGATGGCAAGACAAAAGATAAAAGCGCACTTCACCTGGAATCCTCACTCACTTCTAAGGACTGTTTTCATAAAATCATAAATCATAAATCATTTATTCACTTGAAACATAATGTAGGTAGTACAGGTGTTAATTTTTTTTAAAATGTTTACATATTTCGCCGTGCAGGCATGCGAATATAAAAAATAATAAGTAATTAAAATATTCCATAAAAACTCATGACCACTATGTTGAAAAAATTTTCACGAGCAGGATTTGAACCTGCACCCTTCTGACATACCGGGTCAGGTGCTCTCCTAATTGAGCTATCGTGGTTCTAACCAGCCCGCCGAAATTATTTAACACTATTTACTTTTTACTTTGAAAGCCAAAGGCGCCCATTCAAATTTTTCAACATTTGTGTTTTTGTAATTTGTTCGCAACAAAATTTGCGTTAAAAATTATATAAACCATTTTATAAATAGCTTGCCTACTTCTTAACT
Organism: Eudonia lacustrata; assembly: GCA_947562085.1. Classification (NCBI taxonomy): domain Eukaryota; kingdom Metazoa; phylum Arthropoda; class Insecta; order Lepidoptera; family Crambidae; genus Eudonia; species Eudonia lacustrata. Next base: position 883,575 of record OX387317.1, on the reverse strand, counting down.
GATCTTTAGTATTTGTAAAAATATTATGATCGGATGTTAATGACGGTAGTTGTTGACATTGAATGGGCGCCTTTGACTTTCAAAGTAAAAAGTAAATAGTTTTGAATAATTTCGGCGGGCTGGTTAGAATCACGATAGCTCAATTAGGAGAGCACCTGACCCGGTATGTCAGAAGGGTGCAGGTTCAAATCCTGCTCGTGGAAATTTTTCAACATTTGTGTTTTTGTAATTTGTCCGCAACAAAATTTGCGTAAAAAAATTATATAAACCATTTTATAAATAGCTTGCCTACTTCTTAACTGATCTTTAGAATTTGTAAAAATATTATGATCGGATGTTAATGAGGGTAGTTGTTGACATTGAATGGGCGGGCGCCTTTGGCTTTCAAAGTAAAAAGTAAATAGTGTTGAATAATTTCGGCGGGCTAACCATGATAGCTCAATTGGGAGAGCACCTGACCCGGTATGTCAGAAGAGTGCTTGCTCGTGGAAATTTTTTCAACATTTGATTTTTTGTAATTTGTTCGCAACAAAATTTGCGTTAAATATTATATAATTATTTTATTTAATGTCAATTAATCTCTTATGTAATAGGTAAATGGTCATATTATTTAACGGTCATTGAAAGTCAGCTTTTGCTAGGACATATGCTAATCTAATCTATCTATTTTGACTAATCTATTAAAGTTTCTGCTTGATCGGGGGTATATTTGTATCGCGGTTTTAAAAAGGTGGATGTGTCGCCTCACAAAAACACATGATACCAGTATATAAAGAGATGGTAACGTCAACAATTGTAACTTACCAAAATACGGTTTACAAGACACATATGGACGAATTCCCACTATAACTCTTATACATTTTTTCTGGGCTACAAAAGCTCTATTAAAATCGGTTGAATTACCCCAGAGCAACAGGCCGTACCTTAGCACAGATGCTACGTATGCATGATATGCCATAAGTGCCGTCTGTTCCGAAGTTACTCGACGTAACCGGTTAAGTACGTAAACAAATCTATTGATTTTGTTACAGACTGTTTTAACTTTTAGTTTCAATAGTTATTCCCAAGATAGAATAGCAAAATAGATAGCATTATCAGTTTCTGCAACAGATTCCGCATTACATTTGATCGTTAAGCGAAAATTTGAAATTTGTCTGCTGTTAATAATAATATAATTAGTACGTTCAAGCCATGAAGCCACATCGTGTATCGTATTATTAATTTCCATTTCAATCATAACATCATCATTATTTTTATTTGATGTAACAATGACGGAAATGTCATCAGCAAATAGTACCGATTTATACGATGTTAAATATTTATGAAATTTACAAAATACAGTGAAAAAATTAAACGCCTACCCGACCCAGCCAGGAATCGAACCTGGGTCTTCCGCAATCCGGGCGGCTTGCACTGACCGCTATGCTACCGGGAAGGCTGACGTAGACGCTGAATTTTGTCACTGCTTTTGTAACTTTTAGAGTGCTAATAGCGGCACAGCGCGCCATCTATCCAACGACCATTGCAACCGTTGGCTATGCAGATTCATCTTTGCAGATGAAATACTACAAATTTGATAACACAACGCTATAGTAAATTTTTACTTTTTATTTTCAAGTGCTAATTGCTGCACTGAAGCTAAATTAAATATTTATAAAATTTACAAAATACAGTGAAAATATTAAACGCCTACCCGACCCAGCCAGTAATCGAACCTGGGTCTTCCGCAATCCGGGCGGCTGCACTGACCGCTATGCTACCGGGAAGGCTGACGTAGACGCTGAATTTTGTCACTGCTTTTGTTATTTTTAGAGTGCTAATAGCGTCACAGCGCGCCATCTATCCAACGACCATTGCAACCGTTGGCTATGCAGATTCATCTTTGCAGATGAAATACTACAAATTTGATAACACAACGCTATAGTAAATTTTTACTTTTTATTTATATAAAAATAACAAAAGCAGTGACAAAATTCAGCGTCTACGTCAGCCTTCCCGGTAGCATAGCGGTCAGTGCAGCCGCCCGGATTGCGGAAGACCCAGGTTCGATTCCTGGCTGGGTCGGGTAGGCGTTTAATTTTTTCACTGTATTTTGTAAATTTTATAAATATTTAATTTAGCTTCAGTGCAGCAATTAGCACTTGAAAATAAAAAGTAAAAATTTACTATAGCGTTGTGTTATCAAATTTGTAGTATTTCATCTGCAAAGATGAATCTGCATAGCCAACGGTTGCAATGGTCGTTGGATAGACGGCGCGCTGTGCCGCTATTAGCACTCTAAAAATTACAAAAGCAGTGACAAAATTCAGCGTCTACGTCAGCCTTCCCGGTAGCATAGCGGTCAGTGCAGCCGCCCGGATTGCGGAAGACCCAGGTTCGATTCCTGGCTGGTTCGGGTAGGCGTTTAATTTTTTCACTGTATTTTGTAAATTTTATAAATATTTAATTTAGCTTCAGTGCAGCAATTAGCACTTGAAAATAAAAAGTAAAAATTTACTATAGCGTTGTGTTATCAAATTTGTAGTATTTCATCTGCAAAGATGAATCTGCATAGCCAACGGTTGCAATGGTCGTTGGATAGATGGCGCGCTGTGCCGCTATTAGCACTCTAAAAATAACAAAAGCAGTGACAAAATTCAGCGTCTACGTCAGCCTTCCCGGTAGCATAGCGGTCAGTGCAGCCGCCCGGATTGCGGAAGACCCAGGTTCGATTACTGGCTGGGTCGGGTAGGCGTTTAATATTTTCACTGTATTTTGTAAATTTTATAAATATTTAATTTAGCTTCAGTGCAGCAATTAGCACTTGAAAATAAAAAGTAAAAATTTATACGATGTTACCAACGGAATGTCATTTATATAAAATAGAAATAAAAGAGGGCCTAGTAACTCCCTTGTGGTACGCCAAACTTATTTAATTCATAACTTGATTCAAATGTTCTCATAATATTGTTACTGTCAACACGATTTATTTGAACGCATTGTTGCCTATCTAGATATAATTTAAGCCAATCCAGGGCAGGACCTCTAATTCCATACCTTTCCAATTTCTGTAATAAAGTAGAATGTGCTACAAAATCAAAGGCTTTTGACATATCAAAGAGAAGTAAGCAAGTGGTATAGACTTTATCCACATTTTTTACGATACTACTAATAAGATGAAACATAGGTAATGTTGTCGATTTGTCTTTTAAGAAACCATTTTGCTCCTCCTTTATAATTTTAAATTTATTATTATACTCTGACAGCCTAATTATGCATGCATTTCTCGTAGATTTTGGAATGTCTTCCTATCTCTGTATTAAATAAAGTGGTGGTAGCTAGGCAGGTGGACTTAAAGCAAGCACTTCCATCAACAACATATTATGTACCCATCAAAATGGTATAACAACTATTACCACAGATAAATTTTCGAATTTGTTCTACAGTCAATCTTTAAAACTTCATAGCTAGGGAAAAAAATGTAATAAACATTTTGTCGTTGTAGAGTCTGTGGCAAGGAACTTAACTGTAAAATAAAGAAGGGAATCATGAGGAAATCCTGTTAACAAATTACCAGGTGCCATGTTCTAAATGAAAAACGTATTAAACACAGAGTGGCGTGTACATAAATAATAACTTCGCGAGTTGTTAGCAGTTAAAGGGATAACTTCGGGGCTGCGTCGGGATAAACAACATTATTTATCACCATCGCGAGTGCCACTGTGAATATAAGAAGAGAGATGTTGATGCGAACTACATGAGAAATTAAAATAAAAATTAAAAATAATGTTTTATCCATACAAAAAAAAATGCTACACTGACAAGGTCAAAGCTCTTAAGTTATAGAAGTTTTTTTTGTATAAATATATACAAAAATAAAACGCAAATATTTATGTTTTAAAATCATTGTTACGATCGTGAGTGGTTTTTTTTCACTTTTTATAATGAAACAATTTGTTTTTATCGTCGATACAATATAGCTACTTCAAGTTAAGTTTGTTTTTCAGATTTATGAGTGCTACTGTATAAAATAGAAAAAACTTTATAGAATTTACTGCTAAAGTAGCCAAGGTTAGTGTTAAAGTTTTGAAAATACTCGCATCTGATGCTACGTGGTCTTTATATATTATAACTTTCGTATTAGTATTCCAGTGTAACACGCCCCTACGTGGGGCGCCTATAAACAGATACATTTAAGTAAGCTATAGACCAAAAATAATATATTATTAGTCAATGAATTAGTCCATATCATTATGCTTTGTATGTATTGTCAGTTTCTAGTAAATAAATACATCAATACGATAATTCAGGCCCGACCATTAATTCAAATAATAAAGACTAACTTTAAAAAAAATGTGAAGATGATACCTACACAAATGTTAAATACTAATGTTAACCTGATAAACTTATGTAAAAAAGGAGAAAACTCGATGGCGCAGTGGTTAACACGCCCGGTCTGTGAGTGCTGAGGTTAAGCAACTTTCGCAAAGGCCGGTCATCGGATGGGTGACCAAAAGTTTATCATCTCGAGCTCCTCCGTGCTTCGGAAGCTGCATTAGCGGTCGTTAACAACCACCAATCCGCACTGTGCCCGCGTGGTGGTTTATCGCCCGTTCTCCCTATCTCATGCCCCAGCAGTGGGGACATATAATAAGCTGATGATGATGATGATGAAACAAAATATTGTAAATATCATAAATAGTTTTGACAAAAAACCAAATACGGAACTAACACGCAAGATAAAAGACGCATCCTCTGATATGCTCGAGCGTTGATCAGCGCTACCAAACAATTAAAATTCTATTTTGTCTGTATTCACAGCAGACGACGAATTAACTGTACCGGATGACCTGCAAACGTATTGTAATCGAGTCAACCATCACACAGTGACTCAATCAGTCACGATCGTGTGTGGGGGTTTGCGTGTTTAACCACAAACTAAGGAGACAGAAGGTAAGCCTAACATACCGCACTTGAGCTGCACACACAGACCCTCTCCTACTACCTTTCACGGACACGGAATCATGCGCTTAGACTGTTCCGAGCTGCTCCGAGGTCCGTGAGAGGTAGTATATTTTTTTTAATGTTTTTTTATTGTAGGTTCACAAAACTGGTCGTTGCATATACAAGTTAGTGGAAACAATACAAAGAAGCATGGCAATGCACGACCTTCTAGTAGTGAACACTGCATGCAAATAAATAAATATCCAAATACATACACTACTTACCTAATACTAATAACGAAAACTATAAATGTTTTTTGATACTAGCTGATGTTGTGTTGAAAATATCCAAATTATTACAAATATGTGTGCGTTCTCTCTAGCGCGTTTGTATAAGACCCGGTCAACTCGAGCCGAGGTCCGAGCCTGAGGAGCTGGCGAACAGAACCGGAGTAGTCCACTGTAATACAAAAGCATTTTGTTTTTGTTGGGAATAGAACCTATTTGGTAGTTTTTATACTTTTTATTGTATTTGACAAACTTTTTTCCTTTTGACATTTGCTTTTATATAATTATATTTCTTCTTCTGACATTGCACTTGAACGCTGCGTTTCATTTGAAAACCTTTATTTTATCAGATTTTACCTATATATTTTTATACAGTCCACAACATTTTTCGAATCGTGATGTCTTGACCTCGTTGCGTCGATCCCTGTTAATATTTTCAATCTAAACCGGCTCTAAGAGGGCAAAAAGAGGCTTTGAAAAGTGCATTTTCAAACGAAACCGGATCAGTCAGATATCCAACATAAAAATTTTAAAATTTTCATCTATTTTCATTCTGAAGCGGATTTGTCCTTTAGTATTTATTATTCATTTCTTCAACGCTTTTTTTATTCAAAACCGGATTTGTCCGAATCTAATAAAACCGGACTAGTGACACGTTTGCAGTCTCAACCGGATTAGTCCAAAAAAAAACCAGATTCAAACTTTTGGAACAAAACCAGATTAGTACATTTTTATTTCTTGAATTTCTAAAATATAAAAGTAAAAGTAAACAAAAAATTTATTACTTACTTCTGCAACAATAGATCTTACCCACCTTTAATAATGCAATGTTATGTTATTAATTAAGCACCTCCTTATATTGATATAATTTTTTTAGCCAGTGTACAAAATTTATTTCACGGACTAATCCGGTTCTGTTCGCCAGCTCCTCCTTTGTTGGCGCCCTCAGGTTGTTCCGCTCCCCGATCCGATTCGAACCCCTCGGAGAATCTAGTAGTTCACGGGGACACGTACTAGTGCGTGTCCCCGTGTCCGCCGTTCCCTCTAGATAACCCCTGACGGTGATTCGTTTCACACGGCTTGAGGAACTCTTTAAGTTTTTCGCCGCCCCCAAAATAGCCCGGTGAATTTGAAAATCTTATCTCTAGTGGCAATCAGCAAACCTTCCCTGTGTGGTGCCGGGGATAAATAATTGCACCACCCCATCTCTTCCCTGAGGAGCTCGATGGCGCAGTGCTTAACGCGCCCGGTCTGCGGTTGCTAAGGTTAAGTAACTTTCGCAAAGGCCGGTCATCGGATGGGTGACCAAAACTTTATCATCTCGAGCTCTTCCGTGCTTCGGAAGGCACGTAAAGCCGTTGGTCCCGGCTGCATTAGCAGTCGTTAACAACCACCAATCCGCACTGGGCCCACGTGGTGGTTTATGGCCCGTTCTCCCTATCCATCTATAGGGAAGGCTCGTGCTCCAGCAGTGGGGACATAAAATGAGCTGATGATGGTTATGATGATCTCTTCCCTTGGGTGTCGTAAAAGCCGACTAAGGGACCATTCCAGAGGATGGGCAGCAGCATCTCTCTGAGGCTACCCTCAACCAACTGCGATCGCCAACCCGCCTGCCAAGCGTGGCGATTACGGCAAATACCCCTCATATCTTTGAGGGAGGCATTTTTCCAGCAGTGGACGTCTTTTGGCTGAGATGATGATGATGATGATGAATCAGCAAACTCTTTAAAAAAAGCGGTTGTACAAAGCTTAACTTCTGCACTGTCCTTATTGTGTGGTTCAACTATGTGTTCTCTGCTACACCAGGTTTCCATGGCCGATGGACACAAAGCGCGGGCAATTTGGAGACATTGCGTTGTCTATGGCAATGTAACGATGTGGACAGCTAGTTGTAGACCTGTTTGTTTAATAAAACAGATCCTCATGTCTCTGTTAGGTTACAGAAATAAACCCATATCTTTTAAAAGCATATTAGCTTTCCAGGAAGATTGACGATTTGATGACCTCCTTGGTCGAGTGGTTTGTACACCGGTTTTCATGGTGTCTCCATCTCTGAGGTCCCGGGCTCGATCCCCGATCGGGTCAATTTAGAAACTATTGTTTTTCTAAATTGACTCGGGTCTGGGTGTTTTCTTTGTATAATAACTATGTATTTAAGTATTTTAAGTATGTTTATCCGTTGTTTAGTAACCATTTAACGAGTTTCATAACGAAGCTTCTCTTAGGCTAGATAATTGGTGTGAGTGAAGGAAAGTTTATTTTATTTTAGTTTATTTTTATTGACAGGGCTGACATTATTTATCTCAAATAAAAATTGAAAATAGCTATCACTAATTTAGTTTTTTATTACTTGTTAAAAAATACAGGTTTTAAGTATACCTATAGCTGATAAAATTCGATTATATTTCTCTCTGTACCTATCACTTTTAACTGGCTACACTGTTAACTAGTGGCATGGCTTGTCATAGCTCAAACATTTTTGTTATTAACAACCCAATAAATATAATCTAAATGATAAATGAAACATACATGTAGAGGACCTGCCAATCCCGTAATGAGCTCATTCCTAGTCAAGTCTACATCAAAGTTAAGAAAAATCTTTAGAAACTTGCCATTTCTTCCAACTATTTGATAAAATTGACTGGCAATTAAAGTTACCAAACAACCAACAACCTTCAATGTCGTGCAACAGCTCTTTGAAATTGCTAAGTAATGAAAATACTGATTATAAACTTTCATAAGTCGTTAAAAGACAAATAAAACGGCCGTATTTTCAGTATAAGTACCTATTAAAATATAAGATAATTAAGTAAACTTACAATATACAAAATAAACTAATTCAAAATGTATTAAAAGTAAAGATATCAAAAAGGCTGGTGTAGAGCTTCGGCAATAGTCGTCGTAGCATGAACGACATGTTTTTAGTTGATCGCCAATTTCGATTATATTTCATTAAAACACAATAATCGACGGCAGAAAGCGATTTTGTCGTATCTCAAAAAAAACGATTTTACACCAGAGCCAAAAAACTATTTCAAAAAATCATAACTCGTAAATTAATAAAGATAGAATGTTGAAATTGTAGTTTTTAGGAACTTTATAACCTTTCCTCATACTGCATTTTCTTATGTTGTCTTGGAATTTTTGTAATCTTTGCAGCACATTCTCAAGCAAGTCAATGTCTTTAACAAAATAGGGGTAGTTGTTGTAAATTAAGCTTTGGTTTAGTATTGTTCAAACTACACAAGGGCACTGAAGTAGTTTCAGCATCTGAGAGCATAGAATTTTTTATAAACATAAAATCGGGGTTCGTCTTTTTAAATGTTGCAATGAATAACTTTGAAATTAAAAAAAAAAAAAATTTTTTAAAAGTCTTTTTGGGATTTGACGAGGTTATAAACCTCGTCAAATCCCAAAAAGTCTTTGCCCTTTAAATTTGGATTGTCTCGAAATTGGCAGTAATGGTCAAAACATATCTCAACATGCTCAACATAGATTTGTTTTTGTTTTGTCCGTAGCATGAATACTTACTTACTTTACTTACTAACTACATTGATATTTTGTCTACGTCAACAGACGTCTTGTATCTGGAACATCGCCACAGCTTCGTTTACAAATAACTTCTTTGCAGGGGTTAGTTTTCATACATTTAGATGCAACTTCATCTCCTTTTTCAGTAGTGTAAGTCTGACTGAAGTGAGTGAGTTCTTTTAATTTAATTTTTTTTTTTATGGATTTCTTTGGTGTTAAGGTATTTTCTTCTAATTGTATTTCCCGTTATGTATTATGTTCTTTTAACTCATTCGTTTGTTTTGTGTTCATTTCCTAGTCTTTATTTTTCAATATCATTATTTTTTTTCATCGTAGAAAGACGAGACATAGACCATTTGACGCGGCTTTTTTTTCTTAACAACAAAACAGTTATAAGTCATTTAGGCCAATTTTTGAGATACGACATTTCCGCTTTCTGCCGTCGATAATATAGGGCCGTGGGCCTTGTGGGCCGGCAGGGTGAGGGTGACTGATGCTGCGTTGTTTTCTCGCTGCACCAGTTGTCCTTACGTCTGGACTCCATTTCCACTTAACATCAGGTGGAGTGGATTCATTTACCGAGCTATGTATAAAAAAAAAACAAAAAAAAAACAAGCTTGATAGACGATATCTTCGCTATCTCGATAGATCTTCGCTATACGATATTGAAAAAACGATACGAGCTGATAAAGTTTTTAAGAGTATTTTAGTTGTGCTTTTATTTTCTTAACGTCTCTCGGTAGTCATCGCATTTCCGAATGCAATATTGCAAATGCAATATTAATTTCCATGTCTATTCATTATAAGATTTATCATGTACCGTAATTTGTATTCAGAACAACGTACTTTATTATTGTTTTGTTTTTGATTTCCGCGTGAACTATTATCACAGAGTACATATACCCCCCGAATCGTCTATAAATTACCTGTAACACAACTGTTTTTCCCCTCATTCTAAAATTAATAAATAATGAGTAAAAGGAGTAGTGGCAACTCTGTATATACCTATTCTGTATCTGATAGAAACTCGTACATAGCAGCCGGATTGCTTGTACAACTCAAAGTATAATCGACCATGAAATTGCTTTATCACTTTTGACAAAAACTTCCAATACAATAAAATTTCGCTAAGGCTCATTGTCAATAATGACAACGTATCTGTCACTTGGTCTTTCAGAAAAAATAGAACTTATTGTTTTATTATATGCAAACAAAATTCACTTCTAAGGTGGTAAAGCAATTTCATTGTCGACTATACCTATTTATACAAGTTAAACTTTAGTGCAATAGACTCTTTATTTAGCATAAGACCACTAACTCGCCCGAAATATTAGGTACTAAAAGGGTATCTAAGGGTAGAGCTTTGGTGACAGTTGCCAGGACTGGTACTACCCCAACTCTCATTCTCCTTGGGGATTTAGTCGTTGACGTAGGTACGATTTATCTTATTAATCCAATAACGATGTGTAAAGGTTTTTAAATCAAACACTACATGTAGAGAGCGCTCCTTTCTACAAGAAGGGACCTCCAAAGACACCGAGGAATTGATGAATATATTCATTCCTTGAGCTGCTACGGCTCCCGGTGGACTTAAAGTAGCATATTTACCCTGGAAGTGGGGAAAAACATTCAATAATGCAACTTTTTTATGAGATCCTATAAATTTATGAGGCGATCCATGTATTAAATGCTAATGTAATTTTTTGTCGATTTTGTTACAGCCAAGAGGTCCTAACTTTTTACTTACCAAGGTATTAAATAGTGGGTCACTATGGGGCCTTGCCACAAAAACAAAAGCACTTGGACGGATCGGGCCATAACCAACCACGCTGGCCTAATATGGGTCAGTGGCTTCTCTAGAATAGATACTAAGTTTCTGTCTGGAGTCGTCTTAGTAGATCATCCTTCCATACCAGCTGTAATGTTGCAACAACAATCGTTTGTGCGTTCCGAAGCATTACTTGAGATATAGTTTTATTTCACTAATGCGGTGATCCGGCATTCTGAAGGTTGCTTAACTTATACGATCGCAACCAAGACGCCAAAAGCCATCGAGGTCCGTGAAAAGAAAGTTGTATATTTGCATTTTAGTTATGGGAAATTTCGCAATTAATTATTGTTTTTGAAAAATTTATAGTAAGAGAAATTAAAAAAGTTATTTACAATGAGCTAAACGTCTGTGATAGCTGAAGTTAAGCAACTTTTGCAAAGGCCGGTCATCGGATGGGTGACCAAAAATGTATCATCTCTAGCTCTTCCGTGCTTCGGAAGGCACGTTAAGCCTTTGGTCCTGGTTGCTTTAGCCTTCCTTATCCGTCCATAGGGAAGGCTCGTGCCCCTGCAGTGGGGACATAAAATGAGCAGATAATGATGAGTTAAAAATAATTAATAAATTTAAAAAAACTGCTTTCAAAATTTTGATAAAAAAAGTTTTAACACGTTAAAAACATAATGATAAACAGACACAATGACATTCGTCATGAAGAGTTACGCGTACATCAATTTTATATCCGATCAGTCACCTCTTACAGCACCCACTGTATAACATGGAATTGATGTCATTTGTCATTTTATTTCGCTGAGTCAGCAAACAAGCGCACGCTCTACTCAGTGATGAACGACCACCAACACCTATCAACACTAGCACCACGGATCCAATCAACAACAATTAACTACATGAGTTTTGTACTTAACAGTGGAAATGCTACTTACTGTATTAGGGCAATTTTTTTTGCTTATAAGTAATTTACAGCGGTTTTATACAGCTTTGGCAACATAAACTTGGCAGGAGTAATTCATCAATAAAACAAAATAATCCACATGGCCTACGGCCCATTTCGGTCGAGTTGCGTAAAATCAAAATAAATTACATTTTTATTCTGCAACTCGTCCCACGTTACTATCAAAATGAGAAAAGGTACAATCAGTAGCAAAAGTGTTAGGCTCAAAGCGGAGATGGGGAGGGGGTATATTTGACCACTTTCTTTTGTCCGGTGACGCTAAGAAGGCCGTCTGAGACGATCAGCACCCTCCGGGGTTGTACGTGGTGGGCCAGGGTATAGACGAGAGAGATCTCTATATATACACAATATATAGAGATCGCTAGCCAGGCGGTCACATACTACTAACAATATACCCCCACTGGGAATCCAACTCGGGACCGAGGGAGAGACGAAGAAATTCAACAAGTCACTAGCGCCGCTTGAGGTTTGCAGTTGCGGACTGTCACAGAGTAAGGAAACCCCAGAAGGAATCTCGCAACCGCTGCGCCCGGACTGGTTTGAGATGGTCCGAGATCAGTGTCCGTGAGAAGTTGTCCTTGTGCATTGCTCGAGCGCTTTTTTGAAGCTTACCTTCTGCACTGACTGTGAGAGCGGTCTGCACTCGCATGGGAATCATACCTTTAGACATCCTGGACGGTGAGTAAATAAGCCGCCGCTACTCCGCACCGACACAGTGACGCAATAAGTAGTTCCGTAATGGCGCACAGCAGCGCGCACCACGTGGTAATTGCATTCATAACTAAACGTCCTTACATTTGAATTTCAAATGTCGGTCGTTACTTCGTTTCGTACTTACTTGGTAGATTTTATTTATTTAAGCAGAAAATTATACAGTGTTATGTTAATAACAGTAGAATTACTGACAAAAATAAATTGTGATTTTTCTTTTGTTTTGTGGTAAGCGAAATGTTGATTTGGAAATGTGATATTGTTCTTTTCTATTGGTGTTAGATTTTTGATTATTTACGGAGTTTTAATGAAATCATAACTTACATAACTGGTAGAAACTATTTAAATTTTTTTCAGCAGCACTTGTGGTTTTAAGAAAAATAAAAACTATTAGCCCTACCACTAGCTTCCCATTAGACGTAACTTCACGTATATACTCTTATGTAATTATTGGTTGAAATAATAATGCAAGCTGTTTAAATATTTTATATTAAGTGGTTCGATCAATGTTATTTTAAAGATAATGATGCATTATTATTGTTTTCTAAAGTTTACGCGAACACTACACATTGAAATGTACGTCAGGATAAACATTAAATAGTAATGTGTAAAATAAACGCGAGTAGATCCGTAAAAGTTGTTTCATTTCGATGCATTATTATTTATTATCAAAGTAATAACTTTCTAATTTGGTCATCAACGCACACTTGGAAAATTCATCCCATTCCTACTAAGTACCTATGCAAATTACGGTAATATCGTGCGTCAAAGCCAGCTGATTTGCATGTAATTGAAACCACATTACCAAGCCAACACCGCTCTCTGCTGCAATGCTGCGGCGTGTTGTGCTACAACTCATAAGTCAGGGCTTAGCGTTACAGCCAATACGCTTAGCCGAGGAGTGATACTGCACATCTTGTAGGCTAAGCAATCGGGCGCTTAGCTGACACATGCGTGTTCTATAATATGCTAATATTCTTATTTATATGCTTGCTCGTTTGAAAAAGTTATAGACATGCAAACCTTGTACTGTCTGCAGCAAAGTTGCTGATTACATTAGTACTATGTCTTAATGGCTTAATTGAAAGTTAACATGCGGCTAGGCCTCGATTCTGCTATTTTAAAACATACATAATCGTGTCGCAGAGGCTTCATTTTGACATTTAGACAGTTTGGTTTATTTAGCTGGCTTGCCAAAATGCTAAGTGTTCAGCTAATTTTGCATTTATCTACTAGCTTAATTATTTTATTTCAACATTTTGATTTTGCAGCGCCTTTAGTCACAAGAAGATTGAGGTAAAACGTATTTTATTTTATTTAACATACTTGTACACACTGAAAGTACACATTGAAATTAAACAAATTTTACCTTTTAACTTGAAAAGATAAGTTAACTTGTTTAATTAAGCATTCATCTTAATCCATTTAGTAATCTATCATCAATATCGCCATTTTCAGCCCGTATTTACCCACTACTGCGCATAGGCCACCTCCATGTTAAGCCATTCCCTTCTGTTTGAATTGATCACATCCAGGTTTTTCCAACGAATAGCTCTATATCTCGGAGCCGACCAGCTGCTAAACGGAGCAGCTGGTCGGCTCCGCTTCTCTATAATCTCTCAAATATTGCTAAGGCATAAAACATTTTTTTATTAATCTGGGGGCACGGCAGCGACCTCGCCAAGTCAAGCAAAAAAGCGGCACGGCCGTACCATTCCTTTCTCGAAGCAGTTCAGGCCATTTTCGACCCCCTATAACTTCGTTGTAGATAAAACTAGAAGTCTGAATTTTTAGTAACCAACCAGGCATTGTATAAACACCAAACACGGTATATTTCTAATTTAATTCAATTTGAACCAGTAGTTTAAGAATTATAACTAGTCAAAGTTCCCAATTTTTAACACAAACAATCTAATTTAATACAATATATGTATTACTTGTGAGATACATTGTGTTTTCATGCGATGGCCAAGTCAATCTGTTTATTTAAAACATAAAATATTTTTAATATTGATATGGTCACTATAAGATGTTGTTAGGTCAGCTAATTACGTAATAACTTAAGACAGAAGGTCCCTTAAGTAGGGACTGAATATATTAACCGACTTGGTATTATCTACATGTATGTATCTCACAACTTTTTACGGTAGAAGAACTGAGTTGCGAGACTTGGTTTTTTTAACCGACTTCAAAAAAAGGAGGAGGTCATCAATGCGACTGTATTTTTTTTTTTTTTTATGTTTTTTACCTCAGAACTTTCGACTGAGTGATTTTGATGATTCTTTCTTTATTTGAAAGCTGGTGCTTCCCGTGTAGTCCCATTTTAATTTGGTCCAGTTCTGATGATGGGATCCTCAAGGAATTGAGGGAACTCCTCGAATATTGTACGCATACTTATCGCGATTTTGGTATTTTCAGAAATAAGTCAAGCATTTACATTCAGAAAGTATCATTTGATGAAGTGTAACTGATGAAAAAGACCACAGATTGCCATCGGAACTCCTCAATTATAAGTATTTCACGGGTGGCGATAAAATATCTCGATTAAGATAGTTAAGCGACTATGACGAAGCAAAAGAAGACAGGCATCGGAACTCAGTTTTTGATTTCCTACTTTGAGATAGGCGTTTCTCGTTTTCTTCGCTTGTCTCATTTAAACGGCGCTGTCTCATACGAGCAGCGTGTTTAGTAGGTCTACCCATATTCGCTTTTGATAAATAGATCGAGACGAATCACTAAAAAGCGAGAAATAAACAAAAATTTTAACAAAAAAAAAACCGACTTCAAAAAATTTTTCTGATAAAATTGCACTAAAAAGTAAAAAAATAAGCGTTGACTTACATAAACAATAACTTCATTAAGAAAAAATATAGGTACAATTATTGTTACTTTTGGAGTCGGTGCCAGCCAAGGTAACTTTAACATAAACATTTAACGACATACTATATTATAATCATAATAGTACATTCAATCTTATGCATGAAATTTTGACTACAAACGCGGACTGGCACCGGCTTTAAAAACTTCGTTGGCTGGCACCGGCCCCAAAAGTAACAATAATTGTACCTATATTTTTTCTTAATAAAGTTATTGTTTATGTAAGTCAACGCTTATTTTTTTACTTTTTAGTGCAATTTTATCAGTTAAATTTTTTGGAGCGTTTTTTTTTAGTTAAAATTTTTTTTACAAGTTTGATTTTGATGGCATAAATTTTTGTTAGCTTCAACTAACAACAACGTTATAATAACAACGAGCCATTTCATAGGTATTTTAAAGGTAAGCATCGATGTAGTGCCCCGATGCCTTTCTAAGTTTTCTAGCAAAGTCGAAATATACCTAGTTATAAAGTAGAACTCTACCATTGTGTATTGTAGTGTATTATAAATAAGGTTGGCAGAGCTTATTGAGGCAGCATTGTGACGCCAGGGTAGGCTTTCCCTTTGTGTATTCTTCTCAATATAAATTCATGAAGGTACGTACCTAATGTTTCCACGAACTGGCTGCGACCTTTTTTTTTAAAGTTTTCTTTATATCACTTTAGTATTAACTACAGGAACGGCTTCAACAAAATATTTTTTTGCGAATTCTCTGCCTCTGTGACTCACAGCCGGACATACATATTATTATACTTGGTTGGTTGTTGGTAGGGCCGGGTACAAGGCAGCCTGGCCAGCAACCACTATCCTATCTAAGTCACCAGACCAACAATGTTAACTAGGCATTGTTGCATACCGACAACCGCAAAGGTTTCAGGTGACCACCTTATGGTAAGATCACCTTAAGACTTTGACCTTCATTTGAAGGTCAAATGCTTCCTCGTTGTAGAATAAAGAATAAAATTAATAGTTGGCAGCGGAAGTAGATTATAATAATTTGAGACGACCAACACTCAGTCTCTCTGTGACCATGAACCCTGCAACGGGTTCGAAACGTCGGAATAAAATTAAATGTAAAATAAAACGCTAGTAAAATAGTGTTTATAAAGGCGTTTTATTTCAAAATAAAAAGTCTTAATTGCATTAACGCCCACTGACCTCGTATTTAAAGGCGATTGAATCTTTACGACCTCGCAGCAAATTCAGTCAAGTCCGCAATTACATAGTTCTCAGGGTGCCCGGTGCTAGTTTAATTTACCATCCGATCACATTAAAAAAAAATATATTTGTTCTACAAACATTTAAAAATAATACATCGTTTTTTAACCCCATCGTAATAATGTGCCGTTAATGTAACGAAATAATGCCCTTATTCGAACAGCTCGATATCTACACTTTAAAACATAACAAACATAATAACTACTTACAACGGCAATGCCTTCAGCCATAATTTCGCCATACAAATTTTCAATACAATTTGCTCGATGGCGCAATGGTTAACGCGCCCAGTCTGCGAGTGCTGAGGTCAAGCAACTTTTGCAAAGGTCGGTCATCAGATGGGTGACCAAAAAATGTATCATCTCGAGCTCCTCGGCGCTTCGGATGGCACGTAAAGCCGTTGGTCCCGGCTGCATTAGCAGTCGTTAACAACCGCCAATCCGCACTGGGCCCGCGTGGTGGTTTATGGCCCGTTCTCCCTATCCATCCATAGGGAAGGCTCGTGCCCCAGCAGTGGGGACATAAAATGAGCTGATGATGATACAAATTTTCGTTTTTATTAACGTGACTGAATCGTTAATAAAACTCGCAATGAGCACCGTGTTCGTCAGTAGTTGAGTATTTCTAAGTGAATGCGCTTTCACCTTTGTCTTTGCCGTCTCTTACCATCTCGGGTGAGATGAAGGGCAAGCGCATCCCTGTTGTGGAATAAAAATATAAAACTTCTTTTGCTGTTGGTATTTAATGATGAATGGCGATTAAATCTTTGCGACCTCAAAGTGAACACAGTAAAAAGCAAAGATCTAAAAATTTCTAAATTTAAAATTAAAAACCATTTATTCAGTTTAGGCAGAGTGAACGAGAGTGCGGCTACAGTGCCGTGACATTGAATACGACGTACCAAACTATACCTATCGGCTAGGGTTGAGTCACACATAGTTATCTATCAGCAAAGTAAAAAAGGACAATAGGCACCCACCTATATACAACAAAACTCGCAATCGCGACACCCAAACCAAGAAAAATACGTGTATAGTGATTGGCAGCGCTCAGTGACATACCTACCTACTTGTTATTCTCCGTTACTACAGCAACATACGCTGCCCGATCCGCGTTTGCGGAGACAGCCCGCGTCATCGTGTACTCTTTTCCCGTGCTTTTTTCCGTATGCTAATGTAGGTGAACTACGAGCTTGTGTGCGTGTGTTCGGAGCGCTTGTATGAAGTTGCCGCACTTTCATTCACTTTGGTTTAGGCTACAAGTAGCTCTTGTGAATGTCACTATGCCATCGGTTCGTGAGTCTACTCTGGGCGGGAGATCTTGTACTGAGAAGAACCGGCAAGAAACTCGGCAAGTGTCCAGCTCTTTTCTCCCTTACAGCGTCAAAAATATTGGAATTGAAAGTAAAGTAAACATCCTATATCTGTCCCACTGCTGGGCATAGGCCTCCATCTTCAATCAAGTCATCGCTTGCCAAATGTAGGTTGGTGATCACAAACCCGTGCTATGCATCGAAGAACCCGAAACACACTTTGCCCGACCTGGGAATTGAACCCGGGACCTTCGGTTATCGTGCCGAGCGTTTAGCCACTCGGCCACCGAGGCATGAACACAGTAATGTCGTCAAATGTTCTCAGTCCTTAAGTACCTACCTATCTTCACCCAGCGGCCCCGATAGCGCCAGCTAGCTCGTGTCTGCACATCTGCCGTGCCCGTACATGCCCAATGAGATATTGGAGCGCCACGTGTTACCAGACCATTCCCACCTTGTAACGTTAGATGCCGACCATACTCAATAGCTATAGAGTTTTGAATCGATAATGGCATTGCTTAAGAGCGTGAAGGTTGCCTTTCTCGTTTGTGAACGTCGAACGATCAAAGGATCTGACTCAAATCACACTATAATATTATAAATGCGAAAGTTTGTGTGTATGTCAGTATATTTGTTCCTTGTTCACGCTGTAACGAATGGATGGATTTGGATAAAATTCAGCATACAGATAACCTGGATTAATACATAGGATAGTTTTTATCCCGATATTCCCACGGGAATCACACTATAAATATACTAACAACGACAATTTAATTTTCCAATACAAAATGATTTGTTTGTTTTGTTGTCATGGAAACCAAAGACAATTTAATCACTTGATGGAAACTGTCAAAGCGGTACGAAGTCCGCCGGGTCCACTACTATTTAATAAATATTAGTTTTGGAGTTTTAATGTCTAATCGTAATAATACTGGTAACTTGTGAAACAGAGAAATTACATTTATCGGTTGCTAATCGTGTTTACTTTTGCCACCAAGAACAGAGAGGCATACGGTTATCACAATCCGCATATCAACGCCGGCATAGCATTGTAGGTTATGGTTTAAAATCCCCATGCCTGAGCATAGCAGCAAGATGTTTGAACGATAATGAATGCTATGAGTGATCAAGCATGCTATTGAATCCTTTTCTAAGCTTGCTTATTAACATGGACCATGTCCTAACATGCGAATGAATAGACACATTTATTTATTAGCTAAAACACATATGCAACATGCCAAAACAATTATCGCAATACCACAAACGTCTCTGTGTTTAATTATAACTGTTAAAACTATCGAGCATAGCAGCAGCTAAACACTTGTGCAGCAAAAATGTGTTGCGTTTTAATCAACGTTTACTGCCCGCCCGCTTAAAATTTAATTACGAACACACAGACGAAGCTACGCCGAGTGAGTGAGCGAGTGCAGTGTTAAACATTCATAAAATAGTTGCCCCTTTAAAACGGAGCCGATAAACAAAATTAAATCCCAAATAAAACGGTGTCCGCGTTTTTATTGCTCTGTAAAACTGCTTTCTCGTGTCACAGGCTAATCACGCTCCAGTATGGACACTGGTTTCTTATTTATTTCGGTGTTCACGAAATCAAAACTTTTAAGAAAGCTTTCATGTATCTATAAAAAGTTTAGAACCAAGTTGAACTGACTATTGGCGATTGCGAAAGAAAACAAGAAAGATTGTAGGTTTCTCAACTACCATAAATATGTTTGTTTTTAAAGATATCATTAATTGTTCAATGTTTTGATAATAATATTTGTTTGAACAGAATAACATACATTTTAAAAGATATACATACTCTCCCTTCTGCCTTCTCCCAAAAAGGGGTAGTTTGGTCTACCCTTTTTTGGGAGAAGGCCTTTTTTACCCCTACTACCAAAATCATCAATTTTGAGTATACTCGCCATGAGTGACCCGACGCTGCATTTAGCATAAACAAAGAAGGGTTCGGAGGTGGAATGCTAACATCAGTGCTAATAATAAATAATAATAAATCATTTATTTCAGGCAACACAATGTATAAGATGGTAAAAACACAAAGGGGCCCATATAATAAATACCTTACAGATTAACATACATACAATATAAAACAATTTTTGTTAGTAGATATATAACTTATAACTATGTTAGTATATTAAGCACTAGCTTGTGCTGTTCCGGTGGTGTTGACCGGTAATCTTCCGCGGAAACGCCGGTACACCACTCCCTTCGGCCAGAAGTCTTCCCTCATAAAGGTGTCGAGCAGCTTGGTTGTTGGGACTCGCGCCACAAATGCCTTAAAGCTGACATTGTGTCGCGACTCCAGCGGCTCCACCCTCACAAAGAAATTAGTCTTCGTCTTGATGTACTCTATCACAGCTAACCGATCATCTGATGTGCGAGTACCTTGGAACCCTTATCCCTTATTCGGCACTTACGATTACGACGTGCACGGAAAGTTATTACATTCTTTTCACGTCCCAGACCTGTATGTGATTTTAAAAGACGCTTGCATTTTGACGCTCTCCGTTGTTAGTACATAGTATAGAGGACTAAATAATACTTACAAACCCGAGAGCTATACTAAGACAAATGTCTTGTTAACCAAAACACTAACGTAGAAGGTAACTGCGGTAAAGTTAGTCTGTGGCATTGTTCGTGTCCCCTAAAACTAAGACACATTGCTTTTACTGCGGGCTCTTGGACGGTTCCGGGGCTCCACGACCGGCTAGATGTTTAGAAACAGGTTAGAACGTAATAAACTTTAACGTTAATTGCCGATACTGTATAGGCTGGGTTGTTATCACTTATATGTGGTGTTACTGTGCTATAAACTAAATTATATTGCGAGTGGGTAAGCGTTTAGTTTTATAAGTGTATTAGCATATTATTATACAATACAATATAAACACAATAAAACACAAGCGTGCCTACTCTCCGCCAAAAGGAGTCCATTCCATCTGACTCCTACTTTCCGAGTACGTCCGTCCCAATCAAGGGCACCCTTGAGCTGTTAGGCATGGTGTTGACTGCAACTCTCAACTTCGGCTCAACCATCGAGTCCAAAGCTAATACTGCAGCAAAAAAGTTAGGCATCCTGAACAAGGTGCGGCAGTATTTCACACCAGAGCAGATCTTAGCCTGTACAAGGCTCAAGTCCGATCGTGCATGGAATCCTGCAGTCACCATTGGGACGATCTGCCAAATACCAGTTTGCCGCACTCGACTCGGTGAAACGCAGAGCTATAAGGCTCATCGGTGATGACGCGCTTGTCGAGGCCAAGCTTACCAGCCTCGCACACCGGCGTCGTGACACCTGCCTGTGTGTCTTTTACCGACTTTACTACGGAGAGTATGCCGGGGAGCTATCGAACTCATACCACTATCGCCCTTTCACCACCGAACCTCCAGACGCCTACGTCTGGAGGTTCGCAGGTAGGTGGGGATGATATGCTGCAGTACCTAGTACTGCAGCATATCATCCCCACCTAGTAGAAGTTCTACTTTGTCGCACTAAGCGCTTCATGTCATCATTTTTACTGCGCACTGACAAGGAGTGGAATTCTCTGCCATCGTCTGTGTTCCCAAAAACGTATAACCTGAATGCCTTCAAGGCGAGAGAGTTAATAGGCATCTTCTGGGGTAGCTCGCTCAACCGCAGACCTCATCTACGCTTACCATCAGGCGATCGAGGTCAAGAGCTGTCTTATAAGGCATCAAAAAAAATATTTTACTAAAAAGTTTATCATTTATCAGTGTTTTAGATTCGGTACATCTTAAACAATGGTCCTTCGAGCCGGATAATGGTTGTCCAGATCACTATTCCATAAGGACCAGAAGCACATGGATATGTTATATAATAGAATATCATTTATTTGCATTTGGTACACTGGAGGTTTTATAATATTAAAAGTTCTGCCTATTCAACCATTAACAATAGCATGCAAATATTATATTAAATTAAAATAAAAATAAAAAATATTATATAATAGCTAATAGTGATGTCAAAAGTATAATTATGTTTGTACAAAGACAGATAGATAAGCACTTTAATGTTTTGCGATGTAATGTGTCCTTCTATGATTGTCATTGGCATTGTCCAATTTTCTGACCCTGTAAATGAAAGAAACGTCCTAATCTTCGAACGAATCTCCTATTCTTCATAGTAATATGGTAATACGGTCTCTCGCTGTAGATTTACTTACAAACCGATGGCGTAGGGAAAATAAGCGGCGAAATATAGCAAAAAATTTATAAAAAAATGTATTACATGGATAAAATAGCACGACAACTATAATCTCTTTTCTAGGGTTACTTAAAACCAGACTCATAAATAACTATTTCAAGGTAACATACTTAAAGTTTTACCTGTACATAATCGTACAAAATACATTGTTTCTCCGTGACTTTTGTCGCCGCTTGCTACCACTAGCGCCATTTATGATGGATGTGGTCTGGGAAGCCAGTTGCTACTACTAGCGCCATCTTGCACGTGGACGGGGAAGCCACAACGTAAGAAACCTGTCATCGTTGTAAGAAGCCACACTGCTATTGAACCGACAACCGTAATGCACGCAATTACTGTACTTCAAATTTAATTAAGCAAATTAACTACCGGTAAAATCAAACATTAAACGATTCATTGGAGTACCGAAGCCCCCGTTCCTGACTACCTTTTAACAATATATGTCTAAGGCGTGTCAACCTACATCAAAAATATTGTCATTTTATAGCCAAGCGGCGTTACTTCTGAACAGAGTATTATATTGACCACAGCTCCTGCTATTTTAAATTGTCTTGTATTTGAAAAGCTACGAAATTATTCTGGTGGTAGATACACCACAACGTTACTTATTACTGATGGATTCAGGCACATTGTAGCTGACCGTACTAAGGAAGCTACGTCTCGTGGTTCGCGCACAAGTGAGATAAGAAACTGAACAAAACGAGGCCGTCGACCGGCGCTCTTGCGGCTGGTGATTCAGCAATCCGCATTAGCACTGCTAGGGCTGGCGGCTGCCCGTCGTGACTCCATTTCAAATAAAATATTGAATAAAAGCGAATTTATTTAATGGCACATCAAGTTCAGAAATTTCGCAATACTTAAAACGAATATATTGAGGTACCGAATTGGCACCACGATCCTGCTCTTCCTTAGACACCAAAACAAATTTTACATATTTTTTCAGTGCTTTAGATATAGTCTAAAAAACAAAGAGGGTCGACGTCACGAACTAAGGGTTGATTGGCAATACAAACTACTAATTGCTTCTCCCTGTTCCTCGATATCAAACGCGACCCATATTGTCGATCAAAAACTTAATATGTTAATTCAGATTCAAAAGATTTCTTAAAACCACACTCTTGATAAAAAATGCCAACATTGAAATAAAACACTTCTATTTTACTTTTTAGTTTCGAACCCTTTTTACATGGGCATATAGACTAAATAAACATGTGTAGATTCTTGACCATTTTTTTGTATTATATAAGATATCAGTTACTTTTATAAGCTAGTTATAATACATTCCTGACAATAAATATCGACATTGCTTGGGATATTTCCAATATTCTATACGAAATTCAATATTAGCAGTGATAAGACAATTCAGTATTCTTAGTAGGTCGTGGCAGCCCTACCGCGCTCAGGGTGTGTACGAGCGTAACCTAGTGTACCTACACGCCTCTAGTTGCCAATCTCGTGCGACGGGAGCGAAGATTTATGTTCCACTTAGAAAATCTCGTATTATGCCCCGGCGTAATGGATCAAATAGATTTTTATTTTACGTGCGCGATGAGATCTTGTGAGATTATCCGCTATGCGCGATTAAATTTGACGTCTATTTCGATGAACTGATTAGGTTTATTGCTTTGTTCTTGATTTGAGATGAAGCACTTCACGTGGAATCGTCTTAAAGGTACTTCTAATACAAAAAGATAGCCAGTGCTCCAGTAGTATTCCGGGTGATGTGCGATCCACCTCATCATCAGGCGAGATTAAGGCCAACTGCTTTTCCGTAAGAAATTTAAAAGAAAATGTTGTTAATTAGTTAATAACTAGAGATAGTAGTAACACTTGTATATTATTTGAGTAAGTTATTCTTACTTTTGTTAATTTATTGTTACAGAGTATATCTCTTGGTCTGGCTATACCATTAACAACAACAATAAATGTTAGTGGTGTTGCTCTGTTCCGGCATTTAGAGATAAGATAGACAGTTAAGGATGCCAGATGGATGGCGTTTCTACCTTTCAGCCTTCTTTTGGCAACGCAAGTGCTTACTTGTTTTAAAAAGGAGAAAAGACACTCTTTTTTTTGAGCTAGTGTTTACTGTTATCCTCAGAAAGCCAGCGTCATCAACAGTCAACAAGTCAACAGCGCCACAGGGGCGGCGAGCAACTAAAAGGGTTCCTCAATCCATGTAGTTGAAACTACGGCAATTGGTTTCTAGAGAGAATGACATTACAAAAGCATGTCACTGTTTCCTACTCTACTAGAGGTTCGGTTCAGATCGGAAGCGGAACAGCCCGAGGGCGCCTTTAAAGCTGGGTCCTCGGCTCGGGTTGACCGGTAAACTACTACGTGCTGGCCGGCTGACACGAAACTTCAGAAGATATAAAGCTTACAAAAAGATTAATTGGACTGAGTCTAGACCCATTTACACAACTAACCCCACCAACAGAAGCTAAAAAAGGATCACATATTTATATTTATATTTAGGACTCTTGGGATTGGCTTATCCGAAACCAGAGGACTTCAGGCTCTTCGCTCTTAAAGACGTTGCCAAACTTATGGCATCTATCTTTGCAGAGAAAGGAGAGTGAAAGAATGAAGAGTGAAACCTCAGCAGGCTCCAATAAGATAAGATAAGGTAAGATAAGATCACATAACACAGTTGTCGAATAGGCAGACAATGTCGCGAGCAGTGCATTAGCTCATAATATTCGTGAGAACACGTCATATAAATCAGCTGCCCCTAATCCCCGGGTCCGGAAACACTCGAGTGTCTTCGTCATCTGTCGGCTTGAACAGCTGTTCACCATCTATGTCCGACGAACAACCAGCAAGTATTACAATAAGTATTACCTCAAAGTGTTTGTGTGGTTAATAAATGATTGTGTTTCTTCTTTCTTTTCTTTTCTATGTGCGTTACAAATAAACAAAGAATAAGGTCTAAATAGTTATTACGTGTTTTGTCTCTTTTACTCTAATTTGAAATGACGTTTACATGACAGAAACAAAAACGGAATAACTATGCGGGCCTTATTCTTTGTTTATTTGTAAGGGTAAAATGTTTAGTTTGTAATTGTTTTGCAAATTATGACCAGACACGTGACACATGTAAAAACTTAATAGGCCTTACTAATACCTTACTAATACGAGTATAAGCTTGGAATCAAAGAGATTTAATATAGTAATAAGTACTTAAATGTCTTTGCTTGGAATAGATATTTCGTGTTTTGTTCCCTGTGTAATATTATTAATTGCAAAACTATCTCCTACCTGTACATAACGATAGTGACCAAATATTAACATCATATTATAGACAAATTTTAATGAATATTCTTGCAATAAGTGTTTTCACACAAAATTGACAATTGTAAAATAGCATGACTCCATATAAATGTCTTCTTTATTTTATTTTAACGCTTTAAGCCTCTTACTCGGAGCACATAGTTCGAAGCTATATATACACCGAATTGTAAGCTGTCTTATCTAGTAAATGTTTTTCAAATATTGTGGTAGCTGTGTCGCTTCGGTAACTCGAAACCTAATTAATTCAGACGGGCGGGCCTACAGAAAACATAAGATAACGTAAGTTAACGTGTAAGCAACATAGCGTGTGACCTCAAACTCATTCATCAATTCTTCGAAAGTGGCGAAGTTCCATTACTTGCGCGAGTTCGAAAACATCAACTTTGCAATGAATACTAATACTTATTCAAATTCCTTTCAGTAGTAGGCTCTGTTCTGAAACTTTTAATGTATTCTGTCTAAACAGCAATTAAAATTCTAGATTTCACTCCAAAGCACTACGCAAAGTATTTTGAGAGACTATTACCATATTAATTGCTCCGTTTTACTTGTAATCCGATTGTGTAAAAGAAATGAAAGAGCTTTTTTTGAGAGAGATATCTAATCGTTTATACTCATTTTGCATGGAAGGGAAACAACTAGCTAATCTATTTTACTTTTTATTTTTAAGTGCCAATTGCTGCATTGAAGCTGAATTAAATATTTATAAAATACAGTGAACAAAAAAATGGCACTCTGCCTGTATGCGCCGAGCCCTGCTGCACGCACGGGAGGAGGCGCGCGGGGGCCGCGGCACGATAGTTCGCGACACCACCGCTAGGAGACGGCGCCCGCGCCGGCCGGCGGCGGCGCTCGCCGCTTCATTCAACCAGGCTGTCACCGCGTGAAACGCATGTCCCTCGCCAACGCCCATCCGCCATAGTTTTAACGTAATTTTTTATTATTAATGTAACGTGTAAATCGCGCATTACAAGTCTATTGTTACTATTTATTGTTTTAATTATTGGTCCATTTGGAACACTGCCGCTAAAAAGCAGTCAAAAATCAAAGAGCAGTGAAAAAAATCATTGCTTACGTCAGCCTTCCCGGTAACATATTGGTCAGTGCAGCCGCCGGATTGCGGAAGACCCAGGTTCGATTCCTGGCTGGGTCGGGTAGGCATTTAATTTTTTCACTGTATTTTATAAATATTTGCTAATCTATTCGAAATTAATATGACATCTTCATATTTATTTATCAGCAGATGCTTTATCATCATCATCATCAGCTCATTTTATGTCCCCGCTGCTGGGGCACGAGCCTTCCCTATGGATTGATAGGAAGAACGGGATATAAACTACCACGCAGGCCCAGTGCGGATTAGTGGTTGCTAACGAATGCTAATGCAGCCGGGACCAAGAGTTCAATGATACATTTTTAGTCACCCATCCAACGACCGAACTTTGCAAAAGTTGCCAAAGAAACCGGGCGCGTTAACCACTACGCCATCGAACTCCTCAGCAGATGCTTATTACACTCAAAACATTTATAAAGCGTGCAGTAACCTTATTACAGTTTAACTTTTAATTCAAAATATAACACTTTTAAAATTAAGGCCCAGATATGGTTTATTTTTTATGTCAGTGTGAATTTTAATTACCTTTCGCAGAACCACGTGAAAATTAGCAATTTGCTTTGCTGTCTGCACGCCCAAATTAAAACTGTGTCAGTATTAATAAACCTCTGAAAAGGGTTCGTGCTCATAAATAAGAGACAGTATTTCCACATATACCTTTTTGGAAATTAATCAATAAGATATAAATCTGATCGCTCGTCCATTCGCCGTTAAATCGACTAATATTTTATTGGGCGTCAAAGCTTTGGATGATCTCCAAAAAAGCGAAATAGAAGGGTTCATAAAACGGTTCACGTTTCGACAATTTGCAAATGGCGGCGGCCCGCTGACCCTACAGCTATTTATTATCCGGCACGGGGTGGGTTACGAGACGTCGATATTTTCGGATATCACCTCCTAGTGATGTACCTACCTTTTTATCCGTATGAGTATGTATACATCCGCATTATTTTAATATATCATGCTGTCATAATGTTCAAACTTTTGTAATATAACACAGATGTCAGATATTTATTGAAAATGATAAAGAAAATATCTCTGCAATTACATAAATTGTCTGCTTAAATTAGTAAACGAATGAAGGATTTAATAATTAATCCATCATGTCAATGACAAATAAGTGAAAGCAAATTGATTTTAAAGGATTTTTAAGTTAAGTTATTACATTGTTAAAATAAAAGGTTCATAGTTATTTTTATAGAAAACTGTCACAAACATACCAAATTCACTTGCCAGTTCGTGAAACCACACTGCCCACACCACCACATCTCTAGAAAGCTTTGATTTGGGTTGGTTATTAATATACAACGTACAACTCCAGCAATAATTTGTCAATTAAATGGATATCGGTTGTTGATATACGTCATTCAAAACGAGCCTTGACAAACCTACCACGCTCTGTAACCTTCATTAAGGCTAACTCATTAAACTTTGATGGTTGATTTTTGATTTTAATATGTAAAGGCTTAACATTTCTTAATACATAGCATTAAACACCACTACGCCATCAGAATGTAATACATAAAAGAAAAAGAATACGATCGAACGAAATAAACTCCATCACAATTTGTCAATGCCATGTCAACTTGTTTAGTTTGTTAAGAAGGTTGAATTTATAGGGTTTCCAGCGATTACTGGTAAAAGAAAAAATTTGAATACAAACAAAGTGTTTTATAAGCATGAGAGATCCGTGAAATAACTACAGACAATTAATATATAGTAGCCCGGGTTTGTCAACCAACCAGCCCGTATTTGGCAAGCGTGGTGAGTAAGCAATTGAAGCGACTTGATGTCAATGGTGGAGAAGTAGTACTGGGACAGTATACTGTGTACTTTACTATTGGTATACTTATCTGCAATACAGTACCTATATGTAAAACTTACCCTACCAGTTGGTTACTTACTAAGATTGCCGAGAAGAAAAATCATAATACAAAATTCAAAATCATTTATTCAGTTTAGGCTACAAATAGCTCTTATGAACGTCATTATGCCATCGGTTCGTAAGTCTATCTACTCTGAGCGGGAGATCTTGTACCGAGAAGAACCGGCAAGAAACTCAGCAAGTGTCAAGCTCTTTTCTCCCTTATAGCGTCATAAATATTGGAAAATGCCCTATCGTAATTGGACACTTTCCATCACAAATAAAAACACAAAATATAAAAAAAACACAAAAAAAATAAAATATAATAAACAAAATATTTAAGTTTGCAAAAACATCATTTACCAGTTTAATTTTTTACAATGTCATACAGTACTAGTAAAAGTCAAAACCTAAAAACGCAGGAGCAGACCAACCCCCACAGGCGGCACCCGTTCACGAGTATGACATTATGAATCAGCCATCGCTTCACTCAACCATATTTTAGGGAATGTAACGTCTTAACCGTATACTCCTTAAACCAATCCCCACGACCCGGTCAACTCGAGCCGAGGTTTTAGCCTTTAAAGGCACCCTCGGATTGTTCCGCTCCCGATCTGACCGAACCCCTCGGAGAATCTAGTTGTTTTTTTTTATTCCCTTCTTCCTCCAACATAATCGGAGATCTTAGTATTACCACATCTTTCATGCCAGTTCTCTCTATTATTCTTCTCACACATCTATTCAACATACTACTTATTCATCCGTCAGGCTTTCATTCAAAGCAGTGGGTGGTCTGCTTTTAATTTTACTAAAATCTAACTAGCTTCATTAATGTTTGCTTTTTATATGGTACTTAGGGTAATTAAGTTTTTCAGCAGGATTTTTTAATATTGAAATATGGAAGGCATTCATATTTTCACAGTGTAATTACTTATGTTTAACTTGATACTATTTTACATTTTTCCATTCATCTGGGTAACTTATTTTACTAAACATATTATTATATTTTCTTAACATAATTCTTATTTCTAAGGACGGAAAATCAAGTTGGGAACACTCCGTTCCCAACTAGATTCTCCATTCATAGACAATAGACAAGCACTAGTACCTCTGGAAAACCTCTGACGGCTCTTCGTTTCACACGGCTTGAGGAACCTTTTAATGAAGAACCCTTTAAGTTTCTCGCGGCCCCTAAAATGTCTGGTGACGCCGAAAAGGCCGCCTAATTCAATCAGTAAGTAATCCTTAAACCAAGTTTATTGTATCTAATGATATAGTCCAAAAATTTTATTAGTGTCGTGGTTTTAATATTTATGTAAGCAATAATAATTATGGCAAACGTTAGTTTAAATCAGTCATGCGTATTCCAAGTATGCTCCGAGCAAGACATTTATATAAATGCTTACGTACTCGTAGTCTATCGGTGTCCGACTACGACGTAGCCCATTGTCTACTAGCTACGAGCTCCGTAGCGCAAGGAGCGTTGAAAGAGTAGTAGCGAGCGAATTCTGTGAATCTGCTACAGTTTCCCTGCAGATACGTTTGCACTTTATAATAATATCCTTTGGAGTGTGTTAACACGTATATTACTGTAGTTTAAATAAATGTAATGTAACACCTTTATACACTTAGTTAGCAATAAAGATTTTGATTTTGATTTTGACAGTATTATCTATTTGTACTTAAAAACCTCAGGTCTTATATTTTGAGTTTTAGTATATAAATATAAAAATAAAATCATACACAATAAATGAAGTGGCAGTGGTCTAGTCTTATAGATCGGGGAAAACTTGCTCTGGAGTAGAGACCTCGACTCTATTAACGTAGTGTATGACGATGCCCTCGGGCGATGTGGAGAGATGATAATATGTGCAAAATGGTTGGCAGTAGTGTGATGAGAGAAGCCTATGTCCAGCAGTGGGCTGGTACGGTCTGATTATGATCGTGAAGATGATACAGAAAATTACCGCATAACTCATACTGACAAAAAAAATTGTTTATGATGATAAAATAATCACATATCGACATAGCTCTAAGAATTAGTAAGTTGAAGTGGCAGTGGGCCGGCCATATCCGGCGAAGAACCGCTGGGGTAAACGTGTTCTTGAGTGGAGACCACGACTCGGTAAACGTAGTATAGGACGCCCTCCGGCCAGGTGGGATGATGACCTGCGAAAGACTGCAGGCAGATGCTGGATGCGTCAAGCTGAGGACAGGGCGCTGTGGCGCTCATTAGGGGAGGCTTATTTCCAGCAGTGGACTAAGATAGGCCGATGATGATGATGATGTTGAAAAAATATTGATAAAAAAATAATATACGACTGTATTACTTATTACTAAATAGCAAATGTGCGTTGGTAGAGCTGACTTTATGAATCCCTCCCTTTCTCCTGTCCGTCGCCCAAACCAAGCAGACAAAGACGCGTTGCCAAGCGTTTCTATTGTGTCTCAGTTTGGTTTCCGGCAAACCCATTCTTTTATTTGGAGCATCGTTAGCCGTAACAACGGCTAGATAACAATTAACTTAACAGTCTTTTTAATTTTGTTTAATGTAGGGCATGTATTTTGTCACGTGTGCGGTAGTTTGAGATGCAACGTGACTTATATGTCCAGTCGACTATACTGGTTTGATGTATCTATAGGTATTTTTCGTTCGACTCCCACATCTTGCCACTTCAATGTATTAATCTGCATTAACGAAACATTTTTGTAAAAGTTAGCTTTCAATGAATTAAAAGATGCTATTTTGTCTGCATTATACAAGCGTATCAATAGTGTAGTGCATAATTTTGACATTAAGGTCTAGAGATAATTAAAAAAATCAGGCCGACGATAATGACCATTTAAAATAGCAGATTCGAATAGCCTGTCTTTTAATCAAATGTTTACTTTAGCTTATCTTATCTTAGTGGTCTTGCTGAGGTTTTCCTCTCCCAGTAACACGTCGACCCATCGGGATCTTTTGTGCAACCTCATCCTTTCACTCATCTCCCTCTGTAAAAATAGATGCTATAAGCTTAGCAATGTCTTTAAGAGTGAAGAGCCTGAAGTATTCAGGTATCGGATATGCCGATTCCAGGGGTCCCATTATTTTCATAGTCAGAGAGTCATAGTCGCACAGCAGGTGCTGCATTAACTCCGTTTCCCCTTCCCGTGTCCTACACAAACTAGCAAGCATAATGGCAACGTTGGTATTATCATCATCATCATCAGCCCATACTAGTCCACTGCTGGACATAGGGCTCTCCAAGTGCACGCCACCGAGTACGATCCGCGGCTACTCTCATCCAGCTCTTGTCAGCCTCTTTGCGAAGATCGTCGTTCCACCTAGTCTGAGGGCGTTAATCACAGGTATTAAAGGTAGGTTGGCCTAGATAATAGTAATACCTACATTTTTATAACGCTATACAGAGTTACTATAACTATTGTTTTCTAAAGTTTACGCAAACGCTACACATAGAAATGAAACAACTTTTACGGATCTACCTGCGTTTATTTTACACATTACTTATTTAATATTTATCCTGACGTTTCAAACCCTTTGCAGGGTCCGTGGTCACAGGGAGACTGAGGTGTTGGTCGTCTCATAATTAGTTGGTAGCTTGTATACCCTCATTTAAATTTAATCAGGTGCGTTCCGTTTTACGCAGAAAGAGCTTACAGTATCTTTTGGTCTGGCAGTATGGTGTTGGGGCTGGGATTCAATATTTTGTATGATGGGATCCCAGGCTGGTGGTAGATTCCAACTATCTTCTCTATTGAAATTAGGATGTTTTTTAATTTCAATAGCCTCGCGTATCATCCTAGGGATGAATCATTGTTCTCTAGTGAGTATTTGTGGTTTATCACCACGGACCCTGCAAAGGGTTCGAAACGTCAGGATAAACATTAAATAAGAAATGTGTAAAATAAACGCGAGTAGATCCGTAAAAGTTGTTTCATTACTATAACTAGTTTATTATAAAACATTATCATTTCGTTGTAAATGTTTTCTTTAGAGAATTAACCCATCGTTGGCTGAGCGCTTGCATGTAAGCGCCAAACAATTAAAATTCTATTGTGTCTGGTATTAACACCAACGATGGGTTAAACACTTTATTCCGCGTGACGTGTGGTAATTATTATTAAGCGAGGCATGCACCACAACTCGCTCATTGCAATTAACGATAATCAATATGAGGTGAAGAACTGTCACATCAGATACGATTACGTGGTGGGTTGGTTATTTTACGGATTTTATTACGAATGCAATCACAATTTTCACAGCTTAAAAGAAGCTAATTCAATTTTTAGCCAACATAGATCCAAACGAAAGATGCAAGCGGTTTTAAAAAAAAAATTACCCCTTCCTTGCATCTATATCTCAGAAATTTGTAAATTCATACGTAAACATCCAGACTACTTTACAAAGCGACGAGACAACCCATCACGGTACGCATCACGACATGTCCACAAATCGATGATACCAGTAAAAAAGCTTAAAATAAACTCCTCCAGCCCTCTCTTAAGGCGACGCGTTGGTTGGAAATTTACGTGGCGGGGATCTTGATTTTTCCCAACAATTACAAAACATATGAAAATGATATTTGATGACATGATTTTTCAATTAATCGATTCATTTTGCTAGTTGTAGAAACACTATTTGTCAACTTTTATAACAGAGAAAAAAATATCAATGTAACCTCTTTTAAAACATACATTTGCATTTTACAGGCAAACCAGACCGATTTAAGCATCTAAATTTTCTTAGTAGATTAGTCTTAACACACACTTCAATATGCTAGTTCATTTTTTTAAACTTATTTGTAGTTTAAATGGTAAAGAAAAAAAACAGTTTTTCTTATGGTACGGGGCGCATAGGTACGCTCCGTATTAGATTAATTGTTTAGCGATGCGTCGCCTTAATATCAATAAAATTATTTAATAAGTTGCCAAAAGAGTTAAGTAGCTGATGAATAAAGTGACAATGTGTTCATTAAAAAGTTTAAAAAAACTGCTTTTAGGGAAATGTTATTATAGTGTTCCAGAATTTATACAAGATAAAGAACTGAAATTTAAAAATATTTTTTTTTGTAAAAGAGTAAGTCGTCCTCTCAATATATTATAATTGATGTGCCCTTTTCAGGATCTACAATGTACTTAATGTAATTTTACTTACCATCTTCTTATCATTGTGGAATGCAATAAATTATTGAGTACTACCTGTCCCGGCAGACCTTGTTCTGCCCTATTTCTCTAAAACAAAGTTACATTGATTTTGTTATGTTAATAGCTGCCCCAACAGATTTCGTTCCGTCAAAAGTTTTTGGCCTGTCGCAGTCTAATAGAAATAAATTAACATTGAAAGACTTTAGTGATGATATTTTGATTGTAATGCCATATGGTACACGATATTTTTTGTTTGATTACTGGGTGCGTAAATAAATAAATGTGACCTCTAATCTACTTGAAGGCATACCAAAGATAATCCTAACACGCCTTTGTTTTGTTTTGATTGACGTCAAATGTTTGACAGCTGGGGACAGGAAAAGAAAATTGTTGTATTTACTATTTTCCTCGATTTTTTACGTTTTTTCTCTCCATACGAACCTTCTTGAGACTTCTTCAAACATAACAAAAAAGAAATCAGCCAAATCGGTTCAGCCGTTCTCGAGTTTTGCGATTAGCAACACATTCATCGATTCATTTTTATTTATACATATAGATTGAGTATTGGGTTTGATAGACAAGCCTTATTCAATTGCATAATATTGTTGACTGTAACATTCTTCGAGGAGCTCGATGGCGCAATTGTTAACTTCGCAAAAGCCGAGCATCGGATTGGTAACCAAAAATTTATCATCTCGAGCTTCCACCGTGCTTCGGAAGGCACGCAGAGCCGTTGGTCCCAGCTGCATTAATAGTCGCTAACAACCACCAATCTGCTCTGGGCCCGCGTGGTGGTTTCTGGCCATCCATCCATAGGATGAGCACGTGCCCAGCAGTGGGACATAAAATAAGCTGGTGATGATGTGATGTGATTATCACATTTACTAGGTCATGAATATTAATAAAAAAAATTAATAAAAATAAAAATAATTTTTTTCACAACATTAGATACAAAATAAATTGCCAGAACTAACTCAGGAAACTTATAACCAAGCTTGTAGTGAAAGGTTCTGCTCTTCCCAAGATACAATAACTAGGTTTAAGATACAAAGAGTAAGTACAGTTGTAAATAAACTATTTTACTTAAGGCTAATTAATTAAAGTGAAAACTGTGTGTGTGTTCATATGCGTGTGTGCGTGTGTGTGTGTGTGTGTGTGCGTGTGTGTGTGTGTGTGTGTGTGTGTTAATATTAAATTAAAATTGATTCTATGTTAAGTATTTGTTATCTAATGCTAAACAAACTACCCCTACTTTAATAACACACAGAAATATTTACCTTAGCCCAAATAAAATATTTGTAACAACACAATTGCAAGTATGAAATTGTATTATCGAGAAGCAGCCGCCAGCTCCGCATTGTTCATATCTGATACGATCAGGCTCCTATACGATGATGCAGATGCAGGGAAACGGTCGAATATGTTTGCGTCAGATCAAATGGGGATAGCCGTTTATCGCGCTCGCACTGGCACGGCTAGGGCGGCGACAAACTAAACATTTCACCAAAAACATTGGTACCTAAAATATTTTATTTATTTGGTCCATTATTGCTTGATTTTCATCTCAAACGACGGTTGGTGACAAAACGCAGAATAATAAAGCATACTCTATAGAATTATATTATGTTTAGCTTCATATTTTAATGTATATGATAGAATAAGCAATCGCTGAGCACGACTACAATCGGAGTGCAAATTTTACTGTTTTTTTTTGTTTATTTATGAAATGTGGTTTGAATTCTGTTGTCATGCCTAATATATAAATAAATAAAAAAATAAAAAACTCCAAAACCGGAAAAGCAGTTTAAATGGTCATAATTTTAAAATCCTTTTTGAACTACGATCATATATTGTGCATAAAGTATTTTTTTTTTTAAACACGTTGATTCTATATCATGATATAAACAAGTTATGTAATCCAGACCACGAGCAGTAGTGTACCGTCAACACCACAGTACATAACGTTAACTACCAATTAGGTACATACTTCCAGCAGAACCGTATTTTTCTAACGCAATTTTATATTCAGCTGAATACAGCCTTATAAATATTCCTAAGATGTGCGCCATTATTCTGAAAGATGAAATACACGCAAATGGTTAGAGAGGGAATTCCTTCGCCTTGCTTGCTTCAGATATATTGTTATCAGCAAAAAACAATACGGATGCCCGAGAGATGTGTACACTGGTAGAGCTAGAGGCAACTGTTGCGGCCAGTATAAAACAAATCAAGCAATCCACTATTAACAAGGATAATTCTGCTCTATTAAAAAACTACTAAATAAAATGTTAGTTAGTTAGTTTAGTTCTAGTACTAAGTTTACAATGTACCGCAGATAAAATTTATTTTAAGGTAGAGCGACTCAGTTTCATCATGCAGTTACTTTCTGAACCAGTGTTCGATATGTAAGCCTAGTTCAGCACAGTTTTGTTCGCCAAAAATCCTACTAATATTATAAACGCGAAAGTTTGTAAGTATGTATGGATGTTTGTTATTCTTCCACGTAAAAACTACTGAATGGATCTGGATGAAATTCGGCATACAGATAGTTTATAACCTGGATTAACACATAGATTAGTTTTTATCCCGATATTCCCACGGGAACGGGAACCACGCGGGTGAAACCGCGAGCGGCCGCTAGTACGCAGGATGCCTTTTAAGTTGTGTCGTTTGCAAACCTCCCGCGATTATTTAAAAAAAACATATGACTTTTTCATCTTTTTGAATTTAGAATTCGAAAACAAAAGAATGTTTTTGGATTAGTCGAATAGTTTTATCGTAGCGTCTGTTCAAAGGTGACAAGTCGGTTGTAAAAATGGAAATATCAAAGGAAAACATGTGCAATAATTTTCTACAACTTTCAATGGGGATTAACGTGACTTCAGTGCTTTGAGGAGATTACTTTTGTCGTCCAAAAATCGCCATGACGCAAGAGAATGTCGACGCCGTGCGGCAGCTTATCGTCGAAGATCGTCATGTGACATACCGTGAAATAGAGGCATCCGTGGGCATTTCAGGGACTACTATCTAAAAAATCCTGCACGAAGAACTTGGCGTAAGAAAGTTGATCTCTCGTTGGATACCACATTTGCTTAGCGACGACCAAAAAACAGCCCGTGTTAGATGGTGTGGCAAAACTCTGCAGCGATTCAACCAAGGAGAGTCAAAACACGTATATGATATGGTTAGTGGTGACGAGTCTTGAATATATTTAGGCAACATCACATACATTGTTCTGATCCCAAGGTAAGTAGCTAAAGCACTCGTTTCATGGAAATCAGAAACAACGACGGTACCACAACCACCCAGACCCGACACAATATCGAAAAGTTCGTTTTCGACATTGACCCGACCGGGAATCGAACCCGGGACCTCAGAGTTAGCGCCGCCCAGAATATATGCTTACGATCCAGATTCCAAGCAGTAGTCAACTGTCTGGGTCTTCCAAGTTGAGCCAAAACCGACCAAACACATACGCTCACGGAGCACTTCAAAGAAATGATTGCCTCGTTTGTGGCAAAGGGTGGTCACGTCGTCACTTTAGTACTAGAAGATCGCAAGACGGTTAACGCTGACTGGAGGTATACCACTGTTAGTTTGCCACAAGTAATCACAGAGTTTCGAAAAATAACTCAAAACGTTGTATGATACTGCACCATGACAACGCAAGTTCGCACACCGCCCGCCAAACAAAGATGTTTTTGAGCACCCAAAATGGCGAAATTTTAGATTAGACCCTTACAGCCCTGACTTGAGCCCTAACGATATTTTTACGTTCCCCAAAATTAAGCAGTCTTCGTGGTCAACGTTTCAGCTCACCCGAAGAAGCTGTTATCGCATACAAATCGGCCATTTTGACTACCCTCACTTCGGAGTGGAATAAATGTTTTAAAAACTGGTTCGAACGCATGCAAATGTGTATTAAATATCGCGGAGGATTCTTTGAAAAACAATAAATGGTAATAATCTATTATATTGTCTATTCTTATTCCAAACGACACAACTTAAAAGGCAGCCCTCGTAACTTATATATTCATTGAAATTTTACAGGATAACAAAAGACTAACCTTATTTAAAAAAGTTACAGTTACTGGTTTGTTTCGAACAATGATGCCACTAAGCCTTTGAACCAGCATACGGCCCGCCATCGTCGGATGAAGTGCAGCCACGCGTGTAGGTTGGTAGGTAGGTCTTTATTTTTTATTTCTTTTTATTTTTAGTTTTTAATGTCTATTTAAGTATATATATTTTATTTAAGTTTGTATGTATGTGTATGAATGGTATTATTTGTACTTATTTATTTAATGTTAGCGCACTTCCTCTATCTCTTTCTTAGATCTAACCAAAGGTTGATATAACATAATAAGACCGCCGGTGCCCATATATTAGCTTTAAGTTTTTGTTTAACTGTTGTTTTCCTTTTGTTTTCATTTGTGTGTGAGCAATAAAGAATTTGTCTATCTGTCTATCTAGGTTGACGACCCTGACTCTTTAGTGCTTGTGTGCCCTGCAATTTCACTAGATTTTTTTATATAATTTATTTTGCCAACTTCTCATTAATAAATAATGAATGATAATGAATAATAATTAAAGAGTATTAAATCTAATGGAACCATTAATAATAATTTCACTAGATCTAATACTCTTTAATGGTAGTATTGCGATAAAAATTCGTGAATATCCATTCAAAACATTTAATACGCAAGTACTATCTACTGACTGTATTTGTATTTGTCCGCTTTTATATACTTCCTAATCCGCATTGCGCCATACATTTTCGATTACTACAAGTGTCCCCTAATCTCCAGAAGTACAGATAAAGCAGCAGCGGCCTCGCCTCCGGAAAAAAACGGATAAAATCAAAAGAAATAAATTATTAATACAATATTCGAGAGCGACGCAGCCCGGGGCCCGAATTAAAAATTTCATTCGATTCCAGCAAAAGTTCCAGGGAATAATTGATTTGATCCCCCGGCATTCTCAGAAACTCTGCTCCGGCAACGAGCTCGCGCAAATAGCACGGTATCACAAGAAATATTAGCGTAAATAGATTTACTCATATCGTCCTCCTCTTGTGTCGTACGATTCAAATAACCATGTTTAATAAAGTAATGAATTGAGATTTGAACGCTTACGTGCCTTACTTAAATTTAGGCTGAAAGCAAATAGTAATATCACGCAATAAAAAAACGAAGCGATTTGCTTTCAGCTTCATATTGCGAACGGTTGAGAAATGAAATGCTGAAGAGTTTTCAGAATCATACAACCTTGGGGTTTTAAGGCCTGACTGAATAGACATGCATATTGGCCTTATCTTCACTTACTAGCAGGTGAGATGGAAGTCAAACTAATATAATAAATAATAATATAGTAATAAAAGGGGCTAAGCATCTCCCCGTTCTGAAATGCTCCGATGCTACGTCGTTTTCTCGCTGCAACAGTTGTCTTCGCGCCTGGACTTCATTTGCACAGAACTGGTTTAATGGTAGAGTGTTGTCATTTGCCGAGATAATAAGCTATCGTGGTTATAACCAGCCCGTTGAAACTATTCAACACTATTTACTTTGGGTGCCTTTGGCTTTCAAAGTAAAAACAAGTAAATAGTGTTGAAAAATTTCAACGGGCTGGTTAGAACCACGATAGCTCAAATGGGAGAGCACCTGACCCGGTATGTCATAAGGGGTGCAGGTTCAAATCCTGCTCGTGGAATTTTTTTCAACATTTGTGTTTTTGTAATTTGTTCGCAACAAAATTTGCGTTAAAAATTATATAAACAAAACAAAAAGATTTTATTAAAAGAACGTTTAATCGCCCAGCAGTGGCCGGTATGAAGGCCTGCTGGTGGTGGTGAGAGTGGGACTTTATGCTTTTTGGGTAGAAAGCTGGCAACTGGCTGATGGCAACGTTCACACAATATCGTTACACCAAAACGCTGTCAAACGCAGCCTGACCGACCTTGCGACCTCTGAGAGCGTGGTCGCAACGCTTTTTATTAACTGACTTCAAAAACAGGAGTAGGTTATATAAGCCCTCTTACATTGTTTATGGCTTTATGCAAATTACAACCTTTCTTTGAAATGCCTAGAAGGTGATATTATTTAGGAGATAACTCACCTATAAGAATAAGTTTTCAAGACACGACTTTCATGTATTTTAATTGTGTTAATATACTTATATGTAGCGAAAGTATTAATACTAAGTTCGATGTTGTAACAACACCATTATTATTGTTCATGTCTGTCAAAAAAGATTTCTCCGTTTATCGTGAATGGAACGTAAAAATCCTGTTATTGACGTTATACATTCCGAATACTAAAGCAATTCATAAAGGGGACAATAATAATAGAGAGGCCAGCCTACAAATCTCAGCAAAAGCAATTTTCCTTCTGAAGCAAAGGGATTCCTCTCATATTCGAGGAAAAATTGGACGTTATTTGTTCTGTTGTAAAGTTTGATCGGCGCTAATCGTCGGGACTCCAAATAAGGGCACTCTAGTGGAGGAAAAACTTGATTTGGAAGCTTAAATTGGTGTTGACAGAGTCTTAACCGTGCCGGCTCGGCGCGTGGCGCGGGCGGGGAGACGACGCGATTCCTTTGTTTACTCTGAAGATATAATAAATGCTGAGTACGTTTAAAACAGCAGCGTCTCGTAACGTGTTATGTGTGAGAAACATAGATGCTAGATGGAATATAAAAAAGTATTTTATTGTTTGTTTCGATTTGATAACTGATGTTTTATTATTACTATTAAATTGGAGACGGTCGATACGTCGCTATAGTTAAGTAAAGTAAAATATGTTTTTGTAATTTTAGAAAGCTTTACTCCCACATATATATTTTTAAATAGTCGTGTTTCTACCACCACTTTGGAATGCAGTCATCTGTACAGCAACTAGTATTATTTTAGCCAGTGATGCGGGTCAAGCTGAAGGTCTTGGTCTTCCTAAGTAAGCTGCAGTCTTGAGTTCGTGACATAAGACAAATCGCTAGTTCCCCGCACTTGAACCGACAAATTGCACTTTTTATATTATCTTTTTCGTTTAACAAAGGAACTTAAACGAAACGAAGAAAATTAGGTTGAATGCTTCGGATAATTACACAAAGAAGGAGCCTTCTTTAAACGTAAGCCAAGCGGTTCGAATTATTTCGGAATGCTAACTAAATTAGATCTACTGTAGTGGAAAAAAATCTATAAGAATTTGTTAAATCACAAAGCTCGGGGATGTTATTATATGGAATAAAACGTTGTAGACGGATCTCGCGTTTCATTCACATATACAATAGAAACAAAAAGAGGTTCAATATTCATAAACTCGTATATATTGTTTGAGTATACCTACCTAAGGTGGACCGACGATCTAGTGAAGGTCGCAGGAAGCCGCTGGATGCGAGTAGCACAAAACCGGTCGTTGTGGAGAACCTTGAGGCCTTTGTCCAGCAGTGGGCGTCTTTTTGCTGAGATAATGATGATGATTATGATAACTACCATAGTAAATAATATATCTGTTATAAAATTTATGAAAATCTGTCGCTGCAAATAAATTAATATTATTTACTTGAATCGAAAACAGATACCTTCTATCCTACAATGTAATAATGATAATAACTTAACCCAACTTTTAAATACATGACTAAGAAAATAGGTGACAATATCTACTGCCATTGTCATTAGTACCGACATAATAACACAGTGCTCTGTGCGCCGTAAACTTTTGCACCAATTTATTAAACATCAAACAATAATTCTAGCTGATCTAATTTAAAGATCGTGGTTCCGAAGCATGTGCCGGCGTCCAGCGCCACCGAGATGCGATAAAGTAGTCGCGACACATCGCCCGCTATCCCCGATGTCGTATGTAAGTACCATTCCTAAAATGGTTTTACCACTGAGTAAGTGTCCTGAATAAACGTATACGCCCACAGGGAATTCAACCTCTTTCCCTGAAATACTATGCGGTCGGTAGTCGCGTCGCGGATAAACTCAGCTTGTATGTACAAATAGTGTTGTTCTATGTATTTTATTTTATTTTTATTTTATTTTAAATTTATTTGGTAAACTTACAGCTTATACATAAAATAAAAGTGTTTATAATTTAAATACGGCCAATTACAAGTTTCCGCTTATAACATAATACAGATTAAATTACTCAAATCTCTTCGATTTTGAATGGAAAATGGAAAATGTTGGTAAGCCTTTTTTTTACAAAAAGAAGTTATTATTAAATTTGCTTTTAAACTGGTTGAAGGATGAGTTAAACAAGTCCAGGTTCAAATCCTTATCAACACTATTATACAGTTTGGACACTCTGATGGCAAAGGAGTTGCTACGATAATTAGCTCGAGAAAGCGGTACATGCAGTATGCTAGTGTGGCGCGTTACTTTCTTAGGTGCATTAATAGTAATGAGGCTTAATAATTCAGAAGAGTCAAGTAATCTGGCAATGATCAAAGATTATGTTGCGCATACTAATTTCTTCTTATTCTT
This sequence comes from Eudonia lacustrata, assembly GCA_947562085.1. NCBI lineage: Eukaryota > Metazoa > Arthropoda > Insecta > Lepidoptera > Crambidae > Eudonia > Eudonia lacustrata. Next base: position 841,828 of record OX387317.1, on the reverse strand, counting down.
AGTAGGGCACTCTTGGCAGAGCGGTCGTGGTTATGTGTCCTAGTGAATGGCGGCTCTTGCAATGCGCCTGTTGGAAGCCTTGTGACAGCAGTCGGTCATCGTGGATTGAGTGGAGTGAGTGGCGAGTGACCACGGGATCTCATGCCTTCGACTCTGCCCTGAACTACAATACGTTTCATTGAGTCTTCTTTGAGAGTTATGTGCCCAAAGAACTTCAGTAGGTATACGTATTTGAACAAACAAATTACATGTATTCGTTTGTAATGTTTGTAGCGTTATTGTGTTCCGGCAGCTAGAGATAGCCAGTGCCTCAGTTATTGTGGATTCCAGGTGAATTGCGCTTCCACTCCACTTTCGAAACAGTTAAATCATAAATAATTAATATTTATTGCACTTTCATGTAGGTAGTAATATAGGTGTTTAAATAAAATTTTGTTCCTTACACGGACCCGGTTAGGCATAGCAACATAAACCTTTTAAGTATTATAATAAAAACATTAAACATATTAATAAAATCATTTACAGCATAATTTTATTTAAATTAAAAATTTATCATTAAGAAATAAGGATTGCTTTCAATTGGTTTTTGAATTTGAAGTTGGTTAATAATATACAAAGATTGATAATGTGTTTTGTATTCCATCGCGCTATAATTATCATCATCATCTCAGGCAAAAGACGTCCACTGCTGGACAAAGGCCTCCCCCAAGGATCTCCAGAACGACCGGTTTTTAGCTGCTCGCATCCAGCGGCTTCCCGCGACCTTCACCAGATCGTCGGTCCACCTTGTTGGAAGCCTACCCACACTGCGCTTTCCGGTACGCGGTCGCCACTCCAGGACTATCCCGCCCCAGCGGCCATCAGTCCTGCGAGCAATGTGCCCTGCCCACTGCCACTTGAGCTTAGCAACTCTTCGGGCTATGTCGGTTACCTTTGTTCTTAATTATCATAATAAAATTATATTATTACCTACAACACTGTACACTACCTTTTACATCTAGTATACTGCTTAAATCACACTGTCTAAAAAATTTACTTACTACGAATGAAAAGAAAGTTTAATTTTTTTTACACTATGGCGTTCTCAGAACGGTTCAGCAGAACTCTATTACTCGTTATAAAAGCACAGCAGCGGAACCTCATTCCGCAATAACACCGTGTAATCGGCACTAACGCCCGATTAGCACGCCCCGCCGTTTCGCCGCACACGAGCCGCAGGAGAACCGCAGTCGAACCGCAGGTGGGCCGCAGCGGCGCCGCACGCCCATCTTCCCGTGATTACCGCCCAACTAGAGCATTATACACTAATTACTATCGCACTGCGAGTACAATCGCAATGTAATTTGTGATTGACGGTTATTGCTGGTATCTTTGGTTATTATGTCACTTTGGTAAGTAGAGGTCCTCACTTTGGGGTATGCTGCTATACTTTGGTATCAGAAGGATCGTGTCGGCTATCAGTCTGGAGTGAGTATCGGGTCGTTGAAATAAAACGTTAAGTTATGCACAACAGTCAATGTATTGAAAGCTATTTTTAGACACTTTACATTACGTAATATTCAATGCGCGTGGTCGTCGCAAACGCGCGAGTAACCTAGGCGAGGATTCAGGGATGACTGGCTCAACGCTAGCCGAGAGCGATTTTGCTTACGCGCAACTATACTAAGTGTGTCACCACATCAATCCTCCCCTTTTTTAAAAAAAATTTTTATATAAAATTTTGATAATCTCTACAAGGTTATAACTCTAATATTTAAACATGCTAAAAGTCTACACAAAACATAGCGAGGCACAGCGAAACTGCTGACAGAGTGTAACGTTATCGCTGGGCGCTGTGGCTCGGCATGCTGATGCAATATACTGCTACCTATAATACCTATTTCTGTGAAGCGAAACATTGCAATTGAATTATGAATTATGAATATGAACAATTTATTTAAACTAATATGACATTATAACATTAGTATGTTGTTAATTGTTTTTAAAAAAAAAAAAAAAAAAACTTTACTTTGTTACTTACTTCTAAGTTTACTTACATTGCTTATTTATTTACTTTTTGTTGAAAAAATATTTTTACAAGGAAACATGTTGTGCATTTAAGATACTTATACTATAATAGACAAGATAACCCTGATTATCCCTTTGTTTTTTGTATACATATTAATAAATCGATAAACAATAAATTTTCATTCTATACCAATAAACTTGTTTTATTTTTACATTCGTAAACTTACTATTTTCTAATCATTAAAACATAGAAATTATTTATCTTTACAGTTTTACTCTCTTTACTTTTATCTAATTAGGTAAGTAAATTATTTTTTAAACAAACAAAACACAAAACATCGCAATTTATATTAGGTCTTTTTTGAATTTAGATTTATATTAAGTCATAATAACAAAAATATAAAATTACTTATAATAATATCGTTGTACTGTGAATTTCCTCAAATGCTTACAACTTTCACTTTAGGCAGCGTCGAGTTTGACGTCACGGGCATTGAATTCGACGTTGCTCCTTGTATACTTTGTAACGCTTGTGGTGTTACCGCTAGTACTTGTCGATGTACCCATCGCTTGCCGGTTTTGTGGCATTTCTTGTACAAAAAATATGCCATTATCATTATTAGTATGACAACAATCACTGATATCACCACATTAAACTGACTTAATTGTGCTTCAACACTTGAAGCGTTTGCACCAGATTGTGCAATCACTATCTGATCTTTATTTTGTTCTTTACTTTGATTTTTACCCATTGTTATTATCATGAGTTTCAAACGAGAAATGAACAGAAATTAAATAATAATTTATGTTTATGTATTTTATTTACTATTCCGCAAATTTTTGCCAAAGTTCGTTCACAGTTCATCGATCTAGTTTCTTTACATTAAAAACATTACAATATAAACATGTTATAACTATTTTACACCTTAAGAACTTACTAATTAAGTCGAAATCGCACTGGCGGCTTTACGATGCGGCCGCTGCGCGTAGCGCGCACAGTAGGCGTAGCGCTCGTAGGCGTAGCGCGCGTAGGCGTTTCAACCTGCGTACTATCAGAGTCCTGGGTTCGATTCCCGCTCACATGAATATTATTATTTTTATTTGATGTACAAATTAGTGTTTGATTCTCGCTACTTTCCTCACTAGTCTTAGTAACATTACTTGTAAAAACATTATTATTCGATTCATTATCGGCTAATACATAGGCTGGTTTTAAACGATCTATTGATATATGACTCTGCCTATCATTTATTTGAATTTTATATGTCTTATTTGTTCTACTTAATACTCGATAAGGTCCGTCATATGGTGGTTGTAATGACCTTCGCACCATATCGTTCCTTACAAAAACATACTGACATTCCTTCAAATCCTTATGAATAAATATTTTTCTTGAATCCTTATTAACACGATTAACAGGTTTGTAACTTTTAATTATTTGTCGCAACTTGTAAACATAACTTTCTAAATCTAAATTATCATTTTTACTTTTATCATCATAAAAATCACCGGGTAACCTAATCGTGGTTCCGTATGTTAACTCTGCTGGACTTACACCTGTATCAACCCGTTTAGCAGCACGTAACCCTAACATCACTGTTCCTAACTCGTCAATCCAAGAAGTGGAATTAAGGCGAGCCATTAAAGCTGATTTCAGGGTACGATGAAAACGTTCTATTGCTCCATTACTCTGTGGGTGATACGGACTACTTCTAATTCTGTTTATCCCTAATAATGACATTAATTGCTTAAATAAATTGCTTTCGAATTGGCGACCTTGATCACTCGTAAGTCTTTCTGGGCAACCAAATCGCACTATCCACCCATTATAAAATGCTTTTGCAACAACTTCTGCTGTAATCTCTTTCGTAGGAATTACTTCCGTCCATTTTGTATATCTATCTATTAATGTTACACAATATCTGTAACCTTCTATACTTATAGGCAAAGGACCTATTATGTCTATGTGGACATGCTGAAAACGGTCTACGGTCTGAAACTGCCCTAAGTCTGACACTGTGTGTTTCAAAACTTTTGACCTCTGGCATCGTACACATGATTTTGCCCAATTACTTATGTCTCTGTTCATACCTATCCAGAAATACCTATCGCTTACTAATTGTTTTGTTGTTCGAATACCTTGGGTGGCTTAGATTATGTACTGCGTCAAATGCTACGCGTGTAAATTCCTTTGTTAAACATGGTCTCACTTGTTTTGCTGACAACTCACACCACACCGAAGTGTCGGTCCCTGGTAATGTGATCCGTTTGAAACAAAACTTGTTATTGTTACTTGATTCTGAGAACAACTTATATAACTGTTTGTCAGTTTCCTGTGCTATAGCGAGTTCTGAATAATCTATTACTGTTGGACAGGAAATAGTTTCTATTCTGGATAAACAATCTGCCACTGTATTTTTGTTACCAGCTAAAAATTTTATGTTACTAGTAAATTCACTAATAAACATTATTTGCCTAGCTCTACGTGGTGTTTCTTTTTCACTATTTATTTTATCAAACATGTACGTAAGAGGTTTGTGGTCAGTTAAAACTACTAAATCGCGACCTTCTATCATATATCGAAAGTGAACTATTGCTAGATATATAGCTAAAAGTTCTCGATCATACGTACTATATTTCTTTTGAGCTATTGACAATCTTTTTGAAAAAAATCCTAAAGGTTTCCACGAATTATTTTCTTTCTGTTGTAGCGACGCGCCTACACTGCTATTACTTGAGTCGGTCATTAAAATTAAAGGACTATTTGCAGAAGGATGGGACAACATAACTGCATTTTCTAAACTTACCTTAGACAGGTTAAATTCTTCTATAGCTTTTTGCGACCATTCTATTTTTGTCTTATCTTTACGTTTGGACTTGTGTAGATATTTGTTCATTTCAGCTTGTTGATCAGCAGCGTGCGGAATATGAGATCTGTAGAAGTTTAACATACCCAAATATCTGCGCAACTCCTCTACGGTGGTTGGCTGTGGGAAATCTGTTATGGCCTTGACTTTATTTTTTAAAGGTTTAATACCGTCTTTTGTTACCTCATAACCCAAAAATTCTAATTTTTTTTGTCCGAAACAACACTTTGAAATATTAATTGTTATACCAAATTCGTTAAATCTCTTAAAAACTTCATCTAAATGATGTCTATGACTGATGACGTCATCGCTGGCGATTATTACGTCATCGATATATCCGAATATATAGTCGAGACCTGCCAATACACTATTGTCCATGAATCTTTGAAAAGTTTGTGCACTATTCCTAAGACCAAACGGCATTTTTGTAAATTCATATAATCCAAACGGTGTGATTACTGCAGTCTTCTCTATGTCAGATTCGGATACTGGGATGCAATTAAAAGCTCTAATAACGTCAAGACGTGTAAATATATTTTTATTTGCAAGTACATAAGTAAAATTTTGTAAACGTGGAACTGGATACCTATCGGGTTTCGTTACAGAGTTTAACTTTCTATAATCACCACACGGTCTTATGTTGCCTTCATTTTTCGGAACTATATGTAAAGGACTAGCCCAAGCGCTTTTACTAGGCCGGCAAATGCCTAATTCCTGCATGATCTGAAATTCCTTTTTTGCTTTAATATACCTATCGGGCGGTAACGGTCTAGCCCGAGCAAACACTGGCGGTCCAGTTGTCTCAATTTGATGAAAAACATTATGTTTACAACTTTCTTTATACGAAAAAGGCTTAGTTATGTCAGGATATTTTTGCAATAAATCAAAAAATGGATGTGAGTTATCTACTGTCTTTAAAGTTGGTTCCGTAGCATTCGAAACTGATGCTATTACATTCAAATTCGTAATTTGATCGATTAATCTGCGTCCAGCCAAATCAATTAATAATCTATATTTAGCCAAAAAGTCAGCACCTATAATCGGTTGCTTGACATCTGCTATTATAAACATCCATCGAAAATTACGTCTTAATTTTAAATTTAAATCTAAAGTTTTTACTCCATATGTTAAAATTTGAGTTCCATTTGCTGCATATAGTTTATAATTTTCACTTTCGTTCACTTTAAAACGGTTTTTTAATAACTTTCTAGGGAACACTGAAACATTTGCGCCACTATCAATTAAAAAACTCAAACCTGTGTTGATGTCTCTCACGCTGAGGCGGTGATTGATTGCAGCAGTGCAGGGGTCCGCCGTCGCCTGCACTGTCTTTAGTTTTCCTGCTCCTCATTACGTTTCGTTACCTTACTGTCGCCTTGCTGGTTCCATTTTCGTTTGTTCCAGTTGCATGGCTCCACGCATTTATTTGCCCTATGCCTATAACGAAAATGGTAGCTACATAACCAGTTTGGATCCTCAGGAGTACGTCTACGACTGGCACTGCGATTTTGACTTCGCCCTCGTGACGATGAAAAATTTTTCTGATAAGCTCGTTGTCTTGGTCTGCTGCGGTCCATCTCCAGGTGACGAATGCGATTATTTAAACTGCGAATCTCTGCAACTAACTCGTTATCTTCTGATTTCGGCTGTTTCTGATCTACTCTGTTTATTGTATTTAAAGGTTGTGCTGTTTCTAATACTTTGTCAGCAATCAAAGCCAGTGTGCTGAGGTCTTTAGAGTCCGCTACTGCCAACACTCCTCGCACGGTAGATGGTAGATGGTTTTGCCACATAATCTGTAAGGCTTCATCGGTTACCATATCTCTAGCCAGATCTTTCATGCGGCGAAGCAAATGAGAAGGCTTTTGATCACCTAACTCCATTTCTCCGATTAACTTCTGTACCTGTCTGCTCTGAGATTCTTCGTAAATATTCAATAATCGGTTTTTAAGTGTTTTGTATTTATCTTTTTCTGGTGGAGCTAATAATATATCTGTAACTTGCGTAATTACTTCTTTGCCCAATTTTGATATGACGAGGTGGTACTTTGCTTCCTCTGACACATGCTGGGGTTTAAGCACGGCTTCAAATTGGATAAACCATAGTCGTGGTGCATCTTGCCAAAAATCGGGTATTTTTGCTGTCACCGATATCGTACTTAAAGGTTGTTCTTCAGCCATTTCTAATGATTCTTCGTAACCCGTTTTTGTAGTACTTTGCATCATTACACACAAAAAAGTTTATATATTTTTTTTTTTTTTTTTTTGGATAAACACCAATGGATACTATACCCAACTTATATATAAAGATCCTCGCCTAGGGCTAAATTGAGTCACCCCCCGGTTACACTTTCCTAACGGTCCCGATAACACTCCACGTCGAACTGATTCACGGGTCACCACTTTGGTTATTATGTCACTTTGGTAAGTAGAGGTCCTCACTTTGGGGTATGCTGCTATACTTTGGTATCAGAAGGATCGTGTCGGCTATCAGTCTGGAGTGAGTATCGGGTCGTTGAAATAAAACGTTAAGTTATGCACAACAGTCAATGTATTGAAAGCTATTTTTAGACACTTTACATTACGTAATATTCAATGCGCGTGGTCGTCGCAAACGCGCGAGTAACCTAGGCGAGGATTCAGGGATGACTGGCTCAACGCTAGCCGAGAGCGATTTTGCTTACGCGCAACTATACTAAGTGTGTCACCACATATCTATTGCAGATTGCTTCTGTGTAGGTGGTTCCTGTAAAAAGAAAAAAAAGAACGATACAAATGGAAATAAGATAAAAAAGAGAAATAAAAAAAAATAAGGAATAGAAAAGATAGAAAAAAAGAGAAAAATAAAATTGAAAATGGTAAACATAATAAAGTAAAACAGACACGATAGTAAACAGAATACTTGTTTTTATGAAAACTCATAATGTCTTCGTAGGGATCTTTTAGTTTTATTTACAACTTCATGTATACTCATACAATATAATTTAATAGTTACAAGTAAATGTAGCACAAGAGTGCATGTGGACATGCAGACACTTACCCATGAATGAGATAAGAGCGACAGTCATTAAGTTAAATAATGGATTATAAAATAAACATTAATTTTGAAAATATCAGATCGACAATGCAACAACGCGATAGCCTTTAAAATACTAGGGACCAGTGCTGCAAATACAATAAAAACAATGCTAAAACGCAAAAAGAAATACATATGGCAATTTGTGCTACGATTTGCATATTATAATGCCTATCTTAACTATTTCTAACTAATATTGTAATTGCAACAGAGTAGCTTTTTGCAAAGCCAGTTGCAAATGTGCGACCGACAGTGCATAGGTTAGTTTTTATCTGGGTCAAATACAGATTTCCCGGGGGCATCAGACTGAAACATTCGTGATTTAATCAGTTCACCTTTTTGAAAAGCTCGATGGCGCAGCGTCTTGCGCGTTCGGGATGCAATCTTGCATGTTATCATGTAACGTTACTTATGTAACGCAGGTCATTTGGTGGGTAAGAAGATGAAAATATCTCGTCAGCAGCAAAATTAGCTGACCACTATTTTTATTAGAAGTTGATATGCGTCTGTTAAATTGTTTAGTTGATTTGACAGTGCTGAAGTGCTCAACGACGCTTGCTTCAGCAGACTGTACTGCTGGAGTCCCACAATATCGCTTTCAAAACAATCACCAGTCAAATTAAATCTCGCAACGTAACAATAACGTTTCAATAATATCATCGCGATCTCGACGCATCCGTATCCGCAATTCGATTTACATTCGCGTTCCCATCCGAACGTAATTACATTATCAATATGAAATCACTCGAGCCGTCAAATGAGATCTCCCCCCCTCCCCCCCCATCCCCGCACTTCTTATGGCACATTACATTACACACGGCTACAGCTCTTCCAAGTCGGATAAAAAGGATTTTCTATACTTCCCGCAAACGCACGTGACCCAAGTACGGATCGCGAAGAGGCGCATTAGAGAGAAACACACGGGCGGGTAATGCGGTGCCGGCCGACTGCGGCGTTTGAACGTTGAGTAATCTACACAACGTAAAGTGAAGTTAAATAAATAGCTAATACACTCTCATTGCTGGGTAAAGGGCTCCATCATTGAAATTGAATTTAAGTCATCACTACAATTAGCTTAATCATCATCAATAGCTCTTTTGTCCCTACTGCTGAGGCACGAGCCTTTCCTATAGATAAGTGGTCCTTAACCGGTGGTCCGCGGACCACTGGTGATCACTGGAGGCATTCCAAGTGGTCCGCGAAGCCATCGTAATCATGATGAACAACAAACAAGTGAGTTGACGACCTTGACGTGCGTGATGTAAAACAACTGGGTGGTCCCTGGCAAGACAGATATTTGGTGAAATGATCCCTCACAGTTAAAAGGTTACGAACCACTGCTATAGATGGAAACCACCACGAGAATGCGCCATAAGCCACCACGTGGGCCAAGTGCCGCCCAGTTGTTAAAGATTGCTGATTGAGCCGAGACCAGACCAGGCTTTACATGCGTTCCGAAGCACGGAGAAACTCGAGATCAAAAACTTTGGTCACCCATCCTATGACCGGATCACAATCTGAAACACGCCATAACTGACCTAGGAATTGAGCTCAATCGATTGTATACTTTGGAGCTCGTGGTCTTCATGATTCCGGTGGTAGTCTACCGGTGGAAACCACTGGAGACAACTTGCTGCAGAAAACTTGAGACACGCTTGTTGGAAAGAGTTACCTCTTACAAAATTATTTTTATAAATAAATTAAATGGACGTACAATATCTCCGCTTCAACAAGCACACACATACTTTCAGAGATTTTTAAAATAATGTTCTCCTCCTGTACAATATTTCCCGCTCTTCATCTCGGGGAAAGGGGGAATGGCTGAAAACCAGCGCTGAGAAAATCTCAGTGAAAGCTGAGCCATTCCCTTTTGCCTCTGATCTTGTGTTACTTTTTATTTTTTTTTGTTTTTTATTGTAATTTCTTGAGGCAATAAATTATTTCATTTCATTATTCATTATTCATCACAGGGGCAGTCAAATTCGATCTGCAAAGACCTTGAAGAGTTGGAGTGTTCGCAATGTCTACGTTCACCCACCACGTCAGGCACTCACGGGTTCCACCTCCGTGAGTGACCCGCCCTCAGACCAGAAAGCACTCTTTCCGATGGGCACTCGTGAGGGCCCGTACTTTTGTTCGGAGGGCGAGCGCGGACCGATCGCATTCATGTAACGGCTAAGTAAGCGATTCATTTGAGACCGTGAAAGGAAATATCACTTGGTAGGGGGACGGTTATTGGGTATGTGAAAAGATTTTTGTATGTTAGAGGATTAAAACGATGGAGGGATAGGAGAGGCTAAAAATCGAATAATACAATTTCATTAAGATTCTTAACTACTGTAAAGTGTGAAACGTAACTCAAAATTCAAAATTCAAAATTCAAAATCACTTATTCAATTAAGGCTACAAGTAGCTCTTGTGAATGTCACTATGCCATCGGTTCGTAAGTCTAATCTGGGCGGGAGATCTTGTACTGAGAAGAACCGGCAAGAAACTCAGCAAGTGACACTTTCCATTACAAATAAACACAAAAAATATATATAAGACAACCACAACATGTAAAAAAACAAAATAAAAAATGTAAGTTAACAAATTTACATCAGATAATTATGTAAAATTTTCAATTTTGACAATGTCATACAGCACCACTACAGTACTCTAGTAAAAGTCAAAAATTGTTTAGGTAAAACAAAGTCAAACTATAATTAATAATACTAAAAATAAGATAAGTATGCAAGAGCAGACCAGCCTCCACAGGCGGCACCCGTTCACGAACATGACATATGAATCAGCCATCGCTTCGCTCAACCATATTTTAGGGAACGTAACGACCCGACGCACACGCCACCACAGCAGAGACAGTAAAGAGAGCATGACACACTCAAGATACTCTTAATAAAAACTTAATGATCTATTTAACGCAACGCTGTTTGTTATCTGTAGGACAATGCTGATAAAGGCTGTCATATCAGTATCAAAATTATAAAAATTAATTTTAATATATTGATTCAAATATAATATGTGATTTTTATTATAACCAGGCTGTTTTATCATCAAATATTCTTTGACTGTATAATAACCTTTTTTAAGTAATAAAGACATGTTTTTTAAACTTATCTAAAGATAAATCTTGTACAGAATTTGGTATTTTATTGTAATAGTGTATACCTTGCCTCAAGAAAGAACCAAGTACCTTCTGTAACCTGAACAGTGGCATTACAAGTTTTGTCTTATTTCTAGTATTGAAATTGTGTACGTCACCGTGTTTAGTAAAGGAGTTGATGTTGCAACGTACAAAAACTATACAATTATAAATATATTGAGATGCAACTGTCAGGACACCAATCTCCTTAAAAAGACGTGATAATATGTTTACTCATGTTATGTTTATCCACCCGATCCTTACAGATACAATTCTTTTTTATCTCATTGTCCAACAATAATGGCATTGAATAAGTGGTTTGTGTAATTGTCAATTTTATTTCATTTTACAAACTAGATGGCGTTGATTGATTCCTTCCTGCATCGCGCTATAGCTTCGTCTTCGCCGTTGACAAGATTTTCACTCACTCACTCATATGTAGATTAACACCAAGATTAATAGCATTAAAATAAATATTTAATCAAGAATGTTTTTGGTAAGTGGCATGTATAGTGACTTATCTAGTATCAGCTTTATGAAGTCCGGTCCTTACACCACACATTAAAGGTTATGGATGTACGATAATACATAAAACTTTCGACGATCATTATTGGCGACTACCGGGATATAGAACAGGGAACGCTGCGAGAGGATCTACTCGGAGCGTGGAAATTGATTTTGCTTAATAGCTGGGGGCAGCCGATGGATGAGGTAACTATTTTCCGAGGGAAAATTATATCAGCGAAGGAACGTCAATACGGAAGGGGTACGGAATGGCGCTCGCTATACGGAGCACAATTTCAGATAATAATTTGCTATAAATTTACAGTGGTGATATAGGAAGCATAAGAATGTTTGCTGGGTAAACATTATAAATTGCATACTGACGATTCCATTTAGCGACTTATTTGAATTAAGTAACTATAAGATACAAACAATTTTAATAGAAAAAATCAACCAGCTTCAGGCAGCTTGAGTGGAAAGCGTAATTAAGTATTTATTGCATTACTTTGGAACTCTTTCAAAAGTTTTAAAAGTCTTTCGCAAGTGACCATGCACGATTTTTTTAAATGTTATACGAGTACAATTACAAATAATACAATTAATACTAAATTCATATTTGATTTTACTTTTTATTTAAAAGTGCTTTAAGTTCCTAAAAAATATAGTGAAAAAAATATTTGTAATTTTAAAATATTCATATTTGACGACCTCCTTGGTCGAGTGGTTTGTACACCGTTTTTCATGGTGTTGCCACCTCTGAGGTCCCGGGTTCGATCCCCGGTTGGGTCAATTTAGAAATTATTGTTTTCTAAATTGTGTCGGGTCTGGGTGTTTTCTATGTTTATTAAGTATGTATTTAAATATTTTAAGTATGTTTATCCGTTGTCTAGTAACCATTTAACGAGTTTCATAACGAAACTTCTCTTGGGCTAGATAATTGGTGTGAGTGTAGGAAAGTTTAAAAAAAAATTAAATATGAAAGAGAATTGTATTGTATGTATTATAATTTATTTATTAGTATGTTTGTTATTTAATCAATTGAAACCGGCACGAGCTCGGCGCGGTGGCACGGCTGAGGGGATTTGCATGTGGTACATGTCATATTTTTGCGTCTGGAAAACATATTATTTCTTTCGGAATGTTTAATTTGTTCCAGACAAAACTAGACACAGGCAAAGCTGTCACAGTAATATCATTGAATATAAAAGTAGATTGTAGACAAATAATTCACATAATATGTTCTATCTTACACATTAACAATGCCACTTAATCTAATAATGTACTGGCTAAATAGTTTCAATACAAAGCGATATTACAAACAATTCAGTGCCCAAGTGGGCATTAGTTAAAAGCTAGCCAGCTATTAGCCGCTACTAATTACGAGAGCCACCGAGGAGGCCGGTAAAAAGGTTCGATCCGTTCCGGCGCCATATTTCTCCGGCTTTTTTGCGACGTAGAATAATGATTATTGCTTTCGGAGTGGCTGCAAGTTAAGTGGTGGCGGATGTGTCCCCTTTGTGGGAATACCTGGCATAAAAAAGCTTTTATTTATTGACGGGACACCTCACCGTTGTTGAATTTTCAGTGAAATACTATTGTGCGACTGTTTTTTTGGGTACTTACAAGGTTTTACGAAATTTGGAACTGATAGCCTTATCAGAACAGTTCGGCACTACTACTCCCCGTTCTAACTTAGTAATTATAATCACATTCACATTCATGACTTAGATAGAAAAAACTTCAACAACTCATTAATCTTTGGCTTTTTGAAGGCTGAGTGCAAAGCGTGCGGCCCAATATTCAGAGGACCATGGGTTCAATTTTCATGCCGGGTGTGTGTGTGTGTGTGTGTGTGTGTGTGTGTGTGTGTGTGTGTGTGTGTGTGTGTGTGTGTGTGTGTGTGTGTGTGTGTGTGTGTGTGTGTATGTGTCCGATTTTTTGACACATACCCTGGTACGTGTCAAAAAATCGGACACACACACACACGATCGGCTTGCGGTCATCAACTTGGGCAATCGTGGTAATTGAACATCTAGGTACCACAGCAGTATCATTATTAAGTGTCCTTTCCAATCCTCACTACCTTCGCTTTGGGCCACCCAACATGATGACCGGCCTTGATGTATAAGGATAAGGCCATCGAGACCATCTAAGCTGGTCTCAATCTCCAAGGTTAAGTCACGGCAAAATCTATCCAAATAGTGAAACAATGAACAACTCAATTCAAAAACCTCTTAAACTCCCTAAAACTTGATTCCTCTTGTACCCTCGGATCCAGAACAAGTTGAGGAGGTTAATAGTGTTGTTCTATGTATTTTATTTTATTTTTATTTTATTTTAAATTTATTTGGAAAACTTACAGCTTATACATAAAATAAAAGTGTTTATAATTTAAATACGGCCAATTACAAGTTTCCGCTTATAACATAATACAGATTAAATTACTCAAATCTCTTCGATTTTGAATGGAAAATGGAAAATGTTGGTAAGCCTTTTTTTTACAAAAAGAAGTTATTATTAAATTTGCTTTTAAACTGGTTGAGGGATGAGTTAAACAAGTCCAGGTTCAAATCCTTATCAACACTATTATACAGTTTGGACACTCTGATGGCAAAGGAGTTGCTACGATAATTAGCTCGAGAAAGCGGTACATGCAGTATGCTAGTGTGGCGCGTTACTTTCTTAGGTGCATTAATAGTAATGAATGAGGCTTAATAATTCAGAAGAGTCAAGTAATCTGGCAATGATCAAAGATTATGTTGCGCATACTAATTCCTTCTTATTCTTAGTAGGGCACTCTTGGCAGAGCGGTCGTGGTTATGTGTCCTGGTGAATGGCGGCTCTTGCAATGCGCCTGTTGGAAGCCTTGTGACAGCAGTCGGTCATCGTGGATTGAGTGGAGTGAGTGGCGAGTGACCACGGGATCTCATGCCTTCGACTCTGCCCTGAACTACAATACGTTTCATTGAGTCTTCTTTGAGAGTTATGTGCCCAAAGAACTTCAGTAGGTATACGTATTTGAACATACAAATTACATGTATTCGTTTGTAATGTTTGTAGCGTTATTGTGTTCCGGCAGCTAGAGATAGCCAGTGCCTCAGTTATTGTGGATTCCAGGTGAATTGCGCTTCCACTCCACTTTCGAAACAGTTAAATCATAAATAATTAATATTTATTGCACTTTCATGTAGGTAGTAATATAGGTGTTTAAATAAAATTTTGTTCCTTACACGGACCCGGTTAGGCATAGCAACATAAACCTTTTAAGTATTATAATAAAAACATTAAACATATTAATAAAATCATTTACAGCATAATTTTAATTAAATTAAAAATTTATCATTAAGAAATAAGGATTGCTTTCAATTGGTTTTTGAATTTGAAGTTGGTTAATAATATACAAAGATTGATAATGTGTTTTGTATTCCATCGCGCTATAATTATCATCATCATCTCAGCCAAAAGACGTCCACTGCTGGACAAAGGCCTCCCCCAAGGATCTTCACAACGACCGGTTTTTAGCTGCTCGCATCCAGCGGCTTCCCGCGACCTTCACCAGATCGTCGGTCCACCTTGTTGGAAGCCTACCCACACTGCGCTTTCCGGTACGCGGTCGCCACTCCAGGACTATCCCGCCCCAGCGGCCATCAGTCCTGCGAGCAATGTGCCCTGCCCACTGTCACTTGAGCTTAGCAACTCTTCGGGCTATGTCGGTTACCTTTGTTCTTAATTATCATAATAAAATTATATTATTACCTACAACACTGTACACTACCTTTTACATCTAGTATACTGCTTAAATCACACTGTCTAAAAAATTTACTTACTACGAATGAAAAGAAAGTTTAATTTTTTTTACACTATGGCGTTCTCAGAACGGTTCAGCAGAACTCTATTACTCGTTATAAAAGCACAGCAGCGGAACCTCATTCCGCAATTAACACCGTGTAATCGGCACTAACGCCCGATTAGCACGCCCCGCCGTTTCGCCGCACACGAGCCGCAGGAGAACCGCAGTCGAACCGCAGGTGGGCCGCAGCGGCGCCGCACGCCCATCTTCCCGTGATTACCGCCCAACTAGAGCATTATACACTAATTACTATCGCACTGCGAGTACAATCGCAATGTAATTTGTGATTGACGGTTATTGCTGGTATCTATTGCAGATTGCTTCTGTGTAGGTGGTTCCTGTAAAAAGAAAAAAAAGAACGATACAAATGGAAATAAGAAAAAAAAGAGAAATAAAAAAAAATAAGGAATAGAAAAGATAGAAAAAAAGAGAAAAATAAAATTGAAAATGGTAAACAAAATAAAGTAAAACAGACACGATAGTAAACAGAATACTTGTTTTTATGAAAACTCATAATGTCTTCGTAGGGATCTTTTAGTTTTATTTACAACTTCATGTATACTCATACAATATAATTTAATAGTTACAAGTAAATGTAGCACAAGAGTGCATGTGGACATGCAGACACTTACCCATGAATGAGATAAGAGCGACAGTCATTAAGTTAAATAATGGATTATAAAATAAACATTAATTTTGAAAATATCAGATCGACAATGCAACAACGCGATAGCCTTTAAAATACTAGGGACCAGTGCTGCAAATACAATAAAAACAATGCTAAAACGCAAAAAGAAATACATATGGCAATTTGTGCTACGATTTGCATATTATAATGCCTATCTTAACTATTTCTAACTAATATTGTAATTGCAACAGAGTAGCTTTTTGCAAAGCCAGTTGCAAATGTGCGACCGACAGTGCATAGGTTAGTTTTTATCTGGGTCAAATACAGATTTCCCGGGGGCATCAGACTGAAACATTCGTGATTTAATCAGTTCACCTTTTTGAAAAGCTCGATGGCGCAGCGTCTTGCGCGTTCGGGATGCAATCTTGCATGTTATCATGTAACGTTACTTATGTAACGCAGGTCATTTGGTGGGTAAGAAAATGAAAATATCTCGTCAGCAGCAAAATTAGCTGACCACTATTTTTATTAGAAGTTGATATGCGTCTGTTAAATTGTTTAGTTGATTTGACAGTGCTGAAGTGCTCAACGACGCTTGCTTCAGCAGACTGTACTGCTGGAGTCCCACAATATCGCTTTCAAAACAATCACCAGTCAAATTAAATCTCGCAACGTAACAATAACGTTTCAATAATATCATCGCGATCTCGACGCATCCGTATCCGCAATTCGATTTACATTCGCGTTCCCATCCGAACGTAATTACATTATCAATATGAAATCACTCGAGCCGTCAAATGAGATCTCCCCCCCTCCCCCCCATCCCCGCACTTCTTATGGCACATTACATTACACACGGCTACAGCTCTTCCAAGTCGGATAAAAAGGATTTTCTATACTTCCCGCAAACGCACGTGACCCAAGTACGGATCGCGAAGAGGCGCATTAGAGAGAAACACACGGGCGGGTAATGCGGTGCCGGCCGACTGCGGCGTTTGAACGTTGAGTAATCTACACAACGTAAAGTGAAGTTAAATAAATAGCTAATACACTCTCATTGCTGGGTAAAGGGCTCCATCATTGAAATTGAATTTAAGTCATCACTACAATTAGCTTAATCATCATCAATAGCTCTTTTGTCCCTACTGCTGAGGCACGAGCCTTTCCTATAGATAAGTGGTCCTTAACCGGTGGTCCGCGGACCACTGGTGATCACTGGAGGCATTCCAAGTGGTCCGCGAAGCCATCGTAATCATGATGAACAACAAACAAGTGAGTTGACGACCTTGACGTGCGTGATGTAAAACAACTGGGTGGTCCCTGGCAAGACAGATATTTGGTGAAATGATCCCTCACAGTTAAAAGGTTACGAACCACTGCTATAGATGGAAACCACCACGAGAATGCGCCATAAGCCACCACGTGGGCCAAGTGCCGCCCAGTTGTTAAAGATTGCTGATTGAGCCGAGACCAGACCAGGCTTTACATGCGTTCCGAAGCACGGAGAAACTCGAGATCAAAAACTTTGGTCACCCATCCGATGACCGGATCACAATCTGAAACACGCCATAACTGACCTAGGAATTGAGCTCAATCGATTGTATTCTTTGGAGCTCGTGGTCTTCATGATTCCGGTGGTAGTCTACCGGTGGAAACCACTGGAGACAACTTGCTGCAGAAAACTTGAGACACGCTTGTTGGAAAGAGTTACCTCTTACAAAATTATTTTTATAAATAAATTAAATGGACGTACAATATCTCCGCTTCAACAAGCACACACATACTTTCAGAGATTTTTAAAATAATGTTCTCCTCCTGTACAATATTTCCCGCTCTTCATCTCGGGGAAAGGGGGAATGGCTGAAAACCAGCGCTGAGAAAATCTCAGTGAAAGCTGAGCCATTCCCTTTTGCCTCTGACCTTGTGTTACTTTTTATTTTTTTTTTGTTTTTTATTGTAATTTCTTGAGGAATAAATTATTTCATTTCATTATTCATTATTCATCACAGGGGCAGTCAAATTCGATCTGCAAAGACCTTGAAGAGTTGGAGTGTTCGCAATGTCTACGTTCACCCACCACGTCAGGCACTCACGGGTTCCACCTCCGTGAGTGACCCGCCCTCAGACCAGAAAGCACTCTTTCCGATGGGCACTCGTGAGGGCCCGTACTTTTGTTCGGAGGGCGAGCGCGGACCGATCGCATTCATGTAACGGCTAAGTAAGCGATTCATTTGAGACCGTGAAAGGAAATATCACTTGGTAGGGGGACGGTTATTGGGTATGTGAAAAGATTTTTGTATGTTAGAGGATTAAAAAGATGGAGGGATAGGAGAGGCTAAAAATCGAATAATACAATTTCATTAAGATTCTTAACTACTGTAAAGTGTGAAACGTAACTCAAAATTCAAAATTCAAAATTCAAAATCACTTATTCAATTTAGGCTACAAGTAGCTCTTGTGAATGTCACTATGCCATCGGTTCGTAAGTCTACTCTGGGCGGGAGATCTTGTACTGAGAAGAACCGGCAAGAAACTCAGCAAGTGACACTTTCCATTACAAATAAACACAAAAAATATATATAAGACAACCACAACATGTAAAAAAACAAAATAAAAAATGTAAGTTAACAAATTTACATCAGATAATTATGTAAAATTTTCAATTTCGACAATGTCATACAGCACCACTACAGTACTCTAGTAAAAGTCAAAAATTGTTTAGGTAAAACAAAGTCAAACTATAATTAATAATACTAAAAATAAGATAAGTATGCAAGAGCAGACCAGCCTCCACAGGCGGCACCCGTTCACGAACATGACATATGAATCAGCCATCGCTTCGCTCAACCATATTTTAGGGAACGTAACGACCCGACGCACACGCCACCACAGCAGAGACAGTAAAGAGAGCATGACACACTCAAGATACTCTTAATAAAAACTTAATGATCTATTTTATACAACGCTGTTTGTTATCTGTAGGACAATGCTGATAAAGGCTGTCATATCAGTATCAAAATTATAAAAATTAATTTTAATATATTGATTCAAATATAATATGTGATTTTTATTATAACCAGGCTGTTTTATCATCAAATATTCTTTGACTGTATAATAACCTTTTTTAAGTAATAAAGACATGTTTTTTAAACTTATCTAAAGGTAAATCTTGTACAGAATTTGGTATTTTATTGTAATAGTGTATACCTTGCCTCAAGAAAGAACCAAGTACCTTCTGTAACCTGAACAGTGGCATTACAAGTTTTGTCTTATTTCTAGTATTGAAATTGTGTACGTCTGCGTGTTTAGTAAAGGAGTTGATGTTGCAACGTACAAAAACTATACAATTATAAATATATTGAGATGCAACTGTCAGGACACCAATCTCCTTAAAAAGACGTGATAATATGTTTACTCATGTTAATATGTTTATCCACCCGATCCTTACAGATACAATTCTTTTTTATCTCATTGTCCAACAATAATGGCATTGAATAAGTGGTTTGTGTAATTGTCAATTTTATTTCATTTTACAAACTAGATGGCGTTGATTGATTCCTTCCTGCATCGCGCTATAGCTTCGTCTTCGCCGTTGACAAGATTTTCACTCACTCACTCATATGTAGATTAACACCAAGATTAATAGCATTAAAATAAATATTTAATCAAGAATGTTTTTGGTAAGTGGCATGTATAGTGACTTATCTAGTATCAGCTTTATGAAGTCCGGTCCTTACACCACACATTAAAGGTTATGGATGTACGATAATACATAAAACTTTCGACGATCATTATTGGCGACTACCGGGATATAGAACAGGGAACGCTGCGAGAGGATCTACTCGGAGCGTGGAAATTGATTTTGCTTAATAGCTGGGGGCAGCCGATGGATGAGGTAACTATTTTCCGAGGGAAAATTATATCAGCGAAGGAACGTCAATACGGAAGGGGTACGGAATGGCGCTCGCTATACGGAGCACAATTTCAGATAATAATTTGCTATAAATTTACAGTGGTGATATAGGAAGCATAAGAATGTTTGCTGGGTAAACATTATAAATTGCATACTGACGATTCCATTTAGCGACTTATTTGAATTAAGTAACTATAAGATACAAACAATTTTAATAGAAAAAATCAACCAGCTTCAGGCAGCTTGAGTGGAAAGCGTAATTAAGTATTTATTGCATTACTTTGGAACTCTTTCAAAAGTTTTAAAAGTCTTTCGCAAGTGACCATGCACGATTTTTTTAAATGTTATACGAGTACAATTACAAATAATACAATTAATACTAAATTCATATTTGATTTTACTTTTTATTTAAAAGTGCTTTAAGTTCCTAAAAAATATAGTGAAAAAAATATTTGTAATTTTAAAATATTCATATTTGACGACCTCCTTGGTCGAGTGGTTTGTACACCGTTTTTCATGGTGTTGCCACCTCTGAGGTCCCGGGTTCGATCCCCGGTTGGGTCAATTTAGAAATTATTGTTTTCTAAATTGTGTCGGGTCTGGGTGTTTTCTATGTTTATTAAGTATGTATTTAAATATTTTAAGTATGTTTATCCGTTGTCTAGTAACCATTTAACGAGTTTCATAACGAAACTTCTCTTGGGCTAGATAATTGGTGTGAGTGTAGGAAAGTTTAAAAAAAAATTAAATATGAAAGAGAATTGTATTGTATGTATTATAATTTATTTATTAGTATGTTTGTTATTTAATCAATTGAAACCGGCACGAGCTCGGCGCGGTGGCACGGCTGAGGGGATTTGCATGTGGTACATGTCATATTTTTGCGTCTGGAAAACATATTATTTCTTTCGGAATGTTTAATTTGTTCCAGACAAAACTAGACACAGGCAAAGCTGTCACAGTAATATCATTGAATATAAAAGTAGATTGTAGACAAATAATTCACATAATATGTTCTATCTTACACATTAACAATGCCACTTAATCTAATAATGTACTGGCTAAATAGTTTCAATACAAAGCGATATTACAAACAATTCAGTGCCCAAGTGGGCATTAGTTAAAAGCTAGCCAGCTATTAGCCGCTACTAATTACGAGAGCCACCGAGGAGGCCGGTAAAAAGGTTCGATCCGTTCCGGCGCCATATTTCTCCGGCTTTTTTGCGACGTAGAATAATGATTATTGCTTTCGGAGTGGCTGCAAGTTAAGTGGTGGCGGATGTGTCCCCTTTGTGGGAATACCTGGCATAAAAAAGCTTTTATTTATTGACGGGACACCTCACCGTTGTTGAATTTTCAGTGAAATACTATTGTGCGACTGTTTTTTTGGGTACTTACAAGGTTTTACGAAATTTGGAACTGATAGCCTTATCAGAACAGTTCGGCACTACTACTCCCCGTTCTAACTTAGTAATTATAATCACATTCACATTCATGACTTAGATAGAAAAAACTTCAACAACTCATTAATCTTTGGCTTTTTGAAGGCTGAGTGCAAAGCGTGCGGCCCAATATTCAGAGGACCATGGGTTCAATTTTCATGCCGGGTGTGTGTGTGTGTGTGTGTGTGTGTGTGTGTGTGTGTGTGTGTGTGTGTGTGTGTGTGTGTGTGTGTGTGTGTGTGTGTGTGTGTGTGTATGTGTCCGATTTTTTGACACATACCCTGGTACGTGTCAAAAAATCGGACACACACACACACGATCGGCTTGCGGTCATCAACTTGGGCAATCGTGGTAATTGAACATCTAGGTACCACAGCAGTATCATTATTAAGTGTCCTTTCCAATCCTCACTA
Organism: Eudonia lacustrata; assembly: GCA_947562085.1. Taxonomy (NCBI): domain Eukaryota; kingdom Metazoa; phylum Arthropoda; class Insecta; order Lepidoptera; family Crambidae; genus Eudonia; species Eudonia lacustrata. The sequence continues at coordinate 819,987 of OX387317.1, read as the reverse complement.
CCTTCGCTTTGGGCCACCCAACATGATGACCGGCCTTGATGTATAAGGATAAGGCCATCGAGACCATCTAAGCTGGTCTCAATCTCCAAGGTTAAGTCACGGCAAAATCTATCCAAATAGTGAAACAATGAACAACTCAATTCAAAAACCTCTTAAACTCCCTAAAACTTGATTCCTCTTGTACCCTCGGATCCAGAACAAGTTGAGGAGGTTCTTTACGCAGGAACAAGCCGCCTTCTATACAAGATTGAAGTGCGTTGCTGCGTAGAGTATTGCTCTCATCTTCGGGAGGGTTTCGCCAAGTGCTTACTCGAAGCACTCGACAGGGTGCAAAGACGTGCCGACCGAATTATCAGAAGTAAAGACGTTACACTCTGGCATCCTACAGATACGTAGGCACATTGTCCCCATTACCTTGACCATATAACCGTAGTTTCCATACATCTTTTCACTATTCTTTTTTAGTAAATTTATTTTAAAATTTAATTTAACTTTTATTAAAGGCAACTTTCGCAAAGACCGTTCATCGGTTGAGTGACCATAAATGTATGATCTCGAGCTTCCCCGTGCTTCGGAAGGCACGCAAAGTTGTTTGTCCCGGCTTTAATAGCAGTCGTTAAGAGGAAACACTAAGGTCGACTGAATTGAAAAATATATATGAAAAGTAGACAAAATCGTACGTTTCGTAGTCCCGTGATTTCTCCTCCAAAACTAGACCGATTTAATTACTTTTTTCATTAAAAATTAAAGAAAGGCTTTGGCTGTGTCCCTATGTTTTTTTTTCATAAATTCATTATTAAAAAAGATATGAACCTTTAAAAACCTTAATAATTGGCCAGATTTTCCGCTGTGTTTCCCAAATTTGACGAGATTATTTATTATATATTTAATTTAAAAAAAAAGCAAAACAGGGACACAGCCAAAGTCTTTCGTTATTTGTTATTGAAAAAAGTAATTAAATCGGTCTAGTTTTGGAGGAGAAATCACGGGACTACGAAACGTTGAATTTGTCTACTTTTCTTACATATTTTTCAATTCAGTCCGACCGCCAATCGCTCGCCATCAGCGCCTGTGCTGTTTTATAGGGAAGTCTCGTGCCCCCAGCAGTGATCAAAAACAAACATTTAAAAAAAATACAGTCGAATTGAGGAACTCCTCCTTTTTTTTTGAAGTCGGTTAAAGAGCTGGTTGTGATGATGATGATGATGAACTGTTTTTGTGTTTCTGAAGTAGGTTCTTACTTTTTCATGTTTGTTTCTCTACTACTCCCGTAGCAATTAAGTATTCTGTGTTACTATGCCATTCCATTGCTTATTCCCAGAAAATAAGTACGGAGAGAGCGTTAGCTGGTTTTTTATTTTCTAGAAAGCTTTGAAGATTATCATATTACCTATTATTATTAGACATGACAAGTTAAGAAGCCTTATTAAATGTAAAAGGATAGGTGAATTTAACTTATGATATTATTTGAGTATAGCTTAATACACCGCTGTCATGAATAAAAACTTATACCTATTTAAAGTATGATAATGAAAAATAGTTATTTATATCAAACACTCACATAAAAAATATTTTAGCTCCATAACTTGCAGCCTGTCCGCCTCTGTGGTGTAGTGGTTAAGACTACCGGTTTTAGACCCAAACGTGCCAGGTTCGATTCCCAGCGGGGGTACATGTTTGCGTACTCGGTTTGGTTGGTAATAGAAGCCCTATTACCAACCAAACCGAGTACGTTTGTCCGCATGGCTAGCTAGCGCCATCTTTTTAAAATTTGTCGCCATAACATCAATGTAGCATTGTGTTCCGGCAGCTAGAGACAAGATAGCCAGTGCCTCAGTGCAACTTTTGGGAAGGCAAGGTTAGTGAGGTGAATCCTCCTCCACAGCTGTTCTCTCATCTGGACTCAGTCAGCTTAACATAAGTCCAGAACAGAGTCATTTACCTAAATTTCTATTAAAATAAACGTGTCTATAAATTTAATTAGAACCTGATATGTTACATATCCGCTATAGGCGGTCCTTACACGGAATAAAACCACATGAGTAAATATCAAACTAACCTTATCTAATAAATAAAATCATTAACAATACTAATAAAATTCAATTATTTAAACATATATTTTTACCCGACTGCGTCAGAAGGACGGTTATTTATTAACTATGCTAAGTGTTTGGGAAAGAAAGGTCTTTTATTTCATTTATGTTACATAACAGTATACACTAAACTTCGTAAGATACAATAAACAAAGCACAAAGCAATCCTTGTGGATTCCATGCACACATTAAGTTACAATATAAGCAGCTTGCAGGCAAGTGTCGCTAACCGGTATAACATTAACATTATCAATTAGTAGCACAGTGCGCTCTTGGCTGTACCCTATCGCTGGAACCGTGTTGTTCTACTTGCAAAGCCGCGGAGCGCATGCTACCGGTACTATGAATACTTGACCGGTTTTTAATTACAGCCCGAGTCTCGTTGTGGTCCCGGCGAAGTTCCCCCGACGCTATCGGGGGTTAAGTGCGCGGCGTGACTACCAACTTATGGTTCTCAGTTATAAGAATAAGAAATTATTTATTGACGATCACACAGACATAACAGAAAAAAAAGATAATGAATGAGGAAACATTTAAAAAAATAATAAAACTAATAATAGTAATAACTAAAGCAACAACAAGGAAGGATGAATGTGTGTGAAGGACAACTAGGACCCTGCCTACCTTGTGCCGTTGCGGTGCTGAGAAACAAACACCACCACAACGACGCTGGTATTCTGACAGGGCCTATAGTGTGTGAGTGTGACTGTAGTGTTGTGTGTGTGCGTGTACATAAGATCGTATTATAGATGCGAAGCCGGTTGTTATCGATTTCAACCGAGTGGTTGTAAACGATTGTTTTCGTTTTTATCCGTTGTTATCCATTTTCTATGGCTTGAAACGGATAAAAACATATATATATATTTACATGTTGTGGTTGTCTTCTATATTTTTTGTGTAATTTGTAATGGAAAGTGTCCTGCTTTGATAGGGCATTTTCCAATATTTTTGACGCTGTAAGGGAGAAAAGAGCTGGACACTTGGCGAGTTTCTTGCCGGTTCTTCTCAGTACAAGATCTCCCGCCCAGAGTAGACTTACGAACCGATGGCATAGTAACATTCACAAGAGCTACTTGTAGCCTAAACTGAATAAATGATTTTGAATTTTTAATTTAATTGAATTTTGAATTTTATTTTTACATAGACAATAGACCAATTGTATGTACTTAATTAATTGTTTTTTATGAAATTAATTATAGATACTTCATTTTATATAAAGTAACTTTCATTAGATACTTTAGCGTAGAAGAACCTTTGTTTTGAAATTATCACTTTCGAATCGAGCTCTAATTAAATCAACGCCAAAAAGTCCCTAAGAAAAGTATCGATACTTTGGGGTATCGATACTTTTATTTCGATACTTTTACGAGTATGATACTTTTCTTTTGATACTACTCATGAGTGCAGTATCGATACTTTCTATTCGATACCGTGTTCCTACACGCACGCACGACACGACGGCCGGGGCCATTAGGGGCTAGTGCACGAAGTGACTAGCCCCTAATGGCTGCCGAAACTTGGATTTGACGACTACCGTAACACGTACCTGCCTACATTATGATTTCGAAAACACAGGTAATGGCATTTCATACAAAATTATAATACCTAAGTACTTTACCTACCTACTCAACCAAAATGAATGAAACAGCTGATTTTATCACCAATTATTTATTTATTTTAACATTCATTTATCATCATGTCATGTTCACAAATAACAATGTGTGTGTGAAAGTGTTTTTTTAGACGTATAGTCGACAATGAAATGGCTTTACCACCTTAGAAGTGAATTTTGTTTGCTTATAATAAATCAACAAGTTCTATTTTTGTTTAAAAGACCAAGTGACAGATACGTTGTCATCATTGACAATGAGCCTTAGCGAAATTTTATTTTAATGGAAGTTTTTGTCAAAAGTGATAAAGCAATTTCATGGTCGACTATACAATAGGCTGTATCTAGGGCTGCATTATAGGATTAAAGTTTTTCCAACAACCCTTGCATGTCTTTTTAATGTTTTTTGTAATTTTTTGTAAGTTTCGTATTTAAATGAACGTAGTTAGGTAGGTACGTATTACAAATAAAACAATTTAAACACAAAAACTGTAAAAACGTAACCACTTTTTAAGCTTACAGTCGGATAAACAACCGGTTTTCAACCGTTGTTTATAGGTTTTTATCGGCTACTTTGGATAAATATCCGTTGACAACCGTTGTTTTACAATTGTATTCGGTACAGTCGGCAACGAAATTCGATGAACACTAGGGGCCTTACAATTTAACCGCCTCTGTGGTCTAGTGGTAAGACCACCGGTTTAGACCCAGAGGTCCCGGGTTCGATTCCCAGCAGGGGGTACATGTTGTGTACTCGGTTGTTGGTTGGTGGTAGGGCTTGTTTGTCCACCTGGCTAGCTACCCATCTTATCTAAATATGTCGCCATAACATCAATGTTAGTAGCATTGTTGTATTCCGGCAGCTAGAGAATTTCAGTTCAATCCGTCAACAGGAAGGGGGTCAAATTTCAATTACTAAATTTGACCCAAACAATTATATAAATAAGCAAGCTAAATAAAACCGTTAAAAATCATTAAATATATCTAGCACTGCGATATTAAAGCCAAAGAAAAGGACTAATCACGGTGACTGTCGCTTTACTTTTCGCGCGCTTTTCTGGGTACTGAGTACTGATCCGATGCTCACAACGGTAGAATCAATAAGAAGGGTGAGCTGAAGTTGGTCCACTTAGGGCGCAGTTCTCGCCAACTCCGCAGTAAGCAGCGTCACGTCCAAGCGCCGGCGCTAATTAAACCACCAACTTTGTAAAAAGCTTATTAACTTGTCATTGACACATTTTACTCGTTGTATGTAAGTGTGGGTTAGTTAATGAAGTTGGTTTAGTTACACAAACATTGTTACTTACCCGATATACAGGATATAAACTCTCCCTGAACTCGATACTGGTGACTGGAATATTTCATATTATGTAAAAGTATGTTTCTAATAGGTCAAATAAGTTTTGAAAAGTATTGTGATTGTTATGACCATAGTATTAAACTAATCAGATTGTTAGGAGAAGTGTACAGTACAGTGTACTTCCATTTAAATAACCATAAAAATAAAAACAAATACACTTACATTTTTTTTAAAAACCTTAAACTTACCTGATCAACAACAGTAACATTTCGATAGTGATCAGTATAATTATTACAAAACCGAAAATCCCCATCCATCTGTCAGTATTATCAAAGTGCCGGGAAGTGCCCGACGCGCGCGCCGCTAATCTGCGAGTCGTGTGTCGCTCGCTCGCAGAATTCATTCCACGCAACCCCCGCAGGACTATTTCGATCTGCCCGAGATGCCCCATCACTGGAAGCGACACTGGTGCGCTAACACATTAAGCAGGTGCTACACGATAGAGTAGCCAAACTGGCGAGCTGATAGCTGGATCGTTACTACCGTACTGCCTTGCATACTTCATTCGGTACTGGACAGAGTCTGAATAACAAACGTTCGCGCTTAGGCAGACTTTTTTTTAGATTTGTTATCTTGTTTATTTTTAGAAAGGAAAAACCGTAACTTTTATAGTATCACTTTGTTTTGAGGTGTCAATAATACAAGCTTCTAGTTGTTACTATATGTGAATAAAAGTATATAACAGAATCCCCAAATCAATTTAAACAGGGACCTATAAGTTTAATGACAAGAAAGCTACGTATATGGTTGTTAGAAAAATGTTATTATAGCATAAATGAGTTTTTAATTATTAATTATCAATATATTTTTGCATGTTAATGTTTATTAATTGAATAGCAAATAAAAATACTTTGACTTTGACTTTGACTCTAATACCCGTTTTCACCAACGAAACCTATGTTTTAGGTAACCCTTAAGCTTGAAAACATGTTAGGTGACGGTTTTACCCCGGCAACTGATACCACTATTTAAATCTTGTAAAGTCACTTATCAAATCCTCTTGGATATTTTGCGCTACTCTAGAACCGCCGATACGATCCGAACCCTTCGGAGAATCTAGTAGGGCATGGGAATACGCACATGCGTAATGCCGTTCCCTCTAGAAAACCTCCAAAGGCGATTCGTTTCACACGGCTTGAGGAACCCTTTAAGTTTCTCGCCGCCCCCAAACAAGCCCGGTGAAGCTGAAAATGCCGTTTGAGGCAATCAGCAAACTCCCTAAAAAACATACCCCAGTACCATGAAATTAAGAATGAGAAAATCTAACACTGTTAGGTTGTTTACTGGCACGATAAAATATGGAACACCTCATTATGGCATTTAATAATAAATAATTCATCGATTTTATTCATTTCTTCATTACGAAGTCAATATTTCATAAACTTCTAATGAATGAATGTCTCGGAACAAATCCAAAGTGACATGTGTAAGGGGAAATTACATTTTCCTTAGACTAGGCATAAGGAAGTTGGCGTTAAGTGATATTAAACATTCTCAACCGGGGGGAGACCTTACGCTTGTTTTATTTAAAAAAAAATGTGTTTACATTCTTTACATTATTTTTTGTACTGAGTTGACAAACAAACATACGATCCGCCAAATGGTAAGTGATTACTGCGAACTTTATAAACTTGAAACAACCAACTTTTTCTCTATCTGGGGGCACGGCAGTGCTCCCGCCAAGTCGAGCAAAAAAGCGGCACGGCCGTACCATCCTTTTCTCGAAACAGTTCAGGCCATTATCGATCCCCTATAACTTCGTTGTGGATAAAACTAGAAGCCTGAATTCCAGTAACCAAGCAGGCATTGTATAAACACGGTATATTTCAAATTTCATTAAATTTGAACCAGTAGTTTAGGAATTATAACTAGTCTAAGTTTCTTAATTTTGTCACTCACTCACTGACTGACTGACTGACTGACTGACTGACTGACTGACTGGCCGATCATCAAAACTTTAAGGCACTTCTAGCAGACATAGAAGCTTCAAAGGAGATCATTCGGGCTCCATACATTTTTGGGCCTTTTCTGAAAGTGCCGGCCAACAAAAAAAATAGTACGTATAGTTAGTTTTTTTTTTTTTTTTTTTTTTTTTTCCAACTAATGACCTATATTATTTCTGTGAAGTACTAACAGTGCGACAGCTATTTCTACTAAGTATTGTGCTCAAACAACACAGTTGCTTAAATTACGACGCTGAAAAAATCTCAAATAAAAGAAGAAAATTCGCGGTGTGCGATAAGTTAGCGGGTACAAGAACTTCCTTTTCAAAAAGATTTATTGCTTTCCTGGGACCGTACATATACAATAAGTTCAATAAAGTACTTCAAATCTATCCTATGAACATCTACAACTGTAAACATACTGTTACTACTTGGCTGCTAAAGCACTCGTATGATGATACTGAGGATATAATAAGAGTAATCTCATAAAGCAACAATACATACTAACTTTCAGTCACACACAGACATATGCACAAGCACAGACATACACACAAACATGGACATACGCACAAGCACAGACATACAGAATTAACTTATGCCTCAGCCTAGCACATTTCTCACATAAACTGTATTTTCAAACTTTCAGACACACATTCACTCTTCACATAATAATTCACTAGATAATAATATAAGATAAATAGATAATAAGATTAGTCGGTAAATACACACAAATTATCAACGATGATTATTTTTCCGTCTGGCAAAAGTTATCTGCGTTTGGTTAGAATATTATATTATTAATATTAAGTTCGCTTTTGTTAATTTGTTGGTATTTTTAAATATATTTACGTCTTATGGCAAATCAAGATTCCTTACATTAATTAATGTGGATTAACATGATCTGCAGGCTTCATTTGTTGTCCGAGGCGGGGGCACCTGACACCGAAGAACAGGTTTTTCCTAGTTTGGTTGAAGGTAGTCTCAATTTTTGTCAACCAGCGCTGCCTTAATACCTAATTTAACATAAGTCATTAAAATATGTAAACAAACTTCGCTGTATACTTGAACAAATAAATGTTTATTATTTTATTATTAGTTAGAACTAGCCATTTGGAGTAATAGTTAATATGGCACAAAAGTTGTAGGATTGCTCTGAGCCAAGTTATACAAGTTCGATGATCCATCATTTTCATACATTTATTTATTTTTTCATTATTATTATCAACTTCAAAGCGTTCGCTTGACGCTTCACAATGACAATTGCTTCGGATCATTAGTTCTAACAATATCTATCATTATTTTATGTTTTCCAGCACTTTCAGGAATCAATAAGTATAAGAAAATAATGAATCTTCGAACTTGTATAACTTGGCTCAGAGCAATCCTACAACTTTTGTGTTATATTAACTATTACTCCAAATGACTAGTTCTAACAACATTGTGTTATCATGCGATGGCTAAGTCAATCTATTTATTTAAAACATAAAAGATTTTTAATATTGATATGGTGTCTATATGATGTTGTTAGGTTAGCTAATTACGTAATAACTTAAGAGGTAGAGACTGAATAAATTATTTATTCATTTATTTTTTCATTTATTGCACATGTAGCTACAACATTAGACTTAGGGCTAAAATCTTAGTAATAGGTACATGGACCCTGTTTATAGGGTGTTGCAAATCTGGTCGTTTACATAGGTGGGCGCTTAGTTATTATTTAAAAAACAAATTATATTACATTCAGTCATGATAATTCGAGCAAGTTTAGCGCACATTGGATTATTAAATAAAATAAATTAAAATAAAATTGCATTCAATAAGTTAATTACATAAATAGTGCATACCTACCAATAAAGCATATAAATAAGGTATTGATTAGAATATTTATAATTATTATTAGTTTAATATTATTATCTCTCTATTTATTTATTTACATATTAATTTAGATTTTTAAATTAAACTTTCTCGATGTGGACTAAACGGAAAAAGTTTACAAAACTACTTTTTAGATATGTTAGATAAATTAGAATATATTTGGCATTTCAGCGAATATGTTTTAGTGCCTGATCTAGTGATCCAATGTCTTGGATCCTCTAGTCAGCCTTTGCCCGCAAGCTCGGACCAGTGATAATCATATCAGCGCGACTGAGCCGCCCTTACCTGCGGCCTTATCACCCCTATGAGTCACGTGTCACCTTTACGCCCGTCTTGCACGCGTTTTGCGTTCATTATGGCGTGTACGTTGGTACAGTCAAATCCAATAATATCTCAGCTGTTTCAGAACATGAAACGTTTTATTCTTTTTTCAAACAAGTCACTGCGATAAGGTGATAAAACTCATATGTTATAATACTAAACAGGTATTTGGTTCACAAGTAGATTTCTAAGCACGTGTGTAGTTACAAAGATGAATGAAAGGCTTATGGTTTTATTTAAGTGCGTAATTTTTTTTCTATTCTTATTTCAAATTATTCATTCATTCATTCATTTTTTTTTTGTTTAAGAATTGTTTGTATTAATATAAATTTTTTGTCAAACTTGCCCCGTGGATGCTCTATCTTACCATTAAGAAAAACTGGGGTTATGTTAGGCTGTATTTCCAGAGTTCAAAAAAAACTCGTGTGCAATGGAATTGTTTAATTTGATTCCTTTATCACTTTTCTATCACAGGACAACCAGACAAACTGCGCGACGCCATAGTTACACAGTGTTAAGATTCCTCCCATGCGTATAAAACGCCATAGTGTAAAGATTCTACCAATGCGTATAAAGCGTTTTGCGTCCACGTTTTGCTTACGTACCGCATAGCTACGGAACTCCTTGCCTCAGTCTGTGTTTTCTATCAAATATAATATTGGGTTCTTCAAATCACGATTAAATCGATACCTTTTAGGCAAGCATGTTACATCGTAGGCTACATCATACTTAAAATAATAATATGTATTATTTAAACTATCATGGTCACTTGCAATAGACTAATTATTAACGGGATTCTTACCATGTTTATTATTTGTGAGGATCACGGAAAGTAATTCCGTGATCATGGCGCATGCAACTGTTCCGAAATATCGGATAATCACAAATAATAAACATGGTAAGAATCCCGTTAATAATTACTCTATAATAATAAGTCTTGTTCTTAATATCGATTTTAAAGCGCGCGCTTCCAACTCCGTCTATTTTTTTACTAATCATAAAGAGAACGTAGTAAATACTCATTAGAAGACATGTCACACTGTTATCCAATCCTGCCGCGCACGTGAAAATAGATCGTAATGTCAGCACCTTAAATATCACAATCACAAACACAATAAAGTGTACTTACTGCGTTCATAAATTGTGCGGCAGTATCACACTGTTACGATCACATTTCTACGAAATCACTCCCACAAATTATTGTATATATAGAAGACGAGCCAATCTTACTGTTACGGATCACACTGTTACGACCCTACTTCCGTCCCTTTTCCACAGAATCACTCCCACAAATTATATATACTTATAGAAGGCGAAAGGAAAGATGTTACACATCAAAATAAAAACTCCTACATAATTATGTACTTTTGCAGCAAGTACATAAACGACGAAGCGGTCATACACTGCAGTGTTTCTATTTGAATTCCAAATTACAGCTGTCTTCGCATCTGGACTTCGCTTCCGCTTATAATCAAATGTAGCGGAGTCATTTCCCTACTTTAAAATAAATAAAAATAAAAAATTAATTGTCTTTTGAAATTGATGAAATGCGTCTCCATACCGTCGCGTTCAAAGAAACCCGACGACGTCACAACATCTTCAGGATGCCTAGTGTGAGTTTCGTTTTGAAAACGAAAATTAGTATGAAACTCACACTAGTCACCCCGAAATGTGTCCGTATCTGTTCCAATCGGCTCGCCTGTGCAGCAGAAACGCTGAACTCTCAGAAGACCGTATAATTAATTCGGTAACGTTACCGGGCCGGCTCGATAACGTCGCCAAACGATGCCCAGGTGATCAGCCGCGGCCGCGGGCTGCGATCGGTTCACCCACATCGCTTAATTCGAAAGCGCCCGAGGGATGGTAGCCCGATAGATGACGGTACCCGTTCGAAATACAAACGTGCGATAAACCGCTGGCGGACCGATGCTTTTTTGTTTTGTTTCAGCGAATAACGTTAACTGCTTTGCTTTGCCACGCACTCAGTTGTATTTTGGCTTAGATCGCTATCGGTCATCACAAATTTTTAAATGGGTTTATGAATAATTTTGTTTGTATTCGAATGGGAAAAAAATATATTTTGATATTGTTTAAAGTTTTAAAACAGAACCTAATTACCTACATTAAATCTCATTGCATTACAGCCAATACATCTTAGCTCATCGATTCAGTTTGCCTCTAGAATCAGTTGTATCCTCTATTTGTACTAAAAATAAAGGCTAGAACTGTTGTAAGATGCAAATTATTTTTTGTGTTTACTGCCCACCTGATAGTAAGCGACCTCCGCAGCCCATGAACACTTGAACATCTATTTTATTTACTCGTGTTAATTCACGTTGGGCTAAAAATAGGGAGTAACGGTCGCCCTTTATATTACTGTCCAATTGTCCATCCAATACGTTTCGTTTTAAAACAGATTTAGAATTCTTGATAAACGCCACTTGTAACATTACTGTCATCGGTGATATCGCTAAACAACCTTCTAATGATATATTTGACCCATATTTATATTTGATTTTATAATTGACAATGATTTATTTTGCCCCGGTACATACGGTGGCCCCGGGCTCTGCGGGTTGGCCTTCGTTCACGGAATCATTACGCACAATAGGCCAAAGGTATAATTGTTGTATCGCCACCTGGCTTCCTTTGAGGGTTAACACATAAAAACTTAACTTACTTAACTATACTTACTTAACTTAATTAGTTGTTAAAGCTTCAAGGTATTTTAGTTATAATCGTATTGCAAAATGAGACTTGTAACAACAAATAACTGTATATATGGCTATTGCTTTTTACACTCATTTATAATCAATTAATGACCCGACCGACTAAGTTTTTTTTCCAATTGTAAATAAGGGCCAAAAGTCATACAGACATTTTATAATTTTAACCTTTAAACAACAACGCTTTCTGTTAGTGTTGTTATGGTATAAAATAAACAAAAATAAAACCTAGATAACATTATATAATAGAACGTGAAGATGCTCAGGTTAAATACACTTGTATACAATACAAACACAACTTGTATACAATACGTGGTATCCCCATTACCAAACGTGGTGTGGGTTCACGTCTAGCTGTAGTGTAACGACACTACAGCTAGACGTGAACCCACACCAACTTTAAACATGACTATCGCTACATCTTGTTTTCTAAATTTACACGAACACTACACAATGAAATGAAACAACTTTTACGGATCTACTCGCGTTTATTTTACACATTACTTTTAATTAATGTTTATCCAGACGTTTCGAACCCTTTGCAGGGTCCGTGGTCAAAGGGAGACTGAGGTGTTGGTCGTCTCATAACTAGTTAGTAGCTTGTATACCCTCATTTAAATTTAATCAGGTGCGTTCCATTTTATGCAGAAAGAGCTTACAGTATCTTTTGGTCTGGCAGTATGGTGTTGGGGCTGGGATTTAATATTTTATATGATGGGATCCCAGGCTGGTGGTAAATTCCAACTACTCTCTATTGAAATTAGGATGTTTTTTTAATTTCAATAGCCTATCATCCTAGGGATGAAGCGTTGTTCTCTAGCGAGTATTTGTGGTTTATCTAAATCTGATGTAATGGTTGGGCCCCTCTAGGGAATATTCTTTCTTTTTCTTATTGTGGCACGCCAAAGTGGCCTCACCCTGCCTGATGAAAAGCAGCCAGTGAAGCCCGAAAAGTGAAAGCGTTCATCACAGCGCTACCACGCTAAGCCGAACGCTCACACTATGGCGGCCTGCATAAATGCTTTTTCTTTTCTTCTTTCTTTTTCTTTTTCGCATGTAACATTAAATAAAGTAATGTGTAAAATAAACGCGAGTAGATCCGTAAAAGTTGTTTCATTTCAATATCGCTACATCATCACAAAAAATGCTAATGTTTTAAAGTAGTTAGGGCTCAATTTCCCAATATCTCATTGTACGTTTTCTGATGACATTTATAAGCTGATGATGATAATATCCGTAGTAGTACATTCTCTCTCTAAAATCTCATTTAATATGCGTGAAAAGATTTCCATCCTAAAGGACATAGTTTGTAGTACGCTAAAGTTTGCGTTTTAAAAGTTAAATATTCGCAAACACTTTCATCAGCTTATCTTGAAATTTGCAAACCAAAAAGGGGTACTTACAAAAGGGGAACATTTCCTCTATAACTAGTCAATTTAGATTGACAAGGCGTGAACGGCGCGGCGCGGCGGGCGCCGAGTAACAAGTTTGTTGTTCATGAAACATCGGAGAGAGCTCGCAGTTAACCATATTTTTATTAACACCAAGGATATTGTCGAAGAACTTACTGGGCTGCTTGTGGGTAAATAAAACTTGTTGGCGTTAATAAAGAAAGATAGTAAGGACTTTCAATTTGCTAAAGTATTCTCTACATATTGTATTTGCTCTCGGTTCTTGTATCCCCTAAGTGGTAGTGACATTGAGCAAGTTGATCCAAATGTCACAGCAGATCCCATCAACTTCATGACATGCGTGTGACCGCTAAGTGATGAGCCATTGTGGTTTAATAGGTTGGTCTAAAGACGTCCGAGAGCTGGTATCAGGCTAGTGGACAATAGCACATAGGGATTAGACCAAAACGCACCACGCTGACCCAATGCTGTTAATTTTTTCGTGTTACTGAATCGGCAAATAACGTAAGATCTTTCGTCTAGGGTATATGCGTTGCCGAACCTGAGGCTTCAGATCTTATGCCTCTATGCCCTGTCAGTAAATCTAGTACACGACTACTGCCATGTTAAGACAACTCTCCTAGCATGGCTGATCTCACAAACGGTACAAAAGGTTGTTATAGTAAAATATTTTTAACAAAAAAAAACCGACTTCAAAAAACAGGGAACTAAAAAAAGTAAAAACAGCTCTAAAACGCAAGAAATAATAATGAAATCATATTATTAATTTAGATACGCCTGTGGTTGGTGGTCGGCTGAGGAACAATTTTATTTCATTTAAACTTTTATATAGTTGTTCATTATCTCCAATTTTTTATTGTAAAGGGCCCACCCGACTTCAATGGACCTTCTTTAAAACTGATATGCGTGTCTAGCTAATTAATAATATGATTTCAATATTATTTCTTGCTTTTAGAGCTGTTTTTACTTTTTTTAGTTTTCTGTTTTTTAAAGTCAATTTTTTTTTGTTATTTTTTTTTACGATTTTTAGTGATGGGTGGACTTAACAAGGCTGCTTCTCGGATGAGGAAACGACGGCCTAGTAGGTAGTGGTATTCCTATGTAAAACTTCAATCATAATTAGGTATTATTTTTGTACGAACTAAACATTTTGGCATATTGAACCGTATGAAGTAAGCTCAACAAAAGGAAACTGCTGTAAATCGTTGAGGAATTCCCTCGACTTTCAATGATCTCCATCATCAGACCTGTAATGGCACGTATAACCCATATAGGTAAAGTTCTCATCAATAGAAATGAATTAAATCCAAACACAAGGTAGCTACTATAAAACGTTGAGGAGTTCCCTTGTGTTGCGGAAACCCACAACACACACTATGCTACTGTTTAAAATTAGGTTACACCTTAAAATCTACAAAATCCACTTACAGTTCCATGCCGCTCCCGCCGTCCAGAACGGGATCCATATGATCTGATGGGGCCGGAATCCGAGTCCGGGTCTTCTCGGGCTCCCTAATCACACCCAAACTACCCCAAGTGCACTTTTCCCCCGAGGAAATACCTGCTTTCTCCAGCAGCGGAGACGTCGACAGCGGCGAATTGTACTCCCGATGCGATTCGCTTACAACGTACACACACACAAAACACAGGTTGCACAATACACTTAATTAGAGAAATACGGCTCCAAATGCCCTTATTACTGCTTAAAATCTATTTAATTATCAACACACGATAACCTATAAACCAGCCATTGTTGCCTTCCCGAGACAAGTGTACCAACAAAGAAAAAAAGAACAATTAGTGATGGGGCCATTATGTCACTAAATAAATTGAATCTCGATAATCGATTCCCAAATCGATCCGTCCATAATACAAATCAAAGTTTTATTTCCAACAAAAATAAATGCCTGTTTATTTGCAACATCCCGCCACCCAAAGCGGACGTACCGCTTTCTAGCCTGAAATCTTAAACTAGTCAACCGGTAATCGAGCTAAGGTCGCGACTGCGCGATTTAGCACCGATCCATCAACCAACACTTGCGCCACACGCGGAGTCCCGTCCGCGCCCCAGATTAACTTTAAAATGCGACCTCGTCTCCAAAATAACGATGGCAAATTAGCCTCTTTTAATAAAACCAGATCCCCCTCCGAAGGGGGCGACGTCCGGTCTGTCCACTTTACACGCTGCTGCAATAAATGCAGATACTCCAGTGACCAACGACGCCACAAGTCCTGACTCATTTGTTGTATCATTTGAAAACGAGACATCCGGTGTCTGCGTTCATCCTTCCAGGGATACTCAGGCAGGGCAGTGAGTGGCTGACCGACCAAAAAATGACCAGGGGTCAGGACTTCCATGTCATTTGCGTCAGAGGAGAGTGGACAAAGCGGACGCAAGTTGAGAACCGCCTCAACCTTACAAAACACAGTTGTAAGTTCCTCATACGTGAGGGTAGTTTCCCCGACTACCCGGCGCAAGTGGGTTTTTGCCGATTTTACCGCGGCTTCAAATATCCCGCCCCAGTGGGGACAGGCTGGCACACTAAATCGCCATGTGATTCCCCGCTGTGCGAGAGCTTGACTTATGCTATTACAATTTTTATCCAGAAAATCGTTCACATCTTTTAAGTAGTTGGCAGTGCCTCTGTAGTTGGTACCGTTGTCGGACCGAATGAGAGAAGGTAAACCCCGTCGCGAAACAAAACGATCCAGCGTGGCGACAAAGGCTTCCGTAGACAGAGCCGAAACCACTTCCAGGTGGACGGCCTTAGTGGCCAGGCAGACAAAAACGCACAGGTATGCTTTCGTGACCCTAGTGTTACGATAGGCTGTGGTTCTCACCAGAAACGGTCCAGCAAAATCCGTACCGACCCCGTCGAACGGCCTAGTAGTCTGACAAACCCGGTCAGAAGGGAGATCCCCCATCTGTGGCTGCATAGTGGAGGCCCTCACCCGATAACAAGCCACACACTTAAATAACACGCTGCGAACCACTCTCCGAGAGGACAAAATCCAGGACTCCCTCTGTAATATCGCCAGTAACGCATTACACCCCGCGTGAGCGTTTTTCAGGTGTCTATCCGAGACCACCAGTTCTACCAAAGGTCCTCCTTTGGGGAGTAGCAGAGGATGACGGCTACCGAAGGGCAGGTCGGCATTTTGAGGCGACCTCCAACGCGTAACAGTCCATCCGCATCCAGAAATGGGTTGAGCCGAGAGATCGCTCCCTTGAGCTTTGCGCGACCGACGCGCAAAAGCCGTATCAGGGCCAACAGTGAACTCCTGCGTTCCTCAGCACCCGCCACGGGTGATAACTGCCTCTTGTCTGGATGGCGGCAGTTATGTAGAAATCTCCGGATCCAGCAAGTTACACCTAGCAATTTGTCCAGTTTGCTGTATCGAGCCGTCAATCAATTCGGATCTGGCCTTGACTCGTTTGTTGTCACCAAAACTTTTATTCCAGGGAGCATCCCTAGAGAGCCATCGATCATGGTGACCGGCCATGATGACTCACCCTCCTTTAACCACTCTGGACCCCACCAGAGGGCATGCTGCACCAATTCCGGCGCGGTGCAGCCCCGAGAGGCACAATCGGCAGGATTCCAGGGGCCGGGAACGTGCCTCCAACAAATTTCGATGCCCGAGTTCTGTACCTGAGATACCCGATTGGCCACAAACGTTTCCAATACGTGGGGTGCCCCGCGTAGCCATGCCAGAGCTACCTGACTGTCAGACCAGGCGTAGACATTCCGGATGTCCACCGTAGACGTTAATTCCTTGTGCACGTGGCACAACAGTTTGGCCAATAGATGCGCCCCGCAAAGCTCCAGCTTCGGGATTGTCAGCCTAGTTTTGAGGGGAGCCACCTTGCTTTTAGCCAGAAGCAAAGAGACGGCGACTCGACCCTTCGAGTCCACCGTTCGCAGATACACCACTGCGGCATACCCTCGTTCTGACGCATCGCAGAAGCCATGTAGGCTTGCCCTGTATTTGCCCCAGTGTCTAGGAGGGCTCGTATCCGGACGAAGTCCCCCCTAGGTCCCCAAACGCGTACCTGCGCGATGGGCAAAAGAACCGTCCTCGGTTCCGACTTAGCCCGACCACAGGCTAGTCACGCGTCAGAGCCAGCAGCCGACCCTGTCGAACCGTGATGACTCGGCCAGTAAGTCGGACGCGTGCAGGCCACCATCCGGGGTGGTGCGTATCCAGCTGCCCTACCATACCGGTGATAGGGTGGGTGGTATTCCAACCTCGGGTACTCGTGCAGTAACGGTGAGAACTGTTGGCGGTTCTCATGTCGTTGTTGTTCCGGTAACGGCGGCGGAGGATACGCGTACGAGTATCCGGGTGTTGGGTCCGGAGGTGGGACTCCCTGTACCCAGTGGCCCTTAGAGGCACCAACTCCTGGTGTTGGTCGCGCCGGGTGCCGGGTTGTAGCCAGAACCTGGCTCCGTTCCGGCGGTCCCCAACTCACCTGAGCCGGGGTGTACGAGGGGTTGTAGCGTGGCGACCGTGGCGGACTCCGTCTTTCCGGAGGCGGAGTTGACCCCGGCCCCAAACCGCCACCCGTGGGAGATCCCCTCTCCCGAACCGGTGCTGAGCCCTCAGCACTACGGGTGCACAGTAAGCGATGGTGCGGTCCGCCGCACACATCGCAAGGCCTCGCCTGGGGACACTCATTATACCTATGTCCTCCCAGGCAGGCATAACACAATCCTCGTGTCCGAACGAGGTTTCGGCGCTCTTTTGTGGGCAGCCCGAGAATTGCTGGACATAGCTGTTCCAAGTGCTGCTGTCCGCAAACCCGGCATCCAGAACCGGGGTTGATGGCGGCCGCAGCCACCAGCCTGCCGCGACCCTTCCCTGGGTTGCGTGGCGGCTGGGCGCCGTAGACTCCGGAAGTGCGGGCCGGCGCACTTGTCGGAGCCTCCTGGGAGGCTAGCTGGTTTTCCAGCAGGCCAGCCTCCTCTTCCAGGAACTCCAGAAGTTCCCCTATCGAGGGCAGAACGCTGCCGAGATCCTTGTGGACCAGTCGATTCCGCTCGAACTTGTTCCTCATCTCCTGCGACAACTTGGCCAGAACGATGTGCAGAAGAAGGAAGGACCACTGGTCGACGGGCAGTCCGAGCGTCCTTAACCCGTTTAAGGACACGGTGAGCGGGGTGATCAGCTGCGCCCTCAGCTGAGCCCTATGGTTGACCCTCGGCAATCCCAGCAGATGGGTCACGTGCGCGTCCGCCTGAAGACGCGGCTTCTCGTACCGCTTCTCCAGCAGCTGCATGGCGGTGTCGTAGCTCGCATCCTGCAGCTCCAGATGCTGTACGAGCTGTCTGGGTTCTCCGTCTAGGTAGGAACGGAGATATGCCAGCTTTTCGGCCTTGGTGAAATCCTTCCGAGTATCCACCAAGGCTAAAAACATGTTCCGGAATCCAGCCCAGTCCCGCATACATCCGGTGAAATGCGGGACCTCCAGGGCACCCAATCTTCCCAGGGCGCTGGGTCCAGGGGTGTGGAGCGAAGCGGGGCGCGCAACAGGCTTCCCCTCCCGCAGTCGCTCGATGTCCTTCACCCGCTGATGGACCTCATCGTAGATGTCTTGGATGTGCTCCAGATCCTTGACATATTGGGCGTGGAGGGCCAGCTCCTTCTCCCAGACCGGGTCGGTTGACAATAGAGCGGTTACCGACCGCTCGGCCAACAAGAAACGACCCTGCATTTCTTTCGAACGCGTCTCCAAGGCGTCATCCCGGTTAGGCCGATCTATTAATGCAAGCAGCCCGGTGAACCACCGGAGCTGCTGAGCCAACTCCTGCCGTGACGCTGTCATTATAAATAATTTAAATTAAATAAACCTAAACACAAAATTAAAACGAGTCAACGAAAACACGGAATCGATTATCCCGAATCGACTCGATGCTTTCAATTGAAAGAAATTAAATAACAATTAACGTTCCGAGAAATATCCCAGCCCAAATACAACGGTACTACCAACCTTACAATTCAACCGCACCTGTCCCGGAAGTGCGATTTTACACGAAATGAGCTTAACCTATTACGAAATAACAAAATACACAAAATTACACCGATTAACCTAGAGGTCCGGTAGTAACCACGCTCTGCTACCAAAATGTTGCGGAAACCCACAACACACACTATGCTACTGTTTAAAATTAGGTTACACCTTAAAATCTACAAAATCCACTCACAGTTCCATGCCGCTCCCGCCGTCCAGAACGGGATTCATATGATCTGATGGGGCCGGAATCCGAGTCCGGGTCTTCTCGGGCTCCCTAATCACACCCAAACTACCCTAAGTGCACTTTTCCCCCGAGGAAATACCTGCTTTCTCCAGCAGCGGAGACGTCGACAGCGGCGAATTGTACTCCCGATGCGATTCGCTTACGACGTACACACACACAAAACACAGGTTGCACAATACACTTAATTAGAGTAATACGGCTCCAAATGCCCTTATTACTGCTTAAGATCTATTTAATTATCAACACACGATAACCTATAAACCAGCCATTGTTGCCTTCCCGAGACAAGTGTACCAACAAAGAAAAAAAGAACAATTAGTGATGGGGCCATTATGCCACTAAATAAATTGAATCTCGATAATCGATTCCCAAATCGATCCGTCCATAATACAAATCAAAGTTTTATTTCCAACAAAAATAAATTCCTGTTTATTTGCAACACCTTGATTGTCTTTCGTCTTCATCATTAGACCCCTAATGACAGTCACAACCCATCATAGTGTAAAATTCTCATCAATACAAATAAATCAAGCCCAAACACCAGGTAATTGCTGTAAATCGTTGCAGATCGACTCCAGACCTTCATTAAATAACTTATTTAAAATACTTAATGAAAAAAATTAACAAACGCACTAGTCGCCACTGTGATTTTCGAAGGTTCCCCTCGATTTCCCTGGGATTATATCATCAGATCCTGACTTGGTGGCAATGGGTGGTCCCATTGTCCTCGGAAGTATGCTCTTTCAAATAAAAAAAGATTTTTATATCGGTTTACAAATGACGGAGAAATCGCTGGACAAAAATATTCAGGTCGAACATAGAACCTCCTCTTTTTTTGAAGTCGGTTAAAATAGGCGGTCACGAACACTCACGACCCTCCCACGACACGGTTAACCGGCGCCGAGATCCTAGAAAGTTATGGCGAAACTTCTACGTAGTGATGCCAGCGACTTTTTTCTTTCACTAACTTTAAGAGGAAATACATTATGCATCCTCTTCCTGGGATGGAACGATATTCAGAGGGATATTCTCAACAGACTCTCTCCGCGTAAAACTTCAAGGTGTAGTGCCTTCTCTCGCATACACAGGGAATGACATAAGACGACGACCATAGCTTTCTATTACAAACCCCCTACTGCAACAGTCATCTAGTTGACGTACCACCGCCTGACTACAATTGTCACCTGGTACCCGCCCACCAAACGGCCACAGAAGACCACTGGCATGTTTAGGTTAATTAAGACTCAAATATCCTAAATATCTACGATTGAATAACTCTTTCAAATATACTAGCATGTTTTAAAGAGGTAAGGTTATGTTCATGGTGCATCTAAAAGACCCGAGTTCAAAGTGGACTTACATAACAATCATTCGCATGTAACAAGTATTTTAATAAAACTACATATTTTTCAGGTAATCTTCACTATGGCACAGCTACAGAGGACAGAAGGTACAGACGTTTGTATTCAGAGAAACCAATCAGACTCTGCAATAACTGTCGCAACCCAATTTCCATCTTAAGCATGCCCTAAATTGTGTGAAGTGGTACAGTTACCCAAATCCTCAGACAGTAGGATAAAGAATACAAAGTAAAGACAGGCATACAGCAATTCGGTATTGTATGTAAATGTGCTACAGCCCTGCCAAGTGGCGGCCTATCAACAACAATAAAAAGGGTCGCGGGATCGAACTCTGGACCTCAAGCGTGGCCGACCTACTGATTGTGGCCTACGGCTTGAGTTGATGGCGATTTTAGTAAGAACTTTTTTTAATGTTCATGAAGGGACAGCTGTATAGCGATCTTTAAATCCAAATTTATGTTTTAATATGGTCGGGTATATCAGTTATATAGCTTCCGTGGCCACGGCCCGTGCAAATCGGCCGATAAGTCGTCGGGTACTTAAATTGTTTACTTAGGATAGCTTTACTAAGCATTTTGCGTTAAACCAGTTTCAACAATTCATTTGTTATGAAACGCGAAAGTTTAAAATTGTATAAAATACGTGTTCAAAGATGAGCTCGTGTCTGATTTCCTACATTGTAAGATGGAATCCGACAAATGTTCTCCCGAGACCCGAGTTACTGAAACTTGATTAAATGATCTGCTTTGTCCAATAACTTGGTAACAGTGAGTTCGCCCGCTATCGACTTAAACTTGGGCCAAGTTTTGACAAATCGGACGAAGTTCCCGTGCCGGAATCAGGCCGCGATCGCCGTGAGGGGGTAGGGGGGAGGGGCTCGAGGGTCGACGGCATAAATCAAATGAGACGTGCTAGTTTAGCCTGGAACTACCTTGCTCTTAATATAAGGTAATATATTACTTGTATTACATTATAAATTCAAACACTGCAACGTTATAATCAATATATATATATTTAAATCGTTTCTAAAACACATCGTATATAGTGACCACTTAAGAGGGCACGGTAGTGTGTCAGCAAGTTGAGCAATAAGGCATAGCTGTATAGGAGGTTAAATAGACTGTGACTACAATAAGGCATAGCTGTATAGGAGGTTAAATAGACTGTGACTACAATAAGGCATAGCTGTATAGGAGGTTAAATAGACTGTGACTACAATAAGGCATAGCTGTATAGGAGGTTAAATAGACTGTGACTACAATAAGGCATAGCTGTATAGGAGGTTAAATAGACTGTGACTACAATAAGGCATAGCTGTATAGGAGGTTAAATAGACTGTGACTACAATAAGGCATAGCTGTATAGGAGGTTAAATAGACTGTGACTACACCCTGACTCGGCTTCTTATCTAACCAATTCTTTAAATTATCTTAAACCTTTATTGACGGAATTGTATGTTGCTTTTTATTTATATATATAACTAGCCGTTACCCGCCCGCTTCGCTGTGCTAATATAATGGTTCAATTAATGTATAATCAAATTAATTATTAGGTTTACCAACATCATGTATAGCCTATCATTTGCACAATCGCATGTTGTCACTACATACAAATTTTCATCAAGAACGGTCAAGCCGTTCTTGAGTTAAAAGTGGACATACAAACAGACAGACAGACTGACATAAATTTCAAAAATCGTAGAATTGGTGTCAGTGAGTCATAAAATGAATATTTATCCCAAAATTTGTCAGAAAATTTGCAAATTTGCAAAAATTGCAAGTACACACAGAGCTTACAGATTTATGTAGTAGTATAGTATATAGATATAGATAGATAATATATTTCATGTTGTAAATAATGATGATTTCACTTCGTTTGAATGAATCATACCAGATCGTAATAGAAACGTGTCAGGTACTGCAATTGATAACCAACAATCTTTAAATTTAAAACATTGCTGTGAGAACGTTCCAAAAGTTTTAAACTTTATCTGAACGTACAGGGACATTTCTAATTCTTTGTAACAATTTAGTACAGGAAGTAGAATCTTTAAATCCGTGTGATTTGTTCACAGCTGCGGCGCCGGCGGCGGCGTGTCCCGCTCGCCAGCTTCCAGGCTCTAATCTGAGGCTTCTCTTAAGACGTGGTTCTACTGCACAATTTTATTTGCCGCTCCCATTTACCTCTGCCGGCTGCTGAGAAATATTTTAGTGTGAAACTGCAAGTCCGATACAATACAAAATGTTTCACAAAAGTATTTCACTTACAAAGTTTTTAACTACAGTTTAATCAAAAAATTTGAGGTTACATTTTTTTTCTTTATGTTACTCACACCGGGCGTAGACGGAGTGACAAGGATATGTAAAACCCTCTCCCAACCAATAATATGGGACAATAGTCTAGAGTCTAGGCCGCCGATAATAAAGTCACTCAGATAAAATTAATTGAATTAATTAAAACATGAGAGTCATATAAATTAAAGACTCAGAAAAATTATATAACATCATCAGAATTATGAATTGCTTTTATATGATTAGTAAATTTCAAACGTTGCTGTTTTGAATATTTAGTAGTATTAAAAACAAAAACTGGAAAAGGGCGTTTAACACAGCTTTATGAATACTTCGTACAGACATTGACGGTCATTAAAGTGGATCAGCAAAGCTTTTACTCTGATTAAAGAGTGGACCAACCAATTCAGGTGCAGTCTTGTCTTGTGGCATTCCTTAACGAATCTCAATTTCGCTGAATACTGGCATCGCCCCAAAAGAACACGTAAAATTTGTATTGAAAGCAGTAATTCGCTACTGCATCTCCAGCTATAGAATGTACCGGGGAATATCGTAAAATGACGCGAATTACGGACCCCTGGCGGTACGTGACAAAATTATGAGGGTTGGCATTGGACTCCGGTAACGGGGCATTGTGCCCGTGATAACTTACTATTTTTCATCTCACCGAGAAGGTAAAGTAACAGAAGTGAGAGCGACATTTCAGACATGAGTGTTATCGAAAAGTTCCAGCGTAAATCGGTAGAGTACTTTGGACTAAGAAATAACAAGTCCAGTTCAATTAGTGAGAAAAATGGAGCAGGAAATGGTTGTGTTTGCTGTTACATGCGAAGTTCTCGAGCATACCAAAGCTTCAAGAGATGATAATATACTAAACCGAGACTGTTATGTATAATTTATCTTTCATTTATCTAGTTACTTGTCGTGGTCAGAGAATAAAATGGTTTTGATTTAATAACTTGTAATCTTGTCCAGTATGGTTATAGAACTGATCAGTTATGTTAAACGATTCATCGATAGCATAAAACATGACATTTTCTGCCCAGCGAGAGCCATGATATCTACAGCTTCATGGCGCCATGTTGGTTGATGCCATAAACAATCGAATGACTTTTATTCAAAGGCTACATAAAGACCAAAGACAATCTATAACTCCGGGTTACATCACTTTCGCAGATTGCGACTGCTAATAAAAATGGGACATAAGTTGCACCATAAATTATACCCATAAAGTGGTTCGATTGATTGTTTTTGCGCAAAGACTGCTCCGTTAACACTGACCGCTCTGGAACGCTGAATGTCGCCGAGTGGAAAGCCAAGATAGAGACACGACAAGTGGAGTGACGCCTCTTATTGTTGTTTATAAAAACAAAAAAGGTTTACTTTGTGCGAAAGAAAGTGTCATTCTATGATTGGGAATTTTCAGTCTGTAGTCATCTTTTATCTACAGCTTCATGATTCGGGGGATCGAACCCGGGACCTCGGAGGTGGCGACACCATGAAAACAACCAACTAACATTTTGGTAATACGAATAAGTGCTACATGAGTGTTAAAGTAGAATTTTAAAAACCTAAGTTGCCATAAAAGCACTAACAATTGGTGATATAGCGTACTTTAACTTTCTTATAAACCTTATTTGGGCCCACGATTTTATAGCTTAAAGTGATTTATGGGTTAAAGAATAGTGATATTTGTTATTATTACATAGTTACAATAGTGCTATTGGAACAGTTATTACCACTTTAAGTGTTTTGTGAGGTGTTAATAGGTTACAACCGCAAGCTAAAGTAGTACATAAGTTGTAAAAACAACTCTGAGAACTCTTTTGGTAATACATTAGTAATTAAGGTAGCAGTGCATATTACACAAAGCGCTAATTAATTGTTTAATATCATAATTTTTGTGTTTTTGTTACCGCCAACAGCGTCATTTTCATTAAGTGCAGTGAGTACTAGTGTTTGGTGAAAACAGCAAATGAAAAGTAAGTCAATATGTATTTTGGATTACTGGTGTTGTAGTACTGATGTGAAATCTTACTGCGGTGTTTAGTTTTCTGTAAGAATATATATTAGTTTTCATTTCAATTTTAATGCGCCACTGAAATAAACTACTTTTGATGATATTTTCTAGAAAAGTAAATATTATCTCAGTTATTTTTTGCTTCAAGTATGGAAAATAAAAGCTTCAGGTAGTGTCTACAGGTTTTTAAAAGAAAAGTAACAATAGTTTGATTTAATAAGTAAAGCAATAATGTTTGAAACAAGTTTTCTTCCTGTAATTTTTTATAGGTTATCTTTATTTTAATGGCGTCAATTTGCAATCACTTAAGGTTCCTGTTAACTCTGTCATTCCTTACAATAGTGTATAAAGAATGATAGTCAGTACTTCTCTGCCACTTGTAGTTTTACAATATGGTTTTAAAACAGAACAAACAATAAGTTTAGCTTGCATATAGGTCCTATGTGGAGTAATAAGCAAAATTTTTTTAGGGTTCAGTTATTGTTTGAGCACCCATTTTTGATAAGTATGTGGTGATTAATATTTAATAAGTACAAAAAAGGAAAGAAATATTTAGCCACATACATAAATAATCGCAAGCAAAATAGCATTACCTACTACCTAACTATAGGTTTAATTTTTTTATCATCCTAAATTTTAAAAGATAGCTTTCATGTAGGTATAGGTACCAAGATATGGGAATACCCATACTACTTACTCAACACCGAGCTTGTACTATTATTTATTCTGTGACCGAGCCTCACCGCCCGCGCCCGCGCTTCACCACCGCCCGCGCCCGTTACCCCGTTTGTCTCAGTCAGTCTGTTGGCGGCGGCGGCGGTGGCGGCGGCGGCGGGCGAACCACAGAGTGCATTTTTGGGGCGCACTTGATACAAGCTGTCTAAATTGAATCAATAAAATATCCATAAGTTCTCTGTCGAGTATATATCTTCTTTGCTTAAAACTGACATAGTATAAAATAATTTACTTCTAATTCGGTATTTTTTTTAGTTATATCCCGCAAAAGGAACTACTGTATCAGGATCCAGTGAAATTTTTACTACAGTAAAGCACAATTACAAATGTTATGGAAATTATCGTCGAGCTGTGATCATAGGACTGAATATTTTACTACTAAGTAATACTATAAGGTATTCTGAATAAATGGACATTTTTCAAAATAATAACTAGTTTTATTTTCATACTGTATGTAAAAGAGGTAAGAAGTACAGAAAATCACTTTTATTAATACAAACTAATTTGCATTTTACATCTTTAGGATAAAATATAACTTCATTTGACGATAATACGCTGTTTTCACTGGCTTTTGTAAATATTCAAAAAAGATGACCTGATTCCTTCGATTGTCTTCTGTCGGTGTTTGTAAAATAGTTCGAGGGTCAGATGGTAAAATATCTGTAAATCTCTTGTTTAAAATTAAAAGCAAATCCTTCAAAGCTGTTTGGCTTATATTTTTTTGTAGAGCCCATGTCCGTAAATCATTTTTTTAATTTATATTTTTCATGTGTTCATATTCTTGCTCTTGATCAGAGGTGTTTGAACTTGAACTACTGAGAGGAAACATTATATTAGACTCATCGTTAGTAACATCACTTTCCTTTTGTGCGGAACCCTGTAGTATTTTTGCTGCTAGCGCTTGATATACGTTATCGAGGTCTGAGGTATTGTGAATATAACTTCTATTAACATCAGAACAGGGGCCTGGAATCTCATCAGAACTGTTACCTGAAATCACATTAGAACTGCTTCCAGGAATAACACAATTATAATTGCACTCATTTTTTTCTCATTTAATGAAGGCTCGTTCCGGTTTTGCGATAATCTAATCAGAAATTTATATTCTCTTAAAGATTTTCGCTTGACTCCGCCGGTCTTTCCATGGTGGCATGGGTCGACATAAATAATATTTTCGTAAAAGAGCTCTCAGCGTCACACAGTGTAAACAACGTGAAATATTATTATTCAGGTAATGTAACCTATTTGATGTATTTAAGTGATTATAATTCAGTAAGTCAACTTAAAGTGATATTTAAAAGTTATAAAGTTTGCAAGTAATGTTTACCGCCATATAAAAAAGTATTTCTAAAAACCACTGTACATTTACCTGAAGTTGACCGATTAACCCCATTATATAACCTGCAGTGATTTAAAGGTGGATTCCGACTCTTGCAGCATTTAGCTCTATGGGGTTTATAATGAACACTTTTAATATACTAATAGCATTCTTGTTACCTCTTAGAGCGCCATAGAACTTGTTAGGTGGTACAAGGTATTTAACTAACTTTAACTAACTCTGTTTTAGAACATAACGTGTTCGTAAATAACTGACTTAATCTTTTGGAGTTTTACGCTTACTTAAGCTATAAGAGTAACCCTTAAGGTATTACAAGGCATTGAAGTAACTCTATTTAACAATATCAAATGTTAGTAAACACCTGATAAAAACTGTTGGTGTTTTACTCTTCCTTAAGCTATATGAGTAACCCCTTAAGTTTTACAAGGCATTTAACTAACTCTGTTTAATGACATCAGTCATAAGTAAGCGTTAGCAAACACCTTACAACTTATTTTAGTGTTATATACTTCTTAAAGCTATAATAGTTAGTTATATAATGATTTCGACTAACTCCATGCTATCGTCGTAAGTTATAAAATTTTCTTTAATTACTGTTGTTCCTCTTGAAGGTTAAATTATTTATCCTTAACACCACAGTAGAGTTCACTGCTATTATCGGAGCTTTTCTAAACCATTTATAGAACTATGAGCATTAAAAAAGGTTGCCCTTAGAGCCAAAATGTTAGTTGGGTGACGACGACGACACCAAAAAAATGTTAACATCAAAAAAAGGAGGAGGTTACTCTATTCGAGCTATTATTGTTCTGAGTCATGAGTCATAATCATAGAGCAACACGGCTCCGGTCCGCCGGAGGCCCGTGTTGCTCTATGGTCATAATTAACGCTGTAAAAAAAAGGATGCAAATAAATGGTCTGCTAAGTTTTTTGCCGCTTCCTGTCAATACAAGGTTTTGTACCCTGTAGACTTTCAAACCGATGGTAGTATAGTGACATTATTAATTGTGCTCACATAACGCAAATAAAGAATCTGAATCTGAATAATTCTTGGCAGCCTAAGCCAAATCAAATATTTAGAATTTTGAAAAAAAAGTTAGTTTACCATTTGGTTTTACAAAACATCACCACTATCATCATCAGCCAGCCAGCCCAAGTGCACGCCCCCAGACACAAACAAATCCGAAAAATAAAATAAAAAGTAATTTAAATTTAATAACTCTAGTGGTCGCCCAGTGGTCGAGATTCGACCGAATTTTTATAAAAAAATTATGAAAAAATGTTTATTTAATTTAATGTATTTTTTATCCATAATTTAAAAAAAGTATTAGCATTATGCACTTCTTCTCTATATAAACTATAAGTGTGCGAAATTTCATACTCCTCCATCCACGCCATTTTCGTAAAAAGGGGTACAAAGTTTTTGCTTCACGTATTATTATATAGATAAGTAACAATACTGTATAAGCCAACAAGACTCCTCCAGCTGTCGCTGCTGCGGCATCAAATTAAATACCACAGAAACGCAGCCATTCTGACATCCTTTCATTTATATCTAGATAATAAATAGCAACCTTATTTAAAACCTGTCGTTGTATCGAGTTTCTTTTATCGATCACGTACTTGTACGAGGTGTTTCATTCGACATACACTGATCGGGCACTAGCCTACCTTACATTGGTACATTGACTTATATACCTCTTATTTCCTAAAGTTTTCTACGAAACACGAAAGTTACAAATTGAAAAGAAACATTTTACACACCAACACCTCAGTTACTAAGTGCGAAACAAATTCTTAAAAAGTTTCGTTTCATTATAGGATATAATATCTAACTTAGTCGCAATCCCACGCGAAAATGTTATCGTAAGTGTAATAACGTACAATATTTCCGCCCTTACTTACTTAATTCGCGTTGCGCCGCCCGCCCGCCGCCGCCGCGCCGCCCGCCCAAACAGCCACGAATTATCGGCCGATGATCGATGTAATCCTCGGGCAGGTTTCGATAAATCCGATATTTTACGTGTCACATCTCCACCCGTAGTAGGGTAATGAGCTTAAACGACGCTCGGGGGCGCTCCTGAAAAGTTGGTAGATAGGTAGTTGGTTGGTATTCATTAGCTCTTAGCGTAAAATTCGATTGTTACACCTTAAAACACATGTTTTACGTGCAGCAGACAGCAGTCAGCCCGCGACCACGGCCGTTGTAACTTGGTCGAAACGTCGGGTATAAAGAAGGTATGATACCTTTTTACTAATTAGTCTGCGTTAATCCCCGTTTAAATTTGTTTAACACGTTTTACGTTTTTATATCAGTTTTTCTATTGCAGATAAGATAATCAAAAAACCCGTAATAAATGCTTGTTACAGCCTGAATCACCCTAAATAGATTTAGCCGGGTTCGATTTCCAGTTTTGTCAGAGTAGTTTTTGATTTTTAAATGCATTTTTACCTTAGTATACTTTGACTTCTGTAAGACTTTGGAAATGTCTAGCAAGTCTACGACGGATACTATGTCGTGTCGTTTTTAGACTTGTCCACTCTTTCATAATCTGACTTTAGTCCACTAATCCATATCAACAACTTTAAATAATTACGTTAAGCGTATAATTAATTATTATTATATTATATGATACGCAATCAAAAAAGTTTTGTAGCCGCTAATATTTTGACTATTACTACAAGCTATGCGCTCTGAAGTGCAATGAATTTCGCCATACGCCGCTACAAAACCCGGTGTATGTGACTTGCGCACATTTGATGGATGACATCTGTTATGGGCCAGTCAAAAGTATGTCTTCCTTCCCAAGCAGAGGCTACATTTAGCTGTATGAAATTACGAAAATTAAATTTTGAACAACATATTGTTACACTTAATTTGCTTAGTGATAACACCATCTTATCTAAATCTGTCACTAAAACATACTCAATGTTGGTAGCAAATTGTATTCCAATAGGCATTGGTGATCAGGTCAGTTAAAGAAAAAGAACATTTAAATTTAGTACACACATAGGTATTTGAAATACAAAAAAAATAACTATTTCTTTACAAACTCAAAACTATCATGACAAGATATAAGGCAGTAAGTATAATACATAAAAAACAAAAAAATAAAGAAAAAACGAAGAGTGTGAAATTAATGAGCATTCGAGTTGAAGAGCGCAGAACTATCACCCTTTTCATCATTTACTAGACGAAGGCCAAGAGTTTAAATAAAAATAAATATATTTAATAAAAAAATCGCTTTATTATCTTAGCTCTAACACTGGACTGCAGTATCTTCAGACGTAATCTCCAGTAGTTTTATAAGTCCGCTACCGCGTCAGCATCCCCACATCGGTCAGCCCGTGAGTAATGGCCGGTGCATCTGCTCACAATGCGCGCGAATCCAAGTTTTACTTCATTTCTCAGGTTTTATTACCAGCTAGTTCAGGGCGGTGACTAACGGTCCAATGCTGCTTTGACAGATGTGTTTAGTATTTAAAAGGGATGTGGTTAAGTAAGATAAGTTGATTATCATCAGCCTATAAATGTCCCACTGTTGGGCTCAGGCCCAAGGCACCACGCAGGCCTAACGCGGGTTGGAGAGTTTTAACAATCTATAATTTCTTATGATAAAAAACTGTGCCAAAACATACCTTCCGAAACACGGTAAATAAGTTGAAACTTACTAATATAAACCGGTGGCTTATCAAACAATAACATCTCTTTCAGGGGCGAATAAACCGCTGTCAGTTCATCACTATCGTCTGTCTCTTTCCCATTGCTACTTTAGATGATAATTCTGCAACCTATATAAAAAACTTTAGTTTGTGCATTCGAACCTACCTACTATAAATCCATCGTCTCGTATAGTCTCCTTGTACGTTATTAACGTGAAAAAAGGTTCATGTAAAAAGTTCTTTACAAAACTCAAAAGGTCCCGATGCACCATCGCGGCCTACGCCGCGAGCTGCCGTGGAGTTTCCCGAACGCCCGGCCTCAAGTTGTTTGGCCATCACCTCCCTTTGTTGTCTGCGCGCCGTCAAAGGACCTCATTTCGGTCAAATATGTTATCAACAAACCCTAGTACAAGCGCTCCCTCGCTATCCAAAAAGGGGACGGAATCTTTCATAATGTTGAAATATTGCTTCTGAGATGCAACGTCTTCCGACTAACAATTACTCGTTGAGACTCTCTCCGTGTGCCGCCTCTGATATTGAGTTTGAGCAACAAGTTTTCAATTTGCAGTTTAGTGTTAGAAGGAGAATATGCTCTTCTTATATAAAGCATGGGTAGACTGTTTGAAAGGTTACAAAGAAGTTACATTTTTATGGTGTCACTGTAACAATCAAATCAAATCAGCTCAATGACAATAATATTGGGTCCTTACCTATGAAATAGAGGTTTTTTTCTCACTTATTAATAGGTGTATTACTTGCTAAAAGTCAATACCGGTTGTTAATATTATTATACACTTTTAATTAGGACTATGTTAGTTAGGCTTTAGTAATAACAATGATTATTCTTTTTGTGTCTATATCGCCCAATATTTTTTTTTAAATTGACTCCTTTTTTTGTTCGCGAAATCGACCTTTTGTTTCATTGTAGCTTTGAAGGGTCTTGATTTTAATTCTTTTTAATGTCTGCTATATTTAGCTAGTGAAACAAACACACTACTCTACAATTTTTATAGTGTTAACGTAAATAGATGATAAGAAAATTAAAAAAAACGTTAGTATGAAAAATATAATTTCATAAAAAATCTATATACAAAACGTCAATTTCATAGGTAAGGACCAATAAGTAAGCATTTTTGTTATTTTAATAAGAACATTTTCAAACAATACCATCTCAAAATTCTGTAAAACGCCACAATGTTGCAAACAAAATACGCAAATGCCTTTCTCGAAAACATCGCACAAAGTCTACCACGAATTGAATTTGCGTAGGAATAAGGATAGCGAAAGGTAAATTGAAAGGCATTCGTGTACAAAATTATCATGCCGAGGCACCAGAGACAAAGCGGGGCGCGCCGAACGCACCAGCACCACAAATTGCCTCGCTTATACCCTCGCCACTGACGCTTTCTTAAAACCTTTTCAACGAACATTGCGGATATTTGCATACTAAAGACAGATTAAATTTTGTTGCCCTCTAAACCCGGGGAAGTGGTGGTACCGCTCTTTGTGAAATGACAGAACCATTCGGTTTTTTAGCCTTATCTCCGGCCGGTATAAAGTCGTTGGCGCACTAAGCGACAGAAAATTAGGAGCTTCAAACGTTTCGCGTGTTTAAGCCATTATCGGTAGTAGAAAGCGTAATAAGCCTTTTATGTTTCGGGGCTAAGTGTCTACTTATTAGTGTTACAGAGTTATTCCTTAAATACGTTATGGAGCAGGAAGCCCGTTCTATTAAATTCTGCCTAGATACGCTAAGTACAGCAAGATTAGAGTGAAGCCTCCATTTCTAAACTGATATGTTAGAGGGATATATTTGACGGTGATGCTTATCATCATCAGCTTATTTAATGTCCCCACTGCTGGGGCACGAGCCTTCCGTATGGATGGATAGGGAGAACGGGCCATAAACCACCACGCGGGCCCAGTGCGGTGCGGTGGTTGTTAACGACTGACTCTCGAGGAGCTCGAGATGATAAATTTTTGGTCACCCATCCGATGACCTGCCTTTGCGAAAATTGATTAACCTCAGCACTTGCAGACCAGGCGCGTTAACCACTGCGCCATCTAGCTCCTCACGCACCTCACACTGATGCATATAGATACTCTTAATAATAATTAATACATGTCTGTCTCATACTTCCGGGGTTCCAGTGCGGACACCATACTTAGTTGATTTAAAGACAATTCAAGAAAAATGCTTCGTCTTGAGATAGGATCGCTCTCTATAGGTACATGTGTTTACGCGTCCTTAAAAAGATTTATGGTAGTGATAGTGCAAAACCACTTGAATTGATTGAAGTTTTATAAAAACTAGTGGTTGCCCAGTGGTCGAAATTCGACCGTAATTTTGTTATGGCTGCACGGATTGTATCCTAAGTAATGAAAAATTAAAAAAATATAGAATTTGAGTTTGGATTGGCATTGACAGATTTCAGCCGCTCTTCTTGCATTTTTGGAATTTTTGAAAATAGTATAATATGCGTGTATGTCAAATACATAGTAGTGTGGGTAATGTTTTTTTTATTGATTTAATGTATTTTTATGCATAATTTAAAAAAAAAAATAACATTCGGATAACCTTTTCTATAAACTATTAGTGAACGCAATTTCATACTCCTCGGTCGGCGCAATTTTCGTAATAAAGGGGTACAAAGTCTTTGCTTCACGTATTAATATATAGATTTGGCGTGTGAAAGTTACTTAGACCAATTTTCAGTCGTTAGTGGTATGAAGTTGCCCGCCCTATTACTTGTATAGCTCAATCCTATTTGCACTATATTTGATAATTAATGGAACCATGCGTTTCTTTGTGGAAATCCATGGCACACAAAAATCCAATCGAAGTTATTATGTATGTAGAGTTAATTTTGCTAAATCCATATTTATCAACCATATATGAGTTGTAGCAAAAAAAAAGTTAAGGATAAAACTTTTATAAAAGAAGTTAGTAGTATTTTTAATTAATCGTAGCTCAGTGTTAAGCATCAACCAACAGCCTATGATGCGCCTTGAAAGTCGTGCCAAAAAAAATATTTCGTCTTATCCATAATATGCCAAGTGATATGCTACTAAACGACTTAAAGGATTCGGTTGTTCGGGAAATAAAAGAACTCCAAGTAAATTTCAAAACGCAGCTTATTAACAAAATTAATAACTTACTAACTCAACAACTAACTGCGTTCAAAATGGAACTGCTTAATAAAGTTAACGAGCTAACGAGTAGAATTGCTCAACTAGATGAAAAACATGATTTAAGCGTTAATGCCTATAATAAACTGGAAGAAAATATGGTTTTGAAGAATCCTGTATCAACTCCAGGTTTGGGAAATACTACATCAGCGCTTATTTCAACTAACAGTTCCAAGCAAAAAACCCAAGTGAAATCTAAACCTGTAAACCAGCAACCAAAAAATAAGATTGGTGTTCCTCAAAGGGATGCTAAGACATCGTTGACGTCTGTCGCCTCCCCTAGCAGGGCTGAACAAGCAGTTCTGTCAGCATCCGTTCGTGCTTCGAGCGACAGGGACTGTGTAGAAGCTGATACTGCTGAGTGGGTGCAGGTGAAACGCAAACGTGTGAGTGCCTCGGTGCCTGGCCTTCTCAGGGGTACAGCTGAACCTGGATCCACACTACTGCAAGCCGCGGAGAGATGGAAATATCTACACCTCTATTATGTCCAGGAAGGTACCACAATCGAACATGTTAGCAAACATCTTAAATCAATGTGTGGCGGTGATGACACGTGCACGGTAGAAAAGCTGAAAGCTCGTGGGCGCTATGCGTCCTTCAAGCTAGGTGTTCCGTTTAAACATGTCGAAAATGTAATGTCATCCGAAAACTGGGCCAAAGATATTTGCGTTAAGCCATGGCGGCAGAATTTTCGTGCTAAAAGCAAAAACACATAAGTGCCGTGGGCGACCCTATGAAATAAATTTGTGCTATCAAAATGTGCGCGGATTACGCTCAAAAACGAATGTATTTATTAATAATGTTACGCAAAGTCGATTTGATGTAATAGCTTTGACAGAGACTTTTTTGACTAGTTCTGTGTATGACAGTGAGCTCTTTCCTCCTGGATACCAGGTTTTGCGGAAGGATAGAGCAGGTGACACTGGGTGGGGAGGTGTATTACTTGCAGTACGAGACTGTTATAATATGCGTGTAGTTAAGGATATTGCTAATATGACTCATGACAAAGAATTAATATTTGCTATTGTGACGGTCAAAAGAGTAAATATTTTATGTTGTGTCGTTTATTTACCTCCTAATTATAGTGACGACCAATATCTCAATGTGTTGACATGTATAGAAAATGCAATTTTAATCCACCCTGACATAAATGTTCTAATCTTAGGTGACTTTAATTTAAATTCTTGTAGTGCAAATGTAAAAACCCAATTCGATTTTTTTTGTGACTTCTGTTCGGTTCGGCAACATAATAATGTTTTGAATAGTCGTGGTGGTATGCTAGATCTTGTGCTGAGCAATTTTGATCCTGATCAGTTGGCGGTGTCTATCGGTGTGGATCCTCTTGTGAAAATCGACGAATACCACCCTGCGCTTGAGGTGATGATTAAGCTTCCATCTGTTGGGCTACGGACTTTACCATCACAGCCCACATTACCTCGTCCGGGAACTAGTCCCGACTGGAACTGGCGTAAGGCTGACTTCCAACGTTTGTATCGGGCGTTATTGGAGGTAGATTGGTCCGATGTGCTAGCGATGGCTGATGTCGACAATGCTCTTCAGTTGTTTTATGCAAAACTATACGAATGTATAAGAAACTTTGTACCAGTAAAAAACTATTCTACCCGTAGTCAGCGATACGTCTACCCGAGGTGGTATAATGCGGAAATAATAATAAATATTAAGAACAAACACTTTCATCATAAGAGGTTTAAGGAGGAAGGTAATGAATTTAATAAAGAAATGTTTATTTACTACAGAGCACTCGTAAAAGAACTAATTAACAACGAATATCGGCAATACCTTAAACTAGTACAAAAAAACATCATTGACATTCCAGCAAAATTCTGGGAGTATGTGAAAGAAAAGAGAAAGGATAGGAGTCGTTTGCACACATATACGTATTAGAATACTGAGGTTGTGGGTCAAGCCGCAGCTGACACATTTGCCAAATATTTTTCCTCCGTGTTCCATGCAGACGCACCTCTATTGAATCCTGATAGGGCTGCTCAAGCTGCTCACAACTGTATGAATGCATCTTCTGTCTCTATTGTAGCTGTTGATGCGACAGACTTGAAGAAAGCTGTAAAGCACCTCAAACCACGATCATCTGGTGGGCCTGACGGCATCCCAGTATTTCTGGCAAAGGACTGCATGTCTGCCTTAGCCACGCCTTTGCTATACCTCTTTAATCTGTATCTTGCTCAAGCAAGATATCCGGAGAGCTGGAAACTATCCAGAGTCACCCCTGTCCCGAAAGGAGATGGAGGGATGGAAGTTTCGTCTTTTAGACCTATTGCAGTTCTCTCGGTTTTTGCTAAAATCTTCGAAGCAATCTTGAGCAAGTACATCAATGACCAGATAGGTCAGCTATTGCACACTGGTCAGCACGGATTCCGGAGAGCTCGCTCCACTTCTACAAACTTAGTCACGCATGTAGACTATATCCATTCTCAAATGGATAAGCGTCATCAGGTGTACGCAGCGTACTTCGATTTTCAAAAGGCTTTTGATATGGTTGACAATGATAAACTGCTTGAAAAGTTGGCAATCATTGGTTTCACGCCAAAGCTTCTCCAATTTTTCTCCCGCTACCTAAATAATCGTCGTCAATATGTACACGTAGATGGGTACGATTCTAGTGACTATTTTACAAGATCAGGAGTAAGTCAAGGTAGTACGCTGGGGCCAATACTCTTCTTGATCTTTATTAACGATCTTCCTGAAAGAGTGTCTTCTTCAGAGTGTCTCCTGTTCGCTGATGACCTGAAGCTCAGTCTGGGCATAGAAACTGCAGCGGATACCGCGGCTTTGCAAAGGGATGTTGATGCCGTTTCACAGTGGAGCCAAGATAATCATCTCCCTTTCAATACCCATAAAGTAAAGTGATCACTTTTTCCCGTAAACCAAGACCCATAATTTATAATTATTATTTAATTGACACTCCTTTGGAAAGAGTATATGACATTAAAGACCTAGGCTTAATATTAGATGCTAAATTAGATTTTCATATGCACATGATCAATATATGTAAGGTAGCACACAAAATGTTAGGTTTTGTTATGAGGACGGCCTCACAGTTTGATAATGTAGGAGTTGCAAAAGTACTATACAATGCATATGTTCGGAGCAGGCTCGAGTATGGTTCCGTTGTCTGGGATCCCTATGAAGAGAAATATATTCTCATGATTGAAAAAGTGCAGCGCAAATTTGCTCGGTGGCTGTACAAAAAACTTTATGGTTATTATCCATACTTATATCCCTCTCCATTTGTCGCGGGTATGGTGGACATGGAGACTCTTAAGCTTAGAAGGGCTATGCTTTTGATAACACTGTTTCTTTCAATAGTGCACCAAAGGGTTGAGAGTCCGCAAATACTCGAGAGGATCCACATTTTGGTTCCCACAAACATATCATGGGACTCTGCGGGGCTGGTGGCACCTCGCCGTCGGCCGCGCCTGTTGGCACTGCCAACTGCGCGGACGGTGCGTGGTAGTCACGCCCCCACTAATCGTGCGCTGCGTGCTGTCGGGGACATTCTTGCTCGGCACGATGAAATCGACCTATTTGCCGATAGATTGGGACACTTATGTAATGAGTTTCGCAAAATTATAAATGAAGAGTGTATTTAATACCAAAATGTTTTTATTGATTTTGTTTGTAGTATTTAATATATTGATGTTTTGACGTTAATTCTTTCGAAATATTTTTGTTGTTTAATTTTGGTATTCTATTAATTAATTATTTGACCTTTTGTGACATTTACTTTATTGACATATTTTTGTTTATGTAGTTTTGACGATATATGATTGTATTGATTGACATATTTTTATGATCTATTCATTTTGAGTTTTAATTTCATTCAGCTTGACATATTGTAATTATTTTCATTTTTAATTTAATAATTGTTAATTTTTTTTTAGCGCTTTGGATTAAAAATCTGTTAGCTTTTAAGATTTATGTATGAATAAATAAAATAAATAAAATAAAAATAAAATACTGAACAATTTATAAGAGAATTTAAAAGTTATTACTACGGTGTCTGTCTTTCTTTTTTTTAATTTAAAATATATGTTTATATTAAAATATATATTTAGACGACATCACATACACTGTTCTGATTCCAAGGTAAGTAGCTAAAGCACTCGTTTCGCACTTCGAACCCGGGACCTCAGAGTTGGCGCCGCCCAAAGTTCGGCGTGCAAGCCGCTCGGCTACAAAGGTCGTCCCGGTTCTGTCTGGATGACAAAGTTCTGAAAGTAGTGTCACACTCTCAAATGTGTGCTGTAAGTCCAGCTAAGTCTTAAATCAAAGTGAATGTCGATTACTTAATGGTATCAGTGGTTGAGGATTCCGGGTGAAGTGCGCTCTCTGACGATCTCATAGTCACTTACATCAGGTCAGACTGACCCTCAGATTAAGGCTAAGTGTTTCCCTATCGTAGAATAACAAAAAAGAAGCATCTACTTTCATTTCTTAAGAGTAAAAGATACCGCGATTAGATAGAGCCAGTTGCTTTTAAACATCAATCAAAAGTACACATTTTAAGACATTTTTTCTTTAATCAACTACTTAGTGGGTCGCCCGCAAATCTTCGCGGTTATTCAATAGATTTTTTAGCAATTTTGAAACCTATGACAGGTTTCTTTATTTTTCGGCACATCTACGGCTGGAGCTCTTCAAAATGAGACCATAACCGATTTTTTATGTGCAGCTATCGTCCCATAATCACTAGGACTAAAATCGGCTTACGCAATTAATATATTTTACTTACTTTTTTTTTAGGACTAAAACAGCAACTTCGTAGCAATCCCGTAAAACATCAATTAAAATTCATGTAATTTTTTGGAAACCAAAAATCTGTCCAACACTGGGCAATGGACATAAAGTGTCAAACACTAGTGTCATTATTACCTAATCACGAAGCGACACCGTCCAAAAATAAGCAAAACGCTCCAGTTTTGAACAAACATCTCCGGCTCGAATCGAAACGAACTACAAATAGTGTAATAAAAGTGTTTGGTTATTGTTATGGAAGTCGGTGACAAGTTTATGGACATGTTACACTGCACCACAGAATAGATAATAGACTCCACGTCCGCGCCGTTCGTTATCAATGAATTGAACTGCTACAATATGTCGTATAAACTTTAAAGTCGTGTGTAGCGGGGTTTTTACAATATTTCACGAAAACATGAACATAGTAGATATTCAATTTGGTATGTTATAGCAAATATTGCACATTTTCACCTGACAGTTCTGGCTACTAAAAACTTAGAAGAACTAAATATTTTGATGACGTTATTATAAAATAATTCAAACTTGATAACTTGAGCTACATGATGTTGAATAAAAAACAGTGTTCATTTGAACTGGTTTCTGATACACTACTAGTAAAATTGTGGCTAACCGGTTAGGTAAAGACTTAAGCTATAAGTAGTATAAAAACTTGCAAAGGCTGTTGCCGAGCCAATCCCGAATTAAAAAATCTTAGTGCAATGAAATTAAATGAAACGGAAATGGAGCGTAAGCCCGTTTTACCCGTTTAACTAACCCGCACTGGGCCCGCGTGGTGGTTTATGGCCCGTTCCCTATCCATCCAAAGGGAAGGCTCGTGCCCCAGCAGTGGGGACATATTAATGAGCTGGTGATAATAATGATATTTACTTATAACAATGCACTTTAGTGAATGTTAATATACATCGAAATATTGTTTACTAAAGTTTACGCGAACACTACACATTGAAATGAAACAACTTTTACGAATTTACCCGCGTTTATTTTACACATTACTTATTTGTAAAATAAACGCACATACGGGACGACCAACACCTCAGTCTCCCTGTGACCACGGACCCTGCAAAGGGTTCGAAACGTCAGGAAAAACATTAAATAAGTAATGTGTAAAATAAACGCGAGTAGATCCGTAAATATTGTTTAATTTCAATACATCGAAATGTAACACTTATGCGGATCTAATCACATTTGCTTTAATAAATATTTTATTCTAACGTTTTGATCCATCTGCACCTTACGAGGGAGAATAAGGGAATACTTAATGGTAATTATTCTACATATCACACATTAAATACCACTATAATACTGGTGAACCACAGATCGATCTAATCAGAAATGGTTGTAAGAGTGCAGTTACGATCTTTCTAGTTTAGACTTTCATTTCATTGAAGAGTTACATTGTTTAAACTTTCATGCTCGTGAAGTCGTGACTGACACTCACAATACCAAATAATATGTTGTAGTAGTTACTACTTTGCTTTTACGTGTCCCTCCCTATTCCACAGACGCACCCAAAACACTACGTACGCGAGTTTTCATTCGAGCGCCGAGCGTTTGTAACATACGAGTAGGTACCTATACCTATAGTTCTTTAGTGGAATACCGGCAGGCAGCTCGTGTGCACAAACCCCTGCTTTGTGGTGTGCTTAGTGCGGGCTGGTTGATTGCCAACGCCATAATGTATTTTGGCTGAGGAAAGAACGTTTGCAGCGTGAACACTGTGTGCCAGTGTAACGTTCAGTCGAGAGGAACAAAGCCGCCACTGCAGCATAAATACATCTGGCTAGTGTTAATTCTGCTACATTTAAAGTAATTGAAGTGGGTGCAGTATATCATAGCCTGTCTAATGGAATGCGGCTACCGCAGCCAATGGATTTTTTTTTTTTTTTTTTTTTAATTTATTTTCTTCAAAAGAAATGTTACAGTGGTATTTTATGCATCAGTCTGCCAAACCGTAAAACGGTTTGTCGGCAGCGTTCTCGTGGGCACTTAGTACGTTTTATAGAAAAATATTAACACTAACTTACTAAATAATTAAAATAACTCACAGAATATAATTATTGATATTTTCGAGACCCCTAGTTTGTTAAACTATGGACACATAGTCAAATAATGCCTTCGTAAAATATTCTTTAAGCAATTTCTTGTTATATTATTATCACATTTGGCCAATAGTGATTTCGGTAATGCGTTTAGCAGCGTTGGGGTCAGCCAATGTCTTGTGCGCTTACCGTAATAGTTTGTATAATTAGGTACTTCATATATCTTTTTGTGGGCTGCTTGACGGATTGGGTGCTTATGTACCCTGCTTAATATATGTTCAGTTTTATCGTGTTGTTCTAGTATAATTGTAATTTTTACCTTATTTTCTATTGGTTGTATTTTGCAAATTTTAAATAATTTATTGTATTCTTTTTTTAATGCCATTTTATCTTTCTTGTTGATAAGCAATTTTAACAGTCTTATTTGTAGATTTTTTATTTTATTTAAATGAACTGGAAACGTTAATCCATAAGCACCCAACCCGTAGTTTATATTTGCGTCTACAAGGGCATAGTATAATATATATAAAATTTTCCTATTGACCGCATGCTTTACATTGTGTAACTTACATAAAATTATTCTTAGTTTTTGACAAACCTTTTCGACGTGAACGTCCCATGCAAAGCGATTATCTATTGTTAATCCTAGATATTTAAAGGTGTTAACACGCTCGATTAATTGACACTGACAATTATCAACATAGCCCTTGTGAAGACATTCGTAGGTATGACCCTTTAACAATACATTCTCCTTTCTTGCTAATTTATTGTACGGAGATGCGATTAGCATACATTTTGTCTTACTTACATTAATAATAATGCCATTGTCATGTGCCCACTTCACAATGCTATCTAAATCTATTTGCATTATTGATTGCATTTTGCCGCAATCATGACCACTATACATAAGACACGTGTCATCGGCATACATATATATTTTACAATGCTTAATTACGTTGACCATGCTATTGACGCTCATAATGTACCCTATTGGCCCAAATACTGATCCAGTTGGAACGCCGTATTTTATTTTACCCTCTAAACTATCTACCCCGTTTACGCGAACCTTTAAAGATCTATTCTGTAAATATATTTTTAACCACCTTTTCATAGGACCTCTTATACCACACTCATCCATGGCCTGCAGCAAACCCTCATGGTCCAGCGTGTCAAATGCTTTTTTAAAGTCAATAAATGTAACTAAAACCATTTGTTTACTATTCAATGCACCATTTATGTCGTCTGTAAATTTTCCTAGCACTGTCGCTGTGCTTCTATTTGGCCTAAAACCATGTTGAACATCAGTTAATATATTATTATTTTCTAGAAAAAATATTATTTGATTTACCACAAATTTTTC
Source organism: Eudonia lacustrata (assembly GCA_947562085.1). Lineage (NCBI taxonomy): Eukaryota > Metazoa > Arthropoda > Insecta > Lepidoptera > Crambidae > Eudonia > Eudonia lacustrata. The sequence goes on along the minus strand of OX387317.1, from coordinate 777,597 downwards.
AAAAATTTTATTTATCGTATTAAGTATTGCTATTGGTCTATAGTTTGAGTAGTCACAATGATTTCCCTGTTTAAAAATTGGTCTAATAATGGCTACTTTTAATTCATTCGGATACACGCCTTTTTTAATGCAGTTGTTGATAAATTGAGATAAAATCATACTGAACTTTTCTTTATTGTACTTTAAGTCTTTCACTCTGATCTCGTCGGACCCCGGGGATTTGCTGCAGTTCATTTTGTCTATTATTTTTCCAATATCTTGGGGAATAGCCGGTATAAATCTTAAGCTGACAGAACTTTCTCTGACGTATGTATGCCTTTCTAAAAATAAATTATTACAGTGATGTTTTTGTTTTAACAAATCTACCTCATTTACAAATATTTGACAGAAATTGTTACAAATGGAAGGCATCGTCATATGGTCTTTTAAAAAATATTTTTGAATAACACTATCAATATTTAATTTCGTCCTACCCAGCCACTCATTCGTACAACTCCATATTTTTCTAATGTCACCTTCACAGTTTTGAATAGTTTGACGCCTATGTTCATTTTTTGCAACATGTATAGCCTTATTTGTTTTGTTTCTGTACCTTGTATATTCCAAACGCATATTCATATTTTTCGGATTAGTTTTCCACTTTTTAAATAAATTGTCTTTATGTTTTATCATATTTTGAAGTTTCTTACTAATCCATTTATTACTTTGACGTTTTTCTTCCTTTATCACTACCCTTGCACTACTATAAATGTTGCTAAAAATGTTACATAGGCGGCTGTAAACTTCTAAAGGATCACTACATACCATTAATTCATTCCAGTTTACATCACTTAACTTTTCTTTTATAACACTGTCTTTTAACACTGAGCGAGCGAATAAACATTCCTGTTGATAAGTAATCTCGATTGAAAGTCCCGTTACATAATGGTCCGACACTTTCGTCGTCAGTACATATGCATGCTTCGCACTGGCCAGGCGCGCACTCCGCACAAAGATGTGATCGATGCAAGACGTTATTCTTCGCTCCGATACAACAACCTCGCGCGTAATATCTTGTATGCAGCAATCCAATCTCGCATCACAAAGCATGTTTAGGTATCCGTGAGCACTTGCGTCGTTTACGCCCAGCAAAATGTTAATATTAGTGTCACCCAGCAACACAACTTCATTTTCGAGTGGTATTGAACGAATTTTCTCCTTTATCTCCTTGGTAAACTCATTTTTGTTTGTGTGTGGCGGTCTGTATACGGCTAGTAGATCTATGTGTCGGTTTTTTAATAAAATTTGCCCATGAATTAATTCGCAAGTCTTACTAATTAATCCTTGTATCAAAATAAATTTTATATTGTTTTTTATGTATATAATTATCCCACCTCCTCTTTTTTCTCTTCTAGTTAAAAAATGGTAACTGTAACCTTCCAATGCATACTGACATACTTGTTCTTCTTTTATATTTATTTCAGTGAGGCAAATAAAATGTATTGCATGTAGACAATTTTTTAACAGTACTTTTAACTCATCAAAATGTTTTCTTAATGAGCATATATTCATATGAATGAAATTAAGTTTATTGGCGTTTTGGCTTATATATTTTTCCCAATCTTCTATGTTATCGTATTTTAGGTATGTAATTTCTTGTAAAGTATTATCAAAAGGCATTCTTCTTTAAAGGTATTTAATTTACTTTATTATAAGTATGTAATTAAAGTGTATAGTATAACAGTGTTTTTATTACTCTTGTTTCTTTTCAATAATAGCTTTGAGGTCATTTACACAATTAATTTGGTAGACTTTTTTTTCTTGTTCATTTTTCTTAATAAGGATTCTGCCATTCTGTATCCATATGAATTTGTAGATATCTTTTAATTCCACCTTCGTATCATAGAATAATTGACGCATTTGGCGAGTAACATGTTCATTAATGAAAATACGTGAGATGTTACCGTTTGCTAGCAAAGTGTTGTTTGTTATAGTGGTTTTTCTGCATTTTAGCCATTCCGCGCGGGCTTCTTTTGTCTTTAACGTAACAATGATCGGACGCGGTTGCTTTATGTTGTCTCCAGCTACTCTCCAGGCTTTTTCTACGCTTTCCGTCTTCAGTTTTAGTTCTTGCGCAATTTTTTGGACCATATCCAGTACATTTTCGCCTTCCTGTTTTTGAACATTTATAAGTTCGATTTTTGCAACACCAAGGCACTGAACCTTCTGTTCTTATGCTTCTCTGCCTTGATCTTTACCCTGGAAACTTATTAGCAGCAGAAATAATTGTTAGGCAATAAAACATCCAGACGGATTTTAGACATTTTCCACTTTAAGATTTTTTTACATAATTAACTCGGCTTTAAGTGTCACTCGGTTTTTAAGCGATTTGAAGTTTTTTATTCTATGTTATACTTCCGGCTTCCATAGCATACAAAGCAAGGCTACAAAATAATAATACATATTTCAATCTGCGTAAGTAGTATATGCATGAGATGCACCGTGACGGTTTTAGAGCGGACAAGCGTGGAAGCTTTTATTTGTATATTTCCACAGTTTCCAGTTTTCAACAAACAGCAGTTTGCGACTTCGTGCGGAATACCTACGATGTATATTTATTTGTTATCCCAAACGAAAAACACAGTGAAATCATTCCGCGAGGTTCCCTTTATCGTCGCGACCACTTAAGTCGTTACAGAAAGGGGCTTTAGCAGCACACATTCCGTGCAAATTCTAATAATTTCCTAACTTGTTTAAAGATAACGATGACATAACGAGCGGAGGCATCTCCGCGCGAAAACAAAACCATTCAGCTCTTTCTAGAGTAATAACGAGTGGGGTGAAGTTCCGGTACAGTCGGCGGGGGAAATCGGTGGCAGAGTTATTGGCGCGGAAATTGAAGTTGCCCGATTTACATGGTAATTAAATACGCCGTGGGACGCGGCTGGTGCCGGTGTGCACTGCGATCGACTCGTCCAGCGTGGCGGGCCAGAGCGCGGCGGCGGCGGCGGCGGCGGGCGACAAATATCAAACGTATGGAACAACCGAATGCGTCGTCGGAAGGTTTCTACCCAGTAGTCCGTATCATGCCATGACCGTGCTAGGAACGTGTCAGACAAAAAAAACTTTGTATTGAAAAGTATGAGACTATGCCCGTTCCGTCTCTGACCAACAACGTCGCGTACTATGCACACACCTTCAACAATTTTTGGCGATAATATTTTGCCGATGTTATGCACGGGTATGATACGCTGTTGATACGTTATAGTGGGCATTGTAGTTCGTGTCGTGTTACTTTCCGTGGCTAATACGTTTTTAGCACGGTCGTGTAGGCAGAGACCTAAGTGACTGAGGCGGGCGTCTAGCGTGGGGGTCTGAGCGAGAAAACGAGCGTAATTTCTATATACCCTTTGCGGCCACCCTTACACGGCCCTAGGCAGCAAACATATTGGCCTAGACGATCAGAAATGGTTTGATATACCCGCCAACATGTTTTGCAACATAAACGCTAGAACAGCTCGCGACGCACTGCGGCCCCGTCCGTCGCGCCCGCCTCAGCTCCAGTCACCGCTCGTGCACTCTGGACGAGGCCAAACGCACGGGGCGTTTCCGTATCGTAATGGCGGCACTTATTGCTGTTTTACTTATATATGTTCCCGTTGTGTGAAATAAATATAAATAAAGTTTTGATGATTACAGTGCAAACTTTTTTGTTTATATTTCAAACTGTGTCCAAAAGTAGGTATATCAAGCACTTAATACGAGTATTGACGGCAGGTTCATTTTTTTCTTCTACTTCAATAATATTGAAAATACTTTTTTTTAAATGCAGCTGTGGACTACAGTGAAACATGTTTTCTTAGAAACATGTCACAACGTTCAGTGAAAACATCAGCAGGCAGTTCCGCTTCATTATAATCCATCATAATTAAACAATACTTATTTCAAAACAAAATTATTCATCATGTTATAAGTTCCTGACGGTGACTGTACAAACATTTTTATGGGTACACTTATTGCGTTGGCTGTAAAGCACAAAGTCATGTGTTCAGCAGCGGCTGGAGGGCCGGCGGCGGCGGCGCCCCGCGCGGCGTCGCCGGCGCCGTAAATAACATGATGGCTCGTAAACTAGCTGTCATGCAATTATTGTTATTGCGTCACGCGCCTCCTTTGTCCCTACTCGACAAAAAAGGGTGTTTTTTTCTTCACGAGTAAGTACTTGAGCTCCGTCTTACCTGTTGATAAGACCGAAGAAACAGTCAAGATCAGTAATGTCTCAATAGTAGACTGCTTGTGACATGTCGCTCTTTTGTTCTAATGATTCCCATGCAATACAAATTGACAGAAGTTACATTAACAAGGTACAAAACGCTAATATACTATTAAACTCGACGGTCAAAGTGTAGACGAACTTAACCCGGAATTCAACTACTGATAAACTGGCCATCTTATCGCTAACTGTCGGGGCACAACAACGTTACTTACACTGTTGTCACGGCAATACATTTAGAAACGAAAACACAAATAATTGTAACTTGCGGAAGAGATATAGATAAGATATGCATAATTGACTTGTCTTTACCAAATATTAATAATGCCCTGTATCACGAGAATACCTAGGTATGTAACTCGTATCCAAGTATTAAATCCCACAGATCAAAAATTAAATTAAAAAGATGGCTTATATATAAGGTGTTCTACAGTTTGACTGAAGATTTCGGTACAAAAATAGCATAGTGGCTGTTTCTATTTAACATGTAAAAAAAATTTCATGCCCGAATGCTTAACATCTGCTATGTTTTTACACAATTTTATGGTAATAAAAAAATATCTTATCTTATCTTATCTTATGGTGAAAGATAACCAAGCGGACTTAAAACAAACGCTACCACCCAATACATCACCAGCTCACTTTATGTCCCCACTGCAAGGAGTCCAGACGCGAAGACAACTGGTGCAGCGTGAAAACAACGCAGCATCAGTTAACCTCACTCTTCCTACAAGGCGCCTCTTCACGCCTCGTTTGAAAGACCCCATATCATAGGAAGTAGGGAAATCGTGTTGGTAGACTATTCCATCTTTTGGAGGTGCGACAAAGAAACTAGTCACCAAATTTCTTTGTGGGCAATGGGATATTTGTGTCAGTAAAGCGATGACTCCGGAGAGCAGCACGTGTACTCCTATGGAGGAAGGGAGAAGATGGGGTGTGGTCAAAGAGTTCTTCAGAGCATTCGTCGAGGTATAAGCGGTAGAAGACGCTGAGTGACGCTAAATCTCTACGCAATTGCAGGGGTTAGAGAGTATTAGTGACCTCTGCATTGCTGATAATGCGTACAGCGCGACGCTGCAATCTGTCTAAGGCATAGAGAAGGTACTTTGATAAGTAGGCAGAACGGGCCTTAAACCACCACGCGGGACCAGTACGGATGTAACCGGGACCAATGGGTTTACGTGCCTTCCGAAGCACGGAGGAGCTTGAGATGACACATTTTTGGTCACCCATCCGATGACCGGCCTTTGCGAAAGTTGCTTAACCTCAGTACTCGGAGACCGGGCGCGTTAACCACTGCGCCATCGAGTTCCTCACCATCCACAAAACCGAGTACAATCATCAACTGAACCGGAAATCGAACCCAAAACGTCGGGTTTCAAAACAATAGTCTAGCCACAGCCTACTTAAATGCGGGCATAGTTTTGTTTAATTTAAAAGCAAAAACGGTTTTACGCGCGTTAAACTATTATCTCCAAACGAATACCAAAAGAATAGAGACGCCGCCCTCGCTACGAGCCAGAGGTTTTTTAATTCATTTTAGCGGTTACGAGTTATTTGTGACCGTACAAAATCAACGAAAGCGTTGAAGGCAGAACAAACTGCAATTTGAATACTTAAATAGTTGGTTTACTGCATTATTTTGAAGCAGTTTATCGGTGACACAAAATCTTGAGGTATTACTTATGTGTTCATCCAAGCGAATATCACACAGGCGAATATCACCTGGGCTATTCAGTTAGATCACCTACCCTAAAATACCTGCTAGTAAAGTGGTATATTTTCTTCCTAGGGTGTTGTTGTTAAATTTAACATATCGATAGAATCTTAAGTATACGTTTTCATTAATATTTTCCTCAAATACCCAATGCCCAAGTACCTGCCTAAACTGAACAGATTTCTTGTAATGTTCGTTTAATTTTTACTGAATGTTTACGGTGATTTGAAAAATTACATAGAGGTAATTAAAGCAAAATAATAAGCTCAGGCCGCCAACAAGGTGGACCGACGATCTGGTGAAGGTCGCGGGAAGCCGCTGGATGCGAGCAGCACAAAAACCGGTCGTTGTGGAGATCCTTGGGGGAGGCCTTTGTCCAGCAGTGGACGTCTTTTGGCTGAGATGATGATGATGAATAAGCTCTGACCGCTGAGCTACCGAGGCCCTTTTTTTTAACCCAGAGGAAGCCGTTGAGACTTCCCGGCCTTGAGGAGGCCTGACGGTTATGTAGGACTCGCCCGTCCGCCTTTCCACAACCCACCGACTATCCGGAGACGCCATTGTCTCCAGTCGGCTATCAAGAGAGAAGCCCAAGACCAGGAAGGGCGAGAGGGAGAGGGATACCCACAAACCTCTGGGGGACCAAACTCCGAAACAGTGAAGGCCGCGGGGCCTATCTCTGGGGAATTGAACCGCGGGAAAGCTACCGAGGCCCTAGCTCAACGGTCAGAGTATAGGACCGGTAATCCAAGGGTCGTGGGTTCGATTCTGACTTGAGATTACTGAGACTAATTGATTTTTTTTTTCTAGTAAAATATTGTCTTGTAACGATAGACGCCTGCACTTCGACCTATCCAAAACTGTCAAATTTCTTCAATGAATGTTCAACTGTAACTGTCATATACTTAAAGTTCAAAGTCTATTGATTGAATTTGTACACTTTTTTTTTCTTTTTTTTCAACGCCTCCATCTTATATATTATTATTAATCCTCTCGCCGCCGCCCTTTGTAGGTCTCCAATTTTTATTTTTATTTCTTTGTTAACATGTAGTTAGTAGTATAAGTTATAGTAGTATAAGTTTTTTATTCTATTTATTCTATTCTAAATTTGAACAGTTTGTGTTAGTCTATGCTGTGTTAAATGTGCAGGTGTGTGTGTGTACATACATACAGCATTATGAATGCAAAAAAAAGCAAATTAATGCTCAATCTCTCGTATACGACAGATCATAAAACTGCGATCGCAGCGTATTCTGCCAGCGCACACTCATTGAACGGTATTATCCTCTAGAGCAGTAGGACGCGAGTACGCGTATGACAATGTGAGCGATCGCTTTGTGCAAAAAACAATGAATCTGAGTGATAGTGATATCGAGGAAGCAAGCATAGTTTTATTTTTTAAATTGTGTTACCACGCTAGGTCCGATATCCAGAGATCCTGCGTTCATTTCCCTGATCGGGCTACGGGTGTTTCGTATTTTTTGATGCGAAGCCCGGGTCGGTAACCACCCACCCGCTATTCGGCAAGCGTGGTGATTACGCTAATATTCATCAATACCTTGATTTCATTGATCCTTTGTAAGTTTGTAAAAGTAGCCCGTACAAACATTCAAGAATCAAATAAATGTGCTACGTTTGCTTATCTTTACATATAATAAAGCTAAAAAGGATCGAAAGTCTGTATATACATGGAAGATATTCGAAAAGAAAGTTCTGAGGTAACAAACATAAAATAAATTTCCACTGTTACGTTACTGCTATCCACTGAAACCAGAAACAAGGGACAATGAATTCATTTCAATATTCTTTGTTCTGAGCTTACGTAGTTATTAGGAGTAGCTGTTGACTCCCTAAGAACTCATTTCGGTGTAACGTTTTAATTGATTATATATTTTTCCCACGGCCCGATATTCAAATTCAAATCATTTATTGCATATCACATTACCATATAATAATAGGTGAAATATTTATTAAGGTATTCATGTAACACCCTGCAAGGGCACAGCAACAGCATCAGAGGGCTAATTTAAAAATATACTTACCTTTTTAGTTATAAATATAATATTATATAAGTATAGTGGATTCATAGTAATTTAAAAATTTTAAAACTGTATTAATATTATTATTCCCTGTTTTATATAAAGGTTACCTATTAACAATTTCAAACCATATAAACAATTAAACAATTTAATGGAACAAATAAAAAAGAAAAGAAATACAATTTTATTTTTGATAATGCAATTGATTTATAAATATTAATGTCACAATAATAATTGTGATACTGTTTTATGTAACTATTCATTATAAATAATTATTTTAAATAATTAACTATTAATGATCTTTGTAAATGTAAACTAATTTCTAATGACAATAACAATACTTATGCCCAATATGACCGCAATCAATTTTAAAACCAACTATATTCTTTAATATCAAATCAAATCATTTATATTGCACACTGTTACTTAAAGAAGGGTTACAAAAAAAAGCATAAAGATATATTAAGGTGAGCAGTGAAACAGTGGCAAAAATGTTTCCGGCTCAGCATGTGTCACGGCATTAGCAAAGCCATCGATCGCCATGACGCTGATTGCAGACGGAGGCCGAGTTGCATTCGAAGGTACTATTAGGTATAGTTGTTCCATGCATCAATGGATCCGTAATGATTGTGATTGAATTACAATATTAATAATATTTTAAAATATGATATCTGGAGAGCCTGAGTTCAACTCCCAGGTTTTACACGTTACGGCTAAAGACAATAAAATAATCGCTTCTAAATTAACAGGAGTCTATTTCTAACTATTATGTAAATGTATGTAAATTTTTAATGCAATTTTTTTTAAAACCGTTGCATGCTTGAATTTTATTGGAAGGACACTGAGTTACTTCCAACGAACCATTTTATCGAACATCTACGCCATTAGAGTATACAACTCCGTAATATATCGAGTACAACGCCCCAGGGGTTTGTTAAGCCGGAAAAATGACAGACCTTTGACTAAAATCACATTGTAAGCATCATTGGCTCCTGCTTTAGTATGCTGCGCCGGCGGCGGCGGAAACGACTAAGACGACGAAATTGCTTTTTATTGTTGAAGTAATAAAGTGTAAAATTACAAACCACGTCTCCCGATTGCATGTTTTGTGTGGGGTGACCATGCATGTCCTAATATTAATGTCAACAAGTTTCACGTTACTCGTAAGATGTCATAAAGTGATTTTCACTTGCATGAAAGGATTATAAAAAAAATATGTAATTTCTAAATTACATTTACATTTTATAAGCCTTTATATTTGCAATTAATTTTTATGTTACTCGTGTTATCATAAATAAATTTAGTAGTTTTTAAAATCCTGTGTTTTACGAGATGGTAGAACAAAGGACAGATTGCAGCGTCGCGCTGTACGCATTATCGGCAACGCAGAAGTCGCAAATACTCTTGAATCTCTGCAATTACGTAGAGAGATTGCGTCGCGTCACCCAGCGTTTTTTTACCGCTTGAACCTACACTTACACCAATTATCTAGCCCCAAGAAAAGCTTCCTTAAGAAACTCGAGAAATGGTTAACTAGGCAACGGATAAATATACTTAATATACATAAATACATACTTATTATACATAGGAAACACCCAGACCCGAAACAAAACTTAACATCAGGTGAAATACAAATTAAAAATATCCTCAGAAAGCCTTCAACATGGTTACTCCACGACCCCTTGCCCCCGGTCTGGGCATGAATGGAACGCCACAAAGCCATTCCCCGGAGCAGCGTCTCCCGGACTAGCACGCGTCGCGACAGCAGCCGGCGTTCGAGGCACAGAATAAGTAGACCCAGGAGGCAAGCATAAAAATACCGCGCTCAACGCACACATAGACCCCCTCACGGAAACGGATCTTGGAACTTTAGAACAGTCCAAGCGCAGATGTTGCGAGAATCCGCGTCCATGAGAGGTTGTATACAGGGTGTTTGGTTATACTTTTATTATTTTTGGTCATTATTATTTTATAGACATTATTATATCGACCCGTATAATCTCGAATATGGCAGATAGGGCAAAGGTCGTAGAACCCCGGAAAATTATAAACATACCAGAAAAGCAAGATGGCCGAGATATTAAGGTTGTTTGTTACTAAGTAAAATTGTAAAGTGACAACCCTAGGTGCAGCTGATACATTGTTCTTGTTCGTCAACCTTACTCAAAATTCAAATTCAAAATCATTCATTCAGTTTAGGCTACAAGTAGCTCTGGTGAATGTCACTATGCCATCGGTTCGTAAGTCTACTCTGGGCGGGGAGATCTTGTACTGAGAAGAACCGGCAAGAAACTCATCAATTGATCATGATCCAAATAAAACAGAAGTCAAAACATGTCAGGGTTAAACAAAAATAATGTATTAATAAAATAAATTCGATTTTTTCTATGGAAAAGTAAATCTTCATAAATACGATTTTACATGTTACCACGGTGTTAGTTATACTTGGTTGCATGGCTATGTTTCGGGACTATACACATATTACCAAACACCCTGCATATGTGCGTTGCTCGTGCGCGTTCTTAAGAAGCTTACTTCCTGTAGACTCCTTATTTTGTGTTCGCGGCGACATGCAACACTCCCACGCAACCGATACCTATCAGTACACACGCGTGCACATCATATTACCACAAACTTTCAAATTTCCTCAATAGATTTTGAACTTTATGTCTATGGAATACGGTTGAACATCTATTGAAGAAATTCGACAGTTTTGGACAGGTTGGTCCAGGCGTCTTCCGATCCGATCCGAACCCTTCAGAGAATCTAGTAGGGCACGGGGACAAGCACTAGTGCGTGATGCCGTTCCCTCTAAAAAAACCTCCGAAAGTGATTTGTTTCACACGGCTTGAGAAACCCTTTAAAACTCTCTCCAAAACAATAAAAGTGTAGGCGTCTGTACCGCAGAGTTTTTATTTATTCTTGGGTGTTGCGGTACACACAATTGCTTTGTTGTAAACGTTGTGAGAGTTACTTGAAAGGGTTAATTTCCCGGCACCAAAAATTGCGTGGCATCGATATTAAAAAACATAGTTATAATGTTCTAACATTTTTTTCTGGTTAGGTGAAATAATAAATCTATGTGTAGCACTAAATATTTTATTAATGGAATTAATAGGAACTCCAAAAAAATAAATTAAACCTCGAATCTTTCGTTGACGTGTTTGTCCACACGTCACCTTATTGTGTATTATACCTCTTTGATAAAAATGTAGTGGTTATTTTATTAAAACCTAGTTTTATTTGATACGTGAATAGTTAAAAGTATTGTTACGTAATACATTTATTCAAATATTTAAACAATACAACAAATGGTTAATAAAAAAACATTTGTACCAGAACTACCTTTTATTGCCGTTTCTTAAACATGTTAAAGAATATTGTTTTATCTACACTAATGTTGTAACATTCTACTTATGTTTCCAATACTTGACTTATAATTACTACTGTTATAGCGCAGACAACAAAACACTCAACTTAAGCAATTTCACATGATGGTATAATATCCACATCGATATCGTAAAATCTCATTATAACATCAATAAAACGCGACCAATTAACCTGGCGAGCCTTATGTCAAAATCCTCATACAAGTTGTATAAAATTTTGATATTAGGCTGGCTTTTGAAAACAGTTGGGTTATACGTGAAAACTTCGTCGAAACTACTAAACTTACATACACAAAACTCTTTGGTAAGATCTTGTGCCAATTAAATAAAAAAAGAACAGCGCGCGCTCGCTCCTGATTGGTCCTGCGCGCGCAGCTGCGCTCTCATTGGTTAGATTTTAATGGCGGCAAGTTCACTGTGACAATACACGTACGCGTGAATTTAATGTTTCGCAATGTGTTTTGTTTTTAAAATACAAATTAAAAGTTAAAAATGGACAGCGACGATGATATTTGTACGCCTCCGGATATTCTAGAATTGGCAACAAAAGTAACTCACAATCTTTTGCCAGAAAAATCTGGAAAATTATATGAAAAAGAATATAATAACTTTTTGGCATGGAAGATCGAAAAGAAAACTACATCATTTTCTGAAAATGTCATTCTTGTGTATCTCAAAGACCTCTCCGACAAATTCAAGCCATCTTCTATGTGGGCTAAATATTCTATGCTCAAGTCCACACTGAGTATCTACAACAATATTGATATCACGAAGTATTCAAAAGTCATAGCGTTCCTGAAACGCAGTTCAGAAGGACACAAGGAAAAAAAGTCCTTGACGTTTACATCAGGTCAAATAAAGATGTTCCTGAAAGATTCACCAGATATTTTGTATCTTTTTGAAAAGGTAAGTGTATTTTAGTTCTGTTATTTAATCTACCTAGTACTTACGTACTACACACGCTAGTTATCTAGACACTCCGTTTAAGCGTTTTGTGTATAATTAGGTAGTAGGTACCTACACTTTACTACTTCATAAATCATAGTTTTTGCCTTGGCTATGTACCTCAAGCTTATTATATCGTTTATTGTTACAGGTTGCACTAATCTTCGGCATAATGGGGGCATGCCGAAGGCAAGAGCTATACAACATCCAGTTCGATGAAGTCTCTAACATAGACGACAGTACAATCATGGTGAAAGTTTCGAAAACAAAAACGAAAATAGATCGTTCTTTCGTTGTGACGGGCAACTGCTATGCCGTATGTAAAAAATACATGGAACTTCGACCCACCCCCAGTCGAAACCCTGCCTTTTTCTTGAGCTATAGATCGGGGAAGTGCGTCGATCAAAGAACTGGTATTAATAAATTTGGTGCTCTGGGAAAAACTATCGCAAGTTTTTTGAATCTGCCTAACCCAGCGTTGTACACGGGGCATTGCTTCCGGCGCACCTCGGCGACCCTTCTCATAGATACAGTGGTGATTTGACCGCACTGAAACGACACGGGGGGTGGAAGTCTTCTACTGTGGCTGAAAGCTACATTGATGAGTCTTTAATGAATAAAATTCAAGTCTCAAATACGATCTTGAACAGTATAGAAAACAAGACGAATGAAGTAATTATAAATATTCCAACTCCGTCTACGAGCTCTACTGCTTGCCCCGCGACCGCTACAGCTGCTGGATCAATAATTAACATTAACTTTCAAAATTGTACCATCCAAAATTTGAACAATTATTATAAATAAACTATTGTCAGCTTTTACTCTTGTTGTTTGACTAATTGCATTAGTGAAGATAAAGTAGTGTATGCAACTGCATATAACACGGGTATTAAAACACTCGTTACTATTATGAAACTCGCTGCGCTCGTTTCATAAACTCACACTCGTGTTTTAATACCCTTCATTATATGACAGTTGCATAAACTACTATTATCTAACGACTTACGTCCTCCCCCCTGTGTGCTAAACGTTGCATATCAGTGCCGCCTAAGTGCTCGACGTGGAAGCACGTACACACGTGCCTGTGTTTTCGCGCCATAAATGGAACATTTTTTCTTTCATCGCCGTAGATAAGTGTAACTTCTATTTGAATAAGCTTGTCCTCTTGATTAAGCATTCGATAGAAAGCCATTTCTCTTAAGTTTGTTTGTGAAGTGTTTATTGCTTTAAATAATTAATAGACTTTTCGTTTTTTTATATTTTTGTCTTTAATTTGCTATGGCAATGAAAAAAGACACAGCAATGAAAAAAAAATTCATTATCATGTCTTGTAAAACAGTTTAATTTCATTGCCGTGGCCAGGTGTTACATTTCCGTGACTTTTGTTTTCATCGCCATGCATGGTATGATTAGGCAAAGAAAACATCTTTACCTGTAATACAGAGGTGGTACCAAATAGAGTGCACTTGCTTTATATATAATATATACATTATCAAAAACTTCAATAAAACGTTTTTTTTTTAAACTTAAAGATAAAAAAATCCACAGAAATGAAGATTTTAATGGACTTGTTGAAATTCACCCGAAAGCATGTGACGAGAAAGATGGTAAGCATGAAAGTGGAAGGATATGTGGGAAAAGGAGGACTGAAGAAAAGATGGATAAACTTTGTGAAAGATGATAATAATCAGAATAAAAAGTAAATATTGAAGTGACGGCTAAGAGAGAATGGAAAAAGAAAATATGTTGCGCTGATGATAATGATTATGGTGATGAGGTGCTTACTTCCCAGCATTACGAAATTAAATAAGTTATTACATTTGGTGATTTTAACAACTCCATGTGAAATACCTTCTCACCAACTTCAGGCAAATATACTCTACCTATTCCATCACAGTATATAACTTATACGTACTAATATTTACAACAGCTCTGTAATTTATGTAAACACACTCCAGTAAATATCACGTTTCAATTTGCGTAAGTACTGAAACTTGCATTCGTGACAAAAAAAACGGGATTTGAGCTCAGTGCACAAATGGCAACATACTCGTAGAGCCTGAAAAAAACCAAAACCGACCGTAAACTAATAGGTGCTCGTATGCTCGGCCGCAGAGATTTATTCGAGCCACGTTTTAGTGAAACAAATATTTCACTTCAACAAAAACAAAGGCCAGATTAAGTGTGATTTAAACACCAACGTCCTCCCAGCAACAGGTTATCACCACCGCACCAGCGAAATTAAGTTAATTAACTCATATTTAGAACTGGGCGCCATGAATAGAACGTTTAATAAGTTCTTAGCAGAGCTTAGGAGCACAGTGAAGGTGAGAATTTGGTGAGACATGTCTATCTTGAACGATATGTACTAAGCATTTTTATATTTAGTAGACAACTTTATGTCAAATCTATTGTTAATACATGAAGCGAAAACTTTCCGCGCACGAAAGAGTATAAGATTTTATCTAATTATGTTTTTAGAGAGTCCCGAAAGATATGTATAATATTGTGTTTATTACATTATATTGTGAACTGCGGTCAAATTTCGCCCACTGGGCGACCAATAGTTTTTATAAATTCATTCTAAAATACGAAAATCATCAAAACCGTCTTTATTTCCTTCTAATATTTTTAATCTTAAAAAACTGTTAATAAGCATAATGCTCCTCTTATTTACCCTTGTATTTTTTTTTCCAATATACTATATAAAACATAACCCGGTGCCACGACGAGTGTAACCCGATTACTTTTATTTGTTTGACATCGATAGTGGAACGTGTGCATCTATTATTGAACTGCCTAAGCACAAAGTAATGTATGTAAGTTTAAACTTAAAGATATAATCTTACATGAACTATTATGTCGCGATCTTCCCAATATCTTAGCTGTTAATGTGTAAAGCGATGCGTAGTTGCAACATTTTTATTAGTTTTAGAAAGTAAAAATTGCTTTGACTGTTTGCACCGGTTTTTCTTAACAAAATAATAAAAAAGAATAAAAAATTTCACCAACTGATTGGTATGACATAGACTGCTGGTAACCTACTGTCCCACCTTTAATAGGCAAAAGATTATTTTGTTAGATCGAAAATCAAATTTACCTCATTTAATTTGATATAAAACCGTTCCCGGGGGACAATTAGCCGAGCAGCTTTGCCGAGCCCAACAAACTACTTACCACAACTGGGAATAAGGGAGGAAGAAGTTCATTATATATTTTAATGATTGCTCGACGGCGAATTAATCACCAGCTTTTGGAGAGCTCTCTTGCGAATTATGATTATGACGTTAAGTACAAAATATATATATATATATATATATATATATAATGCATCGTCATCGTCGTCATCATCATCGTGGAAGAGCGGTGCCTTCTTAATCTTCTTACACAGACTTTGTTGGATGCTTTTTGATACTGCGGGAACGGGAGCACCGTTCAGTTTAACGCCTGCATTTTTTAGGGTTCCATAGCCAAATGGCAAAAAACGGAACCCTTATGGATTCGTCATGTCTGTGTGTCTGTCTGTCTGTCCGTCCGTATGTCACAGCCACTTTTTTCCGAAACTAAGAACTATACTGTTGAAACTTGGTAAGTAGATGTACGTGAAATGTGAACCGCGTTAAGATTTTCACACAAAAATAGAAAAAAAAAACAATAAATTTTGGGGGTTCCCCATACCTAGAACTGAAACTCAAAAAATTTTTCAAAAATGTTATTGAGGTTTCTATTATCACTTTTTCTAAACTAAACAGTTTGCGCGAGAGACACTTCCAAAGTGGTAAAATGTGTGCCCCCCCCCCCCCCCGCTCCACCCTGTAACTTCTAAAAAAAGAGAATGATAAAATTAAAAAAAATATTTGATGTACATTACCATGCAAACTTCCACCGAAAATTGGTTTGAACGAGATCTAGTAAGTAGTTTTTTTTAATACGTCATACTTAAATCGTAAACCGCAATTTACCTTTCATTCAATCAACTCAAATATAAAAAAACATTTAATTTCATAAACATTAACCTTATGCATAAACCGTGAACCATTATTTTCTAATAATAAATATGTAATAGGTGCCTAAGTAAATAATAATTATAATTCAAGTACAACGAATTTTAAAGTTACAACGAACTACAAGAACTTTTATATTATGTTACTTGCTGCTACGGAACCCGAGTCCGACTCGCACTTGGCCGCTTTTTTTTATTATACAGTGTACATCCTAACTTACAATTTACCCAAAATGCCAGCATGCTAAAATAAGAGTCAACAATGTCCCATAAATTAATAGCAATAATAGTAAATTATGTAAATTGAAATACAAATATAATGAATACATTAAATATTAAATATTTATAATTAGAAAAAATTGAATGCCTACCCGACCCAGCCAGGAATCGAACCTGGGTCTTCCGCAAAATGTTAATTTATTATCAGAAAAACAGTAATAAAAATATTACGTACTTACTTAATAATAATACTAATATGAGATGGACTCAAAAAATAAATGAGAATGTCTTTTTTTTTAAATATTTTTTTTATAAATCTACATCAGGTTACCAATTTAACAAAATGAAAAGCAAATGATGACGGGAAAAGTGGAGGGCAAGAGAGATTGAGACAGGCCGCCTGCTAGACGGGCTGACGTCATCATCAAGACCACACGAAAGCAGCTACACAAGTCCATCTACATCACGGGTGACCGGGCCAGATGGAGAGCGCTTGTCTCCAGGTGCGATGGTCACGATCCTCAGCATTGAGGGGACTGAATGGATTAGGTTAGACCAACTTAAATTTCTACTACGTCCTTTGTGACATAGATAATTGTTTATTGGTAAGACAAAGATAGGTAAAATAAAGGCAAATTTATATGTCAATGGCTATTCTGCTCGTACCAAAACAACAGTTATATTCATCAGTATAATGTGAAGTGTATTAAAAATACAATATGTGAGTACTACAATGTTTGTGTATTGGAAATTGGAATTAAGTGTTGTTCAGTGAGCCGCGAGTCTGTCGACGGCCCTGCACGCCCAGAGCCAATTATTCGCATGCGCTGCGTAATACCGGTTGTGAAATACGCCCCCGGGCCCTACAACGTCATTGCGTTTATCGAGTAAAATCGAAGTGTAAAATTGTACGAAAGTACCTATCAATAAATGTCATAAAACTTCCACATGTTGACATGATAACATATTACTTCCTATGATATGGGTTCCTTCAAACGAGGCGTGAAGCGGCACCTTGTGGGCCGGCAGAGTGAGGGTAACTGATGCTGCGTTGTTTTCACGCAGCACCAGTTGCCGTCGTATCTGGATTCCATATTCACTTAACATCAGGTGGAATGGAGACATTTGCAGTGTTACGTAAAAAAAATAAAAAAATATAGGGTTGTACCCATTCTTCTTCACAGCAAAAAATAGACGTCCTGAATGGGCAGTAGGTTGTGTTTGGACGATTCAAAAGTAACTAATTATTTTTTAGTTTTTTTTAATATTTTTTTTTGACTTTGACTTTTAACCCCTCCACAGTAAGAGTTTGATAAATTTGATATAATAGGTTATTTTGAACCAATGTCACCGCAGTTTAGGTAATCTGCGGTGACTTTGGCCCTTGACCTTGGTTTTGCGTTATGGGGACCTCCCCATAACGCAAGAGCCGGCGGGCGACGGCGCGGCAGACCGATGCCAAAATGGCGTGGCTTACTGGACGCGTTCCAACCAGATTGACTCACTGCAGCGACAGACAGAAAGAAGTGGATAGAAGAGTTGGCTGATATACATACATAATTATATAATATATAATACAAGATTGTTTGAAGTATTCATGTTGTGTGTTGGAAAGTGCTTGGAACTATATTCTCTCGTTGGTGCCAGCAGGCGTGTTTTTGTTGTTAGTTCAAACCATCTAACCTACAAGCATGTGTAAAGGTGAAGTAAGCCATATATCTAAAATTGAAAAAGACTGCGATAAAATATTTTTTTTAATATTTAATTTAGAAACAGACAAAGTATACAGATGTAGGACAAGGGCCTACAAACGGTGAGATTGATTAGCTGGCATCATTAACAATGTATGCCCAATCAGCTTTTTCCGCTTCTCCGTGTTCCTTAGTCGAAATAAATATTTCTAAACAGTTTTATGATAGCATCATAATATCTTTAAAGCTTGGCTTCTTTACCGGAAGGCGCAGTGTGGGCAGGCCTCCAACAAGGTGGACCGACGATCTGGTGAAGGTCGCGGAATGCCGCTGGATGCGAGCAGCACAAAACCAGTCATTGTGGAGATCTTTGGGGAAGGCATTTGTCCAGCAGTGGACGTCTTTTGGCTGATATGATGATCTTTAAAGCTACATAACATTTTTTTACCGACTATCAACTATAAATAAAAATATATATATTGGTATGACGTAATAATACTAATAATAATACGTACGTAATAAAAACCGCTAACGAATTAACCGAAAAGAAAAATCATGGAGTTTAGTTTTCAGCTACTTAAATTAATTAATAAAGTTATACCTACTGTATACAAATAATGACTGTGCACAGTAGCGAATGTGGTGAATTACTATTGTGTGGAATTCAGATTGTGCAGAATTACGAATAGGAAGAAACGATATTGGCATGAACGTCGAATAATTCATTATTATTTATAGTGAAGCAGTAAGACAATATAATTAAGCGACAAACATAAAGTGATAAAACAATGTACTGCTATAGTTGTAGCCGACCGCTCTTACCGTGCACCAGACCTCCCATAACAGCCTGCATTATAAGAAGGCTTTTCATTTAAAGTACGTAGAGCGTCGGGTGCACGTTTGCCCCCAACTATGCCAGAACCGTTCACCACGGCAGGCAGCTTGAAAAACTAACGGCATTCGTTAATGGAATCAGGATGTAATGAGATTGATTTTTAATTGAACGTTGGGTAATATTGCACCCAGTGCATGATAAAAACTTACTATGCAGATAAAGAGGAGCTTTATGGCGCAGCTGCTACTTATTGATTTCGCAAAGGCCGGACATCAGATAGGTGACTAAAAATGTATCGTCTTGAGCTCTTTCGCGCTTCTGACAGCACGTAAAACCGTTGGTCCCGGCTTCATTAGGAGTCGTTAACAACTACCAAATCTAACTGGGCCGCGTGGTGGTTTCGCCCGTTCTCACTATCCATCCATAGGGAAGACTCGTGCCCAACAGTGGGGACATGAAATGAGCTGGTGATGATAACGTTGATGATGGTGACAAATATGAGAAATGATAAAAAGCGATAGCAAATAAATAGGCAGTAAAGTGCGGTATCCCTGTTGATCAGTCAAATGAGTTACTGAGCGGTGTTAGCGGTAAGTATTCATCATTATCATCATCATCATCTCAGCCAAAAGACGTCCACTGCTGGACAAAGGCCTCCCCCAAGATGGGGGGTATTTGCCATAATCGCCACGCTTGGCAGGCGGGTTGGCGATCGCAGTAGGTTGAAAGTAACCTCAGAGAGATGCTGCTGCCCATCCTCTGGAATGGTCCCTTAGTCGCCTTTTACGACACCCACGGGTTGAGATGGGGTGGTGCAATTCTTTATCCCCGGCACCACACAGGGAAAGTATTGCGTGTGATTTATTTTTTATTTTATTTTATTGTATTGGCTTATGGGAAACAAACAGCATAATATAACACTAGTAAATATAAAGCACTAGTGGACCCGACGGACTTCGTACTACTTTGACAGTTTCCATCAAGTGATTAAATTCTCTTTGGTTTCCATGACAATAAAAAAACAAATCATTTTGTATTGGAAAATTAAATTGTCGTTTTTAGTATATTTATAGTGTGATTCCCGTGGGAATATCAGATAAAAACTATCCTTTGTGTTAATCCAGGTTATAAACTATCTGTATGCCGAATTTCATCCTAATCCATCCATCCGTTGCAGCGTGAACAAGGAACAAATATACAGACTTACACACAAAGAGATTTAATATAAGTTAAATGTCTTTGCTTACACACAAACTTTCGCATTTATAATATTAGTGTGCTTAGGTGATTAAGTTTGTACATAAGCTAAGAAAGTTTTCACTGCAAAAAAATACAAACAGTTGAGTAGACATTGAACCAAGGTCGAACGATAGCAAAAAATAATTATTATTTTACTGAGAAAAAAAATTAAAATGCAAATAAAAACCACCAAATGGTAAATAATCAAAATATAATGTAATAAATATTCTCAGGCGAACGAATAAACTGTCGTTCACTCGTTCACGTGACCAGTTACATCGACAATCGACTACATTAAATACATTCATCTTTAAATTGCTCTACCTAGTATTGTCTAAAAAGTATTGCACTATAAGAGTAAAACAATAAAATTTTATGGAAGAATAGAATTTCAAATGTTCTTAAATGACTTGAAATTGAACGTGCGCATTCGGATTCTCCAGTAGCTTAATGCAAAGCCTATTTCCACAGGAATATACGTATTGTCATTCGTTAGTCGTCGCTAATACCGGGATTACGGCGCATTACCCTCGCCGATAATAAATAACCTTGAACATTGAGTTTGGAAAAAAGAGCTTACAGCGTCCTCTTTATTGTCGACGGCCAAAGCTGCTCATAATAAATATTAGCACTGTAAATAACGTGCATGGGGCTCTGTATGCTGGCGGTACACACTAGAGGAACACCCAACGTCACACTACATAGCTTGTTGGAATGCCGGGTCATTTGAAAATGTTAAAAAACTGCCGCTTGAAGCCCTATTTATTTTCGCAAAGTAAAAATAAATAGTCTATGACTGTCCCACTGCTGGGCAAAGGCCTCCATCAATGAAATTAAGTCATCATTACAACTGATGGGTAATGGCTACATAACCACGATCGTCAAATACGGGTTGGTGATCACAAACCCGGGCTATGCATCGAAAAATCCGGAAAACTCTTTGCCAAATCCTGAAATTGAACCCGAGCCTTCAGATATCGGCCCGATCGCTTTGCCGTTCAAGGTGTTATTTTCACATACTGCTGATAACCTCTCATCTGCGGCAAGCACCGATCGATGAAGCAATTAAATTCTATTGTCGACAATGTTTAATAGTGCACTGGAAAGAAACAAGCCTTTTCATAAATAACAGACAGACAGTTTGTACAAACCTTCATACTACTTCGACTACCGACAGTCGAACGGATGATCATGAACATCCGCGGTTGAATGCGACAAATCGTGGTTCAATCTTCGATTGAAGTGTCCAGTTGTCTACAGCGCCTTTCACACCGAACCCTCAACAATAGAGGGACTGGCTATACCAGTCCTTCCAAAACAGTCTATAATTAAGAAAAAATACAATAACAAACACATATTGCGAATTCGTCCAACATTAAGGCCACGATCCAATTATAACGGGAATGTTGCCCTTATTATTGGATACAAAAACTTAATAACATGTCAATCTACAAATACTAGATTCGTATTAATCATAACAACATCAGACTCGCTATTCAATAAGCAGTAAAATATATCATATTATTTAGAAACACAACACAGAGAGCTTTTACTCAAAATAAATGAATTTGCTAAAGCATACCGTCGTAAACTTATTGACCAGGAAAACATAAAACGCAAGAAAGAAGCAAGAGAACCGGCACCCAGTTCCGAATAGGGGAAATATTGTTTCCCACAAATATTTCCGCCGCCTCGTACACATGAAACGCGTAAAATAACCAATGTAATAGTGTTTCTACGTTCTCTTAAATTAATATAAAAAATCCATTTGTTTGTTATGTTTTCAAACTGCAATTTGAACTCTCGCAACTTTGTCAAACAACTTGACTGTAGCTTCTGTAATGTTTAAATTAACATCACAATAAATAATAGCTAGGTTTACGGTCGAATTTTGATATTGTTTTTTTCTGAAATATAGTTTAATGTTATACATAATTGCAAAAGTAGTAGGACCCTAAGCACCCCAAGTTCGAGCGTACCTGTTACCCTAATTTGGTTGTTACCGCTTTATTGTGTGGCAACCAACCTTATAATTGAACATCCAGTACAAACAGCGTTTGACATCAACGTTTCAAGTCAAAATTCGGTGCATGTATTTTAGACTTTAATATCTACAGTCTACAAAAAAAACTTTATCAGAAACCTAAAGAGTATTTATCATATCACAACACTAGCGGAAGAGATCAGACCAAACAAACGTAGTCTGTAAAACGACACCTAACAAAAGGGGAAATGGTCCACTGGGAGCGTGCCTGTGTGCAGCGCAGCCTTGCAGCACCCGACGTACGGCGCCCATTACTCAAGGTAATCTTCGGCAGACAAACGTGCCTTCCAAACACTGCTGGGGCGGCGATTTTTCTCCCACAATGACATGTGGCCCGTATTAATATTCTGCTTTAGAATTGAATTGTTTCTGCTTGAGTAGGTGGAAAGCGCAAATGATGGTAACGTATTTTCGTTCTTTTATTGTGTTGTTCTTTTATGGATAAAGGAACTCTGCTTTGGAAGGCACAGTGAGCCAGTTTTTTCATCACAACAGAGTGGCTCCGGAAAAGTCCAGAGCTTAATGATGATACGAAGTAAATAATAAATATTACTTATAGTTTAAAAAAAAAACCCCGTAGCCTAGATGTTATCCTATCTATCTATGTTATATGTCTATAGATAGAGGTAGAAATTGAAACGTTACCAGATGTAAATTAGGTTCTTTTGGTTCTTTTATAACAAATAAACCTCGTTGCCTAAACATTATCTATAAAAAGATAGAGATAGAAATGCAAACGGTACCGGATCTAAATTAGGCAATATTCTAATCAAACTTTTGGATTTGATCGAGTAGACTAATCAAAGTAATGTGTAGTATGTGTGTGTAAGGGGGTGTATGTGTGTATGTATGTGTGTGTGACGGTGTTGTATGTGTGTGAGGGTGTGTGTGTATGTGTGTGTGTGTGTGCGTGTGTGTGTTTTATTCAATAGTAGCTTAAAACCACTTAGAAACTCCATTTATTTCAGGATTAATTCAGATTCTTC
Source organism: Eudonia lacustrata (assembly GCA_947562085.1). Classification (NCBI taxonomy): domain Eukaryota; kingdom Metazoa; phylum Arthropoda; class Insecta; order Lepidoptera; family Crambidae; genus Eudonia; species Eudonia lacustrata. The sequence goes on along the minus strand of OX387317.1, from coordinate 754,241 downwards.
ATAATTAAGGGATTAAGAATCTAGATTAATTATTTATCCAAGTAATTAATCTAGATTCATGTAGTTAATTTAGCACGCATATCAGACATCAAGAACGAAAAACGTATTAACGACTACATTATTGGCGGTAAAACATCGGATACAGCCACAATAAACATCAGGGTGCCGCGAAATGAAAATGTAGCCGACAAAAAGTGACATGAAACACTTCGCGCAGGTACAATAAAGATTTTAACTTCTCCTTTGTTCGCGAGCCCGGCGCCGGCGCCCGGCGCCCGGCGCGCGTGTGAACACACATCATTCTGAGAAAACTGTCACCCGACCGCCCGCAAGGTTCCGTACACACGTCTGCTGATTTTTTTACTTTTCATTTTGCCTTTGTAAAATGAGAGATATGTAACAATTTCCTAAAGCAACATATTTCCGAAATGTGGGAAATTGTTTAAGATGCGGAGAGCATCAGGTAGAACGAAGATATACGAAGAGTGGTGTAGCAGTTGAGGAAGTAGAGCTAAAGATCGGATATTTCAGGGATAAGGATTTGGAGAGGCCTTTATCCCGCAGTGGACGCTCACGGTCTTTATATAAATCGTTCGAGCCCTTGCAATTCAATAGCAGTAACAATTACTTGTTTATGTTTCTTACTGCTTCTGCTACCTTCTGTCGCGCCACATATTTTTTTGTGGATGGAACCCTACATGTCTGTTTAAACACACCAATTGCCCGTGATTTATGAAAATGTACTTCGTTACGGCGCGGCGGCGTGGAAGAATAGTCCACCGATTAATCAGGGGTAAACGCACGAGATTCATGTTAATTCGAGATTTGGAGAGGACTTCATTACGTGGAATGGAACGACACAATCGTTTTTTGTTATACATATTTAAACAGCGCGATTGTGTCATCAACATGAAAAGGATTGCAGAATAATTCTCCACGCCAGCCTGTAGTTGGTATAGAAGATTTACCACATTTATGTTTGCAACTGATTACCAATTACTTATACAATTTTTTTGTTTTAATATAAAACACTGTTCATACTGCATAATCTGTAGAAATATAATCAACGTACCTATATTCTTGTGGTTTTTCATTTCAAAACTTGATTTGGTAGTAGACTTGAGCCACTAATCCTTTCATTTTCTTACTTTGTAAAGTATAATTTATATTTAATATTTATTTTCGTAGAAGAAGGCTGCCAAGACGATGTTGATGATGTCTTCGAAGGTAAATAACCTTAAGAAACCTTTCGCATAATATGATCTCAAACAATCCATCATTTTATAGTCACATTCGTATAGTAAGTGTTCATCAAGCTGGTAATTGACAGTTATTGCTGTTGTCAGCTGTTACGCATAAAAAGGCGTTGGAGTGTTACATTTCAGGGAGCTTTGTAAGTACTTAGAGGTCGGTATAGTTAGGTAGTCTACATCCCGAAAAAACCAAAGCAATAGCAAGAAAACGTCATCATGGTTTTCAGTTAGCCATATTATTTCCATCTGATCTCGTTTATCGGATCTCGAGCTATAATACCCGGTCAACCCCAGCCGAGGTCCAAGCCTTTAGAGGCGCCCTCGGGTTGTCCGCTCCCCGATCCGACCAAACCCCTTTGGAGAATCTAATAGGGCACGGGGACATGCACTAGTGCGTAATGCCGTTCCCTCTAGAGAACCTCTGACGATGATTCGTTTCACACGGCTTGAGGAACCCTTTAAGTTTCTCGCCGCCCCCATAAAAGTCCGGTGAAACTGAAAATGCCCAGCAACAACGAGCAAACTCACTAAAAAAAATCGAGCTATAAAACATCACACACTAACACAATCGAACTATAACTGATACACAATACGTAATATTGCAGTTCCCAAATCTGAGAAACACAAAAACATATCACACACGAACCTTCCTAAACAGATAATGATGGGCATGTCAAATTCATTATCGAGTGAGTATTAAGTCATTGGAGCGATATTTTGACAGCTGAGCCGGATTTTCCGCACAAAAAACCGACTTTCATTAATGTCTGCCACGTGCCTGCCCGCCACGCTACCACAGTGCAAATAAGATATATCAGCCAGTGTCTCAACTAAGTCGCTGTTGTTTTAACAGTTGCGTACATTTTACATAATAATTATAGAAAATAGCTGGCTTCTTATATTATATTATAATACAGAGCTCGTTTTTTCGAGTTTAATTTATAGGTATAGTAAAAAAAGAATAAAAATTGTGGCCAAGTTCTTTTTTTTTCTGCCTCTGATAATTATTTTGAAAAGCACAAGTAAATTAATAGGTATAATAGCGGTTATGTTATTTAATTAAGACAATACACGTTGAAAACACAAAGCAGCATATTATACCCCTTATTCAAATTAGACAAAATTATATTGTTTTCTAAAGTTTACGCGAACACTACACATTGAAATGAAACAACTTTTACGGATCTACTCGCGTTTATTTTACACATTACTTATTTAATGTTTATCCTGACGTTTCGAACCCTTTGCAGGGTCCGTGGTCACAGGGAGACTGAGGTGTTGGTTGTCTCATAATTAGTTTGTAGCTTGTATACCCTCATTTAAATTTAATCAGGTGCGTTCCGTTTTACGCAGAAAGAGCTTACAGTATCTTTTGATCTGGCAGTATGGTGTTGGGGCTGAGATTTAATATTTTGTATGATGGGATCCCAGGCTGGTGGTAGATTCCAACCATCTTCTCTATTAAAATTAGGATGTTTTTTAATTTCAATAGCCTCGCGTATCATCCTAGGGATGAAACGTTGTTCTCTAGCGAGTATTTGTGGTTTATCAAATCTGATGTAATGGTTGGGCCCCTCTAAGGAATGTTCGCATACAGCAGACTTATTTTCGCGCCTATGCTTGACGTCAGCTATGTGTTCTTTAACGCGGGTTCCTACACTTCTCTTTGTTTGCCCGATGTAAGAGAGCCCACAGTCGCAGTCCAGTTTGTACACGCCTGCATCTTGTAGGGGTATGTTGCACTTGACAGGTCGTAAAAATTGGTTGATCTTCTTCGGCGGCTTGAAGTAAGTGTTGATTGAAGCTCGCTTTAAGATATGTCCAATCTTGTCAGTGACACCTTTCATATATGGAAGTACAGCAGGTTGGACAGACAAAATTTCTTTGTCAACGCATTGCTTGTAGCGGTACTACCTGTGTGAGTGCATCAGCTCGAGAGCGTTGACAGAAGTTGTTTTACTGATAAAGCTTAATGTACACTGTGCCGACTCGTCTGATATTATTATAGTGATGAGGTGTAATCCAATTATATTCGGTATTATTGAAAAGGTATATAAAAAGCTGGTGTTCGTATTAACCTTTAGTTTAACTTTAAACCAATTCCACAATCACGTTAAAATATCAGGAAAAAATATTTTCTGAATTACCACATTTAAAAAAAATATACTACTTAGTTTACACTATAATTACTGTCCCAAATGTATTCTCCAATATGTCTGACAAACGTAGTAAAAGGGCGGCGATGATTTACCGCTGGCTGCTTTCATTAAAACATGAGTTTTAGTGAGAAGAATGTCAAATAAGTGGAAGAGAAAATCCCTATTAATTACTGTATTGCATGCATTATAAATAGATCATACAAATACATCCAGTATTGCTTCGTACTTAGTGTACTGTACACACTGTGTGTGGGTGTACTAACAAATATGTGTTCACAAATACTAGCACAATACGACTTTGCCAAATATTAGCGTTGCAGGTGATGTTCATGTTGCATTGCGATGATAGATATATAGCAACCTATCTACACGTTTCAACCATCATCAGGTCATTTTATGTTCCCACTGCTGGGGCCTTCCCTATGGATGGATAGGGAGAACGGGCCGTAAACCACCACGCAGGCCCAGATGTGGATTGGTGGTTGTTAACGACTGCTAATGCAGCTGGTTTCAACGGCTTAACGAGCCTTCCGAAGCACGGAGCCCATCCGATGGCCGGCCTTTGCGAATGTTGTTTTACCTTAGCAATCGCAGACCGGGCGCATTAACCAATGCGCCATCGAGCTCCTCGTGTCAACCATCCGGAGCAATAAATAGGACTCTTTTAAATGATTCCTAATTAACTCGAATAAAGTTGGTACCGATACCAGATCAAAGCGAGTGCTGTTCAGTGGAGGCCGTGATTGATCAAAGGCTGTCGCGCGCTGACCACGGTCGGCAGAAACACGGCTTTTATCTCGCGCCGATGTTTTTGCGGACAGTACTTAGAGATTTCGGTGGGGTGCGGCGGGAAGATGCGATAACGACTAAGAAATAAGTATATCTGTTTTGTTTACCACAAAGTGGTGTTGAGTGTTCACAGTATCAGACTCAGTGACCTCGGGTTCCATTCTTCAATGTTACACATAATAATCAGTAAGTAGTTGGTGCTTGTTGAAGAGAAGAGCCGAAGATCTTGCAGCGACATGCATTAGGGGAGGCCTACGCCCAGCAGTGGACTGAATCGGGCTGATTATGATAATGATGATGAGTTGATGCTAACACTTGTTATATATCCAACTAACCAACCAACTCCATACTGTGAGTGCCACCGTTATCCTCGTTATTTGAGGGTTCTACTCAAGCTGAGGCGGGGTTTTGACTAACATTATTTAATTTGTCTTGTTTTTTTTTTTTTTTTTTTTCATAAAAATGTTTACAATGGTATTTTGTGCAATACTCTGCCAAACCGTAAAACGGTTTGTCGGCAGCGTTCTCGTGGGCACTTAGTACGTTTTATAGAAAAATACCTATTAACAATAGCTTACTAAATAATTAAAATAACTTGCAGAACTTATTGATTGATATTTTGTTAAATAATGCCTTCGTAAAATACTCTTTGAGCAATTTCTTGTTATATTATCACATTGGGCTAATAGTGGTTTCGGTAATGCGTTAAGTAGCGTCGGGGCCAGCCAATGTCTTATGCGCTTACCGTAATAGTTTGTGTATTCTCTATTCTTTCTCCTTTATCATATTGAGTATTTACTCTTAAAAGACTAATAACATCGTACAAAATGTTGTCTTCAAGATAGAAAGTGCCAGCAGGTCTGGTGTGCGTCAAGATCATCTGGCCGCCACTTTGTGGGCTGATCTCGTCAGCCATCTCCAGGAATCCATGGTGGTGGGTGACCTATGCCCAGCGGACGGTTTAGTTAATTAATTCGTTTTTTCTAAGGTTTGTTTGAATGTCGTCGAAGCGTCGGTAGCCGAACAGATAGTTGGTCGAATTGAATGGCTGTCGTGTCGTGATCGTGATTCTATCTCCTTAGCATCGGTACACAACGTGAACCCGTACCCACAAACAAGCGTATTAGCTTTTCTGGAGCTTAACTAATTAATTAATCCGTTATTGTGCAAATAAATAACATTGTAACACACGGTACGCAAGACATATAGATACAAAAGTTAGCTTATCTCTAAAAGAGATCTCATCCAGCGAACCCTAGCCGTGGTGTAATAAGCAAGTATGCGGGACTAATTAAATACTATGCTAACATATTTAACTGGACTAGACAAAGCGCATTATTAAAAGTGTTTACAAAACCAAATAAACACTAAAGAAAATATGGACGTTGGGACATCCCCCCTCCCCCCTCCCGTGCCGCGTCACTGGCCTGCTGAGTTATTAGCAACCGATTGATAGCCGCCGACCTATGTATCGCAGTCCACCCTTTTTGCTCTTTCAAAGGCGTCCTGTAAATCAAAAATCGAAAATGTTTGCAACTGCGAACGGTGCAATTCTAGGCACTGAAAATGCTATACATTCAACTTGCATAGCTCCAAGTGGCATTCCATATTGTGTTCATGGTTTTTGTCCAATTTTTATATTCCTGCTTTCCAAAAATATAAAGACCAGAAAGGGAATTCATTTTCATGTTTATATGATCGCTATTTAGTAACAAAGTACACACTTATCTGTTGTTTGTATTTTACAGTTGGTCACGACCCTCAGTCATGAGGACACGATGAAGAAGAAATCCACATAAGGTATACGCTTTAATTTAACAAGTAAAACCTTTTTTTGTACAGTGAAGCGCGATTTCTTTACATAGCTAGCTATGAATAAAAGAAGTCCTCCTACTTTCAGCTCCTCATCCTCAACGGCCCTAAGAATAGCAACATTAAGTACGTCTCTAAGGTTATTAGCTTGGCTGGCAGAGGAATTAATCTATACATAGTATAAAATTAAGTCCCCGGAACGCGTAAGTTTGTCTGTTAAGTATATGACAGGCTTATCTCAGGAAACACTGCACGGATTTTGATGCGGTTCTTTCTAATAGATATACTTAGCGTCTTTCGAGGGTGGTTTACGTATACAAAACAACACGAGCGAAGCCGGGCCGGGTCACTAGTTAATAATAAAATAAATAAATAAATCGTTACATATAACTATGTGTCCATAAGACGGACGCACAGTCATAAGCAATTATTGTATAGTTACTCGAACAATTTAAACTGCAGTATCCCACCCTCAAGCGGGTACGCCAAGCGTGGGCTCCGGTAATTAGTCGTTTAATCTGCAACATAAACACAGTGCACAATTAAGTCGGGTTAACTCTATACGGCCCCCGCTGCTGCTCCAGTGCAGTGGTACCGAATACAATAATTATGCCGTCAGTTTGACTTTATATAAAATTAGTTAGAAAGATCCTCTCTTATAATCTAGTCTGTACATTAATAAATGGTTTTGTATCTTTTAGAGCGTATTTCTTCGCGGTTCGATGCCACCTTGCCACCAGTTTGACACCTTGAAACCAACTAGTCGCAAACTAGTAAAACATTTATCCACTAGATGACGCTACATCTTTCACAGACAATTTATTTGTAAATTTTTAATCATTCCGATAGTGAAAAACACTCATTAACGTCTCAAAGATAAGCTTCGACATCCACTGCTGGACAAACGCCTCCGCCAAGGATCTCCACATTTTAGCTTTGTTAATTTATTTGAGTTTCTCGTGTTATCATGTTATAGTCTTTAGTGCGTCTGTAGGTATTAAACTAATTTTCAACAGATATTTCCAGATACACAGACAGATGTCTACGTTTACTCTTGGTCGTTATCGTATAAATAGTCATAATACACATTTTTGTACACAAATTGTGATTTTTTTTTCATTATTCAGGAAACATCAGCTTTCTTAAATAACATATTCATAATATTATACTATGTGTTAGCACATAAACTTTACAGTGTCCATACTAGTTGGTACTGTTATATTTATGTTGAGTGACAAAAAGCAAATAACTTACAATAAAACGTTTTAAAAAAAATTGACAATAAAACTAAGGTAGGTTACTTTAAGTAAAATACAAAAACTAATAAATAAAAAAAATTATTAAAACAAAGACAGGCAAGTAAGTATACCCGTAAGTAACAATATATTATTTCTCAACGCCCAATAAAAAGATACGAATACTCCCAAACCTTTCATGAAATATATCGATGTGATTGAAAGCACTATTAAACTCTTAAAAACTTAAAATTTGCAGGTCTAAATATAAAAGTATTACGTCTATAATTGGCTATACAGAAAGGTGGAAAAAATTATTGTTTTTACGAACATTTGCGTTGAGCATTTAAACCCTATTTTACTTAACAAGTAAGGAGAATCTACTCAGTTATTTATAATTTTATATTTTCTATAGTAGCACTTGGGCACTTGGTCATGTGATTCTTATTACTGCGATGTAACGGATCACCTTTTGTTTAATTACTGGCGATTTGACTTAACGAGCAACGTGTTTTGTTTACCCAACGCTGTTATATGACACAGAGCGGCAGCAGTTGCTAATTAAATGTTTAATCGCATCTTGAAATTACTCTTATTGCCTCCTGTACTGACTGCAGATCTTCGAAAGGGGAATGTTGGATCTTACCGCGAGCTCATTATCAGTGTTCAATTAAACTTCAAAGTTTATTAACTCACAACTTCTATTGTTTCCGAATATAGGTGTGATGAATGGTACCTAATAAGCAATCCGTTCATATGTTTACGTCGTGAGACGTTGAAAAGAGCCAGCCAACTCTTGTTGAGTTGGTTAGCATTTTCCTTTTTTTAATACAGCGTGTGGGTCAAATAAAAGAAAGATTTGTATTGTTTTTAACTGTGTATTTACACATTCACATAATACACTAAACATGCACACTCGCATAGGCCCAAGCAACACCGTACTCGTAGAACAAGAGTACGAGGGCGCTCCCCCCGTTCCCACGACCCAGTTTTTAAGATAAGATAAGATAATTATTTATTTGCACTTCGACGGTATAAAAATGTTATAATACTTATAATTAAATAGTCACATATCAAGCTTACCATGTTTTATATAAAATTTTAGAAAATAAATTGTATTCTATTAGCCTTAAACCTATAGATAGAGACGCTCTCGGGTTGTTCTGCTCCCGATCCAATCCGAACTCCTCGGAGCATCTAATAGGGAACGGGGACAAGCTTGCGTGTTTTTTTTTTTGAGAAAGTTTACTGATTGCCTCAAACGGCATTTTCAGCTTTACCGGGCTTGTAAGCTTTATCATCGTCATTCTAAATCACTTTCCACCTTTAAATCGAAATCTGCACAAGCATTTACTAACTGAGTCATCTGCTAGTAACTTGTAAATTTTTATTTTTATTTTTTTAATGTCTATTATATAAGTATATATATTTTATTTAAGTATGTATGTATGTGTATGAAGGGTATTATTTGTACTTATTTATTTAATGTTAGCGCACTTCCTCTATCTCTTTCTTGGATTCTCTAATTAAAGGTTGTCTGGAAGAGATCGCTTGTAGCGATAAGACCGCCTTTGCTCATATACTAGCTTTAAATTTTTGTTTAATTGTTGTTTCCCTTTTGTTTCCATTTGTGTGTGAGCAATAAAGAATATATCTATCTATCATTATCATCATCAGCCTACACACGCCCACTGCTGGACATAGGCCGCGTGATGCCATTCTTGGCTTGAAGTTGATCTATGATGATTACTATTGCATATAGCTTGACGTGCTTATGTGATGGGATCCATATATTGTATATTAGTATTAGTTAGTATGACATGATAACTTATTTAATCTTAATGTTTATGTTGTATTAATTTTATTATCGACTTGACATCTATCTATTATGATTGCTTTTGACATTGTGTTTGCAAATTTAATGATCTGATTTCAAATGACTTTTGTTTTGTATTGTTCTATATCTATTAATATTATTATTAGTATCTATTACTTTTAAATGTGTTTGTAAGATTTTAAATGTAATTTTAATCAATGCATGTATAAAGTTTTGCTCGTTGGCGCTTTGGTGTATACTGAAAGCCAGTGAGTTTTCTTGAATAAATAAATAAATAAATTCTCTCTAGAAGTCCTCTGACGGAGTTTTGATCACATGACTTGAGGAGGACACATAATTTTCTTGCCGCCGCAGTAAATGCCGTTTGACGCAAGCATAGCAAAATCTAATCAACAGAATAATAATAAAAGCGGAATGAATATAACGGAGTTGAAACTTTAAACGCAGCCTGTACAAGGTCGAGTGTGTCTCGCTTGACACTGTTGCGACTCAATCCGGGCCCCTCGGTGTCACCGCTGAGCGCCGTGCGGCCTGCGGCTGCGTGCGGTCAGCTCTGCGATGCGGTCACGGTCAGCCCTGTCACACACACCTTCCTATTAGTAAACTGAATCACATACTAGTATTGAATATGCGCCTCTGCATTTCACATGACATTAAAAACGTTACACTAATGCAGTACTTTAGCTTTATATGTTAAACTTAAGTAATTGTTTTTGAGATAATTAGAAATCGGCGCCGGCGCCCTACGGTAGTAAGTGCGAGATCAGTTCAGTAGGGTAAGTCTTTCCACGTGGCCATGTTACCAAAACATATTGGAAAATTAGGACAAAGCTTCAATAAGCTTTGTCCTAATTTTTTGCATCAATATACAAAGTGTAAATAGGATTGAGAAGATAAGCTAATAATAATACTTAAAACCGCTTAACGTCACTTATGTAGTAGGTAATAGGATCACGACCATTGAAAAATCTACTGGGATTGAACTAACTTAAATTTAGAAATTATTTATTTATTGTAAGAAACTTTTATTTATTTATTTAAAAAAAAAAATACACAAATGTTGAAAAAATTTCCACGAGTAAAAAGTAAATAGTGTTGAATAAATTCGGCGGGCTGCTGGTTAGAACCACGATAGCTCAATTGGAAGAGCACCTGACCCGGTATGTCAGAAGGGTGCGGGTTCAAATCCTGCTCGTGGAATTTTTTCAACATTTGTGTTTTTGTAATTTGTTCGCAACAAAATTTGCGTTAAAAATTATATAAACATTTTATTTATTTGTTTGTTTTACAAATACCTACGTCTATCATTATCATTAGATAAAAACAGGTCCTTTAGCCAATAATATAATCATAGTTAAACCAAATTATTGTTATGCCGTGTGTGGCCTTGTAGAACCGGTTCAAATGTCTGTAGCTGCGAAAAGACCTAGCAATTGAAAATGTTAAGAACAATTTTTCTAAACTCACCCAGGCGTGCAAGAAAGACTTTATCAAACCTCATTAGCATAATCTTCTATAATAGCAGTCCGGAGTGCCCGTGCACTTTGGAATTATGATTTTATGCAAATTGATTTTCCGTGCCGTAAAAAAAATTAAAAATGTACTTTACATTTTATAAGTACCCTTTTGAAGAATTATAATCTTTAAAAGCAATGTATGTTAGCTTTTAGCTCGCTAATTTTCAATTAATATACGATCCTGTTTCTCGTGTTCAGCGATAATGTTTACATGTAGAGTCCACATATATATGGAATCGTGCTCTGTGGTCGAAGTCTGCGTTACATAACCGGAAATTATGTGGTTTCAATTTCTGTTACGGTAATGGTAAGGGTACAGTAATGATGGATAATTTATTGGACATGACGTCAACTACAGAATTCAGATAAAATCGAGTTAGTTTACTTTTGACACTAATGATAGTTTGACTATTTTTTTAAATAAAATTGAAAACTGTACAAAATACAAGTGTAGTAAAATTCATCAGAAATTTCTTGACTAATACCAATACATGTATATACCTTTAAGTAAATAGCCTGTTTACTGTGTACAACTGCTAGGCAAAAGCCATCACTGAAATGAAGTCACCGCTACAACGAGTGAGAAAAGGCTGACAAACGAATTACTAATCACACTTACAAATGAGGGTTACAAAGGCTATTGTATTCGTACGAATAAACTAGATTCTCCGAGACTTTTGGTTAGAATCTAGGGCGGAACAACCTTAGGACGCCTCCAAAGATTAATACCTACACTCTGGTCGACCTGGTCAAGGCGATTGGAACTCCCATGTACGCACGCTTAGTCGCCCGATCTTCCCCCATTCGTTCGACATCACCGAGCCAACGTCTACAAGCCTTTATGATGATAAATGATGACAAAGTGTACTTCATCATTATAACACATTAAGAGGATTACTGCGGCAGGTCCGCGCCACACCGGGCGGGATAGTTCCGCCATCCGCCCTACAAACCTTCCTAAGCCTCCAAACTTGGGCACGTTTAATCTGTGTTTGTTATAAACTACCCGTATTAGTTATTTTCTGTGTTGTGTGTTTATTCTGTGGGTAGCGATCCAATTGGTGTCAGAGTAGACGAAACTTTTGGCAATTAGGAAAATGTTGCTTAAGCCTTACACGCGTTTGGGCGCCGCCGCCGGGGCTACAGACCACGTTTAAAACTGTTTCTATGGAGAGATGAAGCTAGAGTAAAGTATGTCCCACTGCTGGACAAAAGCCTTCATCATTGAAATCAAGTCATCACTACAAACGAGGCGTGAATTAGCACCTTGTGGGCCGGCAGAGTGAGGTTGACTGATGCTGCTTTGTTTTCACGCTGCACCAGTTGTCTTCGCATCTGGACTCCATTTCCACTTAATATCAGGTGGTAGGAGTCATTTGCCGTGCTAGGTATTTTTTTAAATGGGTAAAGACTTCATCACTACGCTTGACAAATGCGGGTTGGTGATCACAAACCCGGCTATGCATCGACACATCTGAACACACACTTTGCCCGACCTGGGAATTGAACCCGGAACCTTCGGGTATCCGGCCGAGCGCTTTACTCCACCACTCGGTTACCGAAGCTAGAACTCACTTTATTTATGCTCACGCTTTAATTCAATTCATTACAATTTCAGACAGAAAAAGGGGAGAGTAAAGCTGTACTTTTAGCTGTAATTTGAGTAAAAGCTTTAAAACTTCGTTACAAGTTTAGGATAGTTCTGTCACCTCACCGCTCAGTGCGCTCAACAATAAGTACAGTTAGCGTCTAATTGATCAATACAATCCAAAGAGGGCCAGAATAATTTGTTATTTATGGATCACAAACTTTAGTGCTATTTTTAAACCTAAGTATTGTGGTGTGGGTGTAAAATGATAACATCATTTTTACTTCACTTTGTGTATTTAAATAAATGGAGATACATTATATTATTAAATCGATCTCCGAGCACCTCGGCGCTTAGCCGGGTTGTCTAGCTCCTGACTACTACTGTCTGCGACTGTGTCAAACCGTTGCAAACCTTCTTAATTACATATATTCGATGGTTCAAATACTCATCCAGACTAAAGAGGCTAACATACAAATTAATTAAACTAACTTTCACTATGAGCTGCATATAAACTCCTTACAGTATCAATTTTTGACTAACACTTTCAATACTTCTTGATTCATACAATTGAATTCATTATATTTAAACTCATTTTACTTAAATGTGAAAATATTTTAATCCATTAAAATATGCTTCGATCAATTTTCTACCGACTGTACATCGCTTGAGATGCTCTTCGACGCCAGCAAAGAGCTTACTTAACGAATTACTTAACAAACACTTGTACTTTCTCTACCACCAATTCAATTAGCGAGAAAGGGTTTTAAAATATTCGTTAATATAATCGCCCGAACCTTTTAACAAGGACTTAGCTATAAAATGAGAAGAAGGGTTTTACACAAAATCCTTAGCATAGGTATCTTTTTAAGTCTTACATATCGATACCTTATTCGCAAAACGAATAACTCCATAGTAGCCAATTTAATAGGTGAGACTAAAAACTATATAAAAAATACTCTTATAGTTCAAAAGAAAAATTCAAAATCCTGTTGGAAACTGTGAATGTACTCAATACTCAATACTCAATACTTTATTGCATTCCATAATGTTTACATAATAAGATGTTCTTAACATATATACATAGGTTAGGTATAGGTACATAGGTTAGGTATAGGTTGTTAAATTGACCAACATTTTCGATATTCATGCGCCGGTACGACCTGTACGTATTAAGCACATTCCTGCACCTTGGCTTACACCGGTTATTAGGAGGGTGATGGCAAAACGTGACAAAGCCAAAAGTCAGAATAAAAAAACTCCTACTCCTGATAACTTACAAGCCTACAAGAAACTTCGCAACATTTGTAACAGAATGTGTAGGGACGCTAAACGGAAATATATTCATATGAAGATTGAAAGTGTTGGTCAGAAACATGTTTGGAGCTTCTTGAAAACCCTGGGCGTGGGCAAACCTACTGTCTCTTGCCAGAACTCAGTGGATCTTGATGCTCTAAACAGATATTTTTCAACTCCTCCCTTAATTTTAGATAGAGCTACTAATTCTGCCTCTTTTGCTTTTCTTTTAAGTCTTGTTCCACCTGATTGCCCCTCCTTTTCATTCAGCCCAGTCTCTGAGGATGACATCAAGAGGAGTATTTGCTCTATCACCACTAAGGCCGTAGGAAGTGATGGTCTCAGTATGGACATGATTCTTCCTGTACTGGAGGACATTGCGCCAGTAGTCACATTCATAATAAACTTTTCACTTACCCGCAATGTCTTTCCAGTTTCGTGGAAGAAAGCATATGTCATTCCCCTTCCTAAAAATCCAAACCCTTCGGCTTTTTCCCAATATCGTCCTATATCCATACTTCCAATCCTGTCTAAGGTTTTAGAATCCGTCACACACAAGCAATTATACTCCTTTCTTGCAACCAACTCCCTCTTATGTCCTTTCCAGTCCGGCTTTCGACCTTCCCATAGTACTGTTGGAGCACTGTTGAATATAACGGAGGACATTCGGTGGGCTATGGATAACACCAAGCTCACGGCAATGGTCTTGTTGGACTTCAGCAGTGCATTCAACTCTGTTGACTTTGACCTTCTCCTTGGCACTCTTCGCTCTGTCAACATTTCTGAACCGGTGTTAGACTGGTTTCGCTCATACCTTTATGACCGTGTGCAGTGTGTGAAGCATCAGGATGTGTCCTCGGACTGGATTAGCTTATCCGCTGGTGTGCCTCAGGGTGGTGTGCTGTCACCACTTCTTTTCTCTGTTTTTATTAATAAAATCTCATCTGTTATTTCATCTCCTTTCCATCTTTACGCCGATGATCTCCAGATTTACAGGCATTTCATGCTTTCGGAGATCGTGGAAACAATTCAAGCCCTAAATCAAGACTTATCCGCTGTCCAAGCATGGGCTAAATCTTTCGGTCTTATTGTAAACCCTGCAAAATCACAAGCCATGATTGTGGGTAGCGGTAGGTTAAGAGGCAGGCTGGATTGGAGTTCTATACCTGCGCTTCTTTACGATAGCGTCCCCATCAAGTACGCCGACAGAGTTAAGAACCTTGGTTTGACGTTGGACTGTGACATGTCCTGGTCAGCTCACATCAGTGAAATTAGTAAACGCCTACATTTTAGTATCCACTCTCTCAAGCGACTTCAACACTTTCTCCCCTTTCAAACCAAAATTATGCTTGCGCAATCCCTTCTTCTCCCTATACTAGACTACGCCGACGTCTGTTACTTGGATGTGACTGAGGAGCAACTGCTGAAACTAGAGCGTCTGCAAAATCTGGCCATACGTTTTATCTTTGGCTTACGAAAGTATGACCATGTTTCTCACTTTCGTAGTGAATTAAATTGGCTACCGATCAGACATCGCCGTAATGTGCACATCCTTTCCAATCTCTATAACATCCTTAACGACCCTTATTCTCCCTCTTACCTTCGTTCCCGTTTCCAACTCCTGCCCCCACCTTGCCGCTCAAGACGTGCTTGTATAACTAAGACGCTTGAGATTCCTAAAGTCAATACCAACTTTCTCTTAAATTCATTTGCAGTCAAGGCAGCGCAACTATGGAACAGGCTTCCTACGGACATCCAGGATAGTTCGTCCATTATATCTTTTAAAAAGAAAGTCAAAATTCAAAAAAATTCAAAATTCAAAATCATTTATTCAGTTTAGGCTACAAGTAGCTCTTGTGAATGTCATTATGCCATCGGTTCGTAAATCTACTCTGGGCGGGAGATCTTGTACTGAGAAGAACCGGCAAGAAACTCAGCAAGTGTCCAGCTCTTTTCTCCCTTACAGCGTCAAAAATATTGGAAAATGCCCTATCATAGCAGAACACTTTCCATTACAAATAAACACAAAAAATATATATAAGACAATTACAACATGTAAAAAAACAAAATAAAAAATGTAAGTTAACAAATTTACATCAGATAATTATGTAAAGGTTTCAATTTCCACAATGTCATACAGCACCACTACAGTACTCTAGTAAAAGTCAAAAATTGTTTAGGTAAAACAAAGTCAAACTATAATTAATAATACTAAAAATAAGATAAGTATGCAAGAGCAGACCAGCCTCCACAGGCGGCACCCGTTCACGAGCATGACATATGAATCAGCCATCGCTTCGCTCAACCATATTTTAGGGAACGTAACGACCCGACGCACATGCCACCACCGCAGAGACAGTAAAGAGAGCATGACACACTCAAGATACTCTAAATAAAAACTTAATGATGTATTTAACGCAACGCTGTTTGTTATCTGTAGGACAATGCTGTTAAAATAAAAAATGTAAGTTAACAAATTTACATCAGATAATTATGTAAAAGTTTCAATTTCCACAATGTCATACAGCACCACTACAGTACTCTAGTAAAAGTCAAAAATTGTTTAGGTAAAACAAAGTCAAACTATAATTAATAATACTAAAAATAAGATAAGTATGCAAGAGCAGACCAGCCTCCACAGGCGGCACCCGTTCACGAGCATGACGTATGAATCAGCCATCGCTTCGCTCAACCATATTTTAGGGAACGTAACGACCCGACGCACACGCCACCACCGCAGAGACAGTAAAGACAGCATGACACACTCAAGATACTCTAAATAAAAACTTAATGATCTATTTAACGCAACGCTGTTTGTTATCTGTAGGACAATGCTGATAAAGGCTGTCATATCAGTATAAAAAGTATAAAAAATAATTTTAATAAATTGATTCAAATATAATATGTGATTTTTATTATAACCAGGCTGTTTTATCATCTAAATATTCTTTGACTGTATAATAACCTTTTATAAGTAATAAAGACTTCACATGTTTTTTAAACTTATCTAAAGGTAAATCTGGTACAGAGTTTGGTATTTTATTGTAATAGTGTATACCTTGCCCCAAGAAAGAACCAAGTACCTTCTGTAACCTGAACAGTGGCATTACAAGTTTTGTCTTATTTCTAGTATTGAAATTGTGTACGTCACCGTGTTTAGTAAAGGAGTTGATGTTGCAACGTACAAAAACTATACAATTATAAATATATTGAGATGCAACTGTCAGGACATCAATCTCCTTAAAAAGATTTCTTAGGGAAGTTCGTGATCCTAGTTTATAGATTGCTCTTATTGCTCGTTTCTGTAAAATGAATATAGTTTCAATATCAGCCGCTGTTCCCCACAGTAGGACGCCATACGACATGACACAATGAAAATAACTAAAATAAACTGTTCTAGCAGTTTCAACGTCTGTTAACTGCCTAATTTTTCTAATGGCATAAGCAGCAGAACTGAGTTTACCGGCCAATTTCGATATATGAGGATTCCATTGAAGTTTTGAGTCAAGGGTAATGCCTAAAAAGACTGTAGAATCTACCAAATCTAATTGATCACCGTTTATTCTAATATTGGTTGGTTCATTTCTGACATTTGGTAATATAAATTTAATACATTTTGTTTTCTTAGCGTTAAGCTGTAAATTATTAATAGTAAACCAATGGAGTACCTCTGAAAGAGCTTTATTTACATTTTCATAATTAGTCCTACACCTAGTCACATTAAAAATGAGTGAAGTATCATCTGCAAATAATACAATTTCACAGAAATTCTCTACAAAGAATGGTAAGTCATTAATATAAATCAAGAACAGAAAAGGACCAAGAATCGACCCTTGTGGAACTCCCATTTTTACATGAGAACCAGATGATTTAGTACCATTTATATCGACAGTTTGAGTTCTAGAGCTGAGATATGACTGTATTAAATTTAGTGCAAAATCTTCGAGACCGTAATAATGTAGCTTCAACACCAGAGTCCGGTGCTCAACGCAATCAAAAGCCTTGGACAGTCAAGGATCACTTTCTGTCACATATGTCATCGCAATGATAGGCACTTGTAATTCCATGTTTATTATTATTATTGTATATGTTCATATTTATGTAGTATTATTATGTATGTATATGTAGTTTTTAATAATATTGTAGTACATGTATGTTTATGTATTGTACCTAATATTGTTATTTTTATTGAGATATTTTTTGTTTGCACTTTTGTCGCTTCCTTTTAAACATGATACTCCCATTCCACCTTAGGTTGGCTGGAAGAGATCTCTTTTAGAGATAAGTCCACCTTTGCTCACCATTGTTTGTAAACTGTTCTCTGTATGTGTGTTTTTCTGTGCAATAAAGAATATATATATATATATATAGGTAGTAGGTTTTTTATTTTTTGTTTTTAATTCTTATGATTTTTTAAGTTCCAAAATGGATTCATCTCAGCCAAAGACGTGGTGGGGT
The DNA here is from genome assembly GCA_947562085.1 of Eudonia lacustrata. Classification (NCBI taxonomy): domain Eukaryota; kingdom Metazoa; phylum Arthropoda; class Insecta; order Lepidoptera; family Crambidae; genus Eudonia; species Eudonia lacustrata. The sequence goes on along the minus strand of OX387317.1, from coordinate 736,297 downwards.
GATGGGGTGGTGCAATCTTTATCCCCGGCACCACACAAGGATTTAAATGGATTAGACCAAAATGGATTAGATTTTTTTTTTGCAATAAAGCATTTAGGATCGTGCAGTTCCTCCTGTGGCGCCATACAAAATGGCTGCTGTGTGGGAATTAACTGTCAAAATTGTGACATTCCGTTTCACGTGGAGTTATTTGATTTTCTAATAACGTTGTAGGCCGAAACTACTCGGAATAGTGAAGATATTAGGATGGCAAGTAATAGAGAATTTTATCTAGTTTCTTACGGTATCAAAAACTCATTTCGACAAAAAGTTGGGTTATTCGTTTTGCGAATTAAGGTATCGATATACTAAAGAGTTAAACCCCATGAAACAATCCACTAAAAATTAGAACACAAAAGTTTGAAAATGTATTTGAATTCACTAGCACCTACTGGCACTAGAATTGTAGGTACACCTTATTTCTTATTCTATGAAGAATGAGTTAAGTATCAGCATCGGCTTAAAATGTTGCAAACTACACATAATATGCTCATCTCATGAAGTGTATTTACACATGACACATAGCTGGAGTGAAGCACATGATTATTAGTGACAAAGAATCCAGGATATATCAGGACCCTAACTTACACTTCCACTAACTCTGTAAATTACTGCCAATAACAAAATGACTACGAAAAGTTTATTATTGTTTGTTTCAAAAATTCCAAAAAGTAACTTAGCTAGATAGGTGGGAGCAACCAACCCAATGCTCAACCCTCTCCAAATGAAAGTTAATCCTGTATTATAATTTACTTACAACGCAAGGACCGGCTTCATTAGCGGCGTCATTCAAGTAACGAGATCGCAGCCAGGTCTAACTAATATAAAATAAAAATGTACTGAACTTTCCCTAATGCCGTCTAGACTCGAAACCTCGACATTCTTCAAAGTAATATTTAAATGAGTCCATCTCTTTGAACCGATAATTACGTGAGTGAGTATTCATGGACGTGCTTAAAAACAAATCACTCAGCCGCTATATTTCTACGGATATATCATGAAAGGCATTAAGCTTGCAAATAATGTCTGGGCTGAAGCTTAAAAGTTGTAAAAATGCAATTCATTTCATTTAAGTGAGAGTAATTTAACTGTTATTGTTACGCTTTTAAATTGCGTTGTTCTAAATTAATAACCAACTCATAATGATTATAGAATCCTATGTTTACTTTGTATTATAAATGCTCATAGATTAAATTTATTTTATGTAATAAGACGCCAAACGAGCTGGCAAACCACCTGATGGGAAGTAGTCATCGTCGCCCATGGACATCTGCAGCTTTCGGGGAGGATACGCCTATGCGATTTTTTTACCGATTTTGAAATCTCTATTTATCGACTTTAGTTGTTCTTAAACCAGACACAATAGAAATTCAATTGTTCTATGGCACTGTGGTTACATTGAGCGTCTAAGTATCGACACGCTTAGCTTGTAAAAGCAAGTCTTATCCATATTCTTTAGCTAGAAATTAACCAAGATGGTTAAAAGTTGAAAATAGCATTATATTTTTAAAATAATGTAGATATACGAAAAATACAGCCTATGAACGTAACCTATAATGACTCTGTAATAACAAAAATAAATAAAAGATAATTTGTATAGCATTGAAGTAGCGCCTAGTATTGACAAAGAGAACAGAGTTAAAATTTTGCTTCACAAAAAAATCTCGTTTCCGTAAACGTGATGGAATGGCCATCAATAAAACTCTGTCAGCAATAGGCTTTTCAAGATGGGCGCGCCCTTCTACACCTTACGCCAGCTGCGCTCGCTACGCGTGCGTCCAAACAATTCGAAACTTCTCCCTCCGGGGTGCTCCGGAGTCCAGACAGTTTGCTAACCCATTATTACAGGGACTCTCGAATGCAGAATGGGAAAAACTGGCCATTCACGAATTCAAGTTGGATGCTGGAGCAGCCATTGTGGGGAACTTGTTGACATTTTCGAAGCTTTAGGAATAGTTTTCTATGGGCTCAAATGAAATGAAATGAAATGAAATAATGAAATGAAATATATTTAATTTGCGCTTGAGAAAGGTACATTTTTGGTCTTATTCTAGTTTTCTTCTCTTTCTCAGCTGACAATGTAGCATGCAAATAATTTTAAATAACAATTACTAAATATTCTAATTAATTACATACATATAAAAATACAAAATTAACACTTCAAATTGTCAAAAACCAATTAAATAACATTTTAATAAAAATACAAAATTAATTACTAGAAATTGTCCCTATTCAAAAATATGTCAAAAATATGTCAAATCAATATTATAATGTCAAAAATATGTCAAATCAATATTATAACATTAAATCTATGTATTATAACCACAGCGCAGCGGCCTAACTTATAATCTGTGGAGCTTATAAACTTCACTTCTCTATGGTAGTCCATGCCATAGAGGAAAAAAGAAAAGTTTGTGAAAAGTTATGTCAAAAGTTACTAAAATATTTGCAATTCAATTAAAATAATATACAGAAATAAAATAATAATAAAAGTCAAATGATTTATCAAGTTTGGTCAAGGTGAATAGTATTTTACAGACATCAAAATAAAATAATATGTCGTTAACTTATAAAAAAAAAAAAAAACTAAAATATTAGCTTGCGCACATCTAGGTACACATCTTACATTTATTAAGTGTATGTGTAAGAAAATCTTTCACTGAATAAAATAGGTGTGCCATAAGCCATTTATGTAACTCTGCTAGAAATTGTTTTACAATAAGTTTTCTAATTGTTTCAGGCAATTTATTAAAAATACTTATGCACATCCAGAAACAATTCTTTTGCATACGAGTGCTTTTTGGAACAAAGGCCGACATCAACCTTTTTCCATTTCTAGTGTTTCGGGGATACATATCTTGTGCTGTTTCAAAATAATGATGGTTAAGTTTGACAAATTTGGCTATTTCAAAAATGTATAGACATGGCAGGGGTAAGACTTTTAACCTTTTGAATAAGGGTGCACATGGCTCATCTGGTGCAGTGCCACAGATTGCCCTAATACATTTCTTTTGAGCGATAAATGCTTTATTTGTGTCTGTGCTGTTTCCCCATATGATTAAACCATAACGGAGGATGGACTCAATATATGCAAAGTATGCTGTGAGTGCTGCACTTTGAGAGGCTACTTTAGTGAGTTTATATAGTGCAAAAGTAAATCTATTTATTTTACAACATATGTTTGTGATCTGTTGCTTCCAGTCCAACTTATGATCAATTTGTATACCCAGAAACTTAGTTATATTTGTGCCATGTAGTCCTAGTCCTTGATAGTGTACATTTAACGTTTGATAAGGTGTATTATTAAAATTCATGAAATAAGTTTTGTCAATATTAATGAAAAGGTTATTATCTTTAAGCCAATTTATTATTAAGTTGATTGTATTGTTAATTTCATTACTATGGTCGTTTAATGTCAATTTCTTACTTGTAGTCACTATGATTGAGACATCATCCGCAAATAAGATGCAGCGGTGCTTTGTCAGTTTTGGTAAGTTATTTATATAAGTGAGGAACAAAAATGGGCCCAAGACACTCCCCTGGGGCACCCCAAACTTGATTTCTTTAAACTCAGATAGATATTTTTGGGTTATATTATTTTTATCGAGTTTAGCTACTTCAACGGCTTGCATCCTATTGCTCAAATAAGTTTTTAGCCAATTTAGTGCCGGCCCCCTAATGCCGTTGTTTTCCAACTTTTTTAGTAGGGTGTCATGTAAGCAATAATCGAACGCTCTAGACATGTCAAGGAAAAGAGCTGTTGTGTACCTATTTTCATTTATGTTCATTAGTATTTCATTCACTAGGTTGAATATGGCATGGGTTGTGGATTTCTTTTTTTGAAATCCGAATCCTCACCTAATTGTACAGCATTTATGTAACATTACAAAAATACTCCTTTTGTGTCATCGTTGAATTTCAGTACATTTTTTTATTCAAGTACTTTGTACCTTTGTGTAAGTATTTTGTACAGACTTCAAAAAATAGGTTCTCAATATGTCTGTATTAAAAAATCTTATATTTTTTTAATAATTCTATTTTCATTCGCATATTTGATTGTGAATTTTGTTTCCTCTGCTGTCGTTATTAAATTCTATAGTACTCTTAGTATTTTAATTGAACTTTTAAACACTATTTAGCAAACATGAAGTAAATTATCTCGTTCTCTGGAGATTGGAGTACTGGTGTTACTCCAGAACGCTGATAGTGACCATTCACAATGGGTTTAAAACATAAACTTTAATCGTAAGTAGCAGAAGGAGACAGCACCAGAGATGCCATTCCGTAAGTTCCATTTTCGTTACTAATGACGAACGATAATCGTCGGAAACCCTTGGGTCCACCATAAAAAGGTTTATCTGAACTTTCTTACTACCGTGAAGTTTCTACGGTTGTCTGAGGGTTGAGTGCGATATAAGACTTCCGTCACTTCCCTTAGTCATGCATAGAATTTGTTTCCTAATATTTACTTATTGCGAATTCCAAAAGCCCGAAATTTCAATATCATCTCAGGGCAGACCAAATAAATCGCAGAAAAATAACTTTTCGAAACTTTAAACTTTCGAACTTTTCGAACATCTATTGTTATTGTTTGAAAATCTTAATAACCTTAAAACACTTTCAGTGCTGATTTTTATATTAAAAAGTACCAAAAACTTCATCATTTTACAGAAAAACCCATTTTGACAGTCCAATCCACAATCGAGCTGTTATTTAATATTGCTCACTGTACCCGAATGGGTTCACTCTTATTAATTGATGACTAGGAGAAGTCCTAGTCATCAATTAATAAGAGTCATAAATAATTCGTTGTAAAATGTGATGCACTCATAAAAACCTTTTCATATCCAGTGAATACGAGCACATTTTAAATTCAGACATAAAACAACGAAAGCTTTGTACGGCCATGGCAAACAAATTAATAATGAACACCAAGGTAGATAGACATCAATTGTATTTTTTAAACTCGTGCATATTGACTGTTACTGACAAAGGTAAATGGTGTAAATAATTAACTTCATTTCAAAGACATTGTATATTTTAACAATTTCATTGCAACCCATCAATTGTAACGATGACTTGATTTCAATGATGGAGGCCTTTGCCCAGCAGTGGGATAGTATATACACAATTTACAACTACTACTACATTGTGACCAAATAATAAAGACTACATCAAACTTTCAGTATTAATAATGCATTCCACGACCGGTACTCGAATCACTTCCTACTGAGGCGTAAGTTATTGACGTTGAAAGGCTCATTTTGATTTACAAAGTGCCTAGTTGACGTACGTTGATGATCACAAAGTAAGGTTGGACATTGAGTTAATAGTGTCGCATTAATTTGCACGAGGCGAAAACAGTAATGTCACCTGACTTCATTGTCAAGAGGTGCGGTTCAAGGTTCTTTCTGTATCGATCTCCTTCCTTCTACTATTGATCAATCTGTTTTATAGATGACAATGTAACTAGGTATTCTAAAAGTAAAATACTAGCGAACTGGTAAACACACAAACACTTTCACGGGTAGTAGGCACGAATGCAGTCACTGGCTGCGTACTATCCAAGATAGCCGTCAACAATACTTATGTAAATTGCTATAAGATATTATGTAGGTATTTATTCACACTTCTATATGTCGCTTTGATGAGCAGTAACAATTAAAGTTTACATTTATAGCGTTAAATTCGTAAGGTGACACTTAGCTTAAGTCCTTTTTGTACAAAAACAACTTTAATTTAATTTAGTGTTTATTTTGTTGGTTGTCCTATTAAATAAAATAAAATAAATAAATTGAAAGCTTTATAAACAAATAAGTAGACTGAATCAACACTTGAATGAATTAATAAATAAACATTAACACATACACAAAGTCACACTAAAAAAACAGGAAATAAAAATTGCAACTAAAAAAAAAAGCGGCCAAGTGCGAGTCGGACTCACCCATGAAGGGTTCCGTAGCAGCAAGTAACATAATATAAAAGCTTGCGGCTTACGATTTTTGACGTATAAAAAAAACTACTGACTAGATCTCGTTCAAACCAATTTTCGGAGGAAGTTTGCATGGTAATGTATATCATATATTTTTTTAGTTTTGTCATTCTCTTATTTTAGAAGTTACAGGGGGGGGGGACACATTTTACCACTTGGTAGTGTCTCTCGCGCAAACTATTCAGTTATGATAAAAATGATATTAGAAACCTCAGTATCATTTTTGAAGACCTATCCATAGAGACCCCACACGTATGGGTTTGATAAAAAAAAAATTTGAGTTTCAGTTCTAAGTATGGGGTACCTCCAAATTTTATTGTTTTTTTTTTTCTATTTTTGTGTGAAAATCTTAATGCGGTTCACAGAATACATCTACTTACCAAGTTTCAACATTATAAAGATTTGATTTGATTCGATTTGATTTGTTATAGTTCTTATAGTTTCGGAAAAAAGTGGCTGTGACACACGGACGGACAGATAGACAGACAGACATGACGCATCCATAAAGGTTCCGTTTTTTGCCATTTGGCTACAGAACCCTAAAAATACAACCTTATAGTGTAACATATTATAGTATGTGTCGAGTCAACCAAAGACATTGGCCAACGTCTAAAATTATGCATAAAAATACATTAAATCAATAAAAAATACATTACACACACTACCATGTATTTGACACACATGCATAATAGATATTTGACACACACAAATCAAAAATTTCAAAAATGTAAGAGGAGCGGCCGAAATCTGTCAATGCCAATCCAAACTCACATTCTATCTTTTTAATTTTTCATTGCTTATTCAATCCGTGCAGCTTTAATAAAATTATGATCGATTTTCGACCACTGGGCGACCACTAGAAAATATTAAAAGATCTCTTCATGTTAGGGTAGTGGCTTTTATTGAAATTTTACGGGACGACAGCAAAACAGTAGGTGGTCCTGTACTTATTGAATTGTTGCTAAATACTAAAATCAGTTGCTGACCCTACTTTTCAAGGTTCCCTATTTTTTCGCATACAATTTTATGTCATAATTTAACATGGCATATTTTTACTTATCCTAATAATAGTTACGCACAATATTAACTTGGCATAACTTTTTAAGCATACCTACTATAAGCATAATAATTGTTAAGCATAACTAAATATGCTTACGAATAATGATATTTAAACGTAAGTTTTATAGGCAAAATAATTATACGCCGAATAAATATCTAGCTCCTAATTCGAGGTTTTTTTTTTATTAGACAACAGAAAGAGTTTCTTTTTGGTAATTTTTGCTTTCTGTTGTCAAATAAAAAAATAACCTCGAAATTTAAGACAATCGCGAAGCGCAGCGTAGCGATTGTCTTAAATTTGTAACCTATCACGTGACCTACGTAGGGCAGCTAGTGTCCTCCCTCACTCATTTTCTCAACTTACTTATTGTAAACTTACACATTTTTATTGTATAAATTTGGACGATTATAGATTTTGGTTATTAGTTGTTCTAACCATTATATTTTTGATTGTAGGTATTTTGAACTTATGCATTGTAAACTTATATATTTTAATATTAAACATTATGATACGTACCTACCTAGTAAAATAACATTAAATTTTACATTATATTTTGCATGGAAATCATAAATAAATACGTATAATTAACTAAAGTATGTATCCATTATGCCTTTTGATCTTTATGCCTAATAACTATTAGACAAATAAACAATATGCCTTATAACTTTATGCAAATTAAAATTAGGGCAAAAAACATTAGCCAACTATATTTATGCTTACTAAAACAAAACTTACTACTAAGACAAAAAAATATATGACTAACTCGTTATTGCAAATAAAATTAGGACAAAAAAAATTAGTCGAAAAAAAGGGATCCCACTTTTTAATGATTAAAGGACAAAAATGTCGATCGTTAGTTTCCGTCGAACACCGGTGATACTACTCTATTTAATTGCATTTTTTTAAGTGTTATGCCATCCAGCCACCAAAAGTCTGGCTCAAAGTCTGGCTCAACCTTTAGTGCGCGAACCTTTTTTCATGCGCAAAAACATTTCTAAGTCACGCATGTACACACGGCGGCAGATCAACTCACCCAAACCTGTCAAATTCCTCCAATGAATATTGATCCTTATATCCGATTGATAAAGTTCAAAATTGATTGTAGAAATTTGACAGTTTTGGGTAGGTTGATCTGCCGCCGCCGTGTGTACAGGGTGTGGTTAGATGTAACGCGGGGCGTTTTTGCAGGCCCACGCACAATCCCCGCTCTGAGCTGCACCTGTGCCCGGGAGATGGATAGCATAGCGTGCCAGATATTCAGAAATGTGCCTAAGTTGCCTCCACATAGACTGCATATTCGCTAAGACGATCATTTTTACGGATGATTGCGTTCTAGGTCCCAGTTCCGGTGTTTTTGCGGGTAGGATTACCCGCTGCCAATTGCCAAAGGTTTTTATCCCGATGATACCCGATGCTCGCTCGGTATCATAGTTTGTAAAGGCGTCATAGTTTTTGTCTTCAGTGGCTAAAAATATATAAAAAAAATATTTTAGAAATAGAAAAGAATCATTGGTACCTATAAAATAGGGTAGCATAAATAAAATGGAGCAGATAAAATTTCAGTATCACATATTTTTGCCATAAACAGCGTAGAAATGTTTAGAAATTAATATTGAATACACCACCAACGGCTTTACGGGCCTTCCGAAACACGGAGAAGCTTGAGATGATAAATTTTTGGTCACCCATTCGATGAACAGCCTTTGCGAAAGTTGCTTAACCTCAGCACTCGCAGACCGGGTGCGTTAACCACTGCGCCAGCATCATAACAAAATCAATGCATGTATAAAATGATAAAATTAACCAATCAATATAAAAGAGATTTGATTGAATATATTTATAATTGAATTCAAACAACAAAAAAAAGAAATTACAAAATAGGTTCAGGTCAGGTTCTTAATTCCAAAGGGAGCCGCCGTATTTGGGGGGGGGAGGGGTTATAACCCTAATCCCCCAACGCTCAAAACTTCGAATCATATACTTTTTTAAATGAATTTTCAATTTTTAGGAAAAAAATATTCTACTTTGTTACCATTACTGTACCCCCGCCTTTACGTGAAGAGGGATGAGAAGGACTACTCCTCATTGTGGCCTTTCCATTGTGGCCTTTTAATATGAGTTTATATGATAAAACAAGGTTTTCTTGAAGATATCTCTTCTCCATAGAGTCTCCACCACCCAGTCCGCAAAAACGTCGCACGTACAAAAACGTCGTTTCCGGCGCTTCGCCGGCCGCTGCCGCGGCACACTCGTTCCGCTCGCTCGGCTCGCGTGTTTTTGGTCACCATACTAACCTAACCTAACCTAATAAACAACTCTTTAGACTTTTTTCGGGGACTTTTTTGTTGGGTTACAAGTGAGTTAAAAATATTAACTTGTTCATCAACAAACTGAGCGTGTACAACAGGTGACCAATCGATATTACAAGCGTCATCACGGAACATTTGTTGATCCATACCACTAAAATTGCGCTGAAGAATGACTTGGGGTTTTGCTTTAGGAGGACGAACTTTATAGGACAAGAATATGAGATCATGATACGAGAAAGCATCGGCCGAGCATTGACCGTGCTAGTTATTAAGGTACCTACTTAAAAACAATAATATTATTATATTGAATGTTTGCTTGCCAGCCTCAAAATGGCAGGTCATTGGAATATAGCGATCACTCATAACATTCCCAAACGAAGCAACGCGACATCCAATGCAGTTATCGTCTCCTTCGTTTTAGCGAACACAACTGTAATACGAAGCGCAACGGCTGGCGACGGACGGACGGATAGCGCCATTCGTTCCCGCAGCCAGCCGTCCCCGTCTGGGCTGAGACATAAAACCGTCTTGTCTAGGATTAAGGCGGGCGCTGCCCCCCACCGCCGCCGGGCCGTACTTACATCCTCGGATCGTGCCCCGAGATAACCGAACTTGCTACGAAACTTGCGCTGATCCTTTGATCTTCGCTGTTAGTGGAATTAAACATGAGAAAGGTTACATTTGTTGAACTTTTGTATCTTTTCTTTTGATAGACACTCAAAAGAAAGAGTGCACGTCTAATAAATAATACCTAATGTATTTTAATTTCTGAAACGAAACGCCTTTTGTGATATGCGAGCGTATAATGATAGGGTTATCTTTAATGACATCACAAATGTAACATGTGGTTTGTAAATAACATCCTTTGAATTTAGGCATCAGACTGTCAGTTCACTTACAACCTTTGATCAATTTAATTGATGAATTAATTGATCGAAGCTCACAACACAGAAAAAATCTTACAATATGTTAGAAGACATTTTTTAGGATATTAAGATATTTAATACTTCATATAGGTACTTACTATTGCATTTATCATCAAAAACACTAAAAGGTTATGTGTGTATTCATACACATTATATAATAACAGTACCTATATATATCTACTGTTCTAGGGCAAGCACTCAGCCAATTTGAAGCCAGGTGAACTTAGCATTCTCAAACACACAGCATTTAATTCACCGATTGTTCCAGGAATAAGTGGAGTAGGCCTTTGACGTCGAAACACAAGCGCAAACCTGAGCACGCAACAACCTTTGAAATAACAACTTCTAGCCCGTAGACCGTAGGGCAGGGCCACTGGACTATGCTCTTGTTCTCAGAACAATATTTTGTTATTGTTTAATTCAATTCAATTCAACAATTGTTCTGAGGTATTTGCGATTCTAAGATAGTTTGACTGTTGCCATGGAAACGGACATGAAACAGACCAATAGACCAAAATGTGGTTGTTTCTTCCTCAGAATAATAACTAAAGCTATAGAATCCGGACTAAAATAGCAACACAAATTCATCAGTTCGCACTATTTTAACTAATGAACCTAAGTGATGTATTGGAAAGAGATCGATTGTCCCTTTTCTTTCGTTATTTCGAAGATGTCACCAGATTTGTGAAACGAACTGTCATCTGATTTTGGCCTGGCAAAAGGACTCGAGATTTTATTTTTCTGATGACCGAATGACATAACAATACAAAAAACAACAACTAAGTGTCAACCATTTGTCGCACTCCAATCTCCTTTTCTAGCCATAAGATAGAACGGAACTAAACATAGTTGCACGTTTTTTATTTTAACCTTCCTTCTATAGCTTTAGTTATTGTTCTGAGGTTTCTACCAATACTAGAAAGTAATTAACACACCGCATGTGACATACACACATACATATACATCATACTCCCTGTATACAGGGTGGAAAGATCGAATGCCACATGGATGGCAACTACCTTAAATATAGGAAATAGCACATTCTGCGTAAAGGAGACTTTCCTTTATTAATAAAAACAATAAATTCTGCATTTATGGATTTTTGAAAAATCGCTTGTCTTAGGCGGGACTCGAACCAGTCAAATGCGACAAAAAATAACATGCCGTATTTTATGATGCAGATCGAAAGGGTTACTGATAGGTTCATTTTTCTCTAAATAACAAAAACAATCAAAAAACAGAAGGCCATTAAAACTAAAAATTACCTTTTAATTTTGTTTTCACCCGTCACGTTAAATGCACCGCAACTACTTTAATTATTGGAAATAGCAAATTTTACGCAATGGAGACTTACTTTTATTTTAGAGAATAATAAATACTAAGTACAATTATGTAAGTAAGTAAGTAAAGTAAAGTAAGTACGATTTTGCAAAAATCGTCTGTCTTAACCGGGAATCAAACCGATCAAATGTGGTAAAAGTAACATGCCGTATTTTATGATTCAGATCGAAAGGGTCTTTCATATTGATCGTTTACAACACATAAGTACCATAAATGTCCAAGATTGGTCTTTGAGCTAAATGGTAAATATCTTGACAGACGAGCCAACCTAAATGGTACATTGTAATTTACATGCTTTATTAAATCCGAACAATCTAGATAACTATTGACTACTTTATGTAAGAACAAGTGATCAAGCATCTGTCTTCTATTAAGCGAAGTTTGAAATGGCTTAAGCGTGAGTTGTATGAGGGAAGTTGTTTGGCCATTCTACATTGAAAATTTGGCATTTCCACAGTTATTAAGGGTACGCCGTCCGTCAGTGACAAGTGTCAATTATTTTATTTGAAATGTCGTCGTCCATATTTGTTTGATGCCGCGCGGCCATACTAATTTTGTATGGGGAATTTAACGTGTTAATTTGAAAAATAATATTTTAAATAACCGCTTGATAAATCGAAAATGTGAGACGGACGATTTGTAGTGTAGACATAGGTAATTGTTTAGACAAAATCAAAGGTACACACGGCGGCAGATCAACCTACCCAAAACTCTCAAATTTCTACAATCGATTTTGAACTTTATTATTTGGTTATAAGGATCAATATTCATTGGAGAAATTTGACAGGTTTGGGTAGGTTGATCTGCCGCCGTGTGTACAATAATTTAGATAAACTGTAAGATATCAACTAAACGCCGCCACTCGTTTTCATGATTTTTGCCCAACTTTTAATGATATTGTAGTGAAACTATAGTGTGTTATGAATGAATTTATGGATCGGACTAATTGTAAACACGTTCCCTTTGATACTAAATACAGGGTCTAACAAAATCAATAAGCGAACGTTTAAGGGCGGTATCTATACATCATTCTGAACACAATGACAAAAAATGGGCTCCAGTTTTATAGTGATTTTTCAAAGTTATGTTTTCTAACAAACTAAATCAATTATGCACAACATGAAACATGCTGTATCTTTACTAACACGCACGCAGGCGTCGATAAAAAGATAGTGTACAGATACATGACACAACGGCTATCTTTGTGTGCGTGTAGTACAGCTGTACGGGTTTGGAAAGGGTGTATTTTTTGGTAAATTATGATAATGTTTTGTTGATTATCTCGGTGACGAGCCTGTAGTTTTGAACCAAATTTGGTGAGCATGGTTAGTGTGATGTATAGATGCTCCCCTTAAACGTTTACTTCTTGATATTGTTAGACCCTATATATATTTTGTTTATTTAATACGATAGTATTTTCAATTAAGTATATCAACTTAACCGTGACTGCATTTTTGTCATTTTTTGGTCGGCGCACCGCTATGAAGAAAAAAATTATAGTTCCCGTAAAAATAGAAGAAAATCAACGTACTTAGTCGCTAAAGCGCACGGTTTGAACTGTTCTGTGGTTTGAATACTGAGCCGGTAATGAAGCACACAGCAAGAGGTCCTGTCTCGGCCGGCCGCCCGCTCCCGCGCACTGCATATTAACCAGCCTGTTTTCTAGTTTTGTCCGCGACTTTCACCCAAGTTTTCTTACTTCCCGAGTTTTTGTTGTTTAAGAAAATATACTGCACGGTCAGTCTTTGCCGCTTTACTTAGCTTGAAATTGAGGTTTCAATAATTTGTGACGATGATTCCTTGAGATACACTTACAATTAGCTGTAGTATATTAACTGCATTGCAGACAAACAGGTTTTTCATATTCGTCTGAGACAGCTGACAATCATACGGTACGCCTGATACTCGTAACAAGCGATCATCGCTGTCTACTCTTCATCTCTTCTATTTCATAAAATTGTGGTGTGTAATTAATTACATTACCTAATACTTCAAATTAGATCTTTATTACCTGCAATGTTATAATTAATTAATAAACGCCTCGGTGGCCGAGTGGCAGAGCGCTCGGTCCGATACCCGAAAATCCCGGGTTCAATTCCCAGATCGGGCAAAATGTATTTCGGATTTTTCGATGCATATTCCGGGTTTGTGACTGATCACCAACCCGCACTTGGCAAGCGTAGTGATTAAGCCATTACCCATCAATTGTAGCAATGACTTGATTTCAATGATGGAGGCCTTTCCCCAGCTGTGGGACAGTTATAGGCTGTTTACTACTTACTTACTTACTTATAATTAATTATAGCAAAAAAGTCGCTAACTAACAATCAAATTAAAAATTGGCGCTTGCAACATCATAATCAACATTTAGAATGGTGTCTACAAGTGCGGGATTGTTTCTTTTTGAAACGTTATGATTAATTTTATAGAATAATTAAGAGATCATGAAATGAATACCTACCTACCTATCTACTTGGAAGATATCGCTGGAAGACATGCCTGGAAGACATGCCTGGAAGACATGCCTGGAAGACATGCCTGGAAGACATGCCTGGAAGACATGCCTGGAAGACATGCCTGGAAGACATCGCTTTTAGTGTTAAGGCCTCTTTGTACGACTCCTTAAACTGTTAAGTTTTTTTAACGTGTGTATTTCTGTTTTTCGTGTACAATAAAGTTTTTTTTCTATGTTTCTATGTACTGTGTGTGTGTGTGTGTTCTATTATATCTATCGACCTCCTGAATTTGAGCGACTATGACAAGTCCCGGCGCCTCACCTCTCTTAAACCACAGATGGAAACTTCTTAAACGTTAAGTTAACTCAAACTACGGCAGCATAGTACTTCGGACTAGCAAAGTAGATTAATGCCTCAAGTCTCGAGGCGGACAGCAGCCAAGTTAACGTGCGATTACTTACCCATGTGCATACATTTGAATTAGTTGCGACTATCACATCTCCGCGAGTGACGGCTGAGTGTATCAAACGTGTTATGTCGTATAAGTAAGAAAGACAGATAGAAGTAAGGAAGAATAAAGATATGTAATTATGAATTGATAAGGAAACTATTTTTATTTACAGTTATTGACACTGCCTAAATCTAGACGAAATAAGCGTCTTAAGGAAAAAGAATCAGGTCTATGGGTGTCATCATTATGCCCCAAATCGGTACCAAGGCGACGCACCGCTAAACAATAAATCTCATACGTTTTGATACGAGCGTTTGCGCCCCGTACCATAAGAAAAACTTTTTTTTCCTCCAAATTAAAACTACAAATTATTTTTAAAAAATGAACTACAATTTTGAAGTGTGTGCTAAGATGTGATATTTTTTTCTCTGTTATAAAAGTTGAAAAATCTTGTTTTTGCAACTAACAAAATGAAGTCAATTAAATGAAAAATCATGTCATCAATCTGTGATTCCTCTGGTTTTGCGGGTGTCCATAGGCGGCGGTGATTGCTTTCCATCAGGTGACCCGCCTGCTCGTTTGCCTCCTTCTAATATTAAAAAAAAAAAACAAATATCACTTTCATATGTTTTGTAATTGTTGAGAAAAATCAAGATCCGCCACGTAAATTACCAATGCTTCGTCTTAACAAAGTCACATAAAAAAAATAACTGAGAAATATCATATTTATATATTTTTTTATTTTTTGTAAAACTTTACTGTTTACCGCTTTAGTGGCCCAATTAGGGCTGTCGCCTTTTATTCAAACAAATAAAGTAAAATTATAGTTGTAGCACACCATAATAATTGTAAACCATAATTAACGTAGGAAACAAACATTGTACACATATAAAGTTCCTATGTCTGTTACTAGATGGCGCTGCGCGGCACTGTCCTGAATCACGCTATCGTTTCGTTTTCCCGATACCATATATAGGCAAATAAAGTTCCTATGTCTGTTACTAGATGGCGCTGCGCGGTACTGTCCTGAATCTCGCTATCGTTTCGTTTTCCCGATACCATATAGACATATAAAGTTCCTATGTCTGTTACTAGATGGCGCTGCGCGGTACTGTCCTGAATCACGCTATCGTTTCGTTTTCCCGATACCATAAATAGCGGGCTTGACATTTGGTTTGTATATATCGAATCGAATCTTCTACGCAGCTAATGCGAATTAACTCTAGCTATTGCACTGGACTTTGTGCCTCCTTACACATACCTCGCCCATTACGTTAGTGCCGCAACTTGGGGCATCCTTACACATCGCCCATTACATTGGCGCCTCAACTTGTGGCATCCTCACACCACTAGACCCCCAAGCTGTCATCTGTCAACGTGGCGGCCCAGTCCAGTAGAAAAGGACCAACGAATCCACCCCCACAATTCGTCGTGACAAAGTTTGGCCGAACGACTACAGAAAACATGTCACGTTTAGACGTTTTGGTTAACCTGCATCCGACTAGTAATGCTGTTCGAGGGTTCAGTGAAAAATTTTCACCGCGAAGAGATGGACCTTGTGCAATCATGAAGCAAACCCGGCCCAGCCTGATAAGCCAGTGGGGACATACCATGCATCTGCTCTAGCTCCTTTCTATGGATCGGAGGCTTCACTCCCCGCGCCAGTGCAACCTTTAAGAAAAAGAGGGAGACCAAAAAAGAATTGACCATCTTCCTCGTCGGGTCGCCGTCGGAACCTGAAGGGGGAGCCTGTAGCACACCATAATAATTGTAAACCATAATCAACGTAGGAAACAAACATTGTACACATATAAAGTTCCTATGTCTGTTACTAGATGGCGCTGCGCGGCACTGTCCTGAATCACGCTATCGTTTCGTTTTCCCGATACCATATATAGACATATAAAGTTCCTATGTCTGTTACTAGATGGCGCTGCGCGGTACTGTCCTGAATCACGCTATCGTTTCGTTTTCCCGATACCATAAATAGCGGGCTTGACATTTGGTTTGTATCGAATCGAATCTTATCTTCTACGCAGCTAATGCGAATTAACTCTAGCTAATGCACTGGACTTGTGCTTAGACCAGCTTTCGCTATCGGTCTGAGCCAAGCCTAGTCTTTGAACTCTAAAATTATCAGTGCTTCTCTACTATATTACGTACGTATTTATACATATAAACCTTCCTCTTGAATCACTCTATCCATTAAAAAACCGCATCAAAATCCGTTACGTAGTTTTAAAGATCTAAGCATACATACATAGGGACAGCGGGAAGCGACTTTGTTTTATACTATGTAGTGATATTGAGAGAATTAAGGGATCTAAAATATCTTAGAAGATTTCGGAGGGAAAAAACTTACAGTGACCGTTTAAATCTAGCGATATACCTTCTGTGTAAAACTACCGGGAATTGTTCAATAAAACCAAAAGTAATTTATTCGTCAAAATTTATTTTGTCGCCTTTAAAGTAGGCCCCTTCGCTTGCAATACAGCTACGCCAGCGCTTGACCCAATCCTCCATTCATTTTTTGTAAGCTGATTGAGGTATGGTCTTCAACTCTTTCAGCGAATTTTCTTTTATAGATTCAATCGAATCGAAATGCCTTCCTCGAAGTGGTAATTTTCACCTCGGGAACAGGAAAATGCCAGACGGAGCCATATCAGAAGAGTACAGCGCTTGGTCGATGACATTCGTCGAGTTTTTGGCTAAAAACTCTTGCACAATGATGGCTTTGTGCGATGGTGCATTATCATGGTGTAAAATTCATTAATTGTCGTTCCATAAATCTGGCCGTTTTCGGCGGATATTCTCTCTCAAACGCCTCATGACACCTAAATAATATTCTGTATTTACCGTTTGTCCCTCTAGAAGAAATTCGTAGGGCACTACACCGCGGCAATCGATGAAAACTATTAGCATAACTTAACTTTGATTTTCGAGCGGCTTTGATGCGGTTTTTTGGGTTTCGATTCGTTTTCGAGGCGCCATTCTGAAGATTGTTGACTTGTTTGCATATCGTATTCATAAACCCATGTCTCGTCGCCAGTTATTATGCGGTTCGTGAAGGTGGAATACCAGTTAAAATGCCAGTAACAGTTAATCAGTAAAATCACGAATACAATAGGTTCAAACATAATATGTCAAAGTCATTATATACTTTTATGTGCGAAAAAGCAAAGACTTCTACACAATTATGCCAAACTTTCACGTTAAAATAACGTTATTTCTTAAGTCAACTCAATAACGATGTTTAGTTAACCAAATGATTAAAGTGTTTTATTTGTGAGCGCTGCTAATCAGATGCTTAAAATTTAAGCAAATGATTACTTAAGTAATTGCTTAGATGATGATTAAAAATGTTTTATTTGTAAGACTGTAAGACATTAATTACTGTAAAGAAAATTATGAATTTTCTAAACAAAAGTAATAAAAACTATTTCTATAGACAACCAAATTCTATTTGATAAAAAGAAAACTGACAATTGACATTTGTCAAATATATTTTAGTAATTTAATTACTATTATTTTCCTTAGAAAATCGATTTATTTTCCGTATTTTTTTTTTCTCAATTGCATTTAAATAACATCTTTAATGCCTGCCAACTTGACTATTGCTGAAAGGGCGCAAATAATTGCTCAATTTAATGTAGGTTTCAACATTAGTGCGATATCGAGAAATTTAAATATATCGAGACGTCAAATAAAGATGGCAATAGAAGTTGTCAGATCTGCAAGCGAAACTAATCTTTATCGCCCATGAATCTGCCATGCGTTATTCAACCTTGGGTGGTAAACCAATTTTTTGGGTGACCGTACACAAACATGACAATTTATATTACATTAAAAAGCACTCGAACATTCGCGCAAGCGCCCTGCGCCGCCTAAACGAAACGGCAGGCATACATTTTCGCCGCGCCGTCGTAGAAAGAGAGGGGGATACTTCCTCTCCTACGCCGCGCCGGCTGTCATCCGTCTTAGGAATTTTCGATCAGGCCACGTGTCCTGACGGTCACGTGTCCTGACGCGAATTTGACATTTTTTACCCATTACAAAAAAAATGTACAACGCCGCTAAAGAAGTTTTCACTTCAAAAAAACTGTATTTTTACTGACCGAATGCCCAATGCTCAGCACTGGGGTCATGTCCAAGCGGGCCGCGAAAAAACTAAATTCATCTATATTAACTCCGTCACATATAATCAACAATTATCAATATCACATCAAACCTTAATTAAACCACAATCACCAATGCCATCAATAAAGCCAATATAATCAAATTTCAATACCATGGAATTGTTAATGTAATTAATTGTAAGGAAGCACAATCAGCCACTAAGCGTACTAATACAACTACTGTTAACAGCCGGCCTGATCGACAATTAATTAATCTGGATAACGCATGATTATGAATGTAACAAACAGAACATAATATCCTAAATATATTTAAAATTACTTTTTAAATGTTATAAAAAAAGTGTTAACATATCAGTTTTAACATAGTTATTACATAACACGGAGTTATTACCTTAAATTTGCACATTTTATTATAAAACGTCCTCCGTAGTAACTGAAAAAATACATGAACAAGTCAGATTTAATATTGTTTTCTAAAGTTTACGCGAACACTACACATTGAAATGAAACAACTTTTACGGATCTACTCGCGTTTATTTTACACATTACTTATTTAATGTTTATCCTGACGTTTCGAGCCCTTTGCAGGGTCCGTGGTCACAGGGAGTCACAGGGAGACCACGGACCCTGCCTATATTAGATATTTAGGTCAGACTTTAAACTCATAAAATTAAGGAACATTAGTAAGATAGTTTAAATTTTAAATTTGCGAATGAAATAATTCATAAAAATTTTCAACATTTAATACTCAATAATTTATTGCATTTTCCAATGGTAAGATAGTATGTAAAATTTTTATAAATATCTGCTTCATTTTATCTACATATGAATTCAATGATTTATTTTATTATCCTTTGTACTTTTTACTGTAATTGGTGTTAACCGTTGACATAAGTAATAAATAAATAAATAAATAAATTATGGCGAAATAATATATATTAGACTCCCCACTAAGTGAGAGATTCACCTAACTTTCAACCAATCGCTGCGCTGTTTCAGCTGCATCAGCAGATACTCATGATTACATTACTTTATACCTGCATTTATTTATATAATCTTTATTGCAAAATTAAATAAAATAAAGTACAAAAGGCGGACTTAATGCCAAATGGCATTCATAAGCATGCGCATACAATGAACTTAAGGAAAACCCTTCGATCCCTTCAAATACAAAGCAGCTACAAACAAACTCCTTCCTCACAGGTTTGCCTCTAGGTAAGGATAATCACTAACTTTCAGGGGCTTAGGGTTGCTCTGCAAGCGGCCTTCACCGAGTTCAGAGAAGGGCGCGGATAAGGCGTTGTTAAATAATACTTCACAACCCAGTTTTATACATAGTCTATGTTTCACAACCGTCCCGGACCGAAAACAGGAAGGGCGTAAACGTAGAATTGGTTCTTTTTATGTCGCGTTCCGATATAATAAAACAGGCGGGAGATGAACGAACGCCTTATTTACAACCCCACTAGTAAAGATTGGACGGCGGGACGTTCTCACTGACGGACATTTTACAGCTGGGCTGAAGTTGGAAACAATTGATGTATCCATAGAAAAAAAACGAACCATTCTACTAATGGCAATCTGAATTTTATCGGTACCCGATTCCAAATACTCTGATGGCCATGGTACCCTGCGGAAACAAAGTAACCATCGTCTCGTGCAATTGATCAAAGTCCTGTGCTACATCAGAAAGGAGAAAAAGGCTATTTCGGCACAATCCTGCTTCACTATTTGTCATTTAATTTAAAGTGTAGTAGTAAGTTTAAAGTAAGAACCAATAAACTACAGAATCCTACTATAATATTATAAACGCGAAAGTGTGTAAGTATAGATGGATGTTCGTTACTCTTTCACGTAAAAACTACTGAATGGATTTGAATTAAATTCGGCATACAAATAGTTTATAACCTGGACTAACATATAGGATAGTTTTTATCCCGATACTCCCACGGGAACGGAAACCACGGGTGAAACCGCGAGCGGCCGCTAGTAACAAATAAACGTACAATCTCTGACCACACATACGCAATTGTGTATATATGTGTGGCTTAGAACCCATACACATACACAATCAAACAACTAAACACAGGCGCCTTTACACAAAACCACAAACACATGGTTACCTTCAGACCACTTTTTATTTTTTATTCAATGTACATTTTATAGTGTGTTATTTATTTTTTAAATCTTACGCATTCAAGTTATGCCAAAGTGATATATACTGGCCTGCAAAAATAAGTACTACACTTTTAATATTTATTTATTTTCTAAACTATAGAAGTTAGAGATTTTTAAATAAAAAACGTTTTGCAGCAATTTTTATCAGCTTTCTTTGAAACTAAAGTAAATTATACATTGGTAACATTTTCCTTTTTGTTTCGAAAGTATATCTTGTGCACTTAAAAAGTTATTGCAATTTTAAAAGTGTGATACTTAATTTTGCAGGCCAGTGTATTTAAAGAGAAATATGTCATAACAGATGAATCAAAACGAAACTGTCACATAACTAAAAATCAAATAAAATGATAAAGGTGAAGATCATAATAATTAAGTATTTAGATTAATAAATCTAATCATATTTTATGTAATATAGCTACTACCGTATTTAGGCAGTGGTTACTCGCAGAAGCAGCAGCATTATTATTTTGAAAAAGTTTTCTCTACAATAATTGTAGAGCCTACTCAAAAGTCTTTATATTTGTTAGAAGAGGTTTCCTATGTTACTTTTAATTTAACGAATGAATATTTGTTTCGCATTATCACTTACCTTTTCAAGGCGTATTTTTAATCGAATTTTCTTGCAAGGAAAAAAAATGCAAAATTATTCAAGGGTGTATTAATAAATAATAAAGTGTTAGGCGGGCTCATTAAAGTCGAATCGTTGGCTCTTTCATTTTATGCGGAGAGGCTGGTAATAAAAAAAACTGCTAAATTTTCTTATCTGCTACTTTTTTCCTTGAGAGGTAATCAAAAGGAATGGAGTTTTTTAGTATTTCTCAAAGAGTTGTTTGGACAATTCTTATTGGTGTAGGACTTTCAACATTTTACCGTATTTACGGTTTAAATACGCTTTTTACTTTATTTTTAACAACTTTTTACTGAACATTGGCCGTGCCGAACCAATTCTTACAACGAGCTTCGATGTTCATTTTATGACTTAAAATTCCCCAAAAGTCACTCGTTTAAGAAATAGGTACTAAGTAAGTGTACACTCTTAAATGAAGTGTGCGTGAAGGGTGCTTAAAACAAGAGCTACTTACAACGCGCTTGCTTTTGATAACGACAATGGCAGAATCTTAAAAGACACGTAATAAAAGTTAAACTGTATGGAGTTGTAGTATTTTTTATGGTTTTTACAAAAGGAAGGACCTTTATTTCAGCAGATAATATCGATGCGTAATTCTGTCGAAAACCTCAATCTATAAGGTATTATTTTTACATGGTGACTGTAAAGGAAGGGAGGAACATGGAAAGGGTGAGCTGTATAGAAGGTTCAACGTATAATTATAATTAACAGAATGATAAAGTAATACAATAAAACATTTTAATTAACGCAACAGCGATGACAAGACACGAGGGAGAAAAACAAAACAAAAGGAAAATAAATAATAAAATAAAGAAAACAAAGACAATACGATAATAAGAAGAATAATACAAAAAATGAGGAGCTCGATGGCGCAGTGGTTAACGCGCCCGGTCTGCGAGTGCTGAGGTTAAGCAACGCAACGCAAAGGCCGGTCATCGGATGGGTAACCAAAAATTTATCATCTCGAGCTCCTCCGTGCTTCGAAGGCACGTAAAGCCGTTGGTCCTGGCTGCATTAGCAGTCGTTAACAACCACAGCACCGCACTGGGCCCGCGTGGTGGTTTATGGCCCGTTCTCCCATCCATCCTGGAAGGCTCATGTCCCAGCAGTGGGGACATATAATGAGCTGGTGATGATAGACTCCGTAACAGTGACAGACCACTCTGATTTTAATGCCGCCTGGACAGTGTCGGGCGGGATAGGACAAGACCGGGTGTAAACTTCTCAACCTCGATGCATCGTTGTTTAAAGTTAACTTTCACACCTAGACTCATTTTATAAATATTCAATGAACAATGAGCTCTCCTTAGCTCGCCCGATAGTGTACATCCAGCATAATAATAATGAGGAACAGTTACTATTTCGTTACCCCACATAGTTATTTATCACGTGCTCAGTGCTAGTTCCATGTTTGGCACAGTGCTCTAAGGAGAAACAGCTGCCTCGTATCATGAGCTCATTGGAATACACTTGTGAAGCGTGTTCTACAACTAAAACCGTCTGTGCGCCCGAGATATTAGCTAAGGATGGCTGCATACTTACAAATGGCCAGAAATAGAAAGAGACCCGTTTACGGAGTTTAAAGCTTGAATCGCAAAAGCTTGTCAACATTCACTGAAGTCACTAATCGAATACTTATGGCATCGGTCAAGACTTTTGTCATAAATATGACAACTTCTTTTTTTAACGCCATTGGAATAATTTTATTCCTCTAAATCGCATTTGTTATTTTGTTATACCTTTCTAGTCTAAAGATTAAATCTCAGACTTTGTGATCCTTAGCTCGATTCTCAATAGCGATACATGGTAATTATTCAGTTCGGTAGGCCATTGATGGTAGGTAAGATGGTAGCTTGTCTTGCCAGTTGAGTAAAGTGTGTGTAAGTAAATATCCTTATTAAGTCTGGTTGCTTCCCCCTCCAAGTCACTTACCATCAAATGAAACGAACGTCACACAATTTCCCGTTTAAAATAAATGAAAATGAAAAACAATTTCCTGGATACATTATTGGAAAATTGTTTACACGTTACGTCTTAAGCATGGATCTGGTCACAACATTACGGATGCTTTACAAATTTTAGACTTACAGTACACTGGTGGTAGAATTCTACTGGATGGCGACCATCCTGGAGGGGGACTGAAGCTTCAAGGTCAGTTATGCACGCGACATTTGGTGTCGCAAGCAGTGCTTGAAACCGTTACCAAATTCACACTATAAGTACCGGTAAGTAACGATATTTCTATAAAGGTATTTAGTACCGGTAATGCAGGTAACGTTATTTAGAAAGGTATCGATACTTTTTTCGTTAAATATTGCGCTTTAGGCAATCCGCGTAGAGCAGTTAGTTTAATTACCGGTAAAAATGCCACCCAGGTACCTAGCATACCGGATTTTTTTTTTACCGGTATCCGGCGTTTGACAGATGTACCGATACCAATTTTTTAACGGTATTCTTGGTCGCGAGCGTCCTGCTCCTGCTGCAGGTAGCCGCTTTCCACCAGGTAGGCGGGTCGAACCCATTGCTGGCTTAGTAACATATACAAAGTAACTTTGCCGTCGTCTCTACATGTGCGAAGTGCCTTAATTAAGGCCGTGTTCTGCGCTCGCTGATAGCGCGCTGCTCTGAAGCGCTGTAACGTACAACTCAATGGCGCTGGAGCGGGCTGTTTCCGACCAGTTATCTGCGAGTAAGTGAGCAGCCTCCGACTGTCTCAGTGCCGTCTGCGTTCCAAATATTATGATGTTGAACAAACATGATGGCTGAACTTATTGTATGCGCCGCGCCGCCGCCGGAATTCAAAAATTTGAACGCGCTAAGCGCGGTGAAGTTTAAAGCAATGAATATTCTATTTCGTTCCTGTGGGTATACTCTGTTATGTATAAAACATTTGATTTGCATTTGCTGCTAGGTTTTAATATTAGATATGGTTGGTTGGTTGTTGTCCGGCTGAGCTGAATCGGGCTTGGATACTTGCAGATTAAGCTGCAAGGTAACTGCAACCAAAATTACACCAATAGACTAATAAAAGACAATTAACCGGTGGATGCGAGCAGCACAAAACCGGTCGTTGTGGTGATCTTTGTAGGAGATCCTTTGACCAGCAGTGAACGTCTTTTGGCTGAGATGATGATGATGAACCGGTGGTAGCTCACCGAAGTGATTCCTAACCACCTACCTATCACTAACACATGCATGAATTTTATATTCTTTGAATGAATGATATGATTGGTCCGACCGATTTCTGTAATGGGTACCCTATCTGGCGACTCCTAGGCGACTCCTAGTCGACACGGTGCTATAATAATAAATCCTTATGGGGTTTCTTCAAATCAAAAGAAAATTTGTACATTGAAGATTATTACATTACCCTATAATTTTCTATAGAAAGCTTCCTAGCGCCACATGTTTTTAAAATCAAGGAGTTTCGTTGCTGTGTCCTATCGCATTAGTACGTTACATTACAGACGTTACATTCTAGTCTAAAGATTCAATCTCAGACTTTGCGTTACATTACAGACTAAACTAAACAATAAAATGGTTTTATACGTATATTGTCGGATTTATCTAACATAATATTTTACACTGATGTTTCCAATCTTTCGTGGTCACGGGAATACAGCGCAGTATATCAAATGTTTCATTGCGCTGTGTTGTATCCGCATCGTAAAATTTAGACAACAATACGTAAAATGTTGTTTTTGATTGACACTAGTCTGTTTAAAATCGTAATAAAGTGGTGGCCTGGCGGTAGCTAGTCGCGGCCAATTTATTGGTATCAAGAGAACAAAGTTAGCAACAAACACGGCGCGGCGGGCGGGAAATTTGTATGCCGGCGGCGAGCCAGCCGCGGCACGCCGCCCGCCCTACCGAGCGGCAGCGGGCGCGGCAGCGGGCGCGGCAGCGGGGCTACTTCTGACATCACGTCCTAAGCAAAAGAAAACTACAAGATATTTTCTCTTCATTGAAAACTTATCCATTGAGAGCTGCATAGCAGTTAGCGTGGCCCGCCCATTCTTTATAATAAAGTATTGTACTTTATTTCGGGTTACTTTATTCTTTAAAATGACAATAGGGAAAATAACTTTTGAAGCTTTCATTTAATTGTTAACTAAAATAAACATAAAGGTAAGACGTTCTTTGATAGAGTAGCCAGAAATAAGAAAAAATATATTGTATAGATTATAATACTAAATTTTTAGATGTTAATAATAAATAAATAAATAAAATGAGTTTTTATTGGCTTTAACAATTAAGGCATCTTAAACTAATGACCAGTACCTCCTTTTAAGGGTGCGCCGTCCGTAAGAGACAAGTGTCATATGTTTTATTTGAAATGTCGTCGTCCATATTTATTTGATGCCGCGCGGCCATACTAATTTTGTATGGGAAATTTAAGGTGCTTAATAAAAAAATATTATTTAAATAACTACTTGATGAATCAAAAATGTAGTCTAGCAATTTGTAGTTTATCCATTGATGATTGTTTAGACAAAATCAGAGGTACAATAATTTAGATAAACTATAAGAAATCTACTAAACGCCGCCACTCGTTTTCATGATCTTTGCCCAACTTTAAATGATATTGTAGAAAAAACTATAGCGTGTTATGAATTTATGGTTCTGACAAATTGTAAACACGTTCCCTATGATTACTAAATATATTTTGTTCATTTAATACGATAGTATTTTCAATTATATTTACTTAACCGTAACTGCATTTTTGGCATTTTTTGGTCGGCCCACCCTTAAGCTAAATTTCAGCCTGTTTCAGGAGGCACTGCTCTTCTTCAAAATAGTTATTTATTATTCTTAAAAATGTTAAGGTTAGTATGTTGCACTTTATTTTTTACATTAGAAAGTAAATTATACTCTATATGGTTAAATAGAGGTAGCAGCCCTGATAGCAGTGTGGTTTTTATTTACTATTTACATTTCACACCATGGAAGACCAAATTTAAAAATATTAGAGCTCCTCGTGATGGGCACGTCAACCCGTTGATCTCAGTTGTTACATGACATTCGTAAACCCCACCAATCCAAAAGCGTGAAGCGCTGTGGCCATCTCTTCTGGCTCTCTCTTTGGTTATTCAAGGCCTACGTCTTACCGTGTTAGTTTTGTAGGCCAACTAAATATTGTGAAGGTCAAGAACCGCTATCAGTTCGTGGCTCGCGGCGGGCGCGGGCGATGAATGCGGCCACTCTGTCAAGCGCTCCCCCTCCCCGCCCCCCGCGCCGGCCCGCGGTGCACGGGCCGGGCCCTCACTGACCTCCCAGATAAAACTCGCCCATCAAACTTCCTCCTAACTTTGGCGACGCGTTTTATCACTTTTATCTCTTCCTTACCTATCAACTTAAAAGACTGAGAAAAAAACGGCAAGCAAAAAGACGTGACATAGTTGATTGTAGTCAACGGAGATGATTTTTTCTTAATACAATTGATGATTCAGCTAATCTTAAGCCTTGGTTCTTATTTATAGTACGAGCGCTATGGTAGTAAACGATCGTTTGTCGTGCAAACGTCTAAAATGCAATAACTTTGTTCAACTTTGTTTATTATAAAATACAAATTATGCTATGATCCCAAAAAAGAACATACTTAAGTTGCGCCGCAGTAATAGCCAAAGTGAGAGAGGGGAGCCGCAGGCGTCGTCACCGAACGAACGCAATACTTACTACTGGGGGTCTAGTGCGGGTTTCAAACGCCATTCGTTAACGTTTACGTAAACGACAATTTGTATGGTAAAATATTAACTCTTCTCGTATGTCGCCAGGAAGCGCTGCTTCAATGCCATACTAATTTTCGTTTTCGTAAACGTAATCGAATCAATACGGATATTAAACAAAACACACTAGGCACTCTGAAGACAACTTTGCTTTAAACTCTGACTGTTAACTACAGAAGTTCTGAAAATATCTAGGAATGAGAAAAAACAATTAATTGAAGCACTAACCTTTTATTTATTTGTTTAAGAATACTGAAATTTATTTATTAAAATGTATTGCAATAAATGTAGCATTTTTTAAAGGCCGGCAACGCATCTGTGATTCCTTTGGTTTTGCGGGTGTCCATGGGCGGCGGTGAATGCTTCCCATCAGGTGACCCGCCTGCTCGTTTGCCTCCTTCTGATATATTATAAAAAATAAAAAATAAATTGTGTAACAGGAATAGGCGCATCATTTATCATTCACCATCCATTACATTGAAGTATAGGACAGTTCCAACTTCCAATTGATCCACATGAACGAACAGTACCCATAAATCAAAGTTTCCCGATCATAGGAATCGACGCGACGCACCTTGGGTTAACGCTCACGTTCTAGCGAACATAACTTTGGAACTTGAAGGAGAACTGACGCAAACAGCGATAACCAACAATGGAGTCCGCGGGATCCGCCAACTACACCTATCGAAAGTTGGGTAACTGGCGCGCGAATGTGAGCCGCGAGCCGCCGGACATGCCCGGCCACGGACTAAAGAAACCTAGGAGGACTTCTTGGCGGGAAAGTGAAGAGTCGTATCTGCGGTTTTGTTTTATTTTCTAAAATTTGTGTTATGTCGAGTATTAATGTGAAATAATGGTGGATTATTAACCGTTAAGTGTGCATGAGTGTTGGCAAATGAAACAAAACAGTGCAACGTCACTTTTCAAATTATCTCAAGAAGTATGCCCGAGGGCTTAGTAAAGCCCCACATCTTTACTGAGATACTCGAGGGGTTGGGGGGTATATCATTTCTCACTTCTCATTTCTATTATCATTCATCATCATCATTATGTACTGGAAGGAATTGTATATTTATTACTTGTAAGAAAAATTACTTTGACACTGGCTAAATGTGCTAATCGCACGAAGCCATCAACTAAAGGGGAAAACAAAAAAGTAAACCTAGAAGGTAAGCTTCACACATACCGCATTCGAGCATCTCACAAATCTAAAAAAATATAATAAAAAAAATATATATATATATATATATATATATAAAAAAAAAAATAATAATAAAAAAATATTTTTGTTGATAAATAAATAAATAAATAAATAAATAAATAAATAAATACAGATACACTAAACATGCACACTAGTTTAGGCCCAAGACACCGTACTCGTAGAACAAGGGTACGAAACCGGTTCACACGCACGACATACCAGGTACAGACTATATGGGCGCTTCTCCCCACCACCACGGCCCGGTCAACCCGAGCTTTTAGAGGCGCCCTCGGGTTGTTCCACTCCCCGATCCGATCCGAACCTTTCGGAGAATCTAGTAAGTTCCCTCTATAAAACCTCCGAAGGTGATTCGTTTCACGCGGTTTGAGGAACCCTTTAAGTTTCTCGCCGCCCCCAAACAAGCCCGGTGAAGCTGAAAATGCCGTATGAGGCAATCAGCAAACTACCTCCAAAAAACAAACTGCGCTATCTGTTCCAATCTTGGCTTATAAAAACAGAATGAAAGTTGGTCTAAATTTCAGGGAGTTATACCTGTTAGTAATTTATCAAGTCAAGCTATGAGGAAAAATATATTTAGATCTCCTGACCGATTTAGGCCATAGCGACTGTATGCACTGAATAGGCATATTATATCCTTAGTGTGGGCTTCGCTGAAGTGGCTTACGTACCCAATTTTGTTAGAGAAGTTACGATCGCATTTTGGGCATGTCAGTACCCCGCCAACGTAATGGTAGGGGATGGCCGCAGGTGGTCTGGCCTTCAGATCATTCCACTTCCTATAGTTTCAGACCATACTTTTTAAATAACTCAGCTCTATCTAATCCGGAACTTCCCGCCAGATATAAACTCTTTAGTTTAGGGCGGGCGCAGTGATTATTTTCGAAATCACTTTTTAGACAATGAAACTGAAGACACAATTCTTTACATGACACTTTCATTTAAACGTTTTTTATAACAATGGTGTAAATTCTGAAAAAACATCCTATACACAGGACAGTACTTGTAGCAATTTTTCCATTATAGTGACATTGATCCAGCTTAGCTATTATCATCGTCAGCCTTTACTTATCAGTATCAACGTCCTACTCAATGACCCTATGGATCAAGGCTTCTAACCACGCCACGTGACGAATAACTTAAGTCATGACCCACCACCCTGGCCCAAAATGTTAGTAAATAGCCTATGAATGTCCCACCCACTACTACTAAAGGCCCGTTTTCACTTTGATTAGTGCGAGTGCAGGTGATTAGTAATTGCAACTTTGTCAAGTGGCTGTGTTTAGTAAATTCAGTTGTTAATTCAGCCACTTGACAAAGTTGGACACTTCTTGCACTACAAACCTGCACTAAACACTCGCAATTACTAATCACCTGCACTCGCACTAATCAAAGTGAAAACGGGCTTTAATGGGCAGTGGCTCAATCGCCACGCTTGTCAAATGCGGGTTGGTGGTCACAAACCAAGGTGATGCATCGCGCTTTGCCATTCCGACACCGAGGCAAGGCCCAAAAATGTCAGTTGCAGTCTGTTAGCGTTGCCAGGTGTCCCGATTTACCCTTGATCGGGGCCAAATGTTCCGATTTTTTACTAATTTCCTAAGTGTGTACTTAGGTAGATAATTTTGACAACTAAAATTAACTGTCTCTCCCGCGGCGGGAGATCTTAAGTATAACACAAATAAAAAATAACTTAATACAATGCTTGCCAATTATTGGAGATATTATAAATTAGGTGAAATGGCTATGATTCGATTTAATAAGTCAAAACAATTATGTTTAACCTTTGTTATAGTATAGAAGTTTATCTAGTTTTAGTTTCATTGTTTTCGTTTCGTAAATAAATGACGATTCACAAAAACTTGAATTTTTAAGCAATTGTATGTAGCTTTCCCGATTTGAAATTCCAGATCCCGATTATTTTTACCTTTCGTCCCGAAATTTGACACTCTGGACCTGGCAACACTAGTTGCAGTTATCACCTCATCTCATCACCGTCGCAGTGTCAACACCAAAACGCAAAAGTGCCTTACAAATAAACATTGAATAAGCTTCAAACAGTTATTTCGTGTTTTGATTCCGTCATATAAACGTCATTTCAAACTAGAGTAAAAGAGACAAAACACCGAAAAACTATTCGAAGCTTATTCTCTGTTTATTTGTGAGACCCTATATTGTTTACATAGTATTTTGCACATATAAATGCGGACGTGTGTAAAAGTCTGTAATGGCGGCTTATCGCCGTCCGGCACGGTTAGCAATTAGCAGCTGAAAAGCTTGAAAGCCTATGGAATCAGCCGCCTTCAGCCTCAGTGCTGGCCAGCGCAGCCGTTTAGACACGCGACCAGTGATCATGGATTAGTGCTGCCGTTTAAGCTCTTTTAAATCGCTTTTTTTATATGACACTATTATTGTTTCATCTGTTCCTAACATGTAGCGTATAAGTAGGTCGGCGCTTCCTTAGAAAATCGCCAAGAGGTAAAATCTGAGTAGGTACTTCAGAGCTTTTCCGAGTCGCAAGTGGCCATACTGATAGCCGACCTCCGATAGGAGATGGCACATGAAGAAGAATAAGATCATACCCTAACAAAACTTTGGTTATGAAAAATAAAAAAAAATTAAATTGAAGAATTTAAATATTTTTTATAGAATTTATAAGTTGATATTAAGTTAATACGACAATCTTAATTTTTTCAAACATTTTTCATAATATTATATACGAGTAGCTTTCAAACTATCATAGTGACTGTGTTTGTTTGCTGCGCGTTGTTGGCACGCTGATTAGATTTTTCACCAGGCAGCAGTGATCCAGTGATCACTGCGCACGCAGCAATGGCGGCGCTGTTCACAAAGGAACTACTCCTAATCCGGTTACCGCTCGTTGCTCGTTGACCTGCGGCAGGCGGCAATTGACGCGGAAACCGATGGCGCTGCGTTCACCGGCTCTATTCAATATTTAATTTAAAACCTTGTTTACATAAACAATTATTTTGTTTATATTGCTTAAGCGTAAATAAAGCAATAGTTACTTCATCATCAAATTCATCCATAATAAAAGCAAACTAACTTTTCAAAATTTTTGTTTTGTTTATATAATTTTTAACGCAAATTTTGTTGCGAACAAATTACAAAAACACAAATGTTGAAAAAATTTCCACGAGCAGGATTTGAACCTGCACCCTTCTGACATACCGGGTCAGGTACTCTCCCAATTGAGCTATGGTGTTTCTAACCAGCCCGCCGAAATTATTCAACACTATTTACTTTTTTACTTTGAAAGCCAAAGGCGCCCATTCAATGTTAACAACTACCGTCAACCCACTTGCTCCGACAGGGTGTTATAACACCCCTAAAAGTATTATATAGATGTACCCTAATATAATACTTTTAGAGTTTTATTTACAACAACACACAACCACTTGGTCGGACTAAATGGGTCATCCGATCATAATATTTTTACAAATACTAAAGATCAGTTATGAACTAGGCAACCTATTTATATTTTTTTTTTTTACTTTTCTATTTTTTTTTTTACGGGTAAGCAAACAGTCTTCACGTTACCTGATGTTAGGTGATGATAAGGCCGAAGGTGGAAGCGCACTTCACCCGGAATCCTCAACTAGGTACTGAGGCACTGGCTATCTTATCTCTAGCTGCCGGAACACAACAATGCTACAAACATTAATGTTATGGCGACATATTTAAATAAGTGGTGGTAGCAAGCAAGGCAGATGCCAAAAAAAACAGAGGTCTGCGCTGTCACTGCAAAAAAGTCCGCATTTCTCCCTCAACCCTCCTTCATGAGCAACCTATTACCCATCCAGACTGATCTCAGTCAAGAGACTGACCTCATACCTAAGAAGGTATGGACATACACAGCGACCTCAACCCGAAGAGCTATATTGAGAGCATCATAACCACAGCCTCACGTAAACTCGGAATCCTGAACAAAGTGAAGCGGTTCTTCACGCCTGAGCAACGTTGTCTTTTGTATAAGACTCAGGTGCGCTCCTGCGTGGAGTATTGCTCTCATCTTTGGGACGGATCCGCCAAGTACTTGCTCGAAGTTCTTGACAGGTTGCAGAGACGTGCTGTCCGTATTATCGGTAACGATGACGTTACGACCAGTCTGGAGCCGTTACAGCTACGTAGGGACATAATGCTTCCCTTAGTGCTTTCTACCGCCTTTACCACTGTGAATGCTCTGATGAGCTCTTTAACCTCATTCCTCCCTCTTCATTCCGTTCCAGATCGACGCGTGCAGGTCTAAGAAGCCACCCTCATACTTTGCTGACCATCAAGACACGTACCAAAAAGTTTGGGCAATCGTTTCTTTGCCGAACTATATATACTGTATGTGGAATGCGCTTCCCGGCACACGTGTTTCCCTCCTCTTTCTCTCCCGGGTCATTTAAGCGGGGCGTGAAAAAGCATTTATGCAGGCTGCCATAGTGTGAGCGTTCGGCATAGCGTGGTAGCGCTGTGATGAACGCTTTCACTTCTTGGGCTTCACTGGCTGCTTTTCATCAGGCAGGGTGAAGACATTTTGGCGTGCCACAATAAAAAAATAAAAAAAAGACAAGCAAGCCCTACCACCAACCAAACCGAGTTTACAAACATGTACTGGGAAACGAACCTGGGGCCTTAGAGATAAGGCGGTAAAAACACTAGTGAAGTTTATACTAATTCAAAGAAAAAGTATTTTTTTTTCTTTTTTAAATATGAGGTTATTTTTGATGGTTATAAAAACTTATAAATTACAAATAAGATTAGTAAAATAGTTTAAAAAAAAAGTGCAGCTCCTATAATCCTACACTAGGCTGTATGGTGTTGTACATATCTAGGTAGGTCTGAATTACCGAATAGAAAAACCACTTCCTATTCTCACTTACTTAATTCAGTAACAATTGAAGTGGCACGCTCTCGTTTCCCTGCATCGTTGTTATCTGGGCACTTGGGCAGGAAGGCCACGTCGCCCTAATTCCCGCAAACGCCCTGAGTTATGAACTTCCACACTGTTTTATATTGCGCCATGGGATTAAGGGCTACTCTGCCCAGGGAAAACAAACACTCCGCTTAATAATTCACTCGCTGTTGTACCTGTAAGGTTTATAAATCAATTTGAAACATAACGCGTCCATGGGATAGAAGCATAATCCCTCCCTGGGCGATTGATAAAGTAATCCCGTGTGTAACACAATGAGTCTGCGTGATATTTGTTTTTGAATAATTAGGTAAGTCCTTAGTCATAGAACTCAACTCAAACTTCAAGTAAGATTTATTTAAAAGAGCGATTCAATTCAATGATTCAATTTAACAATCTGTTGATTAAATGAACATTAGGCAACGCAATCTCTGGGATATTTTAAAACTAAAATTAAAAAGAAAATAAAAGATAAAAGTTAATTAAAGTTTACGCGAACACTACACATTGAAATGAAACAACTTTTACGTTTATTTTACACTTTATTTTTATCCTGACGTTTCGAACCCTTTGCAGGGTCCGTGGTCACAGGGAGACTGACATATTATTTAATCTTGACGACCGTGGCCGCGGGGGCCTAAGTTAAGTAATACACGAATAGATTCGTAAAAAGTGATTAATTTCAATGCGTAGTGTTCGCGTACACTTTAGAAAATAATAAGCGATTTCATTTCAGACGCTTGCTTAAGATAAGTATGCGTTCTTGTTCGGTAGATATGCTAGCGCATAGACTATACAACAAACATGCTGATGATCCGTGAACTTCAGGATACTTTCTATATTAGGACCATAGATTAGGACTATTTCGAAACGTAATACGTAACGTTACGAACTGTTGCGAAAAACAATACAAAACGTTACAATCTTCTTTTTCCCTATTACCGTACTGCACAAAAAACCCCTATCATGAAAACACATAGGTAAGCCTGAAGTTAAGTGTTGTGTTGCAAATAAACAGGCATTTATTTTTGTTAGAAATAAAACTTTGATTTATATTATGGACGAATCGATTATCGAGATTCAATTTTGTTTGGTGGCATAATGGCCCCATCACTAGTTGTTCTTTTTTTATTCACTTGTCTCTGGAAAGCAAATATGGCTGGATCATAGGTTATCGTGTGTTGATAATTAAATAGTTTTATGTAGTAATAAGGGCATTTGGAGCCGTATTATTCTACTTAAGTGGATAGTGCAAATTGTGTGTGCGTCGTAAACTAATTGTTTCGGGAAAACAATTAGCCGGGATGTCGGCCACACCGCTACGGGAATAAAAGGTATTTTTCAGGGGGAAGTGCACTTTGGGGTAGTTTGGGTGTGTTTAGGGAACCCCAGAAGACCCGGAGCCGGATTCGGGCCCCATCGGAACATATGGATCCCGTTCAGGACGGCGGGAGCGGCATGGAACTGTAAGTGGACTTTGTTAATTTTAAGGTAATTTTAATGTGTAATTTTAATGTGTATTTCTAAGCAATAGCATAGTGTGTGTTGTGGGTTTCCGCAACATTTTGGTAGCAGAGCGTGGTTAATACCGGACCTCTAGGTTAATCGGTGTAATTTTGTGTATTTTTTGTTAGTTCGTAATAGGTTAAGCTCATTTCGTGTAAAATCGCACTTCCGGGACAGGTGCGGTTAAATTGTAAGGTTGGTAGTACCGTTGTTTTGTTCGTTCATTCATTTGGGCTGGGACATTTCTCAGAACGTTAATTTAATTTAATTTCGTTCAATTGAAAGCATCGAGTCGATTCGGATAATCGATTCCGTGTTTTCATTGACTCGTTTTAATTTTGTGTTTAGGTTTATTTAGTTTAAATTATTTATAATGACAGCGTCACGGCAGGAGTTGGCTCAGCAGCTCCGGTGGTTCACCGGGCTGCTTGCATTAGTAGATCGGCCTAACCGGGAGGACGCCTTGGAGACGCGTTCGAAAGAAATGCAGGCTCGTTTCTTGTTGGCCGAGCGGTCGGTAACCGCTCTATTGTCAACCGACCCGGTCGGGGAGAAGGAGCTGGCCCTCCACGCCCAATATGTCAAGGATCTGGAGCACATCCAAGACATCTACGACGAGGTCCTTCAGCGGGTGAAGGACATCGAGCGACTGCGGGAGGGGAAGCCTGTTGCGCGCCCCGCTTCGCTCCACACCCCTGGACCCAGCGCCATGGGAAGATTGGGTGCCCTGGAGGTCCCGCATTTCACCGGATGTATGCGGGACTGGGCTGGATTCCGGAACATGTTTTTGGCCTTGGTGGATACTCGGAAGGATTTCACCAAGGCCGAAAAGCTGGCATATCTCCGTTCCTTCCTAGACGGAGAACCCAGACAGCTCGTACAGCATCTGGAGCTGCAGGATGCGAGCTACGACACCGCCATGCAGCTGCTGGAGAAGCGGTACGAAAAGCCGCGTCTTCAGGCGGACGCGCACGTGACCCATCTGCTGGGATTGCCGAGGGTCAACCATAGGGCTCAGCTGAGGACGCAGCTGATCACCCCGCTCACAGTGTCCTTAAACGGGTTAAGGACGCTCGGAC
The DNA here is from genome assembly GCA_947562085.1 of Eudonia lacustrata. Taxonomy (NCBI): domain Eukaryota; kingdom Metazoa; phylum Arthropoda; class Insecta; order Lepidoptera; family Crambidae; genus Eudonia; species Eudonia lacustrata. The sequence goes on along the minus strand of OX387317.1, from coordinate 700,327 downwards.
TGCCCGTCGACCAGTGGTCCTTCCTTCTTCTGCACATAGTTCTGGCCAAGTTGTCGCAGGAGATGAGGGACAAGTTCGAGCGGAATCGACTGGTCCACAAGGATCTCGGCAGCGTTCTGCCCTCGATAGGGGAACTTCTGGAGTTCCTGGAAGAGGAGGCTGGCCTGCTGGAAAACCAGCTAGCCTCCCAGGAGGCTCCGACAAGTGCGCCGGCCCGCACTTCCGGAGTCTACGGCGCCCAGCCGCCACGCAACCCAGGGAAGGGTCGCGGCAGGCTGGTGGCTGCGGCCGCCATCAACCCCGGCTCTGGATGCCGGATTTGCGGACAGCAGCACTTGGAGCAGCTATGTCCAGCAATTCTCGGGCTGCCCACGAAAGAGCGCCGAAACCTCGTTCGGACACGAGGATTGTGTTATGCCTGCCTGGGAGGACATAGGTATAATGAGTGTCCCCAGGTGAGGCCTTGCGATGTGTGCGGCGGACCGCACCATCGCTTACTGTGCACCCGTAGTGCTGAGGGCTCAGCACCGGTTCGGGAGAGGGGATCTCCCACGGGTGGCGGTTTGGGGCCGGGGTCAACTCCGCCTCCGGAAAGACGGAGTCCGCCACGGCCGCCACACTACAACCCCTCGTACACCCCGGCTCAGGTGAGTTGGGGACCGCCGGAGCGGAGCCGGGTTCTGGCTACAACCCGGCACCCGGCGCGACCAACACCAGGAGTTGGTGCCTCTAAGGGCCACTGGGTGCAGGGACCCCCACCTCCGGACCCAACACCCGGATACTCGTACCCTCCGCCGCCGTTACCGGAACAACAGCGACATGAGAGCCGTCCACAGTTCTCACCGGTACTGCACGAGTACCCGAGGTTGGAATACCACCCACCCTATCACCGGTATGGTAGGGCAGCTGGATACGCACCACCCCGGATGGTGGCCTGCACGCGTCCGACTTACTGGCCGAGTCATCACGGTTCGACAGGGTCGGCCGCTGGCTCTGACGCGTGACTAGCCTGTGGTCGGGCTACGTCGGAACCGAGGACGGTTCTTTTGCCCATCGCGCAGGTACGCGTTTGGGGACCTAGGGGGGACTTCGTCCGGATACGAGCCCTCCTAGACACTGGGGCACAGGGCTGCTTAATTACTACGAGGGTAGCGAGGCGCCTACGTCTGGAGTGCGCGCCTCCCTCATCTCCGATTCGGGGAGTCGGAGATACAGAAGTGGGGGGTCTGTCCGGTCAGACCCACATTTCCTTCTCTCCTGTGCATTCCGCTTCGATACGGATTGCGGCGGCCGCGATCGTACTCGACAATCTGCTGGGTTGGCATCCACCGACAGACATTCCGCGGGACGCAATGCCTGACACATCAGGGCTCATGCTGGCAGACCCTCATTTCGAGGAGCCGGCTCCGGTGGACCTCATATTGGGAGCGGATGTACTGGGCTGGATCCTTTTAGGGCCTCAGCGGAGTCTGGGCCGCTCTTCGTTGGTAGCTATACCTACCATCTTTGGACACGTTTTAATGGGACCGGTTTTCGACCAGGAGACGCGGGATGTCTCTCCTGTCGTCGCTGCTACCTCCATCGCTAGGACGATGCAAAAATTCTGGGAACTGGAAGAGCCTCCCATGGTCTCCCATCTGGATCCGGAGCATGTGGAGTGCGAAACCTTTTATAAGGATCACACACGCCGGATGGCGTCGGGTAGGATCGAAACTCGACTGCCTTTTATCGACTGTCCCCCTCTCTTGGGAAAATCGAGGGCGTTGGCAGAGAAACGACTCTTGTCCATGGAGCGTCGTATGTCTCGCGATCCGGTGCTTCGGGAAAAGTATATCGAGTTCATGCGAGAATACGAGGCCTTGGGGCATATGTCGCGGGCGACTGTCGACTGGACAACGACAGATCATTTTTTCTTGCCTCACCACGCGGTGTTGAAGGCCTCATCTGGAAAACTACGGACTGTTTTTGACGGATCGGCACCGTCGTCGACTGGAGTTTCATTGAACCAATGTCTCCATTCTGGTCCGAAGTTACATCGGGACATTGTCGACATCATTTTAAATTTCCGAAGACACCAGGTGGTGATCGGTGCGGACATCCGGATGATGTTCCGCCAAACAGTAATACATCCTGCGGACAGGAGGTTTCAGTTAATACTCTGGAGGGAACATTCGGAGGATCCCATAACCGTCTACGAGCTCAACACCAACACGTACGGCCTGAAGTCGAGTCCCTTCATTGCCATCCGGTCACTGCTGGAACTGGCGGAGCAGGAACGGGCTCGCTTTCCCCGGGCAGCCGCTGTACTGACACGTGACGTGTTCGTAGATGATATCTGCACAGGGGCAGCCTCTCTGGAGGAGGCGCTCATCATCAGGAATGAACTTATCGGACTCCTCGCGGCTGGTGGTTATGAGTTGAGAAAATGGTTATCCAACGAGCCACAGCTTCTGGTTGGGATTCCGGAAGATCACCAACAGAATCCTCAGCTATTCGAGGACGCAGGAGACCCGAACTCTATCGCCGTTTTGGGAATTAAATATCAGCCGGTTCACGATATTTTCACATTCCGGGTAGAACTGGAAACTACAAGAGTTTGGTCGAAAAGGACGGTCCTTTCCACCATCGCTCGGATGTTTGATCCAAATGGATGGATCAGCCCGTGCATTTTTATGGCGAAGTGTTTATTGCAAACACTGTGGACACTCGGAGTCTCGTGGGATGAGCCACTGGTAGGGCTCTCACTCGACACTTGGCTCGCTCTGATCTCTACGATCGAGGCGATCAATCAGGTGGCGTTGCCGCGGCGGATCTTGCCGCGGGGCAAATACAGGGCAAGCCTACATGGCTTCTGCGATGCGTCAGAACGAGGGTATGCCGCAGTGGTGTATCTGCGAACGGTTGACTCGAAGGGTCGAGTCGCCGTCTCCTTGCTTCTGGCTAAAAGCAAGGTGGCTCCCCTCAAAACTAGGCTGACAATCCCGAAGCTGGAGCTTTGCGGGGCGCATCTATTGGCCAAACTGTTGTGCCACGTGCACAAGGAACTGACGTCTACGGTGGACATCCGGAATGTCTGCGCCTGGTCTGACAGTCAGGTAGCTCTGGCATGGCTACGCGGGGCACCCCACGTATTGGAAACGTTTGTGGCCAATCGGGTATCTCAGGTACAGAACTCGGGCATCGAAATTTGTTGGAGGCACGTTCCCGGCCCCTGGAATCCTGCCGATTGTGCCTCTCGGGGCTGCACCGCGCCGGAATTGGTGCAGCATGCCCTCTGGTGGGGTCCAGAGTGGTTAAAGGAGGGTGAGTCATCATGGCCGGTCACCATGATCGATGGCTCTCTAGGGATGCTCCCTGGAATAAAGGTTTTGGTGACAACAAACGAGTCAAGGCCAGATCCGAATTGGTTGACGGCTCGATACAGCAAACTGGACAAATTGCTAGGAGTAACTTGCTGGATCCGGAGATTTCTACATAACTGCCGCCATCCAGACAAGAGGCAGTTATCACCCGTGGCGGGTGCTGAGGAACGCAGGAGTTCACTGTTGGCCCTGATACGGCTGGTTCAAGCTGACCGGTTCGAGGACGAACTGAAGATTTTGCGCGTCGGTCGCGCAAAGCTCAAGGGAGCGATCTCTCGGCTCAACCCATTTCTGGATGCGGATGGACTGTTACGCGTTGGAGGTCGCCTCAAAAATGCCGACCTGCCCTTCGGTAGCCGTCATCCTCTGCTACTCCCCAAAGGAGGACCTTTGGTAGAACTGGTGGTCTCGGATAGACACCTGAAAAACGCTCACGCGGGGTGTAATGCGTTACTGGCGATATTACAGAGGGAGTTCTGGATTTTGTCCTCTCGGAGAGTGGTTCGCAGCGTGTTATTTAAGTGTGTGGCTTGTTATCGGGTGAAGGCCTCCACTATGCAGCCACAGATGGGGGATCTCCCTTCTGACCGGGTTTGTCAGACTACTAGGCCGTTCGACGGGGTCGGTACGGATTTTGCTGGACCGTTTCTGGTGAGAACCACAGCCTATCGTAACACTAGGGTCACGAAAGCATACCTGTGCGTTTTTGTCTGCCTGGCCACTAAGGCCGTCCACCTGGAAGTGGTTTCGGCTCTGTCTACGGAAGCCTTTGTCGCTACGCTGGATCGTTTTGTTTCGCGACGGGGTTTACCTTCTCTCATTCGGTCCGACAACGGTACCAACTACCGAGGCACTGCCAACTACTTAAAAGATGTGAACGATTTTCTGGATAAAAATTGTAATAGCATAAGTCAAGCTCTCGCACAGCGGGGAATCACATGGCGATTTAGTGTGCCAGCCTGTCCCCACCGGGGCGGGATATTTGAAGCCGCGGTAAAATCGGCAAAAACCCACTTGCGCCGGGTAGTCGGGGAAACTACCCTCACGTATGAGGAACTTACAACTGTGTTTTGTAAGGTTGAGGCGGTTCTCAACTCGCGTCCGCTTTGTCCACTCTCCTCTGACGCAAATGACATGGAAGTCCTGACCCCTGGTCATTTTTTGGTCGGTCAGCCACTCACTGCCCTGCCTGAGTATCCCTGGAAGGATGAACGCAGACACCGGATGTCTCGTTTTCAAATGATACAACAAATGAGTCAGGACTTGTGGCGTCGTTGGTCACTGGAGTATCTGCATTTATTGCAGCAGCGTGTAAAGTGGACAGACCGGACGTCGCCCCCTTCGGAGGGGGATCTGGTTTTATTAAAAGAGGCTGATTTGCCATCGTTATTTTGGAGACGAGGTCGCATTTTAAAGTTAATCTGGGGCGCGGACGGGACTCCGCGTGTGGCGCAAGTGTTGGTTGATGGATCGGTGCTAAATCGCGCGGTCGCGACCTTAGCTCGATTACCGGTTGACTAGTTTAAGATTTCAGGCTAGAAAGCGGTACGTCCGCTTTGGGTGGCGGGATGTTGCAAATAAACAGGCATTTATTTTTGTTAGAAATAAAACTTTGATTTATATTATGGACGAATCGATTATCGAGATTCAATTTTGTTTGGTGGCATAATGGCCCCATCACTAGTTGTTCTTTTTTTATTCACTTGTCTCTGGAAAGCAAATATGGCTGGATCATAGGTTATCGTGTGTTGATAATTAAATAGTTTTATGTAGTAATAAGGGCATTTGGAGCCGTATTATTCTACTTAAGTGGATAGTGCAAATTGTGTGTGCGTCGTAAACTAATTGTTTCGGGAAAACAATTAGCCGGGATGTCGGCCACACCGCTACGGGAATAAAAGGTATTTTTCAGGGGGAAGTGCACTTTGGGGTAGTTTGGGTGTGTTTAGGGAACCCCAGAAGACCCGGAGCCGGATTCGGGCCCCATCGGAACATATGGATCCCGTTCAGGACGGCGGGAGCGGCATGGAACTGTAAGTGGACTTTGTTAATTTTAAGGTAATTTTAATGTGTGATTTTAATGTGTATTTCTAAGCAATAGCATAGTGTGTGTTGTGGGTTTCCGCAACATGTTGTGTGGTAGGTATCACAATAATAAATTTGTAGTAAATCGGCAAATTCCAGGAATCGTAAGTGCGGCTACAACTCTAAACTGTTTCCGCGTGATTGATGTTGGAGGGAGCGGGGGGGGGGCTGCATTGACGGATGTGATTAGGGTGACCATTATGAGACCCACGCTTTGGGAGTGATGGCTCTTTCACATGTTCCGGTTCTGGCTATGTTGAGATGGAAGTCTTCAATGGAATTGAAAAGGTACAATTTTTTATATATTTTTATTTGTGTATAAATTATAACATATTAGATACATACTATTACTTAACATGACAGACATGGGCCTAACCCACGAACCCAACTTATTTAAACAGATGTTCAGATATTATTATTTTTAATTTTTTTAGTTTGATATTACATTAAAATATTTTATAAAATAGGTAGCTTTATGAAAGCTATAAATTTAGCTAAATGAAAAGTGATTTTATTTTATTTATTTTTGTGATTTTACTACTGTTACGGACACACCAATTACACTAATTAAAGAATAATTATATAATATCGACGATCTTCGCAAGGTAAGGCAAGAGCTGGATGAGAGTAGCCGCGAATCGTGCTCGGTGGCTGGACATAAGTCCATCAGTGGACTAGTGTAGGCTGATGATGATGATGATGATGATATAATATATAAAAAGTGATGTGTGCATTGCGTGGCAGCAAAGGAGTGACAGCGAGTATGGCGTTGTCATCAACTACAATTGCATTTGTTACAGCAAAGGTGTTATTGAAATAGGAGTGATCCATTTCGTTCAAAAAGGCTGGCCACCGTACCGATCCGATCCCGCGCGCGCAATCGACGCACGCGATGATACATCGGCGGCTCGAGCCACACCGCGAAAGCCTTCCAGGTTCCAGGTGACGGGGTACGGGCTCAAGAGAAATGTACACACCACCACAAACATTTAGGTTACATTATTTATAGACAACAGCAGGTTATTTCTAACAATCGCGGATGAAAACTCACTAGAATCACCTAGAAGGCTGAGACTTTTATTTGAGCTATTTGAAACTTATATTATTGCGTCTCAGTTTTTTATTTATTAATCCTTATGTGTAAGCAGTTGGGCTTCGTCTCACTTGATGTTAACTGATGATAAAGCCCAAGCTGGGAGCCTACTTCACCCCAGTCCTTAACTACTGAGACACTGGCTTTCGGATCTACTATTGGAACACAATAATGTTATTGCGATTTATTTAGATAAGATGGTGGTAGCTGGCTACGTAGACACCAACCAAACCGACTACTAATATGTATCCCCCGCTGGGAATCGAATACGGTTAAAACCACTTAAAAAGACCTGATTTTGACCTTTCTACTATAAAATAACACTATTGTGGTTTTAATAATAATAATAAGCTAACTAACTGATAGCTTGGGTCTATCCCCGCTGCCGGTCGCAACCTAGGTTAAATTTTTTTATAATATTTTATATTGTAAATACGTTTTTATATAAAATATTGTAAAAAAAATTTCTTAAGATATATATATTTAATTCAAAATTCAAAATTCAAAATCATTTATTCAGTTTAGGCTACAAATAGCTCTTATGAACGTCATTTTAAGCCATCGGTTCGTAAGTCTATCTACTCTGGGCGGGAGATCTTGTACTGAGAAGAACCGGCAAGAAACTCAGCAAGTGTCCAGCTCTTTTCTCCCTTACAGCGTCATAAATATTGGAAAAAGCCCTATCATAAAGGACACTTTCCATCACAAATAAAAACACAAAAATGTAAAGGACAATCACAACATGTAAAAAACACAAAAAATAAAAAATAACTAAATAAAATATTTAAGTCAGCAAAAACATAATTTACCAGTTTAATTTTTTACAATATCATACAGTACTAGTAAAAGTCAAAAAAAAACTATAGTTAATAATAATAAAAATAAAACTAATTGTAATGTTCAATGCAACGCTATTTTGTTATCTGCAGGACACTATTTATAAGTAGTATTATGTATATGTTTTTTATTATAGCCAGGCTGTTTTATCTTCTAAATATTCTTTGACTGTATAATAACCTTTTTTTAATAAAGAAGACTTTACATGTTTTTTAAACTTATCTAAAGGTAAATCTAGTACAGTATTTGGTATTTTATTGTAATAGTGTATACCTTGCCCCAAGAAAGAACCAAGCACCTTCTGTAACCTGAACAGTGGCATTGTAAGTTTTGACTTATTTCTAGTATTAAAATTGTGTACATCACTGTGTTTAGCAAATGAATTGATATTACAACGTACAAGAACTATACAATTATAAATAAATTGAGACGCCACTGTCAAGACATCAATTTCTTTAAAAAGATTTCTTAAAGATGTTCGTGAACCTAGTCTATAGATTGCTCTTACTGCTCGTTTCTGTAAAATGAATATAGTTTCAATATCAGCCGCTGTTCCCCACAGTAAGAGGCCATACGACATGACACTATGAAAATAACTAAAGTAAACTGTTCTAGCAGTTTCAACGTCTGTTAACTGCCTTATTTTTCTAATGGCATAAGCAGCAGAACTGAGTTTGTTTGAATTTCGAAATGTGAGGATTCCATTGAAGTTTTGAGTCAAGGGTTATACCTAAGAAAACTGTTGAGTCTACCAAATCTAATCGATCACCGTTTATTCTTATATCAGTTGGTTCATTTTTGACATTTGGTAATTTAAAATTAATACATTTTGTTTTTTTAGCATTAAGCTGCAAATTATTAATAGTAAACCAACTGAGTACATCAGAGAGTGCTTTGTTTACATCGTCGTAATTTTTCTTACACCTACTTACATTAAAAATGAGTGAAGTATCATCTGCAAATAATACGATTTCACAGAAGTTCTCTACAAAGAATGGCAAGTCATTAATATAAATCAAAAACAGAAAAGGACCAAGAATGGACCCTTGTGGAACTCCCATTTTTACATGAGAACCAGATGATTTAGTTCCATTAATATCGACAGTTTGTGTTCGAGAGCTAAGATACGACTGAATTAAATTTAGTGCGAAATCTTTGAGACCGTAGTAATTTAGCTTCATCACCAGAGTTTTGTGCTCAACGCAATCGAAAGCCTTGGACAAGTCGCAAAACACTCCAAGGGCGTTTTGAGACTTCTCCCAGGCATCAAATATATGTTTTAATAGAGCAACACCTGCATCAGTAGTAGAACGACCCTTTGTAAATCCATATTGTTTATTATGTAAAAGGTTGTTTATGTTAAAATACGACATCAACTGTTCCAATATAACTTTTTCATAAATTTTGCTTAGAGTTGGTAGTATTGAAATGGGTCGATAGTTACTGGGGTCTTCTTTGTTTCCCGATTTGAACAAAGGTATGACCTTACTAAACTTCATAAGATCGGGAAAGATACCTTTATTCACACAGTTATTAAAAATTTCAGCAAGATATGGTGCAATAGAATGTATAATATTCTTAATTACTTTTATAGAGATGCCCCACAAATCACTTGTGTTTTTCATTTTCAGTGATTTAAATGTTTTTATAATATCCATTGAATCAATATATTTAAATTGAAAAGAAACATTACATTTTGGTACATATTTTTGGAGTAATGCTTGTGCAGCTTCTGGTGATGAATCCAAATTTGAGGTTGTCAGCACAGGTATATTTACAAAAAAATCATCAAAAATATTAGCAATATGTGAATCTGAATTGACTAAGTTGTCGTTTACTTTTAAAGTGAAAGTATTATCCCGTGGTTTAAATTTACCTGTTTCACGGTTTATAATGTCCCAAGTGGCTTTAATTTTATTGTTGGACTTTTTAATCTTTTCTTTAATATAATTAGATTTTGCTACTATACATATTTTCTTAAATATTTTCGAATAATTCTTTACATATTCCGTAAAATTTGAATTTTGGTTATATTGTTTTAGACTATATAAATCATACAATTTATTTCTACTTTTATATATACCAGTCGTGGCCCAGTCACAGAACTTAAGTTTATGAGTTATTTTGATTGTTCTTTGTGTAAACACTTGGTCATATTCAGTCTTTATGAAATTAAAAAGATTAGTATATAATACATCTGGATCATCTTGTCCAAATGGCAATGCATTAATTTTACTCGATATATTATTTTTAAAACGCTCTACTCGCTCCTTTGTAACTGGTTTACAGTTCACTATTTTTGGCTCATCCTTAACATTAAAATCATAGGTCACCTTTAAACCGCAATGGTCAGACGTAAGCTTACTAATGACTGACTTAGAAACAGGGTCATAGTCTGTAAAAACATTATCAAGACAAGTGGCTGAATGTGAAGTTATTCTAGTGGGTTCGAGAAATAGATTAATGAGATTAAAACATTTAAACAAGGCAACAAGACGAACACTCATTGAAGTGCTTTCTAGAATATTTATATTAAAATCGCCACATACAAAAACAAATTTATTTTTTAATTTTAATTTTCTTAGTACGTCTTCCATTACAGATTCGAAAATACCGAAATTGCCCGATGGGGGTCGGTATACACACACTATTACAAAGCTATTAAACTCCACACATGATAGCTCAATATTACGCTCCACTGATAAGCCTACAATATCGTTGCGATCTTTATATTTTATATTACTTCTTACTAGTATTAAAGAACCACCGTGAATAGCTGAGCTTCGCACGTACGCGCTTGCTAATTGGAAATTATTTACATAGAATGATGTGTCATGACTTCTTAGCCAATGCTCAGTTAAACAAAATATATGAATTGCCTGACTTTTTGCAAATAATTCTAACTCTAAGTCTTTGCCAGCCAAACCTTGAATATTTTGATGTATAATAGTAATTAATGAGGACTTGGCTTTTGTCTTAGACCTCAGTTTAAACATGAGGTTGTTGTTACCTTATTACTAGTTGTAGATGTTGCATTAGTAGAACTACTAATGGTTACGTTGTTATGACGTAAAGACTTAGTTATACCATTTATAACTGTATCCTGTATATTATAAGCTAACAATTTAGCTATTTGGGTCCTACATTTCGTAGAAAGATACATAGTATCTGACGTCAAACTAAAGCTATTAATAAATTTATTTATATCAAAATATAAAATAGTGTCACTATGACGACAAATCAAATTAAACAATAATAAATTTAATTCATAAATGCGCTTATTTTGTTCCCAGGTCAAATTGGTACAATAGGGAAAAGCGCTAATTATTATCCTGCAATTTGTTTCTGATTGCAGTTTTATCAAAATATTAAAACTATTTATGATGTCACGTTTCTTCGTTTGTGAGCTGTCACCACATAACACAATAATATTAGTGGAACTATTCAATGAATCCTGTGATATTTTGTTTACTATAGCATTCAACGACTGACCTGGAGTACAAATATTGGTCATTGAGTGGATAATATTTCTATTTATAGGCAACCCTAAGCCTTGACCCAGTTTATCAGAATACATAACTGTTTTTTTTACTAATTTTGTAACATTAGGTTTAAGTATTTTTTGAGGAGAGGCCGATGAAGGACCGGGAACCAAAACAGACAAGTTTTGTGTGTTCATCTGAATATTTGAGTCAAGTGATAAAGACTCTTTGTGTAGGTTAATTTCATTATTAATTAATGAGTTGTACCGATCAGCATTGTACTTGCACAGATCAACTAACTCTGTGGCTGATTGGATATGTTCTTCAATCTGTTTCTGTGATATTGAGTATTTTTTAGTCATTATATCAAGAGACTCATGTAACCTTTGGATGTCAGTTTGTAATTGCTTAGTGTCCCGGTCATACATTTGCCTACTTTCCATTAACTTACTATTATATATATCTAAGGAATCCATAAGGCTAATACGCTCCTTTCTGAGAGCAATATTTTTATAAAAACAGTTACTTTTTTTAATCAACTTCTCAGTTTTCTTTATAAACTTATTAATTTTTACATATTTTTTAATTTTAGTTTTGCTGATTTTATTTATTTTGTTGTTGTTTAGAGATTGCTGTAATGAAATTCCACCAGGTGATGCTATAAGTTCTTCAAAATAAAGAGAATAATAATAATAATAATATTGCACGTATTGTCAGGAGGTTCCTTACTCTGCAGCCCTGACCACCGGTAGCTTGGGTCCTGCCTCGCTGCTGGCGGTACTCTAGGATTAGGTTTTTATAATGTTTTATTGTTTTTATATTAAAATATTGTAAAAATCTAGTTTTAAGGAAAAAAATAAATAAAGAGTATAATAATAAAATGTATAATTTTCAGGCAACAATATAAAACAAGTTACAAAATAACAGGCCCATAGATAACCTTATAAACTAACATATACATACCAACATACAATTTTTGTTAGTAATATAAAACTTAAACATTCAAGCCTTTTAGACTATTTGATTGTAGTGTTGTTGAATGTTGTAAGCTATTTTCTATTTCATTTGGAGTGTAGATGAAACTTTTGTGAATACGGGTTATTAGGTGGTTATTAATAAGTTTTATATTATTACTAGTTTGTTTGTATGTCTCGCAAGTTTTAATGAGGCCTGTGTACATAACATAAACATGTTAATTTTGCTGCTTCTAATTAAAGACTGCTAAAATATTTTATATTGTAAAGAATTTAGCTTATGACGCTCTTTAAGAATATGTAATGTAATAAAAAAATAATTAAACAAAAGAATTTAAATGTAGCACGTTTTAATACATACTTACCATACGTAATAATAACCTAAATCAATTAGGTTTTGCACTATTGTTGATTAGCGATATTGTCTTGTTAGCAACAGTAAACCAAACAAATAATATTAAAATGTACCAACTCTTGCTCTGTGCATCAACAATACTTATGATAAATAATTGAAAAATAAAATAAAATAACAGACTGCCCAGTCCGTGATTTCTTCAGTACTCGAAGTAAAGCTAACTACAATTTGATTGGGATTGCAGCATTACGCAGTTGGTTTTACAAGTTCGTCGTTTGAATTTTGTTTTGGTCCATCGAATATCGAAAGAATCTAGTACTTACTCCATCGATAATGTATTTCTAAATCGGTGACTTACTCGCATTCGTTCAAAGTCTAAATGCTGCTATCTTAAGGGAGTGGTGTTCAGACGTTTTCGTGGAAGACTACCTTCGAGCGCCACCGATGCGACACCGAAAGTGTCGAAATAATTACTAACATAGATTAATATTTCAGTTTACGTAGCATCAGGCATCAGTGTCTCTTTGGCAATTAAGTACTTTTGAACTAAATCAATTCAAACTTTTGGTTTTTACACACTGTCAAGATGAAGAGAATAGCGAACGCTAGCTCTAGCCCGTGGAACATGAGTATCACTTCACTGCACACCAAATGTAGGTATTCCAAGCGTAGAATATAGGTATGTTTGGTAAATGAGAACTTAGCACACTCCCACCGCTGAGCGTATGGTAAGGATGATGGAGAAGAAAAAGGGAATTCGACCTTGCGAATTTTTATTCGCAAAAACAATTCTTTAAAATTACTCCAATTCACCAAAAAACTCCAAGCAAAAAGCCAAACGTCCAAATCATAATCTGATAAATTCAAAAGACTAATCTATAGGTTAGGCGTCATTGAAAAAATGAAAAAGAACTCCTTAGGCGGAAATAAAAAAGGTCGAATGTGGCGAACGCTACAGTATGTATCAGTGTAGTAAGGTGTTGTAAAGTTTCAAGCTGATGGTGGAGCTGGTGTTACTGTCTCCGCACTGTCCTAGTGGTTGTCTGACAATCAGCGGTTTGCTTCCGGGCAAATGTATCGCTGAGCTAAGACCTTTTTGCACTGCTGCAGCACACACATGCCACATAATGAAGGCTTATTTTGAAAAATATGTTTTATATCCATTATATCATTGTTAATTTTATGTGTGTGTGTCTGTGGTTTTTGTAATAAATGTTTTATCTATCCATCTCTTATTATTCTGAGATCCATCTATCTGTTGACAAGGACGCTGTGGCCGAAGGTGGAAATGCAATTTACTCTGAACACTCAACTTATTACGAAGCGGCCACACAGCTAGACGACGTAATCCGACCAGGGCCACATTCACTAACACAATCTCCCTTATTCACAAACGTCATTAAAACTTGAACCTGTGTTGTTTGTGTTTAGTGTTAAAAAGTTGACAACGACGACTTTCAACAAGATTTAGAAGATTCACCCGAGTTCATTCCGTAATAAATAACACGTGTTGTTGGACTCCATTTTAATTTCTATTTACCGTACAATCCTTACTACTTATTACGAATACTTGAAAAAAGGCTTAATGCTAAACGCGAAGCGATTAATCAAGATAATTAAATTAGCAAGATTTAGAATTAGTATAGTAATTTTACGGATATGGATAGGTAAGTATTTGACGACCTCCTTGGTTGAGTGGTTTGTACACCGGTTTTCATGGTGTCGCCATCTCTGAGGTCCCGGGTTCGATCCCCAGTCGGGTCAATTTAGAAATTATTGTTTTTCTATATTGTCTTGGGTCTGGGTGTTTTCTATGTATAATAATGTACGTACCTATTTAAGTATTTTAAGTATGTTTATCCGTTGTCTAGTAACCATTTAACGAGTTTCATAACGTAGCTTCTCTTGTAATATTTAATCGTTTTACTGAGACAAAGTGAAATATCAATAGGTACAAACCGAATATTATTTTAATTGTTTCATTGTGTTTTGATATTAATTCAAAATGCTGCCGACTGACGCCATCTTACTCATTTGCATCCTTCAACACAGGCAAGAGCTCATCCTCACAACTTCTAACTTAAATATTGAGAATGCAATGTTTGTAATTTATGTTTTGTTATAATAAATTTCTAGTTCTAGCAGTTTAGTGAATAATTTTCATTGGACCACCTTTATAATATCATGTGATATGCAAAAATAAATGAATATGAATAAGATTGCTTAGGTTGTAGAATGAAGTGATGACGAGAAAACAGTTTAAAAAAAAAGAACGAAAATATATCAGTGAAAGTAAAAATGTGCTTTCCGTTAGGAGAAACCCTCTGGTGTAAAACAAAAAAAGTGGCACCAGCGAGGTAACATAAAAAAAATCTTCTTCTTTATAAGGTAAAACTTGATAGTTAAACATAACTTCAGTTCTATCAATATTAGACTAGGACAAGGACCCACTATGGTTAGGCACTAAATCTTAAACTAGCGATGGCCCACGCCCAACTTTGTTGCTTTATCATCTTCATATTTTATACAAATCTACGACAAATACCTTGTGACATGCAATAAAGATCTTGCTATTCTATAAATTGTAGTGTGCTATTCAATACATTTAACCAAAATCCTCTTTCGCACGATAGACAATATTAAATGTTTGGCGCCTATCTTAGTTAAAGTTTACCAAAAATGTACTGCGCAAACATTGCCACAGCCGAAACAGCAGGCGTGTCGCTCCATTCCATTTCAAGCGAAATATCCTAATAACATTTACCACTGATAGGCAACGGCCGTCGATTTGCAGCCGTTGGCCCATACTCATTGTGTTCTCATAATAATATGTTTAGTGGGTATCAGCTTATTATCAGCACTTATTGGATATTCTGTGAAAACCGTTCCAAACCTTTGCCTCCATGCATAATCGGCCATTTAGGTATATACAAATATAATAGACTGTATACTTTGGACAATGTAATAATTTGTATTGACTCTATAGGTATGGTAGGTAATCACACGCTTGTGATTCAGCGACATAGCGTAAGGTAACGATAAGGAAGTCACTATTTACAATCCAAAACAAATTGACGAACTTCTTACCCAACTGGTTGTCTGTACCAAATGGCTCTGCTGTCTCAAGCTGGTGACGTAACCTCTATCACAAAGAGACGGTTTAAAGCAGTTTCGTTGAAGGCTGCATATATGAGTCATATTTACTGGTAAGATGTAGTAATCTGTTTCGTTAACGTTAAAATCTTTTACAAGAGTACCATCCTCTTCACCAAATATAATATCTATTCGGCAACTGCTAAAATAGTGAATGACGACTACTTAATAATTTGTCTCTCATCCTTTACACTCCAAAAACAGAGCGAAAAATAGTTTGCTATCCTGTCATCTATCAAGTAGAAAGATCAAGCCGTCGTCGTCGGTCGCGCGCCGCCCGCCGCCGCCGCCCGATTCCGCCCCGTCCGGCTCGGCCGTAGACTCGGACACAACAGACGATAGCATAAAAAAACCTTTTGTACCTCGAAAACTTTCCACGGGCGCCGCAGGATAGCAAAGCGTGAGGCCATGACCTGGATGACAGCGGCAGCGGGAGCGGAAGCGGCAACGATGGCTCATTGTCATTGGCATCAGTCGCACCCGTGAAATTCCGTAGCGTAGGTAGGTATGCTCTAATCGTGTGCCGCTCGTGTCGCTTCCCCCCAAGGGCGACCGCTCCGATGAAGTCTCAAATGTCCTTTCAGAGTATAGTCAATCTCTAGGGCGTTTAATCAGTACGAATCTCACATAGATCAATAGATCTCAGTCGCCTAAGAGAAGTATACATTAAGTATTTACCAAAAAAAATAAAAGTTCATTACAAATTAATGCATTTAATAAACTTAAAACAAAACAGCCGATGGAAATTACTAGTACATCGAATTATGCGTTAGAAAAAGTTTTTTTGGACATCGTAGGGCCATTGCGAAAGGACAACAACAGTTATGTTTACGTGCTCACCTTACAATGCGAACTTTCTAAATTTATAGAGGCCTACCCATTACATGCAAAAGATTCAGAGACAGTAGCGCGGGCATTTGTTGAAAATTTTGTTTTAAGATTTGGGGTCCCACGAGAGATAGCAACTGATAGAGGCGCCGAGTTTATCTCCACGACTATGCAGCAGGTATGCAATTTATTAAAAATTAACAAATTATCGTCAACGGCGTACCATCATGAATCTATCGGAGCGTTGGAAAATACACATAAGAGTTTGGGTTCGTACTTAAGGATACAATGTGAAAATAATTCCAGTTCGTGGAGCAGCTGGCTTCCTTATTGGTGCTTTTGCTATAACAACACCGTTCACAGTGAGACCAAGTATACTCCGCACGAGTTGGTCTTCGGTAAGTCATGTATGTTACCAAATAACCTCACCAGCGATGTCGTAGATCCTTTATACAATTATGACAATTACCCATCAGAACTAAAGTATAGACTACAGGTAGCACAAAAAGACGCAAAAATTAATTTGATAAATAGTAAAATAAAAAGAAAAATAAAGTACGACACTGCTATAAACCCTGTGACCTATAAGAAAAATACATATTTACTGTTAAAAAATGAAACCGGAAATAAGTTCGAGAAAGTGTATAATGGTCCTTATTTAATATTAGAAGATTTAGGTTGTAATGTGAAAATTCTAAAGAACGGAAAACCCGAAATTGTCCATAAAAACCGCACGAGAACTTATGTATCTTAAATTGTATACTATTTTTATATGTAAGTAACTGTGCTTAAAAAAATGCTTATTTTTATCTTTATGTTATATTATCTTTTAATCGTAAGATGTTTATTTGATATTTTTTTTATTTTACCATGGTAGTCTGGATACCAAATAAAATATACTTAATTGTTAAGTAACATTTTATTTTTTCCCTCCAGGGGAGGTGTAGTGTATAGATAAACATATATTATACTTATGTTACATGTAATCCCTATTACTATGAAATACATCCAGTTCTAATCGCACGACTCGTTGTTTCACTCGTCTCCACGGCGCCCGTCCTTACAATATTATAATTCACTGCTGACACTTATAGTGAACTATAAATCCGCTCGCCGCGTCGCAAGACGCTCGTGCTCGCGGCCGAGGCCTAAAGAGTACATCCGGGGAGGTCGGCGGCGATTTTTTGCGGAAACGTCAGGGGCAGCCGGCCAATCGGCCGTCACGGCTCCGCCCGAGACGCTGCTACATAATATTTTATCAGGTTATTTTCCCTTCGGTTCCCGGCTGGTTTATTGCGCGGCTGAGCTCTCTATTAGACGGTACACGGAGATTATGTTACAAATATGTTTTCTGTATCAGCGAGGTCGAGACCTGCTCGGAAGGTTTAGCAGATTTATCATGTATCAATTTTATAATGTTTTGTTATGCTTATCTTTCTTTGCCCAAAGAAAACAGAACAACGCGTGACAAATTCGTTAAATCTTCTTTTTTATTTTTCTTTAGACTTTAAATAAGACAATCTAATGAGTCCATCCAACTCAAATTTATCTAACGACCGCCCGCGACTTTCGGAATCGGAATATCCCGTCTCATGTTATCTTATCATTTAAGGTTAAAAATTGTAAAATCAAATAAATATAAGTGTTGTGTGTGGTCAGCTATTATACCAGCTCATCTGAACTGCATGCTTGGCAAACTTCTAGCTATAAAGATAATATATCTAAGTACTAGCCCGCTTTCGTAATGAATTCGACTGGTGAATCGCAAATTTTGATCCGCGTAGCGCTGTCTGGCCGGGGATTGCCGGGAATTGCCGGGAGTGTCGGAGTTGCCGGGGTTGTCGGTGTTCTGCGATGTCGTGTGAGTGACGCCCTAAGCTGGCTCATCCTGATAAACCTGTGACTCTGCCGCCGCGAGCACTGCAGGGTTGGCGACGCCTGCCACTCGCATTCATGCATTTTATGTCAATATTATAAAATATGTCTCAATTCTAGTCACTTCAAAAATATGAAATTAAATAAATACCATGATAACTTATTTCCGGAAATCACTAATATAAGGAGAGCAAGAGTAAACATTAAAGGGTTGCTCCGGCGAGGGATAGCAAAATATTTCTCTAGATTGGTTGAGCTAACGGTGGGTTTTAGGTAGGCATCTAAGTTTTCTGGTATGATTCCCGGGACCTCAGTTCATCATCATCATCATCATCTCAGCCAAAAGACGTCCACTGCTGGACAAAGGCCTCCCCCAAGGATATGAGGGGTATTTGCCGTAATCGCCACGCTTGGCAGGCGGGTTGGCGATCGCAGTAGGTTGAGGGTAACCTCAGAGAGATGCTGCTGCCCATCCTCTGAAATGTTCCCTTAGTCGGCTTTTACGACACCCACGGGAAGAGATGGGGTGGTGCAATTCTTTATCCCCGGCACCACACAGGGCAACCTCAGGGGGACCTCAGTTAAATCCGTTTAATTGGTTGACGCCCAGTTTGCTTTGGGAAAAGGGGATGGGAGAGCTGCTACATAATCGTGCTGCTCTACTACTACTCTGGTGGCCGGTATCCATAAAGAGGATACCTCAGGTAAAAACGGTAGTAATCAAAGTCACGACTGTCGTTCATTGGCAACCCTATCACCTACCTACTGTCACAGACCCGGCACACCCCGACGGAGGGCGTACCGTCAACAAAAACGTCACGCGTGTCGGCGCAGGATTTGCAACCGCGATTTATCGGAATAGAGCCAGTCGGCGCTCCCGGCAACTCCTCGCCGCCAAACATGCGCCTAATCTGCTAATGGCACATAGAAAACATTGATTATCCGGCTACGTCACACATGGATTAGTGATAACAAATTAAAATGTGTTTGTCTTTCCATCGTTCTGAAAAAGTGTTGGAAGGCCATCGGCCATCGTTATGGCCGATGGCCTTCCAACACTTCTGGCCGTTGCCAGATGAAGCAAGCCCTACCTGGATAAGACGGGCCACAGACTGCACAATTTAGAAGAAAATTGGAGAGACATACATCCAGCAGTGGACATCACTGTGCTGAAAGTGATGTCCACTTCTGGACTGCCGTTATGATGACCGCTGATAAGTAACAGCTACGAGTCAAAACTGAAAAACTACATAGAACTGAATTAATTTCTTGTTTTTCAAGATAGTAAACATGCTTCCATACTGCATTAAATGCATTAAACGTCACGTAGGGTCTGTGCAGCGATAACCCCACGACTGCAGAATTTGCCAAGCTTGAAAGAGGCTGCGTCACGTATCTCATGTGCAATGACATTTCTTATTTAACTTTATGGTTCTCTAGCATGAGCGTCTTAAATTTTAAAGATTTATAAAATATAGTGAAAAAATTAAATGCCTACCCGACCCAGCCAGGAATCGAACCTGGATAGATGGCACTACAAAGCAGTCAAAATCAAAGCAGTGAAATAATCAGTGCTTACGTCAGCCTTCCCGGTAGCATAATGGTCAGTGCAACCGCCCGGACTGCGAAAGACCCAGGTTCGATTCCTGGCTGGGTTGGGTAGCCATTTAATTTTTTCACTATCTTTTATAAATATTTAATTCTTCTTAAGTGCAGCAATTAGCACTAGAAATTTAAAAGTAAAATATATCTTAAATCTTGCTTAAAACAATAAATAATTAGTAAGTACTGTTTAAAACGATATCTATCTCTGACAACGTTAAACAAATTACAGAGTTTCATAGACTAATATCATGATAAATGTTTATATAATTTTTAACGCAAATTTTGTCGCGAACAAATTACAAAAACACAAATGTTGAAAAAATTTCCACGAGCAGGGTTTGAACCTGCATGCACCCTTCTGACATACCGGGTCAGGTGCTCTTCCAATTGAGCTATCGTGGTTCTAACCAGCCCGCCGAAATTATTCAACACTATTTACTTTTTACTTTGAAAGCCAAAGGCGCCCATTCAATGTTAACAACTACCGTCATTAACATCCGATCATAATAGCTTGCCTACTTCTCCGTCGCGTATGAGATTTTGAAGTTCCTCGTCATCCTTTTGAGAATCAGCGAGAGCTGCGTAATCATCCTCCAAAGCAACTGATCTTTAGTATTTCTAAAAATATTATGATCGGATGTTAATGACGGTAGTTGTTAACATTGAATGGGCGCCTTTGGCTTTCAAAGTAAAAAGTAAATAGTGTTGAATAATTTCGGCGGGCTGGTTAGAACCACGATAGCTCAATTGGAAGAGCACCTGACCCGGTATGTCAGAAGGGTGCAGGTTCAAACCCTGCTCGTGAAAATTTTTTCAACATTTGTGTTTTTGTAATATCATGATTTTGAATATTGTTACAAGAAACCTTTGGTGCATACTAGTCTAGCAATGTCCTCATGTTTGTAAATTACCACAATATTCAGTATATTCTGCTATTCTTTGATGAATGTTGTCATTAATTTAGGGCACATCAATATAAATTGTATCCTTTCACAATTGAAAGGATACAATGCGGGTAAATTAAACGGAAATAAAAACAAGTTGGCCAAAGTAAACTCACGGGGTGGGTGGCACTCACACGCCACGAGACATAAACATAGCTTTGTTTCGGCCATAGAGCAACACGGGCCTCCGGCCTCCGGCGGATTTCGGCTTATTATTCAATTGTTTATTTATTTCAAAATTATCATAAATATTGGGTCGTCAATCAACAAGGAAGCAAACATTGATTCCGTTGGGCACAACTGAAGTGGCAACTATTAAGTGGGCTTATGAAGGAGTGCCCCCCCTCCCCCCTCAACCTCACTCCTTACCCCGGGGCCGATTAACGAGGATCCGATACCAAGCGTGCCCTTTATAAATCATCCCTTCGGTTTCCGCTACACAGGAGCTAGGCCGCGGGTATGTTCGCATCGTGATTCGTGGAACTAGGTATGTGAGGTTTTGTATTATTACGCGGAAGGAACCGTAGCATGCATATTGGCATGGCGTCTTTGTGTGATGGGTCCGCTTAAAATGTTCGAATATTTTTTTAAAACGCTGACCGGATTCCAATTGGCTCGAGATTGTAAGCCGAACCTGTCTATCCGATTTGTTT
The DNA here is from genome assembly GCA_947562085.1 of Eudonia lacustrata. Taxonomy (NCBI): domain Eukaryota; kingdom Metazoa; phylum Arthropoda; class Insecta; order Lepidoptera; family Crambidae; genus Eudonia; species Eudonia lacustrata. The sequence goes on along the minus strand of OX387317.1, from coordinate 679,081 downwards.
TGTTGCAACATTTTTGTTGGTTTCACGTATGGTAGTAAACCATTTTAAACCAAACAACGTGGTGATGGTTACAGCATTGCTATATCTTTTATGCAATGCTTGGTATAATAGTCTATAATATGAGAGTAAGCCAGTTGGAATAATCAATTATACCGGAAACCAGATCTCGACTAAGCCTTACTTATAAATAGAAAAGAGGAAAATTAGATTTCCGATGAAGCCGGGCTCAGTGCAATCGCGAGGGGCTAAGCCTATCTAGATGGAATTTATCTGGACTATTGCAGGCCGCCTGGCTGTTTGCTCAGATCGCTGTAGCTTTCAATACGATTTGGTTCCGTCCCTCCGACGAATTACTGTAGCCAGTACTGCTTACAGGTTGGTACAGTTGGATTAGGAACATGTATTCTCTCTCTCTACACCAATATTTGCTTGACTTTTTTTTTAATACCAGCTAAAAGGCTTTTCGGCACCGGGACTGGGTGCGACTGACCCCAGGTTATGTGGAACTCTCCTCCTCTTCCTTCGTCTAGCCACTAAAGCCTGACGAAGAGTAGGGAAGTATAATACCAACTAAAAACCTAGTCCCATCCCTTCTTTGCCACGGGATAGCTCAGGATCACGACTGGCAAGCACCGAGTTCTCTACAATCTATGTTGATTTGGCTTTTTCTCTAGTGTTAGTAAAACACATATAGCCGTGGTAACATTTTATTATGTCCAAACATGATTTGACCTTTAAAGCACACAAAAAAACCTATAAAAAATCCAAATAGTTCATTAAGGAAAAAAATATACATTAATGTAAAATAAATAAAATTACTCATATAAATTAAAAAATGCTTTATGTAAATCTTGTGGGGAAATTACAGTTCGGAAAAAATGCGTTATTAAATAATAGAAAAAAGCCCGTGCAACCGCGCGGTGAATTTTCCTATTGGGTTTTCTATAATGTGTTTTTGGAAACAGAAATAGTTGTCCGATCCGATCCAAACCCTTCGGAGATTCTAGTGGTGCACGGAGACACGCACTTAGTGCGTGATGCCGTTCCCTCTAGAAAACCGCCAAAGGTGATTCGTTTCACACGGCTTGAGGAACCCTTTAAGTTTCTCGCCGCCCCCAAAAAAGCCCGGTGAAGCTGAAAATGCCGTTTGAGGCAATCAGCAATCTCTCTCCAAAAAAAAAGAAATGGTTGTTACATTTTTATGTTGCGAATGAAATAATATAAAAATACCTTATTTTTTTATTTTGATAATTTAAAACTATTGCAAATTCTTTTTCAATCAATTTCAAATCAACTTCAACTTCAACTTTCCAATCACTATACAAATTCTTTAACCACATTATTTGTATAAGATTAAGAATAATAACAAAGGCAAGAAAGTGGGTTTTTGATCCTCTTAATAGGAAAGTAGATAGGTATCTGATACCATTATTTTTTTAGATCGCAGTCCTCAGGTCGCATAGGTTTTATCACAGATCTTTAGAGGCTGGTGCTCCCCTATATGAATATACTATTGTCCTCTGGCATGCCTATTAGTGTCGATCTTGGTTAGGTAATATGTTCCACACGCGAATGATCTTGTGATGGATTTGAATTCCGCTCCCCCAATCACCGTTCATAACTTGAAAGTTATTACTAAACTTATCCGAGCTATAGGTACTCAGTGTAAATATGATTTCAATTGGGATCACAATGAGTAAGCACTAAAACACTATTAATAACTCATGTATGTAGGCAATCAAGAAATAGGGTATAGGGTAGACTAATGTCATAAATTAAAAATGTCATAGCATGCAATTTATTGAAAAAAGTGGTTGTAAGTAATCCACTCATATTTTTTTATTATTTTTTTATGTAAACTTTTTAGTTAAGGTACATTTCAATATTCAGTGGCTTAGTGTGTGTGAAAGTGTGAACTCAACAATATTGAACCTACTTAGGTATGTGAAATGGCATACGAAAACTTTATTTTCATACTCTCAGATCAAAAGTAGGTACTGCCTACTCATAATGTATGTATTTGTTGCATAGTGTTTCGCTGGATGTTTCCCGATGCTTGCTGTTACGAGCTTGCTGGTGACGTGGTGGTGGCTCCGAAGTGGTGATTAGCGATGAAAAAAACTGGAAATTTTCTCGTTTTTTTTTCAAACTCCTTCGTTTTTAACTAAGTTTTATTCGAAATTTTCAAGAAAAATAAATATGAAATATGTCATGTTTTTTATTAATAAAACGGGAAAATATGAAAGAAACGGAAAAGTATTGATGTTTTTTGTAGAATATTTTTATTATGTTTAGGAGGGTAGAATGATTTGATTTTTTTTTTTGATTTTTTTTATTGTGGCACGCCAAAATGGCCTCACCCTGCCGGATGGAAAGCAGCCTGTTTTTGTTTTTGTGTTTTTTGTTGTTGTCATGCGCTCATTTCAGCCCACAGATAGTTCATATCACGCACGCACTATAGGCTATTACTACAAGCACTTGAAGTAGTTAGTTGTTGGATTTAGGGCTGATTTTGAGCTTTTTAATACTGATTCTTAAGAAAGCGACAGTGAGTTTGTATCCGATTAGTGAGCAAGATAGAATTATAATGCATTATAGTTTTAAAAATTGGTAATAAAAAACATGCTTTTTATCAATCGTTTTTTAAAAATTTTCGAAACAAACGTCGAATATTTCAATAAAACCCGTTTTTTTCCTTAGTTTTTTTTCCGATTTATTTCAATGTAACAAACAAATAAAACGGTATAAAACGAACGAACGTTTATTATATTATAAAAAAACAATTTGTTCCTTTCGGAATTTTCAACGCTAGTGGTGATCCCACGTAGGAGTCTACAGGTTGCTTCCTTTCGCTATTAGTCAGCCTCTGACTGTCTTGTTCTACCCCATATCGCCACTGGTCGCTCCCAAGAGAACACGACTATTTCAGGATGGCCGCGCTCACTTACTCCAAAGCTGACATTTGTACCTGAGCTACCGAGAGCACACTGACAAACCTTCCCTCGTGATCCAGGACTGCCATTATTGCCATTCTCCGTTAGTTTAATCCAAAAGCTAAGCTGATCCTCTAGTAACACTTAACACTACTGCTTGATAGTGCACGCTCAGTCCTGGTTACTGTCTCATTTGAGCGGCTGACTGCGGTTCGGGTGGCGGTATAGGTATAGTAGCCATAATGGCCTATTGCCCGGGTATCTTCTCTGAGGACTTCAGTTCTAAGGTGCAATGGGTCGTGTGAGCGGCGTGATAAGGATTTTATAGTATTCTTTAAGGTGTCATGTAAACGGAATGAGCCATCCTTACCTCCATCCCCCATCCCAGTCTTCGTTCGTCTTACGCGGCTCCCAACGACCGTGGGGCTATCTCCCCCATGATGACGCCCGAGGGACGAGTTTAGATTTAAACTTTCTCTTAAACGTTATTTATAACTAAATGTGCGCATTGAGTACCGTTATTAATCTTATTGTTTCAGTCGTCCGAGTATCGTATTTGTCTGTCTATATTGTGATAATGCTTGGGATAAGGACCTATGTTACAAATGTTATATTCAATTTCATTATCTTTGTTTGTAATATTATCGCTGTTATATGGTTGTCTAAAACTGGCACGCACGACAGCTGAAAATCGTCGCCGAGCCCCAAAGCACAGAATAGATTATTAAATTATGACGAACTTATTAATTCTTAACTAAGACGTACTCAAAGCTTGGCAAATGCTCATTCGTTCCAATTTCATTCAGTATATAACGAAAAATTACTATTTATTTTAAAGTGTGGTTCTGTACAAAATGTGAATAAACTTTTTCATTATCATTCTTGCTTTTTCAAAGCTGGCTTTGCTGCGCCAGACGAAGACGGTCCACGATTTCATAATAAGTTCGGTAATAGAGTTCGTTTGGCTACCTACCTACCCATTCAAATTTTTTATCTACACTTAAATAATACATAAAGCATAACAATTGTTATCGCAGCGCAGCATGAATGTTAAACTCATCATACGAACGAATGAGTTTATCAATATAGCGATTACTTGAAGTGAAACTGCTCTTTAGCGCAGTTAATAAAATATTTTACGTAAATTGACGCTAGTATTACATCACAACAGAATGTTCAAGAATAAACCGATTTCTACCTAAATGTAATAGATAAATCCAGTAAACATTTACTTAGTTTCACTTTTTAACCGACTTCAAAAAGGAGGAGGTTCTCAAATCAACTGTATTTTTTTTATGTTTCATCATCATCATAATCAGCCCACATCAGTCCACTGCTGGACATAGGCCTCTCCCAATGCATGCCATTTGTATGTTTGTTAACTCTGAACTTTCGACTGGGTGAACCGATTTTAGTGATTCTTTCTTTATTTGAAAGATGGTGCTTTCCGTAAGGTCCCATTTTAATTTGGTCCAGTTCTGATGATGGAATCCTCAAGGAATTGAGGGAACTCAAATATTGTAGGTATACTTATAGCGATTTTGATATTTTCAGAAAAAGGTCAAGCATTTGCATTCAGAAAGTATCATATGATGAAGTGTAACTGATGAAAAAGACCACAGATTGCCATCGGAACTCCTCAATGATAAGTATTTTACGGGTGGCGATAAAATATCTCGATTAAGATAGTTAAGCGACTATGACGAAGCAAAAGAAGGCAGGCACTGGAACACAGTTTTTGATGTCCTACTTTGAGATAGGCGTTTCTCGTTTTCTTCGCTTGTCTCATTTAAACGGCGCTTTCTCATACGAGCAGCGCGTTTAGTAGGTAGTGTAGGTAGTGTATATTTTCCTAATAAAATTATTGTCTATATAAGTCTAACGCTTATTTTTTACTATTTAGTGCAATTCGTCCGTTTTTTTTTTTGTTAAAATTTTTGTATTTATTTGAATTGCGTAACATGTGACATAACAACTAAGTAGGCACCTACAATAAATATATATAATAGTGTCTTTCATTTCATACTTTCTCTTTGTTACTATTCATCTTAATTAATGGCTTTGCGTTTAGCATTAAGCCAGTACCAACTAGTATTATTATTATAAACTATAATTTATTGTACGGTAGATTGGGTTAAAAATAGAGTCTTGCAGCAAGTGTTAATTTTGGGAATTGGACGTTCGGGGAATTGGACATTCAGGGAATTGGACATTCAGGGAATTGGACATTCAGGGAATTGGACATTCAGGGAATTGGATATTTGGGGAATTGGACATTCGGTGAATTGGACATCTAGAGAATCGGACGTTCCAGAAATGAACATTCTGGGAATTGGACGTAATAGACAGACTGGACGTTTGGGGAATTGGACCTGGGTGACTGTAATCTTAACGAAATTAGCTCGGATAAAACTCTTTTTTGTTTGTTCACGCGGGGGTATTTCCATCGCCCATCATCTTTTCCGTGTATCTGTCGTCTACTCTTATTTTATTATGGGAGTGAATATCAAAAAAAATTTACATTTCAAAAAAGTTCGGTGTCCTAGTTTCTAAAACGGGTGTAAAAAATTCTGTAGTAAATTAAAAAAGCCGCTTTTTTTTAGGGCACCTAGGGCATACAAGATCAACTGAATTGTGCTACAGAAATAAAATAAAAAACCAACTCTCATAATGTGGAGTTTTCTTTTGTTATGCAAAAACGAGATGTCACCACGTTCCAATTTTAAAACATTAATTTAATACGTTTTAGTTATCGAACAAACACAGATTTTTTTATTACAGTAAGAACACATGGAAAACGATCAAGGTGCATGAGAAAATGTTTAATTCTTTAAAAAACAAAACGTCAGCCATCTTATTTTTAATGTTACTATTGACAAGACCTGTGTTTGCAGTTTTATCGCTATAAAAAAATATACTTGTGTGACGCAAAATTTAAGGAAAATTTTATTAATTTTATTACAGATATATTATCTTAAGATCCTATTTGCATTAGGTAAATCGAATGAATGCATACTTATAGTCTTTTGTGTAACAAATATTCCTTTGGTTTACAGATTTTGTAATATTCCATTGTGTTTCTTTTAAGTGATGTACAATTTTTTTTATATTCACTCAGGATAACACTTTTCTGTTTACTTGTATTTCACTTACACATACATAACTTTTATATTAATCAACAATAACAAGAAAATTTCAAGGTGAAAGTGTATTGTTCGTTAGATATAATATCAACATTAAGTTCAACACACTTCATTTGTTTTTCGTTTAGGTCTGAAAAATGGATAATATTTATTATAGTTTAAATTAGGAGGGTCATTGTCAGGAGTTGAAGACCAGCAGAGGCCACAGCTTATTTATTACTTGCTTTAAAATTAAATTATCATAATATTAAGTAAACATAAACACAAATTTTGCCTATAACTGGCCCTAATAGACGTAACTTATCAATCAAATCCCCATAATTCTGTGCATGTCATTTAGTTACCTATTTCCATAGGTAATTCCACAATGGTTTTGTATATGGCAACTAGGTATTTAATATTTATAAAATTTATAAAATACCGTGAAAAAATTAAACGCCAACCCGACCCAGCCAGGAATCGAACCTGGGTCTTCCGCAATCCGGGCGGCTGCCCGCTATGCTACCGGGAAGGCTGACGTAAGCGCTGAATTTTGTCACTGCTTTTTAAAATAAAATTTATTAATTATTAAAATAATTTTCCCCTGTGTGGTGCCGGGGATAAAGAATTGCACCACCCCATCTCTTTCCGTGGGTGTCGTAAAAGCCGACTAAGGGACCATTCCAGAGGATGGGCAGCAGCATCTCTCTGAGGTTACCCTCAACCTACTGCGATTGCCAACCCGCCTGCCAAGCGTGGCGATTACGGGGGAGGCCTTTGTCCAGCAGTGGACGTCTTTTGGCTGAGATGACGATGATGACTATAATTTTATAAAAAAAATGACTAGGTATTCCTTAATCGGGTCATTGTATTTACCCAGGTACATAAGGCATCAGTTTATTGTACAGTTATGTAGGAAACCTAAAATAAAATATCTTTTCCCCGACTATCGGTAAAATACCATTGGTCATATGAGTGGAAATTACATAATAAATTAAATTCCGATAAGAGTTAGTGAATACGTAGCTTACATAAGTAGATAGTGTTTGATGAACAGCAAATTTTAATAGAACATTGACTTATTATTATTGTGCTAGTAAGTAACACTTTTATCTTGCCAAGCGGGCTTAGAATCCTTGTTTTTATGATCTGAACTTAGAACAAAAGCCCTAGCATCAACCAAACCGAGTACGGTGTGTGTTTTTTAAGTCTTACTGTTAAGCACTGTCCCTTCATCTTGCTAATGAACTGATGATATGGCCAAGGAAGCGCATTTTATACGGGATTTTCAACTACTGATGCACTGTCTATCTTAATCTCTAGCTGCCGGAACACAACAATGCTACAAACATTGATGTTATGGCGACGTATTTAGATCAGATGGTGGTAGCTAGCCATTCGGACAAAGAAGTACCCCCCGTTGGAAATCGAACCCGGGACCTTTGGGGCTCTGGGTCTGAGGCCGGACGTCTTAACCACTAGACTACAGAGGTGGTTAAAAATTTACCTTCCGCCAGGAATTGAACCTGAGATATCTGGGTCTGATATCACAAAAGCAGCTAATGCGGTTAATATACTTAGTAAGTACACGTTAGCTGACCGGCAGATTTCGTACCGCTTTGACAGTTTCCATGACAACAAAACAAACAAAACGTTGACAGTTTCCATCACAACAAAACAAATAAATCATTCGTCCGCTTAAGAACACCCGTATCCCATGATGGACCCCTATAGCAGCGCCACCTACCGGGTCCAATTATAAATCTAAACTATTCTCGAATCCATTTGAATACACACAGAAAATTTCATCCAAATCGTTCCAGCCGTTTAGAAGGGGTTCAATAACATACACACGCACAGAAGACTTATATGCAAACACATATATAAAGCTAGGTACATACATGCATTCGTATATCCATACAATAGGTATGTAGGAGAGACTATTTCAATGTGTATTTGTTTGCACTTTCGACCTAAATTCACATTATTATTTTGGGAGTTTAATAACAATATGTATGTCCTAAGCAACGACGCAATTAACATTTATGTCTAGACAACTTTATCATTGTTTACAATTGGAAAAACTAATCTCGTTTCGATTGAAATTCGAAATAGTTACCTAATAGATTTTAGATTGTTGGTAATCAGTCCGTATCTCTAAAATAAAATACTTAAAGCGTTATACCACATTATATTATAGTTCGATAGATAAGATTTAACTGCGCACTATTCGAAGATATTACTATGCATCATACTTGTACCTACAAAGAAACAGCGCAGGGTTGGCAAACTCTAAGCTATTCCAAAAATACTACGTCTCAAACTAAACCTACATTAGGTAGGTACTTATATTCTACAAGTGCATTGTTGTTAGTGTTGCCAGATGTCCCGCTTTTGGCGGGACGTCCCGTTTTTTGGCCCTCTCAGGACGCGTCCCGCCAGTCCCCTGAGCGGGACACCCAAAATCCCGCTTTTTCATTATAGTATTGATAGTAGCCAATTCAACACAATAGGTAAGTAGCTTTGTATTTTTGTATGTTAAACTCAAAAACTACTGGACTGATTTAAAAACATTAGTATGCTACATTAGCGCTGAGTAGATAACATATGCTTTATTTAAAAAAAAGAATTAAATAATTTCACGTTTGCAAAGCTGGGGCGGACCGCTAGTAAAGTATAAGTAGATACTTACGATTTTTTTTTCTGTCCCGAATTTTTCGTCCCTGTCCCGCCTTTTTTACGTTGAGGTCCCGGTATTTAGAAAATCGGATCTGGCAACACTAATTGTTGTCCAAAAAAATAATTTATGACCAAACTGCCAATATTATTTTTCTTTCCGTTAAATGTATGAAACTTACCACTGTTTTGTGTTTAAAACTATTTCACATGAATGTTGGATAGACAAAAACTTTATCATTATCATTATCATTATTATATCTTTATTGCTTTCCCATATGTATTACAAGGATCTTAAAATAATGTCAAGAACATGAGATGTTATGCGTTCAAGTAAGGACATTACAATTAACCAAGAAATTAATTGCGAACTTGTTTATTAAGTTGTTAAATAGTGAAAACATTTTCAGTAGGAAAATTAATGACGTTAACGTACATGGTTACATTGAGGCTTTCGCTAAACTTAAGCTTAGACGGTGTTACCTAAATTGGATACAGCTGTTTAAGACATAATAGAGTGAAGTATTCGCAATGCAACGATCGTTGTGAAGTCAGATGCACCACGTAAGTAAGCACCGCTGAACTTAGAACGCCTTTTGTTGTATTAATATATCAATAAATTCACCTCAATACAGTCTTTAAAATGATATAAGAATTACCACATGATATAAGAATGAAAATACAGGTTTAAATTTCTACGAATGAGGTAATATTTTTTTTAATTGCTTTTCATTCTTCTCTCAGGCCGTTCCACTTGACAAAACCACGTGAAAATATCGGATCGGGCCATAACCGACCAGTCAACTACGCCAAATGAAATACAACGGCTTAACGTTTCTTCCTTCAGGACCTAGACATATGTTTAATTCGGTCACACTACCGGTGAAAGTTGCATAAATTTTAACATCACACCCCTGATAATACCCATAATACACTGCGCTATCAAAGCTCCTCGTAAAATATAATTGCTTGTATAACAACAAGACGGTTGCACCACTCGTGGCTGCCAACCCTAGCGTGTGGGCATGCCGCCGCGGGATTTCCCATCGCCATCAAAATGTGTTGATGAACCAGCGAGGTGGAGCGGTTTTCCTCGTGCGAGGTGCGGGGCTCCTGACACCTCGTTCAGCCAATGACAATGGTAAACTTACACGTGCTGCACTTGCTGACCGGAACAGGGGCATACGAGTACCTGTGTTGTTATGATGACGATAATTTATAACACTTGACAATAATGAACTATCCTATACATATACCTAAATGAACATTACAAACATTTTCATATAAAACACAGCGCAAACTCTTTTCCTATCCGCTAAAGGGCTACTACACGTGATGAATGGAATCAAAGATATTCATAGATAAGATAAGATAATTAATTTTAAAATTTACGTTAAATGTATGTGTATGTATATTTTTAGCGTGCAAAAGAAGCAGAAGAAATGTATGTATGTATTATCCTTAAAATCCCAGAAATATCCTATTTGGTACAGCAAATCCTTAATTAAATGTAATGAAGAAAATAATAAATATCATAAGCTTTACAAAAAATTTAATAAACCTCGCGACTATGACTCGTTTTCACTCTTACGTGACAGATTTAAGAAAATGGCAGATCAGTGTTATAAGAAATATATTGCTTCAATTGAGGAATCCATGGGGAAGAATATCAAACTTTTTTGGTCATTCGTGAATGGTAGGAAGGGTCATGTCTCAATGCCACATGTGATGAAATATGGTAACTATTCGTCATCAACTGGGTATGGCATATGTGAGCTCTTTTCTACCTATTTTGGATCGGTCTTTGAATCGGGCACTGATTGTGGTACATCTTCTTCTAACCGTTATGGTTGTGCAGATGAAGTAGCTGAGAGCAGAGCTATGGATACACTGTCGCATATTCGTGTAACTGAGGAAGACATAATTGTTAAAATTAAACATCTAGATAAAAATAAAGGTGCGGGACCAGACCTACTTCCTCCCTCTTTTATCAAACTATGCGGGAAAGAACTGAGCGTTCCGCTTAACATTATATTTAATAGATCACTTGCCAATGGCGTCTTTCCTAAGCGGTGGAAAACAGCTCACATTATCCCCATCCATAAGAGCGGAGATAAGTCTCACTGTGAAAACTATAGGCCAATCAGCATCTTATCTTGTTTCGCTAAATTATTTGAATCTTTGGTATACAGTCACTTATATAACCATGTCAAGCCTCTCCTTTACAATAGGCAACATGGTTTCATTAAGGGTAGGTCAACTGTTACTAACCTTTTAGAGTATAAGAACTACCTTTGTAAGAGCTTTGCCACAGGTGGACAGGTTGACTCCATCTATACAGACTTTTCTAAGGCTTTTGACAAAGTCAACCACAGATTGCTTTGTAATAAACTCGTTTCTTACGGCATTCACGGCAGCTTATATCGTTGGATGACCTCTTATCTCAATAATAGGAGTCAGTTGGTCGCTCTTAAGGGCTTTACTTCATCTCCAATTCAAGTGACTTCTGGGGTACCACAAGGGTCACACTTGGGCCCTCTTCTATTTGTTGTTTTCATTAACGATCTTCTTGAACATTTATCTTGCGAGTGTTTGTTGTATGCTGACGATTTGAAATTATTTAAAACTATTTCTTCCCCGAATGACCGCTATCTCTTGCAGGGGGACTTGAATAACATATCTAGCTGGTGCAAGACAAACTATATGCGTCTCAACATCGACAAATGCTTTGTAATTACGTTTACAAATAAACGTAATAGGATCGTTAATGATTACACAATTGATGGATTTAGTCTCACAAGATCCAATGTTGTTAGGGATCTGGGCATTCTGTTCGATGAGAAACTTTCATTTCGGGCACACTATCGATACATAACAACAAGAGCAAATCAACTCCTTGGATTTGTTTTTAGGTCTACAAGAGGTTTCAAGAAACCCCACTCTTTGCTATACCTATTCTATACTCTTACCAGAAGTATCATGGAGTACGGCAGCCCTATTTGGTCACCGCATTACAAAGTACATATTGATGAAATAGAGAGAGTACAGAGGAAGTGTTTGCGGATGTTGTGCTACCGTCTACAGTTGGGACGTACCAATTATAATTATGAAATTAGGTTAGTTAAATTTAATGTACAAAAGCTAGAGACCCGTCGAAAATATTTAGAAATCATATACCTGTATAAAATCATTAATTCTCTTTTAGACACTCCTGAATTACTTTCCCAATTTACTTTTAAAATTAAGTATAGCGCACGTAGGTCAGATAAGTCAGGTCTTTTTGCCCTACAGACTTATAAAAATAATATATCCTATTACAATCCCCTGGTTAGGATGGCTCGTCAGTATAATGAATTAGCAATAGATAACATAGAGCTAGACATCTTTTCTTCTAAACTCACACCTTTATTAAAACAATTAAGGATATCCTCTACCCCAAACCCGTCAGTCTGGACTCAACCTCTGTGTTGACTTCAGACTATCAGCTCCAACCAAATAGTTTCAGGTCGAATCTTTCTCCCAACCAACCATGTTGAATGTGCGCACTTGCACAACCTATGGTTATTTGCAGATGTTCACATTTAGCATGTAAAACCTACAATTTGTACTAATTAACTTTAAATTATGTTAAGGTCTAGCTCTTTTTGTATTTAGTTTTTAGGTGTACACATATTTTTAAAGTACGATCTAGATTACAACCACTATTTTAATTGTATAACTTTGTAACAATTGTAATTTGTCTTGTGTATGTAAATAAATAAATAAACATGGGAAGCATTTTGGCGGCAGCAGTAAATAAAAATGAAAATATTTCTCATTACAGTTTTTTGGCTCTCGTGAGGATCACAAATAGATTACCTAAAGTTATTGACGTATTTCAGTGAAAGTAATTATGAAAATACGAAAGAGCCCTATCATACAAAAATGACGGCTGCATACATCTATGCTTTCATAATAAATGGGAACATTTTATTTCAAACCTCAATAATTTGATGAAAACAGATCGTATGTCATGCCTACCGCAAGGCATGATTAAATTTGGCAGAAGTATCAATAAGCAAGAACGCCCGCGGCGCGGCATTCGATGGTGTACAAATGTGGAGGGCTGGGGAGAGATGGGGACAGATGGGGAGGGATGGGGAAGGTGGCGGGTCCGCTAGTCATAACTGTGAGATGTTCGCTTTCCACTTTGGCGGAGCTCCAATAGAAAAACCGATGACTCTGTGATACAGCGCTTTCTGGAGGACCAGAGGCGAAACCAAGGGTGCAGCGGATACTATATGTTTATAATAGTAATATTCATAGTTTGCTTTTTTGTGAAATGTAGATTAGTATCATAACTCATAAATTTCTGCGCTACGTTTGGTAGCGCAGAAAATTATGAGTAGTGAAAAAAGAACACATTTTATCCAAAAAATATATATAATTCCACAAAATAAAAACTCTGTCAAGTATATGGTTAAAATGTAGGGAAGGAAGCTTTCTACAAACATTACAATCATACGAAAAATTGCAGAAACAAAGAGACGTAAATATTACATTAAGTGTGCTGAAATAGCTGATAAGAAGAATCTGAATCTGTTGCAAATAGATGCTATAACGCTTTTTTTTCAGCAGGGCCTTGAGCAAACGTGCCGGCACATTACATTACAGATAGAGATGAAACATTAAAAAACAATTGACGCTAAACAATTTAAGTTATTAGGCAGTGTTTGCATGACAGAATGTGGTGTGTATAACATAGTTTTATATTTTAAAGAACAAAATAAAATATGCAAAATAACAATAGATGTTTATAAATTTATGTATATTCATGCGTAAAGCTATGAAAGAGTGGATGTATATAATTATCTGGAATAAAAATCTATTTGTAGACAAGGATCTATTAGTTATATCTATACTACTACTTATATAAATTAGATGCTCGGGTTACATGCGAAAATTATGGTAGAAACCCTATACTGACGTGAACCCAATTAGTGAGTAAATATAGAAAAGAAAGATAAAGAGAAAAGAGAAAGAAGAGCGTTAAATTATCATTAAAAAATATAATAACGTCCATTCTACTTAGGCAGGTATAAGTTTTTTTTTTAATTATTTCTTAGAGGACGCGCTTGGTCTTCGTCTCATCAGTAGGAGACTAGACGATAAGGCCGAAGATGGAAGCACACATCTCCCGTAATCTTCGCTCGCCCTTAAAACTCGCTCCTATAAGTACCGAGGAGAATAAAACTTTTATCTCTGAACTGCAAGAACGCAACAATTTTACTAACATTGATTGTTGCTATGGCGACAGAATTTGATAAGTACAATAAATTGCAAATGCTTTTTTGCAACATTAATGTGGCTTAATTAATACCTATTTAGATAAAGGCATGCAAAAACTAATTCATTGAATACCTACAATTATTATTATAATTATAACTATTGGACAGATATGTAGTTCCTTATTGTAAATTAGGTACTTAGTGTGCTGGTTAGTACTAAACCACACTACTTATCGCTTCCAAACATCAAAAACTTAAACAAAATTAAGCACCTATATAGTAGTTTAGAGTAGAAATATATAATTATATTATATTATAATTTGACTACAATTAAATAAAATGTAGATACATTAAAAAAATGTTTTAAATTAAAGTAACTTACAGGCAAAATATGAGAAACAACGCTGAGTACAGAGAAAGGTCGGCAGCTGCTCATCCTGTAATTGAAATATCTTCTATCTTCATTGAAATATCATGGCCAACCGTTTCTTTGTATTAATATAATATTAATAAGAATCGTTTGACTGTCTAACTGTAGTAACATTTAAAGAAATTAGAAATTATAAATATATTGGTGAGTAGGTAAGTACATAACATAAAAGGTTTTTTATTTTAATCCCTTACACCTCCAACATAATTAGAGCTCTTGTTTAATTATTCTACTCTTTCATGCCAGTTCCTTCTTTCATGCCTCTCGTACTTCCATTCTTCATACTACTCTATCATACGTCATCTATTGTACCTACTGTTGCGAGTGGGATGCCCGTCTATTCTAGGCCTAGCTTAACCTTTTTTATTTATATCCTCTTATTGGAAGCGAAAGGAAAGTGGTATACAAATTTTTATTTTACGGTAATTCTTATCTGCTAACATTGCTATAAACTAATATTATTTTTAATACAGTTTCTTAATCTACATACAATCTTACTATTTTAATTACATACTATTTTACATTTACATTTATTTTACAGACAAGAGAAATACAGTGAGAAAAACTTATTTGCTATTTACTTATTAATGCTTACGGCGCCATAATACATATTATAGGATAAACAAAAACTTATATACTACTCCTTATTCCTATTGTTCGCTAATTTACATTTTTTTTATGCAGTACCTACTCTGAAAAGTCTCTTGCTGTATTTTTACACGAGATAAGCTCGTGGTCGTAACATAAAAGGTTAGGATCACCTGCAGGTGGTCCTCTCGAAACCACCTATCACAGACTCAGAGGTAGGTAAGTACTAGGCTCGATTGCCAATGGGAACACTTATTATATAAACCAGGTTTGGTTGGTGGTAAAACTTAATATAAGACTCCACTGCGCAAGTAGTTGAGCTGGGTGGGTAGACACGCATTCGTCGGTTCGAACACCATAGCCATTGAACCATTTCAAAACGTATTCCACAGACCATCTCACTTCAGGTATCGATAACAACAGATAACAATCCAGGTTACCGGTATGCAATACGCATTACGACCCTTCTGTGTAAATTGTAGGTGGTAACATATTATTATAGCTGTAAGTATCTCTATCAAATATCAAATGTAACCCGCAAACACCGATTAAGCTCGGAATTATATTCGATCAGCTGGTAATCATATTTCCGTCGGACGCCAGCGCAGCAGTAGCACGGAAGGTATGATATATAGGTAGTGTTTCGAGCGGCCCGAATAGCTTGACTCTGGGCTATCCTTACTAACTGATGTGTAATAATAACTCTTTATCAGAAATCAAATAAATCTTTGATCAAATAATTATACAATTGATCGAAGAAACAAATACAAACAAGCACTATATTAAACTTTGCTCTTTTCAATTTTCCTGCTCTCTCTCAGTATTTCGCGAGCACAGACAGATTGACATATTTTTATTGCGCGTAATAAAAACGACATCCGTGCATCGTCATGAGTTCTAAGCGATGGGATTTCCTACGTTGAATATGACATTCACCGCCGGCGCCAAAGTTTGGAGATTTGATTCGTGCTAGTATTCAGTTTGAGGCACTCGTTATTCCCTCGTCCCGGCCTCTGTTCACGGGATGTTGCCTCTTGGACGCCTCCAAATGATAAATACATTTACGAGTTTAAGTGAAAGAAACTCTGTTAAGTGACCATGTAGAAATGTTTAAGTACTTTAGTAGTAGGTATGAACCTACTACGTACCTAGGAAGAAATGTTGGACTTTAACTACATGACGACAAAGATGACAATTAAAAAAAATATTTTTAAGGCATTTTCAGCTTCACCGGGCTTGTTTGGGGGCGGCGAGAAACTTAAAGGGTTCCTCAAGCCGTGTGAAACGAATCACTTTCGGAGGTTTTCTAGAGGGAACGGCATCACGCACTAGTGCGTGTCCCCGTGCTTTACTAGATTCTCCGAGGGGTTCGGATCGGGTCGGCATAAAAAATAAGCAAGTAAGGTATGTAGAGTAAGTCAGCTGTAAGTAGGTATACTCTTATTTATATTGACCTTAAAGTTGTGAGTTTGAGTGGTGATGAGTTTGAATTTTATACCTGCATCGAATATTCTCTGACTCTGCCTACCTACCTACCTACGTATCGTCACGCACAACACCATTTACGAAAGTAAACGTACCTACCTGAAATTATTTTATAACATAATGTGAGTGCTTAATTTAACACAATGCTAATTACAGCAAATAGTTCGGGAAAATCTTTTCGGGGCAAAAATTTCCCCGAAATATTCGATTAGTTTGTTGGTTGGACTTCCCTCGTTGCATTTAATTATATTACCTACCCAAGTTTCATCCTTGCAAATGTACACATCGGGTTTTACAGTTACATTTTTCCTGTGGAACGTGCTTTCTGTATACAAAAATTACAGATGAGCGTGTCTTGAGTTAAAGTTTACCGTAGAAACGGTCAACACGGCCATTCTCATTCAAAGTTCATTTACACCCACTAATAATGATTTGCGTTTCGATTGACTAGTGCAGAACGAGACTAGGTGGTGGTGGCTGGATCACATAAGAAAACCTAAGTTTGTTCTTAAACAATTTATACATAGTTTTTTTGCTATGTAATATAAACAAACTACTTTTTAAGTTTAATCAATCTTATGACCTCATAATGTCATATTATGTAGATAAATACAGTAACCAACAATAGGTCAAACTTGTAAGAAATTTGAAAAACCAATAACGAAATAACTATAAGAGTTTTAACTAGAATGTAAAAATACGAGTAAATATATTATAGTTATGTCATAATGGAGCTCGATGGCGCAGTGGTGAACGCGCCCGGTCTGCGAGTGCTGAGGTTAAGCAACTTTCGCAAAGGCCGGTCATCGGATGGGTAACCAAAAATTTATCATATCGAGCTCCTCCGCACTGCGGAAGGCACGTAAAGCCGTTGGTCCCGGCTGCTTTAGCAGTCGTTAACAACCACCAATCTGCACTGGGCCTGCGTGGTAGTTTATGGCCCGTTCTCCCTATACATTCATAGGGAAGGCTCGTGCCCCAGCAGTGAGGACATAAAATGAGCTGATAATGATGATGATATGTCATAAATAATCCATAGTTAACAGATGCCTCCAAAGTGTTTTGTTTTAAATAATAGTAGATTCAAAATAAAAGCATATTTCAAAAGTTTAATACACCTAGGATCTTTCGTTTCCGTCCGGATATTATAAAGACCGAGTTAAAAAATATTTCCAAGAAATATTCAAACAATGCGACAACTACATTGTTTAATAATCGTCCAAATTATTAAAAATAAATAAAGGGACTGTACTGGATACGTTTGTATTTTTCATCACATATTTCCATTTAATTTAAACGTAAACGCACATGTATTATCTAAGGTCAAGTATTTTCTAGCAATATTCAATAACGTAAACAAACTGACGACACTCTCAATGGGATCCGACTTCTGACTACTGCAATCAAGTTGCGATTATACGGAAAAACAGACGTCGGCGTCGGCGCTGGCTGCGTGACTCAGTTACGGCTAAACGTTCACCCGTCGGCCGGTGCGAAAAAGAATTCATACGAGGAAAAATCTATTTGTTTACTCTCACAAATTCTGTTTTTGTTGGAAACGAAATGGCCCAGTCAATGAGATTAGTCGAAGCCACTACATGCTATTTCTACGCATAGGTACCATTGTTAAAACGTAGTTGGGACGCCCAACCGCAGAATGGACCAGTGACCTACGCGCGGCGACCGAGGTATTTACATATACACCTATATGTTAACATAGATCTTTTGGCTGACGAGTACAACTGGGTATTTTTGACAGATCCACCCAGCTAGAGCTGCCATCCGTCCAGGTTTCCCCGGATTTGTCCTAGTGCGGCAAATATATCCGTGCGCTCGTGAGTCTCGTGACGTGACGTGACGTGACCACCCTAGTCGATTAAGTTGATTTTCTATAAATATATAAAAATATGATAACTAGGTATATTTTGTTTTATTGTAATATTTTTTTTCAGGGAGTCCGGGGGAAAAAAATATTTTACCTAAATGTCCTGGGTTTTTGTAGTTTTTGTCCTGGGTCCGTAATTTAGCTGATGGCAGCCCTACCCAGCTCTAGATTTTGGAATTGATCACTGTTAACGATTATTCATTCGAACACCCCGGAGTATCTAGTAAGGTACAGGGTGCTTACTGTGAGTTTTGTTTACTATCCGTATTCATTCCATTACGTTTACGATAACGAAAATTAGTATGGCATTGAAGCAGCGCCTCCTGGCGGCATACGAGAGGAGTTATAATTTTGCCATACAAATTCTAGTTTACGTTAACGTGATCGAATGGCGAATAAAACTCGCACTTGGCACCCAGGTGTACCGTACACCCGTGCCTAACTAGATTCTCCGGGGCGTACACCGTTGGCGACGCGACGTGGATGTCAGGTACAGATAGGTACGCGTACTGATCAACCCTGATAATAATAACTAAAGCTATAGAAACCGGACTAAAATAGCAACAATCATTCATCAGTTCGTACTATTTTAACAAATGAACCTAAGTGATGTATTGGAAAGAGATTGATTGTCCCTTTTCTTTCGTTATTTCGAAGGTGTCACCAGATTTGTGACGTCATATTTCAGGTAATATAGTGAGTGACTTTATAAAGGACTCAAAGATTTTTTTTGATCACCGATTATCTGATGACCGTTTGACATAACAATACAAAAAATAAAAACTAATTGTCAACCATTTGTCGCACTTCAACCTCCTTTTCTAGCCATAAGACAGAACGGAACTAAACATAGTTGCACGATTTTTATTTTAGCCATCCTTCTATAGCTTTAGTTATTGTTCTGAGAATCAACCTATTCAAATCTGTCAAATTTCTAAATAAATTTTCAACCATATGCTATTTCAAAGTGTATTGAGGACATTAATTTGACAGTTTGTGGTAGTGTGATGTGCAGGCGTGTGTACAATCATCATACGTGAAAGAAAATGACAAACTTGGAAACAAAGAAAACAAAGGAAAGCCGGAGGAGGCCGATAGCTGGCTGATGACTGGTCGGAATGATCGAAATGGAAAAAGCTATTTCGAGCTAACGACCTCTAATGAACATACCTTTATAATATAACCTATAGTAATCGGATAATCGGATATTTAGCTAAAGTTGAGGTGTTGGCTAATATGGAATGCACTTTTTTCAACAAACAGCATCACCAACAAACTCCCGCGCTCAACTGACAGTAATGAAAGTTAGTTACAGAATAGTTTTGCATTCCCGAATTCTCTGGAATCCCGGGATTTATATTTAAAAAAACACGTTTTAAGAATCCGCTTCTATAATTTCCTATCCAAAAATTTACTTTAGGTAAACATGCATCCGATTATACGATCACTACATGACACATTATTATAACCTTGGCGGCCTGTAATTATAAATTATTATTAAATTATCCAGAACTATAATAACGTCATGTAAGGTCAGTTACTGTTAATAAGTCAGGTTTCGCTTACCTTATCCAAGCAAAAAGACGAACTAACTTAATTATTAGAAAAGTATGATGGTCGCCTGATTGTATGTGATGATAAGGTCGAAGGTGGAAGCACAGGTACTTCACCCAGCACCCTATACTACTAAGGCAGTGAACTGGCTATCTTATTACCGCTTACTGTTGGAACACAACAATGCCACTAACATTGATGTTATGGCAAAACATTTAGTTATGATGGTGGATAAGATGGTGAAAGATGATGCCTTTGGAAAAGAGTTGAAAAAAATATAGATTTTCTTAATTTATTTGAGGTGGTCGCCATCCAACTGAATAGGTACTGTACAGAATACAATTAACCCAAAGAAAAAGAAACCTAAAAACAAAACAATAAAATAAACTTGGACACCTTATAATTACAAATAGGTACCTGTATAGTTTATAAGTTAATTGTGTGTGTAGGTACGATTTATTGACCATCAGCAGACAGAGTCTGCCATCAGTCAGTGATATTATACAAAATGATTAGTAGTGTCATGTCATATTTGATTTGTTTGAGTCACCGGGTTATTTAGAATGTTCCTTGCGTCGTCGTCGGTACAATACTATTTCCGTTTCATTGTTTTTTCCGCGGCGGCATGTTGGCTTGCCCCCCCCCCCCCCGTTGGTGGCCACTGGTCCACCCCAAAACGGGGATCCCGGTGTTTCAGTGGATAGACTCCCCCATAAGAGTCGAACTTTCACATATCATCAAATCTAGCTAATAACGATCTCACAACAAGATAAGGCTTTCGCATGCATTGATACATAAATATTACTATTACTACCTGTGTCCATAATAATAATAATAAATCTTTATTTGCATAGAGGTGACTGTTTCTACCTACCTACTTACGAATGTACTTATGCGAATGGCAATGTTGCCATGACACCCACTTGTCGTAAAAACTTACGAATTATAAAAAAAACGCATAGGTATATCTCAACAGAAATAATTAATGCGGTTTCAGAGGGCACTAAATACCTACTTCAGTGGCTATAAAAATATGATCGTATCGTAGTTATTATATCTGCGGACTTTCTCAAATTAATTGCGCACGCTCTCCCGGGTGAACTAGGAGGAAAACCTTGGGCACATTCATAAAACTGGGAAAGTTGTGTTATAATTGGTAAATCCTATCATATGAATACCTACCTACCTCTGCTGATGAGTTATTAGAACGCCTCACATGTAGGCAGGTACTACCGAGTCGCGGGCGCGGGTAATGCCGGTGACGTGTCTCTAACCGACTGACCTATTTCTAATTTATACTGAAATGGCGACGACATTGTCTATAAATACTATGCGGAGTTGTAGTAATAGAAACGGAAGTATTTATACATTATATACCTATAGGTAGGCTTACCATACGTCCCGGTTTGGCCGGGATTGTCCCGGTTTCAAGCATTGGTCCCGGCGGCGTCCCAGTTGGTTTGGAATTTGTCCCGGCTAACCGTCGGAACGTGTATTATGAAAAACGAACGAACTAAATGCCCAGTCAGTACAATCAATCAGTCAGTTCAATCATGAAACACTTTTGGTCGGATGACCGAGGTCGCATGCTAGAGTCGACAGTGCGAGCTTACTGTACTGTAAATTAAAACTTTGGAATTAGGTGCATGCAGCGACTTTTATGAAAAAATTAAAAATAATCATCAACTGTTGAAAAAAGTTCACTCCAGGGAGAAGTACGAATGGCACAATGTCAATAATCAAGAAAGAAGTAACTCTAGTAACTCAGTAATTAATAACTAGAGGCTGATTTTTCAATCGTCAGTTAAAGTTTAGTACCTGGATGACCTAGCTTTGTTCGTTTTTTTTTTTGGTAATTTTCTAAAAATGAAACCTAGCTTGATTGATTTTTCGCCCCCAAAACCTCCTGCATACCAAATTTCATGAAAATCGATGGAGCCGTTTCAGATTCAGATTATAATATATAAATATATATATATATATATATATATGAATCTAATACCTTTATACGAGCAATTCTTGTATATATGTATATATACATATATACAAGAATTGCTCGTATAAAGGTATTAGATTCATTGAATAATTTGACATAATGACAGACAAATCAGCCCTAAAGCAATGTAATTTTCTGCTTCAGCGGCCTTTTGGTCTGTGGGTACCTTTCCTTTACTTTATTTACATATCTATTTTCTTAATAACAAAATAAAACATCGACCTAAATATCAATATGCCAATCTCTTGTTATTATGCATAACGCGAACTTGGCAGGCTGCGTTTTATGTACTCAGCGACTAGCAAATGTGTTTTATGTACTCAGCGACTAGCAAATGTGTTTTATGTACTCAGCGACTAGCAAATGTGTTTTATGTACTCAGCGACTAGCAAATGTGTTTTATGTACTCAGCGACTAGCAAATGTGTTTTTCTTCAGCCTTCATTTTTTTTTGGTCTTTGGCCCCTTTACCGGTTTGAGCTCCAAAATTATGGTAAGCCTGCCTATAGGTACAATAATTACGTACAACTACGAGTATTACGTGCCTACGTAGCGTAGGTGTCAAGACTGCCTCGGTATGCATTGGCCGCACACACAACAAGTAGCAATTTTGCTATGTTATTTCATTATCCACGTTTGTCCCACCGCTGGACCTCTTCAAGATATAATTTTCACCTGCATACCTACTAGGTATAAACGGTAATTAAATAATTAACAACATCGAGCTTAGTGCAACATCTGCTCGGCTTTCAACAATTATAAATTGTGTGCAACTCACAGTTTATGATCAAGGGAAAAACCATCGGTGAAAGTATTTAACCGCAATGCTGATAATTCTTTAGCTTTTAGTACTTTCCTGGACGAGTTTTAATTCTTAATTATTTATTTAATAGCCTACTTTTGTTGAGTTTTAATTTTAACACGGAATATCGGTTATAAATTTTTTATTTATTAATTAGGACTTCAATCAATTCACAATTTGGTAAATCCTGAAAACAATCAAAAATTAGTTATTTACTTGATAATTATACAATTTTTAAAATGTAACGATTGGATATCATTAGCAACTGACAGAGATGTACTTTTATAACTGGATCCCCCTGGGTATTTCTCAATCTCACCCATTCAATGTTAGTCCTGGAAATTGTGCTTAGTAGCTACAATTATCATTATCCCTGCCTGTTTACAATAATAAAAACAAATGGATGTATAATTAACTAATTAATGGACTAACAAATAAAAAAAAATAGGAACCTTCTATTTATGAAGTTTTTGCATCGGAACTAAGTATGTAGTAAGGCTTAGCAGGGAGCCGATAGCGGCCCAGCCAAATGCGCAAGTTTAGTGTGGGCTTCAATCGTCGCCGGAGCCCGGGCGGCCATTGTCCACGCCGTTTGTGGGCCCAACATTTGCACAACGTTTAATTCGAATTGCGTCCGATCTGTAGCGGCACTGATAATATCTATGATTCGAGCCTTATGCAGTAACCATTCGATAACATTAGGCGAGCTCACAAGTCTTACATTAAAACACATAGCAAGCTTAATCGTGTTATCAATAAAAGGGTCAGATAATACCCCTTTCTAATAAACCCATACGTATAATAACCAATAATACTTATTTCGCTTATCGACATCTCATAGAACAGATTAAGTATGTGTCTTTGTTTTCCTATGTCGTTTTCGTTAGTTGTTGTTATAGTAATGACTACCTACAACATCTTAAGTTAATCTGGTACCTACTTATTATCTATTCTAGATTAAAAATTGTAGCTTATGTAGCTGGCTTATCTAGTGTTTCCTGTTTGATACATAATTTAGTGTTGGCTACATCTACTATTAAACACTTCAAAACTTTACCCATACTTACTATAATCTATAGTCTCATAACCATCTCTGGGTATCTTTATGTACGCTGTCTACACTGTCTTGCTTTTCTCACCAATATTAGACGTTGGATGATGACTTGATTACTTAAAAGGTAATACCTAATAGCGAACGATTTAGCAATAACAGCTTTTAAATGTGGTTGCCCACCAATGTTACTTGCCGAGGAGAAATAACAGGTGGGTCGGATACGAACACGCCGCCATTACACGCGTACCCACTGAACTGTCGCCAATCGACAACCCACCTTGATCTCACTACCGAAAATAATGCATTTAGTTGTGTACGTTATACTATTATTAATCCATTGTTGTATAACTTGTTGACATTATCTCCAATGACGAAGTATGAATGCAAAAAGAGCGTAGGTACCTAATGAAATGGATTTGTACTCTTAGCTATGACGAGGCTGAAAATCTATTACACCCGATATTGTGTTAGTTGGATAGACAAATAATACACTTACATTCTTAATAGATATTATACAAAATAAACAAACATAATACATACATACATATTACATTATTTGATCATTAATAGACCCAAAGTATGGATGTTGTGAAGTGTATTTTTAAAATTTTGTTCTTTAGATTGTATTGATGTATTCTGTTATAATTATATCTACTTAGTTTAATAGTGTCGCAGGAAGGAGCTAGTACCTACTTATAGCGCGGGTTTTCCCATTTTAAGTACTTGCTGCACGAATTTAATGTTCATATCTTAGAATAAGTATGATGTATCATAAATATCATGTATTGTAACAAGTGTTTTATATAAATTTACTATTGTCATTCTGTAACTAAGGAAAAATACTAATATAGGATAGGTACATAGGTATTAAATTATTTTAATTTACGTTACATAGGTAGTTTCTGTGATAACAAAATAAGAAGATATGCAGAGTGCAGACTGCTTAGACTGCCTATGTGCCGCTACTGCCAGTTTTATTAGACAATGAGAAAATAAGGCATTGAATGCAGCGCCTTTAGGGTGCCAAGTGCGAGTTCAACGTTCGATCACGTCACTGTGCCTGGGTTGTAGCCACTGGGGTCACAATACGGAAGATTTTTTCCGTTTTGTGCCCCCAGTGGCAGATCCAGGGGCACAGGGCGGAATATTCGAAACTCTCTGCTTCAATGCTATACTAATTATCGTTTTCGTAAACATAATCGAATGAATACTCACACAGGCACCCTGGTGACAAACAAGAATAGTTACGGCGTCTAAATTCTCGATTGCGTTGACGTTGCGTGATTGAATGGTTAATAAAACTTGCACTGGGCAGTGGGCACCCTGTTCTCATGGCACGCTGACTTACGATTGACAAAATAGTAAAAATCAAAGCAACAGTTAAAAATGAGTGCAGTATCTTGCGCGATGACTTTCAGGGCTCGGCACACGTTGTCTTCATCATCATCTCATCAGCATATACTAGTCCACTGCTGGACATAGACCTCTCCAAGTGCACGCCACTGAGTACTTTTACCCGAGAAATACCTACAATAAACAATAATTCCTTGACCCAAAAAAAACGTGTCATAACAAATGTAATGTCCGAAATTGCTTAAAGCATCAAGGACCAGTATAAAAATGTAAGTAAGTACTGTAAATAGGTATATGTGCATATACAAAAAAGTATAAATCAATGTGTACCTAAAATAAAGCGAGTAGATCCGTAAAAGTTGTTTGATTTAAGTATTAATTATTAATGAATTAACATGAGTGCAATGTGGTTATACAAAACAAGATTTGACAAATATCAGCACATCTTCTATCATCTTCTATTTGCATGGGGGAATTATCTACCTACTTAAACGCTTACAATTTTAAGTTTATAGAAGTAAAACTAGCACCAACTACTAAAGTTATAACAAAATAAAGTAGATCCAAGACATCAGCGTTGAAAAGGCCATCATAAGTGTGCTGTTGTGTACATGTTGCTTAGTAAAGCGGCCGCTATTAGCACAGTTTATTAGTTTATTAACTGAACGGTTGATGTTTCTCATCATAATAGAAATAAGGAGCAAAGTAATAGAAGAGGGTGTTAGGTGTCGATGCCAATTGGATATTAGCGAGGTCGGCCGCAGCCCACAAACATAGTTTATGGCCGGGCTTGGGAAGCAGCCAAGTCCATTTCAGTTTTATTCAGAATTGGAGTTTTTATCTCGCATCGGAGAATAGAATATGGAATAGGAATACTGATAAATATCCAGTGGTAAATAACATGAGCAAACATATACTTAGTTTAATCGTGAGTAAAAATTACGTATTCAGAAAAACCCCGTACACAGGAAAACCATTCGTTTTGGAAAAAATACGTTTTTACTTTTACCTACGAACTTGACTGCACGCTTCGGGGAAACTCAGATGAAAGTAAAACCCGCGTTGCAATCATACAAAAATACAGTTTTCCTGTTTAAAATATTTTCTAAACAATTAGTGGACCCGGCGGACTTCGTACCGCTTTGACAGTTTCCATCAAGTGATTAAATTCTCTTTGGTTTCCATGACAACAAAACAAACAAATCATTTTGTATTGGAAAATTAAATTGTCGTTTGTAGTACCTATATTTATAGTGTGAATCCCGTGGGAATATCGGGATAAAAAGTATCCTATGTGTTATTCCAGGTTATAAACTATCTGTATGCCGAATTTCATCCAAATCCATCCATCCGCTGCAGCGTGAAGAAGCAACAAATATACGAACATACATACACACAAACTTTCGCACTTATAATATTATTAGTATTTACAGTATCTTAGCTCGTTGTCTAAAGTCCTCAACCTCCCTTCTTTTCTTCTATTTCCTAACGTTCTACTTTTAAAGCTCAGGCCGCGCCGTGTGCCACAAAGCTGCCCGAATAAAGCAGTTCCGATCACCACAGTGCACATGCCTGCGCCTGCACATCACACTACCACAAACTGTCAAACCTCAATAGACTTTAACCTTTTAACTTTATGTAGGTACTAGCCGTCACCCGCTGTGCGAATATAATGGATCAATGAACGCTAATCAAAATAATTAGTAGATTTACCAACATCACAGATAGCCTATCATTTGCACAATCGCATGTTCTTACTACATACAAATTTTCATCAAGTTATAAGAGGATATACAGACAAACAGACAGACAGACTAACAGACAAAAATTTCAAAAATTGTAGAATTGGTGTCAGTATGCCATAAAACGAATATTTATCTCAAAATTTGTCAGAAAAATTGCATGTACAGGCAGAGCCTACAAATTTTTAAAGGTAGTAACTAGTATAGAATAGATAGACAGATTATCAGAAAAATTGCATGTACACACAGAGCCTTACAGATTTATATAGCAGTATAGATGTGGCATATGGTTGAACATCTATTGAAGAATTTTCACAGTTTTGTATAGGTTGGAGTGCTGGCGTCTGTATTTCATTGAATTTTTTTGAGATGACAGCTAGGGAGTCGATGGCCTGTATTAAATTGATGTTAAAAACTAAAATCATTTGCTAACCCTTATTTTTAATGATTAATCCGTCAGACCCCAAGAGCTCGAAGTCGAGCGCGCTCCCCACGCGACTTAAAACTTAAATTTTGTTTACTTAGAGTCTACTTTTGTATGAAGAAGTTTAGCTATAAACAAACTAGAGTAAATTAGCTACACTCGAACCCCCCAACAACTTTATTATCTGTGTGTTTTCCATTTTAATTTTTTATTTGCCATTTTGCGAATTACGTCATCATCGGCGCGGGTGCTGTCATTAGTTTTGTTCGGGCGACAGATTTTAGTATATTGTATCAAGTTTCCCTAATTCAATACCTGAAAATGGCACAAAGTAACAACTAGTGCTACACCACAAAAAAAAGGTTAAAGGATAGAAATGTCAATCGTATTCTGGTGCCGCTATACCTAAACTAGGTCTAAACTAACTCGAGATTCCTCATTCGATCACGTAAACGAATAGGTAGTACCTAGGTACGGGAATTTGTTTGGCATAATTTCAACTCACCTCGCTTGTCACCAGAAGGCACCGATTCAAAGCCCTCCAATCCAAACTCCCACCTTTTAAACGAGCTTTGTCTAATCATACTAGGTATACCTATTGATAGAAACATTTAAACGAAGATTACCTACGCATGTACACACGGCGGCAGATCAACCTACCTAAAACTCTCAAATTTCTACAATCAATTTTGAACTTTATTGTTCGGTTATAAGGATCAATATTCATTGGAGAAGTTTGACAGATTTGGGTAGGTTGATCTGCCGCCGACTGTACGTACACTCGTAATGAACTCAAAACATCCCCCCATTCCCAAACAGGCCTATAAACACCTATACGAACGTTGGACTCTGGTATCAGCTGCGGTGATTTTTCACCGAAACATGTTAGCGTCACATAAAATTAAATTATAGCACAAGTTGCAGCGTCTTGTTGAGTAAGCGCTGACCTGGGACTTGAGTTCCCTACTCGCACTTCCCGGAGTCACCCCTGAGATTACTCCCTTAGTAGCAGTAGGTAGGTACCACCTACGCAGTATTCTCAGCTGTTTCAAACATATTATCATTTATCAGCATCTTGATAAATTATGGTTCTTTTGCAGATTTGTTATTCGAGCAACAGCTCTTCAAACTGAGCTACCGAAACAATGGTTTTCTTGTATTTTTTTTAAAGATGGTTTTACACTACCTACGCTACACTACAACCAGCGTATAAAGACTATAGATGAATTCCCCAAAATTTTCTTTCTCCGGTATTTTTAGTTCCATTCGCGTTTTTCCCCAATTTCTTTATTTCCTATACGGTATTTCTACCAACAGATAATTTCGTCACACGCATTTTTTTCTAATTGTTATTTTTGCTACACGCATCTTTACCAATGCAATTTTTCACCAATCTTTTATTCACATGCGTATGCTTTACCCATAGAATAGGTACCTATATTTCCACTCGTTTTAATATCTAATCTTTTTTTTCGCTAGACGCACTTTACCATGTTTTAGCATGAATACTAAGCGGGCGGGCCTCGAGCAAAAAGCTATTAGTTGTAATTGATCCCACCAAAACATTTTCATGTAAAATATTGCAAAAACGAGACCATTAGGCTATGTCAAAAAGTTATCAGATGTTATGTAAAGATAAACTTCTAAATGTATGTATACCTACGCCCTAACACTAAAAGCCCTAATCCTAAACTTTAGTGAACTTATGTCACAGTCTATGTGTCCCGTCTCGCTACAGAACTATAAAAGTAGGTATGGTCCTTCCTTGAGAGTAGTAACGAAACGACCATGCTACATTATTCACCTGGATAATTTCAGTTATTTATCCGTGGAAAGGAAGAAACAAGCAGTTAGTTTTATATTTATTATTAAAACACGGGTAATCTTGCTATGCCCTTACGGGGCGCTACATTATTTATTTTAACACCTTTTGTACCTATTTATTAAATTACTTTGTACACCAATGTGGCATGCAATAAATAATTTGAATTTATACTTAGGACGAAATAAAACAAAAACTGTACTTTAGCTTACGGATAAAAAAGCAATTTAATTATTTTGATTGGAAACATTTTTCGCAAAAAGGTCGTTGTTTTCCATAATATAACAAAGGTAGTTAAGTACTGGAAAAAATTTTGTAATAAATTTTTTACCACAATGTGTGCAACACACAATTTGAATTTGACTTTAAATCGTTGTGTTGTTAAGATAAGTTATGTATGTGAGAAGGCCTGGGCCTTTTAGCCAAGCCCGGTGAAGCTGAAAATGCCCGTCTGAGGCCATCAGCAAATTCTCTCCAAAAAAAAAAGGGCCTGTTAGTGGGAATACAAACTTCCCTGATGATGATGTCTGCTCTCGTATGTCGCCAGGAGCGCTGCTTCAATGCCATACTAATTTTCGTTTTCGTTAACGGAATCCAATGTCAAATGACACTCACACTAGGCACCCTGATAGTGTAACTGGAAACTAGACGCGCATCGAGGCGTAGGCGCGCTGCGACCTCTACGCTCACTGGATATTATTACTTTATCACCCAAAATATTGTTTATCTGCAGTATTTACATTACACTACGTTTTCGCTCCGCCGTATATCAATAAAGATTAGTAAACTACCTATGTTGCATTTTTATCTATTTCGGCTAAAAAAGTCTGCCAGCATGCAGCAGCATAACAAAGATCCTACCGCATTTTTATTTATTTATTTATTAGGAAAGCTTACATGGCTTAAATACTAGCTTATATTTCTATTGTAGAAAGTTAATTACAAGCTCTCACATATAGCTATATATTTTTGACCATACCTAAAGATTTCTTTGGCGACGCGCTTGTTTCATGAACCCCATTCACGGGCACTTCATTCGCGCTACTCCATTACTCTAAATTAGAGATGGATTTAGGAATGTTTGGAAATCCAACGTTCGGAGCGATGGCACGCAATCCACGTAGGTATATGGCCCCATGTTTCATCGAGAATTTCATTTGGAGTGATGGAGTGGCGCGAATGGAGTGCCCATAAATGAGGGCCTTTACAGTTTCCAACTTTACTGACTTTACATCGCGTCATTACCATGTGTTTCGTCGCAGCAGGGAGACATTCATGCTGCTGCTGCATGTGTAAAAATATAAAAAAACACATTGAATTTAAACACAACCGTTTATTAAGCGTATATCATAGAATCTGTTGCAGCACGCCCTGCCGCACGAGCGTCTGGCAGTCGTCGGCAGGCAGCAGATGGCGGCTGTTCCGCTTCAGCGTGACCACGTCGCCGTCCGCCAGCTCCAGCCGCCCGTGGTCCGCCACGCACACCACCTCCATGTACAGCGCCTTGGGCGGCTTCAGGCTCTCCGTCAGGTCGATGCCGCTGTACCCTATGTCCTGGGGATAACGCTCGTATTATACTCATGCGGCTCTAACACTGTTTAGTTTAGGTCTATAGAAACCAACGGCAAAGTCTTTTGAAAAATAAAAGAATTTTAAAATTATGTTCATGCTCCTTTGGCAAATTAAGAGTAAATAGGTTAAGTAGGTACCTAGTGTAGATATTCGCACTGCTCGAATCCCGCTTGTGTTAATTTTGTTAAAAAAAGGGAAACCTTTGAAATCAGGTCGTTTACCTAATAACCCATCGAGTTAATTGGACTAAGTTTGCAAAAAATATAAATGTTATGTTACAGTTTAATAATAATTTAATATGTGTTAAAACTAATGTGCATAATTGCAATATGTTAGTAAGGTAGCGGCGCGGCGTGCTTAAAAAATACTTAAAATTCGATAAAGGTGCCTCAAAATATACCAATATCATAATATTATAATAATAAATATGACACACTCATAACTGAGCTGATCCTCCTACATTTATCAAAAGGAACGTGATCCGTGAATAATATAAAAACTAAATATTATATCCTCCCCGCCTTGCTGGAACAAAAATGGCGCAGGAAAAACGACAGCGCATATGTGAGCCCGAGCCCGTCATTATAATATGTTAATTGCATTATCATATCGCTCAAATACGGCCCTGGAGTGGCGCGCCCGCCACGGAAAATAATATGCTCTTTTTATTTTCAAACATCTACATGCCTAGTAAGTCCGAGGAAATAACACCAGCTATCAGCGCGGCCGGGATTTGTGACAAAATATCACGCGGGTATTCCACTGTTAGATATTTTATAGACGGATTTGTTTAAATATTGGGTTGGTTAGAATATTGGGATCC
Source organism: Eudonia lacustrata (assembly GCA_947562085.1). Lineage (NCBI taxonomy): Eukaryota > Metazoa > Arthropoda > Insecta > Lepidoptera > Crambidae > Eudonia > Eudonia lacustrata. The sequence goes on along the minus strand of OX387317.1, from coordinate 647,554 downwards.
AATGTAAATAACAATAATAAAAACACACAAAAGATCCTGATAGTGCATACTGGGAAAGGGAAACCTCGGGCCTACTTATGAAACATACATAATACACTTTAACACTACTTCAAACTTTTCCTGAAGTATAAAATGTAGGTGTCTTCTAGGTACCTATGTAAGATGAAAAGTAGTCCATCAATTTAAAAAAGCATTATTCAAATAAATAACTACTTAGGAGAATTGCTTCAGGAGCGCCGAGGCTTTCTATCATGGCTTTCACACAACGCCGACGAGCGATTAGGCGTAGGCAGATTAGGTACCTACACATTTATTAATTTTCCTAGGCAATTTGGTAATTTTATGTTCATAAAATAAGGAGCCTGCAAAAGTAAGCTTCATACAAACGTGCCCGAGTAGCGCGCAGACAACCTTTCACGGACACGGAATCACATGGAATCTTGCAACAACTGCTATTGAGATGGTCCAAGATTTTGTGTCCATGAGAGGGCCTAAGTGTGCGCTGCTAGAGCCTGGTATGTATTAAGTTTCTTCTGAGGTTTCTTTATTATGTGTCATCTTATCTAACGTGAAGCAAAAACTTTGTGCCCCTTTTTTACAAAAAATAGCGCGGACGGAGGAGTACGAAATTTCGCACACCCATAGTTTATATAGAGAAGTTTAACCGAATGTTAATATTTTTTTTAATTATGCATAAAAAATACATTAAATCAATAAAACAAACATTACACACACTATCATGTATTTGACACACATGCATAATGTATTTGACACAAACACACATAAACATATAATATACTCTTTTCAAAAATTTCAAAAATGGAAGAGGAGCGGCCGAAAACTATCAATGCCAATCCAAACTCACATTGTATCTTTTTAATTTTTCATTGCTTAGGATACAATCCGTGCAGCCTGTAATTACTAAAATTACGGTCGAATTTCGACCACTGGGCCACCACTAGTTAATATTAGAAGTTTTCTGACTGTGTACCTTAAAATTTGCCTTATTCTCAACTAACCATACAGGAAAAAATAAAATAATATAATTCTTAGTAATGAAGTACAACCAAATTACCAATGGTGTTATTAAAATTACTTTTTTGACAATTTATAGAATGTTACTGGGCACACTATATTTTTTGTGATAAAACACTACAATACAAACTAATTACCAAAGGAGTTACCTACAACAGTTTATAATAATATTATTATATTAATAAATTAATTTATGATGGGGCACTTTCCAATTTTTTTTTGACGCTGTAAGGGATAAAAGAGCTGGACACTTGCTGAGTTTCTTGCCGGTTCTTCTCAGTACAAGATCTCCCGCCCAAAGTAGATAGACTTACGAACCGATGGCATAAAATGACGTCCATAAGAGCTATTTGTAGCCTAAACTGAATAAATGATTTTGAATTTTGAATTTTGAATTTAAAAATGTCTCCTTTGCTCTATTTCTATGTAACATAGGCAAATCATCATTATTCATCAATTTGATTTATCATCAAAATTATTCCTGAAAAGTTCCATAACTTTCAGAGTATTTGGAAGTTTTAGAGAAAGTTTCCTAACAAATGTATCCTGGCAGATTTCATATTTAAGTAATAATAATTTAATATTATGCTTATCCATTATTGATACTCACTTGCCCTAATGACCTCATATAGGAGGCTAAATTTGTAGAGTACTTTGAGAACCACTCATACTCATCGTCAGAGAGTAGTTCTCTCACATCGGGAGGCAGCATCGACCCAAACTCCCAGCGCAGGGTTTTGATCTTGTCCATGCGTTTGTGGAGGTATGCCAGGAGGCAGCGCTTGTTGCGCTCTAGGGCCGAGTGCCGCACTTGCACTGTGGTCCAGAGGGATTTGTTCTCTGTTGTTGCATTTCTACAAACGATTAATGTTCCCTTGAAAATTCCTTATGTTACTATACTGCCTAGAAACTTCATTTTAAGTATAGCAGTCATTAACTACCACCAATTTGCACTAGGCCGGCATGGTTATTTATGGCCTTGTCTTCCTGTGGTGTTTCTATCCAAGGCTTTTGCCCCAGCAGTGGGACACATAAATGAGCTGATGGTGATTTATTTATTTATTGATTAGGTGATTGTGATGATGATGAAGATGAAGTTAAGAACTTAATTGACTAAATTAGGGTTTATTAACTGATAATTCACTAATGATAGATAGAATAATAATATACTTACGCATCATTCATATTCATTTTGAACAGTGTATGCATTTCCTCTAATATTTGTCTTATTTTTTCATCCTATAAAATGTTTGTCATTGTTAACTTTAATTTGTTCAAAGTGTACAATATCATAAAATGTAGGTAGGTACTATCAATCAATCTAGCACACAGCAAATTAAATAATATTAATAAAAATAAAAATGAATTTATAAATCAAGTTAATTATATAGGTACTTAATGTTAATGAATATAATTTAAATCGATAGCACTATTGTTTTAATACTCTGCAAGTTTAAGTCTGCAAGCCATCGTAAAACGAAAACAAAACTTGCATTAAAAGGGTCAATAGTATCTTGATTTCTCTCAGCTTCTTTTAATAGTTCAATAACTTTTTCAGCAAACATGATTTTGTTTTAAACTACAATATACTAAACACAATTCAAATAGAATAATTAATAATCAGATCGAAAACAACCGAACCAAACAAAATAACAAAAACAAAATAATTGTTTCTTCCTCTTTCTGCTGAATCTCTCTCCGTGAAGGAAGGCAAAGACATCTAGCCTATACAGCCTACAGTTTCAGTTTAATTCAAAATCAAAAATCATTTATTTAGTTTAGGCTACAAGAAAATCCTATGAATGTCACTATGCCATCGGCAGGCTTATTACCGAAAAAATCAACCAGTTGTTAATCGTACAATAGCAACGCGATTGCTCTAGTTGCGGTTGATAAATTGGTATTACGGACACAAATCGCTCAACGATCGCTCGCTTATTGCATTTGCGATTAATAATAAAATGTTTATTAATTAATTCAAAGAGATTTGTGTCCGTAGTACCAATTTATCGACCGCAACTAGAGCAGTCGCGTTGCAATTGTACAATTAACAACTGGTTGCTTTTTGCGGTAATAAGCCTACACTGCGGTTCACTAAGAAGAACGGGCAAGAAACTCAGCAAGGGCGTTTCTTTTCTCCCTTACAGCGTTAAAATATTCGGAAAATGCCCTATCATAGCAGGACACTTTCTATTGTATTAAATACACGCTGCCTATCATGAATACGGCATCATCATCTCAGCCAAGCAAGAGACGTCCACTGCTGGACAAAAGCTTTCCAGGATCCCACAACGACCAATTTAAATACAGCAAATTCTAAAATATTAAATTTTTGTAAAATCTTTGAAATATATATTAAAAGAAAAAGCGTGCAACGCGCATGAAAACGAGCGCGCGAGGCCAATCACGGAAAAAAGCTATTTTTTTTCACTTTCCCGCCTCTCACGCACTTTTAATTAAATAAATATTGATGGCATAGAGGTGAAGCCTATACAGCCATTTCATAAACACGACAGGTTCATTTTTCGTCCATGCGTTCGGATACACTCATGATACGGATATTTTCATCACCAGTCATCTCCATGAAGCTGTAGATCATTTTAATCTTATATGAAGTGTCAACAGTAATTTTTTTAAATGTTTATCCTCGAAAATCATTGTTTTTACAACCGAGATGGTTTTTATTATATTCTTTTTAAAATCAAATGTAATTTAAAGTAAATACATATAGAGGTAAACATTATTTTTAATTCCGGGCTCTTGAAAGTTTTTAAATGTATTGAATTTCAATAATGTATGATTTGGTAGATAACGACATTATTGTTTGTAATTGTCGTTACTTCTAGTAAAGCTGTGCAGTATCTTGCTACAATTCTTCTCGACTGCTAAAACATAGACATCCAGAATGGGTGTCAATAGCAGAATGGGTGTCCATAGCATTTTAAAGTTTATTTTAGGCGTTTCACTCGAGTTCTTTTTGTAGTAACTCAATTTTAAACTCATTCTAACGTAATTTTTTTTTAAATATAATAATATAATACCACTTGAAATTAGTTTAATGCTAACGCTTAACCATTAATTAAGATAATAATAACTAAACAAAAAATGAATTATTAATTATTATTAATTAAATTAGTAATTATTAATAAAAAACACTTTTAACTTTTGACTTTGAATCTAACAAGTTTACATGATGGCTTCCAAATCAACTATTCTAACAACATTTTCTAAAGTAGGTACCTACTTACTATCTTCCATAAATATATCTTTTAAAAAATTGAATTTATTTTTATAAAAACTATGAATCTCTCTTTTATGTGCCTAATAAATGCTATCGGAGTGCCTTTTAAACAAAGAAAAATAGTGAAAATGACAAAATAAAGTACCTAATTACCTTATACATAATTACTGTCCACCTATTTGACAAAGGCCCAGCAGTTAAAAATGAAATGAAGATGTTGGTATTAGACATTATTACAACTATATTAGTAAATTCATAGGCTCACACTACACACCTACAATTCACACTTAGACTTCTGAATTGCCCCTGCCTGTCAGGCGGATGATAAAGAGCACCCACAAGCATATTATACGCACATCCATGCACTCTCATGCACCACATCTAATATCAATTTTTACACTACATTACACACACACACACACACACACACACACACACACACACACACACACACACACACACACACACACACACACACACACACACACACACACACACACACACACACACACACACACACACACAACCTCACACAAACATACCACATACTCACATACTCACACGCTCAAACACTGCTCGGTGCGTACCACTGTTTACTGTTTTTACTGCTTTTTTGTTTTATTATTATCTCTCTATTTATTTTTTTACATATTAATTTACATTTTTAAATATTTTCTAAAAAACAAAACAAACATTTAAAAATATAAAAAATAGGGGTCCACCGGCATCGGGACCAGGGTCCAAACTACCGGTGATTAGGGCTCCAGAGACAGGAACCTCCTCACAATGCGTGCCGTATCGAGGAGAACTGCCTTCTGAATCAGGCCCTTGATCCAGCCGCCTAACGAGAGCCTCATGAGATGTTGATCGAGGCTCTTGGCCATCAGGCCGTTGGCCGTAACAATTATTATTATTATTATTTTTTAATTTATTTGTTTTGTAAATTGTTTTTGCTTTTTCTAAATTATTGTGTTATCTGTCTGTTTTGCTTTCACTTTCGCTTAAGCGACATATTAAATATATTGTGTTACAAAGTAAGGATCTGTAATTGGCAGTAGGTTAAGTATACAATGTAATAACTTAGTTTATAAAGTGCTGTAGATTCTATATTCATAAATAAATAAATAAAAAAAAAAAATAGAAGCTGGGGGTAGACTTCTTTCTTCATACTTTTGCATCTTTGGCGGTTACTGGTTTTTGAGCGCATTGTCACTGGGTCAATGCGGCGGCGGCGGTTAACTGTGTCACTGTGTAATGTAATGTCCCAAAATAAAAATAAAAAGTAAAATCTATAATTAGTATTTCCATATCAAAAATCCAAAAAGATCCGAGGCAAGAAAAGCATTCGGAATTTCCAATCAAAAACAATTTTTATTTTAATTTATTTTAGATTTAAGATTTTTAATAGCAAAGGAATTTAATAAACATATTCCGCATACTATTATTTTAGTAGCAATCGTGTAGCAATAATGCATGCAGATGCAACGTTCTAGTTACAATATTCCTGTTGCTTTTCAATAATGTGTCATTTACAGTGCGACATAAAAGAGTAGAAAATAAATGAGGGCGCTATTGTCGTTATTATTTATGTTAACCCACAGACGTATAATAACAAGAAGATTATACGTCTGTGTGTTAACGTGTGTTAAACTCAGAATAATAACTAAAGCTATAGAAACTAATGAATCTAGGTGATGTATTGGAAAGAGATCGATTGTCCCATTTCTTTCGTTATTTCGAAGGTGTCGCCAGATTTGTGAAACGAACTGTCAGCTTTTAAATCAATGTACTTCTGATATTGGCCTGGCAAAAGGACTCGAGATTATATTTTTTTGATGACCGAATGACATAACAATACAAAAAATAAAAACTAAGTGTCAACCATTTGTCGCAATCCAACCTCCTTTTCTAGCCATAAAATAGAACGAAACTAAACATAGTTGCACGTTTATTATTTTAACCTTCCTTCTATAGCTTTAGTTATTGTTCTGAGGTGTTAAATTCAGGAATGTAGAAATATCACGTAAAACAACAATTTATTTCGTAACCACGGACAGAGTTGAACAACCAGTTGACATTAATGACAGATAATCAATGTTGCCAGGAAATAAGTGAATTTAGTTCGGGACTCTTAGAAGTCGCACTGTATGTACTTGATTACTTGAATTTACATGTCATGATGTTAAATACGTATCCGAACGGTTATCGCAAAAGTACGGAAATACCTTGCAAGCGAGCGATTGTTCGTCATCTTGATTTTATTTTCATTGTACACTCGCTTTTGCTGAGAATCGGTAGTCGGACGACGAAATATAATTTAAAACAATGTACAAGCTTCGCTCGTGTTAGACTGACGTAGTTAATTGTGTACAAATCTTAAGTTAGTGCAGTGTTAATCCTAAACAAAATGAGTGCGCAGAAGGATTTCGATACCAAAATTGCAGATGACGGAAACACAGACTCTGGTTTCCTTTCAGGACCAATCGACTCTCTAGACTCTGGCCCTTTAGGTGAACCTACAGATAGGATTAGTGATAATGTGTCGAGTGTTGTTTTAGATGAAGAAAATCCAGATAGTGGTTTAGATTTGTGTACAGACAGTTTCTCAAATTTGGACTTGGATGATAACAAAACGCCCACACAATTCACATATTTGAGGGATACACAGTCAAGCAGCCAGGATCTTCCACCTTTACATGTCCTCTTCCAGCAAGACGAGGACGGAGACACGTAAGTTTATTTTCGGTAATATTCAATTCCTTCCTTCAATGTCATTTAATTTTATATTCTTCATTTTTAACAGATTTACTAAATAATTGAAGGCTATTAAATGAACCCAGGTTGATTGATAGTGAAAGCTCAGATTATGAGCTGCAAAGTTAGTGCAAAAATTTAAAGTTTTCTGATTTTAATGTTTTTGTAATTGTTGTAAGATTGGTTATTTGTAAAATGAGAAAGTTTTGCTTTAAGTTTATTTAAAATATTTAGTTATAAGTTTTATCTAATTCTAAACAATAGAGGCACTAACAGATTCATGTAAGGATGGCACCCGACATGATTACAGGACAAGGTTATCAAAACAATTCAATGTCCATGGGACATAGAACCCAGTATGTGCGGTTTAACTTCAACATATATATGTTTGAATTTATTGGTTACCCAAACCATTAACTTATAATACCTATTTTAAAATGTAAACTTAAGATTAGCCTGGTTTCTAATCCAATTACCTAAATCTTTTCTCAGACTAACTTTTACAAACATCTCTGCTATTTAGATGAATAGCACTATTAACCTCTGACCAACTGTGACATCAATTGATGCGTTATTTCCCACACACCTATTTTGTCCACCAATCAGACATCAATTATAATTATATTATATTATGTAAGTAAATAATGTCTCAATTTAAAGAAATAGATTTATTTCAAAGTATAAATTTAACTTCATGTGACGATTTTTGAAATATCACCTACCTATGTCAGGAATGTAACCAGTCAAAATTAAATGTCCTTTTATTATGATTCCGATCAAAGGCGCTAGTTTTAAAAATGAAGTTCATTTTGACTTAGAGGAAAGCCATGACATTTAACATTTTGATAACAAAACAATCAAAAGTATCCAATATAAGGTTCTTAGGAATTATGGTTTTGTAGAATACTTTATTTTTAGAATTAAATTTCAAAAAGTTCTATTGTCTTTCTATAGTTAAAGTTTTAAAGTTTACAGTGTTACATAGAAGAAATTGACTCTCATGATGGATTTAAGCATTTCTATTTATAATATTTTAAGCACCTTTTATTTGGGTGTTGGAACACCCAAATAAAAGTTGGGTGGTGGACCACCCAACTTGCTTGGCAACTCATTCTCAATTATAATAATGACCTTATCAACTGTTTTATATGCATTACTACGGCCTGACTAAATTTAAATTAATTAATCCCTATAAACATTTTATATGCAACAGAGTAGTAAAAGAGTGGAATAAGCTCCCAGATGATGTTGTCTTACCTCCAACAACCAATTTAAAAACAGACTAGACAAGACAGATATTTAAAAAAGAATTAAATGATAATAATAGTACATTACGATGATCAGAATACAGGCACTATCAGTTGTGGCAACTGCTTGCCTGTCAAAATAATAATAATAATAATAATGATGTAGATTTGACTGCCTCGGTGAACTGGCTACGTTTCGGTGACCTCTTTGGGGAAACTGAAGGTTTTGTCTGAGCCATTGAAGATGAAGTTATCAAGACGAATAACTACCGGAAATATATTGTGAGGGACGGTACGGTCGCCATCTGTCGGGCATGCCGCCGTCCAGGAGAATCACTCCGACATATTATTTCTGGTTGTTCTCATCTTGCTAACGGAGAGTATTTGCACAGACACAACCAAGTAGCCAGAATAATTCACCAGCAACTTGCTCTTGGATATGGCCTTGTTGAATCGGAGGTGCCGTACTTTAAGTACGCACCTGCGCCAGTACTCGAAAATGGTTCTACTGGGATCGCTCTATCATTACGGACAGGGCTATTGTCGCCAATAAGCCTGATATCGTGGTGGTCGACCGATCCCAGCGCGCAATACTGGTTGATATCACCATACCTCATAATGAGAACCTCGTGAAAGCCGAGAAGGACAAGCTCAGTAAGTACCTTGACTTGGCTCATGAGGTTACCGCCATGTGGGATGTGGATTCAACCATTATTGTACCGATAGTCGTTTCGGCAAACGGTCTTTTAGCCAAGAGCCTCGATCAACACCTAGAGAGGCTCTCCCTGAAAGGTTGGGTCAAGGGTCAGATGCAAAAGGCAATACTCCTTGACACGGCATGTATTGTCAGGAGGTTCCTCACTCTGCAGCCCTGACCACCGGTAGTTTGGGCCCTGCCTCGCTGCTGGCGGTACTCTAGGATTAGGTTTTTATAATGTTTTATTGCTTTTATATTAAAATATTGTAAAAATCTAGTTTTAAGGAAAAAAATGAATAAAGTGTATAATAATAATAATAATTTATCTCAGGCTTTAGGTTAGGTGTAACCTTTAAAGCTATAAAAATATTTAATATACTTTTTTAATTAATTTCCTTTTGCTAATAACATTTAGCTAAACTAGATCTCTTACTTCTGTAATAGAGCAAATAGTAATAATATTTATGTAATATTTTTTATTTATCTTTTGATCTATACTACAGATATAATATGATAACTGCCAAAAGTAGATTAAGCCATTGGGGATAAGACTAAACACCAAGTTTTATACTTTGACAACATAATGTGGGTAATTCCTAATGACTGCATTTATTTTAGTTCTCCTTGCTACCATCCTTACATACTTGTTTTTCTTCATCTACTCTCATTAACTTCTTCATAGATATTGTCTTCTAAAGTTTATGAAAACACTACACATAAAACCACTTTTATGGATCTACTACTTGCATTAGAAGTCGATTTAAGATAATCTCAACTTGGTGTTGTAGTAAAATGTCCTTGATTTGGCCCTATTTAGTCAAACAAACATCCCCTTAGGTTGTCCCGCTCTTACATCCTTTTCATTTGTTTCAATATAATAAATATTTTGCAGACAATTACACATCGCGGCAGTGCACGGCTGCGAGAAGTCCGTAGGTATCCTCATCAAGCTATGTCCGGAGAAGTCGTTGCTGGACGTGGCCAACGAATACCGGCACACGGCACTGCACCTGGCGGTGATGGGCGGCTACTCGGTGGTGGCGCGCATGCTGGTGCTGGCGGGCGCGTCGCTGGCCGCGCGCGACGTCAGCGGCCGCACGCCCGTGCACATCGCCGCGGAGACCTGCCATCTGGAGTGCCTCAAAGCGCTGCTGGCGCCCATCAAGGAGCAGCCGCATAGAAAACTTGCATCCATCCTCAACCAAAAAGATTATAATGGTGAGTTCATCAGACTTTTCACTGCAAGTATACAGTCTAATCTAGAGTAACAGTTTTTTTTACAATCTGTATGTTTTGATAAAACCTGATCATCTACTGCACCTACTAATAATTTTGTATGTAGCCAGCAAGGAAACTTGTTTTTAGATACCAACTACTATCGTACCTACCTTAGTACCACTTTTATCTATTTAATGTATTTTCTATTTAATTTACATAGGAATAAATTCTTTTGAGTACGCACATTGAACTTTGTTGTCCTTACTTACTGATTCACATTGTAAAAACCCGTCGACGATTGGTTTTTCCATCAGTCCTTCGCAAAAATACCGTTCAGTTACTTACGAACTTGTAAAACTCTAATACCATGTCTTAAATACTTAAAGTACTTAAGTGCCTATCAAGTTATAACTACATAGCTGTGTTTAATGATTAAATCCCGAATTAAGTTAACCAATGCGTAATAATAACAATATTCTATTATCAGCGACCTGCGCCGGCGGCGGCGGGCGCACGATATTTTTTATCTTAAAGCGTGTTGTTTATGCTGCTTAATGGTCAGAGTAATAATTAAATTAATAAGTAAATACTATGTCCAAATTAACTAATAACAAACAAGGAATGAGCGTTTAATAACTGTCTGGTCGACACCTATTGCTATTCGGTTATTCCTATTGCCTATTTTGAAGTAACCGTTAAGAGGTATTTGTGGTTTTCCTGCGAGAACGCGGCATTGTCCTCCAAGAAACTAGTCGTCCGAGAGCCGGCGGTCTTCCCGCCATTGATAACCTAATTACGTATAGGTACCTAACAAACCTCGAACAATACGAGGCAATGGTGAGAAGCGTGGCCGCCATCGCCACGGTGAATGATAGTAAACACGTGCCTAAAAACTATTCGATTCTGGATTGCGTCACGCGCTTGCACTCTCAAAGAGGTATCGCTCGGTACAGTTGGCCTGAAACCAGTTGTAGAGCGGGCGCACATTGTTTACGTGCGAACGCTTGCTAGCGATGACGGCGAGCTCCGCCAAGGCCCCCGCTCAATGTCACCCAAAGCCAAACTCCCTAACATTAGAAAAGATACGGGCGACTACCTATAGCTACCGAGACATTGGAAATTCCAATCGCATTAAACATATTAGCTCAGGTAGAAATACGCGGCGGCGCCGGCGCATTAACTTTGGGTTTCCCGAGCCATTCGACGCTAACCTTTCGCGCTCTGGCGTAAAAGATTTTTATTCAGGTGCTAACTGCCGCGCATTTACATATGGATTTACCCGGGCTGCTCTCGTCGCGGAGAAAACATGTTTTTATTCAAGAAATTATGGGAGATATTGCGTGTGCTCGTTACATGCCAGCGGAGCGGTACCAAAACTTGACACATGACCATTTTTTTGCTGGGCTGCAGATAAACATTGGTCTTTGTTTAACCCCAATTACATGTCCAATATTTGGTATGATAGTTACGTAGGCAGTACTGACGTGGTCGTGAAAGTCGTGGGTATTCCCATCGCAGTGGTGGCCGCTCACATAACGCCGCGCGAGTGAAAGCACCGCCGGCCATCGGCATTGCCCGCTGCTGAGCACCCCAGCTCTCGCCGCCGACCGCTGTTACGTCTGCTTAACCAACGTTGCGATAACAAACACAAACACCCAAGCCCCTGCTGAGCACCGCACGCCATTACATAACGACATTGTTATTTTTGTTGCTCGAGAAAACATTTCAGTTTATCAAGTATAACTAGGTACCTATTTCTATGTTATTTCACTTCTAATAGGAATAGGATACCCTTGAAGTTTCAATCCATTCCAAATGTAGAGGGTACCTATGCTTCTTTTTGTAGGCAAGTCTTACGTAAATTGTGTTGCATTCAAGCCTAAGCTGCAAGTACGGAAATAAAATGCGGAAAACCCAAGGTATGAGCGGAGGCCTAACCCTTGTGCCTCGGCGACGGCCTCTGTGCCCACCGCCGGCCGCCGGGTTATCCCCACGAGAAAGCGCGGAATTTCCTAATGTGACGCTCACACGCCGCTGCCTGTCGGATGTCAGCTTTCTATTATGAACCTACATAGATCTTGCGCATGTCTCGTGTACACGATCGCGGTCAAAAACCAATCGGAATTCATTGAACTTAGTAACTCGGACGAATGCTTAGTGACAGGAGAGGTTTCACGAAATTCACGAAAATACAAATCTATATGGGTAACAGTAGGCAATAAATTTACTGTATAGAATTGCCTCAGAATACTAATGTATTGGTAAAAAAAAAATTCAATAAAACACACTTTAAGAAATTTAAATACAATAAGTCATAGCTGGTGTGATGTCAATACTACTCATGGGTCATTGCTTGCTGTTCATCATCATCATCATCATCATCAGCTCATTTTATGTCCCCACTGCTGGGGCACGAGCCTTCCCTATGGATGGATAGGGAGAACGGCCCATAAACCACCACGCGGGCCCAGTGCGGATTGGTAATTGCTAACGACTGCTAATGCAGCCGGGACCAACGGTTTAACGTGCCTTCCGAAGCACGGAGAAGCCCGAGATTATAAATTTTTTGGTCACCCATCCGATGACCGGCCTTTGCGAAAGTTGCTTAACCACAGCACTCGCAGACCGGGCGCGTTAACCACTGCGCCATCGAGATCCTCTTGCTGCCGCTTGTTGCTTCAACTTCTTCCAACTTGTTAGGTATTTCGGAAAACTTAGCCGTGTCACAGAATAACTAATAGTAGGTATTAGCCGTGTGTTGTTTTGCAAAGTATATTGAAGCATGGCGGCCCCTCCAATCAAGTAACGCTATCTCGAACATGTACGTGAAGCTTCCATTTAGCGGCGCGCGGGATTTTCCGAGGCCTGCCTTCGTTTGTCAATGCCCTCAATTCATCACACATCACGTTTACATGAAAATTTCAACATCGTTAACTCAAAACACTGGTAGTTTACTTTCCTGCCCTACAAACCTTTGTCACCTGTTTCATATGCAAAATTATACTGGCATATCTACATGTCCCTATTACTGCGATACATTATTATTAATTATATATATTCACGTTTGCGTTCTTTTTCAATTATTTTACACGCGTTAGCTAGAAATAATTGTAGAGACGTCATAGTGGCGTAATACGTTATTTCCATTTAAAGCAAATAAAGCTGTAATTTTCCCTTCAATCACTACGCACTTAACTACGCCAGCTTTGCGACCGAACAAAACTGTACCTACACTTTATGACGACGAGGGAGGGCAAGAGACTTAAACTGGTTTACTTCTATCGTTGTAACATATCGCACGAACTGTTCAGAAATCAAGCGACATTTATAGACGCAGAGTTCATTACTTTATTGCGCTCTTTAATTGCCATGATGATTCAGATGAACAAGTTATGAGATGGATGGATGGATTTCCGTGGCGCAGCATGCCGACGATGTGATATCGAGTGTGTTGCGATTGTACAGTGTTGAAGTGCGTTTGGTGTTCGTTAGATCGGGGAAATGCCGGCGCCCTGCGTCTGCGTGTCTATATTTGGTGAGTGGTGAGATCGGTCGCGGCGCGGCTCGTGAGCTCGTCACTCCGCATTGTTGGGAAAACCCCATGCGCGCCCGCCGCGCCTCCCCCCCGCGCCCGCGCCCGCGCCGGCCTCTGACGACACCACACACGCTGGGCCTGACATTTGCATATTCCACTCCGTTGTGATCGTTTCATACATACATTAGTACAATTATGTTAACTGATTTCTAGAAAGGTCCCTGAAAAATGTTCATTGTATGCGATGAGTTCAACAGAGGATAAGTTTTATATCAATGGTCGTCTGACAACTTTTATCGAGTTGAATTGTCTAGTCTAGTAAGGTCATACCATTCACACGTTTAATGATCAGAAATTACTTGCATTACTAAAACGTTCCCATTGAAGAGGAACTGCCATAGAAATTGCTTGCGTAATTACGTCGACGCGCGCATAATTAGACGCGTAAACGTGGGGCTGCAGCGAGCATCAAGGATGCGCGCGAGCAGCTGCGTGCGCCACAAACTGGTTACGACTGGTGCGTTGTCGTGATGGCTCCACCACCAGCTAATGATGCGGATGTAACGCGCCAGCACCAAACACGCGAGACCACTCTTCAGCCAATGATTTCAAATTGTAACACTAACTTAGGAAAAGTTGGAAAGGTATACCGAATATTTATGTTCCATATCTGTCGTTAAAATGTGCCACTGGTAAATATGAATGTCCACTACTTGAACACATCTAGCTATATTTGCTAACAACAAGACGTCAGTATACCTGACGTAGTATTTGCTTTAGTGATCCTTAGCCGTATATGAAAAATGTTATGCCAATAGACAGCTAGGTAATATAAAATCCTATCCCTTCGTTTGTGGTGAACAAATTCTTAAAATACACAAACGTCTACGAGAGCGGAACAGTGAGACAACTTGGTGACATCTTTTCAGATACGTAACAAATCATATGACTTTTCTGGGATATCCCCTACGCGACAGATTTATCTTTCCAAAACTCACATTTAAAATATTTTACTGAAATCCTGGACGTTAATACATCGCACGCAGACGTTTTTAGACACAGCGGTCTATTTAAGCGTTGCTTTAAATAAACTTGGAGCCTCTCCAGTCTCCACAATCAGCAGTGTTTAAATGTCTAGTATATCTCTAGGTTTTGACTCGGCAGGAAGACACAGAAACAATTAGATTTTTACTTATCTTACCAATTTCGTTAAAAAATATCGAGTTTGCCCCTGTATTTTACCACCCGTCTCTGTTTGGCTGGTCTGCGTGCCAGATCACGAGGACACGATCTTGGGTTGATTGGAGCATTACTATAGAAATGCTAATAACGCCGTTGTTAAATCATAAAGAGTGCTTTATGATGTTAAAGGGCATTATTAGCATTCGCCATAAGGAACGGTGCGCCTCGTGACGTGATGATGCCAACGATGGCATCCGGTTAACATGATACACTACGTAATGTTTATTTATACAATTTTCTTGTTTAGATGTTTTCTTCCATATATCTAATTTAGTCTGTTTCCTACGTATTATTGTGCACTATCAAGGGACAGGCGTTGCTTTGATGGAATCATACAGTGATTCATTCGTGTGGACGTTTAATTAATAGAGTTAACAAGCGGTGTTAATCTCATGATCCTCATCCGTGTTATTTTTATATACAAAAGTAAAAGTTGTAAAAAAGGTGAGATGAAATCGCCATCATTGTTTTCATTAGCTCAAAAGTATTTCGGAAATGTTACTGCTAAATCTGTTCGATTGGTTTGTGGTTATTAATAAGAATGTTATAATATTATTCTTCACGTATAATTTGAAGAACCTTGAGTTTAACCGGTCGGTGGTCGCCAGTTATTATAGCCTGTCGCACTTTGAAACGTAAAACCCCTACATTAGACGTCGCGTCTCTTATTTTTTAAAGTTTTTATTTAGGGAAATTCCTATGTTAATTGCTAACAAATTCTTATTCTTATATCAGAAAGCGTTAGGCTAAATTTAGACAAGTTTGAAGGAATTGATTTGTTTGTTATCGGTGTTGTAATGGTTGTTACAGGTCAGACGTGTGTGCACGTGGCGGCGACCGCGGGCCACATCAAGACGCTGCAGACTCTAATCTACTATGGAGCCGACATCAACTTCAGAGTAAGTTCACTACACTACTTGGGCACTCTAAAGGTCACGAGCCATTTGTGTCAGCCATTGAACTGGTCCTGACAAGACTGCTGATAATCTCAGTACCTAGTCTCTGCTTTACTTTGAGTTCCTCCTGCTTGAGTATGTCTTCGAGATATTCTAGTTTGTACTTTAGTTTTAGTTGGTGCGGTGTTACCGCTGGTATCCGTCCGGTGTAACTGACGCACACAGACAATGGTTGACTTCAAAGTATATTTTGTAGTTTTCTGGGAAACCGATGACTGTTCACCATTTTAAAGTTTTATTGATTGAGAATGGCTTTAGAAGTTGCCAATAGGGTATATGAGTAAAACTTGGAAGCTTCATCACGCCTCTAATTACTCACCGTCGTCAGTGCATTAAGTTTTCCAACTAGAATGTAGCCAATATCCCCATCGTATTTGAACGCTTCCAAGTAATATTGAGTCGCGGTGAGTATGCCCGCTGTAAGTCACGAGAGACGTGAACCCGTTCATCGAACAGATGGGAAAATACGCGTCTTTTAGCCTAATCAGCTGATAAGATACAATGCTATTTACGTCGGGGTTTTCACCGTTTTATTCTTTTTCAATGACAATGCGTTTATGGATAATGTCGAAAAAAGGACGAAAAGGCCACATAGTCTACTGTGTGGCCTCTTCTGTATCTGTATGTCTGTATCTGTTCTGTATCTGTGTCTAAATGTCTACATAAAAAAAGATAGCATTCACAATGTAGCGTTTATCTCGAGAGTCGGGACGCTATGAGAGTAATGCCTTTGTGACACTGTTATCGTTCACGATATATAGTCTAACCCCCTTACAAATAAACAAAGAATAAGGTCCGAATAGTTATTACATGTTTTGTCTCTTTTACTCTAATTTGAAATGACGTTTACATGACAAGAACAAAACACGGAATAACTATTCGGACCTTATTCTTTGTTTATTTGTAAGGCGGTTTGACTTCAATCTAGACTGTTGACAGCTTGTGGGAAAACATAATCAAATCGAATCGCGTAGATTAGATCTTTGCTGGTATTTTTGTCGTTTTAATCTTGTTTGGTATTTCCTAAACTGCGTGCTTACGAAGGTTGTGTAACAACCTTGTCTATTTTCAAATAAGCTTGTAAAAGTTAGTAATGTTTACTATTTCTGCCGCAAAGCTGGACTTTTATGCATTGCTGTGTTCCGGTTTAAAGGGCACTACCTATATCCAGTTCATTTCAAGGCATAGGCATTAGAGCTAAAGTAGGCCTTGTAGGTAGTGGTATGTGCGCGTGATACCCTATCTCGGTGTCGCAACCGTCCATGGGTTGCAGTGGCCGATTATTCTCACCGCCTCGGTGTTCAAATAATTATAGCACAACGGCACCGGTCTAAGAGCCAGTGGTTTAAGTCTGCCTGGCTAGCTACCACCATCTTATTTTTTGTTTGTCTCCATAACAACGATGTTAGCTGATCGTGTGATGACACTTATTATAATAGTATAACTAGTATCTATCTATCTGACGACGCCTTGGTCGAGTGGTTTGTACACCGGTTTTCATGGTGTCGCCATCTCTGAGGTCCCGGGTTCGATCCCCGGTCGGGTCAATTTAGAAATTATTTTTTTTCTAAATGGTCTCAGGTCTAAATGTTTTCTATGTATAAGAAGTATGTATTTAAGTATTTTAAGTATGTTTATCCGTTGTCTAGTAACCATTTAACGAGTTTCATAACGAAGCTTCTCTTGGGCTAGAGAATTGATGTGAGTGTAGGAAAGTTTATATAGTTTATAGTTTATTATCTATCTATATATATAATATAGCCATTTCTGTGGTTAATGGTTCTCGGTGAAGGGCGCTTCCACTTTCGGTCATGTCTTTTCTCTTAGGTGAGACGACTTTACTCCCTGTTAACCTTTTGCCGCCACAGCCGTCGATAACGACGGCATCGATGGACTATATCGACTTACAATGTACAAAAACATAAAATAAAGATATTTGGAAAGGAGATCATTCGGGCTCCATTCATTTTTGGGCCTTTTATGAAAGTGCCGGCTAACAAAAAAACATTGTACGTATTGTTAGAACTAGCCATTTGGAGTAATAGTTAAATATGGCACAAAAGTTGTAGGCTTGCTCTGAGCCAAGTTATACAAGTTCGATTTTTTTTTTCGTATCAACTTCAAAGCGGTCGCTTGGTGCTTCACAATGACAATTGCTTCAGATCATTAGTTCTAACAATATCTATCATTATTTTATGTTTTCCAGCACTTTCAGGAATCAATAAGTATATGAAAATGATGAATCTTCGAACTTGTATAACTTGGCTCAGAGATATCCTACAACTTTTGTGCTATATTAACTATTACTCCAAATGGCTAGTTCTAATAATACGTAAAAAAAATTATTGTTGGCCGGCACTTTCAGAAAAGGCCCAAAAAAATGATGTCCTTTGGTAATCCCTATTCCTGTAGTAGTTTTTACTCTAAATTGAATGCTCGGCGTACAGGACACGGCGACGCATTTATGGTGTGGCCGGTTAGGCAAATAGTTAGTATCGCTGCTAACGTAGCCCTCTGTTCCTGCAGGAGGGCCTGGCCGGGTGGACGGCGCTGCACATCGCGGCGCAGCGCGGCGACGTGCGGCTGGCGCAGTACCTGCTGGAGCAGTGCGCGGGCGTGCACCGGGCGGCGAGGGACTTCGGCGGACGCACGCCGCGCCGGCTCGCGCGCACCACCAAGCTCGAGAGGCTGTTCGCCAAGCTGCAGGCCGACAGCGACTCCGACACCACCGACGATGACGACGTGAGTCTATTACCTCTATTCACTAGGGAAAAATATATCTTGTGGGACTAGGGTTGTATAGGTCTCTTGTCTCTTCCTCCAGTGCAGTTATGAAAATTGGGGAGGGGAGGCCTACTCGCCAAAAACGATACCTTCTCTGCCATCATAGATATAGTTAAGGATCGCGAGTTCCACCTCGTTATAGAATGGACGTCCGTCACTCGCACCTGGAAAATGTTTAAAGTGAAGCAAAAATTAATAGTGAAGCTCTTCAAACTCAGTAATGATTAAAATTTTATTTAAATACTACCTGACCCCGCAAACGTTGTTCTGCCATATAGTTTTACTGGATAGGGACCGCCTAATCACCCAACGATATGAAATATAATTTACCTACCTATTCTCATACCTGCCAAATGTATAAATTAAATATCACAAAAATCGGTTGAGCCGTTTAGAAGTAGTGCGACCATAAACACCGTGACACGAGATTTTTATAAATAAGAAGTAGAATCTACTTAACCATCCAAATACTTCAGAAGTTTATGTTATTACCAAACCAGACACGCATTGTTTTGACATTTGCTAATTAATACTAATAATTAACCTTTTAAGTTACAACAGGATAGAATTTTACTCCTTTTCCTGTTAATTAACTTTTAATATAGAATCACTACGTACTTTCGTAGAATACATTTATTATTCATTGCAAATCCTTTATTATTGTTTACGATTCATGTTTGAAACAATTCCAAATCTTTATTAAAAATTTTGCGATTTATTTTGGGTTTAACATTTGTTATTAATGAGGTAAATAGTAAATGGAAACTTTTAGCATTAATTTACAAATGTTGCAAGTACTAATTACATGACTTGTTGGTTTGGTGTGATGGGTTAGGCCCGGGCTCCCATGTGGGAAAGCCTGAGTACAGCGATGGACTTTTATAAACTGTTATTGATGATCTTTATACTATACTCAATATTATTGCAACCACATTGGTAACAAAAGACGTTTTTCTGTAACATTTGGTGCATTTTAATTTAGTTTAAAAATTTATTTACATAAATAAGTTTCGTATAATCAGAGTGTGAGGGCAGAGATCGTATTGTTATCTCTCGTAAAACTAATGGCCGCCTATATACCGAGGCCTTATCGTACTTTATGTAAATGACGAATTCAACAGTAAACTGTGATAAGTGGGGCTCCATAAACCGCGCAGCGAGCTGTTATAATTTTTGTATAACATAAGCGAACGTCGGTCGTTGTACTTAAAGTTCCAATCCATCCCGCCAGTATTATATTTTCGTTATCATCTTATGTAAACTGATTTGTTCTCAATTTAATGAAATAAAAGGTTGAAAAACAAATTATACAAGACGGGTCTATAAATGCGGCACAGCTTGTTGTGATTTTAGTTCGTATTCCATGTTTATAAGGTTCATTTTATTGACTAGGGGCCTGTGCCTTCTATGGGCCACTTTGTATTTTACCATCTTGTACACTGTTTTGTTGCCTGAAATAAATAAATCTATTCTATTTTATAAAGGGTAAGAAATGACCAATAACTGTGTTGAAGGAATGATGAATTTTCAAATCGACTAACCGTGTTCTATTTTTGTTCCAGTATGACAGCGAGGGCGAGACGCTGTTCGAGAAGCTTCTCTCGAGCCCCAACGCCATCAACGTGGCATGAGGGGGCGCGGGGGCGCGGCGCGTGAGCTTCGCCGTGTAGCCGCCGCCGCCCTGGCTCAACCTCCCGCTCGGGTGACACGCACGAAGCTATCGCAGCCCGCGTGGCGGGGACCAGAACATTTGTATAATACTGAATAAGTGGAGTCGTTTGTACCTTTCTTATACTACTTTGTCTTCCTCTCAGTGTTCAATCGATGGCTGTTAGCCCCCGAGTGTTGCAAATGAGTCGCACGAGTATCTCTAATGTTTGCGATACGAATACGAAAGTGAATTGTTTGTCGACGGTGTCTGCAGGTCCGCGAAAGGATCAATGTAATGTTTGACGCCCAAATAAACACAACTCCATGAAAAATAATGTACATAGTATTCCTAACCGACGCGCATCCTATCTACCTCACTAGGGCGTGGCACGATGGGGAACGATTTAACATAAATAAATAAATTATTGTTTTTACTGTATCGTTGAATTCGGCCTTTTATTTCAAAACTAACATATTTGTACTAGTTCGTCGTAAGAAATGGTACTCGGCATCACGTGTCGTCGGGCTGGTTTCCCTCAAACTCCATCTTCTTTATAATGGAGGTCCGCGCTGCACGAGTTGTAATGTGAACTGCACGCTGTTCGTGGTGGTGGCGGAACAGCCGTGTGAAGTTCTCCCGTAAAGCTTCGCACGGTCCGGTCAACCGCTCGACCGAGCGCTGGCCTTGCTCACACTTTCTATAGAAAGCATGAGCTAAGGCAGCGCGCCCGCGGACCGTTATCGTTTAAGTGGACGTAAGGGCCGACGCACGCGGCGCACTGTCGATGCCCACTAACCTGTTAATGTGTTGACAGTTACAATGCCTCGTACGCAAAATTGTCCGTGACAGAACTTAGCCGCGTGCGTTGGTGCTAAACGAAATATTGATATCTAGTTGGTATCAGACAAAATATTCTTCAGATTCCTTCATACGAATTTAACCAAATGTATTCAGCTATTTTTTTCTTGATTATGAGCCGTAACAAGCTATATACTACTATACTAGCAATCTGAAGAAAATCAGTCGTTCATAACACAAGGCGTTTGTAATCTACAAAAAATTAATAGCCAAATCTAAAATAAACATGACACATACATATAAAACTATAAGATCGAGAACCTCTGTAACAAAGTAAATATTGTAAAAATAAAGACTTGTGATTAGGCAAAAGAATGAAATAATAAATAAATAAAGTAGTTACATACTTACATATATTTTTGCTTTGGACCTAGTTATTCATGAAATTCAAACACCGCCCCGTACTGTCGGTTATGGTTAATCACAACATAATATATCTATGTATGTACTCGAAATGGAAAAGTTTGTAATGAGTTTTAAACACTCATAAACTTATAGATATTTATTATAAACAAATCAATATATTAATGTAAATTAAAAAATATATTGTAATAGTACGTATAGTTGTTAGGTGATTATATTTTGTATTCTATGTATTGTTAGACAAATAAATACGATTATATTATTCAAGTCATATTTTTATTTATTACCATTAAATCCGGTAGGAAACCCTTTCAAAAGCAATGGCTATGTAGCCGCCAAATATTGAACCTTATCCACTTAGGATAACATTGAAAATCAATAAAAAAAATATTGCTAGAAATAAAGTGCAGAACTTTTCTTAAATGAAAATACTGCGATGGTGAAAATAGTTTTATTTAATGGCAGTAATATAACAAATAACTATCACATTCACTGGAGCCCGCAGAAACTATTTGAAAACTCGCGAGGTATGCGCGCGCGCAGGTGCCCAACCGCAGTGGGGTTTTATTATTTTATAAGTTACGACAACGTCGTACTTGCTCAGTTTCCTATAGGGTGCCAATTGGAAACCGCAAGTTGTTAAATAATTTCAGCGGGTTGCAGTTGAAGGCTTACACAATATTGATCACAACAAAATGAATAAAATCATTGGAATGATAAATGTTTATATTATAGAATAATATTCGGTAGGCCGTGGTTCTGTTGAAACAAATGCAACATTTAATAACAGCAAATGCTTGAGTAACTGCTAAAAAGGTTGTCCCGCCCTGGTGTGACAATCTCCGGGATAATACCGTAAGCTAACACGTAAAAAAACACGAGCTGTGATCAATGTTACATTTACAGAAAACTCATATTCATAGTATTAAAAATACATTTGCAATAGCAAGTCAAGCATGCTTATTGCAGATATATGATATTTGTAAAAATGTTGTACATTAGGATAGCACGAACTTCTAAATCGTAGCGTAATATCTGTCGATTATTAGTACCATTTACGAACGTTCTGGCGCTATATCAATTTCTATACAATATTCCTATTTTAAGCTACGACACGAATACGATAGTTGTTCGCGATAGATCCATAGACATAACGATGACATCGTTATTGACATTGAATAAGGCTCACTTTGGATTTCAAGAGTACAATAAAGAACGAAACGATAGCATCAATGGCTTGGATTGCCAGAATCGGATTCGAATCCAACTTGCCAAAATATATAGCAATTTCTTTTCTGTACTGTTTAATAGAAAACCTGTTCAATATCGTTGATTAGAATCATAGGACTGTTAGTATACAAACGCAAAATCCTGTAAAATACAACTATGAACAAGTGTACAATACAAAGATATAGCAATGGAGCTAAGAAAATAAAAAAAACGATAAAACAAACACCTGCTTTTCCAATTCTAGGTAGCATTTTCAGAGCAATATATCTTGACTGAATGCAAAAATAATACTAATAATACTATTCTATAAAATATGTAATAAAAATATTGTTCATTTTGATTAAAAATATAACAAACATTCATACGTATCTACCCGCATTTATTTTATTTATTATTCTTGCCCGAAAATACGTACTATTTGCAGGTATGTTTTCCTCTGACCCTGCAAAGGGTTTACATGCCATCTCATCGCTGCGCCACGTCCGGTCTTGAATAATTAAAAAAATAAAAGGAAGGGGAGATACGTGTGATTGCATTTTAACTGAAAATGGCATTAATTTAAATTGATCTTTAAATTTATTAATCAAAATGTGGAGCCCTGATACAACGAGGCGGTCGGTGGCGAGACAAGCTGAGTCTGAGAGAGACTGTCAAACGGTGTGGCAACATCGTGGGAAGAGGAGGTCTTTGCCCAACAATGGGGTGATACATGCTAACTTTAACTGTAAAATTTTGACTAAAATTATAAAAACTATATTTATTTGAATTGTGTACATTCAACATTGTAAAAAACTGTATGAGGTTTTTAGTTTCAAAGTTCTGGCCAGAGTCACACAACTCACACATTATGTTATGGCGTGGGTGAGTGATTAGTTGTTGCGAACAACTTGCATTTGACGAAAACGCATTATATATATTTATAAAAATAACATTATGTATCGATGTTTGTGTGATTAATATGATATGCTTTTCGTGTCGTTTACACACTAAACAAATCAAACAAAAAACAAATGATATAACATAATAGGCACCAAGTAAAAAGTTCTATATAAAATTGAGTGAACTAAATCTAAGCTACAACTAATTTAATTACATTGTTTCACTTGGTTTATGTTAAAACATATCACAATTTCAAAATTATGTGTAAACATGTTTCATGTAAAATAACAAATTACAAAAGATTTTTTCACTACTTGTGCAGTATGTGATACAGCGTCTTAATACTAAATAACATGTTCCCACTTTCATTGTATTGTTTTTAATCATAAAATAAAAATAAAATAAAACGCTGGAAAAGACTTTTGCTTTCAACAGGGCTACAAATATGTTATTTAGTACCCTCTTAGACTAAGTAATATTTTATCAATAGTTTAACAATAAAACACACTAAAACGTGAAATGTTAGCAGAAAGTTGAAAATATTAACTGGCACTATTAAAAACGATTATGATCCGTGTCCATCTATCCTTAATTAATTTTTTAACAAACTAGCAAGCACCCTTATTAAAAGGCACAATCTCGACACTCGAAAACATTTTATACGTTAAGCAAGAGCAGCTTCTTTGGGTGATGTTCACGCGGCTATATGTATTATGCGTTGCTCGTGCGCAAGCGGGAGGGCTCCTTGTGTAACAACCCCTCACCTCGTGTGTACGGGTACGCAGATGCACGACAATCATTAACACATGTAAAACAAGACGCAGGTAGACGTGACGCAAGCGGCCGGTGCTAAACCGTGTGCGTCACAACTTTCGCACGTGACTCTAAATACACTAAGCTATCTATCTATTCTATGCCTAAGTGCTATGCCACGACTTTCTGTTAGCGACACGCGACGCGACAACGACACCGCCGGACTAAGCGACAACTATGCTAAGAGTGCTACGACTTTGGGCTAAGCGGTTAGCGACAACTGCTGAGGTAGACAGATTCAGTCATGTGTATACAATATGACTTTTCAGTGACTCGAAGGTAGTTTGTTTAAGCACGATTATTTTAATAGGGAGTGCACTAATTGAAAAAATATAAATTAAATTTATACATAACATAGCCTTATTCTCACTATTAAATCACTATATAATTCGCCCGGTGATGGTTTATACAACTCTATACATTTGTTTAAGTCGCTTGTCGCCGGAACCAAAAAAGCCCGGTGTAGATGAAAATGCCGTTTGAGGCAAACAGCAATCTCGGTCCAAAAAAAAATTGTCGCTTAGACCTTATAAGTCGCGCATAGTGACACAATCGTGGCCACGCTGTCATTTTGAAGCCACCATTGCAAAATTTTAAATAAATTGGTTAACAATTTGTGTTATGAGTGAGTGTAATAAGAACTTTTGTGTTCTTAGTAGGGAGCAAATAAAATCGCGTTAACAATAGTTACGAACATTTCAATTATCTTTGATTTCCCTAAATATATTCGATAAAACACACTAGATATTTTTAGATTTTAATGCGATTTGTTTATTGAATGTGATTATAATTATGTATTACTCGTAGATTCGTATTACTAACATTTTTAATTTGACATTCAAGTTAAGCAAATCATAAGCTATCAATAAATGTATTCTATAGTAGAATAATGTCATAAAGTGTGTACATCCATAACAGTTTAGTTATCATCGCCAGCCGCAACAACGAATGTCCTCAATGAGACGATACTCGTTAACCATATAAAAGAAGAAGTCTAAAAAACAAAATTCCGTTTGACTAGAATCAAATCTCCGTGTAGTAGGTGGGGCGGTCGATGCGCAGCAGCGCGAACACGTTGGGGAACACGTAGGTGGTGTTGAAGCCGATCATGCCGTACGTGAAGTACTTGTAGCAGAGCTCGACGATGATCTTGTTCCTGTTGTCGAGGCTGTCGGCGGAGTCGCGCAGCGCGTTCTTGTCGCTGCCGAGCACGGCGCACACGAGCGCGTACGAGAAGGACTTGCCGAGCGCGCGCGTGGCCAGCACGCCGCAGAACCCGAGCACCGTGCGCAGCAACGTGCAGCCCAGCATCTCCACCGACGGCCAGATCACGGCGTACGGCGGCGCCAGCGGGCTCGCCGACATGTTGCCCAGCTGGTAGTTGCACCACGACCCCGTCAGGATTCCCGCGCACACGCTCACTATCATCGTGGTGTCGCCTCTGCAATCACGCCATCATCATCATGAACAATCTACACCTAATTGCCTGGCGTGGCTCATCCTTATCAGTGGAGCAGTAAAAGCGCCACTTGTGTACACTTCGATCTTTTGCGAGTATGTTCACTTTTACTTATTATTTTATTTCCTAAGATAAAGCCACATTTACTTAATCACAATGTTGTTATCTTTATAGTATCAAGACAAATAATGTGATAGGTTGAATCATACAATGTGTGTCACATAAATGTATATCACATGTGACTTTTGATATTTCTTAATACTTAAATTATTTTACTTGTTTGTACTGTGGTTGCTTTTAAGTGGGTAACTATCTCATAGTATACTGATCTATAGACTTTAGTATGAAGATGGCACTAAATCATAATGATGTCATCTAATGGTAACAAAATATAAAGAAAAATATGCTATAATTAATTAATACCTATGTAAAATTTTTGTTCTGATAAAATGCAGATATAGAATTAGCTTTACCTTGTGGGAGTCCACTTGTCAGAATCAGGATAGAACACAATGGCTAGTACTGAGAATGGTATGACGAAGAGTGGAGCCCAGTGATTCATTAACAATACACCATCGAGCCAGTCCACCAACGGGATCAGCATGGCGAGTAGGAACGACGACAGCAGCAACCCCGCAGCGATGTCCTAAAATACATATATTTGAGAATTAGTACCTACATTATTATTATTATTATCATCGCCTTATCCACCTTCCTCCTCTTGAAAAAGGGCCACCCCAAAATTTTTACATTAAATCCAATACAATTGGGTGCCACTCTGGTCTGAAATTTACGTTACATTTGACACTTAGTACAATAAATAAAATAACAGTGATGAAGCTTAGTAGCATGCATTAGAAACTAATATATTCAGCAGGATATTGCCATGAATTGATTAAGTAAATTTTTTATTTAATTGTATTATATTGAAGGGAGGCCTTTGCTCTGCAGTTTATCAACTTACCAAGACACTATGCATTCCAAGGTACACTCGGCTTACACATATTAACATGCACCATGCAACTGCAGCTATCATGCCCCAGTGCGCAGGATATTGATACCTATCCATGGTATACAATAAGACTGAAAATGGTATAGATACTCCAACCATGGCATGTGTGGATGGCATACCATACTCTATGGCCCACTTATCTTGTAGTTTCTTTACTGGATACCCTGGCCGAGGCCATCGAACAATGTCTTTAATTCCTTGACCTTTAAATAAGAGTAAAAATAATTACATAGTTTTTCATATCCAACTCAAAAAAGTTTGGTTTAGTTCAAAACTATTATAACTAAATGAACTAGCTGTACAGCTAACACTAGCTAATACTGTAAATCGCCTCTAAAAGCACTCATGGAGCTAGGCTACTTGGCATAAGCTAGTTAGATCACACAGGCTGAATCTTATGGAGATTCAGCCAATTCAGCTTTTCAAGACAAGAACACCAGCACATCTGCTGTATCATCAAAAACATCAGCACAGCAAAATGGATTTCTGTATCTGAATAAATAATATATTATTATTAATATTAAAGTCTAATATACTGGCTGCATTAAATAAAGAAAGAAAAAAAAGAAGTTCAAAACTACTATATTGATTAAAAAAGACAATTTCATATAGCTACCTATGTACATTACAACAGTCCAGACCAGCACAACTCTTCTGCCAACAGCTCCATCAATGTTCCAAAACCAAAACGGTATGAAAGTAGCGTAGAAGATCTCATCCCCGAGCGCGGTGCCCAGCACGAACAAATGATACCAAAATCTATTGCTCACGGTGCACACAACTTCACCTTTTTCAGTACTTTCCCAAGAACTGTCGGTATCATATGAAGACTGTGAACTACTAGATATGTTACTAGGTATTCTTTTATGCTGTTTTAAATCACAGTCTTCATTCACGCGATCATGCCTATCAGATTGTATCACTTCAGATGATTCATGGCCATTACTTTGACTAATATTATTTTTGTAAATTACTCCAAAGAAATTCTGCACTTTAACTACAAGAAGAGGATCTTTCAAATATTCGATAATGTTGTCCCACATTTTTATAATTATATTAAATCAATTGCACACAATCTAAATAAAATAAAATCGGTAATCGGTAGGTAGGTAGGTATTTAAATACTATTCGTATTTACTAAATGAAGGTGGTCCCTCCCACAGTCCCACCACAGCACAGAGGGCACAGACAAAAAACACTTGGTTGGGGTTGGTACAGAATCAGAAAAACCAACTTTGACTTTACCTTTTTTTTATTTCATATCATTTAGGCAAGGTCACGAGATTAAGCAATTCCCACTGCCTTACTTCGGTATTTTTTCCGACTTTGATATGATAATTATATTACCTAATGGAAATTAATGTACATATAGGATTAATTTCCCCCCATATATATCCACGATCCACGCCACAACCACAATATGTACTTAGCACCGTTGAATGTTTTTGAACTGTAACTGTGATTTGATTAATCATGTAAATTCTAGCTTTTTCACGTCACTATATGTGCTGCTTGTAGTACAACAATAGTACGTAAACAAGTCATCATCATCATCATCATCATCATCTCAGCCAAAAGACGTCCACTGCTGGACAAAGGCCTCCCCCAAGGATCTCCACAACGACCGGTTTTGTGCTGCTCGCATCCAGCGGCTTCCCGTGACCTTCACCAGATCGTCGGTCCACCTTGTTGGAGGCCTGCTCACACTGCGCTTTCCGGTACGCGGTCGCCACTCCAGGACTATCCGGCTCCAGCGGCCATTAGTCCTGCGAGCAATGTGCCCTGCCCACTGCCACTTCAGCTTAGCAACTCTTCGGGCTATGTCGGTTACCTTTGTTCTTCTGCAGATCTCCTCATTTCTGATTAGATCACGCAGAGAAACCCTGAGCATAGCCATCTCCATTGCTCTTTGAGTGACCTTGAGGCTTTTTATGAGGCCCACAGTGAGCGACCACGTCTCAGCAGTGTTGCAAAAGTTCCCGATTTATCGGGAGATCTACTGATTTCGGCTCTTCTTTCCCGATATCCCGATTTCACGACCTAATCTCTCGACGAGCCCGACGACGCAATTACAGTTGCGAATGCCCCCCCACCCGTTCCTCCAAATGACAGCACACATTTACAGAATACACTAAACATGCACACTGTTTTAGGCCCAAGACACCGTACTCGTAGAACAAGGGTACGAAGACCCGGTTCACACGCGCTCTATGCCAGGCACAGTCATGTGCCTGGGAGCTCCTCCTCTCCTCCTCCACGGCCCGGTCTACCCGAGCCGAGGTCCGTGCCTTTAGAGGCGCCCTCGGGTGGTTCCGCTCCCCGATCCGATCCGAACCCTTCGGAGACTCTGGAAGGGCACGGGGACGCGCACTTTTAAGTGTGCGATGCCGTACCCCTCTAGAAATCCTCTGAAGGTGTTTCGTTTCAACACGGCTTGAGGTACCCTTTACGTACCTCGCCGCCCCTAAAACAAGCCCGGTAAAGCTGGAAATGCCCCTCGGAAACCAGCAGTCTCTCTCCAAAAAAAAAAAAAAAATCTCTCGAATTTCTATTTTGTTTTTTTTTACTACTAAGGTGGCAAACACTTCTTAAGACGACAACACTAAAATTAACCTGGTAACACTAAAACAATGCAATGGGATATCGAATTGACTTTAAAATAAGGTTCATTATTTTTGGTGAGTGTATGGGGGAAATTCCCTAAAAAATAGATGTTCAAGTACAAGTTGTTTGGCAAATGTACTGAGATGTTTTATACTTTATTATCGTTTCGTTCGTACGCAAGTGCACTATTTTTTTTGTTTTTTTTTTTCATCATGATGATGATGATGATGACTAACAATGTCCGATTCCGATGATTCGGATGGGAACACCCCAAGTACTAACACTGGAGCTAAACGAAAAAAATACTCCCAAAATTATAAAGAGCAATGGGAATCACGACCAGAATGCTCTAATTGGCTTAAAAAAAGTGTGAAAGTAAAAAACTACGCAAATTGCAAAAGTTGTAATAAAGATATTATTATTTCTTTTGGTTTCAACGCTGTTAAAAGGCAGTAATTAGCGTAAAAAAAAATTTTCAATCTCCCGATTTCTCCCGATTTTTGCCTGGAAAATTTACCGATTTTTAATTTTTGACTTTTGCAACACTGCGTCTCAGTCCCGTATGTACCGAAGGTGAGTGATGTACACTAAATAAAGAAACTAATGACATGGCAGCATGGTCTATACCTTAGCCGGTTCCTCAGGGACCGAACTGCACTTAAAAAAAACAAACCATCCATCAAAAGTCAAAACAATTGTGCTATTTGTACAGAACTTTATTTCAAAGTTAATGTACATACATTTTATCTAATTGGAAACTAGTGACCAGTATTTTATTCTTTTCTATCTTCTTTAATCAGTTCATAACATTTTAAAAATACTCTTAGTAGGTAAGTATTTTAATAAACTTTTTATGTAGGTAATTATTGCAAAGTAATCTTGAATACAAACTTACTAGCTGTTTTTTTGTTAATTAAGACAGTATTCATATTTTGTAAATGACTTTCCAATTGTCAGGAGTAGATATATTACCTACCTAAATTCTTTTGGATAAAAAACATAATTCTAAAGTATGAAATGAATTGAAGTATATTTATGTATTATTAGACCTTTAATTTGGGTATAATAAAAATAAACAGATTGGTACACATTATATAAGCTTAAAGTGAATAAATAAAGCTTAGAATACAGCTAAAAGTATTCACAACTAATAGGTATACAAGATTTAGCAGTCTAACCTTATCATAGAACCACAAAGTACAGCTATCATATTACCAATACATAACCAATTATTCAATGTGAAGTGAAATGGTCTTTTATTAAGTTAAAATCAACTTTTTTTTATTATGCTTATTACTAATATAATTTTGATTAAACTATTAACTAGTAATAATCAGATTAAGATCAGATAAGCAAAATGAATATTTGAAAAAAAAAACATATGTTGAGCACTGGTATATTTTTTAAAGGTATTATATATTTTGTATAGTATCCTGAATTATTATATTAATTATTATCATTATTCTCTTTATTTATATTTAAAACTACATTTTTACAATATTTTAATATAATAACCCATACCCCAGAGTACCGCTAGCAGCGGGGCAGGGCCCAAGCTACCGGTGGTCAGGGCTGCAGAGTGAGGGACCTCCTGGCAATACGTGCCGTGTCAAGGAGTACTGCTTTCTGAATCTGACCTTTGATTCAACCATCAAGCAAGAGCCTCTTAAGGTGTTGGTCGAGGCTCTTCGCTATCAGACCATTCACTGAAATGACTATCGGGACAATGATAAATGATTATTGAATATTTTATTTTTTATTGATTTTATTTATTATTTAATATTTTATTATTATACTCTATATTTTTTTTTCTTAAAACTAGATTTTTACTATGTTTTAATATAAAAACAATAAAACATTATAAAAACCTAATCCTAGAGTACCGCCAGCAGCGAGGCAGGGCCCAGGCTACCGGTGGTCAGGGCTGCAGAGTGAGGAACCTCCTGACAATACGTGCCATGTCAAGGAGTACTGCCTTTTGCATCTGACCCTTGACCCAACCTTTCAGCGAGAGCCTCTCTAAGTGTTAATCAATGCTCTTGGCTAAAAGACCGTTTGCCAAAACGACTACAATAATGGTTGAATCCACATCCCACATGGCGGTAACCTTGTGAGCCAAGTCAAGGTACTTACTGAGCTTGTCCTTCTCGGCTTTCACGAGGTTCTCATCATGAGGTGCTGGGATCGGTCGACCTCCACGATATCAGGCTTATTGGTGACAATAGTCCTGTCCGTAATGATAGAGCGATCTCAGTAGAGCGTTGCATGACCATTTTCGAGTACTGGTGCAGGTGCGTACTCATAGTACGGCACCTCCTCATATTATTTTTATTTTTTATTTTGTTGTATACTGTTCCTGAATCTATTTCATGCTGAATCCTGGTGGACTTCCGAGCAGGTTAGGTTTACTTTAATGAAGAAAAGGTACCATCATCTCAGCCAAAAGATGT
Organism: Eudonia lacustrata; assembly: GCA_947562085.1. Lineage (NCBI taxonomy): Eukaryota > Metazoa > Arthropoda > Insecta > Lepidoptera > Crambidae > Eudonia > Eudonia lacustrata. The sequence continues at coordinate 615,526 of OX387317.1, read as the reverse complement.
CCACTGCTGGACAAAGGTCTCCCCCAAGGATCTCCACAACAACCGGTTTTGTGCTGCTCGCATCCAACGGCTTCCCGCGACCTTCACCAGATCGTCGGTCCACCTTGTTGGAGGTCTGCCCACACTGCGCTTTCCGGTACGCGGTTGCCACTCAAGGACTGTTTCGCCCCAGCGGCCATCAGTCCTGCGAGCGATGTGCCCTGCCCACTGCCACTTGAGCTTAGCAACTATTTATTGCCGGCCGGTTATTGGTGGTGTGCATACCATGAAGGGTACTTGCCGTAATCGCCACGCTTGGCAGGCGGATTGGCGATTGCAGTAGGTTGAGGGTAACCTCAGAGAGATGCTGCTGCCCATCCTCTGGAATGGTCCCTTGGTCGGCTTTTACGACACCCACGGGAAGAGATGGGTAGGTGCGCAAAATATTCAAATACATCCACAAATTTATTTTTGACTGACTATTTTATACTTTCTAAATATATATTAAGTTAAAAATCTGTGCTTACAGCATACATATTTTAATATATGTAGACTTTTACTACATTCTAATTCTATAAATAATTTGTTGTTAAATATCTTATTAAATGGGCTATGTTTAATTAGCGGCAGTTCGATCGAGTACATAAGAGTATCGCACATTTACAGATAACATTGTTGTATGGTCAGAATTATCTGTAGTCTTCTTACTATCCAATAAATAATGGTCGCAGATAAGGTTTCCCGGCTCAGTCGCCACTCGGCCGGTTCACATAGTGCACGTAAATTTTTAAAAATAACTGCAATATCCGCCCCATACGCTCTATTGTGTCATGGTCTAAGCGTTTGGTTTTGGTTTGTCGCACCGCACTATGTACTCCCACCGGCCTCTACATACAGTTGTAAGGATCTACACCTAACTGCTATCGTCATCATTTATTGTTTCGGTGAGTTTACTGTACCAGAGTACCAGTTTGCAGTTTCTATCAAAATAGAAACTTGGGTTGTATACTCGTATATACCTAGGTAGTTTATAGTAACCCAACCTTTCTGCCATGCACTCCAACTATAAAAAGTCATAGATCTGTCTGTGTGTGACAGGTGATGATACCCCACAGCATCTACACTAGCTAGCATTTTATCCAAGATATAACTTAATCAAACCAAACTTGTTGTTTTAAGTAGCGTGGTAGTGTGAGTGAGCATCGGCACTCCGGTTTTCACCAAATGGCTAATTAACTATCGTACTACATATTTGGCCTAACACGCAATATATTACATATATACTACATATTTTACGCACTATCGCGGGCGCGCGGCGATATGTTGAATAACAAAAAGCACATCAGCAAAATATACTCCTTACAATGTACAAGTTATAAATACTTATATGTTATTAATTAACATCGTGCTCGTTAGGCTGATGATGATTATGTGATCTAACGTTTACCGTTACCTACGTTACGAACTCTACAAACTGATATGTAACAATATTTTTTACACAGAAACGCTAATAGATCCGTTTAATGTATTTCATGTCAATGACTTATGATTATGTAGATGTAAGGGTTACTTAATTGATGAGTCAGGTAGGGACTGCCTACCGTCGGATGGACCAAACGACAAGCTTAGAAGCCTCACAATGTAAACGATTATTGTCAATGTACACCTAGACATGGCTTAGTAAGGTCACAATCAACCCATCATATTGAATTATGATTTTAAAGAACACAATAATAGCTAGTAGAAGCCAAATGGTTCAAAGTCGAATAATACTTGCACTAGGCAAATTTTATTCACCATACGATCACGTTCAATATTGTTTTCTTTAACGTGATAAAATGGTATAAAAACCCGTACTCAATGGGCACGACAGTATCCGTAGCAAAAGAATATGTAGGTAATTTAAAAACATTATAGGTACTAGCACAGAATAACTATAGTGGTACTAGTCGCCTTCTTAAAAGCGGCCAGTGTCCAGGATTATTTCTAATAAAGAAGTTATTTATAAGATATTGTAATTTCGAGCTTTTCGGAAAGTAAATCCATTGAACTGAATTTGGTAACATAAATTTGCTACTTGATTATGTAGACAAATGCAACTGAACAGGAACTATATTTATTTTTATTGTTATAGATAGCTCGGCAAATGACTCCATCCCACATGATGTTAAGTGGAAAAGGAGTCCAGTCCTCCTTCCTATGATATGGTCCTTCAAAAGAGGCGTGAAGAAGCACCTTGTGGGCCGGCAGAATGAGGTTAGATGATACGTCTGATGCTACGTTTGTTTTCACGCTGCACCAGTTATCTACGCGTCTGGACTCCATTTTCACTTAACAACTGTATAGTATAACATCATTATAAGCCAGAGCGGAAAGAGCGATCTTTAATCCCTAATAAAATTTCCCCATCTTTATCGAACAATACTTTCTTGTACAATCGCGTAATAGCGTGTTTATTTTCTGTCACGGTTAATTAAGGAGTGGGTATAAAGGCCAGGACGACAATATTGATTATTTAAAGCGCAGATTGAAATGAATACCTTATGTGATGTCGTAGATCAGCGTGGGAGATGTCTGCGGAGGAGGAGCCGGACTCGCTCAAGCTTTACTGGGACCATTTCTTCAAAGCTGAAACGGGGACTTACGAGGTACGAACGCCTGAATCATCACAAACATCACTGTTTTAACGTAACGTCATCGAATTGCAAATTAAACTAGCCACCTAGGTCTCTATTGTGCGTGCGTGCGTGCGTGCGTGTGTGTGTGTGTGTGAGTGATAATAAACTTGGCGACAAAAGAGCGCGCTTTTCACATAAAACATTTTAATCTCAAACATCAATGTTATGACGACTAGTAGAAATAAATCTCTTCTCTAAGTTGGTCGTTACTACGTCAACCCGATAGAAGTATTAAGAAAGGATGCAGCTAGACAATGAGAACGACCTCCTTGAGCTTGGTCGTGCAGCCGCGCGCCCTGCGCCGTTCAATGTTAGGTACCAATAATAAACTGTGCAGAGCCATCAGCGACTAAACGATTGACATCCGGTCGGTGTCAGTCGTTTCTTCAATCATGCATATTCAACTAGTGCAGTTTATTTTCCACAAGACTATTTATAGCCTTAGAACAGAAGTTGACTATAACATCCAATTTATTGTTTTCTATATGTCATTAACCTTTTTACCGCCAACAACTTCTATAGAAGTTCGAGATTTTCGTGCCGTCCACGCCAGGACTTCTATAGAAGTTCTTCTTTGTACCTACTTTATTAAAATACATTTATACGTTGGCGTACAGCGGGACATCGCGTGCAGGATAGTTGGGCGGTGAAAAGGTTAAGATTACTAATCTATGTAACTACATTGGGAAAATACTGTTCGCTACCTCGGGTTTTATAGTATAGGTACTTAACCGGATTTTTTGCGCCACGAAAAACTTGGTGGTTGCTTAACCATAAGTAGGTATCGTTAACCGGCTCAGTAGTGTAGTGGTTTAGAGCACCGGTTTATACCTAGAGGTCCCTGGTTCGATTCCCCAGCGGGGGTATATGTTTGTATACTCAGTTTGGTTGATGGTAGGAAGGCTTGTTTGTCCGCCTGGCTAGCTACCACTAACTTATCTAAGTATGTCGTCATAACATCAATGTTTGCAGCATTGTTGTGTTCCGGCAGCTAGAGATAATATATCCAGTCCGAGTGTAGTGCGCTTCCACCATCGGCCTTCACACCAGGTGCGATGAAAGCCAAGTGCTTAGGTACCCGTAAATATAAAAAAAAGACAAACATAATCGTTGTTTTGGCGTCTGTACTTTTAATCCAGTGTCAATGAAATTAAATTACTAATGGTTGCTTCACAGAAATCGACGTGGCTCGACTTGTTCCTCGCGGAGTTCCTTATCCGCGTCAATGAAGGCGCTGATCCGAAGGAACTGATCAAATTTTGGTAAAATATGTTTAATGTTTTTCATAACTTTAGCCTTTGAACATTGTACTGAAAGATTTCCAAGTGAACAAGCGCATTATGAGATCGGGTCTTAACCCATCACATCACATGTAGGTTAATAGGTTTTAACGGTTACTATTTTACGACAGCAACCTTGATCAACGGTTTAACTGCCTTCCGAAGCACGGAGGAGCTTGAGATACTTATTAAGGACCCGGTTATTACACTATGACTGGTTATCAACCTTTACATGACCCACTGCTTTTATATTTACTACCATAAAAATAAATTTCAGCAAAAAGATCTATCAGTGATTCAATTAGATCCTCAGTGAAGAAATGTTTAACGAGAATGTGTTCGACTAATAATGTATAAAGTAATAATTCCTCACTTGATTGCTTGACTTGTATTCTTGCAAGCAAAATTGCATTAACGATTGTTTGTTACCTAAGTAAATGAATCCTCGTGTCTTCTATTAACGTTGTGCCCGTCAGGGTATATTATGTTCTAGTGTTGTTAATGAACTATTGTCATAGTGTGTGTGGTATGACATTGAACCATGAATACGTCCACTAGCCCGGTAAGCGGCGTGGTGACGCTGGTGGGGTGCGAGCTGCTGTGCGGGCTGCACCGCGTCACGTCGTTCGTGAGCCAGCTGGCGCCGCCGCTGCCGCTGCCGCCGCTGGACGCCGTCCCCGCCGCACCCGCGCCCTACGCCGCCCTCGCTTCGCAGCTGGACTCTTCTCCCGCCTTCTCCGGTAAGCAAGTGTCTTGGGACGTGGACTTATAGGCTTTAGTTTTTGGATAATTATTGTTACATTCAACTATTAACTTGTATTGTAATAAATCTTTACTTACAAAAGATAGATGTGCTAAAATAGCATGTCTGTGTGGTGGAAGAAGTCTTTTATGTCAAAGTCAAAGTCTAAGCTGTTTACTAAACAATATTTTATTAAGACTGCACGGATTGTATCCTAAGCAATGAAAAATTAAAAAAGATAGAATGTGAGTTTTGAGTGGCATTGACAGCTTTCGGCCGCTCCTCTTCTGTAGGGTTCGCTTAGTTGATCACGAACGTACACGCAGAAGTTGTGTAGAAGTTATTGTGGGGCTGGCACGTGGTTCATGATGACAGGCCCGGTTAAGTTATGTAAGTAATGTGTAGTTACCAGGATGTAGATTGTCCGTTTAGTTGACCGCAGACGCCACTCTTGTTGCTGTTGTTGCTGGCGCGTAGTTACTGATGACAAGCACGCTTGAAATTAGTTGTAGTTAGTTATGGAGATAAGACGAGAGAGACAATGTTTATTTAGTTTACTGTATTTTTTATGCATAACTAAAGAAAAATATTTGTTGGCAGTGGACTGTATTGTAGGTAGCAGGTGGTAGGCTCCAGGTAGGTAGTAGGTGCTGGTACTTGCAGAGAAAGAAGGCTTCAGGTCGTATTTGCTTTATTCCGTGTTCACAAGAGAAGAGTAGAGCTCGTACTGAATCGAAAAACATAATTTTCATACAAATCGGTGCTATTTAAGTGCAATTTGTAGGTATGGCAACTAGCGACTTGTTAACGCATACGATTTAGCGTCCGTTACAAATTTCCATACTAATTCTTCTAGCTAACGAGGGGACTTTAATATGATTGGCTGGGTCAAGTTACGACTTGTTTCGACAAGTCTGATCCTACGCTAGTTACATATACCTATATCTATCAATAACAATCATCCTTAAATTAGCTTATCATACAAAACAAAACCATATAATTACTTATTCTACGCGACCTAACGACTAATTACAATTGATATTGACTACTCTACGAGGCTGTCGGCAACAGTCTCCCCCCGGCGCAGGTCTTCCGTAGCCACTCCGGTAGACAGGCTCGTCGCTCAGGGTGCTGCCGCAGGCTCTCCATCCGTCAGGCTCGCAGACCGAAGTGCAGCGCGTCCTCTCCCACTGGTCCGGGGAGAGTGCGGATCTGGAACCGGCGCGTCGGCGTCCCTCGGCTCTGATAGGGTAGAGCCGATGACAACCAACTTCGATGCTGGCCGGCGGAAGATCCCGCCCTTCGTCTTCACCTCGGTGTTGCGCACCACCCCATCAGGTCCGGGGTGAACGCAGGTGACCACTCCACGTGGCCATGTGTTGCGGGGCAGGGTCGGGTCCGCGACGATCACCAGGTCTCCAAGTTGTATGTTCGGTTTGGAAGGAGACCCGGGTCGCGGTATCAGGTTCGGCAGGTACTCCTTAAGCCAGCGGCACCAGAACTGGTCAGCTAGTGCCTGGGCTGACTTCCATGTCTTCTTATCGGAGTCGGTGCATGGGCCCATGAAGGGAAGGCCCATCGATGTCCCCAACAGGAAATGATTTGGGGTCAGCGCCTCTGGATCGTCCGGGTCAACAGAAACGTGTGTCAGCGGTCTGGAGTTCACGGAGAATTCAGCTTCCGTCAGCAGGGTGCTCAGTACTTCTGGCTTCGGTGACTTCTCATGGCGGTTAGTGCGCTTTTGATAGAGCGTACCAGTCGCTCCCATGCTCCTCCCTGGTTCGGTGCTCCGGGCGCGATGTACTTCCACGTCGTGTCGTACTTGAGGCCCCACTCACGTAGATGAGGCAACCACTCTGCGTAGGCTTTCTTCAGCTCGACGTTAGCTCCCTTGAAGTTGGTGGCGTTATCGGAGTAGATAGTGGAAGGCCAACCACGTCGTGCTGCCATCCGCCTGAGCGCCATTATTGCTGAGTTCGTTGACAATGATTCCACAAGTTCTATATGCACGGCTCGTGTGGTTAGGCAAGTGAAGAGTGCCCCCCACCGCTTTTCGTGCCTCCTTCCTATGGTGACTACTATTGGTCCGAAGTAGTCCAGTCCGCAGTTGCTGAATGGGCGCTTGAAAGCTTCTAGTCGCTCGTGAAGCAGGTCTCCCATCGGTGTTGCTTGCGGCTTCGCGTTTCGTATGCGGCAAGTAAGGCACGATCTCGCTATCGCCTTTACCGTAGGTCGTAGTCGTAGGATTCAGTACCTCTGTCTCAGATCGTTCACTACTCGTTCGTTGTCCTGCTCTTCTGTGCTCTCGCTCTATCAGTAGCTTGACGAACTTGTGTCTTCCATCTCATCATCATCATCATCATCATCTCATCAATAATCGGATTCTTCCCTTCTTCCGGCACGTCCGCCCTCTTTATTCTTCCGCGCAGTTTCAGCAAGCCGTCGTCGATCATGACGTCCAGGTGTCGCAGCGGGCTGTCTCTAGAGAGCTTACCTTCCGTTCTTAGGTTATGCAGCTCTTTCCCGAAGTTCTCACTTTGTACTTGGTGAAGCCATAGGCTCGTTGCGCGTCGGGTGTGCTCGGTGTCCATCTCAGCGGTTTTGTTCTTGTCCTTACACCGCTGAATGAAGAGAAGAACTGTTGCTGTTGCTCTAATCAATCGATCGTATGACGAGAACCGATTGATGTCCGGTAGCGAGGCGTTGGAGGTGTTCAGTACACATACCAGTTCCGTGGTGTCGTCCTCCTTTTCCTCCTCGTGAGGCCATTTGCTCCTCGGGCCTCTCAGGAACTCTGGTCCGGTAAACCATCTGTCTTCTATGTTCGATGGTAAGTACCCGGGGCGCGTGGCTACATCTGCGACGTTAGTAGCTGTGGGTATCCATCTCCATTCTGCAGGTGTTGAAGCTTCGACGATCTCCCCCAGCCAATGAAGCACGGTCTGAGAGTCGCTCCAATATCTTACATCATGAATTGGAATGCGGTGATCTTCTTTTATCGTCTGTGCAAGCCGCACGCCGATCAGCGCAGCTTGTAGTTCAAGGCGCGGGATCGTGAGTGTCTTCAACGGTGCCACTCTCGCTCGCGCTGCTATCAGCACGGTGTCGATCTTCTTGCTGCTGTCCATAAGCCTCCAGTACGCGACGGCGGCGTAGGCGTCTTCACTGGCGTCGACGAAGACGTGAAGCTCTCTTCTGGTCACCTCTCTCCCCCCGTTGTAGGACCGCGGGATGCTGAGACAGTCGATTGTGCTCATACCACATAGCCATTTGTCGAACTTACCGGCTATTTCTTCCGGCACCGCTTCGTCCCATCCGGTTTCCAACTTCCACAGTTGCTGCAGGGCGATCTTGGCCGTGATGGTGTAACAGCTCAACAGTCCGAGCGGGTCATATATGCTCATGACGGTTGAGAGTGCCTCTCGTTTCGTAGGCGGCCGTTCCCTCTTCTTCACTGCGTCCGGAACTCGATACAGTGAAGTGTTGAAGCGCAAAGTGTCTGCACTTGAGTCCCACAATAGTCCCAGCATCTTCTCACCTTCTCCAAGGGGCGTCGTCTTTGTATCGGCTCGTTCCTCCGGCTTGATGTTCTTCATCAACTCGGTGCAGTTGCTGTTCCACTGCCTGAGATGAAATCCTGCTGCCTGGTGTACCTCATCGACCTGACTGATGGTAATACTCGCCTGGTTTATGTCGTGGAAGCTTTCTACAAAATCGTCCATATAATGAGCTTCTGTGATGGCTGTGAGGGCTTCCGGGTGCGTCGCAGCGTGGTCGTGCGCGTTCTTATTCCTCACGCTGTGCGCCAGAAACGGAGAGCTGGATGCCCCGAAGATCATCGATACCATTTTGTACTTCTTTACTGCTTCAGTCGGGTGATCACGCCACAAGAACATCTGTGCCGGTTGATCTTCCTCTCTTATTCTGATGCGCAGGAACATTTCCTTTATGTCTGCTGTGACCGCATAAGCTCCTTCACGAAACCGAAACATTATGCGTTGAAGCGATTGTAGCAAATCTGGACCCTCCAGTAGATAGTCGTTGAGGCAGACTCCATTTGACTTTGCTGCTGCGTCAAACACCACCCGCAATTTCTTCGGCTTGTTCGGGTTGTGGACAGCAAAGTGAGGAAGGTACCACGCCACTGCGCTGGCATCTTCTGTTCCGTCGCACCTCGTTGCGTAGCCTTTTGTCATCAGGTCGCCTATCTGACTGCTGTACTGCTGCTTCTCTGCTGGGTTCCGCTCCAACTTACGTTCTAAGTTTTTCAGTCGTCGTAGGGCTGCGTTGTAGCTCAGCGGCAACTGCACGTTGTCTTCACGCCATGGTAGTCCAACTTCGAAGTGTCCCTCTTGTCTCCTCGCCGTTTGCTCGAAGATCTCCATTGCACGCCTATCGGTCTCGCGTACATGTTGCAGATTGCGGGAGACACCTAAAGCGTCGACTTTGAAATGCTCTCTTACCATCTCCTCCAGTGGGTCGGTCTTCACTGTCGTGACGTGAAGTATCTCGTTGACACGTCGAAGCCCTCGTCTCGGAACTGTCCCATGTAGGACCCACCCAAGTTCTGTCCTCGAAGCGGCTGGCTCGTTCGGTTTGCCTGTTCGCAGCTCTCGGGTCACTATCAAAGGCCAGTTGTCTGTTCCAATCAGGATACGTGGCTTCGCATTCGTGTATGTTGTCTCCTCCATGCGCAGATCCTTGAGGTGTGCTAACTTCAGTGTCTCCGCTGGAATCGTCTGTGTGGCAAGGTCAAGATTAGTCATCGTTCGTACTGCAATGTCGAAACCGCTGCTCTCTCCATGCTTGGCCTTCACGTTGACGTTCACCACCCGGCTCTTGAAAGCGCGTGTCTGGTCGTTGATTCCCTTCACTTGGAGACGCATAGTCGGTCCATCAGCGCTTACCTCCTTTGCCAGGTCCTCGTCCATGATTGTGATAGTAGCGCCCTCGTCGAACAGCGCGAACGTTTCTCTGGATCCTCGCTTACCAGTCACGACCACCGGGCATATTTTCAGCTTCACATCACCGCAGGTGGCTGCAGTTGTCACGGTGGCAGTCTCCTTGGGACCTTCTTCCTTGGCTTCGAGGTGCAGCAGCGCGTGATGCGGTCGATTGCACCCTCGTACTCCACACGGCTTCTGACGGCAGTTGAATCTTCTGTGTCGCCAGGAGATACACTTGAAACAGAGCCCCGCGTTCTTCACTACTTCCCAGCGTTCATCGAGCTGCAACTGTTTAAACTTCTGGCAGTTGGGAAGGTGATGGCTTTTCTTACACGACGGGCACGGTCCAGCTGCTTCTGTCGTCGCTGCCTTAACGGGTAACTCGGTAACCGTATAAATCTTCTTTCCTTTTAATTCCGGTCGCAGGGCGGGACGTGTTGCTTCTCTTCTCGGAGCCACGGTGCTCTGCGCCATTGTACTGTAGCTGTGCTTGAGAGCTCGGTCAGCTTGCCTCATCAGGAACTGCGAAAGCTTGCAGATCTCCGGTCCCGATCCGTAGTGTTCCTCTGCATAGTCGCACCATGTTGTCTTCAGGTGAGGGCTCAGCTTGTCCAATATTTCTCGCACCAGCATTGGATTGTACAAGTATCCTGCATCCACGTTTCTTAATGCTGCAACAACATTCTGCACCTTCACTGCGAACGCGTTCAGCTCCATTGCAGTAGTGCCTAGTTTGGGCTGCTTCTTCAAATCTTCGAACGCCATATCCACTAAGATCTCCGGTCGTCCGAAACACTGCTCCAATGTTCTCATGATTTCATCCGGGTGCGTGGCCGTACTCAGCAGCGGTGTCACTACGTCGCGGGCTTCTCCACGCAGGCAATTCCGTAGCCTTGCTAAATTCTCCAACGGCGTAAACTCGTACAGTCTCGTTGTCTCTCTCAGCGCTGCGGAGAATTGCAACCATTCCAATGGCGATCCGGAATATATCGGAAGATCAGTCGCTTGACGAGGCGCCGGTGCCGGTCTGGTGCGGAGTACCTTCTCGATCGTTTTAGCAAGATGCTCCACTCGTCGTTCCCTTGGCGTAGGCGATCGTCTTCGTTCGTCCGGAGTCGTAGCCCAGTGTCTTGTTCGGCGAGCGTCGGGCGTAACAGCTTCGGCCACTGTACGCGTTCTAGTCGCATCGTCGTACATAGGTACCGGCTCCGGTGCGGGCGCGGCGACGGCGGGTGCAACTCGTTCCGGCTCCCCCCGTGGCGCGTCATCCATAGGCATGCTGTTGTCCAGCCAGGCATGCACTCGTTCCATTTGTTCACTGGGTTCATTGACGTCTTCATTGGCGCTATCGCCATCTTCAATTGCCGTGACGTCAGCTTCCAGCTTCTTTCTGATCAATTCAGCTTCAATCTCGAGCTCCTTTCTTCTAATGGTGGCCAGTCGTTCTTCCGCCTCGTACCGAAGCTTCGCGATAGCGCTAGCGGATGATCTCGTAGATCGCGCTATACGTACTCGCGATATACCGGGCGCGGGTGCTGGCATCGCGCTAGTAGCGGTCGTTGCTACTCTCGAAGCACTCGCGACGGCTGTGCTACGCGGCGGTTCAACGGTCATCAGCGGTCGCGTATTGCTTGGCGCTGCAGCGGTGCGGCGCTCGATCAAGCGTCCCTCAGCGGTTCGCGGCGGCGGTGTCGCTAAGACGTACTGTTTGGTACATCGCCCTTACCTCTGCTAGCACCGGTTGCTCGATAGCAGAAGCGACGCGGTGCGCGGGCGCAACGTTCGTATGCGCTTGGGGTGTAGGTCGTACCTCCACACCTTACGATCCGAGGTGCGGAGCGAGACTACGGAGTCTCAACCCCATCGCGGCGCGTTCACTCTCCCCTGCGGTCGGTTCGAGCGGGTCGCCCCTTCGCGGTGGGACGACAGTCGCGGTGGTGTTAGCGGACGGTGACTGTGGAGGCTGCTCGAAGGCGTGGTGATGACGAGCTGGTGCTTCCTCCATGCCGCTTTGACTTCTTGTGACGACCATTTATTCTTTCTTCGATGTAAATTCTTCTTTGTATCCGTCTCCGAAGGACCACGATGTTGGCAGTGGACTGTATTGTAGGTAGCAGGTGGTAGGCTCCATGTAGGTAGTTGGTGCTGGTACTTGCAGAGAAAGAAGGCTTCAGGTCGTATTTGCTTTATTCCGTGTTCACAAGAGAAGAGTAGAGCTCGTACTGAATCGAAAAACATAATTTTCATACAAATCGGTGCTATTTAAGTGCAATTTGTAGGTATGGCAACTAGCGACTTGTTAACGCATACGATTTAGCGTCCGTTACAAATTTCCATACTAATTCTTCTAGCTAACGAGGGGACTTTAACATGATTGGCTGGGTCAAGTTACGACTTGTTTCGACAAGTCTGATCCTACGCTAGTTACATATACCTATATCTATCAATAACAATCATCCTTAAATTAGCTTATCATACAAAACAAAACCATATAATTACTTATTCTACGCGACCTAACGACTAATTATAATTGATATTGACTACTCTACGAGGCTGTCGGCAACAATATTAGTATTCTGCACTCTTTCTCTAAATAAACTATAAATGTGCGAAAATTCATACTCCTCCGTCCGCGCAATTTTCGTAAAAAGGGGTACAAAGTTTTTGCTTCACGTAGGTATTAATGTATAGATGTAAAATTATGCAGTCAAAGTAATTTTAATGTCGCCTCTAAAACGACAGAATATTTTAAAAGAACATAAAATAAATTTATCGCTCTTTTAAATGTAGTTGTAAACTACATGTTTTTTTTTTTTTTTTTTGTGAGAGACTGCTGGTTGCCGAGGGGCATTTCCAGCTTCACCGGGCTTGTTTTAGGGGCGGCGAGGTACGTAAAGGGTACCTCAAGCCGTGTTGAAACGAAACACCTTCAGAGGATTTCTAGAGGGGTACGGCATCGCACACTTAAAAGTGCGCGTCCCCGTGCCCTTCCAGAGTCTCCGAAGGGTTCGGATCGGATCGGAACTACATGATGCCTGACGGTTCTAATGAGTCATTAGCCCTAGGCAAGTAATGGCAGTAGACTGTAGCTGTCGGTACTACAGATACAGTACCACTATATAATGTGCGAAAATTCATACTCCTCCGTCCGCGCAATTTTCGTAAAAAGGGGTACAAAGTTTTTGCTTCACGTAGGTATTAATGTATAGATGTAAAATTATGCAGTCAAAGTAATTTTAATGTCGCCTCTAAAACGACAGAATATTTTAAAAGAACATATAATAAATTTATCGCTCTTTTAAATGTAGTTGTAAACTACATGATGCCTGACGGTTCTAATGAGTCATTAGCCCTAGGCAAGTAATGGCAGTAGACTGTAGCTGTAGGTACTACAGATACAGTACCACTATACTGTACTATTTCCCAGGCAACACAGGGTTGTTAGCGGAGCCGGATGCAAAGCCCGAGGATGCGCGTGCGCAGTCGACGAGCCTGTTCACGCGCACCAACAGCCAGTCGTCGGCCGAGGTCCTGCGCAAGTACCTGCTGGGCGGCGTGGCCTGGCGCTGCCTCGCGCTGCTCAAGGCCGTCGGGGTCGAGGTCAGCACCTTGAACATGATTTTATTTTATGTTTTTAAACAATACCTACTTACACGCACAGAATAAGTAATAGTATAATACAGAAAAATAACTCTGTGACAGCAAACATGCGAATTTAAACCTATTCACAACGGCGCTAACGTTTATGATACCTTGCACGGCACGGATGTCACCTTCGTTATAATAACCTACAGTGAGCAGCGGCGCTAGTGTAGAATCAAAATGCACCTTATGTCCGCGATTCGTAAGTCTGTATTATTGCACCCGTCATGCTTCTTTATTAATGCCGCTCCTGTTGTAGGGTTGGGAGTTGTAAGATAACTAATTGAATTTATTTACCTTTGTTATTAATCGATATTATAATACCAGGATGTAATTTAATGCAGCACATTGTCGCGCTCGCTTGTCGCGCTCGTCGCTTGTCGCTTGTCGCGCTCGCTCGCTCGTGAGCGGACGTGCGCAAAGTGAACGGAGCGGTTAAATACCTACGTAGCTTATCGTAACAAAAATGAGTACTAAGTGTAATGGATGTGAATCGGTGATTTATGATATATCATATATGGAGTGTTCGCAAGAAAACTGCAAGAAACTGTATCATTTAAAGTGTCTTGCAATTACGGAAAAATCATTTGAAGTTTTTACCCAAGTATATAAGGATAATTGGCTGTGCCCCGAATGTGTACGAGTTATTCCAAAGTGTGACAATTCAGACACACCAGTACGTGGACACACAATGATTAATAAAACGTTTACTCCCAGCAGCTTTGTAAATGTTGAGCGTGGAAATCGGTGTCGTGATAAAGAGTTACAAACAAATGATGACGAGATGAAAATACTGGAGGAGATAAGAGAGTTTCGGTTGGAAATGAGGACGAAGATAAAGGAGCAAACAGAAGAGTATGAAAGTCTCAAAAATAGGTTTATTATTACGGAAACTGAGGTATTAAAACTGCGAAACATGTTGGCGGTAGTGCAAGAAAAAGCTAACAAGGTAGATGTATTAGAGATTACAGTTAACGAATTAAGAGACGTAAATGAACGCTTGGAGGCAAGCTTAAGAGCCAAAAAAGAAGATGAAAAACCTCAAAGGTCATTGGAACCAGAAAAATCATTCGCTTATGTGACAAAACGCAGTCTAAAGCAAGCGAAACTGAGCCATAATAACGTTCCTGTACCGGCGTCTCAAGGTATGGCCACAAAACCAGCGAACCTACCTATATATGAGCAGCAAGCAGGAAATATAAATAGTGAGCAGATGGACAAACAGGACAGTCAGGTTAATGAGGAAAATGAAAGGAATGAAAAGTGGACGACAGTTTCTAGAAAAAATAGGTATTCAAATAGTCAAGTAAGAAGAGGTGATAACATTACTTATTCTTCAGAAATTCAAGGTACAGAGCGCAAAAAATTTTTACATGTCTGGCGGCTTATGAAGGAAACTAAGACAGAAAATATAGAAAAACATGTAAGAAACATATGCGGTCAAGACGTAACTTTGAAGGTAGATAGAATAAAGCATAAAACTGAAAGAGATTACGCGTCCTTTATTATAGGAGTGCCAGAGAGTCAATATGATTTATTATGTCAACCAGAAAAATGGCCACTAAATGTTGAATTCTGCGAGTGGGTGTGGTTTCGTAAGACAACCAATAAGTCCGAAAGCTCATAATACATCTGTCGAAATCTTTTATCAGAATGTTAGGGGACTTCGGACCAAATTAGAGGACTTTTACGAAGGCGTGTCACTATCGGAGGCGGATTTATATGCCATTACAGAAACGGGTTGCAATAACTCGATTAAAGATGCCGAATTAGTACCATTTGGATACACATTAATACGTTGTGATCGGGCGGATGGGCGGAAGCAAGGAGGCGCATGTTTAGTGGCCACACCGCGCTTCGAGCTGCGACGAGTGGCGATCCCGGGTGACGTCATCTTGGATAGTCAGGTGTTCGAACTAGTCAGTGCAACTGTTTATTTACGGCAGAGATTTTTGTTTTTGTGTTGTGTAATTTATATTCCGCCGAATAGTAGTGAGACTGATTATATGTTAATGTTTAGGATTATAGAACAGTATTGTAATAATTATAGTGCCGTATTAGTCTTAGGTGATTTTAATTTATATTCTGGTTCTGTGGCTGTGAATAATTATTTCGAGTACTTTCAAACGTATTGTGGATTCACTCAGAGCAACCGAGTAGAAAATTGTAGTGGCCGTTGTTTAGATTTAGTGTTATGTACGTGGGACGAGGATAGCGTGAGTGTGCGCGCGGCGACGCCGCTAGTGCGCCTCGACCCCTACCACCCCGCGCTTGGCGTGCGCGTGAGGCCCGCGCTGTGCCCCGCGCTGCGCGGCGACCGCCCCGTCCCGCGCCCCTGCCCCTGCCCCGCCGACTTGCAGTGCACACCGAAGCGATGGAATTTTCATAGGGCCGATTTCCCGGTGTTGTATTCAGCTATTGCAGGTATAGATTGGACTTCAATTACTGATTTAGATTTAGAGGCGAGTTTAGATTATTTTTACGGTACATTAAACTCAGTAATTAATACTTGTGTCCCGCAGAAAAAGCAAAAGAAAGTGTCGTCAAAATTTACATATCCTGCCTGGTACACTGGTGATATTATTCGGAATATTAGATTGAAGGCAAAGTTTCACAAAAAATATAAAGCGACCGGATTGGGTGAAGACTATCGGGCTTTCTCGGAGTACAGGGCTACAGTAAAAAGTATGATAAAACTCGCTCATAGGCAATATAGCCACCGTGTTCAAAGTCACTTACTGAAGGAACCTAAAGCTTTTTGGGATTACATAAAAGATAAAAGAGGTAGTAGGAGTCCGCGCAGTATCGTGAAGGATGGGTTGGTTTTAAATGCAGATCAATGCGCTATGGAATTCGCTAGGTACTTCCAGTCGGTATATAGCACAGAAAAGGCCCGGTTGGACGTAAGCATGAGTGTGACGCAGGCGGGCGATAGCAATGCGTCTGCGCGCGTGCACATTGACCGCCTAGAGCTCGATGATGTGACCGCTGCGCTGCGCCGCCTCAAGCCGAAGACTTCCTCGGGGCCGGATGGTATACCACCTTTCGTGTTCAGGGACTGTCGAGCGGGGCTGGCCGCGCCTCTGTTGCATATATTTAATTTATGTTTAGAGTCAGCGGTATTTCCGGAACGGTGGAAGATGACACGGGTCGTCCCGGTTCCGAAGGGGCGTGCGTCGAGTAGTGTAGAAGGGTACAGGCCTGTGGCAGTGTTATCGACACCGGCAAAGGTACTAGAGTCGGCCATACATAAGTGTCTATACGTGCAGGTGAGCGCACAGCTGGCGGACGAGCAGCACGGGTTCCGCGTGGCACGCAGCACCACTTCCAACCTTCTCAACTTTATGGCGGACGTGGTGCCAGCGGTAGATAGTGGGGTGCAAGTAGACGTCGTTTATTTTGATTTCCAAAAAGCTTTCGACCTAGTCGACAATGACGTGTTGCTTAAAAAATTAGCGGGTATCGGTTTCACCCCGCACCTTCTGCATCTGTTTGCCAGTTACATGGGAGATAGACAGCAGTATGTTGAGTACGCTGGGTACGTATCGGAGCCGTATTTCACAAGATCGGGGGTGAGCCAGGGGAGCAATCTCGGGCCTCTAGAGTTTGTGTTGATGATTAACGATCTGCCAAGCGTAGTAAAGGAGGCTAAGTGCCTATTATTTGCGGACGACCTCAAGCTGTATCTGCCTGTCGAAAGTTCAGGGGACTGCGAGAGGTTGCAAAAGGACATAGACAGAGTGGTGGATTGGAGTGTTTGCAACCGATTGCAGTTCAACACCTCTAAATGTGGAGTTATAACTCTTTCTCGCGCGCGTAATGTTATTAGGCATAACTATGAGGTTGGGGGTGTAACTGCGAAAAGGGTAACAGAGGTCAGAGATCTGGGCGTACAGCTGAATACCGGACTATCATTTAGCGATCATATTAATAGTATCTGTAAGAAAGCATATCGCAACCTAGGTTTTATATTACGCAGAGCCCACGGTTTTACCAACATCACAGCGATTATCGCTTTATATAACGCATTAGTCAGGAGTCAGCTGGAGTGTAATGCCGTTGTCTGGGCACCTCATGAAACGAAGTATCAGCTCATGTTGGAAAGAGTTCAGAACAAGTTTGTTAGGTATCTGTACATGAAACTATATGGGGTCTATCCATTTTATCCGCTGAGATATCCTAATTTATTTGTGCTGGGGATGGTAGGGTATAGTGAACTGAGAGTCAGAAGGGACTTTACGCTGGTTTGTTATATCCACAAAATATTGAGGGGGAAAGTGCACAATGCGAGGTTCCTTCAGCATATTCGGCTTAGCGTGCCGGACCGGTACACGGAGCGGAGGCGCGCGCCGCGGCTGTTAGCGCTGCCGCGAGCACGCACCAACCTGCTGGCTGAGGCGCCGCTCACGCGCGCCATGCGCACTATTAACGAGATAGCGGAGCGAGTGGACATATTATCATGTTCTCTGAGTGAGTTCACAAGGACGGCTTTGTACACAATAAGTTATAAGTAAATAGGTTATATAATAGGTTGTTAAATGTATATAGTAGTTACATTATCGTATTAGGTTTAAGTTTTGCCTGTAAAGATAGTGTAAGTTTTTTCATAAATAAATAAATAAATAAATAAAATTACTGTTTTGTACATTTTTGTTTATTGTGGAGGTATTTATACTTTTTACGTTATTTTTAATTAAAATTGACAATAGTTTTATAGACTGCTTTGTTATAATGTAAAGTTAAACAACGAGAAAAAATTGTACATTGTTGGAACCGTAGGTTATAAATTATATTAGAAGACTTGTAACATTCTAATAGTCTACGAGCTGGCGTACTTTTTCGGTAAACAATTTATTGTAGGGGCTTTGACGCCTCACTTTGTAATAGTTGCATCTCTAAATTAGTTGTTAAAAAACAAACAAACAAACACACCAACAAACATCCAAAATTTCGCGTTTATAATATTAGTAGGATTACGGTTACAAATTGATATGTACCTACTTGTACTGACTATCTGCTTGGAAGCCTATCATCTAGACACATGTAGCTTTCTGTTATTGTTTGTCATGGATGAAAAATAAAATTCTTTAAATAATAAAATGTATATTTATTACAAATGTTTCATCATCATCATCATCATCATCATCTCAACCAAAAGACGTCCACTGCTGGACAAAGGCCTCCCCCAAGGATCTCCACAACGACCGGTTTTGTGCTGCTCGCATCCAGCGGCTTCCCGCGACCTTCACCAGATCGTCGGTCCACCTTGTTGGAGGCCTGCCCACACTGCGCTTTCCGGTACGCGGTCGCGACTCCAGGACTATTCCGCCCCAGCGCCCATCAGTCCTGCGAGCAATGTGACCTGCCCACTGCCACTTGAGCTTAGCAACTCTTCGGGCGATGTCGGTTACCTTTGTTCTTCTGCGGATCTCCTCATTTCTGATTCGATCACGCAGAGAAACCCCGAGCATAGCCCTCTCCATTGCTCTTTGAGTGAGCTTGAGCCTTTTTATGAGGCCCATAGTGAGCGACCACGTCTCAGTCCCGTATGTCATCACTGGTAACACACACTGGTCAAAAACTTTCGTCTTGAGACACTGCGGTATATCGGACGAGAAGATATTTCGTAGCTTACCGAACGCTGCCCAGCCTAATTGGATTCGACGATTGACCTCTTTGCTGAAGTTGGACCTACCTAGCTGGACCGTTTGTCCCAGGTAAACATAATTGTCCACAACTTCAAGGGCAGAGTCCCCAACCTTCAGAGGAGTGGGTACGACACGTGAGTTCGACATAACTTTCGTCTTCTCCATGTTCATTTTAAGACTTACTTGTTGAGAGACTCTGTTGAGGTCACCGAGCATTGCGCCGAGGTCTTCCAGGGTCTCAGCCATGACCACTATATCGTCAGCAAACCGAAGGTGAGTGATGGATACGCCGTTGACGTTGATGCCGAGTCCTTTCCAGTCCAGAAGCTTGAAAACATCTTCCAGTGCAGCAGTGAACAGTTTCGGAGAAATCACATCTCCCTGTCTCACTCCTCGCTGCAACTGTATAGGTTTCGAGCTCTGGTCCTGAAGACGGACTGACATAGTGGCGCTTTCATACAAACACCTCAACACTTCGATGTACCGATAGTCAATTTGGCACCGCTGGAGAGACTGTAGCACGGCCCATGTCTCAATCGAATCGAAGGCTTTTTCATAGTCCACAAACGCTAAGCAAAGAGGCTGGTTATACTCTTCGGTCTTCTGTATAACCTGCCGCAGCGTATGTATGTGGTCTATGGTGCTGAAGCCTTTACGGAAACCGGCTTGTTCGATAGGCTGGAAGTCATCAAACCTGCGTGCGAGACGATTCGTTATGACTCTCGAAAACAGCTTGTAGACGTGGCTTAGAAGTGAGATGGGCTTGTAGTTCTTCAGCAGGGTTTTATCGCCCTTTTTGAAAAACAGTACCACCATACCTTCGTGCCACGTCTCTGGCGTTCTGCCCCCTAGTACGACGGAATTAAATAGCTTCTGAAGAGCTACGAGTACCGGTCTTCCGCCTGCTTTCAGAAGCTCGGCCGTAATTCCGTCAGCACCTGGTGCCCTGCCGTTTTTGAGCTGTTTGAGAGCCATACTAATCTCGTATAGGCTGATGTCCGGGATGTCTTCGGTATAGTGCCGGGTTAACTTAGCTCTAGGGTCTCTAGCTAAGCTTTGTACAGATGGCCGTGTGGATGTGTAAAGCTGTCCATAGAACTTCTCGACCTCTCCCATAACATCGGACCTGGTCGTGACAGTTCTGCCGTCATCGGTTTTCAGCGTCGTCAGTTGGCACTGCCCAATACCCAGATCTCTTGCGAACACTTTTGAGCCTTTGTTCCGCTCAATGGCCTCTTTAATACGGTTAGTATTAAATTGGCGCGTGTCGCGAGTCATAGACTTCGAGATCTGCCTATTTAGCCGCCGAAACTGAGACGCATCACCTGAGGAAAGCAGAACCATTGCGCGCCGCTCTTCCATTAGTTTGAGAGTATGGTCTGAGAACTTTTTGGTTCCTTTTGCACGGTGGGTTTTAAAGAACTTGGACCCAACCGTTTGGACAGTTTCCACAAACCTGTTGCTGTATTCGTCCACATTTTCGCAATCATTTAGGCGCTCGAAGCGATTCTGCAATTCGAGCTGAAAGCTTTCGGGGTTTTGGATTTGGATGGGTGCAGGACGGAGCGTAGACCTTACCAATCGACGTCTTTCCAGCTTAACGTTGATATTCAATGTGCCTCTTACCAACCGGTGATCGCTGCCAGTTTTAAACGCATTGATCACAGTGACATCATTGAATATTTGCTTCCTCGTCGACATGATAAAGTCAATCTCGTTTTTGGTTGCACCATCGGGACTCATCCAGGTCCACTTGCGGTGTTCAGCTTTCCTGAAAAAAGAGTTCATCATAAAGAGGCCCTCCCTCTCAAGAAAGTCCGCCAGCAGTTGGCCCCGGGAGTTCCGATTACCAACCCCAAATCGTCCCACTCTCATCTCATCGCCGCTTCGTTTGCCCAGTTTTGCGTTAAAGTCTCCCATGACAACGGTGTAATGAGTTTTGGAGGCTTGTATGGCTCTAGAGATGTCCTCATACGTAGCTTCCACCTCATCGTCAGGGTGTGTCGTAGTAGGAGCATAAACCTGTATGACCTTCAACGAATACCGTTTGGTTATTCTGAGTATAAGGTACGCTACCCTAGGCGACACACTCCCGGTCTCGACAACGTTGTTCACGAGGGACTTGTGGACGATGAACCCGACACCACCTTGGGACAGTTGTTCGCCCTCCCGGAAATAGAGCAAGTTACCGGACTTGAGGATTATCGAGTCCTCCCCCTCTCTTCGGACTTCAGATAATCCAACTATGTCCCACCGTATCTTGCTCAATTCTTCCTCCAGTTCGTTAATCTTCTCGTCAGTCCGTAATGTGCGCGTGTTAAATGTTGCCAGGGCCAGAGTTCGTTGTTGGCGGTAGCCAGGTCTCTGCCGGAGATTCTTAGCACCCCCTGCCCCGTCGCTGCCTTGGCCGCTACCGTAGCTAGGGCGAGCGGGGCCGCCGGGGACTAGGGGCCGGTTTTTGCTGGTGTGCATGTCATGGGGGGGTATTTGCCATAATCGCCACGCTTGGCAGGCGGGTTGGCGATCGCAGTAGGTTGAAGGTAACCTCAGAGAGATGCTGCTGCCCATCCTCTGGAATGGTCCCTTAGTCGCCTTTTACGACACCCACGGGTTGAGATGGGGTGGTGCAATTCTTTATCCCCGGCACCACACGGGGTAAGTCTGTATGTTACAAATGTTTAACTTTTAAGTATTTTTTAACCCCTTTTTCCTGTCTTTAAAGTGTCGACTATTAAATCTTAGTGTGGCGTATATGCGTAATCGAATTAACAGTTTTAGAAGATAATTTAACGGAAAACTATATCGCCATTTCTTATATTGTTTAAGCATCCGTATGCTATACAATACCTTTTGGCTTTACGCGTGGCCATAATAATTAAACAAAAACTCGATAGTAACTGCGAAAAGGCACGCGCGCGTCATATCGAGCGTGTGCGTGACACCACACTGAATTAGTCGCCATGGTGGCGGCCGCACGGCGTGTATTACGAATTTCATAATGGACAAAAACATCGAAGAAAGAGTTTGTCTTAAAATTTGCATCGCCAATGGAATTTCGTGTTCGGAGTCACTGAAAATGTTACAGAAGGCTTACGGTGAATCGACTTTATTAAAAACACGTGCTTATGAGTGGTACAAAGCGTTCAAAAGCGTTCGAGATGTGATGAAAGATTTGCCTCGCTCTGGTAGGCCATTAACGTCTCCAACTGAAGTTAACATTGCAAAAGTGAAGGAAATGTGACTGAAAATCCTAATTCAACTTTGAGAGAGATAGCCGCCGAACTTTCTGTGTCTCACGAGTCGATTCGTACCATTTTAAATAATCACTTGGGTATGAAACATGTTTCCGCTCGGCTGGTCCCAAAAGACCTGAATTTTCTCCAAAAACTCAATCGCATGAGAGTCGCTGAGAACATGCTAGGACGGGTCAATTCCGACCCAACATTCATGAAACGCATTGTTACTGGTGACGAGACGTGGGCTTACGAGTTTGACATGCAAACTAGTCAACAAGCTTCGGAGTGGCGCCTTCCAACTGAACCGAAACCGAAAAAACCACGCCAAAGTCGATCAAAAGTCAAAGTCAAGTTGACTGTTTTCTTTGACTATCGCGGTGTTGTGCGCTCGGAATTCTTGCCGGAAGGTCAAACGGTAAATAAAGAATATTATTTGAGCGTTATGCGGCTTTTAAGAGAGCAAATTCGACGAAAAAGGCTAGATTTATGGAAAGAAAATTCTTGGATTTTGCACCACAATAATGCGCCTTCGCACAAGGCCATCATTGTGAACGAATTTTTGTCCAAACGCTCAACAAATACCATCGAACAACCACCATATACACCAGATATGGCTCCAGCCGACTTCTTTCTTTTTCCTAAACTCAAATTACCACTTCGTGGCACCCGCTTTCAATCGATAGAAGACATAAAGGAGAATTCGCGGCGAGAACTGAACTCAATTCCGGAAACAGCGTTTAAAAAATGTTTTGATGATTGGATTATTCGTTGGCGTTAATAAATTTGGATGAATAACAAACATTTTGTGTATTATTGATCTTTTCCCGGTACTTTCTTGACAGAGTAGTATGTATTGTACTATTATTGCGCAGCGATGCCGGTGCGGTAGTCGCACAGAGTTCATGTGTTGGATAAATTAAATCTACAATGCTAGTATCCACTATAATATATGAATTCGACACTGCAGATAAGCACCTTTTGATTGGTTTAGAACACATACACACACACACACACCCACAGAGTTTTTTAAATAATGTTCTCTGTGTACAATATTTCCCGCTCTTCATCTCGGGGAACGGCTGAAAACCAGCGCTGAGAAAATCTCAGTGAAAGCTGAGCCATTCCCTTTTGCCTTTGACCTTGTGTTACTTTTTTATGTGTTTTTTTTATTGTAATTTCTTGAGACAATAACTTATATCATTATTCATTATTTTATTATTTTAGAAAAGCTACGCTAATATCAACTTATTAATTGACTATTAGATGAATATTGTACAGTTTCTGAATTGCAATCTAGCGTAATTTAAATAAGTGATAAAGAAGCGTGTGTACTAAGGAACTTTTCCGTGCGTTCAATAAAACTCATCTTATAAACAAATTGATTCCAATCCACGCGTGTGGTAGTGCTACGTACGAATAACCGATAGTAAGTACGCATGAAATGCATAGTTGCTTGCTAGATACGGCATAGCACTGAGGCTGCAGTAATGGAGAGCGGTTATCGCGGGTCGCCCCGCCGGAAATCCTCGATGTACTTATATGCGCTCACTTACAAAGTATTAAGAAAGTGCAGAATAATACCTTATAAATGTAATTTAAAAACAATATAACGGTACCATAATCGTACCTGGCTCAAAACTGATACGGTCTCAATGTTATATCATTTTAAATAATAACAGCAATAATCTTTAACCTAACAATAAACATGGTAATAATCCCGTTAATAATATTTATTCTAATGCAAGTGACCATGATAGTTTAAAAAGTTATAATCTTTAACCAGTTTTAATTACAGAGTGCCCAGTGTGAGTTTGGTTACTAGCCGTATTTAATCGATTACATTACGGAAACGGAAATTAGTATGGCATTGAAGCAGCGCCTCCTGGCTTCCTCCACCACGGCCCGGTCACCCCGAGCCGAGGTCCGAGCTTTTGAGGCGCCCTCGGGTTGTTCCGCTCCCCGATCCGATCTAAACCCTTCGGAGAATCTAGTAGGGCACGGGGACACGTACTTAAGTGCGTGATGCCGTTCCCTCTAGAAAACCTCCGAAGGTGATTCGTTTCACACGGCTTGAGGAACCCTTTAAGCTTCTCGCCGCCCCCAAACAAGCCCGGAGAAGCTGAAAATGCCGTCTGAGGCAATCAGCAATCTCTCTCAACAAAAAGCCTCCTGGCGACATACAAGAAGAATTAAAAGTTTGCCACACAAATTCGTGTTTTCGTTAACGTGATCGAATTGTGTCCGCGTTTTGGAATCTGTGGTAAAACAAGATCACAAAAGTGCATCTAGAAACTAAAAATATAGTTGGTATTGAGAATCGACTATTATATACAAATTGTTTATTTACGTGCAGTCAGCTTCAAAAATATATATCCACTTTGATAGTTCTTATCAAAAGGGAATAAGGTGCAAAAGGCATTAAAAATGTATTGATGCTAAGTGTACTTACCGTTTGAGTATTTTGAGTTTCAATAATAGTCACCGGTGAATCAATCATAGCGTGTGTTAATTGTCATCTAGTTTTAATTCCCCTTGAAAATTCGAGGGAGTACAAACTGCACAGTACTTTTTTTTTAATTTATTGAATCACGGTAAAAAGCAAGCGAGTCATCTTATGCCGCCCGTAGATTTTTTTAGAGAGTTTGCAGATTTCCTCACACGTCATTATCAGCGTCACCGGACTTTTTTGGGCGCTGTGAAAAACTTAACTTTTAGGGTTACTCAAGCCGTGTGAAACTTTGGTACGAAGTTGGCACTAAATGATGATAATAACCCGTGTGATTGAAACACCGTCAGATGTTTTCTAAAAGGAATGGCACCACGCTCTAGTTTGTGTCCCCGTTCGCTACTAGATTCTCCAGAAGATTCGGATCGTGGCCTTTGGACATCAGCAGCATGCTTCCGCGCTCCTAAACGTTCGAGGGAGGAAGGATCTCTAACCGCACAGTGCCTATTATAGGTAGTATTATCTGGCAGGGCCTGTCGTGCTGCCGGCAGCTGAGCTCGGTGCTGGTGTGGTTGTTCGGGGAGCTGTGCGCGGCGCCGCGCGCGCCCGCCACGCCGCGGCCTTCGCCGCGCCGCACGCCCATACACCAGCTGTTCTCCACCAGGTGGGTCATACTTGCAATCCTAACGACCTATGTGTATATGCACGATGCAAATGCAAAGAAAATGTAAAATGTCAATGTAAAATGCAGGCGAGGTTTATCAGAATGAAAGGCAAGAGAGTTGTCAAATCGGCTTCTAATTAAACACTAAAGTTAAAATGCTATACAAGTCAAAGTGCAGTGATCGGACGCAGGGTGGTGGTGGTGGCCTTAAAATCGGTCACCGTTATTGCTGCGTCTGTCATATTTAGTTGTAAGTGTTGTAACTACTTACATAAAAAAAATTAACATGTACGTGCATCGTACACTATGCTTGTCATCAATTCTCAATCGGGAGACGTCCGCTGCCGGCTGATTGTCTCTCAAGGTCATTATTTTGTTGCAATTATGCAGGGTGATCTAAATGGGTCAGTGTAGGCCCCCCGCCTTCAAGAATAGAAATATTTGTTGTTTGAATTTTTTTATATTAGAAGGAGGCAAACGAGCAGGCGGGTGTCACCTGATGGGACCTTGATTTTTTTTGGATATATTATTCTTTTAGGCTTAGCAAAACAGCTTGTTTCCTTAGAACAAACCCTATCTTTTATAGTTTCGGGCTTTCCCATAGTGACTGACCCATTTAAATTGCTTACCCCGTATAGTTACAGCAGCTACTTCAGCTCGATTGAGAGATATTAATTGCTACAATTTACAAAGGAATTACAAGATCTCACAAGACAAAAAAAGGGATAGCATGTAGAGCGACTAGTACAGCAGAGTCGTTTAGTCATACCGCGCGCCCCGCCAAACGCCGGCGCCGCCCGGTTCAAGGAAATTGTTTCTTGAACTTGCAGAACTTAGATTAGTACACTGAAACCTCGTTAGTTTTTCTTTTTTTTTTACTTTCAATAATTAGTTAAAATAAAGAAAGTAAACTGTTAGTCAGCTCAAATGCTGTGTTAATTGTATTAACATTCAGTACACGGTACAGTCAACAGCAAATGTAGATGATGTTTACTAGATTTCAAAATTAAGTTTCGATAGTGTAAGTCGGTATTTTCTATATAACTACAGTCAAAGTCTGCAGGTACTAGTAGAAACTCGAAGGTTTTTCGATATACGTTTAAAAAGTTTTGATTTTCATACTGATTTCATATCTTGAAACTTGACCAATCATCAGTTACCTTTGCTGTTGCCTGTACAGTTGCACCGGTGGAGCGGTGTCGAGATAGCGACCACGCCGCCGCGACCTTACACACTATCTAAAAACAATTTACGCATTGTATGTAGATACATATATACACACCGGTCGGGGCATATTGGAATGGACATTATGTTTAAGCTATGAAAGTGCATTGTTTACTATTGATAAAATATATCATTTATCTGAATACTTGTAATATAGGTACAACTTGGCACACCAGTTGACTAAATGACCGTTAAGTTAACCTTACCTAAGTTTAATTTAAAAGTTTTGGCAGTCATTGTACTAGAAACCTTTATCTATTTATTTCGGCGCCACAAATATTAGCCCATTGCAAAATTAAATTGGAGATAACATTACCATTTAAATCTTTAAGAAAAATGCGACAAAGCAATTTTAGACATTGTTTTGTTACAGGATATGGTCGAAACAAAAACCGAAGACCTTGGGCAGTCCGGGCTCCAAAGCGAACTCTGTTAATTCCTCGGAGAGAGGCTCCGTCGCAGGAAGGTATACATGGTGTAAATCAAGTAAATGAGTTAAATCTTAAAATGCTCTGTATTTTGTTACTTTTATCTATTTTTGTCAGATCCAGACTAAGTGGCCAAACGAGAACTGATTCTTTAGAAAGAACAAGAAGAAGTCATTTGAAAGACCTATCATCGGAATCCTGCGACTCCAACGACGACCTGCAGGTTCTAAACCGGTCCATGACCATCAAGGTGTGCGGGCCCAGTGACGACTTCGACTACTTCAACTCGTCGCGGCGCTCCTCCAACGAGGGCGCTGACACGTTTTTCGGCGAGCCGCACACGCCGCGCAGGAGCTTCGCAAAACCGAAGGCCGACGACTACATCAACGACAAACATCGACAAATTATTAACACCGAAATCTCATCATTCGAATTTATTTTAATGATAACAGACCTGCTCCAGGAACTTTGCAAAGCCGAGAGCAGTCTATCGGGGACCGAAGGGTCCCAGATATCGGTGCAGTGCATCAACTTCTCCCTGCGCAACCTCTGCTCGCTGCAGTTCGGCTCCGTGCCGGGGCAGGCCGAGTCGCACGACGCGCGCGAGGTGGCGCGCATCAAGGTGGCGCTCACGGAACTGCTCATAGTGTCGCTGGACAAAGTGCTCGTACGTTCAGACTTGTGTGCCAAGTTAATTAATAATGGAATCCTGCCGATGCTACTGAGACTGCTAGAAGACGTAGTTTGTAAATCCAGCAACAAGTGTCAAATTAAAAATGACACTCAGAAACGTGCTAAAGAAACGGAACCCCCGACTACGACCGAATCGGAAAATTTGCTCAAATTCGTGTTCGGCATCGCGTACTCGATCACGGCTTTCTTCCACTGTCTGCTGATGCAGTGTCGCAGCGTGGAGAAGCTGAGAGAGTTCACGGAGCAGTTCAAACTCTACGGGGAATGCCTGAAAGGCGGATTACTAAAAGACTGCATCGAACTGATGATCAGGATTCCCGGGGTGGACGAGGAAGAAACCGTAGTGTTAATAAAAAAACTGATCGAATCGATAGGGAAACTCATAAGCGGGATGAAACGCGTGAGAAGCGAAGTGATCCACTCGGCCGCGTGCCCGCGGACGAGGCACAAGACGTGCCGAGCGCGCGTGGCGGCGGGCATGCACCACCACCACGACGTGCTGGGGGACGCGCGCGCCGGCCCGCCGCTGGCGCCCGCGCCCGCCTGCTGCGTCTCCGTGCTGTACGCCACGCTCACGGCGCTGGTGGCCGACGAGCGCGTGGCGGCGCAGCCGGTGCTGCGGAACGCCGTGCTCAGGGTGATGCTCTCCTGCGGCGTCTGCTGCTGCTTCACGCCCGGCGCCCTCATGGAGAGCATCGTGCGACTCATGCTCACGCATCACAGCGTCGCCACCGCCTGTCTGCAGCTCTTGGAGGTTACAGTGTACGGAGAACTCGGCGCTAGTGTTCTTATCCCTAAGGTGACGGACCAGCTGCCGTGCTCCATCTGCGAACCCTCCGATGAGGACCGGCGGGAAGCGGTTCGGCCCGGCGCTAAGTTATGCTCCCACGGTGTCAGCGCTGTCGATAGGAAGAGCACGTGGTCCTTCCTCATCCACTACAACTCGTTGCTGCAACTGGACAACCACAACAACGTGCTGCACGCCACGGTCAGCCATTTGCTGCGGGTCACGCCCAAGTGCCGGATGGAAATGAAATATGAGCTTCTTTTCAGCGTCATATACCCGACTTTCATCGTATCCAAACACAGATATATGATAAGATTGGAGGAATCAGCTTACTTTTTAACCGTCTCTTGTCTCAATATTTTCGCGAGCCTTCTGAACACGGTGTCTTTCGCCGAACAGTTCATTCAAAAAGGCGGACTCAGCTACGTCCTCGAATTAGTATCTCTAACTGAATTCGCGCAGCAATGCTGCTCTATCTTAGAAGTCGCGATCATAGTCGAAATATTTAAACTGATCAAAGAAAACTCTGAACTTTCCTACTACAGAGAGATGAGTTCGCTCGCTTCGGTCCAGATGCTGTTCAAGTCATTGTCGGACATGACGGACAAGTTCTACAAGATTTACAGGTTAAAGTTGCCCGACGATGAGTTCGAGGAGTTGTGCGATATCAGCAAAGAGGAGGAACTGTTGGCGTTGCCGTCGAGCGGAGAAGAGGTGCCGCGGAGAAAGATGTCTTCTCCTCAGGATATAAAGCCTAGTTTCGCGTCTAGGGAGTACGTAGTGGAGGAGTCGATCGAGGACCACTTGGGGGTGTTGAAGAACGTGTGCTCGTTCTGGAAGAGCTGCGCGGCGCTGTGCGTCGCGGCGCCGCTGTTTCGCGCGCACATGGCTGCGGCGCCGGCGCTGGCGGGCTCGTACGCGCTGCTGCGGCTCACGCTGCGGCAGCTGGCCGCGCCCGCCTGCGGGGACGCCGAGGCCAGGCTGCTCATCAAGCTGCTCGAGGCGCTGCTTACGGTGCAGTTCGCTGTCTCTGGTGAGTTACAGTGTATTAAATGTCTCTATCTTATAAGATATATGAAGATAAGTGTTTCTAGCGAGCCGCGGATCGTGCTCAATGGCGTCAGAGTGAACGAAAGTGCGGCAACAGTGCCGTGACCTTGAATCGACGTACCGAGCTGTACCTACCGGTTAGGGTTGAGTCACACATAGTTAATTTAATATTGTGTGACCTTGTTATATCTGTCGGCAAAGTAAAAAAGGACAAACTGGGATTATGGTTGTGTGTGTTGAGACATCCTCATACACAACAGGTTTTAAGCAACAAAACTCGCAATCGCGACACCCAAACCTAGAAAAATACGTGTATACTGATCGGCAGCGCTCAGTGACATACTTGTTATTCTCCGTTACTACAGCAACATACGCTGCCCGATCCGCGTTTGCGGGGACAGCCCGCGTCATCGCGTACTCCTTTCCCGTGCTTTTTTCTGTGCTTATGTAGGTGAACTACGAGCTTGTGTGCGTGCGTTTCGGAGCGATTGTATTTAAGTTGCCGCACTCTCGTTCACTCTGGTTGCGTGCACTTGAAGAGGCCTATCTCTAGCAGTGGACTAGTATATGGCTAATGATGAAGGGTTTTATACGGCCTATATTTTTGGTTGAATTGGTTTTTAAGTTAGATAGGTTTAAGGTTAGCTTATTTGGTACTTCATCATCACACATATACACCATTAAAATATGTAAAAACAATAACAGTATATTGTGTAATCTATGTGATCGTTTCGTTATATTTGATTTCTGTCATTATTGCCTTAGTTGTAAAAAAATTTAATATAAAACAGAAAAAAAACTTAAATACTAATCAATACCTAATGAAACGTGTTATTAAAAGCCTGCTGGCTTTACGTATATAGCCGATACGAACTTACTAGTAGTAAATATAAGAAACTGTAAGTCCTAAACAATAAAGTCTAAAATGTCGTGCTAATTTAATCAATGTTATGTGTGTATCGTTTACCGGCGTAACAGGACATTTCATGCTAGATTGAATTACTTGCAGAAGGCAAACGCGATGCATGTGCGCAATATATTTTAATTGTATTTAAATAAAATCACGTAGAATTATCATTCTGTTTTGTTTGTTCACGAATGCGCATACGCGCATAAGATAGTGAATTACATTTAACGTGATTCTTTATCATGTTAACGTTAATTATTCCATGTTAAACATATGGGATGGGAGGAGCTCGGTGGCGCAGTGGTTAACGCGCTCGGTCTGCGATTGCTGAGGTTAAGCAACTTTCGCCAAGGCCGTTCATCGGATGGGTGACCAAAAATTTATCATCTCGAGCTCCTCCGCGCTTCGGAAGGCACGTTAAGCCGTTGGTCCCGGCTGCATTAGCAGTCGTTAACAACCACCAATCCGCACTGGGCCCGCGTGGTGGTTTATGGCCCGTTCTCCCTATTCATCCATAGAGAAGGCTCGTGCCCCAGCAGTGGGGACATAAAATGAGCTGATAATGATGATGATGAAACATGGAAAAGTTCTTGTTAATGATGATTGTAATAAACGCCATCAAAGTTTAAAAATTTAGAGTATTATTGGTTTTCAATCTTACTCAATCACATAAAGTTCAAAATGTGGTGGGGAAATACATCCCTCAAACTGTGCAATTTTAATGTTCCTCTTGATTTTTCCAAAGCCACTGCACACCCAAAATACCAATACACACGCACACTTAACTCATTGCCAAAGAGCCGATTACACGCGTGCTCACTTTAAGTACAATATGTGCTTGTGTGCTTTTCACCTTCGTAACGACATTGTCAACCTCTAGCTTTTAAAAGCTTTTCTCACTCTCGTCATCCTACTCGAACGCCTCCAAGAATAAAGTAAGATACGCATTTAAACAACCTCAATGAATTGTTCGGTCACTACGACTTGAAGAACCTTAGGTTTTCTACGGCCATAAATTAGTTACGCTATAAAGGCAGCCTAAGGCAATTTTAATCCTTTAACAATTAACCCTATGACAGGTACACCATGATATATTTTTCATTGGTTTCAATCTTATACAGTTAAAATTATGGTGGCTTATTATATTGCTATTAACAGCTTAAGGCCGCAAATTAGGCGAAGCGGGCAGCGCAGCGGGGCAATAATGACAGCAGCGCTCGAGCGACTTCATTATAATGACTAGGTTCCCACAGGCCGTTCTCGACGACAGCGGCGCGACCCATATATTTTACAATCGCACTGACCGGCGCCGCGTAGCTAACCGCTGTCGTCCAGTTTGTAGCCTAAGGGTGGCCGTACACGGGCAGCTGGCCGTATACCGACTGCATAGTGAACTACAGACTTCTATTTCCATACATACATGGAACCGCTCAAGCAGTTGCGACTGCTCCGCGCGGTCAAGCAGTTGCCAGTGGCCTTCTCGAGCTGTCGCCTGATCTCGCCTAGTAATCCCCTCTGCCCGCGCTCTTCATCTCATCTCTGCATTGCGCGCTACCCACCCGCCTGTCTTAAGCAGTTATCAATGACAGCTTCAAGCTGTTGACTATGACAGCATGGACGGTCCGTGTAGTTTGATCACAAGCTGTACGATCTAAACATTTATTGATTCAGCACTTTGTTATTACCCCCCCGCCCGATCCTCTAAATGCCACTACACATTTACAGAATACACTAAACATGCACACTGGTTTAGACACCGTACCTACTCGTAGAACAAGGGTACGTAGAACCGGTTCACACGCGCTCTATACCAGGTACAGACCTGTACCTGTACCTGGGCGCTTCTCTCCTCCTCCACGACCCGGTCTACCCGAGCCGAGGTCCGTGCCTTTAGAGGCGCCCTCGGGTGGTTCCGCCCCCCGATCCGATCCGAATCCTTCGGAGAATCTAGTAGGGCACGGGGACGCGCACTTTTAAGTGTTCGATGCCGTTCCCTCTAGAAAACCTCCGAAGGTGATTCGTTTCAACACGGCTTGAGGTCCCCTTTACGTACCTCGCCGCCCCCGAAAAGCCCGGTGACGCTGAAAATGCCGTTTGAGGCAATCAGCAATCTCTTTAAAAAAAAACTTTGTTATTAAGTAACTGATTATTATTTTTTGCATTGTAAACACATTATTAGGTTGGGGAAAAAGTTTCTTCGCATTTGTTAAGAAAATTCAAAACATTTTTAATATAGGTAATTTACATTTAACTAAAGTATGTAGGTGCCATTTTGTTCTATAACTTTTTGCCATCTTGTAGGTAGGAACATGATCCCATTGCTATAGACATTTTGGGGCTTCTGATCAAAATACCGCCACAAGTGGTTTTGACAGTCCTCTCGTGAAGTTAACCTGACACTGCCTAAAGAATTCTTAAGAGACCGAAACAGGTGGAAATCTGAAGGTGCAAGGTCAGGACTATACGGCGGATGCATTAACACCTCCCAGCCAAACTCTTTTAATTTTTGCTGAGTGGCTAAAGATGTGTGAGGTCTAGCGTTATCATGATGAAAAACCACACCCCTTCTGTTGATTAATTCCAGCCGCTTTCTCTCATCTTCTTGCTTTAATCTCATCAGTTGTTCGCAGTAGAGTTCAGAATCGATGGTCCTGCCTGGTGGTAACAGCTCATAATGAATAATGCCCTTTCAATCCTACTACACACACAGCATCACCTTGTTGCGAGTTAACCCGGGTTTCGCCACAGTCTGTGAAGCCTGACCGGCCTTTGACCACGACCTTTTTCGCACGTTCTTGTCGTACGTGATCCACTTTTCATCACTAGTTATCAGCTTCTTCAAAAATGGTTCGGTTTCATTACGTCGTAATAAAGAATCACAAATGAGTACACGGTTCATTAGGTTTCTTTCAGTGAGCTCGTAAGGTACCCAAATATCGAGCTTTTTTGTGTACCTAGTTTTTTTCAAATGCGTCAAAACTGTTTTGTGGTTAATTCCCAGTTCTTTAGCTACGTCGTAACTACTGATATGCCGATCTTGCTCCACTTTTTCAAAAATGGCATTCATTTTATCCGCAATAGGGCGACCAGAGCGACGAGCACCTTTGACATCAAAATTTCCGGTTTGAAAACGCTTAAACCAAATTTGTGCTACTCTCACAGACACTGAACTAAGTCCATAAACATCGCAAATTTTTTTTCGCGGCTTGTGTTGCATTTTTACCTTTTTTGTAGTAAAGTTTTAAAATGTATCGAATTTCTTCATTAGATTCACTTAACTTGACAGTAAGAAAAACAAATGAAATTCACACATTTTCCTAATTTGAATTTGGAATTATCTTCTTTAAAATTTAAACTTTTAATTGATACCAAAACCAGCCAGATACAAATAGTATAGCCAAAGAGTTTTTTTTACAAGTTCATACATACTTTAAGCGAAAAGACTTTTTCCCCAACCAATATTTAACCTACTTTTAAGTTAGTTCGCAATCGGTCGTAGTCCTAGTGTCATCTATACCTTGGTACTTATAAATAAACAGTTATCAATTTATTTATTTCTTTTATAGAAACCAACAGCTTATTACAATATATACTTATTCTACTGTTTCATCATATTAATCTACCATCATCGTCAACATCGTCTGGTGTACAGTACGTACATAAATGTGGTCCTTCGAGCCGGATAAGTGTAACGATGCCGCGTTGTAGACGTGACATCGGGGCGGTCGAAGCGCGCGAGCTGCCGGGCGGTGCGCGCGGCGCTGCGGCGGGCGGGCGCGCTGCCGGCGGGCGGCGGGCTGCGCGCGCTGTGCGACGCGCTCGTGCGCGTGGCGGCGGCGCGCCCGGCCAAGCGGCACGCCATGCCCGCCATTGCCAGCGCTAAGGTGACACCACTTTCTTTTTCAGTTCTATACCGTATGAAAAATTCGGCAAACTTTTAGAATTACAATTTCTTCATAAATCTACTTGAAACTTGAAATTTTGCATATACGTTTATTTGGAGACACAATTCCCATGTCACAAGTCCCATACAACATTTTGTACAAAAAAATAACAGAAAATATAAAGAGTTTGAAACTTTATACTATAATTGAAAGATAATCTTACTGGGAATACGTATATTGCTTTAGAATATTTTTAAAACCCGGCAATATCAAAATATTCACAATAATCAAAAACTAATAAGTATAGTGTAATTCCATTGCCTACAAAAAAAAGCTGCTAAAATACAGCATAGTGACAAAGACAAGACATGACGTCACAGACAGATGCCAGTTGCTGTTTTTTTATGACTCCGAATTGCTGTGTAGTGTAGTATGAAAAATGCGTTTCGTTCAATTAATTACAAAATCAAATAAGAAATTTTCCCCGGGTTCTAAAAATATAATTCCTGCTGGAAGTTACTGTTCTTAATGCAAGGATTTAAAACATATCAAAATAATTTTCTCTAATTTTTATTTTTTTTATGTACAAATCTCGCCATCATTTTTTAAAACTTTGGAAATAAGTATAAAAAAATTAGGGTCTCACTTTGTATTTACAGGTATGGACAAAGCCGCTAAATAAGCTATAGGTTGAGATTGTAAATTAGTTTATGTTTTGATTAATTTATTCTTAAAATAATAAATTTACCAAAAAAAAAATTTAAATGGGGTGTTAAGGGTGCGCCGACCAAAAAATGCAAAAAATGCAGTTACTGTTAAGTAAATATAATTGAAAATACTATCGTATTAAATGAACAAAATATATATTTAGTATCATAGGGAACGTGTTTACAATTTGTCAGAACCATAATGTCATAACACGCTATAGTTTTTTCTACAATATCATTTAAAGTTGGGCAAAAATCATGAAAACAAGTGGCGGCGTTTAGTAGATTTCTTATAGTTTATCTTAATTATTGTACCTCTGATTTTGTCTAAACAATCATCAATGGATAAACTACAAATTGCTAGACTACATTTTCGATTCATCAAGTGGTTATTTAAATAATTATTTTTTATTAAGCACCTTAAATTCCCCATACAAAATTAGTATGGCCGCGCGGCATCAAATAAATATGGACGACGACATTTCAAATAAAACATATGACACTTGTCACTTACGGACGGCGCACTCTTAATACTTAAGTTAATCCTTTCAATGGAAACTACGAGCACCTTTATATCCATGTAAAGAACCGACACCTGGCAGATACGAAGTCCATTACGCACTTTACTACGCACTCCATTGCACTTTACGTTACTTAACACGTGGCCGCGTTAAACCGGGCCATAGCTTCGCTCTTTAACCGCACCACATTCCAGAGACAGTTTAGTATAATCGGTGGTATTAATGAACGCATAGAAGCGGCACTATCTCTCTCTACAACCGGTTCGCGAAAGCGGTCGCGTGTGTACCGTAACACACGCCGTTATAAGGATATCCACTCCTTCAGTATTAATTGTAAAACATCACATAATTGTTTTCTTTTTATTGTAAAGTTTAAATTATTAATAGGTTGAAACGCTGGTAACTCTTTTTTGTTTTTAAGTAACGATAACCGTTAAAAGTCTAATCCGATTGAACAAATACACGGCCAATTAGCCATGTATGCAAGTTTTTGTTGATATAATAGTAACCTCAAGGCAAACAAGTGAATCTCGAATTTACATATAACATTATCTACCTAATTTTAAATCGCAACTTATAGTTCATTTTTATAGTATGTTATCATCTATTTCATTGATACGAAAAACTCTATGGCAATAGTCTAAGTAGGTCAGTTCTATCGGTGTTTAATAAATTACTATAATAAACATACAATCTAAAGAATAACAAAAATGCACAACATATTAGTATTTAAAGCTTAAAACAAATATATAGCGTCGATGTCTATCTTCAACATAATCAGTGCTGCTAAAGTGCCCCAATTAGGTTTAACATTGACAGTGAATTAATCTCGTTTGAGAAACCATCCAAGTGCATACAGCGATGAAGCTCCGTTCGGTGTGTCGCGCTCGCTGAGTACACGCGGCTCCCGGCGGGCAGCTCGCGACCAATTTGAATAAACTAGTTTGTCTAGGAAGTAGTTCTAACGTCATAGCGATGTTTCTTCAATTCGATACGACACAACTCAGTCTCCGTGAACTGTTTGAGTACTGAATTAATGCAGCGTTGCAGCGTGGATATAGTCAGTGTTGTGAATGTTGTTGTTATAGTGTTTATGGTTGTTGTGTTGTGTTATTCTCATGATAAAGAAGACTTTAAATTCGGTGAGTTAAATTAAAAGGAAAGGGAAGCAAAGCTAATAAATAATCCCACTATATATTGTAAAAGCATTATCTCAATTGTAATTGCAAAACAAACAACATTTTAGTTTATTTTATTTTAGCTAGAAAGAAGTTGTGCAACTATATAATTGAATTTTAATAGGAACCTAATTAATGGAAAGTTTGAATTAGCTTCATATGAATGCGTATTTCGGGCAGGAGATGAGATCGGTATTGTGATGACAAAGTGAATATTATTACCGGTGTCATATCACAATAACCGGCATATACTCGCGTTGACTGACATTATCTATTCCTGTGTTAGACATACGAGTATTGTTATGTTATTTACTTTTGACTCTAATAGGCTGGACTTAGCTATCGTCCAAAATTAAAAAAAATCAAAATTCAAAATCATTTATCCAGTTTAGATTACAAATAACTCTTTTGAACGTCATTTTATGCCATCGGTTCGTAAGTCTATCTTCTCTGTGAGGGAGATCTTGTACTGAGAAGAACCGGCAAGAAACTCAGCAAGTGTCCAGCTCTTTTTTTCCCTTACAGCGTCATAAATATTGGAAAATGCCCTATCATAAAAGGACACTTTCCATCACAAATAAAACACAAAATGTAAAGGACAATCGCAACATGTAAAAAAACACAAATAAAGAAAAAATAAATAAAATATTTAAGTTTGCAAAAACATAATTTACCAGTTTAAACTATAGTTAATAATATTAAAAATAAGACAAGTACGCAAAAGCAGACCAGCCTCCACAGGCGGCACTCATTCACGAGTATGTCAGTCCGTTTAATAATGCTACATGAAACCCTAAAAAGTTTTGTGTATTCGTCTCCAAGCTTTAGTATGAGGATGGCGTTAAGTGATGATTTTTATCTAAGTAAAGGTGACACAAAGTTTTATCTTGCCTTGAGTCCGTAAACAGCGACATCGTCAGCGGTCCACCGCCAAATACTGCCGCTGCTATCCAATTTATAGCCTCTGACCCAGCAAAAGTTCAGTTTGTTGAAATTCCGAATAGTGACTGTAACCCGTGACGGGTGACATAAATTTATCTATTTATTTATCTATATTCATATTGAATTTTTTTTTTAATGAAAATCTTGGGATTGATTTCGGACGTTCGGAACCATACGCGAATATACGCACAACTTGCTCGCCTTGCTCGTCTAATGTGCGAAGTACCATAGTAGTCCAGTATACCATAGTACCATAAAAGTATTCGTAAGTGCTCGTACGAAAACACATCCAAAGTGCGGCCGGTCTAAGGTTATGGATCATTCTATGTGCAGCCTGGACTTCTTGGCGGGAAAGTGAAGAGTCATGTATACAGTTTAAGTGTAATTAAGTGTTCGGGAACGGGTATTAGTGTTGGCAACTGAAACAAAACAGTGCAACGTCGTTTTTCAAATTCTCTCAAGAAGTCCGCGTGAGGTCTTAGTGAAGCCCCTACATCTTTACTGATGATTATTTACATATAATTTTACGCAAATATTGTTGCGAACAATTTATAATTGAAAAAAGACAAAGTGTTGAAAGTTTTAAAGAGTTTTAAAGTACCAGCATTAATGGACAACAAATTAGAAACAATACAAAAAAAATAAAAGATAAATAATTTATAGGTTTAATTATTGAGCATTATATAATTTAGGTAATAGATACTGTGTACTTAAACTTATAATTAATATTTTGTTGCGTATCCTTTATTATCAATCACAGCTCTACAACGACGTGGCATTGATTCAAGCAATTTCATATTTTTTTCTAGTGGGATTGAATTCCATGCTTCGACAAAAGCTTCGTAGATTTTGTTGTGACTGGAGTTACGTTTGTTTGAGACTTTATTTTTTACGACATGCCACAGATTTTCTATGGGATTTAAATCAGGGCTATTTGCAGGCCAGTCTAAGACGGAAATACGCTGTTCTCTAAGAAAATATCTTACACTGTTGACGGTGTGTTAAGGGTCATTGTCATGCTGAAAGATCCAGGTTACAGGCAAATTGTCTTCAGAGTAGGAAATCATTGTCTCTTCTAAGATATTTTTGTACTGCAGTTGATCCATTGTACCTTCAATCTTTCGAACGGGTCCAACTCCACATCCGGAAAAACATCCCCATACCTTGATATTGCCGCCCCCGTGCTTGACTATGCTTCTAGTGTATTTATAATATAAAAGCATGGTTTATTGGACGTCTATCGTAGCGCTTGCCGTCTGAATTTACCATGTTTATTTTAGTTTCATCTGAGAATAAGACTTTTTTCCAATCTCGCACCGTCCAATTGACATACTTTTTAGCTAATAATAATCACTTCTCTCAATGTTGCTTGGTAAGAAGCGAGCGGTACCTTTCGAACAATTTTGTTTCCACTGATCTACGGCGTACCAGTCTTGACGAGACGTTTCTAGGGTCATCAGGCGAAAAAACTTCATTTTTAATCTGGTTGGAGCCTTTAAATGGGTCTTGTTTAGCAATACGTACGATTAGCATATCTTCTCTGGTCAAAGTTTTCCTCGGTCGAGCCTTTCTAAGAACATTTTCAATAGTTCCGTGTCTTTTATATTGGTCAATAGCATTAAAAACTTTCTTTACGGAACATTTTAAATGATCAGCTATTCTCCTGTACGTCCATTTTTGGTCGACGTGCAAATTAACAATTATTTGCCTAGTTGACGCGTCACAACATTTATATTTGCCCATTTTTAACAAAAAATCGTAAACGAAATTCCAATTTGATTTTCAATTGCCGCCAAAACGATAGAAATAAATAAGAATGAAGTTTTATTTTTTCAATTTCAAAAATGGAATGTGCCGTGCATGCTTTTCTAAAGTGTTTCTAATTAGGCGTCCAAGCGGCCAGTAACAGAAAATAAGCTTTGTATGCTTTAAACTCTCTTTATAATTGAAGTTTAGATAGTTTTGTTTTTTTAATGTATTTTATGAGTTCTCTAATTGAGTGGCTATATTGTTGCATGATTATTAAATATTGAATCTATAATTTTTTTTGGACTTAACTTTCATAATTCATATGAAGTGTTTCAAATTATAAATCCACCACTGTATATCAATTTTTTTATATACATCGGGTATATATCATAAATATCCGATATTTTGATATTTATAATAAATATCGGATATTTTCAAACCCTGATCATTTGTGAACAAAGTAATTATTGTTTATTTAAAATGTAAGTATAACTTGTAAGAAAAATTACTTTCACACTGGCTAAATGTGCAAACCGCACGAAGCCATCAACTAAAGGAAATAAAAACGCCACGCGTCCGCAGGTGCCGCCGCTGGTCTGCCCGTCGGGCGGCAGCTCGCCGGCGGGCTCCTCCAGCGACGACAGCGCGGGCAGCGCCTACGCCAGCGAGCGCAGCGACATGACCGCCGCCAGGCCCGACGAGGGTTACGAGGTTCGTACCAATACTAACAACGTAGTCGCGTGGATTGACGTTCAAATAATGCTACTGTAATAGTTTCGTAAAAGCATTGTTATTATTTTTACCACGTACTACACTGCTGTAGAACCAGCTCTCGGCGGCGGTATTTCCGGACCATTACGACTTAGGGATCTTCAAGAAACGCCGGCCGTTTCTTAAAGGTTCCTCCCATTTGACCGCATTCAACGCAAAGCTGCTCGAGTTGTCGACGACGTGGTAACCTCTGGTCGGCTCGATCCACTGGCCCTTCGGAGAGACGTTGCGTCTCTCTGTATATTTAATCGCCTCTATCATGGGGAGCGCTCTGAGGAATTGATCGGTTTGATCCCTGCCGCTGATTTCCTTCACCGCACTACACGCAATCGACTGTCTTTCCATCCACACCATCTTGATGGATGGCGATCTACTACTGTGCGTTTCTCACGTAATTTTTTACCACGAACTACGGTGCTGTGGAACCAGCTCTCAGCGGCGGTATTTCCGGACCAATACAACTTATCCGGACTAATATGACTAAAGGCCGGCAACGCATCTGTGATTCCTTTGGTTTTGCGGGTGTCCATGGGCGGCTCAAATTTTTCCCGCCTGCACGCCATTTCATGTCTATACTATTTATTTAGACTAGTGGTCGCCCAGTGGTCGAAATTAGACCGTAATTTTTATAAAAAGCTGTTTAGTAAACAATATTTTATTAAGGCTTGACGGATTGTATCCCAAGCAATGAATAATTAAAAAAGATAGTATGTGAGTTTGGATTGGCATTGACAGATTTAGGCCACTCATATTCCATTTTAAAAAAATTGAAAAATGTATGAAACAATGTTTATTTAATTTAATGTATTTTTATGCATAATTAAAAAAATATATTAGCATTTTGCACTCTTTCTCTATATAAACTATAAGTGTGCGAAATTTCATACTCCTCCGTCCGCGCAATGTTCGTAAAAAGTTTTTGCTTCACGTAATAATTTACAGATTATTACTGTCATCGACAATAATAATGTTTGTCATTGTCACTGTTTAAATGCATATTTACATTTTCAGGCGGACGTCGAGATTGGAAACTTGGACTTATCGGAAAAAGTTAGGAAGCTCTCTGGATCGTTACACCTTAATGATATTTCATTCGGTGAGTTTTGCATCCGAATTGTCTTATGCTTATATTGAGTCATATGAGGCACCATTTGTATATGAAGTTGATATTTTAATAAACTAGCAACTCCTGTTTCACACAATATGTATCAATCAAGCTCTTTACTTGGAGTGTATCATAACAAACTTTTCATTTTAAAAGATATTTCAAAGATTGTCTTTAAAAAAAGCGTAAATAAAGTATACGTTTATTATTAATAATTGGTTTTGTTGCAGCTATTACATAATATCTTGTAATGTCTTGTTCAAATAATTGTAACATTCTCGTTATTAAAAGTGCGTTCTGTACGTTTGATGATAACCCCGCAGCATCGAACGTTGCGTCCGCCCTCGGCTCGCCGGCGGCGGCGCCGAGCGCGGAGTACACCGAGTACGCGCGCGGCGGGGAGCTGGCGCACCCTGAGCTGTGCGTCATCGTCGTCGACATCCTCGCGCAGATCATCAATAAGTGAGCGCGACTTTATCTTTGCTACTGGCTAAAATAGAAACTACCTTTTATTCTAAACTAGCTGACCCGGCGAACTTCGTACCGCAATATTTTTTCTCCTGAATATAGATAAATAACACTACGATAAACCTTTAATCACACGAAACACCGATATTACTTTTGCAAAAGAAGCGGTAATTCTATTTGATTGATATATGATATGACGTACCTACCATGTCATATGACGTATTGTCCGTTTGAAGTTGTCAAATGCTGGCTGAAAAACTGTACATCATTCTGTCTCATTCACTCATTCACTTTTCATATCATGATATTTAAAAAAAAACTTAATTTAGTAAA
This sequence comes from Eudonia lacustrata, assembly GCA_947562085.1. Classification (NCBI taxonomy): domain Eukaryota; kingdom Metazoa; phylum Arthropoda; class Insecta; order Lepidoptera; family Crambidae; genus Eudonia; species Eudonia lacustrata. The sequence goes on along the minus strand of OX387317.1, from coordinate 573,518 downwards.
AAGATATTTTTCACTTCTCATGCTCGTAAAGTTGTTCTTTATGTCGAGAGAAGGCTGCATAAAATGAGTTTTTATGCTCTTGTGCGTAAATTAATTTCTTCTTTTAAGACTAAGGCAATTAGGCCTTACAGCCACATACACAATTACATTCACCTTCATTTAATTGATATATTTTTATGAGATTTAGGTTATATCTGTTGGAGCAATTAGAAATAATGAAACATAATAATGACAGTCATGCGCTGTTGAATGACCAAACAAATTTAGTTCCATCCCCATTATTACGTATTGTCGCGGGTAGTACGTCACAAATGTCAAACGATGGCGCTTTATAAAAGCGGCCGGGAGCTGCGTAGCCGTAACAGTCGGTGCGCAGCTCTCGACCAGTCAACAGCACCTGAGGATGCCCCGTGGAGGGGCGAAACACGTGTCGGGTATCGGTGTTGGTGTGCATTTTCGCTTGCACGCATTGTTTCTCCTGCATGTGCATACTTTTTGCGGGCGGGAGGGCGGTGCATGCGTACTGCATCCAAGCTGTATAAACGAGTGAGTTAGCGGAATTAACACTACATATTATTTAAATTACATTTTTTTGTACTATGGATTTTCGCAAAATAACGCCTGATTCCATTAATTATCATTAGTTATATCTTAATTTAATTACGCCATAATTATGTATTACTATCTAAATACAAATTTACGATTAATACGAGCGTGCATTTACGTAAAAAAAATATAACGCAAATATTTATAATAACTTGGCATTACGGCTCAGACCATAGTCGAACGTCACATAGTTGAAAATTTTAAGTAAAATTGTGTGGCGGGCAGCTAATTAATTATTCATCAAACAAAACTAGAAAGTAGCTTTTGTTGTGTTGCGGTTTGTTTTATTTCCTTGCAATCGAAGTGAAAAGCAGAGTGTAAAACTCGAGTATAAAACCCATTTTACCCTCTGCGTGACTATTCACCCTCGCCGTACCGGCTCGGGACTATATGCACGACTCGGGTAAAATGGCTCGTTTTATGCTCTTGTTATACAATCTACTATTTTTTCTTTTAATTTTTTTCTGTACACACCTTGTCCTGACAATAACAAACACAAAAAAAGAACTACCCAATTTTGTGCAGTCGATCGGAAGTTATGCGCGTACATACATTTCAGTTATTCATTTTTATTTATATAGATAGATTTAAAAACTGTTGTTGTTGAAGTTGGCTGAAATACTAATCGCTCCTCCAACATGGAGGACAGTAGGTATGTGAGTGTAGGATGTAAGGCAAGAGGAGCAACACTGGCAAGTGCGAAGCAATTTCTTTCATTTAAACAAGAAAATACGTAAGTGCATAAAACTAAACGTAAATAAACATTTATGATAAAATCACGAGTGCTAAGTTTTCGGTCTTTTGTTAGTAGTAGTTTAATAAAATTTAGTTTTATCGGGGTTTGTTTTTGTGATAATCCTCCAGAGTGATGGACGCAGTGGAAGGTCCCTCGCCGGTGCCCGCATGGGCGTGGGTGGAGGCGGCGGCGGCGGCGGGCGTGGCGCGCGCGTGCGCCGGGCGGCTGGCGCACGCCCCCGCCCCGCCCGCTCCGCCAACTGCGTCCACTGCGCCCGCGCCGCTGCTGCGACGGCTACTGCGCCCGCGACCCGCGCGACTGCTTGCCTCCACCATGCCACAGCTGCAAGGTGGGACTTTTGAATATTTGTTTCCGTTGTAATAAGCTTTCTTTGATTTTGATTCAAGTAAAGACTTATTTATTTAGTTTAATATTTAAGTAATTTTATCTACACTAATGTTGTAACATTCTACTTATGTTTCCAATACTTGACTTATAATTACTACTGTTATAGCGCAGACAACAAAACACTCAATTTAAGCAATTTCACATGATGGTATAATATCCACATCGATATCGTAAAATCTCATTATAACATCAATAAAACGCGACCAATTAACCTGGCGAGCCTTATGTCAAAATCCTCATACAAGTTGTATAAAATTTTGATATTAGGCTGGCTTTTGAAAACAGTTGGGTTATACGTGAAAACTTCGTCGAAACTACTAAACTTACATACACAAAACTCTTTGGTAAGATCTTGTGCCAATTAAATAAAAAAAGAACAGCGCGCGAAGCTGCGCTCTCATTGGTTAGATTTTAATGGCGGCAAGTTCACTGTGACACGTACGCGTGAATTTAATATTTCGCAATGTGTTTTGTTTTTAAAATACAAATTAAAAGTTAAAAATGGACAGCGACGATAATATTTGTACGCCTCCGGATATTCTAGAATTGGCAACAAAAGTAACTCACAATCTTTTGCCAGAAAAATCTAGAAAATTATATGAAAAAGAATATAATAACTTTTTGGCATGGAAGATCGAAAAGAAAACTACATCATTTTCTGAAAATGTCATTCTTGTGTATCTCAAAGACCTCTCCGACCACTGAGTATCTACAACAATATTGATATCACGAAGTATTCAAAAGTCATAGCGTTCCTGAAACGCAGTTCAGAAGGACACAAGGAAAAAAAGTCCTTGACGTTTACATCAGGTCAAATAAAGATGTTCCTGAAAGATTCACCAGATATTTTGTCTTTTTGAAAAGGTAAGTGTATTTTAGTTCTGTTATTTAATCTACCTAGTACTTACGTACTACACACGCAAGTTATCTAGACACTCCGTTTAAGCGCTTTGTGTATAAATTAGGTAGTAGGTACCTACACTTTACTACTTCATAAATCATAGTTTTTGCCTTGGCTATGTACCTCAAGCTTATTATATCGTTTATTGTTACAGGTTGCACTAATCTTCGGCATAATGGGGGCATGCCGAAGGCAAGAGCTATACAACATCCAGTTCGATGAAGTCTCTAACATAGACGACAGTACAATCATGGTGAAGGTTTCGAAAACAAAAACGAAAATAGATCGTTCTTTCGTTGTGACGGGCAACTGCTATGCCGTATGTAAAAAATACATGGAACTTCGACCCACCCCCTGTCGAAACCCTGCCTTTTTCTTGAGCTATAGATCGGGGAAGTGCGTCGATCAAAGAACTGGTATTAATAAATTTGGTGCTCTGGGAAAAACTATCGCAAGTTTTTTGAATCTGCCTAACCCAGCGTTGTACACGGGGCATTGCTTCCGGCGCACCTCGGCGACCCTTCTCATAGATACAGTGGTGATTTGACCGCACTGAAACGACACGGGGGGTGGAAGTCTTCTACTGTGGCTGAAAGCTACATTGATGAGTCTTTAATGAATAAAATTCAAGTCTCAAATACGATCTTGAACAGTATAGAAAACAAGACGAATGAAGTAATTATAAATATTCCAACTCCGTCTACGAGCTCTACTGCTTGCCCCGCGACTGCTACAGCTGCTGGATCAATAATTAACATTAACTTTCAAAATTGTACCATCCAAAATTTGAACAATTATTATAAATAAACTATTGTCAGCTTTTACTCTTGTTGTTTGACTAATTGCATTAGTGAAGATAAAGTAGTGTATGCAACTGCATATAACACGGGTATTAAAACACTCGTTACTATTATGAAACTCGCTGCGCTCGTTTCATAAACTCACACTCGTGTTTTAATACCCTTCATTATATGACAGTTGCATAAACTACTATAGATTTTACAAACAGCTCACTTGCTGTTTTGTAATGGGACATTCCAATGTTTAGCTTTATTTAATATAGATAATAGGGATTACAACACAAGCAATTTTATAATTTAAAAAATGTTACAAAAAATTTAAAACAGCGGTTTAAAACAGACCGTGTCAACGTTTACACAGTCGTGTCCTGCACAATTTTTTTGTATAAAAATCGGTGTCCCAAACGTTATTCTCAATGTGATTCGTCTGGTCCAGAGTTGCAGCGCAGCGTTCTGGAGCTGGTCCACGTGCTGGCGTGCCAGAGCATGGAGCCGGCGGAGCTGGCGGCGCTGCTGCGGCTGTTCCTGGCCGACGCGCCGCCGCTGGCCGACCTGCTGGCGGCGCTGCTGCGGCTCGTGCGCGCCGCCGAGACCAACACGCCAGACTTCATACTCAACTTCCCCATTGAGAGGGATGAGCCAGGTACAGTCACGAGCATTAACATAATATACACTTATGACTAGTTTTGACTCTAATGCCATTGGGTTAGGTGTTACATGTTCATGTTGTGACTGTACAGTAGCCAAAGTTTAGTTAACTTTTATTTGTGATTATTCTTCAAAAAGCGCGTTAAAGATACCTATTCATTAAAAGTAACCAATAGTACGCGTTTTAGACAATAAAATCCATAAAAGAATCCTTAGTAGGACAGTAAAATATAATTCAAGTTTTTGGTAATTTTTTAAAATTAGTAGTAAAGGTTTTTATCGTCGGTTATTTTATTAAACGATATTGAATTATTCGAATTTCCTCAGATCCGCTGGCGCCATTTACGGGACCGCAGTCGCCGAGCGCGCAGCAGGCCGAAGCGCTCGGGCTGCGGCTACGCGACACGCACATCAGCGCCGGTAGGTACAAGTGTACACAAACCAACCGTGCAAAAACATAAAAACATACAGTGCGACATAAAAGAGTAGAAATTAATTATTCCAGAACTAAATTCACTCATTTCCTGGCAACATCGATTATCTGTCATTAATGTCAAGTGGTTGTTCAACTCTGTCCGTGGTTACGAATTAGATTTTTGTTTTACGTTATATTACTACATTCCTGGATTTAACACACCGTTAACATGATTAATAACGACAATAGCGCCCTCATTTATTTTCTACTCTTTTATGTCGCACTGTAGTCGTTTGTATTTTTTCTTTTTTCGATATGACTTAGAATTTTTGCTTGCTTGTAGTGCTTCTAGTTCAAATATATGTTATAAAACATGACCATTATTTTCTCCTCTCATAACACCGGCGGTCGTGGTGATCGAGCCAACATCTATCAGTTTTTGCGATGACATATTTCAATAATCGAAGACCTTTTTCACTTCTCATGCTCGTAAAGTTGTTCTTTATGTCGAGAGAAGGCAGCATAAAATGATTTTTTATGCTATTGTGCATAAAGTAATTTCTTCTTTTAAGACTAAGGCAATTAGGCCTTACAGCGACATACACAAATACACCTTCCTTTAATTGATATATTTTTATGAGATTTAGGTTATATCTTAATTTAATTACGACGATACGTATTACTATCTAAATACAAATTTACGATTAATACGGGTGTGCATTTACGTAAAAAAATATAACGCAAATATTTATAATAACTTGGCATTACGGCTCAGATCATAGTCGAACGTCACATAGTTGAAAAATAAAAATAAAAGTTAAGAAAAATTGTGTGACGGGAAGCTAATTACTTGTCATTTTTACATTACCTATAAAAATTAATTAAATTTTCTTGTTATGCTTAAGAGCGTTTACGCCGCACACTAGCACCACTAATGAAAAAAAAACATATCTAGTAATTAGAGATAGAAAATCAAATTATGCTCAACAAACTATTTGAATGAAGTAATTTAGCATTTTTACGTCACCTAATGAACACCATGTTATGGTTTAGTTAAATAAGACGTTACGGCCACTTTTAACTATAATGCCATTTTTCATTGGCGGCGCTAGTGTGCGGCCTAAACGCTCTTAATCCTTGTTTTATTTCCTTGCAATCGAAATGAAAAGTGGAGTGTAAAACTCGAGTATAAAACCTATTTTACCCTCGACGTGTCTATCCACCCTCGCCGTACCGGCTCGGGTACGGCGAGGGTGCACGTCGGGTTAGATGGCTCGTTTTATGCTCTTGTTGCAAATAAACAGGCATTTATTTTTGTTGGAAATAAAACTTTGATTTGTATTATGGACGAATCGATTATCGAGATTCAATTTGTTTGGTGGCATAATGGCCCCATCACTAATTGTTCTTTTTTTCTTTGTTGGTACACTTGTCTCGGGAAGGCAACAATGGCTGGTTGATAGGTTATCGTGTGTTGATAATTAAATAGATTTTAAGCAGTAATAAGGGCATTTGGAGCCGTATTACTTTAATTAAGTGTATTGTGCAACCTGTGTTTTGTGAGTGTGTACGTCGTAAGCGAATCGCATCGGGAGTACAATTCGCCTGGATGTCGGCGCCACCGCTGCTGGAGTAAACAGGTATTTCCTCGGGGGAAAAGTGCACTTGGGGTAGTTTGGGTGTGATTAGGGAACCCTAGAAGACCCGGACTCGGATTCGGGCCCCATCGGACCATATGGATCCCGTTCTGGACGGCGGGAGCGGCATGGAACTGTGAGTGGATTTTGTAGATTTTAAGGTGTAACCTAATTTTAAACAGTAGCATAGTGTGTGTTGTGGGTTTCCGCAACATTTTGGTAGCAGAGCGTGGTTACTACCGGACCTCTAGGTTAATCGGTGTAATTTTGTGTATTTTGTTAGTTCGTAATAGGTTAAGCTCATTTCGTGTAAAATCGCACTTCCGGGACAGGTGCGGTTGAATTGTAAGGTTGGTAGTACCGTTGTATTTGGGCTGGGACATTTCTCGGAACGTTAATTGTTATTTAATTTCTTTCAATTGAAAGCATCGAGTCGATTCGGGATAATCGATTCCGTGTTTTCGTTGACTCGTTTTAATTTTGTGTTTAGGTTTATTTAGTTTAAATTATTTATAATGACAGCGTCACGGCAGGAGTTCGCTCAGCAGCTCCGGTGGTTCACCGGGCTGCTTGCATTAATAGATCGGCCTAACCGGGAGGACGCCTTGGAGACGCGTTCGAAAGAAATGCAGGCTCGTTTCTTGTTGGCCGAGCGGTCGGTAACCGCTCTATTGTCAACCGACCCGGTCGGGGAGAAGGAGCTGGCCCTCCACGCCCAATATGTCAAGGATCTGGAGCACATCCAAGACATCTACGACGATGTCCTTCAGCGGGTGAAGGACACCGAGCGACTGCGGGAGGGGAAGCCTGTTGCGCGCCCCGCTTCGCTCCACACCCCTGGACCCAGCGCCATGGGAAGATTGGGTGCCCTGGAGGTCCCGCATTTCACCGGATGTATGCGGGACTGGGCTGGATTCCGGAACATGTTTTTGGTCTTGGTGGATACTCGGAAGGATTTCACCAAGGCCGAAAAGCTGGCATATCTCCGTTCCTTCCTAGACGGAGAACCCAGACAGCTCGTACAGCATCTGGAGCTGCAGGATGCGAGCTATGACACCGCCATGCAGCTGCTGGAGAAGCGGTACGAAAAGCCGCGTCTTCAGGCGGACGCGCACGTGACCCATCTGCTGGGATTGCCGAGGGTCAACCATAGGGCTCAGCTGAGGGCGCAGCTGATCACCCCGCTCACCGTATCCTTAAACGGGTTAAGGACGCTCGGACTGCCCGTCGACCAGTGGTCCTTCCTTCTTCTGCACATCGTTCTGGCCAAGTTGTCGCAGGAGATGAGGGACAAGTTCGAGCGGAATCGACTGGTCCACAAGGATCTCGGCAGCGTTCTGCCCTCGATAGGGGAACTTCTGGAGTTCCTGGAAGAGGAGGCTGGCCTGCTGGAAAACCAGCTAGCCTCCCAGGAGGCTCCGACAAGTGCGCCAGCCCGCACTTTCGGAGTCTACGGCGCCCAGCCGCCACGCAACCCAGGGAAGGGTCGCGGCAGGCTGGTGGCTGCGGCCGCCATCAACCCCGGTTCTGGATGCCGGGTTTGCGGACAGCAGCACTTAGAACAGCTATGTCCAGCAATTCTCGGGCTGCCCACAAAAGAGCGCCGAAACCTCGTTCGGACACGAGGATTGTGTTATGCCTGCCTGGGAGGACATAGGTATAATGAGTGTCCCCAGGCGAGGCCTTGCGATGTGTGCGGCGGACCGCACCATCGCTTACTGTGCACCCGTAGTGCTGAGGGCTCAGCACCGGTTCGGGAGAGGAAATCTCCCACGGGTGGCGGTTTGGGGCCGGGGTCAACTCCGCCTCCGGAAAGACGGAGTCCGCCACGGCCGCCACACTACAACCCCTCGTATACCCCGGCTCAGGTGAGTTGGGGACCGCCGGAACGGAGCCAGGTTCTGGCTACAACCCGGCACCCGGCGCGACCAACACCAGGAGTTGGTGCCTCTAAGGGCCACTGGGTACAGGGAGCCCCACCTCCGGACCCAACACCCGGATACTCGTACGCGTATCCTCCGCCGCCGTTACCGGAACAACAACGACATGAGAACCGTCAACAGTTCTCACCGGTACTGCACGAGTTCCCGAGGTTGGAATACCACCCACCCTATCACCGGTATGGTAGGGCAGCTGGATACGCACCACCCCGGATGGTGGCCTGCACGCGTCCGACTTACTGGCCGAGTCATCACGGTTCGACAGGGTCGGCTGCTGGCTCTGACGCGTGACTAGCCTGTGGTCGGGCTACGTCGGAACCGAGGACGGTTCTTTTGCCCATCGCGCAGGTACGCGTTTGGGGACCTAGGGGGGACTTCGTCCGGATACGAGCCCTCCTAGACACTGGGGCACAGGGCTGCTTAATTACTACGAGGGTAGCGAGGCGCCTACGTCTGGAGTGCGCGCCTCCCTCAGTTCCGATTCGGGGAGTCGGAGATACAGAAGTGGGGGGTCTGTCCGGTCAGACCCACATTTCCTTCTCTCCTGTGCATTCCGCTTCGATACGGATTGCGGCGGCCGCGATCGTACTCGACAATCTGCTGGGTTGGCATCCACCGACAGACATTCCGCGGGACGCAATGCCTGACACATCAGGTCTCATGCTGGCAGACCCTCATTTCGAGGAGCCGGCTCCGGTGGACCTCATATTGGGAGCGGATGTACTGGGCTGGATCCTTTTAGGGCCTCAGCGGAGTCTGGGCCGCTCTTCGTTGGTAGCTATACCTACCATCTTTGGACACGTTTTAATGGGACCGGTTTTCGACCAGGAGACGCGGGATGTCTCACCTGTCGTCGCTACTACCTCCATCGCTAGAACGATGCAAAAATTCTGGGAACTGGAAGAGCCTCCCATGGTCTCCCGTCTGGATCCGGAGCATGTGGAGTGCGAAACCTTTTATAAGGATCACACACGCCGGATGGCGTCGGGTAGGATCGAAACTCGACTGCCCTTTATCGACTGTCCCCCTCTCTTGGGAAAATCGAGGGCGTTGGCAGAGAAACGACTCTTGTCCATGGAGCGTCGTATGTCTCGCGATCCGGTGCTTCGGGAAAAGTATATCGAGTTCATGCGAGAATACGAGGCCTTGGGGCATATGTCGCGGGTGACTGTCGACTGGACAACGACAGATCATTTTTTCTTGCCTCACCACGCGGTGTTGAAGGCCTCATCTGGAAAACTACGGATTGTTTCTGGATGCGGATGGACTGTTACGCGTTGGAGGTCGCCTCAAAAATGCCGACCTGCCCTTCGGTAGCCGTCATCCTCTGCTACTCCCCAAAGGAGGACCTTTGGTAGAACTGGTGGTCTCGGATAGACACCTGAAAAACGCTCACGCGGGGTGTAATGCGTTACTGGCGATATTACAGAGGGAGTTCTGGATTTTGTCCTCTCGGAGAGTGGTTCGCAGCGTGTTATTTAAGTGTGTGGCTTGTTATCGGGTGAAGGCCTCCACTATGCAGCCACAGATGGGGGATCTCCCTTCTGACCGGGTTTGTCAGACAATTAGGCCGTTCGACGGGGTCGGTACGGATTTTGCTGGACCTTTTCTGGTGAAAACCACAGCCTATCGTAACACTAGGGTCACGAAAGCATACCTGTGCGTTTTTGTCTGCCTGGCCACTAAGGCCGTCCACCTGGAAGTGGTTTCGGCTCTGTCTACGGAAGCCTTTGTCGCCACGCTGGATCGTTTTGTTTCGCGACGGGGTTTACCTTCTCTCATTCGGTCCGACAACGGTACCAACTACCGAGGCACTGCCAACTACTTAAAAGATGTGAACGATTTTCTGGATAAAAATTGTAATAGCATAAGTCAAGCTCTCGCACAGCGGGGAATCACATGGCGATTTAGTGTGCCAGCCTGTCCCCACTGGGGCGGGATATTTGAAGCCGCGGTAAAATCGGCAAAAACCCACTTGCGCCTGTGGAACTTACAACTGTGTTTTGTAAGGTTGAGGCGGTTCTCAACTCGCGTCCGCTTTGTCCACTCTCCTCTGACGCAAATGACATGGAAGTCCTGACCCCTGGTCATTTTTTGGTCGGTCAGCCACTCACTGCCCTGCCTGAGTATCCCTGGAAGGATGAACGCAGACACCGGATGTCTCGTTTTCAAATGATACAACAAATGAGTCAGGACTTGTGGCGTCGTTGGTCACTGGAGTATCTGCATTTATTGCAGCAGCGTGTTAAGTGGACAGACCGGACGTCGCCCCCTTCGGAGGGGGATCTGGTTTTATTAAAAGAGGCTAATTTGCCATCGTTATTTTGGAGACGAGGTCGCATTTTAAAGTTAATCTGGGGCGCGGACGGGACTCCGCGTGTGGCGCAAGTGTTGGTTGATGGATCGGTGCTAAATCGCGCAGTCGCGACCTTAGCTCGATTACCGGTTGACTAGTTTAAGATTTCAGGCTAGAAAGCGGTACGTCCGCTTTGGGTGGCGGGATGTTGCAAATAAACAGGCATTTATTTTTGTTGGAAATAAAACTTTGATTTGTATTATGGACGAATCGATTATCGAGATTCAATTTGTTTGGTGGCATAATGGCCCCATCACTAATTGTTCTTTTTTTCTTTGTTGGTACACTTGTCTCGGGAAGGCAACAATGGCTGGTTGATAGGTTATCGTGTGTTGATAATTAAATAGATTTTATGTAGTAATAAGGGCATTTGGAGCCGTATTACTTTAATTAAGTGTATTGTGCAACCTGTGTTTTGTGAGTGTGTACGTCGTAAGCGAATCGCATCGGGAGTACAATTCGCCTGGATGTCGGCGCCACCGCTGCTGGAGTAAACAGGTATTTCCTCGGGGAAAAGTGCACTTGGGGTAGTTTGGGTGTGATTAGGGAACCCTAGAAGACCCGGACTCGGATTCGGGCCCCATCGGACCATATGGATCCCGTTCTGGACGGCGGGAGCGGCATGGAACTGTGAGTGGATTTTGTAGATTTTAAGGTGTAACCTAATTTTAAACAGTAGCATAGTGTGTGTTGTGGGTTTCCGCAACAGCTCTCGTTGTACAATCTACTACTACTATTCTTCATTATTTATGTAGTTAAGCTGAAGCCAAGTCAATATAACAATTGAAGTGTGTTCGCGTTAAAGTAACTAATAAATGTAATGGGGCAGGCGTGCGGTCGGCGTGGAGCGGCGCGGCGTGCCGGGCGGGCGTGGGCGGCGCGGGCTGGGCGGCGTGGCTGCAGGGCTGGGCGGCCGCGCTCTGGCTGCGCGCGCACCCGTCGCCGCCGCCGCCGCCGCCGCCGGGTGAGCTATGCCGCCATACACAAGTCTAAATCTATAATGTATAATATATAATAAATAATAATTTCTGGCGTTAGGAATGTGTTCCATTCATCATATAGGATAGCGACTTACAACATAGGGCCCTTCGAGGTGTGAAGAAGCCGCTAGCCGGTCGGAAAGGTGAGAACGGCAAAAAAATACCTATTCCTGCCGCAATGCAGCATTGTTTTGCGTTACTATGTGCTAGTTTGAAAAGCACTAGAACTAGATCCATTGAATGACAGGGCATAGAAACATAAGATCAGAATCATTAGGGTCGACGCTCTTGTGATAACTCATAGTTGCGAGCGTTCGCGAGCTGCCGTGGCTGCTCTCCACCAGACGGCCGTACGCAGTTTTGCCAGCTCGCGGTCACGTTAGTAAAAACTTGAAAATTTATTTTTAAAACTAATTTCGTAATCGAACTATTTCTGATGATGATGATGATGAAAATGTAATAGGTTACCGACACACGTTTTTTCCTCCTTCCCATGATATGGGGTCCTTCAAACGAAGCGTGAAGAGGCAGCACTTTGTGGGCCGGCAGGGTGAGGGTGACTGATGCTGCGTTGTTTTCACGCCGCACTAGTTGTCTTCGCGTTTGGACTCCGTTTCTACTTAACGTAAGATAGGATGGAGTCATTCGCCGTGCTAAATATTAAATACAGCAGGGCCTCGATAATCCTAACACCGAAAATTTATACCCTGTTCAGATGTACGAAGCGTTCGGATTATACGGATTGTATGTAGACATTTTGAAAGGCATTTTCAGGTAAAGTCACGTGTTTCCTTTTCATCGATGTTGAAGCCATGATACATTTGTATATTTTAGCGCTTAAATTTGCGCATATTTATGCGCAAATTTAAGACGCCCACACAATAAAATGGAACGGCGCGCGGCGGACAAAAAAGCGATACGTCGTGTATTACCTAAAACGCACTGCATGGCACTGCGAGACAGACACTGTGAGAAACGGCGGTTGCGCAGGGGTAAGGTGGGTCGTTCGGATTATAGAGGCGTTTGGACTAGCTGTGGTATGGATTATCGAGGCCCTGCTGTACACATTTAAATATAACTTTATGCGTCTGTGTTACGAATAAAAAGCGTCCAACAGATGACATAGACGAGTGGCAGCAGAAGTTGACGGGGTCGGAGCCCCAGATGCCGCGGGGGGCGGGGGCGGCGCTGGCGCATGTGTTCTCGCTCGGGAACGACTCGCTGCTGTTCGAGATGTGGCTGGACGTTGGCGCTGGTGAGATTACATTAGATTTTATTATTTAGGATGTTAGTACGATTTTCGTACAACAATTTGATAATACTATTTTAAATTACAGAAAAATCCTTTGACTATCTTATTTGGTATCCGTAATAACAACAGTATATATTTTTATTATATTTCATCGTAGTGCTAGTAATTTATTATTATTATTACGTATAATTATTTACTTTTTATTATTGTAAGGTGCGCTAGTATTCCGGCTGTCCCGGCCCGAAGGAGGCACGGCGGGGGCGGGGGCGGGGGCGGGGGCGGGGGCGGAGGCGCGCGTGGAGGCGGGGCTGGTGCCGCGGCGGTGGACGCACCTCGGCTTCAACGTGGCCGAGCGAGTCATCAAGCGGCGTATTCACGTGCAGGTACCTTAGGTCTCCGTTCAGAACGAGAGAAAGTTGGTTTCCATATATATATGGTCCTAATTGCGACCCTTGTGGAATTCCATATGATATAGTTTGATCCTTGTAACAAGCATACGATGTCATTTATCTCAACACATTTTGCTTAAAGCTTTTGCAGTCATACAGACTGTAAAGAAAGCACCACACCCACAGATTGATTAATCCATACATAACAATTTTTATTGTTAGTTTTGTGTAGTGTGTATATTGTGTAATTTCTTGGTATATTTACCATGCTATACCAATCCTACATTTCTTGTTTTAATTGGATCTATTACGTTGCAGGTCACAGTGTTCGTCAACGGGTACGAGTGTGAAACGGTGTCTATACCTTTGCAAGGTACGTTCCTATTTCATCGTTGAATTATATCAGTGATCAGTATTAATGTTTCAAACAACAAATTTATTGTGATGTTATAGATGAGTTGGCAAATGTCTATGCTCCGCCTGATCTTAAGCAGAAGTAGAGACCAGATGCGTGGACAGCCAGTGGAACAAGATTAGGTCTCGATAGCCTTGCTGACCTTGCCAAATATTTTTTTATTTTTTACCAATAAATGCGTCCTTGCAGGCATCCTGGCCCGCAAGGTGACGGCGACGTGCGTGCTGCTGGGGTGTGCGGAGGCGGGGGTGGGGGCGGGGGCGTTCTCGCTGGCGTGCGTGCGCGTGTACCGCGCGCCGCGGCTCACGCGCCACGTGGCGCTGCACCTGGCCGCGCACCCGCCGGACCACGCCTGCCATGTCAGTTATTATACCACCTACTTTATGTTCTTTTTAACTCTTACAAAACAACATGTTGTCGATCTGTTTTGATGTCGCCCGGCAACAATCAATAGCGAAATAGTGAACTGAGGCTATGATATTTTTTTTTACTTTTTTAACTTTGTCCAGCTCGCTATAATAGCTACGGCCTCGGATTCAATATGTACAAAAACATTGATATTATTTTAAAAACCCATTTTCGAAATCTATAAACGCCCGTTTGATCTAGGCCCTCTCGGTCCAAAAATGTTAATGCCTGAATCTAAAATGCTTGTAATCGTTATGGACCGTTCGCCATCGACTGCAGACCAGACGTTACTTAAATATCTGTAAAGTGAGATTCCTACTCTTGTAATATTTATCAACACTCATACGTACACGTTCACAGAAAAAAGACTGGAATGGAAATGAAGCTAAATCTTTAAAAAAAAGTTCTGTTTTAACTTTCTGAATGTTTGTTTAGCTCTTTTGTGATATAATCAACGTTTATCTAGGTACGATGTGAGTCTCCGAACTATCCTTCGGTGCTGGCGCCGAACGTCATAGACTCCGACATGGATTGGGATCAGGTTAGCATAACCTCGTTAACTAGTCTCTCTGCAACAATAAGCACTTTTATTTTTTTTTATTTTGAAATTAATGTTTTATATTTACAAGTAAAATTACAATTAAATACCTAAAATAATTTTATGTAACATCTTTAACGTAGGTCTTAACAGACACATGATATAGTCTATATACTGACCTGATGAGATACCCTCGTTTCAAAAATGTTGCAACGGTGTGGGGCAGGTGTACGACATGCCCGACAGCGTGGTGCGCGAGCTGCACGACTGCCTGCTGATGTCGTTCTCCGCGCACGCGCCGCACTCCATCAACCTCTACCATCAGGCCGCGCTCGCCATGCCCTCTGGTGAGCATCGTCATCATCATCATCATCATCATCATCATCATCATCATCATCATCATCATCATCGTTTCAACCCGTAAGCATTCACTGCTGGGTATAACAGAACGGAAATAACATACCTAAATAAAGAATAGTGTTTTCCAACTAAAGGAAAAAAAAAAAGCCTCCCTTTTAGCAAATTCCGTGCGAGTTTAACGGTACACAGGTAATACATTTAGACAATTTTACTGTACAAGCTTAAGGCATGTTAAAGTCCCTCGGTAGATCTTTATCATTTTTAATAGCTATTGTGGGATAAACGGAAATTAATATTTTTTATTATGAATTATAATGAGAATAAAGTCGATAGTATTGTACTATTCGTATCTGAAACGCTTCATAAGCACAAATACTACCTAATAAATAGTCACCGGTTATTGCCTGGATAAATCACACCAGAATTGCACATATTGTTAGGTAGGTACGTTAAGTTTGTAGTTTGTGAGTATTTGTAAGTTGTGTGTAGTGTTCGGCGGGCGCGGCGCGGGCGGCGCGGGCGGCGCGGGCATGCCGGAGGCGGTGCCGGCGCGCTGGGTGGGCGCGGTGCGCGCGCGGCGGCTGCGGTCCCTGCACGCCGCGCTGCGGGCGCTGGGGGGCGCACCGCACCTGCTGCATCTGTTCGCCAGGGTACGTACCACTAAACACTCGAATGTCCGGCGGTTGTCATCGCTCGGCTGTTTGTGGTTTTGTCATCGACGGGGTATATACATGATTCGCGTCATGTCGGTAAGTTGTTAGTGTATTATACGAATAACTTGGCTTGAAAACTATATGTAGCCTGCGAATTGGCAGATGCCAATAAACAAAATTTTAAAAAGTCAAGGCTCATTTTCCGTTTCCATACCGAATTGCTATTTACATTGATCGGCTTCACCAGAGCTCATTATTTTGTCCCCGTGTGCTGAGGCATGAGCTTTACTTTTGGATAGATAGGGAGAACGGGTCATAAACCACCACGTGGACCGAGTACTTTCGGAAAAACGGTCACCCATCCGATGACTGTCTTAAAGACCCGATCGAAAGTTGCTCGTATGCTGTTGTTAGAGATCGCAGACCGGGCGCGTTGACCACTGCGTCATCGATTTCCTAGTCTTTTTACTTAGTTTTCTGTTAATTTGTGAACATACATCTCGTCATGTAACCTGTAGGTTATTTAAGAACACTGATTTTTAAAATGATGTACGCGTATTGATGTCACCTGGTCCTTCAGGTGGTGGAGCTGGAGGGCTCCGAGCGCGAGCAGGCGTGCGCGCTGCGCGTGGTGCTGCGCGCGTGCCTGGGCGACGGGCGGCTGCACGCGCAGCTGTTCGCGCCCGCACCGCTGGACATGCTGCACGTCGTGCTGGCCGCGCCCGCCTGCCGCGCCGGCCACTGCCTGCTGCAGGTACGTCTCCACCCACCGCGCAATTCCTTGACAGATTCAACTAATTAAAACATATGCGATTCATGTTTATAAATAGAGAAGAGAAATTAACATTTACAGCCAGTGTGGATGTTGTCATAACTCAGATACGCTTTCGAGTGAAGACTCGAAGAGGTTCAAACTCCAAATGTTTTTAATTTGACAGGTGATAATAGAAGAAGCGTGCAGCGGCCCCGTGGTGACCTGCGGCGGGGGCGGGGGCGGGGGCGGGGGCGGCGGGCTGGTGGTGCGGCGCAGCGACGCCGCGCTGCTGGAGCCCGCGCTGTTAGTGCTCGTCATGCGTGCCTGGAAGCATTTCGACACTGACGAGGTCTCGGATATTATACATTAATTCAAAGTCTTTAATTTAAGAGCTACGCTCTTGGCGGTAAAGAATTTGCACTGCATAAATTATATGATGATGATATAAGCCAAACTAATGCCTCAGGCGTCGTCCTAATTGACAATTATCGTACGATGACACGATGCGTTTTCGTCGTGCGATGAAAATGATCGTACCATGATTGAACAGGGGTGTCCTAATAGATCGCGCGATGCCCGTCGTGCGATGCCGTCGCTCGTCCCATGCCCCTCGCGTTGCTGTGCTCGCGCGATGACGCGGACCAATTAGAACACTCAAAAGAGATCGATGTATTTGATTACTGATCGAACGATCAAACCCATCGTACGATCATTATTAAACATTGCCTGTGCTCGTGCGATGACTTGGGAACTGTTATTAGGACACTGAAGAAATCTGTAACTTTGAACTTATCGCACGACGAGAACGCATCGTGTTATCGTACGATCATTGTCAATTAGGACGACGACGCCTCACAGTTAGTAATTGGATTGATATTGTTCGTTCAAATTCAGTAATATCAAACTACATTTTTTTTGACGACGGAATCAATATCTATAGCTTGCCAAAAAGTATATTGAACAAATTTACTGTCAATTACGACTCAAACAGCGAGCGAGACAGTTAAAAGTAAAAAAAATATTTTTAGTCCTTCGAGCCTGATAAATAATTGTATTTGTAAGGAGCTCGATGGCGCAGAGATAAACGCGCTTGTAGCGACTTATGTTATTTTTTGTGTCATAATAATGATCTGATAATGGTGATGGATGCGTGTGGCAGATGTCGTGGGAGGTGGAGGGGCGGGCGGGCGCCGTGAGCGGGTCGGCGTGGGCGCTGGCGCTGGCGTGCGGCGGCGCGCTGCTGCGGCCCTCGCACCCGCGCCGCCGGTTCAACCACCAGCAGATGCTGCGCGCCGGCCTGCTGCAGCATCTGCTGGCCGCCTGCAAGGTTACTCGCATTCACATTTCGGTGTCCTATACAAACTTGCATTTTGCACGGTGATCGGTGACGTGCACTTTGAGAGACCTATTTTCAGCAGTGGACTAGAAACAGGCTGATGATGATGATGATGATGATGGTACAAACTTTAATGCTAACTTCTTTCATAGCAATAAGCCATTTTTAATGAAACTTTCTACGCTTAAAAAAACTACAGAGATGTTGACATTTAAAAGACAAAATTTTTTAAATAATTTTGTGTGGTTTGAAACATTTGCCTAATAAATTTCAATCGTATAAATTCAGTTATACAAACTTATTTTTAAATTCCATAACGAGGTAATGAGGTCGAAGCTTGAAGCTCACTTCCACCGAAATCCTCTCATACTAAGGATTTGTTTATATCGGTACACAATAATGCTACCAACATTTTTGGTACAGTTTTTATGACGGCTGCCTTAACCAACTGATCCAAGTACAATCATGAGCATTAACATGTATACACTTTTGACTAGTGTTGACTCGTATTCCATTGTATTAAGTGTTACATTGTTTACATGTTAATGCTCGTGACTGTACAAAGTTTTTAACGGGGATTGGTATAAGCATCCTAAGATACATAAATAGATTGCGTTAAAAACTTTGTTTAAAAAAAGACCTGATACTTTAAATATGTACACAATTCGAGTACATTGATGTGTAATCCCCGCTATGAGCACAGGACATGTTTATCTCGAAACCAACATAGTCTAACTACAAGACCACATACGTGTCAGTGACGTCGACAACCTTACAGCACTAGTTCCAACCACGGGTCGTGTTTGCCCAGGAGCGGTTCCTGAACTCGGACAGCGAGCCGCTGAACGCCAGCAGCAGCGGCAGCCTGGTGGCGCTGGTGCGCGGGCTGCTGGGGTCGCCGCCGCTGCTGCCGCAGCTCGAGCTGCTCGCCGACTTCCTGCTGCTCATGCACCAGGTTTCTACACTTCAAACACCCATTTTTATACAAGGAGAAATCCGTCTTACGGATACCAGCGGGCTTGGGGAAGCCTGCTGGTGGTGTGATAACTCTCCCTCCAGCTCTCGCCTCCCTGCCCAGTTCCGAAGGACGCTTTAAGCACCCTGTATTGAGACTAGCTATTGCCTTTGATCGAAGGTTAACAGACGAGATTCTGGAATTTAAAAAGTAGTTTTAAGCGGTTATCGTACCCCATAAAGGCTTCCCCCGCACATTCGTAATCCACGTCTGAGCGATCTCACGCCACGACACTTTTTTTTCAAATATCTCATAAAAAATTAAAAAATTCAAAATTTAAAATTCAAAATAATTTATTCAGTTTAGGCTACAAGTAACATATTAATTGTTCAGACCTATATACATTCCTACCTATATATATATATATATTCTGAAAAATTAACATTTATTGCTGAAAGTCAAGTTTCGTCTTACATTACATTTCTCTTAAACAGGCTAGCGATACCTTCGTAACACACTCCCGAGCCAACTTCTATTTTTTGCTGACACCTGAAACGCAAGAAATGAGCGAATTCAACTCCAACTCCATGAAGCGACATTCCTCAAAGAAACGCAAAGAACAAGTGAAAATGATGGCACAGCCAGCAGATGTGCCAAACGATAATAACTCTAACGTGTTACCAGATTTGGTACAAACTCACGAGAAAGAAATCAAATCAGACCCGGACAGCAGTACAGACTCTACCAAACAAATGAAGGGCATTATCAACTCGCAGATCAAAGAAAACAGGTGAATACACAGGCGTTATAGTAAAAAATTGTTCCCTTAGATACCATCTTTCCAATATATTGAAACTTGTTTCTGCCCGCATATTCCGTCCGTCACAAAAATGACTTCGATCTGTTGCTCGATTTTGACCTAAGGGAAGGCCAAAAAACTTTCGCCAAAAAACAGTGACTGATTATTATTTACGATGACCATATCATTGTTCCAGTAAGAATATCGACGTTTCAACTACATCTGAAAGCTCAGAGAATCAACTTGGTGAGTTTATAGAATGAAATTATTGTTTTTATGTGGTCATGATTTTTATTTGTAGACTTGCATGATATAATTGTTTGATTTTATCTTCGAGACTAGTGTCATTTGTCTACTGAAGTGGCGTCATGTAACATCTTATCGTGCACCTCTAGTACGCTTCAAATGAAATAAATAATGTCAGACTTGTTGGAATAAACATTTCTATGTATGCATGATCTTGAATTTGCATGCGACACGCACATCGCGTATGGCGCTCGCACTCGGCTGTGAAAACAAATAGCTGTTGTCGGTTTCTAAACCGATGCTATATGCTACCATGCTACGTACATTATGAAAACAGTACATGTAGCTGTCAACGTTGGGTGATTTTGGACTCTTCATTAGGTTTACAAATTTAAATCACACTTTATTGACACGCTATTTCGGTTGTAACTTTACAACATAATTTTTAAAAAAACGAGAGGCTGTTTAATCCAAAATCGCCCTCCAGCAAAGTAAGTGGCGTGGCATGTATAAGCCGTGGTCGCGCGGTTGGTGCGCGATGCGAGTGTCCCGTACGGTTCGGTGGCGGTTGCAGAGCGGCGGGCGGCGCCGGACGGGCCGGACGCGCCGGACGACGCTGACCTCACCGAGTACATTGTTGTAGATATCGATGACGTCAAACACACCACCGTCGACGTATCCACCGGCGGCATTTACCAGCAGGTCAGTCGCTTGTCTTATCATTATTATCGAATGTTATTTTATAAAAGTACCCAGTAATGTAGTTTTCACCATAATGTTGAATTAGCGAATGATTAGAAAGTCTTATACAAACAAAAAAGTTGAGCATTTAAAGTAACATATTAAGTTGTATCTAACTACAAGCGTCAATAGAATTCAGAAGAATGAAACTGGCCGGCAGAGCTGCTCAACTATCACGGGGATCGTACGTTAGTTTGCCGATCTGTCCCTGTAGAAAAGCGAACGAACGAACTGAAGAGTAGTGGTCCTTTTCTCTGTAATACTGACCAAAGTTTGAATTTCCCGCACCACTATTTTACTGTAGGGGATATCGTTGTTATATTATAACGCATTAGTGGCGAAGTGATGTAGCGTGTGCGTGTGCGTGCGCAGCGGCGGGTGCGCGCGGGCGCGGAGCCGGGCTGGACGGCGTGCGAGGGGCTGCTGCTGCTGCTGCGGGACACCGTCGCCGCGCTGCCCGACCACCAGCTGCCGCAGGTACGCAACGCACCTTACAGTCATCAAATAGTATGGTTTTATCGCCAATTCTCCTCAATAAACTGATGATAAATCTCATGATAATATTTTGTGTCAATAGACACCATTATAATTTTATTTATCTCTATTTATTTGACCAACAAACTATTTCAAAGATCTAATAAAATAATAAAATTAGGAGGAACATAAATCAGTGAATATTTTCCACACAAATACATTGAGGTGTTATACATCGGTTCGTGAGTCTCAAATATTTAACTGCCGTACAGCGTACAATATGATACAAATCAAATCATAATAAACATAAGTTAAACCATTAAAATATTTCATTTTTAAACCAAATAAAACATTAAAATTATATCACTCAGGCGTGCAATGTCGTTACATAAAAAATAAATAATAATAATAATCAAGATAAATGTCGAATAATATTATTTTAAGTTATTTAAATTATCAAGCAAAATAACATAATAGTTGGTAGAAGACAGTTCAACTTTCATAAGGTTAGTGCTTGAACTGACATGCAATTGATATGTGCAGGCGCTATGCGGCGCCGTGAACGCGCAGAGCCTGGTGGTGCTGGCCAACCACCGCAGCGGCGCGGTGCGCGCGGCGCTGGTGCGCGTGCTGGCCGCGCTGCAGCGGCGCGCGCCCGTCGACACGGCGCGCGCGCTGCGGCAGCTGCACTGCTACCTGCACCTGGCCGACCAGGTACACTCAAACTAACAATCAAATCAAAAATGCCCTTGTTTTAATTTTAGACTATAATTGACGCTTTTATGAATGTCACTACACCATCGGTTGCAAAGATAACGGCGGCGGGGGAAGAGCATCATCGAGGTCTTTCTTTTACAGGTTCAAATTATTGGAAAGTAAAATCTATCCTAGCCTAGCCTATCTCTCTAGGTATCCTCCCTCCCTATATGAAAACTTTCCATCCTAAAGTATCGTACAAATAAATCTCAAAACATAAAATTTTACAAAAATACATCTCTATAATCTATTTTATTTCTGTAATTTATTACACTTAAATGTAAAGTAATTTAAAATAATATCCTACAGATATCATTGTACGAGGGAACGTGGGAGCTTGCAACTGCGTGTGCGGCGCTCATAACTAAATGCGACGTACCGCTCGAAGATCAGCTCGATGTGAGTTTAGAGACATCAATCATATATATTCTTTATCGCACAAAAAAACACACATACAGAGTGTGTTTAACAGTTTACAAACAATGGTGAGCAAAGGTGGACTTATCTCGAAAAGAGATCTCTTCCAGCCAACCTAATGTGGAATGAGCATCATGTTTAAAAGAAAGCGACAAAAGCGCATACAAAAATATCTCAAATAAAAATAACAATATTAGGTACAATACATATA
Source organism: Eudonia lacustrata (assembly GCA_947562085.1). NCBI lineage: Eukaryota > Metazoa > Arthropoda > Insecta > Lepidoptera > Crambidae > Eudonia > Eudonia lacustrata. Next base: position 551,387 of record OX387317.1, on the reverse strand, counting down.
CAACACATGTACTACGATATCATCATCATCAATCATCAAGATCTATTAGTTTTAGCGCCCTAAGTAATGTCAATATAGCTCTTAGTGAATTATTCCTTTAATCGTTTCAACGCCTGTCTGTCAAATCTTGTTATTATAAGGCCTAATAAACTTATAAAAATAATCTATGCAATCAAAAATATTAAATATTTAGCAAATACTCATAACATCTTATCATCGTATTTTATTTGTAAAGAAAATGGAATAAAGTCTGCCGACCGAAAGATAGTACTCGGTTTCCATGAAAAAGAGCAAAATTTATTCAAGGTCCTTCGATACTGTTTCCTTTGTTTCGAATAGCGGTAGCTTTTTCGATGTTTGAGTTAAATTTGGACGACTCTCGCAGGAAGACATTTGGGTGGAAGCGAGCGAGGAGTGGACGCAGCGCTGTCCGCCGCTGCTGGCGCTGCTGCCGTGCTGCCTCAGCGACGTGGCGCTCGCGCACAACATCACGCTCATACTGCGCAGGATCATAGACAAGGTACCAATTAGTGCATCATTATCATCATCTCGACTGACAGACGTCTGATAAAGGCTTGCTTCAAGGATGTTAAAGGTATACCATCAGCCAGACTCCGGGATTGGTGGGGCCCATGAGCATCAACCGCCTGGCTGTCAATGTGGAATCTCCGTCTAGTCAGGCGTTCCGCCGATCTAGACTTAGTCATTACAAATTAGGTATAAAAAACTCACCTGGGCGATCCCAGAAGAACCTATACCCTATCAAAAGGAACAAAAGAGGGCGGTGGCGATGAAGGCGAGGGATAGACGGGTTCCCTAAATTTGTATCTGGCGATCACGGGGCTCGATCGGAGCCTCCTCTCCGCTTGTCACGCCTGCTGGCGTTGCTGCTGCGTGTATTGCCCGGCTCGTGCCGCTTCACGCGCAAGCACGAAGTCACCATACACCAACACGAATCACTCACCCGCGAGAGGTTATAACGCAGATACAAAACTCGCGTTTCCAAGCTGGGTTTCGATTCAACCACGCAGCCGGATTTGCCCTCGTTAGAACATTATGAAATTAACCGAAAGTTACAAAATTTTCTCTCTCTAGAAGTTTTATCAAATAATATTAACAACAAACCCCGCTGCGACAGTATTCAACGTGTTTCAATCTGACATGTTACAATAGTGAAGGACATCCAAGTAGTGATGTCAGTACAATCAGTTGCCATTTTAGCTTTAATTTATGGCACCGCGAAACTGACCATTTGGCCATACAGCCTAACAGTCTGTTTCGAATAAAGGATCTTCACGGCGACCCGGTATGTGCTGCTCGTATTCAGAGGTTACTCTCGATCTAAACCAGATTGTCAGTCCACGTTGCTGGAATGAGTACATGCTACTTTTGGCATAGCTTCTTATTTTTAGCCATTCTCCACTAACATGTTAGTGTATATTATTGATATAATAAAATAAAATCATATTTTTCTATTGTCGGGGATATTTTACGATAGATCTGGGCGGACAATAATTTTATTTTTATAAATATTGCTTTACTTATTACCAACTCGGTAAATTGTGAGTATCTAATAGAAACTATTACTAAATGACTAGAGACATGGTACAATTTAGTACTTTTAAGTGAATTTATTGTATTTTTGCTACAGTAGTCTTAGTTAGTTTATTGATATTTTACGTGTATCGGTTCGCTTGATTGTTTCGTTTGGTCGGCGCAGTCGTCGCTGCGCGGGCTGAGCGAGGTGTCGCTGGCGGAGGTGGTGGTGCGCGCGCTGCGCGGCGTGGGCGCGCTGGGTGCGGCGCTGCAGGACGGGCGCGCGCTGCTGCTGCGCGACCTGCACCAGCTGCTGGCCGCGCACGCGCTCAAGGCGCTCGCCGCGCACCACGGCATGCAGGTGCGTATGCAGGCGAGACACTTAAAACATTATATTATAATAGTTTATGCATTATTTGTTTTAATTTAGACCAGAAATGTAATACTTTATTGTACCCACAAAAAATACTGACTCGTTCAAATAAAATAAAACAAAAAGATTTAGGAGTCGTAAAAATCTCGACCGCGTCCCTAAATGTGATGTCTTCCATCTGTTCAAGCAATTCATTTTCTTATCAAAGTACTTCTTCGAGAATTTTCAATATCAAAATATCACCGGTGACTTCGAATCGTCATTATCATCATTTCAGATCGTAAACACCCACTGCTGGGTATAAGCTTCCCCTTTAACATGCCAACTAAACGATCTGCAAAATAAAACATAATCTAACGTCTAACGTAAGCAATATTCTTGCGGTTCCGAAAACGAGACGCGTGTAGCATGTCACACTCACACATATATCCCTACGCGTCTCGTTATCACGACTGCAATATATTGCAGTAATACTAGTGTAAGGGGTCGTGGTCCGTGTCGACAGACGGTGTGCGAGCTGCACCATATGCTGACGTTCGCGGAGGTGACGGCGGCGGAGAGCGCGGTAGCGGCGGTGTGCCGCGACGCGCAGGTGGCGCTGTTCACGCACCAGCTCGACCATCTGGAGAGGCGGCTGGCCGACGCCGCGCCGCACTCCTACGCCAACTACTTCACAAATGGTGGGTACGCTTAGCCGAAATTTTCATCCAGGAAAACGCGTTCGTTCTTACTATTTATCGAGACAAATCCAACTTAATGATTCATTTTGATTTACAACGTAGGTGAATAGTCTTTACTGAATTCGAATGATACGGGTATCCGTTTCATTCAAATAACTTTATGATTTTATTATTATTTGGATTTTATAGTTTTGACGTCTTTAAGTGCCTTCGACGGCTCATATTGAATAAATAATTTGACTTTGAATTTGACCATCTTACTTCAAAACAGCGTTTAAAGTTAAACAATGGCTAAATACATGTTTAAAATATTGTGTTTCTGTCTAAAAGTATTAGCTAAAAAGTGACAGCGTCTGTTTTAAGCGGTGACTTTGGCCATCGTGTTGTGGTAAAGCAGTGAATGTTCAGAGCTCACGCGTGCGTATGTTGAGTCCGTTGTGCGTGTGCGTGTGAGGCGGTGTTGATGGGCTGAGTGCCTTAGTGCTGTCGTCGGCGGTGTCGCTGGGCGGCGAGCCGGCGCGCGTGGAGCGCGGGGAGCTGGCGGCGCGCCACCTGGGCACGGTGTCGCGCGCGCTGGCCTTCCTGCTCACGCACTCGCCGCTCGCGCCGCTGCCCAGCTGCGCGCACGCCGACCTGTACGCCAGGCTGCTGGCCACGCTGCTGCTCGGTGAGTGCCCCACGTCACCGCTCTAACTTGACTTACTTGACCTAGTAGAATGCTTCTACACGACTTAGTCTGTAGGTACTTGATTATTTTTTATTTGAACAATTTTTTATTTCATTTCTTAGGTTACTAAGTTTTCATTGTAGGTATATTGCTACATTTTCCACAATATTAATACCAACATAAAATCAGGTCGTATAACCGTGTAGTGGGGGTCCTGGTGACCTGTAATACAGGTTCTTTACGAACTTAAGGAGGTTTTCACATTTTTTGGAAAGAGTTTGCTGATTGCCTTAGACGGTATTTTCAGCTTCACTGGGATTTTTTGGGGGCGGCGAAAAACTTAAAGGGTTCCTCAAGCCATGTGAAACGAATCACCTTTGGAATAACCCGAGGACAGCCTCTAAAGGCTCGGACCTCGGCTCGGATTGACCGGGCCGCGGTGGTGGAGAGAAGCGTCCAGGTACATGTCTGTACCTGGTATAGAGCGCGTGTGATCCGGTTCGTCGTACCCTTGTTCTGCGGGGACGGTGTCTTGGGCCTAAACTAGTGTGTATGTTTAGTGTATTCTGTGTAGTGGCATTTAGAAGATCGGGCGGAGGGAACTTAAGGAGGAGCTTGATGGTTATGGTGGTTTACGGCCCGTTCTCCCTATCCATCCATAGGGAAGGCTCATGTCCCAGCAGTGGGGATATTAAATGAGCTGATGATGATGAACTTAACAAATAAATAACTTAATAAATAAATAAATAAATAAATTAACTCAGACACCAGTCTCTCACAGATCGGGTTAAATCTAATCTAATATATCTGCTTAAGATTAGAACCCTGTATTAGTTTCAAGTTACCCTTTATAAGAAACAATAAATTAATATATTCATTCATTAATTCATTGAATTCGTCTAGATCTAGGCAGTATCGATAAGTCCATACCTTAAAGTAGTTGTGTGTGTTGTGTGCCGCAGCCGTGAGCGGGGGTGGGGGCGGTGGCGGGGGCGGGGGCGGGGGCGGGCGCTGGTGGTCGGGCGCCGGCGCGGAGTGGGCGGCGCTGCTGCAGGAGGCGGTGTGGTGGGGCGGCGCGCCGGCGGCGGGCGTGCGCGTGCTGCAGGCCGGCCTGCTGCGCGCGCTGTACCACGCGCCGCCCGCCGCGCTGCAGCTGCTGGCGCCGCACGACCCGCACGACACCAGGAAGGTACGCGAACACACACTAAGCTTTTCTTGCTACGTTCCACTCTGCGGGCAAGAGGCCTCCCCCAGACCCTCTTTTATTCTTTGGCAGTTTCTCATTTTCACCGTTGGGACGAACGACCGGGAGAGCTTATCAAACACGTGTAGTCTTTGACGTATGATATATTATTAAAGCATGTAAGGCTTATAATGAAATTCATTTAATAGAGTGAGTATATCGATAGAGTAAGTTGAGTCACGCGACTCTCACACTAAACATTGTTCATGTGTAATAGCACTAACATCAATCGTAGGAAATTTTGGAAAAAAATTGTTTAAAAATAAAAATAATATATAGATTGAGTGTACGTTTTCTCAAATCAGCTGTATTCGTTTGGTCGGGCAGCTGGCGGTGTACCTGCTGTCGATGCTGCAGCAGCAGCACCTGCTGGCGGAGCGCGGCGCGGAGAGCGCGGAGCTGGGGCGTGCTGGACTGGGCGCGCGGCTGGGTGTGTCAGCACGCAGGCCGCGCTGCCCGAGCGGCTGGCCAGCGACAGGTACCGCAGCGGCTGCAGCGGCCTCAGCGGCCTCAGCAGCTGCAGTTTAGAGTGCAACGCACAAGTGCTGTATGGAATACCGGAAGCACTGTAAAGAAACAACTCGACTGTCGGTCCTTAATATGTACTACGTTTATATATGTAGTTTTTAGAGAGAATTTACAGATGGCATTTTCAGAAACTTAAAGGGTTTCTCAAGCCGTGTAATCGAAACACCGTCAAAGGTTTTTTATAGGGAATGGCATTCCCCTACTACTCTACGAGGGGTTCGGGTCGGATCGAGAGCAGGACAACCCGAGGGCGCCTCTTAAGGCTAGATCTCGGCTCGGGTTGACCGGGTCGTGGGGGGTGAGGAGAAGTGCCCAGATACATGTCTTCACCTGGTATAGAGCGCATGTAAACCGGGTCGTCATACCCTTATTCTACATGTGAATGTGTAGTGGCATTTTGAGAATCGCGTGAGACGTTTATATTAGGGTAGAAAGTTTATGCGTTTGTGATACCTACTGCTACATAAAGAAAATTTTTAACAAAAATGTCAAAACGGTTTTTTCAATAAAAATCTTATGGGAATGGAAACTATGACGTCACTGTTTTGTTCCGTCAATTGAGTGATAATTAATAACTTTTTAGGTTACAGAAATTCATGCTTAGGTTAAATAAAAAATTGATTAATATTTTGAAGAAGTATTACCCGATTGGAGTTAATTATGATTGTTGTTATCATGGTCATTATATGAACGGTATGACGCAGCCTGGCGAGCGAGGCGGCGGCGCTGCTGCGGCGCGACCTGCAGCGCTGGGCGGCGGCGGCGGCGCGCCAGCGACCGCTATTGGCCAGGTTCTTTCAATCTTTATCTTAATCAGGCTCTTTCAATTTCTCTATACTAACGACGTTCGTGTGCCTAAAATAAAACAGCTATCGTTCTTTTTAAGTCTTCCACCTGTTAATTTATTGATGTGTAACATCTTTCCGCTCACCTTCTATATATACAATTTGTGGGAGTGATTTCGTGAAATGTGACGGAAGTTGGACGTAAAGAACTGGAAGTCGGGGAAGCGCGCAGGCACACGACGTTTTGTAAATTTAAAATTGATATTATGAACAAGACATATTATTATTATATGTGACATATTGTGTCATTTGTCATTTGCTAATGAGCATTTACTGCATTCTCTTTATGATTTATAAAAAAATTACGTAATTGTTAATATATTCTATTTTCTGCTGTAGTATTGATTTCAACCATTTCGTGTGTAATAGACTTTTAAACTTTATTAATAAATATTTACTGATGATATTAAGTCTCAATAAAGTGCAGATCATTGAATCCAAGTAAGTAATAATGAATAATTATTCGAATAAAATATTTCAGTTTAAAGCTTTTTTAAATTTTGAGGATAATTTCTGTCATTACTTCCTTTTGCGATTGCCTCGACACCAATTCTTGTATTGCAGGACTCAGTCTTTTTAATTTAAAAAAACTTTAATATTTGGGCGTGGTTTTGTTAATATTAATAAAATAGCAAGAAGGCAAGCACTTAGTATTCCGTTAGTATAAATGTAGTTTTTAAGTAGAGAATTGTTTTATTGTTCCTTATTCGTAACAACGTTGTCGGTGCAGGACGGCGTTCAGCAAGGAGAGCATGTGCGCGCGCCTGGCGGAGAGCGCCATGGCGATCACGCGGCAGGTGACTGTTGTTTCGTGTTATCTCATTATACTTCGCGCCTCGTCCTTGAGATTAGTAGTTAATTATTTTATATTGTTACTTGTAGTATCGCATAGATGTCACCACTCCTGCACTATCGTTGAGATTTAGTTTTTTTTTTTGTTTTTGTGGGTATCCCTATCTTTCTCTATGGCGCCATTGCCTCGCGTTCGTCATTCGCATTTTAGTGCTCGTCCCACTCCAGTCACTTTAAATTTCTTCCGTGTTCAATCGACTGTTTTCGTACGCAAAATGCCGTAACGTAAAAATCCTAAGACTTGTGAAGAAGAACTTGAACATATAATGAAAAAATGCACAAGCTACAGCGCTAAATACGTGACAAAGGAAGCCCGGCGAGTGACTCGCCGCCGTTAACACACAACAACGGACTCGTAAACTCAGGTAACGAGTGTTTTTATTAACTTATCAGTGTCTTAATTTTGGTACATACAGAATGCAACCAGAGTTAGCCGTTGGAGCTTCTTCGACGCATTCAAAAGTAATGGTTGGCGTTGAATCCATTGGGGATTTTTACCTAACCTTGACAAGATAATAATCGTTATATAATACAAGTGCAATGCCATTATTTAATGTTTTCCAAATACGCACTTTTTGCTCGTACCTAGTTAAGTATAACGTATTAACGTTGTCTTATATGTATGTAACTGAACTAATTTTGGTACATACAGAATGCAACCAGATTTAGCCGTTGGGGCTTCTTCGACGCATTCAAAAGTAACGGTTGGCGTTGAATCCATTGGGGATTTTTACCTAACCTTGACAAAATAACAATCGTTATCTAATATAAGTGCAATGCCATTATTTAATGTTTTCCAAATACGCACTTTTTGCTCGTACCTAGCTAAGTATAACGTATTAACGTTGTCTTATATCCACACCTATGCCGCAATTATCTGATTGATTGTCTGAAGAACTCGATAATGCCGAGCTAGTTGGCTTTACCCATGAGGTACAGGCGCCTGCTGACGATAGTCTTGTGGATGCAATGACTCCCCCAGAAGCGCCCTGTACGTCTTCGGAGGGCTCCAGCCCTTGATACTACCAACAAAGATGGTGAATTGGACACTGATGTCCTTGAAATTCTGGGTGACGATCCGTTGCTCACAGAAAAACTTGGCAAAGACATTCGGCAAGAGCTTGCTTGCCGACTTGAACACACATCTACAGAGGGTCTTAATAAAGAGGGTCGTAAAGAATTGATTTCGAAATACTCGATACCCGCCAATTGCTTGCGTATTAACCCCCCAAAAATAAATACCAAAATCAAAGTGGCTATTCCTGAAAACACTGTTAAGCGAGATAGAGGTATAGAAGCCAAACAAAAACAGATAGCAAGTGCTATTTCCTGCCTAGGAGAAATCGTTACTGCCCAACTTACGTCAAAGGACATGGACAAAGAAACGCTTTAAAAGCTTATGGATCTCAGCCGATGGCTATGCGATATCCATCATGGGGTCTTCGTAACAAGAAGAAACTTCATCCTTTTTCATTAAAAAAGGATCTTATAGAACACCTTAGCAATACTAAGATTGACACCTTTTTAATTAGCGAAACGTTAGCTGAGACTATTAAAACAGCTAAATCGATTATTAAATCAGGAGTCGAATTAAAGGCTGATGCATCATACCATAAAAATATACTTAATCGGGCGAAGACACTAAACCAGAAGAATTTAAACCGCAAAGCTCCTGGTCCAGCATACAGGCAGTCGGGCCCACCGCCGAGGAGCTACGAGCCTGTAGGCCCCCGCGCACCACCTCCGCCACCGCCGCCCGCGCACTCATGGAGACAGCCGTTGCGTCAGCAACAGCTGCCGGCACCGATGCAGACACAGGCACGTCGTCGCTACTAAATTCAGTTGAGCATGCCGGCCGGTTACATTACTTTAAAACCCAATGGTTCCTTATTACGAAAGACAGAACAATTCTTTCTTGGATTGATGGTTATAAAATCCCTTTCTCGGTTCCAGCATTTTAAGATTCGATCCCACACTCTCCGGTTAAAAGTGATGAAAATAATATTCTTTTTTACGAAGCTATTGGTGATTACGTAGAACTGAATGCGAACCTTGTAAAAACCAGTTTCTATCAAGTATATTCCTTACGCCGAAACCTAACGGTAAAATGCGGTTTATCTTTAACCTTAAAAAATTAAAACTACCAAGAACTGCAGGATTAATTTCCACACTTTATCTTGATGACTGGCTGCTATTCGGTCAAACTTACCAGCAATGTATAGCAAACATAAAAATTACTAAAACCCTATTAACTTCAATTGGGTTCATTATCAATGAGGAAAAGAGCGTTCTTAAACCTTCTGTAACTTGTAAATTTGGTACGATCATTCAATTCGCACGAAATTAATTTAAGCTTACCTTTAGACAAAAGATTGCAAATTATAACAGAATTGGAAAACTTTTTGAAGATAAGAAATTGTAAAGTCCGGAAGCTCGCCCAAGTCACTGGCTTGCTAGTATCAGCATGCCCAGCTGTATTGTATGGGCTACTTCACACTAAGGATTTAGAACGCTGTAAATTTCTTAACCTGAGAATTGACGACGACTATGATAAAACAATGAATATTCCTGTTACACTGTATCCGGATATTCAATGATGGTTTAAACAACATAGGTCACTCAGTGCGCCGCATTAGGAATGACGAGTATAGCACTGAAATTTATTCTGACGCCTCAACGACGGGGTGGGGTGCGGCCTGTCAAGATGAAACAGCGAGTGGCCAATGTTCTAATGATGAGCGGTTAAAACATATAAATTATCTCGAACTCTTGGCTGCTTTCATTGCGCTGAAAACGTTTGTAAAAAACTTTCAAAGCTGCCAAATTCTCCTGTTCATAGACAATTCTACGGCAATTGCCTACACAAATCGAATGGGTGGGATCCAATTCCCACACCTTACACAGATAACCAGGGAAATTTGGCAGTGGTGTGAAGATCGTAAGCTGTTCATTTTCGCATCTTATATCAAATCAAGCGATAACGTCATCGCAGATGCGGAATCACGCAAATCTCACCCGGACATTAAATGGGAGTTAGCAAACTGGGCTTTTCAATGCTTGATACAATCATTTGGTATTCCTGATATTGACCTGTTCGCAAGCCGCATAAATAAAAAGTGTGAAATTATATCTCATGGCATACAGACCCTGATGCTATAAATATTGATTCTTTCACCATAACATAGAGTGGTTTGAATTTTTATGCGTTTCCTCCCTTCTCTATTATTAAAAGTATTAAAGAAAATAATTTCTGACAAAGCAAAAGGTATCATGGTTGTTCCTTTGTGACCTACGCAAAATTCAAAATCATTTATTCAGTTTAGGCTACAAGTAGCTCTTGTGAATGTCACTATGCCATCATACGCAACCAAGGTATCCCGTATTTAAAGCCCTTGTGGTCTCCAGAATTATAACATTTCCACCTCATAAACGCACGATAATTTCCCATTCCAGCTCCCGGTGGATACACTACTCCATTACCCTGGTGGCAGCAGTCTTATCCGGGACGCGCTATCAAAAAGATGCTTAAGTCCCTACTGTGGTATATTATTTTACCCAGTTATATAATGAAGCCTGTCAATATGGCACCCTGAACTCATGCCGATCAGCGTTGTCGCTGTTACTGGGTCCAAACATATCAAAAGACTGGGTGTATTTCGTCTCCGACCACCGTTACCAAAGTATAATGTTACCTGGGATACAAATTGCGTTTTGGATCAATTGAGTCAATGGTACTCCAATGAAGACCTTACATTGACCAAAAAGATAATAACATTACTGTCACTTACAACTGCCCATAGAGTTCAGACCTTGTCAAAAATAAATATTAAGAATATACATTCATCATCCAGCCGTATTACAATCTCCGATTTAATTAAAACATCAAAACCAGGCTTCAAACTGCCAACACCTTATATACCTTTTCTCAATAATAAACCCACTATATGTCCTGGTAAAACTTTGTTATGTTACTTATCTTAAATCCGAAACACCGCAGGTTGGAGCGGCAACTCCACTGTGTTTGCACGGTTCTATAATAGACCTGTTTTGAACGACGATTGTACATCTTTACCTCATTCTATTTTGATGCTTACATATTTTATGTAGCAAATTACAATACTGATTCAAAATCAAAAAAAATCAAAATCAAAAATTGTTTATTACTTTTCAGGACAGTTGTATACAACAGTTGTCGGAGCCCCCTTTTAAGCATTTATGATAAATTTAAGATTGATTTGATAAATTTAAATTATGAACTGTTATGACAAGAATAATGATATATTAGTTAAATTACTGATCTACATAATGTTGTTTAATTAAGTATACAAATAAATCTACATTAATTCGAAAAGTATTTCCATTTATGATATTTCCCACATTATTACTACTCTCAAAGTCAACAAGTAACAATATAAAATAATTAACTACTAATCTCGAGGACGAGGCGCGAAGTATAATTGATGATTAAACGAACTTACCTGTAAGTGAAGTTCTATCATAATTATACGAAGCGCCTTGTCCGAAGAGATTAGTAACTCCCACCCACCCTTACTATGCCATTATTCCCGTTACTAATCTCTAAGGAAATACATCAAAAAAAAAAAGTGAATCTCTAAACTAAATGACGAACGCGAGGCAATGGCGCCATAGAGAAAGATAGGGATACCCACAAAAACAAAAAAAAAAAAAACTAAATCTCAACGATAGTGCAGGAGTGGTGACATCTATGCGATACTACAAGTAACAATATAAAATAATTAACTACTAATCTCTTCGGACGAAGCGCTTCGTATAATTATGATAGAACTTCACTTACAGGTAAGTTCGTTTAATCATCAATTATATACTTTTATTTAATTAAAAAAACATTTTTAAGACGGCAAAGTCGCACATTGCAGTACCAATTTAATACTATTTTATTTACATGGTGTTTGGATTTAGCCCAGACTCCGACCGGATGTCAACCACTCTGCTACCTATTTCCGTTGTCAAGCAACATTGTTTTGCATCGCTACGATTTAGTTTTAAAGGTACTAGATCTTTTGAAATCACAGGATATAAAGGCATAAGCAACGAAGCGAGGCAAGCCGACGCGTATTCGCCAGTTTACTAACATAGTAAGAAAACACATTATAAGAAAAGAAATACTTCGTTCGTTTTTATATTTTTCGGTACTCTTTGTATAAAGTTTGAGTCTGTTTTTACCGAAATAAAGAGTAAATAGACGTAAAAAGTATAGTGTTTTTTTTTTTTTTGGAAATGCTCGCTGATGGCCTCAGACGGTCTTTTCCGTGCCCAGCGCCCAGGTACATGTCTGGAGCTGGCGAAGAGTGGGCGTGAACTGGGTCATCGTACCGCTATTCTACGAGCACGGTGTCTTGGGCCTAAATTGCATGTTTAGGGTATCATGTAAACGTGTAGTGGTGTTCGGCATTGACGTACCCGCACGTGGCAGGTGGTGGAGGCGCAGAACCTGTCGCGCAAGGCGTTCATGCAGCAGCTGCGCGCCGGGCAGGCCGCGCGCGGGCGGGCCGCGGCGCGCTGGCACCGGCTCGTCGCCGACCACACGCACGAGCGGGGTACGACATCGCCATGCCGATTTATATGGTTGCAACTTGTATCTACACAATGCAGTTCGCTTCGAATACAGTATGTGCGCAACCGCGCAAACGGTTGAGTGGTACGGTTTTACTTACTGACAACTTTTTGAGCTTACACTCGATGCCCGACGAATACGTATCCAATTTTTGGAACCTAAAATTTACTACCGTGAGTATGTAAATATGGACTTTTTTTCTGCTATACTTTTACATAATTACATTTTACTCGAGTCAGGCTGCACTCGACAAGAAAGCGTTCATGAAATATCTCGGTGTGCGACATTAGTGTTTGTTTCGAATGTAAATATCAGTATTCCTAATTATGTTCTATAACGAACTTACTTTATGCATTCATAGAAAACATGTGATTAGTATTTTTTTATTTATTTAATTGAAATGAAAAAATTCACATGTCATTTCAATTTGTAAGATCAAGTTAAAACTAGTGAATCGATACATTTAAAGGTTGCTTTCAAAGTCGTAATAATAAAATTAGGCGCGCTCGTTTCTAAAGCCTTGTTTGGCTCTTTATTCTTGAGACTATCGCATATGGGCTCGCCAGACAACGTTCGTCTGGCGAGTTGCCTCGCCTATATTAACGTTGTGGGTGGTGTGGCGGCAGCGGTGTGGCACGACCCGCGCAACTACCCGCAGTCGTGGCAGCTGGACCCCACGGAAGGCCCGGGCCGCGTGCGCGTGCGCCTGCGACGCGCGCACCTGCGCATCCCGCCGCGCTTCCTCAAGCCGGAGCACCAGTACAAGGCAGGTCAGTACAGCGGCGACCGGCTCACGGCGACCGACGATGCTTAGCTCCGTGGCGTTCCCGTGAGATAGCATATTTGGGAGAGGAGTGAAGATTAGCTGGTTGGCTCGAATATACTAGTGTTACAAGCGTCTAGTCAGTATGATAACCGCGTTCCATTCCAAGGCCTTATAAAGGCCCATCGTTAGGTCCGCACACATATTCGCTAGCTTGCCAATTAATGAAATTAGAAGTGTCAGTGGCAAACAGTGTGCTGATAGTGAAATATACACAAATATTTATCTATAGTAATCTTCTTTTTATTTTATTGTTAGATCAAAAAAAAATCAAATCAAAAAATCAAAAAATATTTATTTCAGTCTATCATATTACATTTTATAAACAGTACATGGGACCTGCCTAAAGTCTAATCATTAATTCACTGGAGTAAACTGACAGATGCTAATGTCACATTGTAAAATTATGTTGCCACATTTTTTGTACTAGTGATGTGTTTCGTTCATTGTCATTCAGATCACTCAGGTCAGTAGGAACGTTTATTATAAAAAGGTACTTAATTAATTATAATATAGGTAGGTATATGAATGTCTCGAGAAATTTCACCTGACAGTTTAGTTGTCAGTGTTTGTTTTGCTTTGGGAGCTGTAGCGGGATACAGTTGTAAGTTGATAAGGGGGAAAGGTAAGTACGTAAAAAATCACCAAACCCAATGAGCGCTGTTGCGACACTGATTTAATGCAATAAAATTATAAGCGACAAATAAGTAGGTTACAGAAAACTGCACTACAAATGCCTACGCTAGCAGGTCATTAACATCGATTTTTATGTTGCACAATAATTATGTACTTTGGCTCGTACATCCTGCCCACTCAAGAAAGGAAAACAAAGTTATTTATTTATTTATAGCTAACTGAACTAAGTTAATTTTAGGGCAGTTATATTCAAGAAAATAACAAAAAATAATACACCTATAAAAATATTGCAATGTTAGATTAGTATTAATCTGTAAATTAACATTATTATTTTAATAAAATAATTGTTAGTCGTAATGTAACACAAGTATTGTTTTAAAAAAGTGAGGTACATCTTAAATTATTAAATAGTCTCTAAATAGTCATATTTATCACTATCACTCAAAGTCACTCACGGACGGAATGTCTAATTGAACTGATTTCGACCGCGGAATAGCTTTTGGGGTTACCCAGGTACACTTATCTATGTTCGGTACTGGTTTTCCCGGCACTTTCACAGCACTGTTGTCTGTAAACGCACTGATGTGACGTTGAGCGCCTTCAGGAGTTACCTGGAACATTACCGTTCCAGATGAAGCTGTCACTCTCGCCTTACGCCATCGTATGATCCCATAGATGACGACCGCCACAAGCACCACTGATATAAAAGTGTACAATAGTGAGTACTGATGGACATCGTGGATGCTAAGCGGTTCGTCGAAACGTTGATGCTGTTTCAGATCCTCAATTTGTTTCTTCAGGCTATGCCACTCATCTTCGTGGTCTTCGGGAGTGAATGTGAATGACGTGTAGTTGAGAATATGGTTGAGCGCCGATGTCTCTGGCGTATCTGTTATATCGGTTTGAGATTTCGTCTGAGTAAGATAATTATTATGACTGTAAATAGAATAGCCATTGCTCTTGATAACACAACCATGACCTATATCTAGAAGGCCATTACCTGTCAAGGTTTCCAACTGCATGCCTTCTGGGCAAAAAATACGAACTGAGCATCTCTCACAACATGTAAACAACCACCTGTTAGTAGTGTGTAATCTGAGCCACCGCTCTTGACAAACCGACACCTCATTGTTACATAATTGAGTTTTGTTATTTAAATTGCTATTACAGAGCGTATTTGTAATTGGTATTTCATAAATAGGTTTATTTGTAGAGCATAAAATGCGGTTTGTTGATGGATGCAGACATTCTTGGATGTCTGATTCTGTCAATAGTAAGAGTAGATCTTTTTGGAGGTTAAATGCAATGTAAGGAGTAGCAAATCGAATAACATGATTTTGTCTTTGTAAGCTTATAACGCTATCTAGTTCTAATGATTCTTTGCTTATCAATGGAATTTTGACTTCGATAATCAAGTACCTCTCTCCAACTTTTGTGTTAACTTTCATTAGTTTGTACAGCTCCTGAAAGTTTTGTTTATCGGTAGGTATAGTAAGATCGCCCTGTAATTGACCTGATATAATATTAGTCTGATCCAGCAACTGCTCTGGGGGCAACAAGTGCGTATCCATATGCCCCTGTGTTAGATCTGTGATGGTACTGACCAAGGTATCTTGAATACGTCTTAAACTAGTGATGATAATGTTTGCTGCCAGTGAGCTGGACATAAAATATAGTTCCATTTCTAGCTGCTGTTGAATGTAATTCATACCTTCTGACATCTCTTTTATCTGTCTACCTATAATACTGAACTGTTTGTTCATGATTGCTTCATTTCGTCTCATAACATTGTATTGAGCTTCCACTACGCTAGTTTGGTTTTTAAGCAAATTCATTAAATGGTTTTCATTCAGTGATATTTTTTCAATGTCCTTTTCGTATCGCTCTGCGAATGAATCATCTAAAACACCAAATAACTTATTAGCTAAATATCCAACGCCGTTTATTAAGCCTCTTTTTTGCCGTTTGCCAATTTGATTCTTAAGAACGCTATTATAATGTTCGATTTCCGATAACTCATGCTCTAACTGATATATGATACTCTTGTATTGCGTCGGAATTCGTTCTACAGTACGTAAAGTATGTTCTAAGTGTGCGACATATGTCTCTATGTTGCGTAATCCTGTCCAGTACGTAGACATATTATAGAAAAGAATCAGAGTCCATTCGTCTCGTATTAAATTCATGTCACTTATTTTGTTAAAATAAAGACTTTGTTCAGTGTTGAAGGATGTAACGTTGTAGGTACACCGTCCCGGGGAAATTAATGTTAAAAATAGTAACAAAGCCATAGTTAGGAAATGACAAAGTCCCTTTTTCGTGGAACGCCTTTCTTTACGTTCATTGATATTGTTTGGTGCGGGAGTAGTTATAACATCATCGCTCGAGAGTTGTCGATCGAATGATTCATTTTTATTTTCATTGACAGGGAGTTTTGATAGTTTTATCACAGGTCTTTTTATTACACCGTTCTTGGTTTTTACCGAAACTACCCTGACATGGCCATCTTTTCCAGGATGTACATCCATTACTCTGCCTAACGCCCACTTCCCGGGGGGTAGGTTTTCTTCTCTTACGAGTACAATGTCGTCGATTTCCATGTTCTTGGAAGGGGTTGTCCATTTCGCCCGACCTTGTAATTGTTGTAAATAGTCCGATGACCAGCTTCTCCATATTTCCTTATTCATTGTTTGAATCATATTCCATCTTGTGGTCATATTGATGTGATCTGGATCTGACTGTGGTCTAGATAATAAGGGTTCTCCTATCAGGAAATGCCCTGGTGTCAGAATTGAGTCATCTGGACTTTCAGTTAATGCTATTAGGGGTCTGGAATTAAGACAGGCCTCAACTTGACAAAGTAATGTGGTGAACTCTTCGTACGTTAGTTTCTGTTCACCCACGACTCTTCTTAAGTGATGTTTAAGTCGTTTGACCGCGGCCTCCCATAATCCGCCGGCTGAGGGGTACGCTGGGGCGTTGAACCGCCACTCTATGTTGTACTCATTTATCCCTTTGAATAAGTCACTGTTGAGGGTCTGTATGATCTCTTTATACTCTTTCTTTAACAGTCGATTCGCTCCCACAAAGTTAGTCCCATTGTCACTGTACATGTGACTAGGGGTTCCGCGACGTGCGCAAAATCTACGGAACGCTGATAAAAATCCTGGGGCACTGAGATCCGATACAAGTTCCAAATGAACTGCTTTCGTTGATAGGCAGACAAATACAGCCACGTACCCCTTGTTTGTCTTTACACCGCGTCCTTTATTTATTTTAATGTCAAAATGACCGGTAAAATCAACACCGCTGTGTGTAAAGGGGCGGGAAGGCGTGACCCTAGGTTCGGGTAGATCTGCCATAATTTGTGATCTGTTTTCAGCATTATGTCGCCTGCATCTAACACATTTCCGTACCTCACGTTTAACTGTTCGTTGACCACTGATGATCCAGTATCTTTCCCTTAGGAATGAAAGTGTAAGGCTTGGCCCACCGTGCAGTGTTAATATGTGAGCTTGTTGTATAATAAGATCGGTGAGACGGCTGTGACATGGTAGGATGATAGGGTGTTTGGCTGATATACTGAGGTGGCTGTTGTTAAGTCTACCACCAACTCTCAATAGCCCATCTTGCTCATCGAGGTACGGGTTAAGACACAGGAGGTTATTATTTCGCTTAAGAGTCTGTTTTGTTTTTAATTGTGTAATTGTCTCGTGAAATTCAATTTGTTGTATGGTTTTTATAATTAAATTGAGTGAATGATTCATTTCGCTAAACGATAGGTATGTCTGTCTCGATGTATTATGTTTATTTTTCAACCACTCGATGTAACGTGAGTACCAGCCTATCATTGTTGCCACGCGCCGTATCGAGTTGCAGTCTTTTAGTAATTTTATAATTAAATTATCATTTTTTTCAGACAAGGCGACATGTACTCTTTGTTTCTTTATTTCTAAGAGCGGAGGTTTATATGACTCATTTTTGTGTTTTGTCTTGTCAAAATTATTGAGCCACTCTGGACCTTCCCACCACAAGGAATGTTCTAATAGTTGTTTCGCAGCTATTCCTCTTGAAGCACAGTCTGCGGCGTTATCTTCAGATCTCACATGGTGCCAATTTGATGCTGGGATGGCGTTCACAATAGATAGTACCCTGTTTGATACAAATGGCTTCCATTTGTTAATGTCTCCCTGTATCCACCCAAGTACGACCATAGAGTCGGTCCATGCAAGGACATTGATATTTTTGTTTTTTAGAGTTTCCAAAACTTTATTCATGAGCCGTGATAGCAGTAGTGCACCACAGAGCTCAAGCTTTGGTAAAGTGAGTTTATTTTTCGCGGGCGCTAATTTTGTTTTAGCCGCAAAAAGCGTTCTTGTGAACTCTCCTTTATCATTGATTGTCACAACGTAAATTGTGTATGCTTTCAGAAAATAAATCGCAAAATGTAGGCCATTGAACGTACCTTCCGGTGAACACAGGTACCTCGAGCTGCGGGGGTAGCTTGCTGAAGGTGAGCTGTGGAAGCCAACTTTTGATTAAGAGCTCTTTTAACTGCTTTGAACGACTCTTCGTAATATTCAAATTCATCCTCGTAGACTGGATCCGATCCTTGTAAAATATTGTCGATTTGCAGGTGTAATGAATCAATAGCATTCCAGCGTGATTGAATACTTCTTAACTCGTCTTCTAACTCCCATTTAACATTAATTTCATCTACCTTTATGCTCCTCGTCATTCGTTTGAATGCTCTAAAGTTCGTACGTTGAAGCGTCAGTAGCTCAACTGCTGATTGTGTTACCTGTCTTGGAGAAGCAATGGGTGCGCCTGGTGGCTCCGGCGTAACCGGTCGCGTAACGTACACCATCCCCGACGGACCCGGTTGGTTTTTCTCAGCTATAGTTTCTGTGGCTGCTTTTGGTGAATACAAAGCTATTTTCTGCCTGACGGAGTCGAAGTACCTTCGTGTTTTCTCAAACTGATTTTCGTTGAAGTAGGGATGATCGACTCCCTCGTACGCCAACAACTTATCATTAACCGATTGGAACTCTGCCCAATACTTATCTAGCCTATCCAAACGCTCAACCAAGTACTCACGTGTCTTGCGGCTTGCGGAGTCCTTGCTGAAATTGCGATCGACCTGTTTGATCGACTCTAGGATGTCTCCCTGGATCTGGATATGTTTCTCCATGCTGCTGCTACAAATAGTAACGTAAGACCTTACTTGATATCTGGTTACTAATCCTGTTGCTGAGATGCTGACAGCTGCGTGTCCGCTCGAACTTCTTCCCGAACACACGTCAGGAGTCCAAAGTACTGTTTGTACTAGTATGCGTATGCCACGAACACACTAATTCACTGTTTGTGAATTTTAAAGAAATCGATAGTCACTGGTTAACCGAACCCCACGAACGCGTCACGATCGCGAAGTCCTGTTTTATTCGAAGGACCAAAAACTGTAGCGGGATACAGTTGTAAGTTGATAAGGGGGAAAGGTAAGTACGTAAAAAATCACCAAACCCAATGAGCGCTGTTGCGACACTGATTTAATGCAATAAAATTATAAGCGACAAATAAGTAGGTTACAGAAAACTGCACTACAAATGCCTACGCTAGCAGGTCATTAACATCGATTTTTATGTTGCACAATAATTATGTACTTTGGCTCGTACAGGAGCTGTTATTATTCGAAAATTTTGGAAGTATTTTAATTATTTTACATCATTCATCTTTTTGAAAGAAAAATACAGATTTAACCACTGTGTAAGAGTACCATTTACTGAATAACAATTAAGATAAAACAGAATACTATATTAATAACGTTGAAATGGAGATAACCTCAACAGTATAGTACCCTTTTACGTTAATAATCACTCGATCCCGATCCAAAATGAAAAATCACTCTGACCCGTTCTAAAAACATTTTTATCACTTTCTCACATAGCACTTTCTCTGTCTCCGAGTTAATTTTCACATGGGTTACTTTTACGACAACTAAAACATCAACTATTTACAATTACTTTTAAAAGCATCGTCAAACAGTACAATTATTAAAACGAAATAATGTTATTGTTGCATGCAGCACGGATCGCGCTCATACCAATTAAAGGTACCAATACTAATATCTTTATATCGATTAAACAAAACTGGCCTAGGAGATTTCTTAATAAAGTAAATAAAATGAGTAATGTGATTTGATTCAGAACGTTATGAGAATGAATGAGAGAGTAATTGATGTCAATCTTCTTGTCACAACACTATTTTCTGTTCATCAGAAATCGGGAACACCGTAAACGTCAGATTACTCCAGTGAATTAATGATTAGACTATAGTAGACATTCTAGAATATCTGTTGCAGGAGGCCCCGCTCTTCCGTAACCAGTAGCGCTTTCTCCAATAAACGATACACTCAGTGATCGTTTTTAAGCTAATCATTTTATATTTTGTCTACTTTTTTTTTATTTACCACATGACATATTCGAACAAGTATTTGGCGAGCAGCACAAAACTAATCGTTATGGAGAATTTCGGAAGAGGACTCTGTCCAGCAGCGGGTGTCTTTTGGCTGAGATGATGATGATGATATTTGAATAAATTCATGTCACAATGAATACGTACAAAACATTAAAGTAATCGTAACCGTTGTAGTATGTACTTGTCAGAGCTGGCCCGCCGCCTGCCGCCGCTGCACGCCGTGGTGCGGGCGCCGGCGGAGCGCGACGGGCTGGCGGCGCGGCTGCAGCCCGACGAGGCCGTGGCCTACATGGCGCGCGTCACGCACGTCACCGTCGACAGCGAGGCCACGGGCGAGCTGCTGCTCACCGACAGGTCGCACTCTTTATACTTAGCTCCAGCCCGTTCAAACAGCCGATAGCAGGCTTGATGTCTCACTTCGCACTTTAGGTATAACGCTACAGGTACATCGGCGAGCCTTTTTAACAAGGCGACTAAAGATAAGTTACGCGGTCGAAAGAGACGGTTCGTCGATGTCGCAACCTTCTCTTGGCCGCGGCTCGCGTCTTTGTCTGGTCATGACACTGAGCGGTTGCCTCTTTGGTTCTGGAACCTATAAATTTGTGTATTAAGCGTGATGTATTTTTATTACTATATTTATGAACCAAATAAAAAATTATTCTTTCTTCTTTCTTTCTTTCTTCTTTCTTTTGGATCTGCGATCTGAACTGAACTTTATGTTATCGTGGTTAGTATCGCTATTTAGTTAAATTTAAATACTCATCTGCGATTTTTTTGGTTTTGCGGGTTTCCATAGGCGGCGGTGATCGCATCCCATCAGGTGACCCGCTTGCTCGTTTGCCTCCTTCTAAAATATTTAAAAAAAAACGACGGGTTGCACTTCGGGAGTGCCGGCAGAAGTGAAAATTTGAATATTAACGTTGTGCATTTTTGATATTTTGGAATGGTTAGGGAATAATTTTGCACGAATTGCTTCAATTATCAGTATAAAAGTACTATCATTTATGTGGTAGAATACAATATTTATTTATTGCGCTATCGTACACAAACATGACAATTTATTCGCGCAAGCGCCCTGCGCCGCGTAAACGAAACAGCAGGCATACATTTTCGCCGCGCCGTAGAAAGAGAGGGGGATACTTCCTCTCCTACGCCGCGCCGTAGAAAGAGAGGGGGATACTTCCTCTCCTACGCCGCGCCGGCTGTCTACTCTCCATCCGTCTTACGAATTTTCGATCAGGTCACGTGTCCTGACGCGAATTTAATTAAAAATTGCGGAAGGACCTCTCTGGTGCTACTGTGTGCCGATAGTAACGTAGAAGTCCCCCCCCAGAGCGATCCACTTCGTGCCGGACGAGCGTGAGGCGGGTGAGGCGGGCGAGGCGGGGCGCGAGTGGTGGGCGGACGAGGGCCAGCGCTGGGCGCTCCCGCGCGTGGAGCGCGTGGCCACGCGGCGCTGGTGCCTGCAGGAGCGCGCCGTGGAGCTGTTCACGGGCTCGCGCGCGCACCTGCTCGCCTTCAGCTGCGAGCAGGAGCGCGCCGCCTTCCTACAGCGGCTGCCCGCCCAGTCAGTACAGTGCCCTTTTCCTATTATGATCGACCGATTCGAACATTACCTGATTGATTGATTGGACTGATTTTTAAATAGTTACGTTATTAAAGTTAAAAAGTTTTATTCGGTTTGGACCACATTATTTGAATGTTTTTGTGTCTGAAAGTCACTTGATTTTCTTCGTCTGCATTAAAATGTTTGAAACAATGTTTATTTCATAGGTAACTTGTCGTTTTTCTGTTTGTCTTTTGAGTTTTGTTTCTTCATTTCTTACTCTTTTCCATGCGCGCCAATGTGCTTTAAAAATGGTTTTCATCACGTGAAAAGAAGATTCTCACAGGATCTGATTTCATGACGTCTCATCAGCAAATCTAATTTTAATTTAGTGAAACTTACCTTAAAGTCCACTTACACTTATCCTATTTAGTCTGTTACACAACATTATTATAATATGTTCATTAATATGTTTTGTGTTTCTTATAAAACAATAATAACATCGAGTCCAACGACCAATCGCTCAGGGCTGAGCCAGACACGCTGGCCGAGGCGATGTCACAGTGGCGCAACGGCAGCATCACCAACTGGGAGTACCTGATGCGGCTGAACGGGCTGGGCGGGCGCTCGTACAACGACCTGATGCAGTACCCGGTGCTGCCGTTCGTGCTGGCCGACTACCGGTCGCGGCGGCTGGACCTCACCTCGCCCGCCGCCTTCCGCGACCTGTCGCGCCCCATGGCCGTGCAGAACAAGGCGCGCGAGAACCACTACATCAACACCTACAACGTAAGCACCTCACTGCATTTCCCAATCGATTGCACACCTCATAAAATAAACAAAGTTAAGAACGCAACTTTGAAGTTTGCATTTGACACATCACGCGCGATCATACGCGATATCATGCGATCAGTATAGATACTAACTAACGTTTCTACGTTGAAAACATTATTTACCAAAATGTTACATCAGTGTCCCGTCGCATCCATTGAAGAATATTATAATCCATCATTCGTGTCAAATTAATAGTACGATAGCAATGGCGACTGCAGACTGCAAGCGACACTACCGATGCTTATAAATCTATACAGGGTTCATTTAATTCATAATTCCGTTGTTATTAAAAAAAATCTTCTTATTAAATTTTTTCGACATTTGTGTTTTTGTAATTTTCGTTTCGTTTTCGTTTTAGTTCGCAACAAAATTTGCGTTAAAGTTATATAAACAAAACAAAAACATTCCGTTCTTATTGTTTAATTTTGACTTCCTAGGCTGCGTTTTCACCAATAAAGTGGTACGCGAGAAAACATTCACCAATAGGATTGCTCATATTACTTACCTAGTTTAGGCGGTGTAAAATTAACTTATTCCATTCGTTGATATTCCTCGCATACTGGTTAGCTACCTCGCACAGCTCTGGTTGAAACGCAGCCTTATGGCGAGACTTCACTCCTATCAAATGGACATTGTTTAGCGGAGCAGACATAAACAGCTTCGTATTTTTAAGGAGAACCGTCACGTCACACGAGTGGGACGGCGCGGGAGAGTTTTTATGGATAAATCTGCTCTGTTCTTCACGGTTCCGCTCGTTTCCGGTCCGCTTCAATGGAGTTTAACGGCGCATAAAGCTGCTACTCTCCTTAGCTCCTCCCCGCTCCAACGGAGTGTCACCCTTAAAGCGTTTTCACATTAGGCTTCCGATATCGGTGTCGGCGCTGATACGATATCGGAGGAAGTAAGATGTATGAAAATGTATCTGTCTTTCATATTGTTCGGCCTGATATCGGATATCGGAGCCGACACCGATATGTTGGCGACACCATCGGATGGCCGTGAGCTGTCGGACGTTATTGTTTGTAAGTGTGCTATACGTGTATCTAAATTGTCTCTGTGTGCGCAGAGCCCGATGCGCGGAGGCCATTTTAAGCTTGTCTTGTTTACTTGTTTGGTTGTCATCATGGCGTCGTCATCATTTAAATACAACATATTTACAGTAATTGAACTGGTAGAATTAAAACCATGCTTGTGGGATAAAACCCACGAAGAATATAAAAATAAAATACTCCGAGTATTTTATTTATATATTTTTTATCTTTTTTTTCTTTATTTTTAGCTTGCTAAATAGAGTATAAAATGCTCCCTTTGAATATCTAGCTTCCACAATGGGATGTATCCAAGACTTTCTTTAGACAGATCTTTTTTTGCGTCTCAAATATAATAGATACCTACAGCAAATAAAGTTTTCTATAGTCTGCCATGAGGACCTGCCCGCATGAAGCTATCGAGCAAATGGCCGAATCGGAACGATTTTGTCGGAAGTATGTGAAAACAGCTCATGGTGTCTGCTATCGGCTGTCGGCTATCGTCGTCCGACACCGATATCGCATCGGATGATCTGATAACGCTGTCACGCTGGTGCCGCAGGACCTGAAGTCGGCGCGGCGCGAGGGCTGCAGCCCGCTGGTGGCGCGGTCGCCGCACCACTACGCGTCGCTGTACAGTAACTCGGGCGGCGTGCTGCACTACCTGGTGCGCCTGCCGCCCTTCACCGAGCTCTTCCTCAACTACCAGGGTATGCGCCTGCTTTACGTTAGGGAAACAATTGGCTCCTGGCTGCCTGTGCTTCTGTAGCGTATCTAGATTAGTGGACGGCGAGAAGCTTAAGGTCCTCGAGCTGTAGTGACCGATTTTTTTTTAAGAGCTGTCGTCACGTGAGCGTGTCTCAAATCTTTAGATTCTCTTTCTTTAAAAAACAACCTCTTTTTCGGCTCTTTATGTCATGACGGGTAGGACGCAGTAGTAGGACTGATAGAAGACTTTCGTCTTTAGACTGTGGAATAGGCGACGTAAAGACCCGACATAATTTCCCATATGCTGCCCAGCCTAGCTGTATCCTTCCGTTGGCCTCTTTCTCGAAGTTGTTTCTACTTCAAACTTAGAACTGACTAGAACTAGACTTAACTGCAGAGTTTGCCCGAGGTAGACATACTCCTTAACAATTTCGAGAATACTGCCTTGAACTGCAATCGGTCCCGGAATGGCATGTTCGTTGAACATCATCCAAGTTTAGCCTAATAAAAATATTTACAAATCTATGTAATCAGTGCACATCTTCTTCTCACGTCGATAGACGTCGTCGTCGTCGTCATCACGCGTATCTTTTGGAAGCGTCTCACCATCGCTCGCCATTCACATCTACCCAAACAAGACGTTGAAATTAAATTGAAATGAAAATGATCTGGTTTACAACGGTCGACTTTACATTATAAGTTCGTCCCGTAAGTTTAATTTCACGTTAGCAACTGTACGTACTGTGTTTTACAAAATGATTCCACATCCGACTATCCAAAAACTGTCTTATGTCTTTAATAACTGTTCAACCATAAGCCATATATGTCTATACTACGAGTACTATAAATGTAATTTATTGCAAATAAACGAATTCCTGTGGCAGACAACAACTTCGACATGCCGGACCGCACGTTCCACTCGCTGGCGACCACGTGGCGGCTGATCACCAACGACTCGCCCACCGACGTCAAGGAGCTCATCCCCGAGATGTTCTACCTGCCCGAGCTGTTCCATAACAACGAAGGTATGTACATCACACGTATTTCACTCGAATTTATTTCCCTCCATCCTCCTCCGTCTCCCGTTATTTGTACGGTTTCAATTTTGCATTTAGCAAAATTAAATAAATCTACCAGAATACAATTACAAATTATTATTTAAATATTTTGTAAAGAGCACGTGGTTTGCCTTTGAATCTATAACAGGGCACACCCATAAGGTGATTAGTACTTTTTGTTGGTTTATGTCGTTATATATTTGTTCGGGTTATATTTGTGCGACTTTCGAAAACAAGAGAGTTGTGGAAGAGACCCTTTTCCCAGCAATCAAGCGATTTAAGCGTGTACCAGACTGTTGTAAACAAGCCTTCCCACCAGGTCACCTTGGTGGGAGGCTGATTTACAACCGCCGTTGATGTTTCCGTCCACACTTGTTGTAAACAAGGCTTCCACCTTACTGTGCTTTGGTCTCTCGCATCGGAAACATCTTTGCAATGGGTCCTTGCCTTTAAAAATTTAGGTTTTATTTGGCTCTTTTGTGTGCAAGTGAGGAAAAAAAGGAAATAAAAGGATATGGATGAAACGGATGACGAAAGCAAGTTTTCAAAGCACGCGCGCCCGCAAACCAAGGTCGTGGAAAGGTCAACCGAAATTTCGTTGCAAACAACTGTCCGCACTGTTGTAAACCGCTGTTGAAAACTTCGGTTTGGGGCTTGTTTTCAACAATATAACTTTTTAAACCCCCTGTGTGGTGCCGGGGATAAAGAATTGCACCACCCCATCTCTTCCTGTGGGTGTCGTAAAAGCCGACTAAGGGACCATTCCAGAGGATGGGCAGCAGCATCTCTCTGAGGTTAAGTCTCAACTTACTGCGATCGCCAACCCGCCTGCCAAGCGTGGCGATTATGGCAAATCCCCTCATGTATCCTTGGGGGAGGCCTTTGTCCAGCAGTGGACGTCTTTTGGCTGGGATGATGATGATGATGAACTTTTTAAACTATCATAGTCACTTACATTAGCATAAATATTATTAACGGGATTATTACCACGTTTATTGTAGTGTTTGAGTATCCGATATTTCGGCACAGTTGCATGCGCCATGATCACGGATGTACTGAAGTTATTGCGCGTGGGTGATTATGAGCAGACAAAACGATCTACTCTCTTCCTTAGTCGTTTTTTGTTTTCAACAGTTTGGTACACGCTTTAGGGTTAAATATAAAATGTTTCCAGGCCTAGACCTGGGCGTGCGGCAGTGCGGGCTGGGCGTGGACGACGTGGAGGTGGCCCCCGTGGGCGGCGGAGGCGCGGCTGTTCGTGCTGCTGCACCGGCAGGCGCTGGAGACGCCGCTGGTCACCGACCGCCTGCCGCACTGGGTGGACCTCGTGTTCGGCTACAAGCAGACCGGACAGGCCGCCATCGACGCCATCAACGTCTTCCCCGCCTGCGTGAGTATCGTACACGTTCACAGACCACGATCGTAAAGCGCTAAGGATTTCAGAAACTGTTATTGTCTATTGATTGTTTTACTGTTGTATTGTTTTCCAATAACCACCAACTTTAGTGATGATTTGATTTCAATAATGGAAGCCTTTGCCCAGCAGTGGGACAGATAGGGGCTATTTACATTACTTTTATATTGTTCTCTGTCATTGGCTAAGATTTAAAAGTTCTCTAGTTTTTCGTTATTTCTTCTCATTTCATTGGACCTACGAAAAGAAGAATATTTCTTCATTTCGTACTCTTAAGTTTATTATATTTATTTATTACTTTTTTATTATCACTCGTATTCCTACTTGTGTTCAACCGCCGTACACGGTGTTGGATCGTGCGTGTTTGTGTGTCAGACGTACTACGGGTTCGACCCGCTGTCGCTGCCGGACGAGCTGGACCGCACGGCGGCGGCGGCCATGGTGCGCACGTACGGGCAGGCGCCGCGCCAGCTGCTGCGCACGCCGCACCCGCACCCCGCGCGCGACCTGCTGCCGCCGCCGGCGCCAGAGGTACGCCGCGCATCATCACCTCATTTAACGTCCCCGCTGCTGGGGCACGAGCCTTCCCTATGGATGGATAGGGAGAACGGGCCATAAACCACCACGCGGGCCCAGTGCGGTGCGGTGGTTGATAACGACTGCTAATGCAGCCGGGACCGATAGCTTTACGTGGTTTTACGTGCGCGACGAAGTACGGAGGAGGTCGAGATAATACATTTTTGGTCACCCATCCCATGACCGGCCTTTGCGAAAGTTGCTCAACCTCAGTACTCGCAGACCGGGCGCGTTATTCACTGCGCCATAGAGCTCCTCTACATGATACTCTGCACTGAATGTTCAAAAAATGGTCTATACAAAAATATTATCATAAAATTTTACTTTATGTATATAAAAAAAATGAAAATTAATTAAATTAAGTGTTTGTTTATATATTTTTCAAAACTGTTTAAATCTATGGTATTTCTAGTCTTTGTATGCATTGTCTTATTGAATTGTTAAAATGACTTTTGTCACTTAAATAAATAAGTAGGTATTAAGTAAATGTGATGTTTTAAAAGTGAAATATTTTGAAATAATTCAGTGTTCGATAAACTTAATGGCGAAGCGGTTAACGCATCCGCTCTACGATTGCTCAGGTAGAGTAAAGGTAAAACAAGGGCCCGTCATCAGATGGGTGACCGAAAATGTATCATTTCGAGCTTCCCCGTGCTTCGGAAAGCCGTCGGTCCGGTTACGTCGGCAGTCGTCGACGACTACCGCCCCGCACTCGTCTCGTGTGGCAGTTTCGAGTTCGTTCTTCCTGTCCACTTAGAGGGAAGGCTAGTGTCCCAGTGGGGATATGGAAAATGAGCCGGTGAAGTTTATATCGTGATAAACATTGTTTTAACCTTAGATGAATGATTGGTCTCGCTGCGCTCGACTAGATACCGCGCTACCTAGAAACAATAGCTCCGTGAATGCGGCAACTCAATATTGTAGCGTGTGTAAGGACGGTGTCCTTCTTATTTTTTGTAGTATTATTTTTAAACAGTTTGACACCGCAAACTGCCATTTTAGTTCGGTTTATGACCAAAATTTAACAAAACATTCGGTGCGCGCACCTCATAGTCAGTTTGCAATGCGACTGACGGCAGGCGAGGCGCCCGACTCGGGTACGCCGACTTCGGCGTAGTATTTTTTGCCACATTCAACAAGTACGCCGGGGGTATCTACCAATAGTTCATGTAAGGTTTCAATGTAGGTAGTGCAAGTTGAATAGTATGTTGTGTGGTGCGGTTAGGTGGAGGCGTGCGGCGGCGCGGTGGGCGTGCGCTGGGGCCGGTACTGCGGCGCGCCGGGGCTGGGTGCGCCCGCGCAGGCGGCGCGGCGGCAGGCGTCGGCGGCGGGGCTGCTGCCGCTGCCCAGGGCGCGCGCCGTGGCCGCGCTGCCCGCCTGCTCCGCGCTCGCCGCCATGCCGCGTACGTCACGCTCTGTGCACTCTCATTACTTTTACGAATTCTATTTTTTAGCCTTTATTTTACAATAAAGTTTATATTTAAAATTGAAATTCTTAAAATTATAGATTTTTAAACCTTTCTGCAGTCGCAGCATGACTGCATCGCCCTGTCTTTTAAATAAAATAAATTTAAAAAAAATATTTTGAGGCCTCGGCCTCGTAGATATTAGTGACGGTTTCCTTGACTCATTGTTAGTATTACAATTTTTTTTTTAACATAAATACAC
Organism: Eudonia lacustrata; assembly: GCA_947562085.1. Classification (NCBI taxonomy): domain Eukaryota; kingdom Metazoa; phylum Arthropoda; class Insecta; order Lepidoptera; family Crambidae; genus Eudonia; species Eudonia lacustrata. The sequence goes on along the minus strand of OX387317.1, from coordinate 522,302 downwards.
AAAACAAAACAAAATAAAAGAGACAAAAACATGAGGACTCCTCATGTTTTTGTCTCTTTTATTTTGCCCTGCTCAAACTGCTCATCCAACATGTAGTTCGATCCGATCTCTCTCCTATCATACTCAGGACTCTGTTAGGGCTTCCCCGTACCCGTTGCACTAATGATGCAACACTCCTACACATATTATCATAAAAGTCGTCGGTGCTTACGTCTGCAAACATACCAGACACACTGCAGTAACGCGGGAGTCTGAACATAGTCTTAAATATGCCACACGCAGAGCACTGTGAACACTTTTAGTATAATTAGCCCATTAGGCTGAACGTGTAAAAATGTTGGCAGTATACTCGCAGTGTCAGCTTAACTGGTGCCGTGCATCGTACAAATCTATGTGCCAACATAATACCTCGCACCTGCAGTGCCCTGTACTACTTTTCAATATCAGGGTCATCATTAAAATTATCAGTTACAATATGCCCTAAATATTTAAACTTTGTTACATGACACAATGGAGCTCCATTCAGGGTAACAGGTGGTATACTACTAGACCCCTTCATATATCTTTGAATTGACTTTTTACAGGATTAAAACAAGCATACTGTTCAGATTAAAAACTTGCAACAGGAATAGGGAAACCATAAACTATAGATTTTTGTTAACGTACAAGGCATGCTATCGATTATAGCCGATTGCTGCGGTCAGAAGATGTTAAGAACACCAGTGGTCTGCATTATATTTCAAAATAAGACAAGCCTAACGTAGATGACAAACTTGACGTTTTTCAAAGAGATCTATGGAAGTCTGTCAAATCCGCTGTCAGATAAGACATTCCACCCGGTAGTAAATGTTTTAATATCACTTTACACAAAAAAAATCTTTTAATAGTCTATTTATGATCACCGCCAATTTGTTTTCCAAGAATTTTCATCTTATAATAGTGTACTTGCGTGATTACCGCCAATCTGTTTTCTGATAATTGAAGTAATTGTTTAGCGGAGTCGACGTCGGGCAGCGGGCCGAGCGAGGTGTCGTGGGGGCTGATCTCGTGGGGCCACTGGGACGACGTGGTGCGGCTGCGGCTGCGGCGCGACCAGCCGCCCGAGCCGCTGCTGCACGTGCCGCCCAGCGACCAGGTCACCGCCGCCCTCCCTCATCACCGCACCATACACTCTATTGTTATTGCGGCACTTTGTTTGAAGATTAATTTCTCATTTTATCGAGTTGGAAGTTCGATCACCGAGTTCATTATCGACTTAGCCGTGTTTTGATCTTCGTATATATATATTTTATTATAATATGATGGAAGGATGATGACCTGCGAAAGACTGCAGGCAGATGCTGGATGCGTCAAGCCGAGGACATGGCGCTATGGCGCTCATTAGGGGAGGCCTATGTCCAGCAGTGGACTAATATAGGCTGATGATGATGATGATGATGATGATGGAAGGTAACTCTGATTGCTACAAGCAGTTTTCTTCATGCAGATGATGAGAAAAAATGGAGGACCATTTTTCCGCTTCGAAAGTAGAATTTTCAGTAGGTACTTAATTCCTAATTAATCTTATAAATGCTTTATTTAAGATATCAAACCGAAAAATTAAGACTCTTTAATCGAGTTCAACAAATGCAAATTATACAAATAATGTAACATTTATTTTTTTTAAGTGCTAATTGCTGCACTGAAGCTGAATAAAATATTTATAAAAAAAAAAAATCACAGCTAGTCAGGAATCGAATCTGGGTCTTCCGCAATCCGGGCGGCTGCACTGACCAGGTTCGATTCCTGGCTGGGTCGGGAAGGTATTTAATTTTTTCACTATTTTATAAATAATGCAGTAATTTCTATACAAAATAAATATTAAGCAAATTTGAAGATTACGTTTGGTATTGTCGAAGTGGTATTTTTTTTAAATATGTTGATGTATGGTGCAGATAACGTGCGTGGCGTCGTCGTCCAGTAGCGCGTACCCGGTGGTGGTGGGCTTCGAGTCGGGGCGCGTGGAGGCGTGGCGCCTGCGCGCGGGGGCGGGGGCGGGGGCGGGGGGCGTGGGCCGCCGCTCGCTGCACGCGCACCGCGCGGCCATCGTGCACCTGCACGCGTGCGCACGCGCCGCGCTGCTCGTCACCGCCAGCGACGACGGGTACATCGTGCTGTGGGATCTCAACAGGTCAGTGCGCCAACACAAAACTACTGCTAACGTTGATTTTACAACATAATTTTTGAAATATAAAAGAAACCTACCAATTCATAGACCTTAAACGCTTTACATTGTTTTGTGGTTTCGGTGTACGTCGGGTCGTACGTTCCCTAAAATATGGTCGAGCGAAGCGATGGCTGATTCATATGTCATACTCGTGAACGGGTGCCGCCTGTGGAGGCCGGTCGCTCTTGCATACTTATCTTCTAATTAGTATTATTCACTATAAAATGTTTATATAATTTTTAACGCAAATTTTGTTGCGAACAAATTACAAAACACAAATGTTGAAAAAACTTCCACGAGCAGGATTCGAACCCGCACCCCTCCGACATACCGGATCAGGCGCTCTCCCAATTGAGCCATCGTAGTTCTAACCAGCCCGCCGAAATTATTCAACACTATTCACTTTTTACTTTGAAAGCCAAAGGCGCCCATTCAATGTAGTAAATAGTGTAGAATAATTTCGGCCGACTGGTTAGAACCACGATGGCTCAATTTGCAGTACAGTGCGCCTAAGACTTTTGTACTAAATGTTTATAAAAATAATACATCATATTACAATCCCATTGTCAAAATGTGCCGTCTATACAATGAACTGGTTGCTCTTAATAACAACATCGACATTTCATCGATTTTCCATAAAAATATATGAATTTAAAAAAATATCTGGGAAATTCTCGACTCGGCATCTCCCACTTATTAAGAAAACTTCATAAAGTTTATCATCCTAAAATTTAAAAGTCAACATTAACCTAGAATAAGTTTTCAATTTGTTATATTTTTTTTTTTCACTATTCCTATGTATTGTATATAATAAGTTTTTAATTGGATATAGTTGTAGATTAGGTAAACTTTAACATGAACGCTTATTATTAATCGTGTTGTGTACACATGTTTTAGATAGGAATTTAGCTCTTATACAATTTATCATGCATTTTTGTTATTTTTTAATTTCTATCTGTTTTGTGTACCTAATAAATAAATAAATTGGGAGAGCGCCTGACTCGGTGTGTCGGAGGGGTGCGGGTTCGAATCCTGCTCGTGGAAGTTTATAACATTTGTGTTTTATTATTCATTATATTTAGACTTATACTTTAGACTTAAATAGACTACACAATAGACTTTGTTTTTATTAAACAATTTTTGACTTTTACTAGAGTACTGTAGTGGTACTGTATGCCATTGTGGAAATTGAAACTTTTACCTGATGTAAATTTGATAACTTATATTTTTTATTTTGTTTTTTTTTTACATGTTGTGGTTGTCTTATATATTTTTGTGTTTTTTTGTAATGGAAAGTGTTCTGCTGTGATAGGGCATTTTCCAATATTTTTGTCGCTGTAAGGGAGAAAGGAGCTGGACACTTGCTGAGTTTCTTGCCGGTTCTTCTCAGTACAAGATCTCCCGCCCAGAGTAGACTTACGAACCGATGGCATAGTGACATTCACAAGAGCTACTTGTAGCCTAAACTGAACAAATGATTTTGAATTTTAATTTCAATTTGTGGTGGTGTGGTTTTTTACACTCCTAACGTTCTATTTATAAAATGATATCGTTCGAAAATGACCGTTTCATGTGGTAATCGAATCTACAAACGTGTGCGATCTGGGTGACTGCTCTTCCTCTCAAAATACCGAAACATCGATTTTCTTGTGAAATCTTTCCCATTTTTTTGTAATAACTAGCTCAAGCAAAATATAATTTTCTTCTTAAGAAAGTCAGAAACGAAGAGCCATTATAACGTGTTCGCGCCCGCGCAGGCTGACGTACATCCGCACGCTGCCCAACCGCGAGCTGCTGGCCGTGACGCAGGTGTGCATCAGCCCCACGCTCTGCGACGTGGCGTCCGCGCACCGTACCGCGCCCGCGCGCGCTCTCCAAGGGGACGCGGACGGGGACGCGGACGAGGGGGACGGGGACGGGGACCAACAGGTGACCTTGTTATTATAGAGCAATAAGCCTTATTCTGCTTGGCTTGAGCTTGAACTTTATGTACGAATATAAGGTGTCGACTTTCAGACATGATGGCGGGAGCGAAGTTCTGTGGCAACACGCAGAAAGTCAAGATTCAAACTTTTTCAATTAATCATGACTTTTTTACATAGCGATCAATCATTACATGATGTCCCGTTTCCATTTTTACGCTACTGCTTATAATTAGAACGAAAGTTATAATTATAAGCAGTAGTATTATAAGTTATAATTCTATTGTTTTTCAAAGTTTATACGAACACTACATATTAAAATGAAATCACATATGGATCTACTCGAGTTTATTTCACAATTCAGGATAATATCAGGATAGAAACAAAATTGCAAAATAAATGCGAGTAGATCCGTAAAAGTGGTTTAAGTAAGTTGGTTTTAAATTAAAGAATCTTTTTTTATTAGCCTATGTCGTGTCCCACTGCTGGGCAAAGGCCAAAAATAAATAAAATTTATTTTAAAATGATTTGATAAATTATATTCTTACAGTTTTTGTAGCACAATCGTTTTGTATGTAGTTTAAGTAAAGTACTAAAATATTTTGAACATGTGAGCAGTCGGGCGAGCAGCCCGCGGCCGAGGAGGACTTCGCGGCGTCGTACGAGCGGGACGCGCCCGAGAAATACCAGTCCATCGTGCGCGTGCACACCGTCAACGCGCGGTTCGTCGGTCAGTGCGCTGTGATTTATTTATTTATTTGATTGATCACCAACATATTTAATATAATTAATTTTGTAAACAAAACAACCAAAATAGATTTTAACTTAATGTCAACACTATTTAAGGTGAAGACTGCATGCAATTTATTCTGGAATTTCTTCACAATAGTTGAATTACGTTGCATGTTATGTAAATTTAAGCAATTGTCATACAGCTGATAATATAATGATATCAGCTGATAATCATTAAAGCTGATAATAAGCGTTACCGTAGTCTATGCACATTTGCATCACTTTTATTACGCTAACTTGTTGTTGACCCTGCTAAAATCCTTTTCACACTATTTAAAGAAGCCCATGACTTTTTTAACATGACTGCAGATTTTCATTTCACAACATGAGCGTGTGCGAAAAGTCCTCTTTTCGCAAAGTTTAAATTTAATTTTCACCTCACTTGCATGAAAAGGCTTACTTCCTCCTTCAAAATCTGGATGGAAAGTTGCTTTTTCCCTGCTTGGGTGGAAAAGGTTTTTGAATTTAGAACTTGACTATGAACACTATAATAATAATAATAATAATAAGACAGTCCTTCGCTATCCCGGATGTCGACAAATTCAAGGAAACGACGATCCTATAAGGATTGAGCGGGGAATATTTCAGGGCGATAGTTTGAGTCCACTATGGTTTTGTTTAGCCCTGAACCCTCTCAGCACATTGCTGGAGGATTCGGGACTTGGCTATTCATTGCGAAGAGGAGGTCAGGTAATATCCCACCTGCTTTATATGGATGACCTGAAACTGTTTGCCCCCAACAGATTGCGACTGATGGAGTTACTGAAGGTAACTGAAACTTTCAGTAATTCCATCAGGATGGAATTTGGTGTAGACAAATGTGCAGTCATGCATGTAAAGCGAGGCAGGATTGTAGAATCTGAGGGATTACAACTCTCAGATTCTATAAACCTGAAATCGCTCTCCGCAAATGATACATATAAATACCTGGGTATGTCAGAGGGGTTAGGAATAAGTGTGGCTGACATGAAGCAATCGTTGCTGGAGCGTTTCTTTGGTCGCCTGAAAAAGGCGCTCATAAGCTCCTTATCAGGCGGCAATAAGGTGCGCGCCATTAAAGGTTGGGTCATGCCAGTCCTGATGTACTCCTTCGGCGTACTCAAGTGGACTCAGACAGAACTGGATGCCCTGGATAGGCGAGTCCGTACATTGCTGACCGCAAATCGGATGCATCACCCACGATCGTCGGTAATGAGGCTCTACATCCCGCGGAAGTGCGGGGGTCGAGGTTTTTTAAATGCTAAGACCCTCCACAACCGTGAGGTGTGCAGTCTCAGGGAATATTTCCTAAAAGCCGATGTGGGTATGCACCGAGATGTGGTATCAGTGGACAAGGGACTCACCCCGCTGTCCTTGGCTAAAGAGAACTGGCACAAACCCGTAGTACTTAGTGCCAATGACCGCAGGGAGGTATGGCTGGGCAAGGAGCTCCACGGGCGCTTTTATCGGGCCCTCCACGGACCCGATGTAGACTTTTTAGCGTCCGTATCCTGGCTGCGTTTCGGTGACCTCTTCGGGGAAACTGAAGGTTTTGTCTGTGCAATTATGGACGAAGTTATGCTAACGAATAACTACCGGAAATTTATTATGAAGGACGGGACGGTTGACATATGTCGGGCATGTCACCGTCCGGGTGAGTCTATCAGACATATTATTTCTGGCTGTTCTCGTCTGGCTAACGGCGAGTACTTGCACAGGCATAATCAAGTGGCCAGGATTATACACCAGCAACTTGCTTTGAAATACAAACTTGTGGATTCTGAGGTACCGTACTACAAGTATGTGCCCGACCCAGTTCTCGAAAATGATCATGTCACGTTGTACCGGGATCGATCTATCATCACCGACAGGACTATTGTAGCTAATAAGCCAGACATTGTGGTGATAGATCGATTAGCGCGCCGCACGATGATTGTCGATATCACCATTCCCCATGACGAAAACCTCGTGAAAGCTGAGAAAGAGAAACAAATCAAATATCTCGACTTAGCACATGAGGTTGTCGACATGTGGAATGTGGACTCGGCTGTCATCGTGCCGATTGTTGTTACGGCCAACGGCCTGATGGCCAAGAGCCTCGATCAACATCTCATGAGGCTCTCGTTAGGCGGCTGGATCAAGGGCCTGATTCAGAAGGCAGTTCTCCTCGATACGGCACGCATTGTGAGGAGGTTCCTGTCTCTGGAGCCCTAATCACCGGTAGTTTGGACCCTGGTCCCGATGCCGGTGGACCCCTATTTTTTATATTTTTAAATGTTTGTTTTGTTTTTTAGAAAATATTTAAAAATGTAAATTAATATGTAAAAAAATAAATAGAGAGATAATAATAATAAAATAGTGGCAGTTGATAGACACTTTACGCCGCTCTCCTTGGCAACAGAAAACTGGCGCAAACCAGTGATGCTAAGCACTCTCGATCGCAAGGATATATGGAAGAGCAAGGTGCTACACGGTCGCTACTATCGGGCTCTAACTGGGCCTGATGTAGATTTGACTGCCTCGGTGAACTGGCTACGTTTCGGTGACCTCTTTGGGGAAACTGAAGGTTTTGTCTGTGCCATTGAAGATGAAGTTATCAAGACGAATAACTACCGGAAATATATTATGAGGGACGGTACGGTCGACATCTGTCGGGCATGCCGCCGTCCAGGAGAATCAACAGTATAATACGAATTTAGAACTTGTTATTAGACCCTCTAACTTTTCTTTTTTAAAAAAATATATGAATTCATAATAAAACTATTTTATAATAAAGCTCAACTGTTTTTCTTCCGTCCACCATTTTCTCGCAGTAGTGAGGTGAAAAGTTGTGTGTTTTGCTCGGCAGCAAAGTTGTTTTGCGTCTCGTGCCTTGAAACCCTCGCTACGCTCAGGATTCTTCTTTTGAACCACTCTCGTCTAATCCTAGAATCCTTCGCTTGCTCGGGTTTCAATAAAAGCACTCGCGCGAAATAACAACTTTCCAGCCTTGCATAACAAATAACTATTGTTGTACAGACGCCTGCACATCTACCTATCCTAAACTGTCTAATTTATTCAATACATTTTCAACCGTATGCCTGAGACATAAAGAGCAAAGTCTATTGAAAAAAAAGGTCAGTTAGTGGTAGTCCGATGTGTAGCTGCGTACTGAGTGGTCCCTGAGCGGTGGTCCTGCCCGCAGGCAGCGTGCGCGTGGCGGAGGTGGTGACGTGCGTGTGCTACTCGGCGGCGCCGGAGGGCGTGAGCGTGAACGCGGTGGCGTGCGGGCTGGCCGGCGGCGGCGTCTGCCTCTACTCCGCCTGGGACCTGCGCCCGCTGCGCCGCCTCGCGCCTGCGCCCCGCCAGCCCGCGCTCTGCGGGTCAGTGCACACCAACACACTATCATATACTAATATTATAAAGAGGAAAATAAGCTTTGTATTTTTGTATGTATGTTTGTAACGAATAAACTCAAAAACTACTGGACCGATTTAAAAAATTCTTTCACCATTAGAATGCTACATTAGCGCTGAATAACATAAACTATATTTTTTTTTAAATGTCCACCCGTGCGAAGCCGGGACGGGCCGCTAGTCTAAGGATAAAGAGGCAGTCCTTTTTAACACAAGAGATAATGCATTACGCCTACCACTGCGTAGCATTAAGTCAATTGCATTGGTGCGCTCAGGAAGACGCAAATGGTTATGTAGGACTCTCCCCCTAACCCCCCCGTGGGGGAACGAGGATATACCCACAAAAAGATCGGCATATCACATTTCATAATTTTCCACAGCTATTCGCATCATATCTCCGAGACTTTGAACGATAATGCGAAATGTATTTTTTTATCAGTCATCTTTATCTCGATTTGATCTGTGCCAGTGTGCAATCGATTTAAGAAACAGTACCTAACGCAACTGGCGTGTTACAAGCTGGTGAACAAGGATATTGACGACGATAACTCCTTTCCAAAACATTTCAAAGACCAAACCACTTATTCGGTTTTCAGTTCTTCGAAAAATTATTAATTTTTCGATGCGGCCTATATTCGAAATGTATCCTGAAAATAAAAGGACGTCATAGTGCACTATTTTTATACAATTTCTATGTAAAAATATCGTTTTGAGAAATGCTAAAACGTTTCTTTATTGAATAATTACTCATAGTGAGCTGCCAAACCATAAAACTGTTCTTAAGCAGGTCGGTTTCACTTACGAGTGAGGTGCTAATTGAACGCGTGTGGTTGCATTGCAGGTTGGCGTACAGCTGGGACTCGCAGCTGCTGTTCGGGTGCTACGCGGACGGGTCGGTGGCGGCGTGGGAGAGCGAGCCTGCGCGCGCGCCGCCGCGCATCGTGCCGGCCCACGCGCTGCTCTGACCTCCCCCTCCCCCCCCCCCCCCCCTCCCCACGCGCTGCTATGACCTCCCCCTCCCCCCCCCCGCCCCACCGATCCTATCCTCTCCTCACACGCTCTCTATTTACTTATAACTGTGCACCTACTTACATATCCGGCAAAACATAGGCTTGAGCAACCTCAACGTCGAAGCCCTCGTCTCCGATGACTTCTATATTTCATGATTCATAAGGGTACCTTTTCAGAGGTGAACGTTTACTGGAACTGTTAGCTAACTTCTCCTTCGAGGCTATAATAGTGAGCTTATGTAGGTTATACTTTGTTATGTAAATAAGATATTTTAATGAACAGCCAAGTTGACTGTACTATTTTTAAGTGTTAACAGCACATATCAAATGTAAAAATAATATTTTATTAAAAAAACTGTAAACATTCCATTTAAATAAAATCACTTAAGCAAGGAGATTGCGATGAAGTTGATTTTTTAAACTATTCGAACACTTATTGTTCTTAGAGTTGAAATTTAGTAATTTTAATAATGCAAAAATTGGCTTACAAAAAATGGGAACAATAAAATACAATCATGTTTTATACTAGTATTTGCTCAAATGAACAAACTGTATGGACTTATTTTGTAGGAAAGATTCCGAACAAAGAAAAACAAATAAAATATATTAAAGCTTTGCCAAAAGCAATAACTGAAACTGTTGTGATTGTTTGTTTAAATGTATATAAATCGAATAAATACATTTTATATTATGTTGTTTCTATATACTTATTTACTATAAACTCGCTACTTGCTCCATTCCTGTGGAAAAACCATGTTTAGGTATCAACACCGTGACCCCAGCGGGATAACCATATTAGCGTTATATCTCAGGATGTACTGTAGCTAGAGTTCTCGGTTTTGTCTAACAAATTTTCTCTCAGAGTCAACAAAATCTTCCCTGGATTTCATGAATGTAGCCTTTTGTCTTACACCTCAACTAGAACTTACTTTTCGGAGGAATTTTGACGAAAAGTAGGTATTTGATTACTCGGTAACTACAGAAGGTAGAATCCTGGAATTTTCACTGATGGATTCATAATTGAATCAACAAAATCTTAGCACAAAAACTATATCAGTAGCGTGTCTCGTTCCTGCTCGTTTTAGGTCAAATAGTTTTGACGAGCGTGACCCCAGCGGGATACCCTTTAACATGGGATATCTCGATAACTATTGGTCAACAAATTTTGATATTTGCTAACAAATTTAAACATAATATAAACTAAATCATGGCGAAATTTGAAGCCGATCTGAAGGGGTTATCCCGCTGGGGTCTCGGACATTCTTCTCCTACCTAATGTGGTCTACATTTTGAGGCCGTCACCGATTGTATAGCAAAAGCTCTAAGGCAAAAGCAGTTAGCATTCACCCGACTCCGCTACTCCGCTACTCCTATTATCCAGAGAGCAGTGGCATTTCAAGCAACATAATGCCATTTTTACACCGCAGGTTATTTAGCGACTAAAGTAAATTGTATTACTTTGCTTTACGTTCACAATGTAGTCCCTAATCTACATTACTCATTTAGCGCGTTTTTTATAAAGTGGCTGTACAACAAAGGCTACATTTGTCTGTTGTTATATGAAAGCAAAATGTCATTGCTGTGACAGTCAGAATGCAGTGGACTTTTTGGCGGGAAAGTGAAAAGTCATATCTGCGGTTTTGTTTTATTTTATGTCAATTATTAATATGAAATAATGGTGGATTATAAACCGTTAAGTGCTCGTAAGTGCGCATGAGTGTTGGCAAATGAAACAAAACAGTGCAACTTCACTTTTCAAATTCTCTTAAGAAGTCCGCCCGAGGACTTAGTAAAGCTTCACATCTTTACTGATATATTCATATTCATATTCATTTATTCACCATACATTCATAACAATAAGTACAAAAAAATGGACGAATAGGCATGATTGATTTCACCCGGAGCCGTAAAACAATACAAAAAAAAAGTCAGTGACGTGAACAGTGTCACTGTGTGTGCTTCTTGCTCTGAATAATGATTCCTTATTCAGAGGCTTCTTGGCGGGAAAGTGAAGAGTCATGTCTGCGGTTTTGTTTTATTTTATGTCGATTATTAATATGAAATAATGGTGGATTATTAACCGTTAAATGTTCGTAAGTACGCATGAGCGTTGGCAAATGAAACAAAACAGTGCAACTTCACTTTTCAAATTCTCTCAAGAAGTCCACCCGAGGACTTAGTAAAGCCCCACATCTTTACTGAGACATTGATATTCATTTATTCACCATAAATTTATAACAATAAGTATAGTCGACCATGAAATTGCTTTATCACTTTTGACAAAAACTTCTATTACAATAAAATTTCGCTAAGGCTAATTATCAATGATGACAACGTATCTGATACTTGGTTTATTATACAAAAATGGAACTTGTCGTTTTATTCAATGCAAACAAAATTCACTTCTAAGGTGGTAAAGCAATTTCATTGTCAACTATTACAATAAAAAACGGACGAATAGGCTTGATGGATTTCATCCGGAGCCGTAAAACAATAGGTACACAAAAAAAAAATGTCACTGTCAGTCAGTTGTCATGTCAATGTCACGCTAAAACCTAAAGTAGGTAAAAAAAAGATGGTCGTATGAATGACAAGTTTTGCTGAAAGCAACGCACGTTTATATATATATATATATATCTGGTAACTAAAGCGTATTACCTTTTGTTTGTTGTCAACGGATATCAAGAAATTGTAAAAATGGGCTCTAAAAAGCATAAAAAGGAATCTAAAAAGAAGAAGCACCGAAGTAGGTCTCGTTCCCCACTGGATGGCGAGGAGCGCGAAAGAAAAAGGCATAAGAAACACAAGGATCGTAAAAAGAACCGCTCCCCTGACGGTTAGTTCATCGATTTTACTAATTTTAATACAACGTCAGCAGGTGATGATTATCTCACGACACCTCTAAAGTTTGTCATTGGTTTGAATATGAAATAAGCAAATATCCAAACATGGAATAGAGGTGAGATAATCATCATTGCTGGCGATGGTTTGTTTGACATAATAATGGCATACTTTGCTCATTATTTCAGACCCGGTGGCTTTCGTGTTGGGCCACCGCGTCGCGAGAGCTGCAGCGGTGAGGTGGGTACTTAACATTGTCAAGGAGCAGTAGAAACGTGAACGTGAAGATTGTCAAGCTCGAACAATGCAAACGAATGTGTCTTCATTGTATCGAATGATGGTAATCAAGAAGATTCAACTTTATTGCAGACAAGTTTAGGTGTCTAGGCTGCATTGTTAATTAAAAATCAGTTCCAAGTGAACAATTAAGTTGCTGAGATGAAAGCAAAGCAGTGAAGTATTACAATTGTTTAAGGCCAATAATATAAATGCTTTATACCAAAATTGTCTAGTAGTATAAAAGTAGATAGTAATCATAAATTATTTATTTTGATGCATTATAAAGACTGTTATTATTACATATACAATTCTGTTGTACAACTATAGCTTAAACTTGACATAAAATACTTTTTATTCTAACTTTTGTGTTAGACAAAAATTTGGTGGCTAAAGCTTTTTACCCTTTTATTATAACTAAAGTGTACTACGCAAAGAGCATGCAGACCAGTATTTACATTATGCAATATGAGAAACAACTATTTTGCCAAACGGATGATAGTTTTTGCAGGTCAATTAACTAGGTGGTGACTAAATTGTTTATTCAAATTTGAAATAGAGGCCCATGGCCAGGGTCATAGCTCAGGGTGCATCCTGTGAGTGTTATTCACTGTATGATCATGTAAACATAAACAAGATTGATTGCTATAGCCTCCTGGTGCCAACCGGAGAATTAAAATGTATCTAGACACATTGTTGTTTTCAATAACATTAACAAATGCCAAATAAAACTTACACTGGGTACTCATTACTGAATTTTGCTTGAGAAGAGATGGGAAATAGGCACTTTTTATAAAAATATATGACATGCTCTGGTCGAAAACAAAACTAAGCTAAGTAGTCTGTTATAATATGGTCTTTTGAGTGTGTGTGTAAGAATATATATATTTATTTACTGACAATAAATTGCTATTTGATAATTTTGAGCTGATCGTAACATTAAATATAAACAGTACTCATGACATCTGAATGCATAAATAGTTTGTATACAATTATTATTATTTTTCACAAATGTTCACTCACATAAGTAAAGGAGTGGACAAATTTTTGGGACAGTTTTAATTACTTTTTCGTAACGATTGACTGATTGATTGATGACTGTTTCACTAGCATCCACAGGAGAGGAATTTCTGGAATAAAATGTTACCTATATTACTTTCTGAAGGGAAATAATCTAAGCTTGGCATTTACAACAAAAAAACCTTAGCAACATTAAATAAGAACAAACAAAAAAATAATAAAGATGTTCAGTCCATTAACTTTGTTTGATATTGATAAGACCCTGCAGTAGGTGGTAATAACGCGTGTCGCTCTGGTTGCAGTGGAGGAGGTGCCCGTGGATTCGCACTTGCGCGCAAGTAGCCCCAGCCCCAGCGCCAGCGACAAGGAGCGCGAGCGCGACCGCGACCGCCGCGCCAGGGAGGCGCATAGGGCGCAGCGCGATGACAGGTATTTCACACACTGAACACTTTGTGCGTTACTGACATTTACAGCTTTCAGTTTAATTACTTCAAAGTTTTTTATAGTTGCCTGATGCCTATGGCAAAATTATCAAAGTCAGGCTACTAACATAAGATTGAAGCCGAAAATATCAGCCTTCTGCAAATGCAACATTAACTGTTGTATAGAAAAAGATATATATAACATGTCGATACATGAAACATGAAAGCAATTGGTACATTTGCCATGATCCTCTTTGAACCTTGATTTTCGGCATAATGTCAACTGACCACTATATTTAGTTTCAAAGGTTTCCACAACAAGCCCTACTTAATATTTGTAGGATTTCCACTTTTCCAATAAATGAGCATTTCTCAATAAGGGACAAAAGTTACGAGGTGGAGCGTGAGAAAGCTCGTGAGAAGGAACGCGAAAAGGAGCGCGCCGCGTCACCGGCGGCGGTGGGCGCGGAGGCGGCGGGCGGCGCGGCGCAGGAGAGCCTCTCCGTGGAGGACACCAACCGGCTGCGCGCCAAGCTCGGCCTCAAGCCGCTGGCGCTCGCAGAGAAGCCGGCAGGTCAGTGCACTCATCTTCACCTGCTTATATTTGACTAGCTATTATAGATAGTATATACCCTTTGTTGGCTGTTTACAGTGCAACGAGTTTGTTTGTTGTTGTTTGAGATAGATTTCAGTTTTGTTCACTCTCTTTGTGAAATATGATCTGTTTATATTCTCTTGATTGTTGTTAAATATATAAGTCACTCGCTGGCGTAGCGGTTAATGCGCCCGGTTCGCCGGTTATCGAATGGGTGACCAAAAATGTATCATCTCGAGCTCCCGTGCTTTGAAAGGCATGTAAATTCGTTGGTCCGGCTGCACTAGCAGTCGTTAACAACCACCGCACCGCACTGACCCCGCGTGGTGATTTATGGCCCGTTATCGTTATCCATCCGTAGGGAAGTCTGGTACGCCAGCAGTTGAGACAAAAAAAATTTCTAAAGATGGTTGTACATATTAGTCAAGACTCAACATAGGATCCTATTAGTCTATGATTATTTAAAGTAGTGTGGTGTGTTTAGCTGTCCATTGAGCCATAATTATGTACCTACGAAATTATTAATTTCAGAGGATGGCAAAATAAAAGATGACTTGGGTGAATTCTATCACAAGCCAGCCTCAAATATTACCCAACAGAAGAAAACTGAAAAACTACGCGAGAAACTCGAAGAGAGGAAGGAGAAAAGAAAATTAGAACAGAAGTAACTATCCTTATTTATTTATATTTTTATGTTCTATGTATGTATGAAACAGATTTGATTTTTATTACATTTTTAGATTAAAAACGACGCTGTTAGCGGAAGCGTCAGATGATGAGGATGCTTTAGCCTGGGTCAAAAAGTCCCGAGAAATAGAGAAACAGAAGCAAGATGCCGCTAAAAGGGTAAGATGAACATTCTGATTGGTTAGTGTTGATCTCTGATGACCAGTTTTCCGTTTAATTTTACAAAATAAAATGTGTAATTATATTTTAATCCGTTATTTCGTTTCAAATCATTGTCTGTCAATTTAATTCTTCTGCATTATTTTTTTGCCCAGATCTGTAATATGTGAGTGTTTGCAGGCGGCGATGCTGGACGAGCTGGACCAAGAGTTCGGGGTGTCGGCGCTGGTGGCTGAAGATGCGCGGGACGAGCGCGCGCACAGCTACACGCCCGCCAACCTGCGCGGGCTCAGGGTCGCGCACGACGTGGACGCGGTGAGTGTGGCAGGAACGGCAAAAAAAATCTTATTCATCGCAGCACAGGCGGTTTTCAGTGACATCTATGCCGGGCTCGAGTTCTCCATCCTTGTAGATCCCGCCTCCATATACCATGAGCAATAGTTGTAATAATAGAAATAACCAATACAGAATTGTGTCATGATTTTAACAGTATTTCATAATTGTTGGCATGTTACTGGAACGTCAATGAAAGGCATGGTTTGGCAACAGAGTAATTTATTAAAATGTAAGGCATACCCTCCAGTCTCCACCATGATATCATAATAAAGATTGCAACAACGTCACATTTCTCCATGCCAAGTTACGGGTTACATTAAATAAAGAAATACAAAAGGTGTACAAAGTACCTAGGTACTTGATCTTTTGACTTGACATTAATCTACTTTATAATTCTTATTGCTCGGCTGACAGCACCCGGGTTGAGGGTTATTAACGTGATCGAATGTCAAATGAAACTCACACTAAACATTCTAGAAAGTCGTATTTTTGTCATGTTTTCAAAGTAACTATTAACTTCGGGAATACTATTAGATTTTCATTGTATTTTTTTTAATAATTGTATTATCTTTTAAGAGCGTTTACGCCGCACACTAGCGCCGCCAATGAAAAAAAAACATATCTAGTAATTAGAGATAGAAAATCAAATTATGCTCAACAAACTATCTGAATGAAGTAATTTAGCATTTTTACGTCACTTATTGAACACTTGACATGTTATGGTTTAGTTAAATATGGCGTTATAGTTAAAAGTGGCCGTAAAAGTTTTTTTTTATTAGTGGCGCTAGTGTACGGCGTAAACGCTCTTAAACAAAATAAAACTGGTTGGTGGTTCCGATTCTCATAAGTTTAAACCTAATTCATAGATTATTTTAACATTTTAAAGTGTTATAGGTATATATTTTTTTAATTAATTGTATTATATTTTAAACAAAATAAAACTGGTCGGTGGTTCCGATTCTCATAAGTTTAAACCTACTTAATTCATAATATATTATTTAGACATTTTGAATTGTTATATTTATGAACAAACTTGGATAAAGTTGCTGTCCTATTGTATGTTGAAACTGTACTGTTCGATTGCCGATGCCGGTGCTAAAAATCCTGTGTGCCCATAGCTGGGGTCGGAGCGCGACGTGGTGCTGACGCTGGCCGACGAGCACGTGCTGGCCGCCGACGCCGAGGATGTACTCGTCAACGTCAACATCGTCGACACCGAGCGCTACAACAAGGTACCCCGCCACCTCACCACCTCACCATCTCACCACCTCACCATCTCACCACCTCACCACTTCACTTCACCTCATCTCACTGTGAGCGATTAGACTATTGAATATATACAGGGTGGAAACTTTCAGCGGGGCAGTAAGGGGAAGTACCTTATCCGTTGTAGCTACACGAAAATGGTCTTAGGAGACTATCCATAAAATTTTATGGAATTTTGATCCCCATTCAAAGATTTTCAAAAAAATGTACAGTTAGCAAGAAAATAGCCATTTTACACAAAAACATTTTTTGATGCCAATCGATCCTGTTTCTAATACTGATCAAAAACTTCTATGGGACCAACCATTGTTGGAGTACTCAAAAAGTCACAAATTGCAAAAAACTTTTCCCGTACATTTTGTATGAAAATTTTACGCAAAAGCTTTTATAG
Source organism: Eudonia lacustrata (assembly GCA_947562085.1). Lineage (NCBI taxonomy): Eukaryota > Metazoa > Arthropoda > Insecta > Lepidoptera > Crambidae > Eudonia > Eudonia lacustrata. The sequence continues at coordinate 505,005 of OX387317.1, read as the reverse complement.
TGACGGTTGAGATTTTTTGTTGACTGAATAAAAAGATAATTTTAAAAACAATTTAATTTTGGTCCTTGTTATTATTAAATAAAAAAACAATCTTGACAGTTGGTCCGTCAGAAAAGCTTTGAGTGTGTTGTGAATTTTACAATAAGTGCATAATTGGACAGCTATTGATAAGATAAAAATGACCTCCAACAGCAAGATTTTAAATAAGAATAACATCATCAAGTTATGTTAGTTAATAAAAACAGAAAATTAATACGCCTTCTTTTTGATGTGTGTAAAAACTACGTAATCATTTGTCTTTTATTTAATTTTTTGAATTTCAGTTACACAAATTCTTTACAAAATGTAAGGGAAAAGTTTTTTGCAATTTGTGACTTTTTGAGTACTCCAACGATGGTTGGTCCCATAGAAGTTTTTGATCAGTATTAGAAACAGGATCGATTAGCATCAAAAAATGTTTTTGTGTAAAATGCCTGTTTTCTTGCTAATTGTACATTTTTTTGAAAATCTTTGAATGGGGATCAAAATTCCATAAAAATTTATGGATAGTCTCCTAAGACCATTTTCGTGTAGCTGCAACGGATAAGGTACTTCCCCTTACTGCCCCGCTGAAAGTTTCCACCCTGTATATATATATAATAAATAAAATGCAAAAGAAGCTGGGTAAGATAGTTAAATTATGATCGTGACAACTTTTTTGTTTTATTATAAAAAAGTTAATATTAATCTTATCTTATCTTAGTGAGGTTTCCCTCTCCCAAAAGCACTTAGCCCCATCGGAATAGTTAAGTTAATATTTACTAATATGATTCATAAGACTCTTAAGATTTTAAATTGTATTTATCGTTTAAATACACGAAGTCGATTGTATGGTACTCTGTACTTTTTCTTTAGTAACTTTTTAAAATTCTACAATTAAAAAGTGTTCAACTTTGCAAAATTATGGTGAGGTAGATAATCTAGCGTGCTTCAATCAGTGTCGTTAAAAGGTTCGAGCCTCCCGAGTCTTCAACTCTTCGAAGGGTCGAGTCTCATTAGAAAGCTAGAGCTTTAGAATCGAACCTCGGGAAAGGCTCGAGTCGGGGCTCGAGCTAACATTGAGTTTTTGACTCGGTAGATTCGTGTCTTTAAGTTCACTCCGATCGTCGACCGTTGAGAAGCTAATAGTGTTGGTGGTACAGAACATAGCGGAGCGCAAGAAGGCGCTGGCGGGGTACCGCGCGTACGACGACGAGGCGGCGCTGCAGGCGGCGCTGGGGCTGCAGCAGCCCGTGCTGGCCAAGTACGACGACGAGCTCGACGCCGCGCGCGCCGCTAAAATGCGCGGGTTCCGCATCGGCGACGACCACGTCTTCGACGACCAGCGCCGCCGGGAGGCCATGGTGAGTGCGTTTTATTTATTTATTTACGTGCAAACTTGTAGGCTTACAAAACGCCAGCAAGCATAGTCAATAATTATTGAAAAAATTATAAAAAGTTCATGCAATTATTTGCTAGTAGTAGGTGGTTGAAATTCGACCGTAATTTTTATAAAAAGCTGTTTACTAAACAATATTTTATTAAGGCTGCACGGATTGTATCCTAAACAATGAAAAATTAAAAAAGATAGAATGGGGGTTTGGATTGGCATTGACAGATTACGGCCGCTCTTCCATTTTTAAAATTTTTGAAAAATGTATGAAGTTATTTTTATTTAACTTAATGTATTTTTATGCATAATTAAAAAAAAAATATTAGCATTCTGCACTCCTTCTCTATATAAACTATAAGTGTGCGAAATTTCATACTCATAGATTGATCTCGCGTTCTCCGTTGAGAACAGACGTGCTGAACAATAAAAATAAACATATAATCATTTGCTGACTTGTGACCTCGTTCGACCAATTACCGGTAGCAAAGAAAACTGTGACATACTTTTGTGTGCTAAGTGAACTTGCGAAATGTGTTGTGATTAAAACTTATAAACTATAATAATGGATAGTCCCTTTACCCGGAGTGCCAGAATCGCTCGCACCCCGCCCCCTACGCCCCCATCCGCAGCCGCACCTCACCCAATGGCAGATGATGTACTAGAAGTAATATCTACCCCCGAAATTCAGAACTGGATGTCTACAATCGAGCAATGCCTTAATGAAGTGACCCATATTGCAACGGAGGGAAAACTGAACTCCGACCAAAAATTACGCATTAGCAATTTATGCCGGAAAGTGAGTCACGGTGCATCGCAGATGGCAGTGCAGTATCAGTCCCTTAAACTTAAAACTGTCCGAGCCCACTCATCTATTCTAACCCTACAAGACCAAGTTGACTTGTCACAGAAGCTTCAGGACCTGAAGCTGAGTATCGAGGAGACGTCAAAACCTGCCACGGGAACGTCCTTTGCTGACATGGTCAAAAAAGGTACTAACAATTTTATTAAGCCGATAAATTTAAATTCAGTGGCCATTTACCCAAATGACAAATTAAAGTCAAGTGAAGACACCAAGTCCCTTGTACAAAAAATTATTTGTCCTGAACAGATGAAACTGCACGTGAGAGGCCTACGCAAGACTAGGAATGGCGGTGTAATAATCAGTACAGACTCCAAGGACGATATTGTAAAGTTAAAACAATCTGTACAACTTACAAACTCTGGCCTTACAGTTGACGAGCCTCACAAACGAAAGCCCAGAGTAGTTGTTATCGGAGTGCCGTCCTCCATGCAAGAAAAGGAAGTATTTAATTGTTTATACCATCAAAACCTTGCCGATAAACTACCAAACTCCAACCTGGAAACGTTTTTGACCTCAATAAAGTTAAGCCATAAGTCGGGCAAGAAAGACTCTGAGACCTGCAATTATATCATAGAAGTGCCAGCAGTCATACGCAAAGCCCTGATCACAAATGAAAGAGTATTTGTGAATTGGTCATCTTGCCCTGTTAGAGACTTCACTTTGGTCACGCGTTGTTTTAAGTGCCAGCAGTATGGTCATGCGGCCAAGTCATGCCGGGACACAGCCTACACCTGCGGTCACTGTGGTGATCAAGGTCACTCTATTAAGGACTGCACGAAGAAGGCAGAAGAGGCCAAATGCGCTACCTGCTTGCACTTCAAGAAGCCAGGTAATCATCTGACAGGTGCTGCTGACTGCCCGGCTAAACTAATGGCTGAAAAGAGGTACATTAACTCTATTGATTATGAAGGCGCCTAAGAGCGCCGTTCACAAGGGTTTTTCTCTGCCTTCTGATCCTACTCTAATTAATTTTAGTCTCGCTTACTTTTACTTTTCAAATAATATGATTAATAATTTCTCTGTATCGGAGTCTAAAGTTTGTGACATTGAAAATTGTAAACAATATATTTACTCTTTTAGTAATCCATTAACAATATTAACACAAAATATACGCAGTATTTTTAAGAATTTTGATAATTTTAGCATATTTCAACAAAGATTAAATATAAACTGCGACGTTGTGGTTTTAACCGAATGTTGGCTTGCAAAACAATACAGCGTACCTGTAATGCCAGGATACGGTATGTATAAAAGTCATATAAATTACAATCAAAACGATGGGGTGATAGTTTATGCGAGGGACCATCTTAATGTTTCAGTCGAGGAACCAAACATTGTAGACTGTAACAGATTACTCATAAAAATTGGATCAGATTTTGCAATATTAGCTTTGTATCGACCTCCCTCGTTTAGAAATATTAATAATTTTATTAACTCTCTGAACGATACCTTGCAAAATTTATCGTCTTTCAAAAATATAGTTTTAATTGGCGATATCAATATCAATATTCTTCCAGAAAATACTGATGACGCTGCTCAGGAATACCTTAACCTTTGTTCATTTCATGGTTTACTCCCTACGCACACGCTTCCTACACATCAAAGTGGTTCCTGTTTGGACCATATTCTACTTAAATCTAAATTTCCCGCACTTACTCTTGTTATTAACTCGACATTAACCGATCACAATGCTGCCCTACTAACCTTAAATTGTAAATTACCTAAGTTAGACAAGACTCGCATAATCTCTAAATTAAATAAAAATAAACTTGAAGAAGACTTACGTAACATTAATTTCGACCCAGTATACTTTTCCGCTGACTCGCAGTTTTGTATGTTATACCTAATAGAAAATGTGCAACATGCGATTCAAATAAACACGATCAATACTCGACTTAGTAACAAAAATTATAATATAAAGCCATGGATTACCCCAGGTCTCATTCGCTGTATGAAACACAGAGATAAACTGCATATAAAAGCCAAATGTCATCCAGATGATTCAATTTTACAATTAACTTACAAAAGATATCGAAATTTTTGTAATGATCTATTAAAAAAAGTAAAAAGCCACTATGACAAAACTGCACTGGAAAAGGCTGGTTCAAATAGTAAAAAGATCTGGAAACATAAAAAATGTAACATACACTTCAAAGCAACATGAGTCATCTTCAGGTTTATTACAGGCACACCCATCAAATTTGACAACTGCTAACATTGCAAATAACTTTTTTGTTAATGTGGGTCAGTGTCTAGCAGAAAAAGCTCAAAGCCAATCACAATACCTGACAAGCACTACTTCTGTGTGTAGCACATCCTTAACATCCTTTGCGTTGCTTGATACTGACGAAACCGAAGTAGAAAGCATAATTATGAGTTTAAAAGATGACTGTGCAGTTGGGTGGGATAATATTCCTAATACAATTATCAAACAATTTAGACATATCTTAGTTTCGCCACTGACTTATATTTTCCGCAAATGTCTATCAACAGGAAGCTTTCCCAAGTGTCTCAAAAAAGCCATTGTTGTACCTGTGTACAAATCTGGGAGTAAAGATCAAGTGTCAAATTATAGACCTATATCCTTATTGCCGTCTCTGTCTAAAGTATTAGAAAAAATTATAAATAAAAGATTAATTAAATATTTGGAGGATAAATCAATATTATCTAAGACACAGTTTGGATTTAAACCTAAAGTATCGACTGCCGATGCCGTACATCATTTAACTGACTATTTAATACACGAACTTGATAAAGGAAGACACACAATAGGCATTTTCCTAGACCTCGCCAAAGCTTTTGATACAGTTTCAATCCCTATTCTGTTGCGCAAACTTGAAACTTTAGGTATAAGAGGAACTCAGCTAAAACTATTTACAAGCTATCTGGAAGAACGTACCCAATGCGTAAGGATTGGCAGCGTCCTCAGTGCTGAGAAGAGAAATACATCCTTTGGCGTTCCTCAAGGAAGTATCCTAGGACCTTCCCTGTTTTTGATTTACATTAATGACCTTTGTAATCTCAAGCTGGAGCATGGCATAATTTTATCGTACGCTGACGACACTGCGCTTCTTTTTTCAGCTGATTCAGAAGAAGAAGTTTACAAACATACGCAACATGGTTTCAATATTGTTAATAATTGGCTACAGCATCATTTACTAACACTAAATGCCGATAAAACTAACTATATCAAATTCTCAATGCGCAAACTAATGCCAATTCAAACTAACTTAACTTTATATGCTCATTGTTGTAGAGTCCCCAATGGCAACCATTGTATGTGTCCCAGTATTAAAAATACGAATAAAATAAAATATTTGGGCGTTATAATAGATAAATCTCTTTCTTTTAAACCTCACATAGAAGCCTTAAGTAATAGGATACGTAAGATGATATTTGCGTTCAAAAAATTACGCTATATTGCAGACTCTACAATAATCAGGCAAGTGTACCTAGCTCTATGCCAGTCCATACTAACATACTGTATTAGCTCATGGGGTGGAGCGGGTAAATCGTTGTTGTTAACAATAGAGAGAGCACAGAGAGCAATTCTCAAGGTGTCCACTTTCCGCCCTTTCCTTTTTCCTACTAACCTTCTATATAAATCATGTAAAGTACTAACAGTCCGTCAGCTATTTATATTGAGTATAGTACTAAAGCAGCACGTTGCCCTTCCTTTCAACTCTGAAGTTACTAATAAAAGACGAAAAGACATAGTTTGTACAGATAGAATTGGCACAAAACATGCTTATACCTCCAAATTTTATGTGTACCTAGGACCACTTCTCTATAATAGACTTAATGCGATAGCAAATATATATTCCCTTAATTACAATAAGTGTAAGATAGCTTTAAAGGATGCCCTGCAAATAATGTCCTATGACGATACAGAGAAATTGTTGACTGTAGATAAGTAAACATTGGTATACCTACTTTTTTAGTTTTTATTTTATTTTGTAGATTTTGTTTTATAATAAAAAAAAAACTTGCTAAGTATATGTATAATTTAACGCTTCTTTTTTCTTTTATTTGATTAATGTTTTGATTTTATTGTTCACATAATGCATATGTAAAATACCTATTAAATATTTACAAATATACTTATTTTAAAATGTTTAGCCCTATTTTCTCGCCTGAAAAACAGGATTTCCTAGTTCAGGCATGACAATTTGTATTTTTCCTAGATAGTAAGAATTTGTATGTACCTTTTGTTTTATTTTGTAAAAGATATTGAATAAATGATTACTGATTACTGATACTCCTCCGTCCGCGCAATTTTCATTAAAAGGGATACAAAGTTTTTGCTTCACGTTTTAATATATAGACGATCAACATGCTACCTGTATGTTGTCTTCTTTTAAGTAAGAATTTGTTGTACCCGTTTTATAGATGGTGTTATCGGATTTATACACGAGATAGTTATGATACTATATTAGCTATAGGATATTGAGCTTTTTTCACACGCTAGCGTGTCGCCTCTCCTCTACGATAGAGGCGACGCGATGCGGAATCGATGCCATTATTAAAACATCCTTCTCTCACAAAAAGCCACATGTCACAGCGACTCCCGTTTGCCATTCCGTGCAACATTGTCGCACTGACGGTCGACCGGCTGCCGCATGCTTGCTGTGCGTGTGTGTGTCTACGTATAGTTTCATACAATTCCTTCCGGTTTAAAAGTCGCATTAACGCATGCCGCAATCACATCTGCCATTATGTGTTAATCGCCTAAATACCAGTATCTTTTGTCGAAACCTATGATTTTAGAACAAAAAAGAATAATGAAAACGATTTGGTAATAAATGTATGGTGTGATAAACATGCGCATTGGCACCGGCAGCGGCAGGAGCTGGTGGCGGGCGGCGCGGGGCGGCGGCTGGAGTCGCTGCTGCTGCCCGCGCTGCAGCCGGCCGCCGACTACCTCGACCACCACGAGATCGAGGCCAAGTTCAAGAAGACCAAGCGGAAGGTACGATCGATACTACACGCAGGCTCCGCTATATCTGACTCCTATTATAACAATGCATCACTAGTCTCTAATTTCTTTCCATTTTTATTGTGATTTTGCTGTTCTCTCCTTTCGGTTCGAAAGGTTCTCGGTTTATTTCCCAGATCGGACAAAGTGTGTTTGAGATTTTTTGATGCATCATAGCCCGATGATGGAATCCTTTGCCCATCAGTGGGGCAGTATAAATACATTATGTTTACTTTCTACTTTTACTCACTTTGCTGTTTTTGATCAATGTGGGTGGAACGAACCCAGATCGTTGCGACAACAACGTTTTGCGGCATACTGTGGCTCTATATCATATATTTTTTTTACAAAATGTGCTATAGCCGACTTATAAGCGACCAGCTTAAATGACGATCGCAGTACAGGCAACAGCAAAGGTAACTTGATGATGATTGGTCAAGTTTCAAAATATGAAATCACTATGAAAATCAAAACTTTTTAAACGCATATCGAAAAACCTTCGAGTGTCTACTAGTACCTGCAGACTTTGGCTGTAGTTATATAGAAAATACCGACTTACACTATCGAAACTTAATTTTGAAATCTAGTAAGCATCATCTACGTTTGCTGTTGACTGGACGCTCAATAACACGTTTAACTTGAATTTGTTAGTAAATGTATTGTTCGTAACAGGGCAAGATGCGCAAGAAAGCGAAACACGAGCCCATCGACGTGGACGACTACGACGCCGCCACCGCGCCGCTCGACACCGACGACACCGGTACGAATGATACTTGCTGTGCTTCATATAGATCGCTTCTTAAAGTTTTATCATATTTTAGGTTTGATTGCGAATAATATTTCCCCGCACTTTGGCGTGTGGGTGGGGGGAGGCGAGAATGATTGTTGATAAGTGTGTGCTGTATGTGCAGACGTGAAGCCGGGGTCGTGGGCGCTGCCGGTGGACGAGGACGAGGCGGAGCCCGACATGGAGCTGCAGGCCGCCCTGGCGCGCGCGCGGAGGCTGCGGCAGGCTGCGCACGCGCCGCCCGCCCTGCCCAAGGTGCGTAAGTGACACGTCACCGGTCCGTGGCCTTCCACCGTCGGTGGGTAATTAGGTATAAACCACCGGGATAAATCGAGTAAAGTATTTTTACGGAAAGGATATTATAATTTAGTCACTCATCCTGATAAAGCAAAAGTTATTTAACTTGAAAACCTTTTTTAATGTTAGAGAAAACATCTCAAATCATTGCTGAGTACCACCGCGTACCAAAGCGACCGTGCCCCAACTGTCGATGCGTATACCCGTTACTTTATTCAAGTGGGCTGAAAAATTTGCAACATAGATAACGCCACAAAGGAGTCTATTGGTGCCAAGACATGGATCATAAGATTTATGATCTTGATCGTGATCAGCTGGGTATCTCAGCGTCTGCGAGCTGCGAGGGCTATTGTCCTTCAGGTTCACTGTACGCTCGCCTGCCCAAGTGCTCAGAAACATAAAAAAGTATTAGAGTAATTATTAACGAGATTCATATTCATACCACGTTTTTTACTCGTGTGCATCCGATATTTCGGCACGGTTCCATGCGCAATGATCACGGAATCACTGAAGTTATTGCGGGTAGTTTTTCTGAGCAGACAAAACGATCTACCCTCTTCCTCAGTGGTTTTTTGCGCTCGACGCCCGTACCACTGGTTTCTAAGTCATTATTTATTCCGCTAAGCTAAGTTAAAATGGTGTCAGAACAGACAAGAACAACTTAAAATGGACATCATCGCTTCTGATCACTCATCCAAGAACTTTAGCAGTTTCTGGAAGAATACAAATAAAATGAATGTCAGGCCGAGCCGTCCGGTGAGCGTGGGTGGTGCTACTGACCACGGAGATATTGCCAATGCCTTTAGGAATCAATTTCTTGTGCGGTCGCCTTTAGATTCCGTATCTGGCAGAGTGTGCGATGTTGGGCCGTTACGTCAAGGCGAAATGTTAAGATACCCGCAAAAAGCGTAGCTAAAATTATTAGTGAGATGGTACGTGGGAAGTCGCCTGGTCACGATAGCCTCAGCATCGAACATTTTAAACACGCTGGAGCTCATCTTCCTCGAGTTCTCTCACTGCTCTTCAGTCTGTGCATGAGTCACTCGTATTTACCTGATGCGCTCATGCGGACAATTGTGGTACCGATAGTTAAAAATAAAACGGGTGACACGTCTGATATGAGTAACTATCTTCCCATCTCGCTTGCTGTTACCGCAGCCAAGGTGTTTGACAGTGTGTTAAATGGTTGCCTCTCTGAATATGTTGACATACATGACGCTCAGTTTGGATTTAGGTCGGGAGTGTCAACGGAAAGCGCAATCCTAAGTCTAAAACATACTGTCAAATACTACACCGCCAGGAAAACGCCGGTATACGCGTGTTTCCTCGACTTGTCAAAAGCGTTCGACTTGGTCGCGTACGATGTACTATGGGACAAGTTGGGGGATGCGGTTGGGTGTGCCAGCTGAGTACACGTTCCTTCTCAGGTACTGGTATGCTAACCAGAAGAACCAGGTGAGATGGGCTGGTACTCTGTCGGACGAGTATGGGTTGGAGTGTGGTGTCAGGCAGGGGGGATTGAGCTCGCCTCTTTTGTTTAACATTTATGTAAACCAGCTTATCGAGGAGCTGAGCAATACACATGTTGGCTGTCATATTGATGGTACCAATATCAATAACATAAGCTATGCAGACGATATGGTGTTGTTCAGTCCATCGATAGCAGGGTTAAGAAAATTACTGGTTACCTGTAAGTCTTACGTGAAGATACATTGCCTAAAATACAACTGTACGAAGAGCAAAATACTTGTGTTCAAATCACCTAAACAGCGGCCTCGGCTGATACCGCCCGTACATCTCAATGGTCTTGTATTAAAGGTGGTGACGAGGTTTAAATATCTAGGCCATGTTGTCACGGAAGACCTAAGGGATGATGATGACATAGAGAGGGAACGCAGGGCGTTGGCGGTGAGGGCTAATATGCTTGCCCGCAGATTCGCTCGATGCACTGCAGACGTAAAAGTGACTGTTTAAAGCGTTCTGCCAGTCATTTTATGCGAGTGGACTGTGGGTGACGTATTCGCGGCGAGCCTACAACATCCTGCGTGTACAATACAACAACGCCTTCAGGATGCTGTTGGGGTTACCGTGGTGCTGTAGAGCTTCTAAAACGTTTGCCGACTCTCGCACAGACGGGTTTCATGCTATAATGTGCAAAAAAGCGGCCTCTCTATTGCAGCGTTTACGTAAGAGCGGCAACAGTATCCTGAAGATGATTGTTGTCAGACAGGACTGCCCCATTCAAAGATACTGGGTAGAGATTGCAACGGGGCTTAAGAAGTAGTGCATAAACATAAATGTGCTAACAACACTAACATAGGATTAAGCCCAATTGTTCCTAACATTTATGTTCCAAATAAAAGTTATTTAAAAAAAAAATTACTAATAATTCTACGGATCAAATTGGTCTGAAATAAAAATTTATTTATTTATTTATTTATTTATTTATTCAATAAACATGTAAAGAATTCCGTTAACAATTACTCTCATCGCAAGTGACCGTGATAGTTTAAATAGTTATAAAAAATATAGTTAATTAAGCGAGCGTTGTGCTCGGGGTGCTTTTTTGTACTATCGACTCATTCTCACGCTTTGATATCAATTGCGAAAATTGGTTTGACTGTGGAGTTCCCTGGCAGGTGGAGGAGGTGCTGGAGCGCGTGAAGGAGGAGGAGCCGGCGGGCGAGGGCGGCATGCTGCTGGACGCGACGGCGGAGTTCTGCCGCACGCTGGGCGACGCGCCCGCGGCCCGCGCACCGCACACGGTCAGTACACGACTACACTATGCTTTTTTGATGTGTTACATTTTTCCTCTCGCTTTCTTGCAATTTGTGAGAGTGATTTCGTGAAATGGGACGTATATGTGTGATGTGTAAATCTAATCTGAAATAAATAAAGTTACATCTTTCCTCTGGGACGGGGGTGTGAAACAGGAAGTCGGGAAAACGCGCAAGCGCTCGCCGTTTGATTTGACGAATGAGCGCGCGGTATTGCATTACTCTTAGTGTCAATAATAAAAATATAATTTTAATAAAAAAAATACTCTTTGTTATGAAAAATCATTTCAAATAATACCTGATCCATTTTTTTCAGAATATAATGTTAAAATTGCTCATTACTAAAGTGAGATATCAAATGTTACACATCTAGATGTTGAAAGGGGAAAAAAAACGAGCGAGCCTTACAGTAGACGCATACGTCTAGTGTAAGGCTCGCTCGTTTTTTTTATTGTGTACAGTCACGAGCATTAACATATCAACAATGTTACTCTTATTACAATGGAAAAAGAGTTCAAACTAATCAAAAGTGTATACATGTTAACGCTCGTGACTGTACGAACCCGTATGAACCTGTACTCATGTCAAAAATATTATGTCAATCGTCACGAGATGATCTACGTAGATGCAATTAAAATACGTCAGTAAAAATCGAAGGTCTTTTATATACCGTCTACCGTCTAAAACCGCGAGCGAATGCACCTACATAAAAAGTCGGTCATTATTGAGTAAGAAATAATGCATTATGCAACAATAATATTTAAACGGCCCGTTTGTTTATTTACTTGACCTACTGATTTTGTTGAAAAATGCCTAATATTGTTCACACGCCTGCACTTTAGACCACCACGAACTGTCGGATTTCCTGAGTACACTTTGAATGTTATAGCTATAGTTATATGGTTGAACATTTATTTCAGAAATAATAATTTTATGATTAAATTGTCATTATAGAAATTTATCACTTTTGGATAGTCTGATATCTGTCGGGCGAACAAGCTTGGAACAGTTATTCCGTGTTTTGTCTCTTTTGCTCTAATTTGAAATGACGTTTACATGACGGGAACAAAACATTAACTTAAATATTCCTAACTCATTCTCTGTTTATTTGTAAGGCACTCAAAATGTAACCAACTCTCAAATGGCTTAACATTATGTTTACGTCATGTGTGTGTGCCGGAAGTGCATTCTTTTTTGGGATGTTATGAATGAGTCATCAATTAAATTCGAGTCAATCAATCTATTTGTGGGCGAATAGGAATTTAATGTTGCATCCTGTTCTATACTATATTTAGTATAATATAGAGATTGTTTGATTTAACGGTTTCGTTTCTCCCCGCAGGAGTCGGAGCCGGAGGAGATGGAGGTGGAGGGCCTGGCGGCGGGCGCAGCGGGCGCCTGGAGCCGCGTGGACCTGCACCGCGACCAGCCCGCCGACCTGGCCGCCGGTACCCACCGTCCTCATTCACTCGCTTATGTGCTAGTTAGCCGGCATCCGCCACTTCGACTGCATACAACTGTTTCAACTTGAGATTTAAAACATTCCTAATTTCAATTTTCTTCCCCTATTTCACACTGCTTCTGGTCTAGTGGATAAGCCATCAACGTTTATTCAACTGAATTATTTGCAACTTTCCATAATTGATTTTAAATAGTATGACGTCATTTAAAATGTTCACTACTAACTATTTAGATTTTTGTATTTTCCTTATATAGGATCATTTTTTTGCCAGTGCGCAAATTTTCTGGAGCGACTCAGAATCGGTGAGTAAACAACTTTCTCATAGTAACACGAGTTGGAATATGTGTGGACTTCCCATACTTTAGCGAACACTTGATTAGTCCGATTTGTATGAAGTCTCAATATTTTTGACATATTTCAACCCATGTCGCTGTGAGAAAGTCGTTTGCTTACCGATTCTGAGTTGCTCCAGAAAATTTGCGCACTGGCAAAAAAATGATCCTGTAGTGGGTAGGCGGGGCGAGGGCGGCTAGGGAGGCAGAATCGCGCTCCATCGGCCGTCTTCTCATCTTTCCCCTTTTTTGTTTTACTTTAATACCTATCATGGTACCTTTAGTTTAACATTCGAAAGCTATTCAAGAACAAGAACTACTTTAGAGCGTCAACTATCGACGCGTTTTTTAATGACATCGAATGAACCGCATCGTCAATTTGAGATTTATTCGGAATCGTCTATGCAAAATGACGAGTTTAAACACCTCACCTTTCGAAACGTATCGTGATAGAGGTTGAAATTAGACAACAAGTCTTTCCGCTTCCGTTTAACAAGGCAGAGTAGTCTTTCGCCTACCTTTCTTATGAATAATAATGTAAGTCGACGACCTCCTCGGTCGAGCGGTTCGTACACCGGTTTTCATGGTGTCGCCATCTCCGAGGTCCCGGGTTCGATCCCCGGTCGGGTCAATTTAGAAATTATTGTTTTTCTAAATTGTCTTGGGTCCGGGTGTTTTCTATGTATAATAAGTATGTATTTAAGTATTTTAAGTATGTTTATCCGTCGTCTAGAACCATATAACGAGTTTCATAACGCAGTTTCTGTCGGGCTAGATAATCAGTGTTCGTGTCGTGTTGTAGATATGTATGTGAGGTTGTGTCAGGGTCGCTGGCGGGGCTGGAGGCGGAGCCGGCGCTGGGCGCGGGCGTGGCGGGCGCGCTGCGGCTGGCGCTGAGCAAGGGGTACCTGGAGCGCGCCGGGCCTGCGCCTGCGCCGCGACCCGCCAAGCACCTGCTGGCCGCCGCGCACTACTCCATCGACGACAAGGCGCACGGGTCAGTCGCACGCCGTACACGGACCAGTACACGGCACGTCGCTGTACGATCCTAACCTTGTGTCAAAAAAAAACATTTTTTTTTATTTTATAAAAGTCAAATGAAAACCACGTATTTTATAATACCGCGAAACAGTGTACCGTGAAAAAAAGAGAAAAAAAAAACAAAACACGAGACAAAAACACATAACGGTATTTTAAACATTGACGAAATGAGCCATTTTTTCGTTTCCTGTGAAGTTTGGATATCTGGACATACGAGGTTATCGTTCTACAGCGACGATAAGCATCATCTTAAAAATGTTTCAAGAAAAAGTCACATTTGTAGGGATTCTAAATATTTATATTTACAATTATATAAATATATTTTATTCTACATATTTATTTTTACAATTTTATAAATATATTAATCTACATATTTATCTAAATTTAATTATTTACATTTATATACAAAAATCAACAAACTTAATTATTAACTTAATATTAACTTAAGTACTACATGAAATATATAACATTGAAACTTACTACTATAATCTATTTTATTCATACACAACATTAAAATAAATATAACAATCACAATAAATGTCTAAACAAACATAAATTACAAAAGCTTAAAAGTCAGTAATCGACATCAAATCGACACGCATCTTGTCGAAACCATTGGAAAAGCGCACCGCAAACCTGTTCTAATTTTCTCAACGTGGCGGCGATCTGCCTGCGCATACCGATGCGCGCGCGCCGCCAGTCACTAATCAATGTTGGACGTGAAACCAGTGTCGCTCGACTACCGCCCGCACGTACTCGCGTAGCTTTGTTTACTTTGCTTATTTGCTATTTGTGATCTATCGCTATTGACTGTTATTTCCTTATCTTTTATCTATCACTCTTTCTATTACATCTGGTGTTGTGTACCGTGTTGTATAAACTTTCATCTTCTGTGTTGTACAGTCGGCGGCAGATCAACCTACCCAAATCTGTCAAATTTCCCCAATGAATATTGATCCTTATAACTAAACTATAAAGTTCAAAATTGATTGTAGAAATTTGACAGTTTTGAGTAGGTTGATCTGCCGCCGTGTGTACAAATAAACTGTTTCCTGTGTACGAGAGTTTGAACCTTATTTCTATTACCACAACACACACACATCTACCCATACATTCGTTGGCTAGCTGTGATTTTTTTCAAGGTTGCGAAGCATCGTTCTCTATATAATTCTCTTACGTTCCCGACCCTCGATTGCCGAAGCCGGCCCTTAAGCCAATACCTATCGGTAGTAGCGATGCCTCGATTTCAATGATGCGGGACTTTGCCGACTGATGGGATAGCATATAGTGCTAATTGTTAATATGTGTAGGTGATAGCACAAAACTTAAAAAAAAAGAAAGCTTTGCGAGACAATTTAATCGTAGCGATCATTCTTACATCATCATCATCATCGACATCGTCGACTGGTCACCGCATATTCTTATTTAGATCTTTTTATTCTATTTTTTAATTTAGTTTCAAGGGCAAACATTCGCACTGGTGGGTAACGAATTGAGAAAAGGGTGCATTTCCCATTAACAGCTATTTTGGCTTACCCAAATAGTTCCGCCAGGCATTTGTGTGTTGTTGTAAATTAAACTCTAAAAGTATTATATTAGGGTTTATAGTATTATCAGTGTCTGGGTTTAACCCGAGTCATAGCTTTTCTATCTAAACAAGAAACAATAAACATTGTTAATAGAGAAGCTTTGTAACATAGATATTTGAAAAAAAACTAAAAACTAAAATATGTGGAAAATGTAAGTAGGATTAGACGCGGTGCGCCCAGTCCTTAACTTCTGGACCGAGCGCAAACACGGAGCGCTACCATTTCGTCTGGTGCAGGCACTGTCAGGACACGGATGTTTTTTGAAGTACCTGCATTAGTTCGCTTAGAGGAGGGCAAGCCCATTGTGCCACCATTATACCGGATGATACTGCCGCAGGTACTGCTCAGCATTGCCTGCAAAAGTGCACGACTTGGGAACAGTAACGCACGCTGCGATCTCTCGCTGGCCAGGGTGGTAAAGAAAGGCCATGACGGGGGCATCGCTATGTGATGGGTAATTTCGGGAAGAGTTAAGCTTATTGAATGTGATCCATCCTTAGTTTTGGGTAGAACCCCCCTTCCCTCCTTTCCCGAACCATCTTGGGGGAGTGAAAGTCCCACATAACCGCCGTGTTTTCGCAAACGCAGTATTATGCGGAATGTATGCAAATGAAACATTTTCTATAATGATTCTATTTTTTGATTTGGGAAACGTAGTAATTATTTTTGTACGAAATCCACGTGGACGAAATCCACGTGGACGAAATCCACGTGGACGAAATCCACGTGGACAAAATCCACGTGGACGAAATCGCGGGCAAACTGCTAATATGGGGTTATTCAAAGAAAGCTAGTGTTGAGCGAGTGTGATGAACATTTTATTTATTTATTTATTGGGAAACAAACAGCATTTTATAGTACAGAGGTAATAATTAATTTATGTTTCACATTTGCCAAAGCAGTTTCCACTTATAATAATTATTAAGATAACTACGTAAAATACATACTTACTTTAAAAATATAAACCCAAGCTTTTTTTAATATCTGATTTAAATTTAGATACTTTTAGATTGAAGATATCGATGTGACCATAACTCCCATTATAAATATTCAAAGTTCTGGCAACGGTTTCGTTTTGTATAAGTTAATAAAGTATGTGGTGTGGTCAGTGAGGACGACAAGTACGGGCGGCGCGAGCGCGGCGGCGGCGGCGGCGGGGGGCACGCGGGCCCGCTGGTGGAGTTCCGCGAGAAGGCCGCCTTCCGACCCAGCGTCAAGCTGGAGTACGTGGACGACGACGGCCGCGCGCTGCGACCCAAGGAGGCCTTCCGCTACCTCAGCCACAAGTTCCACGGCAAGGGGCCCGGCAAGAACAAGCAGGAGAAGCGGATCAAGAAGGCCGTGCAGGAGGGGGTACGTACCCGATCACATGGAACGCTACGACGGACTGCGGTCGCGAGCGTTTACATGTAAACAATGAAACTCTCGATACAATAGGATAAGAGTCATAAGTGTAGGTATACTTAATGGTCGTGAGTGCTCCGTCTCACCTGATGGTAATTGACGATGGAGAACGGAAGCGTCCTTCACCCGTATTCCTTTCGACTGCCTATCTAATGACAGAGACCCTTTCTTTACTGAAACTTGTGCACGTACGCAAGTCTATTTTTTTTATTTTTTTTTATTGGTTCTCCAAACTGGTCTGTACACAAAGCAAAACACATATATAATGCATTCTTATACAATCGGTAAGTGTAAGACCTTTTCGAGGCGAACACTACATGCATAATACAATATTACATAATATTTACGCTAACTTAATTTACAACTAAACTATAGTCTAATCATTAATTCATTGGAGTAATCTGACGTTTACGGTGTTCCCAGTTTCTGATGAACAGAAAATAGTATTGTGACATTAAGATTGACATCAATTACTCACTCATTCATTCTCATTACGTCCTGAATCAAATCACATTACTCATTTATTTTATTTACTTTATTAAAAAATCACTTAGGCCAGTTTAGAAATTTGGTTTTGTTGTCTATTATTCTAGTCTGCGTCAAAATAGGTATACCTAAGCGCGACCCGTGCTGCATGCGACAATAACATTATTTAGTTTTAGTAATTGTACTGTTTGACGACGCTTTTAAAAGTAATTGTAAATAGTTGATGTTTTAGTTGTTGTAAAAGTGACCCATGTGAAAATTCACTCGGAGACAGAGAAAGTGCTATGTGAGAAAGTGATAAAAAATGGTTTTAGAACGGGTCAGAGTGATTTTTCATTTTGGAACGGGATCGAGTGATTGTTGAAGTAAAACGGTAGTACTATATTGTTGAGGTTATCTCCATTTCAACGTCATTAATGTATAGTATTCTGTTTTGTCTTAATTGTTATGCAGTAAATGGAACTCCTACACAATAGTTAAATCTGTATTTTTCTTTCAAAAAGATGGATTATGTAAAAATTGCAATAATAACAGCTCCCAAAGCAAAACAAACA
This sequence comes from Eudonia lacustrata, assembly GCA_947562085.1. NCBI lineage: Eukaryota > Metazoa > Arthropoda > Insecta > Lepidoptera > Crambidae > Eudonia > Eudonia lacustrata. The sequence continues at coordinate 487,028 of OX387317.1, read as the reverse complement.
CTGACAACTAAACTGTCAGGTGAAATTTCTCGAGACATTCATATACCTACCTATATTATAATTAATTAAGTACCTTTTTATAATAAACGTTCCTACTGACCTGAGTGATCTGAATGACAATGAACGAAACACATCACTAGTACAAAAAATGTGGCAACATAATTTTACAATGTGACATTAGCATCTGTCAGTTTACTCCAGTGAATTAATGATTAGATTTTACGATAAAGCTGAGGTATGAGGTTGATACAAGTGTAAGGAATGTGTAAGCTATTTAGGAACTACTTTTGTTGTTTTTAAAAAGTAGCTTTTTACAGAATTTACTGAAACATTAAAAATGTCTGCCTCGTGACAAATGTCGTTGTATGCTGAGCACATTCGGTACATTGGAGAGTGCTGACCAACCACCACCTGTATTTCGTGCAATAGTATCAGCAATATTTACAAGTTAAATTCGCTGATCCTTGTGTTTGCGTACCGTAAAGTGACGGCAGCTAACGCAACCTCTCGTGCCCGCAGCTGATGAAGAAGATGAGCTCGACGGACACGCCGCTGGGCACGCTGCAGATGCTGCAGGACAAGCAGCGCGAGACGCACTCGCCGTACATCGTGCTCAGCGGCGCCAAGCGGGACAACGCCAACTAGCCGCCCCACCGCACCCGCCCGCCACACTATATTCATTAGTACAATCATTACAATCAAAACTCCAACATACTGACAATATAAAACATGCTTCAGAATATCTGTAGGTGTTTTAAACATCTTGTAATTTGGTCATATACCTACATAAAAATTACAACCGGTTGAAATTAAACAACTTTTACGGATCTACACGCCTTTATGTGATTCAAATACAACCGGTTGTTAAATAGAAATAGAAATAATCTTTATTTGGTACAATCGCACATACGAATTCAAAACACAGGAAAAAATCTGTTTTAGCCATTGAAGTGATTTGTGTCTTATTTTTAATGAATAGTTTAAAGATGAAATACGCCAATATCTAAAATAGATAATCACACGTGACATTTTCATAAAGATGGCGATTAAGTCAGAAAAAAATACTAAAATAGTAATTGGCCGATACAGTAACTCTAGTAATAGCAAGAACAACACGAGTCATTTTAAAGTTTTAGATGTATATTTTCGAAATACGCAATTCCAGACAATTTAAATAAATGAAATGATTAGCTAAATCCTTGTTTTATTTACCTCGAAATGTATTGAACACTGATTGCATACGGACATAGTCGCAGCACATAAGTAGATATATGTGAATACATATATCTACTCATGTCGTCGCAGGTGCACCTTGATAACTTGTGCGCTCCGCAGACAGAACCACTGTAGTTTTGCAGAATTAATCAACTTTTATGGTTGCCGTGATTCTAAACAAAATTTTGAATCCGTGTTCCGTCTGTGTTGCAAGTTTGGGGAAACCAGTAACTATACACAACTAGTACCAATTTGACAGTTGCAAGTTACGGCAGTTTGAAACTGCGGCTACTTTGAGGTTGACGTCGGCCCAGCGGTGCCTCAGCTGGATCTGTAGTTATGGTAAACCCTCAAGAGTAATAACTAAAGCTATTGTTCTGAGGGCAAACCTCAATAAGCTGCTTATTTATTTATTTTCGGAAAACCAACAGCTATTATACATAAATAAACATTTAAATAGCTACAGAAAGACGTCAACAGGTCCACACTAATAAAAACATGTGCGTGTGGTGCGGCCTACTTCGTTAAAACTATTCCAAAATGTGGTTAGGATTTAGTGAACACTCCCGAAGAATTGTGAAAGTTGGAATCTGATTTTGTGAAAGTCAAATAAGCGAGCTAAGGACTGTAAAGTTGGGCCCTCAGTTCTCACAAAGAGGATTGAGGGCCTGAGGACCTGTACCGGAGAAACAAGTCAAACAGTATAAATTAAAGTTATACACAAACAATATACGCATAGAGCTACTATGCTAACCATTTTGGACACAAGTTCAGAACAGTCAAAAAAACTATTTGTAATATCAGGTATGCAATCTGGCGACGACGCTTTTACAAAGGGGAAAGATGGCAAAATTCTAGATATTGTACTGATTCATATCGATCCTTGGTGCGAAAGCAGAGGTTCTTAATTTTCCTTTGAATGTTTTCTATGCACAATGTGTAAGTGTGCTTAAGAGCGTTTACGCCGCACACTAGCGCCGCCAATAAAAAAAAACATATCTAGTAATTAGAGATAGAAAATCAAATTATGCTCAACAAACTATCTGAATGAAGTAATTTAGCATTTTTACGTCACCCAATGAACACCTGACAGGTTATGGTTTAGTTAAATATGGCGTTATAGTTAAAAGTGGCCGTAACGTCTTATTTAACTAAACCATAACATGTGAGGTGTTCATTAGGTGCCGTAAAAATGCTAAATTACTTCATTCAAATAGTTTGTTGAGCATAATTGGATTTTCTATCTCTAATTACTAGATATGTTTTTTTTTCATTAGTGGCGCTAGTGTGCGGCGTAAACGCTCTTATGTAGCCATTTAGTCATCAGTTTGTCAGTCTGGGACAACGGTGATAAATGGCCAATGTTTGTTGCGCTGCTGGGCTGACGTTATTTGAGCGTTTTCCAAAAAAAGTGTACATGCCTTGAATTTATGCTAATATTTTAAATATCACATTTTTGATGAATTTTTGATTTAGATATTACGAAGATACATGATAGTTTATGAAAATATATTTAATTACTTGCAGATTATTCTATTTTACGAGAAATCGTCAAAATAAACTGGCACTGTGAAAAAAAATGTCAGTTTTGCGACTGTCTTAAAAGCGAATTATTTACTATTTAACAACGAAGAAAGACGCAAAATATTTTAATTGTGTTATTTATTTATTTATTTATTTGATGAAGTTATGAAGATTTATTTAAAGTATTATTTTAAAAATAAAAGAACTAGTCACAGAATCAATATATACTATTTTATGCTAGTTTTAAGTTCGGTTTTGTCACAGTGACGCCGAAGTAACCGTTACTTTTACGATATAATAATGAAATTTAGATTAATTGGAAAAGTAATTATTGTATTTGGGAACATTTAACCCACTTTTTATAATGCATTCAAATTATTTGTACCTTTTCATATTAAAAATGACTCTGAGAGAAAATTTGTTAGACAAAACCGAGAACTCTAGCCAGTGGCGGTGCGAGCGGTGCGACCGCACCGGGCGCCGACATGGGGGGGGGGGCGCCGAAATCAACCTTTCGGCATAGTGTATTCGCTATGCTTTCGGGCAACGGTCACCGACTCTATTATAATTATAACTAGGTTGATTTCTGCGCCCCCCTCCCCCCATGTCTCAATAATTATTGACCGATAAACGAACGAACGATTGCATGGGCGCGGCGGCGCGGGCGGCGACACGACATGGCATTCGCGACGAAAGCGGGCAGACGGTACCTACTTGCCCGACGGCGGGGAAGTGGGGTGAATTTTGTGCGCGTCAGCCGTCAAGTCACCCAGTGTTGCCAACTTAGTGCTTTCGGCACTAAATCTAATGCAATTTTTGAAATTTTAGCGCTCAAAATTCAAGTTCACTGGCTAGTGCCGAAACTAGTGCATTTTTAAGAATCTGTATGATGTTTATATATCAAACAATGGCGCGAGATTTGTGTGAATTCCCACATTGTTTCATACCTTATTGTTGTTGTTGTGAGTAGGGAACGGATGCCCTGCTGAGGAGGGCTCATCTTGCTCTATTTGAAGCAGAACTCTTGCATGCCTATGGGAGGAGAAGCTGGGCAAAACCACGCCTTCTCCGACCTGTTCGCCTCTTGCGAATTGCCTCCGATTGAGGGTCATTTTCCCTTTCGCGCTCCGCGGTCTCCTTCAGCGACATCACCTGCTCACTGAAGGAGAGAACCCACGACCCAACGTCATCCAGCATGGCCTCCACCAGTGCCGGCAATGAGACAACGGGTCCCACTACTGCGTCCAACTCCGCGCGCTGCACCGCCCATTCGGGGCACTCCTCCAGCGTATGCTGGGCCGTGTCACTTACGGCCCCTCACTGGTGGCACTCCGTGGTCAGCTCCCTTTTAGCTATTCGGCACAGATACCTCCCGAAGCAGCCATGCCCCGAGAGGATCTGCACCAACCGGAAGGTAAGCGCCCCGCCTTGCGGCCAATCCATCCCTCCAGGACGGGCTGCACCGCTCCGATGGTTCAGTGGCCGTACAGCGGCTGTTCTAGCCGACTACTACCCCACCTGCGTAACGTCACCTTCTGTGCCCGTTCGCGCCATCTTCGGCGTAGCTCCTCGGGCATAGCCCGGCCTCCTTGTCCGCGAGCGTAATTGTTGCGGGCTCCGTATTTAAATAATAACACAAATGGTTAATGTATCGGAGTATAATTTCGGACTAGTTTTAATATGTAAAAATACAAGTATATATAATACGATCTATAAACAAAGAAATTGGCGGGGGAGATTTGTTGATAGTAGAAAAATCACGAAACAGGAACTAATGTGTTTTGCTTAATTTACATAACATGTTTCTCTATTACATCACGTTATTAATTATTTACCACGAACATTACGTGCTATGAATATTGTGCTGACGGCACACGGACCTATCATATATCTCGGCCAGAACATTGGCATCGAGATCCTAGGATGGGGTCCCCGCTAAGACGCACGCGGCCTCATACGATACCGTGCGGTATGCTCGCACCGCTCGGACTGCAATGACTCGTTGCGGTTTTTGCAGCAGGGCCTTATTGTGCGAGTCCAGAGCATCGACCCACACAGGAGCACCGTACAAGGCCATGGACCTCACCACCCCGACATACAACTTCCGCACGCTTGCGGACGGGCCACCCAAGTTGGGTAGCAAGCTTCCTAATGCCCCCGCCGCTCCGACGATCCTTGGGCCGAGCTTCTTGAAATGCTCCTTAAAGCTCCATCTGCCGTCCAATATCAAGCCCAGGTACTTCAAGTGAGCACCGATTTCCACTCTGACGCCCGAGATGTTGAGGTGCGCGTGCGGGAGGTTTCTTACGGGGCCCGTGAAAGTAAATGGCCTCCGTCTTGTGCAGCGCTACTTTCAGCCCTAAGCTCTCATACGGCGCACCACTTGAGTGACGCCAACCGTGCCGAGCACAGCGGCTTCACAGATGGTGTCTGCGCAGGCAGTACCAGAGTGTCATCGGCGTAACACACCACACTAAGGCCACGCAACAGTGCACCGCGCAGCATCCAATCGTACCCAATGTTCCACAGGAGGGGCCCGAGGACCGACCCTTGTGGGCACCGCACGAAATGGACCTTCGTTGGACTAGGCCCCTTCCGTCAACGAAAACCATTATCCATTCTCTCTCGTAGGTAGCTGCGGATGATCTGCAGCACGTACGTCGACACACCGTGGTGGCGGAGCGCCTCCTCTATGCCAGTAAAGGGGAGGGTGTTGAAAGCGTTTGCAATATCCAGAGATACCGCAAACACCACTCCCCCTCGTTCAACAGTTTCCTCGGAGAGGGTCTTGACCTTGACGCTCTTTATAGCGTCGATCGTCGACCTCCCCTCTCTGACACCGTATTGGCATTCAGCCAAAGCAGTTGGCAACACTGAGTCAACTCAGTCTTACTCAGTCATTCAGTTGTTTCGCTCCTTCATGCACTGTTTTGTCATCGAGTCATTTATTCTTGCGCATGGCGAAACAGTACAAATTTGTGTATTTGCGAAAAGTTGCTCATCTAGGTTATTTAATAGATGCTTAAAAACGAAAGTTTTTAATCAGTGCGTCCTACCTGTCATGACCTACGGAGCTGAGACGTGGACACTCACGGTAGGGCTGGTCCACCAGTTTAAAGTCGCTCAGCGAGCTATGGAAAGAGCTATGCTCGGAGTTTCTCTGAAGGATAGGATTCGTAACGAATACATTCGACAGAGAACCAAAGTCATCGACATAGCTCTAAGAATTAGCAAGTTGAAGTGGCAGTGGGCCGGCCATATCTGGCGAAGAACCGACAACCGCTGGGGTAAACGTGTTCTTGAGTGGAGACCACGACTCGGTAAACGTAGTGTAGGGCGCCCTCCGGCCAGGTGGCATGACGACCTGCGAAAGACTGCAGGCAGATGCTGGATGCGTCAAGCCGAGGACAGGGCGCTATGGCGCTCATTAGGGGAGGCCTATGTCCAGCAGTGGACTAATATAGGCTGATGATGATGATGATCTCGATAATTATTGGTCAACAAATTTTGATAATTGCTAACAAATTTAAACATAATATCAACTAAATCATGGCGAAATTTGAAGCCGATCTGAAGGGGCTATCCCGCTGGGGTCACGAACATGTTTAAAAATGGTGCTAGCGTAAAATGTGGGTGCTAGCGTTTTGTGTAGCTGCTGACTGCTGTATTGACCTCAGCTCAGCTCAGTGTTTATTACACAAGCCAAAAGTGTCGCTTAAAAAACCAAATTCTCTGAAGTAGTTACCTAATATCAAATGTCAAACTAAAGAAGGGAAATTTTTAGTCTGTAAAACCCTGATGATTATGATGATGAATCATCATCATCACCATCATACACACGTCCACCGCTGGACACAGGCCTGCAAGTGCATGCCACTGAGCACGGTCCGCAAAATCTTTTATTTTTTAGAATGCATTCAGTATAGATTTGTTTAAATCGTCTTATAATGCAAATTGGTTTAATGCTCTAAGAATGCAAAGCAAAGAATACAAAAAAACTAAATGGCATGGGTGGTATGTAATACCGTGGGAGCTGTTGGCTGGCCTCTCCGTAAAGATGTCATTATACGAGAAAGTATAACGCTGCACTGGCACCGTACATTGAAGGAATGTCAACACAAAACGTCAAATAAACAGATGAGTAAATTAGTCCAAGAAACTTTAAACTACTCTAGAGAGCACGTCAAACAAACATAAGTCAAATCAGATAAATATAAATCAAGTTTTGACAAATTGCTTAGAGCTTTATAATAATAATAATTTATTTAATTTATAGTAATCAAGAGTCGTAATAAGCAATGTCCGTGGTGTCGGATCAGATCGCGCGGCCGTCGCCGCTGGAGCTGGCGGCCTGGCTGCCGTACGCGTGCCTGAAGATGCAGGCGCCCTTTACGGTGCGCGTCGTCACCACCGTGGAGGGTACGCGCCACACATTTTTTTTGTCACTTCATTTACTAACAAGATGGGCTATACTACGGGCGCACCAGCGTCGACTAGGAGTCGAAATGGTCGCCATGCCGAAAGCGTACCGTTCGGCCAAATCATTATTTTAATTTTGTATTCAATGTTCTGTGGTTCGCACGCACCACTACTAACGCACTGACGAATAGGTACCGTCTGGTTTTTACCAGTTTTGGGGTTGTTTTAGTATTCGGCGGCAGTCGGAGGGGGTGGGGGTGCGGGGAGAAGGGTGTGCCCCCCCTTAAATGGGGGAGACACGGAAACCCCACAGTTTTTGTGAAAGAACGTCGAACTTGTCGACGGTTGGGGATTATCTGCCATTTTTTATCGTCCGCAGGTAGTATGCGCACTGCGCAGGTATAATAATAACCAAACCAACCACTGAGCAGAACAAGTAATCAGTCACTACAAAAACCAACAAAAAACCTTTGACTGTTTTTTATTTTATTTTTTATTTTTTGTTGCTTCACCTCTTCCGTCACTGGCCCTCGCTACGCTGCGCTTCGCTCGGGAAAAAAATAACTTAACCTAACCAACAGTAAGGATTAACGTAACTTCAAACACGTGTAAAAAAAACCACGCATCTCCGCGGGGTGGGGAGGTGTCTATTAAAAGGGGGTAACCAACCCCTATAAAAACCAACCCTTATCAATTTCTAATTCGTGCTGCCGATTACTAAAGCCAACCCCCAGTTTTCCTTCTATTTACATTATTTATTTATTAGGTTTGCTCTGCCAACATTTTTAAACTGAAGCATACAAATAGAATGCATTTTTTTGTATAAAAATAAGTAGGTACGGTGGAATAACAACTCTAGTTTTATTTCGATTACTATTATAAAATGTAATGTAAATGTAAATAATAATAATAATAAAGTATTATTAATGAAAAAATTTGAGGTATTAACATTTCGCACGCTGTCAACGTGCGATAGGCTGGCCGCATAATTATGTTCGGAATCCGTATTCGACTTCCGAATTCGTTTTCCGCGTTCGTAGACCTGAATGCACCAAATTGATAGAAAATACATTGACTGCCGCACACATTCGTTTTTTTTTCGTACGGAATATATTCCGTATTTACGTTTCGAGTGCCAGCCCGTGCGTTCGGAAACACCATTAGGAAAAAACCTAAGGACGTCATGCGGAACGCAGCACTTCCATACATTTGCTATGAACCGCCGCACACGTTCGGAAATTTCCATTCAGAACCACGCCACGCGCTGTGCGTATTGGATGTGTTGTGTGTTTTTCATGTCTCATCATCATCACAAGAGTGCATCAGACAATGTGTAAAGCAGAAGCATTATTGGCTGTTGAAAAACATCCTTGCTTGTGAAATTTTCACGACTATTTCCTCAAGGTTATGGCCAATTTTTCTTCCGTATCCAAAGATAATCTCATACAGATATTTTGTTTTTTTAATTTATCACGTATGCCATTATGAAGTTGATCAAAAGATTTTATGGACATCCTGTAGTAATCAAAGAATTTATCTGGATGTGCTCGCAACTTTGCTCTCTTTAGATAAAATGGACTCTCGCTGATTCTCCGAGTGTTTAACGTTAATTAAAAAAAACCTAAACTTTAAATGTTACTAACAGTAGATTTAAGAATATTGTTACTAACACTTGGATCCTAGTTATCTTAAATAAATTTTATTAATAATATAGGCCTTTGTCCAGCAGTGGACGTCTTTTGGCTGAGATGATGATGATGATGATGATACTCTTTATTTATTATCCTTCTTAAAACTAGATTTTTACTATATTTTAATATAAATACAATAAAACATTATAAAAACCTAATCCTAGAGTACCGCCAGCAGCGGGGCAGGGCCCAAGCTACCGGTGGTCAGGGCTACAGAGTGAGGAACCTCCTGACAATTCGTGCCGTGTCATAGAGTACTGCCTTTTGCATCATTATCATTATTATTATATTAACGGATGAAACCAAAATACCGACGTTTCTTTTTCTTCTTTGATAATGATAACAGAAATGCAATCGCAATTAAATCGTCGTTCTCTATCGTCGTGTCTTCACAAAGCCACCACTGAACGTACTGGCAGTATAATATTCCTAAAAAACTTGAACGTCTGCGCTAGGCCCACGGAATTCCGAACGCGGAAAACGAATTTGGAAGTCGAATACGGATTCCGAACATATGCGGCCAGCCTAACCCTGAGTTTGTTGTCGCCGCTCACGCTTACACCGGAAAGCCACGTGCGCGGGCGACTGCAGTGTTTCTATCAAAATTACCATCTTTCTAGAAAAACTATCACTATCACTATGTCAACAGAGGAATACATCAGCATAGCAGACGGAAAGATGAACAAGTTAAAATCAAACAAGTCGACCTTAACGCAAACGCGTGAAATACTGCCCGCGCAACGAGAGCCGTCGTCGACCTCAAACGGCTCATGCGGCGCCAACGGCGCGGGCAACGGTGGCGTCGGCCGCGACGACGACGTGACGGTGCAGGCCGTCTGCAACGCGGCCGGCCAGTACGCGGCGCTGGCGCTGCGGGACGCGCGCCTGCCGCGGCTGCTGCTGCAGCTGCTGCGGCTGTGCCTGCCGCTGCACCCCACGCTCGACCGCCTCACCGTGCGCGTCGCCCCGCTCGACGGCGCGCTCGTCTACGAGTTCGGGAGGATCCTGCAGCTGGCGCACGTCACCGAGCTGCGGCTGGACGACTCGTCCGCCGCGCACCGCTGCTTCCACACGCTGCTGGACGCGCGCACGCCGCTGCGGCTGCTGTCGCTGGCGCGGTGCTCACTCGACGACCGCGAGTGCCAGCTCATCGCCGCGCGACTGACGCCGCCCGCGCCCGCCGCGCACTCGCTGGCGCTGCTGTCGCTGGCCGGCAACGCGCTCAGCGACGTCGCCGCCGGGGCGCTCGCCGCCGCGCTGCGGGCCAACCGTATGCTGCTGCACCTCGACCTGGCCGGCAACCGCATCGGCGACGCCGGCGCCGCCGCGCTGCTCGCCAGCCTCGACGAGTTCCCGCTGACGCGCGAGGAGCAGGAGGGCAAGCGGCGGCGGCGGCTGGACCACGTGCGGCACGGCGGCGTGAGCCTCCCGGCGGCGGCGCCGTCGGCGCGGGGGAGCTTCGTGTCCGAGGACCGGGGCGACCGCCGCCGCCGGCCGCAGCGCCGCAGCCGCAGCGCGGGGCTGACGCTGGCGCCGGCGAGCAGCGAGCACGCGCCCCGGCCGCCCGCGGACGCGTTCGCCGCGGAACACACGTGGGTGCGCGGCGGCAGGCTGGTGTCGCGGGGCAACATGACGCTGTGCTCGCTCAACCTGGCTTACAACGAGTTGGGCTGGGCCTCCGCCGTGCGCCTGCGCACGCTGCTTGAGCGGCAGCAGGAGCGGCGGGCGTGGGCGCGGCGCACCAGCCGGTCCAAAGTGTCGGAGGCGGCCACGGGGCTGCTGCGGGTGGTGTTGGAGGGCAACCCGATGCCGGTGAGCGCGGATCTGATCGCGGTTGGCGAGTTGCTGGAGACCGCTCTGAAGCCGACGGACGCGTCCAGTAATCGAAAATCTCGGCCCGCGACTGCGTCGCTGATGTGAAGGAATGAATGATGAATGTACCCGAATGACTTCTGTGCCGCTCTTTACTCGTGTTTATATATATTTTGCTAACGTTTAGCTCGTATTCGTCACGACCGCTACATACCTAGGTGATTTAGGATAATCTAAGTAATAACTAATTCTAGCTAGATCTGTATCGAGCTAATGTCTGTGTCACACCGTCGTATGCGCGTCATCAGGTTCATTCCTGACCTAAGCTGACCTAGGCTGAAGCTAAGGTGCTATTAAGAATTTAAGAAGTGAATAAAAGACGTTTTTTTTATTCGATATTTTATTTTACATCTATTCTTTTACAAATTGAATATAAAAAAGATACTCATGTTTACATAAATTAGAACTATCTGCGAAAATAGAGTCAGTCGGAAGTGCCGATTTCGCTAATGTTAATTGCCAGACCGTCTGTTGTGGGCATACGTCAAATCCTTTAGTTTATTTGTGAACTTTGCCCGATTTCAACAATAGAGCATTAGTGACTTTACCTATTTTACGAGCGAGGAGAAAGCTTTTAGTATTTAATTAATCATGGACAAAATGATGCCGGTGAGACAACGTACGCTCTCGCTCGGACACGATAACATTAAAAATAGTTGAGGTACTTGGAAAAAAATATGATTTCTCTTCGAGGCATCGCACATAGAATTCTATGTGCAGCAGCAAAGTCATTAATGTCGGGCAAAGTTGGCAAAGAGGAGACGCAATGTTGGCATGTTTGGTTCGCTTCGGCCGTCGCGCTCAGTAACATCGTACAGGAGCGCCGGTGCCAGGGGTGTTGGTGTGACTGGTGTCACTGGTGTGACTGGTGTCACTGGTGTGACTGGTGTGACTGGTGTGACTGGTGTGACTGGTGTGACTGGTGTCACTGGTGGTCGGCGGGCGGCGTCTCGTCGAAGTGCGTGCGCCTTGAGCGTCCGCCGCGCAGGCGCGTTGCGCGTACCAGCTCCGGCGTGGGCGGCCGCTTCACCGGCTGCGTCGACGCCATGCGCAGGTGCGCGTACAGCGGGATCTGCGGCCCGGTGCCAATACCGATCAGCGACACCGACCAACGACGTTGGTCGTTATCTAAGTCTAAAGTCGCTCCCCATCTGGGGCAGTAGCTTTTTGTAGTGTTATCTTTCATTAAACGGATAGCCATCACACTGAAGGATGGCTTTAAGTAGAAGGGAGGAATGGGGATAAATCGTTAAGTAAACTTTTTCATCCAGCACATCAAATAAAAAAGTAACTTTTAATTTTTAATTTTAAGTGCTAACTGCTGCACTGAAGCTGAATTAAATATTTAATTTTTTCACTGTGTTTTATAAATATTTAATTCGACTTCAGTGCAGCAATTAGCACTTAAAAATAAAAAGTAAAATTTACTATAGCATTTTATGAAATTTGTGGTAGTATTTCAACTGTAAAGATGAATCTGCATAGCCATCGGTTGCAATAACCGTTGGATAGATGGCACTCTGCCGCTAAAAAGCAGTCAAAAACCAAAAAGCAGTCAAAAAAGGTTCAGTGCTTACGTCAGCCTTCCCGGTAGCATAATGGTCAGTGCAGCCGCTTAGATCGCGGAAGACCCAGATTCGATTCCTGGCTGGATCGGGCAGGCATTTAATTTTTTCATTGTATTTTATAAATATAAAAGTAACTTAAAACCGCTACCATAACAATGGTATTCTTAAACTAAAGCTTAGTATGCTTCATGTGTTGTCGATTGTATATTGGCCAAAGCGTTTTAAGATATACATTGTTTGATAATGGTAAGCGAGCAGTATCACGATCACACCTACTAGACTTTCGATACTTTCATATAACCAAAAAAATTTGCTAAAGCGAAAGTGCCACTTTGTCTTAACGCAAAAGTGATGTGAGCGTGTGTCCTGCGCATGCGTGGGCACTGACCGTGGGCAGCGAGTCGTCGAGCTTGATGGGCAGCTGGCGGTCGGGGCGCGACGGCAGCCGGAAGTAGTTGCCCAGCAGCGGGTCGGCGGCGGGCGCGCCGAACGTGCGCGTGCGCAGCTCCAGCGCCGTGATGTCGCGCAGCTTGTCCACCTCCACCTGCCCCGGCGCGTACCGCGACACCCAGCCGCCGCGCCACACCTGCACACGCGCCACCAAACTTATTATGTCGAGCTGGAGTCGAGCAAACTATTCATAAATGGAGAGAATGTTTGAGTCAGACCTCCATTACAGTAAATTCTGTCTCTTCTTTAGTAGTGTTAATTTAAGTATAATATACTTATTATTGTTATGCTTATGAGATTTTAAAGATTAAGCAGTTAATAAAAAAGTTGGTTAACAGAATCGCCGAAACTATGGGATTCACACACGCTTCTGAAACGCATATTAATATTTCTGACTATGAAGATTCTGTTTCGTGAATTAGCTAGTAGGACAGCGACTCGAGAGGGCAGTCTTTACCTTCCTTTATGTAACGGTTACGGTGTTACTGGCTGACCTTGAAGGTGGTGAAGCTGGCGACCTTCTGCACGTCGGGCGGGAAGCGCGTGGTCTCCAGCGTCCAGGGCACGAAGCTGCCCAGCGTCTGCAGGTACTCGCCCGACAGCCGCCACACGCGCACCGAGTAGTCCGAGCTGCCGCTGCGGCCACGAGTACACGTTACTTCTTAAGGTAGTGAACTAATACGATGATACGATGGTAGTGACGATACAAAAATAAATGTTGATAAATATTATTTAAAAATAGATTTTTCCGTTTTCCTAGTTATACCTTGATCACAAAAAGTATGCAGAACACTGCTCAATCTTATGCACATTACCTAAAGGATGTATTTTACAATTTTAATCTGACGATTCGAACCCATATGCAGTGTTTATGGTCACATAGTCTCCATGTGAACACCGCTAGTGTTTTCGTAAATTTGAGAAAAGAAATCATAACAAGGTAATCAATTCCACAGACTCCTTTGTTAGCATAGCTTGCGTCTTTGGAACTGATTAGTATGCGAGACGTGCGTGGAACCTGAGCACGAGCTTCTGGTCGTCGATGTAGGCGACGGTGGTGATGCAGCGCAGGTGCGCGCGGTAGCTGTTGAGCAGCAGCGGCACGGGCTGGTCGCGCACGCAGCGCTTGGCGCGGCCCTGCAGCCGGTCCCGCCACAGGAACGGGAACTGCAGCCGCAGCCACGGCATGTTCACGTGTTGCTGCACCAACAACGACATCGCTTTATTGTCACACAGAACTACTTGGGGTTCCAGGTAAGGACGTTTTAAATTGTTTTATTTTTTAAGAAAAATCAAAATACTAACACCGACTGATAACTTCTAAACTAGTTACAAAAACACAAATGTTGAAAAAATTTCCACGTGCAGGATTTGAACGTGCACCCTTCTGACATACCGGGTCAGGTACTCTCCCAATTGAGCTATCGTGGTTCTAACCAGCCCACCGAAACTATTCAACACTATTTACTTTTTACTTTGAAAGCCAAAGGCGCTCATTCAATGTCAACAACTACCGTTAACATCCGCTCATAATATTTTTACAAATACTAAACATCAGTTAAGCAGTAGTAGTAGTAGAAGCTTTTATAAAATGTTTTTGTTTTGTTTATATAAATTTTAACGCAAATTTTAAAGAAGAACTTTAAGAAAATATTGAATGTTTATTTAATATACGGGGCTATAGATGTAAAACATCAAAAAAGTAGGTATGTAGGTAGTTACCTTTTCATTGGTGAGGAAGTTGGTCATGAGCCAGACCTTGATGTAGCCGACGGTGGTGCCGGTGAAGAGGAACTGGTTGTCGACGTCGGTGGCGAAGGCCGACACGTAGTCGCCCAGCGTGTGGACGCCCTGGAACGAGCCCTGGTAGCCGCCCGCCGGGTGGTCCGACCAGCCCTGCACCTGCCCGTTCTCCAGCGACACCAAGAGGGACGCTGCGAGACATCGTTATAATATAGTGTTCAAGATATCACCGATGAGTTCCAATCGACCTCGGAACCTACTCGGTAGCAGTATTACGGATTAACCGAACTGTTACCATTAAAATATTTGTAAAGGTTTTATTTGAAATTTAATATCAACTAAAGTCTCAGGTTTACTAAGGAAGGAGTGATGCAGTTTCATTCCACAAGGTATATTTTTGGAATTTAGTACAGCTGCTGAATAGAGCAGCGCAAGCTGTGGCCTAGCCGGCCGGTGGATGGCGGGCGGCGGTACGTACCGACGGTCATGCTGAAGGGCCTGGTCTCGAGGAACTGCATGGCGTGCACGGCCAGCTGGCGCATGGTCTGCGCACGCGCCGGCAGCGTCACGGCGGATTCGCGGCGCGCGCGCGCCTTGGCCATGGCCGTCGACGCGTCGATCATACCGTCGCGCGCGCCGCCCATGCTAGGGAACAAATTCGAGACCCTTCAACTGACTACCATAACTGACATTATGAAGCAGAGATATGAAGTTTCGTTCATGCTGAGGTAAGCGTTAAAAGATAAAAGCGTTTTGAAAACTGTTGGCGATTTTCAGGTTCGCGTTGAGCGTTTACCTTTTATAATAGGGGAGTAGGTAATTCGAATAATTTTCCCACTTTATTATATTATTAGTGCAGCTGGAAATCGTTGTTTTTGAATAGTATTAATACTTTAATTATTGTTACTCGGCTAGGTTATATATACATTTATAGGCGATGTATTTGAAATAAAGGAGATTGCTCTGGATCGCCTTAAAATTTACAAACATTTGAAAAATACGTTATGTTGTAATTAACTTAAATAATAATTTTGACATTAAGAATTTCAAGCTGACACTGTTTATTATAAGTAAGACTTTTAAAAGTATTATTTTTACCACCAAACTCGCCATCTTTGTTTGTCAATATGTCAGTACTGATAATAATCATCAGTATATTATCAGTGTACAGACCTACCACCTAGTGATGTCTCCGTTCCATGTTTTCGGTCAATCAATAATTGATTGACTGAATATACAAAAAAAATCGAATTTGGTTTCGATGAAAACATCGAGTAACAAGATTGATATTTACACATAAAACATTATTGCTGCGCAGCATTTTAGTATTTCGGTATTATTCACGTTTTTAAACATGTTTAGCATAGCCAAATACTTATAGATTTATTAACTTTCAATATCATTTGTAGCAATGGAACTTGACAATTGAGTAGGCCTTAAATTGCTATACGTATAATTAAGGATTTTATTTTTACAAAGTAATATAACGAGCAGGCCGCTCACTGCGTGGTAAGTGAAACGCCTGCCCATGACAAATTATAATTATATTCCCAAATATTTTTCCGTGTCATATCGATACTGCGGTAGTACCTACCTACCTACCTAGACAGCCAGGTATCAGACGTACCACCTAGTGATGTCTCCGTTCAGCGGCACCAAGAGGAAACTTGTTGTAGGGCATAGTAGTAAAAATATCTATATTTATAAGCATTTACTAAAGTGTTTCCTATGACTAAACATAACCTCAAAATCGGTCCTTTGTAGTGGAGTGCGCCTCGTAACATCATATGGAAATGACTCACACTTAATACTGTAACTCAATATTATGTTCCATATAAATTAATTACACAAATCATGTTACCTTGAAATAGCACGTATTGTCATATGATTGAACAAAGTCCATTTTTACTATTAATTACTTTAATATTTTCCTTTGTTTAGAAACAGTATAAAAGCAATGTTTTTCATAAATAAAGACAGTTAAGAACCAACACTCGTTGTATCTATTTCAACCCCCGCGTCACGACATCACACCTTTTTATTTAAATAACTGTCTTCTCAGAAGTGTCCGTCATGAAACTTAGTTTTCATGGGTTAATACAGGCAATTCATTACTAGAAAATGAGTTTTCCTCTGCAGTTTATTTTAAGGCGAGCAATATAGGTATGGACGCAGAACAATCTCCTTTGAAATTTAGGTTCCTTCGTTTCATCGTTCATTGATGCCCTAATCTCTGCAATGTGTCAGGATTCGTTTATAGTTTAACCCCAAAAGGTTCCTAGCTGCTAAACATCGGTCGAATAAAAATAATATTCCGTCGGCATGTGTGTGCGTACTGGACTTTGAGCGAGGAGCGCCGGCTCGCGGCGGCGCCCTGCGGCGAGGCGTTGCGCGAGGCGTCCCGCTTGCTGTAGTTCATCTTGATGCGCAGCATCGGGTCCGTGCACGAGAACCGCCTGGAAACCACCTCCACTTCAGTTATGGTTTTTCTGATATACTTATATTCGCTGATGGGCTGGGCTAGGGCATTTTACGTAAACAACAGCACATGATAAGATAGTCATTAACTTAGATCGATGTGGGTTAGTGGCAGTTTAACGTGACTTCCGAAGCATACAACTTCAAGATATTATAATTTGCCCCCCCCCCCCCCCCCCGCTCCCATTGTTTCCCATCCGATGACCCACTCGGCACTATGAAAGTTGTTTCATTTCCAAGGTTGCAATCAATTAACTTTAACTCAGTCTATAGTTAGTGAGAAAATAGTATTTTATTCCTAGCAGCTCTAGGTTTAGGTGTGATACCCTTAGTGTTGAAAGCTTCCATGTGCTGTGATGATTTCATTCCATCATCACGCAGGCCGTATCCTCGTCTGCCGGCTCAGTAACGTGCACGTCTACCTTCTAGATCAAGTGAAATTAGAGGCATAAGAACTGCAGCTTCCATCAGGCGGGCCGCGCCGTCACCTGTAGGGCTGGCCGGTCTCCAGCTTCCACAGTATGAGCTCGGAGTTGTAGCTGGAGGTGGCCAGCGAGAGCGGCGGGCGCGCGGCGGCGGCCAGCACGTCGTCGGTGTGGCGCAACTCCCAGCTCTTGCCGTTGCTGGCCGTGCCCGTGTCCTCGAACTCCGTCACGTGGCGGTTCCACCCCACCGCCAGGATCCTGCGGGGGACGCTCACTTTTAACAGCTATTTTCAAAACACACAGTCATACTAAGTTAAGTACGTATACACTGTTTCTAAAATACAGCCTTGCTTGTGTTGGTGAACGAACAAGGTGTCTAACAAAAAAGGGATTGAAATTAATTATGTAACTACTACCGATCCGCGCTGGCCCGCCGGCGCGTTGGTGTTCGGCCCGTTCTTCCTATCCTTTTATAAAGGGTTTTCCAATAAGAGGTGTTATTTTGATATTCAAAAAAAAAATGCCATTATTTAACAAATGTTCGGGTGCAGGGCCGGCCTTAACCATCTAGGCGCCCCGGGCGAATCATTAATTTGGTGCCCTTTTATATTAAAATTTAAAAAAACTGATTTTGAATTTGATATATTTTTAAAATAGTTATGAAATACAGTGAAAAAATTAAACGCCCACCCGACCCAGCCAGGAGTCAAACCTGGGTCTTCCGCAATCCGAGCGGCTTTCCGGTAGCATAATCAGTACAAGATAAAAATATATCAAATTCAAAATCAGTTCAAAAAAGTAAAAAATGTTCAGTAAAAAAATTAAACGCCCACCCGACCCAGCCAGAAGTCGAACCTGGGTCTTTCGCAATCCGGGCGGCTGTACTGATTATGCTACCGGAAAGCCGTCCGGATTACGGAAGACCCAGGTTCGATTCCTGGCTGGGTCGGGTGGGCGTTTAATTTTTTCACTGTATTTTATAAATATTTTAGCTTCAGTGCAGCAATTAGCACTATATAAATAAAAAAGTAAAATCATATTTTTTATTAATTTTATTAATTCGAATATATTAGAAAACAAGAAACATGTATCGCGTCCTATACTACGTTTGCCGATACGCGGTCTCCACTCAAGAACTCGTTTACCCCATCGGTTATCGGTTCTGCAGCTAATATGGCCGGCCCACTGCCACTTCAGTCTTTAGACTCTGTGGAATAGGCGACGTAAAGACCCGACGTAATTTCCCATATGCTGCCCAGCCTAGCTGTATCCTTCTGTTGGCCTCTTTCTCGAAGTTGTTTCTACCCAACTGCAGAGTTTGCCCGAGGTAGACATAGTTACTCCTTAACAACTTCGAGAGTACTGCCTTGAACTGCAATCGGTCCCGGAATGGCATGTTCGTTAAACATAATCTTGGTTTTGTCCAAGTTCATCCGGAGACCGATGCATAGAGAAGAATCAGCTAGGCTGTTCATCATGTATTGTAAATCCTGCAACGTTTCGGCCACGACGACGATCTCGTCCGCAAATCGCAAGTGATGCATTCACCGTTGATGTTAATCCCACGTTTTCCAGTCCAGCGTCTTAAATATATCTTCCAAAGCATTTGTGAACAATTTAGGGGATATAACATCCCCTTGTCTCACACCACGATGCAAGGGGATATGCTTAGTCTGCTAGTTCTGTACTTGGACGGCCATGGAGGCGGCATTGTAAAGAGACCTCAACACTTGGATATATCGCCAGTCGACTTGGCATCGTTGCAGAGATTCTAGAACAGCCCAAGTTTCGATAAGAGTCAAATGCCTTCTCATAGTCCACAAATGCTAAGCACTGGGGCCGATTATAATCCTCGGTCTTCTGTATAATCTGCCTCACTGTGAAGATGTGGTCTATGGAGCCATATCCTCCTCGAAATCCGGCCTGCTCCGGGGGTTGAAATTCGTTGAGTCTTCGCGCCAGACGGTTTGTGATGACTCTTAAAAACAGCTTGTAGATATGGCTTAAGAGCGAAATGGGTCGGTAGTTTTTCAATAGGGTCTTGTCTCCTTTTTTGAAAAACAGCACGACGACACTCCTACTCTACGCCTCCGGAGTTCTCCCATCGAAGAGAACGGTGTTAAAGATGTTTTGAAACTCCTTTAACACAGGTTTACCGCCTGCTTTAAGGAGCTCAGATATAACACCGTCTTCGCCAGGGGCTTTTCCGTTTTTAAGCTGTTTAAGAGCCATCTCAATTTCGCTCAGGCTGATTTCAGACAAGTCTTCGGTAATGTGGCGGGTCAATGTGACTCTGTGGTGTCCTCATTTTTGGGATCAGGTTGAGATGCATGCGAATCGTATAGCTGGCTGTACAAGTTTTCAATTTCCGAAAGAACCTCTGGTTTCGAAGCAACGACTACTCCACTGGTTGTAGTCAACTTTGTCAAGTGGCTTCTCCCAAGAGACCGGACAAACACTTTCGACCCCCGATTTTGCTCAATCGCTCGTTCAATCAAGCGTGTATTGGAGCGTCAGAGGTCGTAGCGTACCAGTTTGCTAATCTTCTGGTTGATAGCCCGTTGTTCGGACGTTTCTTCGGACATTTCTTCATGAATCATGAGCCTAAGGGTTTCTTATCTTCTATATCCTGGTGTTGGGATATATGTAACTCTTGAAAATTGTGCTTTTTGATAATGTTTCGATAGGTGTTACACTGTCTTCGAGATAGTGTTGCAGACCTAAAATTTAATCGCACAACAAATCTCCATTAATATTTGATTTAAAGTTGACCGTTAACTTTTCTTGCAATATAGAACAATGCTTATTTATGAATTTAGCTTTTCTTTAGATTGATAGATATCAAATTAAGTGGTAAAGTTAGGGCCTCGCGGTAGCGCACGCGGCGCCCTCTGGACCCTGGCGCCCCGGGCGACCGCCCGGGTCGCCCCCCCCCCCTAAAGCCGGCGCTGTTCGGGTGTTTATTTCATTATAAAGAGGAAGGTATGCCATTAATAGTGGAAAATAACATCAGGCAAATGACCACCACGACCACGCTTACAGGACCATATCCTTTTCATGAAATTTTCCATAACT
This sequence comes from Eudonia lacustrata, assembly GCA_947562085.1. NCBI lineage: Eukaryota > Metazoa > Arthropoda > Insecta > Lepidoptera > Crambidae > Eudonia > Eudonia lacustrata. The sequence continues at coordinate 466,568 of OX387317.1, read as the reverse complement.
AAATCGCAAAATGGCTGCCCTATGCCCCTCGATAGCCTCACGAATTCCATGTTTGAGGTCTTGAATCGACGCTGGGCTGTTGGCGTAGACCTTTTATTTCACGTGACCCCAAAGGAAGACGTCGCAAGGTGTTAAATCACAAGATCTCGGTGGCCAATTGTGATCACCTCTTCGAGATATAACACGGTCCGGAAACTTTTCCCGTAAAAGATTAATAGTTTCGTTGCTTTTGGGGCACGTAGCGCCGTCTTGTTGAAAGTAAACGTTTTCCAGATCAATACCATCCAATTCAGGCCATAAAAAATCATTAATCATCTCTCGACATTTGGTTATGGAAAATTTCATGAAAAGGATATGGTCCTGTAAGCGTGGTTGTGGTGGTCATTTGCCTGATGTTATTTTCCACTATTAACGGCATACCTTCCTCTTTGTAATGAAATAAACATCCGATCATTTATATTAAAAAATGGCATTTTTCTTTGAATATCAAAATAACCTCTTATTGGAAAATCCGCTATAAAAGGCTCGTGCAATAGAAGTGGTGATATAAAATGAACAGGAGACGGTGACGAATGCTACTACTAAAAGATTGAACAGGTTCACTGTCCAAAACTTATAACAATGGTTAAATCAATTGTAACGGACCATATGTGGTCTGCGGGATAGTGAACCTGTTAAAATGAATTTGTAATATACCTCGTAAAATAAATATAAGTAGGAATATTTTTATACAAGATACTTTTAATTACATATATTCAAAACGGCGATACAATTCAAAAGAGCACCAACCTTCCCTCCACCCAGAAACATTTGGTAACTTCGCACATGTGTTCAATTGTGAGATTTCTCAAACACAAGCCGGTGTTAAAGTTCCACACCTGAACCAAAGATTTCGTTACTGCAGTTTGGAGACTTAATTTAAAGTCCCGCTGGGCTCATGCCTTTCCACATGAACAATAGGACATGGGGTATACCTAAGCTGCCTCAATGCGTGTGGGTTTCAACAACTGTTGTTTAAAGTCGGGAGCCAGTATCACTTTTCACCTCCACTCACCCGATGCTCCAGTAAGTAAAACCAAGAAAGCACCAAAGTTACTAGGCCAGCAAACGGTCATTTATAAAGGCCACCTAAAAAAATCGAAAATAATAATGCAATACTCAGTAAGTATAAGGTGGTCTTTTCTACAGCTACAAAATAGACGTCCTGAATGGGTAGTAAATAAAAAAATTGTTTGGCCGATTCAAAAGCACTTTTCTAAAGTTTATTTGAATAAAGAATATTTGACTTTGACTTTGTCGCTTTGGATTCCAAGTGGAATATCGGACCACCATAGGCCGGTTCAGTCCAAAAGACTCCCATTAAGATTATGTAACACAGCTGAGGCGAGACCTTGAGCGTGCCGTTCCTGGCGCCGGTGAGCAGCAGCTGGTAGCCGGGGTCGAAGCAGGCGGCCGTGATCTCCACGGGGATCAGCTCGCCGTGCAGCAGCCGCGTGTGCGCGTCCCGCACCATGGCGTTGCGCTTGCCTGCAGCCCCGCCCCACCGCCCCACCGCCGCGTGAGTCACGTCCTCAGCCCGGTACCCACCGAAGCGGAGATGGGCAGAGGTGTCGAAAAACTACTAATATTTTGTTTTTACTCATCTTTTCAGATCTTCACCCATTTCCGCTTTCAATTGTGGATACCGAGTCTTAGTCAAGATTTTATTTTATTTTTTATTATTAAGGTAACCTTTTAACAGGTTGAAATTAGGGTAGGTACATTATATTATATTTATGGGAGGCACGTAAAGCCGTTGGTCCCGGCTGCATTAGCAGTCGTTAACAACCACAGCACCGCACTGGGCCCGCGTGGTAGTTTATGGCCCGTTCTCCCCATCCATCCATAGGAAAGGCTCGTGCCCCAGCAGTGGGGACATATAATGAGCTGATGATAATAATGATGAGATATAATATGAAAATAACCAGGTAGTAAATTTTAATTGAGGTGCAAGTTAGTAGTTCCCTTCGCTAGACTGGGACGTGAAGGAACGTATCAGTTGCCTAACTTTCCGTATAAGTATGTCGTAAAAGCCGATTAAGAAATAAGGTTTCCAGATACTCATTTTTCGGAACAGACCGTATGGCCGTGGTTCCTTTGCTTTCGAATATTTTTCAATATGCAACTGACAGATGAAAAATCGTGTAATTAATTTAGGTCGGCGGCGCGGCGGCGCGTTGATATTTTTTTTGATTACTTGAAAATAATAACCTCTGAGAGGAAATGCGTTGTAATAAAAAACAGAACTTTTGAATTTGAAATCATGTCCTGGCGAGGACAGGTCTAGCGGAGTGCTTGTTATTAGTGAAAACTTGAAACACCAGTGTTTTGGGTGTCTGGCTCAGTATTGGAGCAAGTGTGAACCACGTGTTGGTTGACGGAGCGCGGAGGCGTTCGTGAACCCACAAATATAGGAGGAATCGGCGTTCTGGTGACGCCTACCGGGCTTGCGTGCCGATTGGAGGCAACAAGCACGCAGCTGGCAAGGATATCAACGGATTTCGAGACGGGCATTTGGCTTACGATCCTCTTCTTTCCTTAATCCTTCCTTGCCACCATCTCCCCTTCTGTCCTTTTAGCCAACGCAGCTCGGAGGAGCGGCTAACTGCAGCGAGGGTGAGTTATTCAGGTATTTTGAATAAGTGAAATCAAAGCTGTCCTTTTAGCCAATAGCTCAGAGGAGCGGCCAGCGGCCAGGCGGGTCAGAAAGGTCTATCTCGGTGTATCGCCTGAATAGACGGGTACTCCACCTTGACAGCTTGGCGGTCTGCGCTATGGGCCGCGCAACCCAACAGCCAGCTGGTGGGATATCTAACACTCATACATCATAGCAACTTAATCAGTGATGTTATTTTTTCTACCTCGGAACCTTACTTTGATAAAATGTTTATATAGCTTGCCTACTTTTTAACTGATCTTTAGTATTTGTAAAAATATTATGATCGGATGTTAATGACGGTAGTTGTTGACATTGAATGAGCGCCTTTGACTTTCAAAGTAAAAAAAGAATAGTGTTGAATAGTTTCGGCGGGCTGGTTAGAACCACGATAGTTCAATTGGGAGAGCACCTGACCCGGTATGTCAAAAGGGTGCGGGTTCAAATCCTTACTTTGATAGCTGAATTTAGCCGCGTTCACTAACGGCGAGTTTACTCAAAACTGATGACTTCGATTATTTTGGGAAAAGGCCATAAGACTATGTAATTATGTTCATAAAGGATATGTAGGTACCAGTGAGGGGGTCCCAGTTGATGATGATGCTGTCCATGCCGGCGGTGATGACGACCTTGAAGAGCGGGTTGTAGAGCACGGCGGCGACGGCGCGCGCATGCGTGAACCCATCCGTGTGCTGCGGGTTGAGTTGCTCGTCCAGCATCAGCACGGCGATCTTCACGGCCGCCAGCAGGAACTCGCGCGTCGCCCGGTTGTACACCGCCGTGATGGGAGTGCGCTCGCCCACCTGCGGCGGGATGTCGATGTACGTCTGGGGACAGGCAAACCGAACCAACTGCATTGTGTGTACCATTACTTACTGCTGTCTGAATGAAATCATTACACAAGCATCATTATTTTTATCAGATTTTGTCATTTATGTACCTACCTACCTATATACTTCTTTATAAAAAAAGAAAAAAAACAGACAACAAGCATGTCCTTCTGTAAAATCGTGCATTAACTAAATATGTACATTAAAATTCTCTTTCTTTATTGTTTACTTTCTTCATAAATACAATGTGAAGCAATCAATTTCTGAAAAACAACATGGTTTAGTAAAGGGTCGCTCCACTATTACTAATCTTCTAGAATATAAAAACTATTTATGCAACGTTTTTGAAGCTGGTGGTAAAGTGGGCTCTATATATACACAGATTTTTCTAAGGCATTTGATAAGGTTAATCATTCAATTTTATCTTACAAATTATACAAATACGGTATTCAGGGTAATCTCTACAGATGGCTATGCTCTTATCTTGCACATAGAAGTCAATTAGTAGCTCTTAGGGGACACAAGTCTGCTGCTATCGATGTGACCTCAGGTGTTTCTCAAGGTTCCCATTTTTCCCCTTTGCTATTTGCAATTTTTATTAACGATCTAATTCACCGACTACCTGAACTAAACTGAATGCCTACTTTATGCAGGTGACCTTAAAATATTTACTAGTATTAAAAACATAGATGACTGCTGCAGCAATCAAAAAGACATTGACATAGTTAAAGATTGGTGCGTAATCAATAATATGTACCTAAATAATGAAATGAATGAAATGAAATGAAATGAAATGCGTTTATTTCAACCAACTTCGGATCATAGTACAGTATTAAATAATTGAAATTAAATTTAAAATAAAATAAAAATTTAAAAAAATAAAAATTACAAAATAAAAATCAAAGAATAAAAATTAAAATTAATTACACAAATAAACGCCTCGGTGGCCGAGTGGCAGAGCGCTCGGCCCGATACCCGAAGGTCCCGGGTTCAATTCCCAGGTCGGGCAAAAAATGTATTTCGGATTTTCGATGCATAGCCCGGGTTTGTGATCGCCAACCCGCATTTGGCAAGCGTGGTGATTAAGCCATTACCCATCAATTGTAGCGATGACTTGATTTCAATGATGGAGGCCTTTGCCCAGCAGTGGGACAATTATAGGCTGTTTACTTACTTTACTTACTTACACAAATAAAATTATTCAATTATCAATTAAAATTATAAGTACCTACTCAGAAAAAAACAATCACATAAATAAAATAGTAAAATTAATAAATTAATAAAATGAATAAACTAATTACATTAAGAAATGTCAACAATCAATCAATAATAATAAATGTTTTGTCATATCTTTTACAAGAAAACGAGTAAGTACCACAAAATTATAACTACAAATTAAACAATTGGCATTATTTTTGATGATAAACTTTCAAGCCGTCAACATTATGAACATGTGTTAAAAAGATGTAATGGTCTTTTAGGTTTTATATTTAGATCCACAAAAGGTTTTAAGAAACCAAAAAGTGTATTACGTCTTTATTACAGCATAATACGTAGTCTTTTAGAATATGGTCGTACAATTTGGAGCCCATTCTATAAAATACACATAGAAATTATTGAAGGCATTCAGAAAAAGTGTTTAAGATTTCTTTGTTATCGCTTTCATTTAGGCAGGTCTCTTCATTCTTACGAACGTCGAATGATTAAGTTTGGTGTGATTTCGCTTGCAGTTCGTCGAGAACAGTATGATTTAATTTACTTGTTTAAAATATTGCACTCAATAATCGATTCCCCTGTATTGCTTTCTTTAATTCAAATAAATACTTTGTATCGAACCCGGGCGCCTAAGACTTTTGTACTAAATGTATATAAAAATAATACATCATATTACAATCCCATTGTCAGAATGTGCCGTCTATACAATGAACTGGTTGCACTTTATAACAACATCGACATATTTTCCATGAAAATACATGAATTTAAAAAAAATGTCCGGGAAATTCTCGGCTCGGCATCTCCCACTTATTAAGAAAACTTCATAAAGTTTATCTTCGTAAAATTCAAAAGTCAACATTAACCTAGAATAAGTTTTCAGTTTGTTATATTTTTATTTTTTATATATTTTTTTCACCATTCCTATGTATTGTATATAATTAGTTTTTAATTGGATATAGTTGTAGATTAGGTAAACTTTAACATGAACGCTTATTATTAATCGTGTTGTGTACACATGTTTTAGATAGGAATTTAGCTCTTATGCAATTTATCATGCATTTTTCTTATTTCTAATTTCTATCTGTTTTGTGTACCTAATAAATAAATAAATAAATTCCTTTCGAACCAGAGCAGAGGTTGAAATAATCATACCACAGAAAAAAAATGCTATAGATACCTACATCATGCTCTGTATATATTTTTATAAAAATATATTTAACTAAACAAATTGGAAAATATGGCATCATCATCAGTTGTTTGGGAAATGAATGTCTGCTGCGAGTATGTTGCTAGCAGTACCTATATGACGTAGAATAACCGGTGCTAGGCCCGTCGCGGTGTACCGACCTGCACGCACTCCTGCCCCTGCACGTCCCACACCTTGATGGCGCGGTCGCGGGCCAGCGAGTACACGGTGCGGCCGGCCGCCTGCAGCACCAGCGCCGTGACGCCGGCGTGGTGCCCCAGCAGCACCAGCGACGGCCGCGCCGGCACGAACGGGTTCCACACGCGCACACAGCAGTCCGGCCCGCCCGTCACCAGCACGTGCGCGTCCTCGTCGAACGCGAAGCACTGCACGCCCTACCACACGCAACGATGGGTTACAGTTTCACTTATTGTGGCCCTTTCCTTACAAAATATGTGTTTTTTGTTAAGCCTGCCTGATTAAAAACGATCCTCGCTGTAGATGCTTGTAACACTAACGGTACGCAGACGCCGACTCTGCAGTAGATAGATATAGATAAATAAAATAACTTTATCGCTCACACATCCGGAAAACATACTGCAGTTGGTAAGTTCTCTTCAGACTGAAACAATGCTGCATGTCGGCAAAAATTGATTTGAAGTCGGTAGTCGCTTATCTGTCTTATTCTGTGTGGAATACTTCCACCGATCATTTAAATGAATCCTGAAGACTATTTTCTTTATTGAATTGTGTATTAACAATTATATTTTTAAAATGCATTATTAAACCCTTATCGATGTGGAGGCTAAATTGACTTGGTCGTTAATAAATAGAAAAGTGCGACTCATCATCATGTAAGCTTTAAAATAGGACAACTGAAATATGTAGGTAAGCTACCAAATACCTTGTCGACTTTGAACATGTTGTACGTCTTGGAGCCCTGGATGTCGCACATGAGGAGCGCGTCGGGGCAGGTGGCGCACGACACGACGCAGTGCAGCGACGCGTAGTACGACACCTGGCGCACCCACTCCGCGTGCACGCGCGGCAGCTCCACCAGCCGCATCTCCGACAGCAGGTGCGGCTGCAACGCGACCGCCCTTCATCTCATCTTATGCTAATACTAGAACCGGCGCCCACCTTACTACCAATTAATGACCCTTTGTAATTTATTGTACACAAGCCTTTTTTTTTGACAGTGGAATACTTGTCGCCCGAGTACCAACGCCAACGCGCCTAGTGACGCGCGGATGGTTAAATGGGGTTTTCCCCTCCAGCTTCCGCCTCCTTGCCCAGACCTGAGGGTATAGGGAGAGGGATTCGGAAGGAGGAGGGGTCTACCCACTAAAAACCACTATACATCCCCTTCACGTGCCGCTAGGGTGACTGGGATCACCGGTTTGGCAATCACCAGTCACCCTAGCGGATTGTGCACTTTATGTATTGTTGAATATTTGTTGAAGAAATTTGTCAGTTGTAGATAGGTTGATGTACACACGGCGGCAGATCAACCTACCCAAATCTGTCATATTTCTACAATCAATTTTGAACTTTATCGTTTGGTTATAAGGATCAATATTCATTGGAGATATTTGACAGGTTTGGGTAGGTTGATCTGCCGCCGTGTGTACAGACAGCAGCAGATCAACCTACCACAAAATGTCAAATTTCTCTAATAAATTTTGAACCTTATTGTTTGAGTATAAAGATCAATATCGATTATAGAAAATTGACAGTTTTAGATAGGTTAATGTGCAGGCGTGTGTACTGTGAATACTGTGATGTTATTAGTCCGGGAGGTAGCGTTGCAAATACAAAAGTTATAGTAAGCCGGCTGAAGTTAACATCACGACCCACCACTAGCACGCACACGCAGATGCTGTTTTGAAATTTTAGGGGGACAGGTTTAGGCAGCCCGAAGGTCGCGTTATATGGGCTCAAGCAGTTCGAAATATGTGTTTAAAAAATATGAGACAACATCACATTATTGCTAAAGCACTCGTTTCATGGAAATCAGAAACAACGACGACGGTACAGTCAACAGCAAAAGTAGATGATGTTTACTAGATTTTAAAATTAAGTTTCGATAGTGTAAGTCCGTATTTTCTATATAACTACAGTCAAAGTCTGCAGGTACTAGTAGACACTCGAAGGTTTTTTGATATGCGTTTAAAAAGTTTTGATTTTCATACTAATTTCATATTTTGAAACTTGACCAATCATCAGTTACAGTTCGCTGTTGACTGTACCACAACCACCCAAACCCGACACAATATCGAAAATTTCGTTTTCGACATTGACCCGACTGGGAATCGAACTCGAGACCTCAGAGTTAGCGCCGCCCAAAGTTCGGAGTGCAAGCCACTCGGCTACGGAGGTCGTCAAAAAAAAACCTTACTTTACTTTAAAAGGAAACAGCGTAGTAACAATGCTCCAATATTTTTAATCTTTACTGCGTCAGCTGACGGCCTTTCCGCCGCTACACACGCAGCTGATTGTTGTTTTCGTACTTTTAATAATTTACACAATCGTCTAGGTAAATTTCGTCCGGCGTACTATAACTTTATCTTACGTATTTTTTTACAAGTTCATGCGAGCAGCTGACGCATCGTCCCCCCTCCACGATACAGGTGACGATTTTTTTTCAGATCAGTACTGTATCAAATATTTATGAAAAAGTTTCAGCCGCCGTACTATTACTTTATTTTTTTTACCACTTTCGGAACCACCCACACCCACACCCACCGCGGGTGCACCAGCTGACGCTTGGTTCACTTATTAGTAAAACGAGATCTGTTGAAAAAGATGGCAATCGATCGGCGTAACAACACTACCTAAAATGCAACGCTACTTCCCTGACTATTATATCTGTACCATGAACTGCTGGTCAAAATGTTTACCTAAATTACTCATCGTAAGACGAGTCAAGTATTTACACTGAAGCATCCTAATTCCCCCTGTGTGGTGCCGGGGATAAAGAATTGCACCACCCCCTCTCGTCCCGTGGGTGTCGTAAAAGCCGACTAAGGGACTATTCCAGAGGATGGGCAGCAGCATCTCTCTGAGGTTACCCTCAACCTACTGCGATCGCCAACCCGCCTGCCAAGCGTGGCGATTACGGCAAATACCCCTCATATCCTTGGGGGAGGCCTTTGTCCAGCAGTGGACGTCTTTTGGCTGAGATGATGATGATCCTAATTCACAAATAAATAAAATTAATCCTTTATTGCAAAGAAAAACATATCAACGCTCAAAAAAACATAAGAGAAGTGTAAGTTTTATGGAATTTAGGACATCAAAGGATTCTCTACAAAGAGCGGGACTTGTGTAATATACTCGTATGTGAGTGGTGGTGATGCCGCACGCACTGACCCGCTTCTGCAGGTCGACGTGCCGCAGCTGGATGAGCGCGCGGCCGGCCTGGTTGCGGAACGGCCCGCGCTCCACCGGCGAGAACAGCAGCACGCGCACGCTGCCGCCCACGTCGCCGCAGATCAGCATGCACTTCTCGCGCACGTTCTTATGGAAGTGGTAGTGCATCGTGCAGATCTACGCATACACATACGCATTGTTACACTGGACATTTCAATCCACTTTCACTGAGGAGCTCGTTGGCGTGATTAACGCTCCCGGTCTGCAAGTGCAGCTAAGGTTAAGCAACTTTCGCAAAGGCCGGTCATCGCATGGGTGACCACAAATGTATCATCACGAGATCCTCCGTGATACGGAAGGTACATAAAGCCGTTGGTCCCAGCTGCATTAGCCACCCACCACCACCAAACTGGGCCCGCGTGGTGGTTTACGACCCATTCTCTCTATCCATCCATAGGAAGGTTCATACCCCAGCAGTGGGGACATAAAATGAGCTGATGATCACATTCATTTCACTGCAACCATCCTTACCTATTTTGAAAAGCAAATTCAAACGACAGGTAACAAAATTTGCTTTCGCCGGCTGCACACTTTCGGACGCTGTGCTGCACCCTCGTCCCGTCTTGCCAGATAGTGTGGAGCCGGAGTTACAGCGTAAAGTACGTAAACAACGGAGGAAAACCATTCCTCTTCTTCTTTATAAAAGTCCAATAAATTCCAGGAATAAAGGCTTGCAGCCTTCTGTTTCTATGGAGATTTCCGCCATAATCAAGCAATGAGCACACTCTTTTCAATACATATACACACAATACATATTTATTACTAACTAGCGGCCGCTCGCGGTTTCACCCGCGCGGTCCCCGTTCCCGTGGGAATATCTGGATAAAATATATCCTATGTGTTAATCCAGGTTATAAACCATCTGTATGCCGAATTTCATCCAAATCTATTCAGTAGTTTTTACGTGAAAGAGTAACAAACATCCATCCATACTTACAAACTTTCGCGTTTATAATATTAGTAGAATATTTTTTTCTTTGAATTAGTTTATAAATGTGAATCCAAGTACCATGAGAGGTGGATAATATATTTGGCACTTCCATACCATGTTCTCCCAGCTGGTGATGACGATCTTGAGCGTGAAGGTCTTGGCGGTGCAGTCGTAGAAGCGCAGGTCGCGCTCCGTGGACGAGGTCACGATGATGTTCACGTCGGGCATGCACACCATGTCCGTCACCCAAGTCGTGCGCACCTTCAGGTGAGCTGGGGCGCAGGCAGGCAACCACGGATCATTATTCTAGGAAACTAAGCAATCGAAATGGAGCTTCTGTCTAAGCTCTAGGTCGGAAAAATCTGTTGTATTCGCGTTTTTGACATAAATACGAAGACCTCATCCACCATATCCAGCAGTTAACGTTTTTAGGTTAAATTTCAGAAAAGAATGAGCCGAGGTATCTTTTAAAAGTAAGCACATCTTTGAGGTTCTTAAAAAAGGACGTGAAAATGTTTGACAGGGCCAGCAAAGCGAAAGTCGGGTTTTTTTTGCAGAGTATGCTGATTGCCTCAAACAGCATTTTCAGCTTCACCGGACTTTTTTGGGGGCGGCAAGAAACATAAAGGGTTCCTCAAGCCGTGTGAAACGAATCACTTTCGGAGGTTTTCTAGAGAGAACGGCATCACGCACTAGAGCGTGTCCCCGTGCCCTACTAGATTCTCCGAGGGGTTCGGATCGGATCGATGTGTGAGTGGCACCTTTAGAATTGCAATAAAAATAACTGTCGGCGCGTGAATGGCGTTCGGCCGCTCTCAGCGACCCGACTGTAGGGATATTCGATATACATCGATGTATCGAATTCATTCGATGTTACAATACGATACATCGCATTGATCCGATGTTTTGAAAACTATTGATTTACTCGATGTATCAATGTATTTTGATATACCATCGAATCAGTGTTAATTAACTAATTTCAAGTGGTGTAAGTAACTTTTCATTGTGTTCGGTGGCAACGGAATCTAGAAATTTACACTGGCAGCACTGCGCAATAGAAAATTAAAAGTCCGCTCAAGGACTTGGTTCCAAGTCATGAAATTTAAAAAGAAAGGTTGTATTCGTTCTTCGTTCATCATGGTTATTGGTTAGTTGATACAGAGAAGAATATTAATTACATTTGATTTGTTTGATTTTTTTGATTTGATTTGAAGGCTGTGGTAGGCACCTCCGTTCCATCAAAACGTTTATTTTCTAAAGCGGCACAAATCGTCAATCAGCAACGAAATAGACTGAAAGGTAACACCAAAAAAAAAATTTGTTTTTGCAAAGTCTTCCAAGAGAACACTGAAAATAGGGAAATGGAATTATTTAGTAGATTTTCTCATTTATTTTTTGCACAATGCATTTTTTTTAAACAAAAACTGGAACAGCAAAGGTTTGCATGAAAAGTCAGTTTTATTAGTTACAGTTAAAAAGTACTCGACGTTGAGAAAACATCGATATTTTTAACCGATGCATCGCAAAACATCGATGCGTAGGCTCGATGTATTGCATCGAAAAGATACATCGATGTATTATCTAAGTGGACACCCCTACCCGACTGCGTAGCGGCGGGCGGTAGGAACAAGTTCGGACCCCTGGCCCGCCGCACACTGCCGCACATAGCATTGCGACAGCTTAGGCGCCGGCTGATTTACCTTTGTACGGTCACGCGAATTATTTGTAACAAATAATATTACATCTCTTATGATACAGTCCGCTTTCAACTCTAAGAAATGAAAGAACAAACATGAACTAAGGGCTTATTAATTGCACAATTAACTTACGACTTGAGGAGAAGGCAGTTCGTAGCCGTGTCATGTCAAGGGACCACCAGTTGATCATGCCGTCGCGGCTAGCCGTGATGTAAGTCCCCTGCATGGGGTCAGTACTGCGGTCCTGGAGAGTAACAACGCGGCAGTTACAGGCTTCATTATAATCAAGTGTCTAAAGGCCTGGATGATTCACCCACTCAAAGTCCATGACCAAACGTTTAGGTACTTTAAGGATACACAAACTGAATTTTACGAGAATAAATAGGTAGGTAGTGAATATTGTTAAATCAGTAAGCTCGATATTCACTACCTTTTGCTAGATTCAATAAAATATTGGTTTATTTTATTTTGTTTGGTTGAAAGAAAGGAAGGACCTTAGAGACGTCAGGGCAGAAGCATATCCTGGAGATGGGGTGGCGGTGCTGCGAGCGCATGACGGTGGGCAGCCCCATGATGGGCAGCTGCAGCGACGCGCGCTGGTTCTCCGGGTCGTTGAGGAAGTAGCCCAGCAGCAAGTGCGACACCAGCTCGTCCCAGTCAATTTCGCCGTTGCGGTTCGTGTTGATCTTGCGGTACGGAAGTACAAATCAGAAAATAACATTAAGTAGTTTCATAGAATTTAACAGTTAAAAATAACATTTAAGTACCGCCTTAAATCATAAATATTTAGTAAGCATATTAATGCTCTTATCTGACCTTATACGGAAATTCTTGTGAACAAAGCATTAATGCATTGTTAGCATCTTGCGCAAGAGTCACCGAATAAAGGTTTAAAAGATTTTAAAGCACTCGAAAAGGTACAATGGCTGAATAACGTGCTAACCGTTACTGCTTTTGCCTTATAAGTTAAAACAAAAACGGACCTAGGGATAATATAACAATGAAGTAGCGGGGAGTCTAACGTGTACCTTCATGAAGAGTATCTTGAACTCCTCGTCGTCGTACTCCACGTTGAGCAGGTTGCGCAGCAGCGTGCGGAACTCGGTGGGCAGGATCTTGTTGCGGTAGGCGGCCTGGAACGCCTCCTTGATGTGCACCATGTCCGGCATGGTGCAGCGCTCGTGCAGCGGCGCGTTCCGCCACCGCGACCGGCTCGTAGGCGCAATGCTACCATCCGACTTTGAAGATAACGACATCAGTGACTTTATATCGCTTTCGTTCGCCATGGTTCTGTTAAGTTTTACTAGTAAAATAAGTTATAAATAAAGTCAAGAAACTAAAGTCTACGTAGAAAATTATTATTTAAGTGTTAGCATCCAACAAAAAGCCAGGGAAATATGACATCGTATATGACATTGAAGTCATGACAACATGACATTAATCTATTTAGGATCATAAATGATGTTACTTTAAAATGTTGTCTCTGTTAATTTAATTAATTTATGTATTTTATTTTCTTTTGTCCTGGATGAGCCTTAGAGCATTTTGGTTTAATGTTAGATGCGAGCAGCACAGGACCGGTCGTTGTGGAGATCCTTGGGGGAGATGATGATGTATTTGATAGGAAGCCGCCACGCAACCGCCACGGAAGCTGCACACATCATCTTCATCATCATCATCACCATCTCAGCCAAAAGACGTCCACCGCTAGACAAAGGCCTCCCCCAAGGATCTCCACAACGACCGGTTTTGTGCTGCTCGCATCCAGCGGTTTCCCTTACATTACTTACATTGAAATATTACTTTTACTTTGTCAAATGTAAAATATAAGTACATCAATATATGCATGTAATTTAAGGCAATAAATCAATATATAAATTAATTAATAAATAGCCACATTGTGAAAGTGCAACCCGGTATATCGGAACAGGCAGGTCAGCAGCAATCACTTTTTAATTTGTAATTTATTTGCTATCAGAAGGTGCGGGTTCAAAATTATAAAGAATAATCCTTTCCATAAAGAATTAATTGTGAAGTGTACATACGTTGAACGTGCATGCGAGATTGCAAATGAACAAGTTGCATATTTTGCGTTTCTTTCCTCAAGAAGTCTAAGGTCTGTAGTCTCACATTTTTATAACGCCAAGGGGCCGGAATAACATTTTATTAGACTAGTTCGTATGGGCTAGATCTATTTGCCCGTCATATATTGTTAGATTACTTACAAAAGATACTGTCAATGCCAATGTCAGTACTAATTAAAAATAACCCAATAACCTAACCTCTCGAGGGTTGCTCTTTCAATTTCAAGAGAATTATTTTTAAGTACAGTACTCTCACAAATTGTTATAAAATTTGCACACTGTAACCAAAAATGTTCTTTACGGCTAGATTATTATCAAATAGACACCCTCAATTCATAGCGCGCACAGTTTTTGTAAAGAACAATAATGTAGACGACGCTTGCAGGTTGATCAATAGAATACTTGGGAAAGAAGGCATTTTAGAACAATACAGGCTCACGCGATATTATGAGAAACCGTTCCAGGTACTTAAAACTTTTACAAAGCAATGTTTGCTTTGTACGTAGTTAGGTAGGTACTTAAATTACGTTAACTTGTGAAATGTAACTCATTACAGACGAGGCGTCGCGTGAACCATGAAAGATGCAAGGCGATCTACAACGAGGACATGGAAAGAAAAATAAAATTTGTTCTTCGGAAAAATAGACACGAACCTTTTCCTGGCTGTTATTAAAGCAATATTGCTCATAAAATAGTAAAATGTTAGTTTTTAATATTATTTAAATTGAGTTTTAGGTTGAATTAAACTTTGTACATAACTCATCTAATGTGTTTTATCTATGGACCTGCAAACATTCAATATTCCTAACAATTTAAACTGTGCTGAGGTATGTTTACTTCGGAAACCACAAACAAAGTTTACTTCGGATATTATCAATGTAATCTAATTTTAAATTGATGAATCTAATGTACAACATTCGATTTTTAAATGTAGTTTAAATGTGGGAAAGATAGCATTAACTATATGTATAAAAATGGTTCAATAAAAATTAACTCAATTTTTTTTTTTGAGATATTGTCTATTGCCTCAAACGGCATTTTCAGCGTCACAGGGCTTTTTTGGGGGAGGTGAGGTACGTAAAGGGTACCTCAAGCCGTGTTGAAAATAATCACCTTCGGAGGTTTTCTAGCGGGAACAGCATCGCACACTTAAATAAAAAGTAATCAAGAAAAAATTAGACTGTAGTTTATTATTATTAGTAAACATTTCATAGAAATATTATTTTTATTTTATTTTTACTGTACAAATATAATAAAACACAATATTTACAAAGGTCAAAAAATACAAAAAGCTTAAAGATAGGTTTACACTTTGGCACTGAAGAGATAGGGGGCGCGGGCGCCGCGCGTGACGTCACGAAAGCGCGGCGCAAGCGCTGCGGCGCGCGGCGTAGAACTGGTGCCGGTAGCAGCGGCGGCACGTCTTGATGCCGCAGCGGTAGCTCAACCCGCCCTGCGGCTTGCCCTTACAGTACTTCAGACCGCAGGGGTACCAGTTCACACAAACCTTGAATAAAAATGAGTAATTCTTCATTAAAGAAATAACCTATCTTGAATAAGAAATATAAGTAGATATCTGAATGGCACTAGCTGACATGGTGTCATATTAAAGTTTAATTTTTTAACTATCATGACCATGTACATATTAGTGAGCTTTATAAAAAAAATTACAATTTAGTGTAGTTTAAAAATGTTCTGACTGCAACGAATACTAAAATTTGAGTAGCAAAGTTATGAAGGTAAAAATAGAGGTGACACAGCCTCACTACAAAAATACCTCCAAGTGGCAGACGCAGTCGGCGTCGGCGGCAGCGTCCGCACAAGCAGGCCGGGCTTCGCCCTCTGCACGCTCTGGAAACGGAGTCACCTCCGCTGAGTATGGTTGCTCCATGCCTGCACATGTTCATTCAAAACTTGCAGTATTAAGACCCACAGTCTCAATCTACGCAAAATACCACCTTTGATCAACTGGGCATCATGTTGTGTTACACATACAATGGTAGCAAAAGAAAGCTGTGTTAGATACTACATGAAGGTTTATAAAATCATTGAAGTTTTTCAAAGTCAAAGTTAAAGTCAAAGTCAAATATTCTTTATTCAAATAAACTTTAGAAAAGTGCTTTTGAATCGTCCATAATTTTTTTACCTACTACCAATTCAATCTAATTCAATCTCCAGATCTTTGCCTGTCATCCCTTGAATGTTCTGGTGAACTATATTAATCGAGTGAACATTTTTAATAATTGTAGGTTGGGACGGGCTTTTCTTAGAATTAATTTTACATTTATTTAAAATATTACCAAACATGTTGCAAGAGAATTCCTCTTTTGTCTTATGATTCAATTTAAATTATTGATTGGAATATCAGTAGAAACACTACTGACATTTATGTCTATTAAACATTGCTCAATAGGAGCAACTTGTTTAGCCAAGTTTTTGGCTGAGATGTGTAAAAAATATGATAGCGATGAAGCTATTTGTCGCTTGAAATAAATTGGCAGATAATAACTATCTTTTGTCAAATAAAAATTACTAACATAATTGTTAGTGTCAATTAAATGCAAATTTTCATTGTTGCAAAATGTATGTAATGTCAAATTAAGCTTATATCTAGTAGTATTTTCCTCCTGTGTCAAGCTATTACAATAGGGTAAAGTAAACAGTATAATTTTCCCTACATTTGAATTATTTAACTTATTTAAACTCTTAATCAAACTTGATTTGATTTTTGATTTGATTTGACTTTTAATAAGTTGATGAAGCGTAACATGCAAACTTTTTAGGATTATTGATCACAGAAACATGTCCATAACATGAATATCTGTCATTGTGAGGACGCTTGCACACTTCTTTTTGCTTACATATAAAATGCAGTGGAAACGTTGCGCTACAGTAACATTATTATACTTGCATTTCAAATATCCAAATACAGTAAAACACTCTGCAGTCTAGCAGTTAAACCATCAGTCTCAGACCCAGGTTTTATTTCCAGGAGGGATAAATATTTATGGATGCGGTTTGTTAAGAGGTTGTTTAAATTATGCTAGGCTGGAGTAAAAGAAAAGATAGCTAAATCATCAGTAAATTAATATGGATTACAGACGAACGTTACCACCTACGACTTTGTCGTCGGCATCGTATTCCCCATAAGTTATACACACATATGAATATTCGCATCTGTTAAAGAATGGTGTGTGTAGGGCGGGACTGACCGGGGCGCGGCGGCCAGCGCGGCAGGTCGGCGGCGCGCAGGAACACGCGGTCGTGGGCGGGCGCGCAGTGGCGGCCGGCGGCCGGCGACAGCAGCCGCGCCGCGCGCCCCGCCCAACCGGTCGACGTGCTCTGCCGCCAGCCCTTGTCCTCCTCCGCCACGCGCACCGTACCAGGGTTTTTCTGGACGTCATAGTACAATCAATACAGTATTTAAATAAGAATGAGATAACTATATAAAGTATTGCGAAGGATTTAAAAACTTTAAGGAGTTACCTGTCTCAGCTTGGCCATGGCATCTGGTGCTATAAAGTCTGCCTGTGCAGCATGAGTTAGGAAGCAGAGAGTATGATGACCAGACTGTCCCAGTTCTTCTTCTCCTGGGATCACAACCTTCATCGCCTCTACTTCCTGGATTCAATTACCCAAGATTTTAAAACTGTGTCTTAACAAAAGCAAAAATGTTTACTTGTATTGTATTGTTTTTACCATACCTACATTGAGTCTTGCTTGACTGAATAGGAGAAAATAGTTATAACTAAGATATAGATTAAAGAAATATTTTTAAAAAAACTTGGCCAGTAGTATTAATGACGTATAAGTCTAAAACACATAATATTATAGACTAAAATAAACAAGAATGGATTTTATAAAGTATTGGTTACTTTATCTTATATCAGTGGACATGCGAGACCGCGTTAGAGCATTTTCTAAAAACTGCATATCTGCTTTTACACAATTTTACAGATGAAGACGAAAAAGTAAATATTTTGGCCATTCAAATATATTTTTCGGGATAAACTAGTTGTTCCAAAGAAGTAGCAAATACAAGTTCAGTAGAAAAAATATATTTGGGTGGCCAAGATATTTACTGTTTTCGACTATGTAAAAAGTACTTACATTTGTAAAGTCCACTAGTTGAGATACAAATACTCCATCCAATCGTAAAAACTCTAGTGTGATGGTGTCTTCTGATACATTAGCTGTTATGTTCTCTTGCATTACATCACCACCCTGTGAGTATTTTAGGTATAACACATTTTTGTCCAAAGATTAATTAATTGTTTGGTGACTACATATTCTATCAATATAAAAACAACAAAAATTAAAGGTGTTATTTTTTATACTATGATTGTGTTGTGCTGTTTAGAAAGTTCAACACAAATCAAATTCATATTAATTAAGTTTAGCTTGACCGGTACTATTGCACTACTATGAAAAGAAATAGCTGTAGAATGAAACTAAAAAAATAGAAAATTATATACAATTTAATAAAAAAGTATACAAATATTATTTACCTGATTTTTCACATTAATGAGTAATTGTAAATTTGTAGGCCGTACGAGTATATACAGCAACACTAATTTGTACCAAATTAATTCCATTATTGCTTTATAAATACTTTGTACTTTTTATTATTTTTGCGAACACAAAACAACATTACTTACTTGACTAAACTGACTCGACTAAATTTTCTGTCATGTCAATCAAAGTCAAAATCAAAACCAGTCATTTGACATTTATGGTGTGTTTACAAAGGCTGGCAATCTGGCATCTGGCATCAGTAGTAGTAGTCAACAGAGCATCAACGCAATCTCTACTATTATGTCCCATGCATACTTGAGATGGATTGGATTTTGTTTAGTTGTAATTAATCTTTGTCTGATTTATCATATTTGTTTGTTGTCTGACGCTTTGTGTTCTATCTATAACAGCAGCCCTTTATGGCCCTTTGTCACTATATAATATAAAGCAGGATTTGTAAATGTTTCATTGAAATACTTCGTTGCGTTCCAGTCAGTTTCCACAGACCATAATTTATCGACTACGTTCTAATATTCCATAATTTGTTTGATGAATTTATTTGTTTAATTATTTTTGTTTAATAAAAACCAAGCATGAATAACTTTGTATTTATATTTATATCCTAGCCTATTATTATAAAAAGCACTAAATATATTATTTTATAAAATTTGGGGTTTCTAATCCTGTCATCAAATAGCTAAATCGCAAAACAACTAAATTTATTGTCTAACGTACATACGCAATTTAATTTATTAAAAAATAAAAATAAATTTATCATCTTACTCGACTGCGCAAACTTTAGAAAGAAAGAATAAGTTTGTATTTTTGAGGTCATTGCAATAGAATAGAACGCGATTCCAACCGATGCGCAACCGAACGGTACCAAAGCTGAACGTCATCCAAAACGGAAAGAAGGGCGATGTTGCATTATTGAAGAAAGACAGCTGTCGTTTCATTTTCAGCTGATTTTTGTGTACGATAGTGAACACTGCAAAATTGACTTGCGATCAAAGCTTATTGTAAGGACACGACCCACGGGAACGAGTTGAGATAGTGTTATCGACGACGGAGAAGCGTCTCGAAAGAACAACAGAGAAGCATCATTCTGCAGCGACGAACAAAGGGAGATGGTCCATTGAGCGCGGACGGTGCGTAGCGGGCGGCCGTGACGTCACGAGGCCGTAGCGACGAGGCCGATGCGGCGGGCGAGCTCGTGATCTCGGCGCTCCGGGGAGCGCGGCGAGGACGCAGAGCGGAGCGGGCCAGCCTGGCCTCCACTGACTCGGGGTCGGGGGACGAGGGCGCAGGCCACCGGCCGCCGCGCAAGCGGACCCGCAGGCTGTCTCCGCCCGCCCAGCCCGCCACCATGCACCAGCCGCATACGCCGTGCACCAACGGCGCGCCGCCGCCGCACCTTAACGGCGACGCGCCCGCCAGCAACGGCGACCTGCAGCCGCCAGGCCTGCGCATGAGCCAGACTGACCAGGAGATTGTGCGACTCATCGGGCAGCACCTCATCTCCGTTGGACTTGAGTGAGTACAATCTCTTCTACACCAATTACTGCCCGCATTTGCAAATACAGGCTGTTTAATTTGGGTAAGCCTTTTTACTTATTGATGTTTTTGCTGTGTACTCAATTCGAAATTACCCTAGCGTTTAGCTATTTTGTTATTTTTTGTGTTTGCTTTGGTATTCCTTTGTTGTTTTAATAATCAACATAAACATTGGCTGCTCCTAGTAAGTCTGTTAATAATTACCATGTTAAGTCAAAACTTAAGAAGTACCTACAATCAATGAATTGATGATCATCAAAAAAACCAAAACCATTTTTACAGGCTAGGCTTTTTTTGTTGTGTTAATACAATCAGGCAGAGCAGCTGACTTTGTACTTGACTTATTGATTTCTTGTGACTTGTAAGGATGTTGCATGTGTTTTATTAAAAATAATTCAGCCATTTTAAGGGTTATGCAATTTTATGCAATGATTTTTGTATTCAAAGGATATCGTTGAAAAGGATTAAAACTGGTTTTTAGGTACGTAGCACTTGTTGCAAGCAGTGGCTTCATGTTTACAAATTTTGTTTTCATATTAGTGTGTTCAGGTCATCAACTTATAAACTATTGTTATCATTTTACTAAATAGACTACTCACATGCTTTATTTGAGAGATATTATAATGTCATTTGGATCTCTTATTATGAAAGAAGGTAAGTGAAGAATTAAATAGTTTGTGATCTACCTTCAGGAAAACAAATTATACTTAATTAAGTATCTTTCATAACATTCTGTCAAGTATTGAGTTAAGGCTTAAACTAAGATTAATTTTTAAATGGGTAGTGTCTTTGTCTAGCAGTCCACCACATACCTATTATAGATTCAAATCAAATCAAATATCTTTATTTGCGAGAATACAGGTAAAGTTGTTGGGTTATTTTATTTCGAGCGGCATTGGCTGCATTTGCACACCAGTAAACTGGTAGAATGCATTTCTACCAGTTTACTGGTGTGCAAATATTAATTTAAAGTTAATTCATGACAATACTAAGCTACTAATCGTCCCTTTAAGACATATACTAGGCAAAAATTATAAAAACACAACAAATAGCACATAAATATGATAAATTACAAAAAAATAATCTATGTCACAGTCACAATCACAATAATATTGAAATAGTCAATTACACAATAATTTATGAATGTCCATTTAACCAATGTTATGTTCATAATTATTAAATTAATTCATGCTATAAAAATAGTTTTCTAGTAACCAATTGGATAATTTATTTTTAAAAATGACAAGGGTTTTTAATGTATTTGGTATCTTATTATTATAAACATTAAGTAAGCATTTCTTTTAAAAACCTCAGATTTACATACAGGTAAATAAAGTTTATCTACATGTCTTGTGTTCCTAGAAACGGCATCGGACTGTTTTTTATAGTAATTTGGATGTAGCTACACAGGTCATGGTCATGGTCAGGTCATCATGTACATGCAGGTCAATGGGAGTATAATGGCCTACAGCTATCCATGAACCATGCACCACATATGGCTCTAACGCATTTCATTTGACCCTTGAAAACTTTATCTGCTTCAACTAAATTACCCCATAACAATAATCCATACACAAGCACAGATGAGACATATCCATGATATGCGCTGAGCGCCACTTCCTTGGAAACTGTAATATGTAAGCGCCTTATTGCATAAACAAGTCTGTTCAATTTATCACAGGTAAGCTCAACATGCGCTTTCCCATCACAGTGTTCATCCATAACTATACCTAAGAATTTGTTAGTTTTTACTTGTTCAATTGTATTGTTGTTGTTTTTTATTTTAAGTTTTAACTTTTTAGCTCTATTGGTTTGAAAATGAATGATTTTTGTTTTACTCACATTCACTTTTAAATTATTATCATTTAGCCACTTTACAACACTATATAAAGCATAATTTATATCACTCTCATAATCATATCTCAAGTTGCACTTTATAAGCAATGTTGTGCCATCGCAAACAATATAGTTTTATGATGAGTGGCATTTGGAAGATCAATAATGTACTTACCTCAAAAACAAAAATGGTCCTAGTACGCTCCACTGTGGTACACCAAACAAATTTTGTTTATTTAATGATTGAAATGTGGTTTTTTTACCCAACTGCGTCAGAAACGGATGGTGGATTTTGACATATGAGGTGTTGTTAGATTTGTTTTGACTGTGGGAGTGACATATTATATTAAAATTCCGGAATATACTCAATAAAAAAAAGTTTGAACCAAATTATTAAAATATAACAAAAAAACCCGACTGCTAAAACAACTAGGTATATAAAAAACAATTATATAAGTACTTACTCGTAAAAACCAGACCAACATAAAAAATAACTGCAAAGAGAAAAAACTGAAAAGAAGAAAAACATGCTCTATGATCCCAGAATTCAATTTGAGCAATGTTGAACGCAAAATGAAATATTTCCTTGTCCGATAACTATACTTAAATAATAAAATCTATAATAAATGAGTATTTATAAATAGGTACATTGAATTTTGGTAGGTAGTTGTCGCAGACGGGGACAATCATCAACCAAGCGGCCGTGGCTAGCTCAATTAAATCCGCACTCTCTTTGGTTGGTGATTGTCCCCGCCTGCGACAACTATCTATAAGATTAAAAAAAAAAACAAATGTAAGTCCAGTAGGATTATATTAGATTATAGTTTACTTACTATTATATTAATGATAATAATCAATCAAATTAGTTTTGCAAAGCATACAACTTCCTACCTACTTTAAGATCATGTTCAATCTACAAACAAGTTATGATGAAGTTGTGTGGGTGGATGCAACTATTAGCGCTAGCACTAAAATTGTCAACCTATGAGCCAATAATATTTATAGTATAGGTAATTGTTGTTACGAAATGGGTTACTGCTATCTGCTTGCTGCATTAAGTTTCTAATAAGTGTATAAAGGATTTATTACAAATAACCAGTTAGATTGGCTAACTGTAGTGCAAGGCAGTGGTTGGACTTGGTACTCTCACCTCCCCCTTTCCATAGATTGGGATGTCTGCTAGTTTACATCAAAGTCAAAGTCAAATATTTTTTTTTCAAATAAACTTTAGAAAGTGCTTTTGAATCGTCCTAACATTTTAATCACCTCTACTTCAAACCCCATGTCTCCTTTTAAGTGGAAATTCTAGTGCATTCTCAAAGTATCTATCGAAACATTCTCAATATGTGTTAAGTCTCCAGATATTAGTCATATTAAGTATGAACCAAGACCCCTTTAAAAAAATTAATATTTTAACCCTTCTTGCTATATTTGAAAGTAGTTTGCGTGTTTGTAAAGATAACTTAAACCTAGTTAGTAAAAATCATGAGCCATGTGCTTACTCTACCACTTCCTGTTTTGCTTAAAAGTGCTTTAATGTCTATTAAATTGAATGGTTATAGAATTACAGGTATATAGAAGTTCATCATCATCATCATCATCATCATCATCATCATCATCATCATCATCATCATCATCATCATCATCATCATCAGCTCATTTTGTCCCCACTGCTGGGGCACGAGCCTTCCCTATGGATAGGGAGAACGGGCCTTAAACCACGCGGGCCCAGTGCGGTGCGGTGGTTGTTAACGACTGCTAATGCAACCGGGACCAACGGCTTTACGTGCCTTCCGAAGCACGAAGGAGTTCCAGATGATACATTTTTGGTCACCCATCCGATGACCGGCCTTAGCGAAAGTTGCTTAACCTCAGCACTCGCAGACCGAGCGCATTAATCACTGCGCCATCGAGCTCCAAAGAAAAAATAACAAGGCCTTTTTAATCATTTCTAGCACATAGTACTTAAATAGTGTCATTGGTTTCATCTCCTAGTGATAACAGCTTCCTCCATTATTCAGGAACTCAGGAGTCACACTTATACCTAATCTTCCCAGGAAACATTATTTATTTTATTTTTATTTTATTTTATTAAGGACAGCTGTATATTACACATCACTACATAGTATAAAACAAAGTCGCTTCCCGCTGTCCCTATGTATGTATGTATGTATGCTTAGATCTTTAAGGGTGCGCCGTCCGTAAGTGACAAGTGTCATATGTTTTATTTGAAATGTCGTCGTCCATATTTATTTGATGCCGCGCGGCCATACTAATTTTGTATGGGGAATTTAAGGTGCTTAATAAAAAAATATTATTTAAATAACCACTTGATGAATCAAAAATGTAGTCTAGCAATTTGTAGTTTATCCATTGATGATTGTTTAGACAAAATCAGAGCTCATCAAAATCATTCTTCTCCACAGCTAAAATATAGACGTCCTGAATGGGTAGTAGGTAAAAAAATTATGGACGATTCAAAAGCACTTTTCTAAAGTTTATTTGAATAAAGAATATTTGACTTTGACTTTGACTAGAGGTACAATAATTTAGATAAACTATAAGAAATCTACTAAACGCCGCCACTCGTTTTCATGATCTTTGCCCAACTTTAAATGATATTGTAGAAAAAACTATAGCGTGTTATGAATTTATGGTTCTGACAAATTGTAAACACGTTCCCTATGATACTAAATATATATTTTGTTCATTTAATACGATAGTATTTTCAATTATATTTACTTAACCGTAACTGCATTTTTGGCATTTTTTGGTCGGCCCACCCTTAAAACTACGAAACGGATTTTGATGCGGTTTTTTTAAATAGAAAAAGTGATTCAAGGGGAAGGTTTATATGTATAAATACATGCAAATTATAAGTGTTTCTCTACTGAATAGTAGAGAAAAACGGATAATTTTAGAGGATTCACATTTTTTTGCGCTTACATTGCAAACGCAGGCTGAACCCTACGAGATAGATCAAAATAATGTACTACAGTATTGTACACCTTAAAAAAGTCTACAAAAAAGTCCGCGATGATATATGTCTATCTCTTAGGGATAACCCACAATAATCTTTTTTTATCCTTTACTTTTTACGAGAAATAATGGCTTATTTACGAAGCGATTTTAAGCAATACAGCATTAATCCTTATCCAATTAAGTACCTTAAATAGATTGTGCATTTAATATAGATCAATATGGCCCTTTACAGCATGTAATTTAAATGAATATTTTCGAAGATATTACCGATTTAAAATGCAGGAACATAGCGGTTGCGTGTATCAGCATTGCACCGTGATTGCACCCGTGCGAAGCCGAGGCGGGTCGCTAGTAAATTATAAACAATTAAAAATATATAATACAGTAGCATAATTAAAGTTCCCATTGCTAACTTGTACAAAAATAACGACTTGTTGATTTAATCAATACCTAGTGCAAACGAATAAGAAAATCCAAAAGAAATATCAATATCAGTTAGAAACATTGTTGAAGTAACAATTCTTCTTATAGAATTCCCTGAAACCAACATACCCAATAGTTTTCCTTAAATGTCGCGTACTTTTACAGCTATCTTGCCTTGCAGCACATGGACCTACATGGGTAGGTCTTTATAAATCAGTTTTAGAAGTTGGTTGTTTTGATTTTTATTAGGTTAGAATTTATTTAATATGGGATTCCAGTAAATTTGTGTGCCAGCAACTGGTGCAACATGCACGGATTGGTGGTTGTTGTTGTTGTTGACATTAATTTATCTGCTTCTTCTTGTTTATAATGCCATTACTTAATTAATGGAATTGTATCCATACTATTATTGTAACACTTCCGTGAACATTGAATGAATGCCTCAGGCATTAAGTCCGCCATGTAATTTATGTTGCAAAAGTTTTAAATTGTCACATGTCAGCCGTTTAAATGAAACACAAGGCAGACAGTGAACAACAAAAATATTTATATAGGTATAAAAAAATACATTGATATTATTAATAGGGTTGTGAAGCCCCTTAATTTGTGCTTAGCTGTCCGGCACTTCCCTGTCTGCGGTGCTCGGAAATCCAGCTTGGTCGACGACGGATGGTAGTGCATTTTATATACCTATTTTATTTTTAATGAAGTAGTTATTGTGTTAGTTATTAATATTTAAGTAAATGCGTAGTTATCATAGTTTTAATGTTAATATTAGCAATTTTATTATTATTTAGTTAAAGGTTGTAAATAGATTCTTTGTTTTATTCTTAATATGTATAATAAATATTCATCATCGTCATCTCAGCCAAAAAGACGTCCACTGCTGGACAAAGGCCTCCCTCAAAGGATCGAGGGGAGTTTGCCATAATCGCCACGCTTGGCAGGCGGGTTGGCGATCGCAGTAAGGTGAGAATAATCACAGAGAGACGCTGCTGCCCATCCTCTGGAATGGTCCCATAGTCGCCTTCTACGACACCCACGGGAAGAGATGGGGTGGTGCAATTCTTATCCCCGGCACCACACGGGGTGCATAAATATTATTATAGTTTTATTTTGGTTTCTTTTTATTATTATAAAAATGAAAATATAAAAATATTTAATCTTTTTCTTAAAATTAAATATGTGCAATGTTACAAAATAAATAAATAAACATTATGCTTGCAACACAATGCCAATGTAAGTAGGTACACCTACACCTTAGGACAAGGATATAATGTAACAATGACTTGCCAAAAAGAACAAACTAAAAATATGAATTTTCGATGTAAGTAATTTTTTTTTTTTGGAGAGAGATTGCTGATTGCCTCAAACGGCATTTTCAGCTTCACCGGGCTTGTTTGAGGGCGGCGAGAAACTTAAAGGGTTCCTCGAGCCGGCCGCGTGAAACGAATCAACTTTGGAGGTTTTCTAGAGGGAACGGCATCACGCACTTAAGTGCGCCGTGCCGTACTAGATTCTCCGAAGGGTTCGGATCGGATCAGTCTATGTACATTGCTAACATCGTGTCGTAATTATAATAATCAGTTGGTGCAGGTGACCATGTCATGCAGAGGTCATGTGTCACAGTGTATGAACATAATGATGTTAGTTAGTTGTCCATCCACTATTTTTTCTGCTGCATTGGGGAATACCGTAGATAATTTTATCCAGAAAAAAATGGATGCATGTCGTTAGATAAACTTTACTGTGTTTTAGTCGGACTAAAACTACTGAGACTACTTATTTACGTAACGTCATTGTGTAGCTGACAAAAATCTTCGTGTGCACTCGTCACGCAGCAGCCGCGTCGCCTGCCGCCGCCGCCGGCCGCGCCGCGCCGAGAGTGGGAGTTGTATGTTTAAAATCGTTGCTGTGCTGACTGACTACTCAAGTGCTGTTTGTTGGCCTCGATGATACCAATGTCACCTTCGCCTTCACAGTGCTGCAATGACTTATCTATTTTACATTGGTCTAGAAAAACATGAGACTAGCAATAATTATAGAAAATAATGATCGATCATGTCTGACATAGTTTTGGCTGTAAAATCAGCATAATAAAAAACATCTAAGTACCTTTACTAAACATATTTTCTACTTTACATGTAGATATCTTCTAGGTAAATATGCGTGACTTCGGTATTTTAAACTATACCTATTTTCTATTTAGTATTTCTGTATTTAGATGTTGTTTTATTCGAGTAGGTATTAAGGCTCGATTACGCATTGTTTATGGCAGCGTAGCATCTGTCGTTGGCCGAATTTAAATTTCGCCTCTAGGCGAAATTGGGACGTGTCGTGTTTTTTTATTCGTTTTTATTTGATTATGCATTAGGAACTACAAAGAACAGCTTCTATACAAAATAAATTATCTATAGATCTGAAGCGCACTGTTGTACGGACGCCTGCACATCAACCTATTCAAAACTGTCAAATTTGTTCAATAAATATTCAACTATAAGCCTTAAACATACCGGGTCATAAAGTTCAAAATATTATTGAGGAAATTCGACAGTTAGTGGTGGTAGTCTGACGTGCAGGCGTGTGTACTGATAGTCCGGGAGGCAGCGTTGCATTTTAGGTAGTGTTTTTACGCCGATCGATTGCCATCTTTTTCAACAGATCTCGTATTACTAATAAGTGAACCAAGCGTCAGCTGGCGCACCCGCGGTGGGTGTGGGTGTGGAAAGTTCCAAAAGTGGTAAAAAAAATTAAAAAAATAGTAATAGTGCGCCGGCTGAAACTACTAGCTAGCTAGCTACTTGAGCAGCTGACGGTCGATTCACTCATCATAAGCCATATAAGATCAACTATCGATGTTAACATCAGCCGGCTTACTTTTGTATTTGCAACGCTACCTCCCGGAATTTAAGTTAATTGAGCGTAGTATAATGTCGTGCTAACTGCAACAGTTACTAATGAAACGGTTGGGCGCTCCTGCGACGCGCGGCCGCCCTGCCGCCCCGCCCGCCCGCCCGCGCCCGCCCCACGGCCCACTGGCCTGGCGGGCGCACCGAACATATTTAATTTGTTGCATTGACTTCAATCGATAGGTGGCAATGACTTACTACTCGGCATGCATCGTAATAAGCTGTGGGGAAATACTTAGCTTTGTAAATGTAAATGCGTTATGGTGATAACGCATTTATTTATTCAAGATCTTAATATGAAACCAACCAAATGAAAAATCAAATTCAACCCCAAAAATGAGATACTATCATACTTAATAATACACGAAAGCCCAGATAAGTTACGATAAATAGGTAACACCCGTTACAGTAACGAGTGTTACAGATATGTATTCGCTAAAATATCTTAACTTATAAAGATTAGCAGCAAACAAGAGGTTAAAGTTGTTAGTTTGCAATCATAACCTTACTTCCCTAGAGTTATATTATAATCATCACTATAAATAAGGAGCAATGCAAACTTATTTGCCTTTTCTGTAACGGGTGTTACAGTGAAATGTCTCACAATCAATCTTAAAAACAAACAAGTTAAGGAACGTATGAAAAAATATCGGGAAAATACCTATCAAAAATAATCCTGAAAAGCACGCTGAACATCTAGCAAAAGACAGGGAAAGAGATCGAAAAAGAAGAGAAGAAATGAAGAATAAACAGAAATCGAATCCAAAACTGGAAGAGATATCACGCGAAAAGACAAGAAATCGAGTCAAACTATTAATAGTTATAAGGACTATTAATAATAATAGTAATAAGATTAAAAGATTTCTCTTAAATTTAAAAAATAAAGTGATTTCCCATAAATATTGCTTTCATTTCGTACTCGTAAAGCCCGTTACAAATGCTTGTAACACCCGTTACACGCTAAAATTAACGTTATAAAAATAATGAAAATATATTCTGAAAGGTGGGTGTCGCAACATTAAAAAAATGTATGTTCTCCTTCGAGATCAATGCTAAATTATCTCTTAAAAGTGTACGACCCGTAACACCCGTTACATGGAATGACCCAAATATCAGTTGCATGGTCTTCATGTAGTTGATGTACGGGTCCTGGGCCATGTTCAGTGAAAGCATGATGGAGGAAACCTGGCAGAGGCTCCTCATAGTCGTAGGTTTTATGATGGTCCATCGGAAAGGAATGATAGAAGTGTGCTTTGGACGCATGTTTATTGTTTGGCGTCTGGTTAGTGCAGCTTAGGATTGCATTAGTGTTAGTGTTATAACATAATGTGTAACTCAGTCACCAGTTTAGTTGTGTCACGGTCAATAATAAATAAGATGTAGTAATGCAAGTCTGTGTTAACCCACCACAACTGTAGGTACTACTAGGATTAGTGTGTTCGTTTATAAAATGTTATGGTGTTTGTCAGGCGCAGCGCGACGCTCCTGATGGAGGAGTCGGGGCTGCACCTGGAGCACCCGGCGGCGGCCACGTTCCGGCAGCACGTGCTGGCCGGCGACTGGGTCAAGGCCGACCACGACCTGCGCGCGCTGCACGACCTGCTGCACGACTCGCCGCACCTCGACCCCCACAACCTCGCCGTCAGTCATACTATACTTACACTTGACCAATACGTATACGTCACGTCTCATAAATCACATAACTCTATAGATTTATAAAACTTTTCGTCGGATTAAAGTCATCTATTTACAGTTCATAGACAGGTACTTTTTCAATTATTCGTCATAAAATTATGCACAGCGTGCGAAGTTCGTTATCGTCATCAGGTAAAATGACGTTCCGTGCGAACGTTCGCCTAACCGGGTTTCCCGCTAACCGCAGGAAATGAAGTTCGTGGTGCTCGAGCAAAAGTACCTGGAGCACCTGGAGGCGGGGCGCGCGCTGGACGCGCTGCACGTGCTGCGCAACGAGCTGACGCCGCTGCAGTTCGACACGGCGCGCGTGCACCGGCTGTCGGCGCTCATGATGTGCGCGGACGCGGGCGAGCTGCGCAGCCGCGCGGCGTGGGCGGGCGGCGCGGCGCGCGCGGCCGTGCTGGCGCGCGTGCAGCAGGCGCTGCCGCCCGCGCTCATGATGCCGCCCGCCCGCCTGCGCGCGCTGCTGGCGCAGGCCGCCGCGCACCAGGTCAGTGCGGCCTATGCCATACTTTGGTATTTATCTCGACCGGTGGTTAGCGACGATGTAGATATTTCAGCGAATAAGGATTTGTCCGTTTTTAATTGCGGAAAATAATAATACTCCTGACATAAACTTGTGAACTTGTCTGCGGTTCTATCGATAAATTAAAAATATAAAATAAATATAATGCCAACAGCTAACCTGGCCATCTTTAAACACTTTGTACTTACTGATCTGAATACCATACGGTGTCCCTGCGCTCGCGCTCGGTGAGTCGCCGATGCGCAGGCGTGCGATGTAAACGTTGCGTTCGGCTGCGCAGGCGGCGCGCTGCCGGTTCCACGCGGAGCCGCGCGGGGAGCCGCGGCCGGACCACGTGCCGTTCACGCTGCTGGCCGACCACCACTGCTCGGCCGACCGGTTCCCCATACACTCCCTGCAGGTCAGTAGTACGCCGTGCCGCACGATTACTCCGGTGATATAGCTTGAAACGTTTTGTTGAGTAAACTGTTGCCGAACTCTCTATTGTATCTTACGTCTCGTTTTTAAAATAATTAAGTTATTCTTAACGCCGCCGCGCCAAACGTCCTGAAGTTCTATTCCCAGCTCGGGTAAAGTGTGTATCGGACTTTTCGATACATAACGAAAAACGAATGCATGACGAATGAATTTATTATTATTATATTATTAATATTATTGTAGCCCGGGTTTGTGATCACCAACCCGCACTTGGTAAGCGTGGTGATAAACCATCACCTATCAAATGTAGTGATGACTTGATTTCAATGATGGAGGCCTTTGCCCAGCAGTATATAGGCTATTTACTTGTTTTTATTATCTTCTGTCCCTTAAAGTTTTAGTGCCTTACAAATAAACAAAGAATAAGGTCCGAATAGTTATTCCGTGTTTTGTCCCTGTCATGTATACGTCATTTCAAACTAAGGGTAAAACATTCGAAGTTGATTCTTTGTTTATTTAAGGCCCCTAGAGTACATTTTGATCAAATCAAACCTCGAATTGTTCCTGTACACAACTTTATTAGTCTTTTATATTAGTGTTATGTACTTGTATTGGTGTGACTTTCCGTTGTTTGGCTCGATGCGCAGGTGCTGAACGAGCACTGCGACGAGGTGTGGTACTGCAAGTGGTCGCCTGACGGCTCCAAGCTGGCGTCAGGCTCCAAGGACAACACTGTCATGATCTGGGATTTCGACCCCGCCGCCAAGCGACTCTCCTTCAGGTTGGTGTACGGGAGCCCCAAGTAGTCAGGCGTCAGGCCTCTGACATCAAAGATTGTTGAAACTTAGGCTTCTGATTCTATGTGATAACTATAAGTAATTAAATTTTTCTAAATAGTTTACTAAAAAGGACTTACCACTTTTAAAAATAGTTTTTTTTATTTGTTATAAAAAAAGTAGAAAATTTGTAACTATAGGTAAGTACTCTCATTAATATTTGCGTTCCTACAACAAAATAACATTTTGAATTAAAGCACCAACTACCAATAGTAGATTGTACAACAAAAGCATAAAAAGAGCCATTTTACCCGAGACATGCATATAGCTATATACAACTTGTTGATTTGCATTCACGCCATATTCATAGCAGCAGTCGTATTGCTTATACTTATTACAAATAAATTATAAAAAGAATATGAAAAAATAATAATCATATTTTCAAAATCTGTAAATACGAATCGCACGTCTGCGTAGCACTAAAAAATAAACGCTCGTTCGCGTACGCCCGCGCACCCGACCACGAGTAGGTAGCAACAAGCTCGAGCTTCGCGGCGCGCCCGCAGCTTTGTCGGCGCGGCGAGCGCCGGCGGCCGGCGGGCGGCGGGCGCACGCCGCAGCACGCATCAAAGCCAGTGTGCCGCGCAACCCCGAACGAGTGACACATTTCTTAGCCCTAGCGAATTTGGAGCGAAACGTGTTCTTAGGTGTGTTGTTTGTGTGTGTAAAAAAAGTAAAATGACGGAAAAATATTCTAACGTAGAACTTGTGGAGATGGTGCGATTATACGCAATTAGTGGGAACAGTCTACGGCGAGCCGTGGTAATGTTTGTGGAAATGTTTCCAAACAGACCAACTCCATCGCGCGAGGTAATGCTTGCTGCCACGCAACGACTGAGGGATCATGGCCAGTTCAACGTTCCTCGACATGCGCAGGGTCGCGGCAGTGTGGGCCTCTCAGTCGATTTGCAAGAGCAAATACTCGAATACTTCGAGAGGGAACCACGTGCCAGTACTCGTGATGCTGGCCGCCACTTCAATGTCCACCACACAACAGTCTGGCGGCTTCTTAAGTCGGAGCAACAGCACCCGTTCCACTTCAGAAGAGTTCAAGAATTGAACGAGCAAGATCATGCCGCCCGGGTTACTTTTTGTCACTGGGTACTAGAACACCGAGAAGCCAGCATTCTATGGACGGACGAGTGTATGTTTACGCGCATCGGTGTTTACAACGTCCACAATGAACATTGGTGGGCTCACCGCGAACAGAACCCGCATAAGACCAAAAAAGATTCGTTCCAGCATAGGTTTAGCATCAATGTGTGGGCTGGCATTGTTGGTGGATATTTACTCGGGCCCTATTTCATCGAGGGTTATCTCAACAGTAACTCGTATTTGCAACTTTTGCAGCACGTAGTTGACGTAATGCTTGACGACGTGCCACTAGCTCTTTACCGGAATCTCTTTTACCACCAGGACGGGGCGCCTCCGCATTATGGACGCCAAGTGCGCGATTATTTGGACGAAGTGTTCGGAACCCAGTGGATTGGTCGAGGTGGGCCAGTGCCCTGGCCTCCGAGGTCGCCAGACTTGACTCCGTGTGACTTTTATTTGTGGGGAGACATAAAAAGAATGGTTTATAAAGACGAAATCACGAGTGTTGTGCAGTTAAAACAAAATATTTTAATGGCTTTTGAGAGTGTAAGGTCAAATCGTAGTGTGCTGCAAAAGTTACCTAGAAACTTAAGGCGCCGTGCTCATTTGTGCATAGAACGTGAAGGTGCCCACTTTGAGCAGTACCTGCGAGTATCTTAAACATGATCAGTAAGTACCTAATAATAGTTTATTGCAACAAAGTATACTTATGCGTAAGAGTAAGCCACTTCACCACAGAATACATAATAGTACCTACAAGTTTACGTAAGTTCATCGACTTAATGTCCGCCCGCTGCGCTCTTATGTACCTACTACGGTCTGCACCCCTATTCTCGTCAGTCGACGGTCGCTATTCTAATTTACACTGAGATCATTTTATTAATCAATCGGTTCCTTATTACTTTCTCCGTGTTAAAAGTATTTTTTAGTCATTAAGTGTACCAATTACGATCAGCTGTAAAATTATGGCGGGAATGCAAATCTACAACCTGTATATAATAGGGTAGTGACGTCGAGGGTAAACTGGGTTTTATACTCGAGTTTTACACTCTGCTTTTCACTTCAATTGCAAGGAAATAAAACAAGGATTAAGCATAACAAGAAAATTTAATTAATTTTTATAGGTAATGTAAAAATGACAAATAATTAGCTTTCCGCCACACAATTTTTCTTAATTTTTATTTTTAATTTTCAACTATGTGACGTTCGACTATGGTCTGTGCCGTAATCCAAGTTATTATAAATATTTGCGTTATATTTTTTTTACGTAAATGCACGCCCGTATTATCGTAAATTTGTATTTAGATAGTAATACATATGTCGTAATTAAATAAAAGATATAACCTAAATTTCATAAAAATATATCAATTAAATGAAGGTGTATTGTGTATGTGGCTGTAAGGCCTAATTGCCTTAGTCTTAGAAGAAGAAATTACTTTATGCACAAGAGCATAAAAACTCATTTTATGCTGCCTTCTCTCGACATAAAGAACAACTTTACGAGCATGAGAAGTGAAAATTTTTTTTTAGATAGTTTCTAGGTAGAGTTTTGAGTTTCTTGCCAGTTCTCGGTCGAAGGCTCTCCCAAAATTGGAACTGGTAAATTCTGTTGTTTAGTTAAACTTAATTTTAGTATATTATTATTTGAATTTTATACTTACTTTTGACGTCAATAAGTGCTTATTTTGAAAAACCGATGTGATTTTGACTTTCGCTTTGTAAAACTTTTGTTTCAAATTGTAGTTTTAACAAAATGTTTTTTTTGCCTGAAGTCCTTAATGAAATGACATTGGATTTAATTTAATTCCAATACGGTTCCCCCTCGAAGCCCGCTGTGCATAAAGCTACCCCGTACTGTTTGTGCAGGAAGTCGCTGGAGGGCCACTCGTACGGCGTGTCGTTCGTGAGCTGGAGCCCCGACGGCCGCTACCTGCTGGCCGCCGGGCCCGAGGACTGCCCCGACCTCTGGATATGGAACATGCAGGTGCGCACGCTACGACGCAGGGCTCAGGGAGGCCAACCGATCGTCACATTTAAAATTATATTGTATAATGAGTTAGTATTCATGTTTGGACTATAAAAGCTCCACTAGCCCCGGCTGTTCCAACAAGGCTCTAAAATAACTTTTTCGTATTGAACGTATCTATCCATTCTATTTTAAACTAACGGTCGCTCGCGGTTTCACCCGCGTGGTTCCCGTTCCCTCGCGAATATCGGGAAAAGTTTTAATCCAGGTTACAAACTATCTGTATGCCAAATTTCATCCAAATCCATCCATCCGTTGCAGCGTGAAGAAGCAACAAATATACACACAAACTTTCGCATTTATAATATTAGTGTGATACAGTTTCTTTTCAGACAGAAAATCAGTGCCGATCTACAAATTGTTGTTACAATTTCATACCGCATTTTGCAATGAACTATGAACTGATTCTATAAAGAAACGGTTTTAGAGTTAACTAAGAATTTCCAATGAAAATATAATGTATTGCACTTTCTAGATCGTTCCGTCATATATGCCCCGAATATGTATATTCTACTAATATTATAAACGCGAAAGTTTGTAAGTATGGATGGATGTTTGTTACTCTTTCACGTAAAAACTACTGAATGGATTTGGATGAAATTCAGCATACAGATAGTTTATAACCTGGATTAACACATAGGATACTTTTTATCCCGATATTCCCACGGGAACGGGGACCACGCGGGTAAAACCGCGAGCGGCCGCTAGTCGTGTTATAAAAATAAATGATTCGATTTGATTATATGTATACAATAACAAAGCAAAATTTGTTTTTCAATTGCAGTAGTTGTAGTAGCATTCGAAGCGATTTTTCTACGTATGATACGATGTAATATCGCCTGAGTGGTGATTTTTGGCCGGTGGCTAATTCTCACGCTATGATATCAATTACGAGTGCTCCTTTATCTCTTATTCATAGTCACTGGTAACTTATGCATGACACCGAAAATTCTCGAAAGGTATGTATCTTTATGATCCAAAAATATTATATTTCAGTGTATTCAAAGTGTATTTAAGTGTATTAAACATTCATCAAAGCGCGGCGACCTTTCAATCCCACCGATGATCTCGAAATTAAAAGTAACATGATTTCTTTTGATTAATGTTTGGTCTCGCTGCGCTCGACTAGATACCGCCGGCGTACTTGTTAAATGCGGCAAAAAATACTACGCCAAAGTCGGCGTACCCGAGTCAGTCGCCTGCTGTCAGTCGCGTTGCAAACTGTGTGTGAGGTGCGCGTTTGCGTAGTTAAAATGTGTAAAAATAATACTACAAGAAATAAGAAGGACACCGTCCTTACACACGCTACAATATTGAGTTGCCGCATTCACGGAGCTATTGTTTCTGGGTAGCGCGGTATCTAGTCATTCATCTAAGGTCGCCGGCTTGTCCCTTCTCTTTCCCGTATAGCAGCATGCACGAGGTATGTAACCGGTGCCCTCCCCCCCTCCCCCCAGACGGAGACGCTGCACCTGAAGATGTCGCACTCGCAGGAGGACTCGCTGACGGCGGTGGCGTGGCACGCGGCCGGCGACAAGTTCGTGTGCGGCGGCGCGCGCGGACAGTTCTACCACTGCAGCCTCGACGTCAGTGCCTTTGCTCGTTACACGTCATGTCATTTCATATGTTATATAGATAAGAGACAGTTACCATTCGAAAGTTCGACAGTTATTTAACAGATTTTTAGATAACAAGCAACGCATCGCTTATGTTCATTTCACAAATCAACCCTCCTTATAAAATGGTTTCACAAACCTTACATCTCATAAAGTAATTATTTTATAAATTGTCATTTTGCAATAACATGAGTTATTTTTTCTTATCACATCAAATGGACAAAGATCTATTAATCTATTTTAATTTAATGTAATGGTTACTTGGCCAGTAAGGCATTAGGCAATATTCCGGCCAGGAAAGCAGGGGAGGGGGGGCAGTCTTCCACTAAGGGGGCTCGAGTGGGCAGAAAGAAGAAGAAAGAAAGAACAGAAAAGTGAGGGTTAGTTTGTAGTGGTTAGGTTAGGTTAGATCAGTGACCAAAACAAAGCGCAAGCAAAGCGAACGAAGCGAGCGTGCCGCGACAGCGGCCGGCGAAGCGCCAGACAATTATTATTGTATTGTTTAAAAAATATATTAATAGTATGTTGGTCAAATTTATTATTTGTAAAACGTACCTTTGGTTTTCTGAAAAATGTAGACATGTCAGTTTATCTTTCAAAATAAAATAAAATGACGATTTTTAAAATGACAGCTTGCCATTTCAATAGTAATGTTTTGATGCCATTGTAATGCAATAGTTTGTGAAATGAAACATTGACAAATGATGCTTGCTAATGAATTGTGTGTGGAACTTTATAGAACCATAAGAGATGCCACGAATCGGGATTTGACTGAATACCGAATATCAAATATTCGGCCACGCTCTCGGCTGAAGCGCCGACTATTCTGCAAAATCTCTGAAGGGATTCCTCATATAGTTACATTGCTAAAATGCCTGGAAAAAAACTTATTTAGATCGAGATCCACTACAAGCTTGAAAAATGGTTCGAATTAGATGAGATGAGAATGAATATCTGGTTGCCGCTTTCCTTTATTGATAATGACGTGGAGAGAAGAGATATTGACAATAAGATAGATTTTTATTTAAAAACGGTATTCAGTGTTCGGCCGAATACCTAATATTAAAAAAGGGGCCAATACCGAATGTTCTGGTCATCTCTAATAAAGATACGATGTCGACCCTCGTCTTACAGGGGCCGTGTCCACAAACGGGTTTTTTTTAAATTATGTAAATGTGTTCTACATTTAAACATTGAAATGAAACTGTGTATAGGGACGAATCTACTCAAATTAAATTTAATATTGTGTTTAATAACCGCGAGTAGTTCCGTATTAATTGTTTAATTTCACACGTTTATTGATATTCGTCAAGAACGAATGTGAATGGGCCTCTGCCTCGCTGTGCCGGTAGCGTGCGCGGACGCTGATGCGTGTGCGTGTGTGTGGGTAGGGCGCGCTGATCAACAGCTGGGACGGCGTGCGCGTGAACGCGCTGGCGTGCCGCGCCGACGGCCGCAGCGTGCTGGCCGCGGACACGCACCACCGCGTGCGCGCCTACGACTTCGCGGACCTCACCGACCGCAACGTGTGCGTATACACATACACTCGCGACACTGTCACACAATTAATTACAATAATAAACATAATAATAAACTTTCCTACACTCACACCGATTATCTGGCCCGAGAGAAGCTTCGTTTTGAAACTCGTTAAATGGTTACTAGACAACAAATAAACATACTTAAAAATATTTTTTTACAAAAAAAAACCGACTTCAAAAAAACAGGAAAAACAGCTCTAAAAAGCAATAAATAATATTTAATCCACATTATTAATTACCTAGATACGCATGTCAGTTTTAAAAAATGTCTATTGAAATCTGTCTGTCTTTTTAGATCTGTTTTTACTTTTTTAAGTTTCCTGTTTTTTTGAAGTCGGTTTTATTTTGTAAAAAAATATTTTATTTTTCGGTTTTTAGTGATGGGTAAACGTAGACCTAACAAAGATGCTTCTCGGATGAGGAAACAATGGCCTAGTAGGTAGTGGTATTCCTATGTAAAACTTCAATCTTAATTAGGTATTATTTTTGTACGAACTAAATATTTTGGCATATTGAACCGTATGAAATAAGCCCAACAAAAGGTAACTGCTGTAAATCGTTGAGGAATTCCCTCGACTGTCTATGGTCTCCATCATCAGACCTGAAATGGCACTTATAACCCATATGGGTGCAAAGTTCTTATCAATAGAAATGAATTAAGACTAAACACAAGGCAGCTACTGTAAAACGTTGAGGAGTTCCCTTGACTGTCTTTCGTCTTCATCATCAGACCTCTAATGGCAGTCACAACCCATCTAGGTGTAAAGTTCTCATCAATACAAATTAATCAAGCCCAAACACCAAGTAATTGCTGTAAATTGTTGAGGAATTCCCTTGACTGATTTTCGGCTCTATCATCAGACCTTCATTAAGTAGTAGTGCTTTAAAATACTTAATGAAAACATTAACAAACACACTAGTCGCCCCTACAATTTTCGAAAGTTCCCCTCGATTTCTCTGGGATGCCATCATCAGATCCTGGTTTCCTTATCATGGTACCACCCTTGGGATATCTCCTTTCCAACAAAAAAAGAATCATCAAAATCAATTCATAAACGACGAAGTTATCCGCGAACACACATAAAAAAAAAATATATATACGAGTCGAATTGAGTAACCTCCTCCTTTTTTGAAGTCGGTTA
The DNA here is from genome assembly GCA_947562085.1 of Eudonia lacustrata. Classification (NCBI taxonomy): domain Eukaryota; kingdom Metazoa; phylum Arthropoda; class Insecta; order Lepidoptera; family Crambidae; genus Eudonia; species Eudonia lacustrata. The sequence goes on along the minus strand of OX387317.1, from coordinate 427,385 downwards.
AAAATACTTAAATACATACTAATTATACATAGAAAACACCCAGACCCGAGGCAATTTAGAAAAACATTAATTTCTAAATTGACCCGGCCGGGGATCGAACTCGGGACCTCAGAAATGGCTATACCTTGAAAACCGGTGTACAAACCACTCGACCAAGGAGGTCGTCCAATATAGTATAGATAATGCTCATGAAACTCTATGTTAACGCAGCTAAAAAAAATATACAGTCACATTTATTCACATGCATTATTTCACACAAAAGTCCGAATAGTAAGAATAAGAATAAGAATAAATTTATTTGCTGTGTAAAACTTAAGACTAAATACATAAAACTTATAAAATAACATTTGTCTACATAATAATATAATGCATTACAAGAAATCATTAAAGAATAATGTAAAGTTTAAAATTAAGGTTAGTAGTGCAGAATAACCAGGTGATACCTAAACTAAGTAAACTAGTTTACCCGTATCTCAGGCATCTAATCGGTGAGTGTGTTAGCGATTGCTTACATAACATTTTATTAAATAGCAATAAATTATAATATTTTTAATAACATTTTGCTTAAGCAGCATGTTGCTGCCATTGTATACCAACTTATGTAATAACTAATAATAGATGTTCGGTGTCATTGTAGGATTTCCCTATAAGCCAATTTTGTATGGTTTTCTTACAATTTATTTTGTTCATATGATATATACCTAGTGTTAAATTAAGTTTATTATACAAAAAACTTCCAAGAAAGCAAAAGAATCTGTGAGAGTGAGCTGTACGATATAGCTCAGTGGAACAAACAATGTCTACTCGCCTTTTTCTGGTTTGTAGTGCAGGACTATAGGGCGTTAGTGAATGTTTCTTTGTTACAGTTTGTAGTATAAACAACTGACGAACAGAAAGGACATTACATTCAGTTAGGAGTTCTGCTGTAGGGAAACGGAAAGGACGAAATGTGCTTACTTGCATGGCTTAAAATGACATTCATAAGAGCTTTTTGTAGCCTAAACTGAATAAATGATATTGAATTTGAATTTTTGAATTTGAATTTCAAAATGGCTCTCTGTGCTATTTCTAATTTTAGCATGGTGGTTTTATGAGCGCCTCCCCAAGATGAAATGCAGTACGTTAGCAAAGATTGGCAAAGGGCTAGATAAACCTCTTTTAGGAGTTTTCCTTCAGGAGTATGATGATGCCTAGGTATTTTATTGTGTTTGTACTACTGAGTTTAGGACATACACAGTCAATATCATTCGAGTCAAAACAGTGATGTGCCACTATTGCATGTGAGTCATGGGATGGTTGGGTCAGTAAATTATACGAAAAAGTCATGTATTTGGTTTTGTCTGTGTTTAGAGTCAACATGTTTGTTCTAAGCCACTTTGTGACAGAATCAAAGCCAGCTTGGGCTAAATCGAATGTGTCATTCCAATTGTCGGCACTAAATAGAAAGGCTGTATCGTCAGCGTATGATATTATCTGACTATTGTTTTGAAGGGGGAGGAGGCATAAATCGTTAATATAGATAAGGAATAGTAAGGGTCCTATTATACTTCCCTGAGGAACACCATATTCGACTGTTAGTTCTTTACTTACTATACCGTCTATCTTAACTCGCTGGGTCCTATTTGTTAAGTAATCTTTTAAAAGAATATGCGGTATACCTCTTATACCTAGCCTGTGTAACTTTTCCAGGAGGATTGGAATTGAAACTGAGTCAAATGCCTTGGCAAGGTCTAGGAATATAACTAAGCATTTATTCCGGGAATCAAGTTGTCTTGTAATATAATCAGTTAATTCATGAACTGCGTCATCAGTCGATTTGTTAGGCCTAAAACCGTATTGAGTCGTGGCCAAGAGTCCTTTTCCTTCTATGTATTTAATAAGTCGGTTATATATTAATCTTTCTAGGATTTTGGAAATGGAAGGTAGTAAAGCAATGGGTCGGTAATTATTAATAAAACTTTTATCTCCATTTTTGTGAATCGGATGAACAACGGCCTTTTTCAAAGCCTGTGGGAAAATACCTTTTGAGATGCATTGGTTGAATAGATAAGTAAGTGGCGGAATTAAGTGCTGTTTGTATTTCTTAATAAATGTACATGGGATTTTATCAATGCCAGTGGCGCAGTCATTTCTAAGAGTCAAGATAATTTTTTCTACTTCATTTTCATCAGTGTTAAATAAAGCAAATGAGTGCAATGTTGACAATGGCGATGATGGGGGCAAAGTGTAGGAGAGGGAATAATTGTTTTGGTGTTTTGCTTTCTCAGCTAAACTTTTTCCAATAGAAACAAAGAAACTATTTGCCGCGTCAACTGATTGCGCCGCAGTAGCTGAGTTTGCGATGAGTTGATGTGCGGATAATTTAGTATTAGTGGTAAAAGCCGGCCGGTAGTCTAAAGGCCGGCAACGCATCTGTGATTCCTCTGGTTTTGCGGGTGTCCATGGGCGGCGGTGATTGCTTTCCATCAGGTGACCCGCCTGCTCGTTTGCCTCCTTCTAATATAAAAAAAACAAAAAAAAAAAAAAATATGTTGCGATTACAATAAAGTCCTGCAAATGCCCAGAGACAATTGGCAATCTCTCTCCAACGAAAAGCCTGGACATCAGACTACCACAAATGTCCTCAACGGACTTTGAACTGTTTTTGTTTGTGTTTGATTTATTGAAGACATTTGACAGGTTTGAAAAAGTGGATGCGCAGGCGTCTGTAGTTTGGCATCGTTTCTGCACTTTATTCGCCAATAGCCGGCGGTGTGCCACTTTATTGATGTCTTCGATAGGCCTCGAGATGCATTTGCAATTTGTGTTCTTTATGAACCTTTTATTTAGTAGCGTTCGTTTCGTTCGGACCGGATACGTACCCAACCTAGCTTAGAGCTAAGTAGAAGCTTGTTTTTGGTACATTCATTGCCAACATTGAAGTGTGTAAACGCGTAGTGTCCCGTTGTTATTTCTGACGCTGACCTTACGTCGACCGGTCGGCAGGATCCAGGAGGAGCACGCGGTGATGGCGATGACGCTGAACGCGGCGGACACGCTGCTGCTGCTGAACGTGGCCAACCAGGGCGTGCACCTGTGGGACGTGCGCGCGCGCGCCCTTGTGCGGCGTTTCCGCGGCCTCAGCCAGGGACACTTCACCATCCATGCGGCCTTCGGCGGCGCGCACCAGGACTTCGTGGCCTCGGGCAGCGAAGACAACAAGGTATGAACCTCGGCCAGGGACACTTCACCATCCATGCGACCTACAGAACATCTCGGAGGCCAAGAGGCGAGTCGGGCAAAACGGGTTTCGGATTTTTCAATGCATAGTCTGGGCTCGCAATCACCGAACTCGCATCTGCCGAGCTGGGCGATCAAACCATTAACCTCTATCCGTAACGATTACTCATTTTCAACGATGAAGGTTTTTCCTGCCCTAACGTAATGTTCCTGCACTAATGCAATGACGGTGGCGGCAGGTGTACATCTGGCACATCGGCGGCGAGGAGCCGATCGCGGTGATGTCGGGGCACACGCGCTGCGTGAACGCCGTGGCTTGGAACCCCGCGCACCACGACGTGCTGGCCTCCGCCTCCGACGACTACTCGCTGCGGCTGTGGGGCCCGCGCCAGCCCGCCTCCTAGTGCGGCCCCGCCCCCGACTGCAGCCCCGCCCTCTAGTGCGGCCCCGCCCCTGCGAGCATGGAGCTCTCCGAACTGCTCACAGGTGATCGAGCTCTCGATCCATCCAGAATCCAATGAGATTGCGAGTACCCCGCTTGCCGCGCGGTAGGAGCCCGCGTGAGGTGGCGCTGCGTCGGCGGCGGAGCCCGCCTCGACCGGACGCGTCCAATCGGTCAGCGATGCAATACAATTATTTTAAATTTACTTCATCACCTCAGCGATCAAGACGTATATCGTCCAAACTTTAAATATATTATTCAACGTAACGGCCGATTTAAACATTGAAACGAGTCTAAACGCTTGGATGTAGAATTTAAACAGTTTGTGACTTGTAAAAGATCAAAAGTGTGCGACAACGTTTCTTGAATGTTGTCTTTATTATTTACTTCGCGTAACTGCCGTAACCTATGGATAGGTTAACGTTATGTGTTCGTTAGATGCCGCTTCCCGCTTTCGCTGATTGCATGTTCTCGGTACGTCCGGCCTCGGCAGCCGCGAGACTGACACTCGGCGGCGCCCTGCGTGCTGCTTTATTTATTTACGATAGTTCGAAGTGCTGACGACGCGATTGACTGCCTCTACGTAGATCTCTCCCGAAACGATTAAACGACATTTTTGATTTCATCAGTTGCGTAGCGGCGCGCGCCTTTCGGTCGCGGGGCGGTGACGAAGTGTTCGGTTACCGGGGAGAGTGATGGCGTCCGCGGGCAGTTACTGAATGGAATTCGAATGAAAACGAAAGCACTGACCATATTAAATTAACTATAAGGTTAGCTACGTATTTATGGAGAAACGGATTATCTCAATTGTACTTTTCGAGTAACTATTTTTAAAATTGATGAACAATGTCGTAATTCAGGAAGACAGCCGATCGATATGGCCGTCAACGAAACAGATTATATTTTCTTACCAAACAGACTCTCGCTCCTCTGATGAATTGATTGACACCGACATTTGTTAAAAAAATGGAGTACTATTTAAAATTATTTAAATGTTAAGTTTTGAGAAACGCTTACAAACTTTAAACCTACTTTTTTCTAAAATCTCTCTTTTATTTTCTAACTGGTCGAATTTCTCTGATTTATTTTAAATTCTAAAATCTATTGTCGGACAAAATTTATCAGAGTGAGTTAAACTATTATATGAATTAATAACGTATAAAGAAAAGTATGAACTAGTGCGTAATCAGTTAATTAATTCGTATCGAGTCAGCTCCGGCTAGCGGGTGCGATGCAGTTCAAACGGCTCACAGACCGCGAGTACTCAGCGGGCAGCCTTTGCCCTCCAATATATTAGTATTCATACTCTCACCGACAGCAAAACAGGCTTCGCCGAACTCTGTGTAACGTGGCCCATCGTTTTAGAAGGAGACATTAGAAACTCAAATTATAATAAGTTCGTCGACCGCTGCGAACGTGACTGTTCCGTAATAAACATCTGTGCAATAACTCAGTGCCATTCGAGCCGTGCAATATAATTTAAATAATAGATGGTTTATTTTTAAAATATAAAATACTACACAAACGGAATGTGTGAAGTGTCGATTGTGAATATGACGGGAATGAAGTCGGACATCCGCACGTGATTACGACAATCGCGGTGCTCGCGCGCGCATGCGTGGCAATGTTACAATGTATTCAGGAATGACCCGCTGTTCGTCGACGCAAAGGAACGTTACTGCGAGATGTTTCGGGGCTCGCCTGGTAGTAAGCGGGAACGCGTCCAGGCAGCGGACCGTCCACGCCCGCCGACTTACGCTTATGTATGCTTACACTTTTAGCACCGCGGTCCGCGTTACGGCTGCGATTCCACCAGAGCTGTGCCAGGACTTAAATTACCAATAGGATTATTTAATTTTACACCTACTTAGCGATGTAAGGAGAATTAAATAACCCTATTGGTGCATTTATTGTGACGCACTGCGCACCGCTCGGATACCTCCAACAGCTCGGACGGACGCGCAGCTAGAGTGCACTTGACACGGCTGCTCACCACACGGACAGTGCTGGTCACTACAAGCGATAATGCTCGAAAGAGACGTCTTTCATCTTTTTTTTTAAATTTAGACTAACGTGCCCTTAACATTAAGGTGGGATTAAATGAACGTAGATGTACCGCGGCGCGCCGTGCCGCCGGCCGCGCGCACTAAACTTATTTAAGTAGGTCCTCTGTTTAACTTAATTAATTAGGACTTAACTGTAGCGAGCGGACGTTATATTTTGAACTCGTATTTTTGTACCGTTCGCCGCGGCTCTCCCGCGAGGTGGCTCGCTGACGAAGCCGTTATACTTTTTTAAATGTAGGTACACACGCGTGCACATCTGACTTCCACAAACGGTCAATGTCTTCAATAGACTTTGAGCTTTATGTGTATGGCATATGGTTGAACATTTATTGAAGTAATTTGTCAGTTTTGGATAGGTCGATGTGCCGGCGCGTGTACCGTGGTCGCCTTTACCTGTCAGCAGTGGAGCAGGTCGTCGTCACATGTCCGCCCCGCGGCGGAGGAGATGGGCCGTCGGCGTCGAGCGACGATGTCACGCCTTAACGTGTGTAACTTAAGTATTGGTTCTGATGAGCTTGTAAAGTATAACGTGCTCGGTGTTACGGGCCCCGGGCCAGCTCGGATCGCTCAGCCCGCGGTCGAACGGCCAGGAATTGGGTGTTGTCATAGTTTTAAAATAGATTTTTTTTGGACATTTTACTGTATTTTTGAGTGGGCAGCCCTCGCTGCGGCTGGCGGCCCGGGGTCCGCTCGTGTACCAAATATATCAGGCAATAAAGTTGTCGTGCGACTGTCGGGTGTGCGTAGGAAGTACAAAGGAGCGTTCGGTAATAATTAAAGATAACTACGAAGTAATGTTAGATATAACTTTAATATGGAGGGCGAATGCGTGGGGACAGACTGCCCCGGTTTGAATTGTTATAAATAATGATTATATCAATAAATTTTTTATTGTAAAATAATCTGTGTTTTCATTCGAACTCACTTTTTACATTAACTATAGCCATAGCCTCACATGCAAACTTCTTCTTCCTGCCCTGTAGGCTTAGCCAAAGTAACATTAAGAAAACGATAGCGAAGTTTCAATCCCATACATTTTAAATTGTCAATCTTGTGTCAATCCCATACATTTTATTCTTTTCGAACTTCGCTATCGTTTTCTTAATCTTACTTTGGCTACCGCCACTGGTCCCATGTTACTGGGGTCGGCGCAAAATGTCCGTTTCTTCCACTCTCCTCTATCAGTCGTCACCTGTGCAGTTACTCCCTTCACATTCATATCATCGGTCACACAATCCATCCATCTTTTCTTTGGTCTCCCTCTCCCCCTCCATCCTCCATGCAAACAATTTCATAAAATCATGGGACAACATCACATACATTGTTGTCATCCATCTGATCCATCTGGTGGTCTAGCAGCAGAAGTCGGAACCAAGTGTAGTACTACTGTTGGTTCTGACTTCTTCTACTAGGCCCAATTCCAGAGAATCGAACCTGGCACTTTCGATATGATGACGTAATTACCGCTGCTATGGAGGGCGCCTGGACAAGCGTATTCACCACTTATCACTAATTGCCAGAGATGGAATTTTTGTTGTTGTCACCAATGAGAAAAATAACAAGTAGGTGGTACCAGCCAAACTATAAATTGTCATGGTGGAGACGTGTTGAGTGTACATAAAACAATTTTTTATTATTGCCAACAGTGTCAGCAAGGATTTAATCCAGGAAAAGCAAACTAAAAGAAAATTAAATTTTGTTACCTACTTTATTTATAAACCATACCAACTTGTTTGCTTTTCCTTACTGTATATTAAAGCAATAAAGAAACAGGCATATGTGCAATTATTAAAACTAGCGAAAGAAGGCTGGGTTGCACCAGTAGGGTGAAGGTTGGTGATACCTAGAGGTGATCAGATAGCATGTATTAATTCTTTCTTGGCAGGAAAGAATTAGTAATTACTTCCACAACTCAAAAATTCAAAATCTCTATGAAGAAACCTATAATCAATGCTTATTAAATAACAATCAGTACTTAAACTTATAAATATTATAATATACTCTAGTTATAAATTAACAATAAGCACAATTTATTAGCTGTTCCAGATTTCTCAACAAGTTCGAGGAGTGTGCAGAGAAGTCAAACAATTCACACCCGATTGGCATCTCCAGGAAATAGAATGGGTTTTTGAGGGCATAGTCTGAGTATACTTATAAATATTATAATATACTCTAGTTATAAATTAACAATAAGCACAATTTATAAATTAGCTGTCCCAGATTTCTCAACGAGTTCGAGGAGTGTGTGCAGAGAAGTGTCAAACAATTCACACCGGATTGGCATCTCCAGGGAATAGAATGGGTTTTTGAGGGCATAGTCTGAGTATATCTCATATATTCGTTTCAAGACTACTTCTGCTCCTTGCATGTTTGGATCCGTCACAATTATGAATTTCACACCTGAAAATTACAAACAAATAATTATTTTATTTACTAACTCCCATTATTAGATGTAAGGTAGGTACCTTTATTGATTATTTACATTATTTATTTATTTATATAAAGGTGAACTTGCTGGCTTACAGTGTATACACCAACACGCCAGCAAGCTAAAAAACAATACTATAGAAACATTAAATCCGCCACCAAAATAAAAAAATAAAAAAAAACTAAATTAATAAATAAATTAGTTTATGTGCATTCAGAAATCATTAGCCTATGTGTGAGATAAATATTTTTTTAACATTGGCTTAATATGCTTTATAAAGCTAAATCTAGGGATAATTGAAAGATGATCTAGGACTTTATCTAGATAGATATCACTATCCACTGTACATTAATGGATCTATATCAAAGTTTTCATTAAAATTCATACCTGTCAATGTCTGGAAGCAGGATAACTTGAATGTATCAGCTGTGAGTGACTCAATTCCTGAGGACTTTGGTACAGGGCTCAGCTGACTGGCGAGAGCAAACAGCGGGTAGAACATACTTGCAAGAACTATTTTCTCGTTGGTGGTAGCTCGAGCTCTACCAAACTTTAGACTAAGTGGAAAATTTTCCTAAAGAAAAATATATCAAAGAATTAACACATATGCCAAAACTAATTAGTAAGTAAAGTATATAGCCTATGATTGTTCCATAGCTGGGCCAAGGTCACCATCATTAAAATCAAGTCATCACTACAATTGATGGGTATTGACTTAATCACCACACTTGCCAAAAGCGAAAATTAATTGACTTAAATAACCTTTTTTTGAGTGGTTTCTTGGATTTACCTTAATTTCTAGGAGATCAAACACATCCCTGCCATCTTCCGTAGTACGCCCACTGACTGGAGATCCATTCACTGATTGTAATACATGCCCAACTACGAAAGGCAATATTATGATTAGAAAAATATGAGTTTTAACGTGTGGTATAGAAAAGGCATGACGTCAGTGTCTTAGCTTACCGTTTATTCCATCTCTCTGCCCGAAAGCAACAATAATTTTCTTATTTTCATATTGGAGTTTAATGTCCAATGGAAAGCCAAACGTTTTTTCTGTTTCTACTTTAGGAATGTTGTGATCGTAGTTGTAAATTAGGCCGCCTGATTTGCTCACTATATACACGCCAAATATCACCATTATTGGAGGTATCACACAAAGTATTTTTTAATAAAATAAGTATTATTTTACATTGATAACATAGTTTTCGGTACACACACGAACGTATACAATATTAATTAATTATTACAAAATTCTCATTCTGAACCAAGAACCAAGTTTTGTAGCAAAATTTAACATTTGCTTTTTTTTTTTTTTTTTAGTGTAGTTTGTTCCTTGAGGAACCGGCTAAGGTCATAGACCATGCTGCCATGTCATTAGTTTAAGTAATACATAAATAAACAATATTTTCATATATGATGATGATGATGATGAATGATATTAGAATTGGGAAGTGAGAAATGATATACCCCTCGAGTATCTCAGTAAAAATGTGGGGCTTTACTAAGTCCTCACGCGAGCTTCTTGAGAGAATTTGAAAAGTGACGTTGCACTGTTTTGTTTCATTTGCCAACACTTATGCACACTCACGAACACTTAACGGTTAAAAATCCACCATTATTTCACATTAATATTCGACATAACACAAATTTTGGAAAATAAAGCAAAACCGCAAACATGACGCTTCACTTTCCCGCCAAGAAGTCCTTAACATTTGCATTTGACAGATGCTGTCACACCACACAATGAAAAGATCCTAGACAGTCCGAGACGACGAGACACACTTGCTTGTGTAACCACATACGAATTAACTTAATAAGTAAGTAAGGAATAACGTTTCCCATCGACTCGAAAACTGAACTTCGACAAACGTTTAAATTTGACATTACGCTACTCCGACAATATTTTAAGCCGACACGACATGACATTACTTAGACAATAAGCTACTCCGACAATATGTTATACCGACATGATTTCACTTGTGGAAAGCGGATGGTAGGTAGGATGCCACATCGAGGAAGGCTAAAGGTAAGATTTTCCTCCGAGCTGTGTAGTATAGCTCGGGGACCGAGGTCCAACGGATGTTGGTAGGAGATGGTGTAACTTCGCTACCGCGATGCAGGCATCCCATACTATTTTACGTCGTGGTATGGCGACGTCGTTGATTTGCGTATGTGGCGCCATCTGTTGACACGGTTGAGAAGGTGTTTGCTTCGTGTCGAATAATGTGCGGCGTATGCGGTAGGTGGAGCCGCTACACACTCAGACGCTACCCTACTCCGACAATACACTAAGTTATACGGTATAACTTATACCGACATGACATTATTTATACACTACGCTACTCCCACAATATGTTAGACTAAAATAACTGGCGTGTTTGGTCATGGTAATACAAAGCCGAGACGTACTTATGTAGGTATGTTAAAACGCCAGTATAATTGTTATGCCAACGTCTAAAAATGGAAGACTGGGCGGGAGTCCTTGTACTGAGAAGAACCGGCAAGAAACTCGGCAAGTGTCAAGTTCTTCTCTCCCTTACAGCGTCAAAAATATTGGAAAATGCCCTATCATAGCAGGACACTTTCCATTACATGTGAAGTCTTTATTACTTATAAAAGGTTATTATACAGTCAAAGAATATTTAGATGATAAAACACCCTGGTTATAATAAAAATCACATATTATATTTGAATCTATTTAATAAAATTAATTTTTAAAATTTTTATACTGATATGATAGCCTTTATCAGCAGTGTCCTACAGATAACAAACAGCGTTGCGTTAAATATAATTATCATTAAGTTTTTATTTAGAGTATCTTGAGTGTATCATGCTCTCTTTATTGTCTCTGCGGTGGTGGCGTGTGCGTCGGGTCGTTACGTTCCCTAAAATATGGTTGAGCGAAGCGATGGCTGGCTGATTCATTGTCAACTTAGATTTTTTTTTTACATGTGGTTGTCTTCTTTATATTTTTTGTGTTTATTTGTAATGGAAAGTGTCCTGCTATGATAGGGCATTTTCCAATATTTTTGACGCTGTAAGAGAGAAAAGAGCTGGACACTTGCTGAGTTTCTTGCCGGTTCTTCTCAGTACAAGATCTTCCGCCCAGAGTAGACTTACGAACCGATAGCATAGTAACATTCACAAGAGCTACTTGTAGCCTAAACTAAATAAATTATTTTGAATTTTGAATTTTGAAAAATTTTACAAATAAACACATAAAATATAAAAGACAACCACAACATGTAAAAAAACAAAATAAAAAATCTAAGTTAACAACTTTACAGCTTTAAATAGCTACTTTAAACATGAGACATGCTTAATAAATGTTACGCCAATATAAAAAATGGAAATTGTAAAAAAAATACTTTTCATACTGACTTGATCTGCTGTTCGGTCATTTTGTATGGAGAGTAGTTATATTTTGGTCTAACATATTGTCGGAGTAGCGTAGTGTCTAAGTTATGTCATGTCGGTATAACATATTGTCGGGTAGCGTCTGAGGCATGTCTGAGGATGGTCTGAGGGTAGCGTAGTGTCTAAGTAATGTCATATTGTCGGAGTAGACAATGTTGAATAAACGTTTGTCTAAATAAGTTCAGTTTTCGAGTCAATAAAAAACGTGTAAATGTTGGTATATTTATTATTAACATTTCTTTTTAGTAAATGAACTATTTATTGTCTTAAAATACTAGATTATTGTATACGAGTAATGTACGAAGAGTTAGTAGGATTCTTTGGTTTGATAGTTGTTTTTGTTTTACTGTTGTAGTCTTTCCTCTTCTTGGGTTTAGTGGTTAGACCACACACTGGTCTCAGACCCCGAGGTCCGAGTTTCGATTCCTAGCCGGAGGGGCATGTTACAAGGTTTGGTTGGTGGTAGGTAAGGATTGTTTTATATCTGCCTGGAAAGCTGCCACCATCTTATTTAAGTCGCTATAACATTAATGTTAGTGCTTTGTTGTTGTGTTCCGACAGTTAGAGAAAATATAACTGAATGAGCTGCCATCTGAGGTTTTCCCATTGAGCTACGACATGGATTCTTTCAAAAGGGGTGAAATGGGTTGCTGTTGCTGATCTCCATTGGCGGTGTTGACCGCTCACCATCAGGCAGGCCACCTGCTCGTTTACAGACTTCTAATATTTTTAAAAAGATTATCGGTATTTGAGGATTCCGTTTTAAGTGCGCTTTCTTATGATGTGATGAACTCGTTTCCCTCTAGAAAACCTCCGTGTTTCGATCACACAGCTTGAAGAACCGCAAAAAAGTCTGGTGCGCTGAAAAGGACGTCTGAGCCAGGTAATCTAGACTCTCAACAAAAACAGGACTAATTTCCCTAATATGACCGAAGGGCGTAATAAATAAGTAAAGTTCGCTCTAGGCACCATGATGGCTAAATCATGGGCCTGTTATCGTATCGCTCTGGAATTTGTGTCCGCCAGTTGACAAGTGATCTACTACAGAAATTCAAATCATCTAGACTTCGTCTGCGACGTCTGCACTTCGACCTTCTGTATCCTATAAAATTATAAATTCTCAGATTAAGGGCCTCTTTCACCATCTACATTAAGTAAGTCCCCATTAGCGTATACTGGACAGATAGTTCATACAAAACTTTCACTTTAACTGTCAAGTATCTCCTAATCAGACATAGTGAAACAGGCCCTAACTCTAGCCTAGCCCTAGCATAAACACAGCATATACAGGGTCTAACAAAATCAATAAGCGAACGTTTAAGGGTGGTATCTATACATCATTCTGAATACAATGACAAAAATGGGCTCCAGTTTTATAGTGATTTTTCAAAGTTATGTTTTCTAACAAACTAAATCAATTAAAATAATGCACATCATGAAACATGCTGTATCTTTACTAACACGCACGCAAGCGTCAATAAAAAGATAGTGTACAGATACACGCACACATTTGGCATGTTCGGCTATCTTTGTGTGCGTGTAGTGCAGCTGTAAGGGTTTGGAAAGGGTGTATTTTTGGTGAATTAAGATAATGTATTGTTGATTATCTCGGTAACGAGCCTGTAGTTTTGGACCAAATTTGGTGAGCATGCTCAGTGTGATGTATAGATCCCTTAAACGTTCGCTTATTGATATTGTTAGACCCTATATAAGCCGTCATCCTAAGGCTTTTGGTGGGTTTTTGCACTCAATGTGTACAAAAACAACACCTCATACTACAACCCCATCGTGCGTATGTGCAGTCTACAATGAAACGGTTGCTAAATACCCGGAGATTGACATTTTTGTGCAAAAATATCTATCAAAAGATTTATCAGATTTAATATTTTGAGCTGTGAGTGACTACTCGCTCAGAGTATTAAATAAATCAAGTCAAAATTAATTATAGTTATATTTAATTTTCAATTTTATTTCCATAGTAGTGTAGTTTTGTCATGTGATGTAATGTAATGTATATATTTGAAATATAATGTAATCTTAGATAAATGATTGGTCTCGCGCGGTCGAGCTCGCGAGACCAATCATTTATCTAAGAATGTAATGTTTTTTTTTCTATATATAATTGTCGAATTTGGTCAAATTGTGTCATTGTTTGGGGTAGCATCCCAGTTCAATATTTTCGATATTAAATTGTTGTTATGTAATTTTGGATGTGACCTGTTAATGTACCTTAAGTAAATAAATTAAAATAAATAAAAAATCAGACTACCGACACACTATTGAGTCGTTATTCAACCTCTTTGAGAATAACGTGCACATTGCATGTCTTTTCTGCATGTTTACTTATATTTCTCTTTTTAGTGTTTATATTTTCATTTAGACGTATGATTTTTCTGGGTGATAATTAGATAATAATAATAATAAATCTTTATTTCTTTCATTACATAGGGTCATTTCGCCTGTTCGCGTCCATCGCCCAATTCGCGTCCATTTTATGGATCTCCTTTGAACATTCTCGAAAATAAGTATACTGAACGGAAGCGGTCAATTGCGCAGGATATATTAAAGTGCACAAGCAGACGCGCAACTGCAGGCGCACTCTCTCGTCCGTACCCTTCTTGGTCCAGTGGAACGGAAACCGCTACAAGTATACTAACACACCAATAAAACGAAAACTAAACTAATTACCGCCAATACCTCAATGTATAAGAGACACGCACACATAGACAAAAGTTCCGTGCGCCCAATCAATCCTGTTTAGGAAAAATAGTTTGTCTCGGCTGTTCAACAAGAGAGCGCGGACCCGCGGTATTTTAGAAAAAAAATAGTGTCCAGCGGCGCGTTTGACATTAAGTCTTGTATTGTTTTATGTGAATTTTAGGTTACATAGCTGTTTCTAGACTTTGATAATGAAAAAAGGAATAATATTAATTATGAATTTGCTTATTTTTTCTATAGTTAACAGTTAAAATAAGGTGGACGCGAATTACTACACCGAATTTATAAAACTTCCACTTTGCTTCCGCATGGACGTCATGTCATTAATTAAAATTCTAAGGCTATAATAAATCATACCTCGTCTCGTAATTATTATGATTCAACATTTCTTTTAGTAGTAGGATTAGACAACAATTATTGTATTGTTTTGTTGCTATAATATAGCCAAAAACTTATTATTAATCAAGGCTGATCTTTAGTAATAATTTTAATAATATTCCTGGTGATTTTAGGGTAAAATTGACAGAACTGATTATTGTTGACATAAACAGGTGGTATTAATATTTACCTACTACCTACATACTTTGTTTTTTAATTTTAAGTTCAATCAATGTTGAGAAGAATAAATAGGTATTTTTATATTCTTTAAAGTGATTTATTAATGATAATAATGTTGATTTTTAAATAACTATATTCTTAAATAAAGAAATTGTTAAAATCCAATCTTTCTTTACATTATCTTAAAAATATCACCCCTACATTCCTTTTCTAAGCTGGTGGACGCGAAATGGTCCAGGGGTGGACGCAATCTGGATTTTGTGGACGCAAACTGGGTAAAAAGCCTAATTCTGATGTTTGTCTATTTAAAAAAAAAACTCAAGATGTTTCGAAGAAACCTAAAAGTTAACCTTAAAATAGACTATATAATGAACACATTAAATAAATTTTTCATTGAAATTAGTACTGGGACATTTTTATTTTCTCCTTCAAACTTGCCAACTGCACTAAATGGACGCGAACAGGCGAAATGACCCTACATACAGTTTGTAACATGCATAGTTCTTCCCTTGATCCTTAGATATCCTTGATCCATAGATGTCGCGCCTCGCGCCCTTTGTGATCGTGACTCATGAATCTCGTGTGAGCATCCAACCGCTTATCGATAGCGGACACTATTGATAGGTGCTTCTGCAACTCATAGTCAGCGAGAGGATGCGACATCACTTCACCTGACGTGGCGTGACGTGATACCGATAACACCACCATAAACTGTCAAAATTGTACTGTCTCGGATAACTAATCTGATCATGATGTGATGCTCTCATCTGATGTACTTGGAGTTCGTACAATCATAACTTTTATGATCTCACCTAATGAGAGTTTTTACATTGACTTTAAAATCGACGACATGATTCTTTAGAACAAGCCCTATCTCTTAAAGAGTCGGACTTTTTCATTCTGTACACCTTTGTTTTAGATATTTATTTAAGAAGTATACCAGCGGCAATACACATTACACGTTCCGCTGGCAACATTTTTAATTTTATATTTTGTTTATATTTACTATTAGGTAATATGTAAGAATAGTTATAATTTTGCGATGCCATAACAGGGTTTGTACCAGGCCATCATGTAGTATTTTATTACTATATTACTGTATGAAAGCGATACTGTATACATAAGTGCAATAAATACATAAATAAATAATAATTAATACTGGATATAAAGGTCTTAGCTCTAATATGTTTGCCGATTACAGGTTACATTACCACGTTTGTCATAGTGTATTACCATCGTAATCTTAATGCATATGTTTTAGAAAATATTAAATTATAAAATGTATACCTAACAGGTATTATTCATTAGCCATTGTAGCGTTAGCCGACGTTAGTTAGACCTAAGGCCTTACTAGGCCAACATGAGGAAAGCTAGGCAAGGGATTTGTGGAAGTAAGTATGTACCTAAATTTTCATTTAAACCTATTATACCGTTTAACTTAAAAAAATTTGTACACATTATGATTTTCAAGTTTTTAGTTTTTTTAAAAATTTTCATTTTATTTTCATAAAGAACAGAATAGTTCTTCTACTAATCAAGCCGTTTCATTTGATACCCATATTGAGGAAGTAGTGATGTGTGACATGTTTACACACTCTCATACCATTCAGCCCTCGGCACGTGCTCACCTTGGCATTAGGTCATCCATCTAATCCATCTAATCAAAGACAGAATCCACATGCATAACAAACGGAATGAACAAACGAATGAACTTATTTTCCCGATCGAGTTCCTATGGCCATCATTCAGCTCCATCATCAGACCCTGGTTACCATCTAGCACCAAAGTACTCGTCAAGACCAATCATACGAGCCCAAACTCGATGGGGTTGTGTCGTTTAATTACCGAGTTCCTATGGCCATCTTCCAGCTCCATCATCAGACCCTGGTTACCATCTAGCACCAAAGTACTCGTCAAGACCAATCATACGAGCCCAAACTCGAGGGGGTTGTGTCGTTTAACTACCGAGTTTCTATGGCCATCTTCCAGCTCCATCATCATTAGACCCTGGTTACCATCTAGCACCAAAGTACTCGTCAAGACGAATCACACGAGCCCAAACTAGATGGGGTTGTGTCGTATAATTACCGAGTTCAGTTTGATCCCTGCCGCTGATTTCCTTCAGCACTACACGCAATCGACTGTCTTTCCATCCACATCATCTTGATGGATGGCGATCTACTACTGTGCGTTTCTCACGTAATTTTTAACCACGAACTACAGTGCTGTGGAACCAACTCTTAGCGGCGGTATTTCCGGACCAATACGACTTAGGAATCTTCAAGAAACGAGCCTATTCCTTCCTTAAAGGCCGGCAACGCATCTGTGATTTCTTTGGTTTTGCGGGTGTCCATGGGCGGCGGTGATTGCTTCCCATCAGGTGACCCGCCTGCTCGTATGCCTCCTTTTAATATAAAAAAAGAGTTCCTATTTCCATCTTCCAGCTCCATCATCAGACCCTGGTTACTATCTGGCACCAAAGTACTCGTCAAGATGGATCAAACGAGTCCAAACTCAATGGGGTTGTGTAGTTTAACTACCGAGTTCTTATGGCCACCTTCCGGTTCCATCATCAGACCCTGGTTACCATCTAGCACGAAAGTACTCGTCAAGATGAAACAAACAAGTCCAAACTCGATGGGGTTGTGTCGTTTAACTACCGAGTTCCTATGGCTACCTTCCGGGTTCATCATCAGATCAGCTCCATGTCATAATAATTTTGCATTGTCATCCAATTTACACATGCGTGCAAAGTTTCAGCTCAATCCGTCAACAGGAAGGGGGTCGCGTAAATTTCAATTACTAGATTTGATCCAAACAAAATAAATATAGTAGCGACCCGCCCCGGCTTCGCACGGGTGCAATGCTGATACTCAAAACCTACCTCTTGAATCACTCTATCTATTAAAAAAAACCGCATCAAAATCCGTTGCGTAGTTTTAAAGATCTAAGCATACATACAGACAGACAGCGGAAAGCGACTTTGTTTTATACTATGTAGTTATATAAACAGGGCAAGCTAAATAAAACCGTTTAAAAATAATGTGAATTGGTTAAATTTACCTATTACCAGTAGGTAATAGGTAAATTTAACCAATTCACATGTACTATATGTTTCTTTCTTGCCGGTTCTTCTTAGTACAAGATCCAGAGTAGACTTACGAACCGATGGCATAGTGACATTTACAAGAGCTACTTGTAGCCTAATACTAAATTATTGATTTTGAATTTAGATTTTTTATTTTATAAAAACATTTGTGTTAGTTCTTGATTAATTCTCGTAGTTATTGATAGTACATTTGAATGCGTACAATCAATAATCAGTGTAGCAGTTATCATAGCGCGCCTGCCGATGATGCTGTGCTGTGACTCGCCTGCGAGACTTATCTCCACTCCATATCACATTAGAGAAAGTGACTCATACTACCTACTGCCTTTATCTTTGATTCATTTACGAGTACCGTATTTGAATGTTTTATTATAAGTCAGTGCAGTAACTAGGTACATAGATTAAAAGCTTTTAAATTATTAATAATAAATATTACCTATTGTGGGTACAAAGCAAAATTTTGGGTTTTATCTACATTACTCTGTTCAGCCATATATGTATAATTAATTTAATCATCACCATCATCATCATCAACTCATTTTATGTCCCACTGCTGGGGCACGAGCCTTCTCTATGGATGGATAGGGAGAATGGGCCATAAACCACCACGCGGGCCCACTGCGCATTGGTGGTTGTTAACGACTGCTAATGCAGTCGGAACCAACGGCTATACGTGCCTTTCAAAGCACAGAGGAGTTCGAGATGATACATTTTTGCTCACCCATCCGGTGACCGGCCTTTGCAAAAGTTGCTTAATCTCAGCACTCGCAGACCAGGCGCTTATAACCATTGCGCCATCGAGCTCAATGAATTAAATATAATGGTGTTTTCTTCATAAATAAATAATAATACCTACAATTCTTAATCTGTTTTTATATGCTACCTGGACTGGAACCGCAGGAAGTTTGTGCACTAAATAATGATAATTATATTTGTTTAGCTTATGTAATCTGTACACAGACAACACCAATTATGTTATGTATGTATTAGGTATTACAAGCGCTAACTAAAATCTTTATAAAATTATTCTCAGAACAGTAATTGGTTTGAACAATAAAATCTACAGTGAACTGAAAAAGTTCACTGAAACTTTATTTTTTACACGGTGCGGTGCAGTGGCTGTTAACGGCTTTACGTGCCTTCCAAGAACGGAGCACGGAGGAGCTCTAGATGATACATTTTTGCTCACCCATCCGATGACCGGCCTTTGCGAAAGTTGCTTAACCTCAGCACTCACAGACCGGGCGTGTTAACCACTGCGCCATCGAGCTCCTCCTCATCCTTTTTTACGTATATTTGTGATCCTCCTATAGGTATAATGCTTTCCATTAAAGAAAGGCCTTTGCTGCATTGCATGTTGGATGTTCTACTTACGTCCAACCAGCGGGGGCTGGTACGCTTACGGCAACTCCTATAGGTATAGTGCCTTCCATTATAGAAAGGCCTTTGCTGCATTGCATGTCGGATGTTCTACTTACGTCAAACCAGTGGGGGCTGGTACGCTTACGGCTACTCCTAGATATAGTGCCTTCCATTAAAGTCTTTTAAAGTTTCTTGTCAAGTGGCCCCTTATGCCAATGAAACCTATTCCGTGATCTCAGGTGCATGCTAATGCTGCGATAGCGGTCGGGAAACCCGCTGTGCGTGTGCTATAGGTAGGTACTAATTTTTTGCTTTTATATGGACTGGCCTGAAACGACTCACAAATACTAATAAGCTCCATTGTTTGCAACGAATAAACTCAAAACTACTGGACCGATTTAAAAAATTCTTTCACCATTAGAACATTAGCGCTGAGATTATTCTGTGCGCTGAGTAACATAGGCTATATTAAAAAAGAAATGCCCAACCGTGCGAAGCCGGGGCGGGCCGCTAGTGTATATATCTTTATTTAGACTTAACGTTAGTTTGTTGTACCTACATACAGAAGTCATAATATTGTTTTCTAAAGTTTACGCGAACACTACTTACACATTGAAATGAAACAACTTTTACGGATCTACTCGCGTTTAATTTAAACACGAGTAGGTACTTAGATCTATAAAAGTTCTTTAATTTCAATAGGTACAATATGATATTTCAATTATAAAGATCGTCTCCCATCATGAGGCACATCATAATAATTATCTGATTCATTGCATGACTGCATTCAGAGTAATGTGCCAATAGGTTTGGCAGATATCCAACATCAATCACAATACCCACATAACGATACGTAAAAAATAAAATATTTGTTACGTTTTAATGATAGGTACTGACCTATCATTAAAACGTAACAAAGATTTTGCACATTAACATTTTTATTTAAATCTTGATTTGGTATTCACTGCCACAGCGTAACTTGGCTTTCATAAAAATATGCGACAACATTGCGAGATGGGCAGCGATGGCGCGCGATCTCCGCGATACTATGAGCGGGCTGGCCGGGCGGCGGCCGACGCGCGGCGGCGCGCGCGCAGCTTCCCAGAAAGCGTTTTCCTCGTTACGGCGGTTGCAGATCGCGGTGACGAATCGCGACGTCACACCGGTGACGCGGAGCGTCGGATAAAAACCGTGGCGAGGGCGGCCGCGCACCCTAGTGTGTGGAGTGCCGTGCTCGACCACGGCTGAGGAGCCCTGGCGCCTCGCCACGATGCCTGCATGGAGCCCGACCCCGCCGGCGACTCCGACGACGGGGATGACTCCGTTCCCACCGGTAATTGGGCTTATTATTTAGGGTACCTATTGTGATCGTGAAGTGGTTCAACGGTGACATGTGCGTGGTGTTGTGTGGCTAGCCTGGCCAATGTGGAATTGTGAAGTTACACCTGTAAAGTTCTTCGGTAGACGTGGAAACAGTGGCTATCATTAAATTAATGACATGGTAATAGTATCTTTAGTATTTGGTCCTGCAAGCACGTATTTGTCTCAGGGGAAAGTATATTGTTCGAAGCAGACAGTCCATAATATTATGCTACAGGATCTTTAGCGATTTTAGAGCCATGTTGCAGACTTCTTTGTGGTCTCTGAAGTTGACAAATTTATTTAAGTTTACGACAATTTTGTTTTGTTTTGCCTTACAAATACTACCTACGCCAATATTTTTATAATCGTAAAACACTTGGAATATTCCAACAAATCTAAGCATTAACTTAGCGATATAGCAGTTATAGGTAGATAATACTAGATACATTTTTATTTTTTCTAGGTTATGTCTCTGATAGAACTTAATTGTTTCCCTGGTCTTTATCAGATCTACATTATTTTGTCTGTAGTCTCAATAATACATAAATAATATGAATTAACTCTACATGGAACATCTACCTATGCTCTGGAGGAAGTAGGGACAAAAACAAATACATGGATAGAGCTGCAGCTCACAGATTCTAAGTCAAAAGCAATTGCTAACAAAGCTAAAAGTTTTAAACCTAAAAATAAAAAATATAGGTACCTACTACCTTTTTATTTTCATTTTTTATAAAGTTAATATTACTTATGTTAGTTAAGCCCCTATACCTTATGAATGATAGTACCGCTGAGTTTGAGACCATTCAGTGTGAACTTTTCGGCGGGCGGTTCATTTAGGCCTAACGCATTGCATTACTTATCTCGGATTTGATCGAACAAAAAGGTATTTAAAAAGGTGCTAAGTAAATACTTAATTTTTTCTAATTATATTTTATTAATAAAGTTTAAATGTAGAGTCACTCGGAGATACTTACATAGTAGGCGACATTCTGTTGTTTTAATCAAGGAAACCAGGTTTTAAGGGTTTTTTACTTCGATACAGATCCGATAAATTGGAATAGATTTTTAGTTATGCAATAGGTGATAAATTAATTAATTTAGGTGTTAAATTGTATTGATTCATAACTTTTGTCACTAAAACCTCATTTGATTAATACTTATAACTAAAAAACCTGGAAACGGTCAGCCATTTCATATTTTATTAATTTATAAAAGAAGATGTGCTGTGGAAAGACGCCGTGGTATGTAAAAATAAACAATGTATGCGAAATAGCTCATTCATAAGGCAGCACTTATTTAAAAAGACCAGCACGACGATTTACGGATTACCTAGAACGGAGGTGGAAGCGAGGATAGCATGTGACCTTTTTTACTGGAGAGGAACTAACTATCCTGTAAGAGGCCTAAGCTCTTTTCTTATTTACTTAACTGTTTATATTGGCACCCACTAGCTTACTTAGCCGTAAGGTTGCTAAAAAGGTGGCAGACGACCCTGCGCAAGTAGAACTTACACAGAGGACCATCTGCGTCAGGTCCTAACGCCAGATTAGAACCCGCCGCAGCGCATTCTTCATCCTGTAAGACTTAGGCGTAGATTAGTGTCTCAAGAGAGTCGTCCCATAGATATGTTATGGTATGGACCAAGTAATAATTATTAATAATTAAGTAATTGGGGCATTTTCCATAATGCCCGGGCATTATGAATAATGACAAGCTACATAAGGCGAAGTAAATAAGTATAATTTGGACTTCCTTATAATTATCACATTGCCTAGACAAACATTATGAATAATGCCATGTGGTTTTCGGGCAATCTGAAAATAGCCTGTGTAGGTACCTATTTTACATTGCATGGGGGTGCGGGGAGGAGAACAAAGGGTTCTATAATGTTTTACACACAATTCATTCGCCAATTTCCATTCCACAAGCAATGTTTTGTCAACGTTTCCATAAACATTCAAATGGCAAGCTGTTACTTTATAAATCATCATTTTATTTTAAATTTAAAAGATAAACTGACGTCAACGTTTTTCAGAAAACGAAAGGTACGTTTTATAAGTAATGAATTTTACCAAAATACAACATTTAAATATTTTTTAAACAATACCCCGGCTGCCACGGCTTGCTCGCTTCGCTCGCTCGGCTCGCGCTTTGTTTTGGTCACTTATTTTTTTACCCAGTGGAAGCAATTAAGACTACCCGACCTTGAGGAGGTCTGACGGTTATGTGGGCCTCGCCCGTCCGCCTTTTCATACCCACTGACAGGGAGTGAGGCTCCAAGTCAGCTGCCAGGATGTAGTCCCGGCTGGGAGGGCGAGACGGAGGGGAATACCCACTAACCCCTGGGGGACCAAACTCTGAAAGCGTAAGGCTGAAGTGGCAGTCACGGGATCTGATCCTCTGGAGAATTGACCTCGCGGGAGCCACCCCGTCGCCCGTGTATCAACCTATAACCACTAAGTGCACCCATTCAAATAGTGTTTTGAATGAATGCGCGATAGCAGTCACGCGCCAACACACAGGCACAACAAGAACAACGTGCCCACCCTTTTGTGGACACGCGGACGCAACAAACCTTAACTACTTCTTAACTACGTAGGGTACCATACTATTGATTAATTACATTAAAACAAACTAGCCTAATTACAAACAAAAACTAACTAGAGCAGGACTCTTCCATGATCGCTCTGAGCCGACAAGACAGCACCGACCAATTAGTAATTTTGTTGTTCATCATAACTCACATGTAGAGTCACCGTTCCAGTCCCACAAAGGTGTTGGTCACTGATCTAGCCTAACCTAGCCACTCCAAACCTTACCAACCCTCACCTTTCTGTCCTTTGTGACCCCCTGGTGGGGAGCTGCGCCCCCCGTCCCCCTGCTGAATATTGCCTAATGTCTTACTGGCAAGTAACCATATATTATATTAAAATTTATTAATAGATCTTTGTCCATTTGACGTATTCGTGCAATGATAAAAAACAGTAATAAAACCTGGTTTTAATAACTCTGCCCCATAGATGATAAACATTATACATAATGCCCGGACGATTTGATTATTTCAATAGTTGTAATCACACTATCCTCTTATATTGTGTATTATCCCTATTAATCACACCCTATTTTCCCAACAGGTGAACGGAGTGTGCTAGCGCGCTCACTTCACGTTGTTCAGTTCAGTTTTACGTGATATGTACAAAAGTTTAAATTACTTTAAGCCAATAAAAGTTATCCACATAATAGTAATATTGGAGACTAACAACATTAAACGCGTGCATAGCCACAGTAACATGGCACATTTTGAGAGGTTGTTACATTTTTATATCGTATTTATCGTAATTATTACTTTAAAATAGATCTATGAGTTACAATCTGAGATCTTTGTTGTGGCACCCAGACCCCGAGAAGTGGTGCGCGCGCGACGTGCGGCGCTGGCTGCGCTGGGCGGCGCGCGCGTTCGGCGTGCGGGCGCCGCGTGCGCACCTGCTGCCCGCGCACGGCCGCGGTCTGCTCTCGCTCGCGCAGCACGACTGGAGCCAGGTTTGCTCTTTATTAATCTTCTTTTTCTTCTTGAGATGCCTCTCCAACTAGTTAAAGGTTTTTTTTATAAAAGAAGGAGATAAACGAGCAGGCGGTTCACCTGATGGAGAGTAATCATCGCCGCCCATGGACACCCACAAAACCAGAGGAATCGCAGAAGAGCTCTCCGAAGAGCCAGTGGGTCGAGCTGACCTGAAATAACCATGTCGTCGACGATTCGAGCAGCTCTGCGTTGAATGCGGTCAAATGGAAGGAGTTGGTGCTCCAGCCCAAAGATGGGAGCAGTATTCCATATGCGGCCTGACCTGTGCTTTGTACAGTTGTAAGCGGTGGGCCAACATGAAATACTGACCCGCTCTATTAAGCACTCCCAGCTTTTTCGAAGCTAATTTAGCTTTACCTTCCAAATGACCGCGAGACTAAACGTCACTCGAAATATCGACGCCAAGGATCTCAATAGTCGAGCTGGTATCAAGGAGAGCTCCCTCAGAGTTCAGAGGTACGATGAAGGGATGTTTTTTTCGCGGTAAATGCTCAAACTTGTGTCCCCAGTACTGTCGTCCGCATAGCAATGAATGCTGTTGTTATGCAACATGTCATTGATATGCAGAAGAAACAGAGTAGGGGATAACACACACACCTGCGGGACTCTATCATTCACGGGCTTCATGTCAGAGCACGAATCGTCGACTACGACTCTGATGCTATATACGCCCAGAAAGAAAGCTGGCGACCCACGAACACAATTTCAATTTTCTAACTGCCAGTGCCTTCCCTTTACGAGAGTAGTTGTCGAGAGACTGCATCCGCCCATCGGTGAGTAAGATATACTAAAAAGATCACTAGCCGAACGACCGCGACGAAAACCATACTGGCGATCACTTTGTAGCTGATTCTCTTCTAGGTACCTCAAGAGCTGGCAGTTCGCTAGGTTGACAGTCAGCTATGCTTAATTGGTCTTGTTTTTGCCAACTTCAGTGACACTCGCTTTTTGCGTCCACTCTGGAATGTTCCTCAACCACAAATTTCTTCTACAACCAAGTCTCCTCTTTTTAGAAAATTTTTCTAAAATTATAAGTTGCAAGAGCTTATATCTGACCTGTGTAAGCACACTAAGCTTCTTCATTATCACCTAATTATAAAGGTTAGTTAGTAATAAGTGATCCGGGGCCGCCATATGCCGGAGCTCCTAGATTTGCCCCTGAGACTTTCAATGTTCGAATCTACCTGTACCTATGTACCGTAGAAAAGTTCCTAAAATTGTGCCTTCTACTGATTTTCCGCTAACTTAATTACAGTGCCAATTGTCTCGTCAACGCCATAATAATTGTGATGATAAATTATTGAAAATGTGTAGGTTAAAACTCTGTGACTCTTTGAATTCGGAAGATAATTTTGGTCTCCAGAAGTAAATGATAGTAATTGGTGGTGCAGGTGTGCGACGGAGACGAGCAGTCGGCGCGCATCTTGCACACGTTTCTGGCGCACGCGCACGCGGGGGCCCGCGGCCGCGCGCCACCGCCACCGCTGCCGGAGCACCAGGCGCACCCGGCCCCCGCCCCCGCCCCCGACCCCGGGCCCGCCGCCGCCGGCTCCAGCGACGCCGACTTCTGTAAGTACTTCAATTACATAACTTGTATTTCTATTTATGTTTACCAAGCCGGAAATGAGTGTATAGGTACTTATGATGTTGCAAAAGTCTATGATAACCTTCCTACTACGAAAATTACAGAAGATTGTCTAAAAAGAAGATGTTACTGACGGATAACGGAAGATGTAGGCTTTGCGGATATTATAGGTAGGTCCTTGTACTTTTGGCACTATAAGACGTAGACAATACACAAGTCGTCGCGTGTTCTTCATAAACCGCCTCTGTGGTCTAATGGCTAACACCACCGATTTAGACTCAGAGGTCCCGGATTCGATTCCCAGCGGGGGGTACATGTTTGTGTACTCGGTTTGGTTGGTGGTAGGGCTTGTTAGTCCGCTTGGCTAGCTACCACCATCTTATCTAAATATGTCGCCATAACATCAATGTAGGTAGCATTGTTGTGTTCCGGCAGCTAGAGATAAGATAGCCAGTGCCTCACTAGTTGAGGTTCCCGGGTGAAGTGCGCTTCCATCATTGGCATTATTATCACTTTACATCAGGTGAGATCAAGACACTGTGCTTACCCGTAAAATATTTAAAAAAAAACCTCAAGTGCTGCAGCTATTATTTTGGTTGTACCTACGTAATATAATTAATTCAAAAACAGTCAAGAGTTTTGTGCGGACTCAAACACTGTCTGCAGATATCAAAGGCATCTCCTCCGCCCGATCCTCTAAATGCCTATACACAGAATATACTAAACATACGCACTATATATATAGTTTAGGCCCAAGACACCGTACTCTTAGAACAAGGGTACGACGAGCCGGCTTACACGCGCTCTACACCGGTACACCGCGGTACAGACATGCGTGGGCGCTTCTACCCACCACATGGCCCGGTCAACCCAAGCCGTGGTCCGAGGTTTAGAGGCGCCCTCGGGTTGTTCCGCTCCCCGATCCGACCCGAACCCCTCCGAAAATCTAGTAGGGCACGGGGACACGCACCAGTGCGTGATGCCGTCCGTTCCTTCTAGAAAACCTTCAAAAGTGATTCCTTTCACACGGCTTGAGGAACTTTTTAAGTTTCTCGCCGCCCCCAAAAAAGCCCGGTGAAGCTGAAAATAACGTCTGAGCAAACTCTCTTAAAAAGAAAAAACAAAGGCATCCACGGTAAATGTGTGTGTGCCCACTTTTCTAAAACATTAATCTTCATGAAGGTTTCGCAGATCATACGTTTTGCGATGCCTTGCCTTTGGTGTTCGCGGAAGACCAGCGTCAGGTTTTCCTATAAACTAGGAGGCCTGACATCATGCTGAGCGGGCACCTGTTAGTGACACTTACTTTTTTTTTTAATGTTTTATGTAATGATGTGTGTTGTGTCACTAATAAATGTTTTCTATTCTATTCCTATAAGTAAAGGCCTATAAGTAAATGGGTTACAAAAATATATCCTTATGTGGTAGGTATATAATTGAAAGATTTTTTATTATTCATATAAACCTCCTCGGGTGCCGAGTGGCAAAGCGCTAGCCCGATTCCCGAAGGTCCCGGGTTTAGTTCGTAGTGTTCAAATTGTTCGATGCATACCTATCCCAGGTTCAGGTATATCAATTGTAGCCATGATTTGATTTCATTGATGGAGAGACAGTACATGATGTAATAATTTAATAAATTTTAAAACAGCACTTAAACTCTAGTACCTTGATGACTCTATTTTTCTAAGTCTCTAGTTAGTTTTACTTAGATAACAACGCCACCTTTCGTCGATTAACGTAAACATTGTGTAGTAAAAAGCGCGCCAAAACTCATGAATGAACGCGCGGTGCGGTGAGTCACGCGAGTTCCATTCATCCCGCGGCGCTGAGTCACGGCTCTGCCAGCCGCGCGAGGTTCGCGGAACTCAGTGCGCTGTTAGTTTGGACGATCACTTTAAAGACTAGAAAGTTGATCGAAGCTAGAAAGCCTTAATGACACGAGCTGTAACAAACATAGCAAAGGACACGTTAGTAACGATCAAGAAAAGTGGTGTAAGGTCGCAGCATAACACCGCATAATACTTATGGTTATAATAATGAATACAGCGCCGCGTACATAGGTTTCACTAGCGACCTCTACCTTATTCTACTAGAAGTATAGAAACACAATATTTATTAATGTTTCTATTTATAAAAAAATCTCAGAATAGCACATTTTTTTATAAAATTTGTTATAACAATTTTAAAAAATGTAACTACTTATATTTTTTTTTTAATACCTAGAAATATAATTAGAAATTAATTATAATTGTATATTCTGGCAGACTTAATTTGCATCCAGCTTGTATATAAGTATGCGTAAATATGCGCATTGGTCAAACAACCAAGGTCATACACTGACGGTGGGAGGTGAAGGCACGCAGAACTATGCGCGGGAGAGCATTCAGAGCGCTCAATTTTTACTTTTTCGGCTGGTAATGGTTAGGCGAGAAACGTCGCTCGCTTTAAGGAAAGAAAGCTTGATATTACAAAAAGCCGAGTATTGACTGGAGACGTCTTTTTCGATTATTATATTATATTCGTCTTTATATTTTAATACTCTTTAGCCACTTCTGTCTGTATATGCCTAAAGCCAAGGGACCTTTTTCTACATAGTAACTACATCATTTTAACTATTTAATCTGTACAACGGTTATAGCTTTGTCAACATTCCAGATGCACGAACCACATAACACTAGGTTTGGACATTGTAAATACTCTTGTGCATAAAAACGGCGAAGATAATTAGTAATCTACATGCATAGGTTTTCTGGGAAACATCTCTGTGAGAGATCTATTTAGATCCCAATGTTACCATATCATTTAGATAAGGTCCGAACGTGGCCATTCTCGTATCGCGTGCTCATCTAAACGATTCAATTATCATCTCTAAGTTCCCCCGGGAGGCGACAATCCGGGAAACGGCGCAAATCGGGGGAAACTGCGCTGGGATCTGCTCTGCCGTGCCGTGACTCTACATTAACGAATAGCGGCCACTTTCATAAGAAGATCTTTTATTTATGATGTTATCATCTTACTGTTTTATGTTAACATAAACCGATAAGTAAGCAAGAGCAGCAGAGTTATACCGACCTATCTCAAGAGTGACCGTAAATAGTATTTTAGTATAAACTAATGTGGCTGGTATGTATTTCAGTACTTATAGGTAACTGTATTGTTTATTTAAACGTAATTTGGAAAAGGTACTCCTGTCGCTAAACCATGATCGATAATTCGATATATGTAGTTTGTTTTGTATCTTAATGAAAACTTATAGAATGTAGTCACTAAATATTTGCAGATTTAGTCAGTGGTTCAAAACGATTGGGAGCTCGTGATGTGAATCAGGATGATGCGCGTGCGCCGCCAAAAATGCCAGCAATCCGCACTGCGTACGCGCTCCACGAAATATTTGAAATATTTGCGCATCCACGCACACCTAGTAAACAAGATCACCGCCCCCTCGTGTGCAGGTCGACCGGTCGCCAGCTCGCTTACTCATACGTTTACCGGAAGAAGTATCGATTGTGGTGCGTCTTTCACAATCAAAATAGTTTCCGACTCTGATAACACATGATCTTTTAAGATTGCATTACTACGGAAGAGATAATAGCACTGCAAGTACTTTTATCTCTTTTGATGTACGCTTACTATGAAGAGCGAGGTCACGCGCACGCAACGTCCACGTCCGGCCCGCCACACCACGGTGCCATTCGGTTTTTACGTCGATAAGTTAGGATCGCCATCGGCATCAATTGAGATTTGTGCGTCTGGTGGCGAGTTTGCGTTCAAGGTCAATGTGTCAGATTGACATTATACACACGATTCCTTTTAATCAATCAAAAACTAACACATTTTGTAATTAGTAAAAATTGAAGCTGCAGTCCCGAGGAACACCCGCGGTTATGTAATGCGCGAGGCATTGCTGTTATTATCCAGTCAGTCACTTCTCGAATCGAAAGTAATAGTCAATTCTAGTTATTGTCTAAAATTTTATAACAATTTGGAAAATAATATCGCAACTAACCAAGGTGTTTGTTGGTTCGGATCTGCGTTTGAGTCATTGATTGCACACATGGAGCACTGACTGCGCAGTACTTGCATAAGATCAAGTGAATCGTCTGCGTACAATTAGTTTTAACCCAAATAGTTACATGGCGGAAATGATTCAATATTTACTCGGAAATAGTGATTCACGCACGCGGTTCCGCATCGAGTTGACTCAATGAAATCTGTAAAAAACCGTCTTCTCCTATTCGCTGGCTGCGGCCTTAATAAGTAAGCAATACAGTTGATTATAGTCTGTTTGTGGAGATAGATAGCGTTGCGGTGCGCGTGAGTGATGGTGTTGGCGCCGTTTCTCTCGGCGCGGCGACCAACAACATCTCCGTGGGAGAGTGTTTCGTTATACATCATTATTCACTGGCGCCTATGGCTGCATACATTAATTCTGAACTAAAAATAGCTATACAACTGAATTAAAGTTAATTAAAGCGTAATAAATGATAGCACATAGATACAAATTATAGAATTAAACTATTATAAGTTTCAGTTTTGAAATATGACTGAAGTTAACTTCAGAGGTGGAGATTCAGGATTCAGCCAGCTGGGCTTTATACTGACATGTTTATGAAATAGTCTATGGTATTACTTACTTATGTACCCATCACTGGAATGAAATGAAGGTCGCCGTTTACAAAATCTATACTTACTGATATTATAAAGAAATTGAGTTGAGTAACACAGGCTATATTAAAAAAAAGTGCGCAGCAGGGACGGGCCGCTGGTAAATAATACATTCCTCTAAAACAGATATCTTAAAACAAACTAACAAATTCATTTAATTCACACCATCAAGTAAATTTTATATAATTTTTAAATGCATTTTCATAAGAAAACAGAGTAGAAAAGTTTACATCTACTGAATTGATACGATGAAAGTCTATGGAAGGTTTTAAATCATTATCCATGACATCGCAGTTCCCCTACTACTCTGAGTTTCAAGTTTTTTATTTATAAGAAACATTATTCTTAAAAAAAAATTAAAATGTTTCTAAAAAAAAATTCACGAGTGGGATTCAAACCCGCACCCTAAGACATACCGGATCAGGTGCACTACCATCTATGCTATCGTGGCTCTGTCGTCCCAAACACTATTCATCAACACAATTTGACTTTGAGTTTAATAGGTCCCGTTGGATCAGAGTATTGAAAGGTAAAGGAACGTTTATAACACTAGTAAGTTAGCCAACATTCATTACATCACAAACTAGCTGCACAAAAGCTGATGAATAGCTCTTGACTCTTCTCGTTTCTTTTAGCTGTCTTATAAGTATATTGTTTTTAGTTTTAATTTTATATTGGTTTAAGGGAAACAAACAACAAACAATACAACATAGCACATAACCTAACAAAGTTTCCACTGCAAAAGAAATACAAACAGTTGAGTAGACACTGAACCAGGAACTCAGGCAATGGTTGAACGAAAACAACAATGTAATTATTAAGTATTTTACTGAGGAAAAAAATACAATAAAAACTACGAAAAAGTAAATAAATAAATAAATATACACGTGAACAGGGGAACGAGTAAATAGTCGTTCACGCATTCACTCGCGAACACCTACGAGTATTTCCTTCTTTCTTCTTTTCGCCGTCTTCTTTGTTACAAATAGACTTTTTGAATTTATAAGAACTAAGAGAAAAAATATCAAACTGTTGATAGCTCTTATCATTATGTACTTGTTTACTGCATGATTTTATAGAAAAGCGGTTAAAAGTGGGAATTAGTCATAATTATTTATTGCATCATGTTGGTATGGTACAGATCTTACAATATTATAAATAGTCCCTTAACATGACCCTGTAAGGGTATTGCAACAATTTTAAGTTAACAAATGCAAAAGTAACAAAAACAATAATAAGCCAAATAAACAACAATAATTACTTAACCAAAAAATTCCTTTAACGAGTAAAAACATTGCTCTATCAAATACTCCTTTATTTTTTTATTAAACTCTGTTTCTTTTAGTAAAACCTGGACATCTTTTGGTATTCTATTATATATCTTTATTGACATGTGATAAGTTCCTGAGCTTACCATATGTAATTTTGTGAGAGGTTGAGCCAGTCTATTTCTATGCCTTAAATTACGAGGTTGACGGTAAAAATCTTTAGCTTGAGCATACATATGTTGGTTTTTCCTGACAAATTTACATACATACATTAGGTCTAAATTATACAGACTCATTTTTTAGACGGGCTGGATAACTAAATAAGTAGTTATTATTCTGAGATTTGGTAGCTTATTGTACAGTCTGATAGACATAACATAGCAATTTCTATGACAATTCGCAGTTGAACAAGACGGCACAAATGATTCGGACACCTAGTCGAGAATGCGCACACGGCACACTCTCTCATGCTTCTGTTTTAGTAAACATACATATAGTTATAGCCACCATACCCATAAATAAATTAATAAATAAATAAACTTTCCTACACTCACACCAATTATCTAGCCCAAGAGAACCTTCGTTATGAAACTCGTTAAATGGTTACTAGACAACGGGTAAACATACTTAAAATACTTAAATACATACTTATTATACATAGAAAACACCCGGACCCGAGACAATTTAGAAAAACAATAATTTCTAAATTGACCCGACCGGGGATCGAACCCGGGGACCTGAGAGATGGCGACACCATGAAAACCGGTGTACAAACCACTCGACCAAGGAGGTCGTCAACCATAATATTACCATAAGCTGCTGCTGATGGTCTGACAAGGCTATTTGTCGGCGAGATTGTCTCCCACCTACACCCGTGTTAGTGACCACTGGCGAGCATACCCATATTGACCACCTGTCGGCGCGCTCTCAGGACTTGAACCCCTTCAAGATTTTCCTTGTATAACATGTTTGTGAATAACAAATAAAAACTAACAAAAAAAGCAAGTGTTGACTCTTATGACCTAGGCTGAGTGGTGTTTCTTATTATTGCCAATGTAATTTATTACATTTTTAAAAGTGAAACATAATAAAAAAAATCATTTGAGGCGGGTCCGCGGCGGCGCGCGCCATTGGCTGCGGTGGGTTCAAGGCACACCCACGCACTCGGCTTGCATCTATTTTCGGCCTTTTTCGCAGAAATACGTTAATATATAACTACACATCTAGATGTGTACGACGGCGACGTGACCAGGGCTATTATATAGCCTGTGTTGCTAGATAATGAGTCGTTGAATTAAACAAAACTGTGCATAGAGTGGATGGACGCCCGTGTAATAATATCCTCCGTTCTTCGGAAGGCAAGCCGTTGGTCCCGGCTGCATTAACCACCGCACCGCACTGGGCCCGCGTGATGGTTTACGGCCCATTCTCGCTATCCCAAAAGGCTCGTGCTCCAGCTGTGGGGAGATAAAATGAGCTGATGGTGATGATGAAATTATTAAAGTCTGTTGACAGACTGGTCCATCGTTTGGTCAAATTGGAGTAATCGAGTTGGTGGATTTTTTCCTAGCGCACCGCTTAGCTACATCGCACTGCTCTGGTGGAAAATCAACAGAGCAGATGTATGTATGTGATATGTATATGTAAGTGATGTATGTATGTACACTTGTTTTTTATTACTTACTTGGGCCTTCATCTCACACCTAATGTTAAGTAATGGTAATTCGACCTTTATCATTGATAAAGGTCGAAAGTGAAAGCGCTCTTCACCCGGAATCCACAACTATTTACTGAGGCAATGACAGGTGTACCTTTACAGCATTTGAAATAGGCACGGCCAATAAATACGAAACACATATTGCAATAATTGTGCATTATGATGAGGAGCTCGATGGCGTAGTGGTTAATGCGCCCGGTCTGCGAGTGCTGAGGTTAAACAACTTTCGCAAAGGCCGGTCATCGGATGGGTGACCCACAATTTATCATCGCGAGCTCCTCCGTGCTTCGGAAGGCACGTTAAGCCGTTGGTCCCGGCTGTATTAGCAGTCGTTAGCAACCACCGCACCGCACTGGGCCCGCGTGGTGGTTTATGACCCGTTCTCTCTATCCATCCATAGGGAAAGCTCGTGCCCCAGCAGTGGGGACATAAAATGAGCTGATGATGATGATGATTATGATTTATTTTACAAACTATTTCATAATTTTGATAAGCTATTTCTATATCAAAAGAATAAGCATTTTTTGCTAGTACGAACTCAACATTTTAAATTGATGTCTAGACAGAATACCTACCTAGGTACATACATATTTCAGCTTAGTGTGTGGAACAACATGACCGAGGCCTGTATTCCAAGAAGCAGATGCTCAGCGGGCGGCTCCTCCATTCAATTGGATGACCTGTGGCTTGTTGGCGAGCTTATGAAACATGCTTACCTAAATTGAGCTGACATACATAGAGTTAATAAAAATACATTAACAAGAAAGACTAATAGCGCTAAGTCAAACAAAGAGACGTCGTCGCCGCCCGCCACGGTCGTTAAGTTATCAACTCAACTAACTCGATCAAAAAAATGTAAAACCAGCATGTCCACCTTTTTGACACATTTTGTATAACTTATGACAAGCGGTCAATGTTGGTTTATACGTTGTCCATAACAAAATTATCAAGTATTTGAGAAACGCTTTTTTAATTTCCGTTGTACCTACGTCTACAGAGTTGATTTTATCACACGTAATTTTTAGTTACTCTGCGTGGTTTTGCAGCTTTCCCACACAAAAGTTTAATCTTACTAGGTAGGCCCCACCCAACCCAATGATAAGAGCTTGAACCGATTTATTCTGGAAACATATTCTGGAAACATATTACTGATGCTGATGAGATGAGGAATCATCTAGACGTGTAATTATTGAATCCCCAAACAGTGTAGTTGGTATGGGCTTGCGGGTAACAAAACTTTAACTTTAATACTCTTTCAATAATACTCAAATATTCTTGGACTACAAACCGATAATATCAATAAAAGATATCAACGCGTGAGCTTTTAGGAAGGATA
The DNA here is from genome assembly GCA_947562085.1 of Eudonia lacustrata. Taxonomy (NCBI): domain Eukaryota; kingdom Metazoa; phylum Arthropoda; class Insecta; order Lepidoptera; family Crambidae; genus Eudonia; species Eudonia lacustrata. The sequence continues at coordinate 392,544 of OX387317.1, read as the reverse complement.
AGCCCAAGGTTGACCTTTTCTAATCTGAACCTATCCACCTTCCTACCTGAGCTGCCTACCCATAATCCTTTGTCTTACAGACAACTGTAACAAATATAGCTGTAAAAGTTGGAACAATGTTATCAAGAAGTGTAATTTCCCGGTTCAACGATCATTTGACCAAAAGTCTATGACAAAATGTGTGTGTAGATGGTAAATATAACTATTAAATAAGAAGTGCTGAAATCGGTTCTGCTATTGATCGGATATATTTTTTTTACAAATTTCTAACTTCACTTCTCCATCCCAATCTCTACATCATATCCAAAAACTTTTTTCTACCTTGTTAAAATTAATGTGCGATTTTATTAAATAAATAATTAAATAGGTTAGAATATATTGATTTATATTGCGTTTATTAAAGTTATCTATCGCAATATTTTCGAGTTCCAGTAGTAGGGCGGGCGCAGCGGGGGCGCATTTGCAAGTCAATGCCGGGCGGAGGGCAGAGGGCGGGCGGCGGGATCAGGGCACGGGCTTAGGCGGCTCTTCACCGGGATTTCGGGATCAAATTAATTGTGTGAGTCGAGGTGGAGATTCGCAGGAGACTTGTGTGACGAAAATGGAATTTACAAAATTGAATAAGGTGTTGTGATATATGTTTGTTATAAACGAGGTTGAATGAGCTTGTCTATTAATGGCTTAGGAATAATTTAGCTTTCCATTAGTAAGACTTTAAACTTTTTTGGATCGGCTTAGTAGGCAACTTGTACACACACGAACAATCTTTCGGTGTAAAACAAAGTTATATAGCTATATCCTTACGTTATATAACTGCACTAGTGTCGAGGTTGGTGAATATTAATCGATCACTCGCCACCGCTCGCCGCGCGGCCGGCACCTGCCCGCCTGTCATGGGAACGGGCCGGATTCCTCGCTTTCACATTCCCAATCCCACCCACTTCCCACCGGCCGCCCGCCGCTCCGCCGGCCGCGCCGCGCCGCGCCGCCGCCGGCCGGTGAATCATAGAGCCGGAATGCGGAGCTAGCGGCACTGCGACCAGCTTTCAGGACCCGCCGACGAGCGTTATCGGTCTTGCACATCGTGACATATCGGAGCATATTGCTAGTCTAGTCACTGACCTGAGTATAACTATATATAGATTTGCGTTCTATTACATTTGCAGTTACAGGAAAAGTAAGTATTAGTGTTTGCGTAAACTTGAGAAAACTTTATGAATAAGTGTACTTTACTTTAGTTGTTTACAAAATTATTAATGGTTTAATACGGAGCTCAAGTAAAAGGTAAAGTGGAAATATAAAAACCAAAACAGCTTATGACATTTATTATTTAAAATTCACGTTTGGTTAGTAGAAGATTATATTTTATTTAAAAGTTATTTTTATTATAAAAATGATTTGAGATACACAAGCTATACACAAGATACCTCTCCGTACACATATCACATAAAGCAATATAAGCCAAGTTACATAAAATCAATGTCCGTTAGGTCAACATTTCGGATTGGATTTCAGTTACACTTGAGAGGATTCTCATGGCCTGATCGTAGGTTTTCCATAAGTTACACTGGCACTAGCCGCCCGCCTCAGCCTCCGCCGATCGCTATCTGAAGAGATGTCCCCAGCCGCGGGGGCGGGCCCCGGCGAGCCCCGCCCACGCCGCTGCTCCACACCTCCCAATACGGTCTCAATTGCTAGCGGTAGCGGTCGGCATTTGTTTGATTTAAATATTTATAAAATTTAATATAGTGAAAAAATTAAACGCCCACTCGACCCAGCCAGGAATCGAACCTGGGTCTTCCGCAATCCGGGCGGCTGCACTGACCGCCATGCTACCGGGAAGGGTGACGTAAACGGGTGGGCGTTTAATTTTTTCACTGAATTTTATAAATTTTATAAATATTTTTGTTTGGCTTCAGTGCAGCAATCGGCACCTTCAGTGCAGCAATCGGCACCTTCAGTGCAGCAATCGGCACCTTCAGTGCAGCAATCGGCACCTGCAAATAAAAAGTAAAAATTTGTTTGATTTCTTTTTTCCTTCACATAATTAATTTGTGACAATGTTTGCAAGTAGTTAGAATTAGCTATGAGCTATGTAAATAATAAGAGTTCATGGGTCCGAAGAACCAATAGTTCTCACAACGTATAGCTTCTTTATAAAGGTGATGGTGTAATCGTCAATGAAATCCAGCTGTTTCTTTGTAAATATGAGTAATCAATACAAATATCATCATATCACTTTAAAGGTGAAATAATAAGTGTTTCTCTACCACTTAGTAGAGAAACTTTTTTTTTCAGTATCTTTTTACCCGAATTTTGCGATCATCATAGTATTTTCGTAGATTTTAGTAGATTCGAGTAACAATATAATAGTCATCACATCACTTCACCAACTCATTACACGTCCCCACTGCTGGGGCACCAGCCTTCCCTATGGATGGATAGGGAGAACAGGTCATAAACCACCACGCGGGCCCGGTGCGGTGCGGTGGCTGTTAACGACTGTTCATGCAGCCGGGCCCAACGGCTTTACGTGCCTTCCGAAGCACGGAGGAGCTCGAGATGAAAAATCTTTGGTCACCCATCCGTTGACCGCCCTTGGCGAAAGTTGCTTAAACTTTTTACCGCCAACAACTTCTTTAGAAGTTCGAGATTTTCGTGCCGCCCACGCCAGCACTTCTATAGAAGTTTTTCTTTGTACCTACTTTATTAAAATACATTTATACGTTGGCGTACAGCGGGACATCGCGTGCAGGATAGTTGGGCGGTGAACAGGTTAACGTTAACAATCGCAGACCGAATTCGTTAACCACTGCGCCATCGAGCTCCTCATTTCTCATACCTATTTGCAAATGGCGACAACCGACACATAGGTACTAAAAAAACTTACAAAGCAGGTAAAGTGTAGGTATACATTTTATTTATTTATTTGCAAAAATATCCTTAGTCTTTTGATGTAAGTTTTACTCTCAGAATAATAATAGCTTTAGTTATTGTTCTGAGGTTTTACTTGGCAGCGGTTGACCGTTTGGCAAGGAGGCTGGTGTCTTTAAATAACAAACGAATAAATCTAATAATCAAATAGTTGTTAATGTCACTTATTGAGTTCTTGCAGTAAGCCGACGCTTTCCGGTACTTTTTTAAATCCACGAACATTATGAAGATAAACTAGACCGTGGCTAGCATCTTGTTAGTGTCTCATCCTATCGCCCGTGGCTTGCCACACTCTCAGTTTCCAAGAAGCGGCGACCGCGTCCGCCGCGTCGTCGTCGTCTCGCCGCGCCCGCGTGCTAAATTACGACACCGCTTTAAGTCTGTAAATTACGAGCATTCAATGATGTATTTTAACCTTTCCTTCGTATTATCATCCTTGTTATTATCCTTGCCGATAAAGTGAGTGAATTACTAATTCAATTTATTAAATAAAGCGTTTACGTCCTAGACTCTGTACCAATGAAATAAAATGCAATTTTTGCTCTTGCCACGGTGGACGAGTGGTTAACCGCTTAGCCCATTGTTTGGAGATCCTGTGTTCAATTCTCCAGCTCGGGAATTTTTTTTACATGCTTCGCCCTTTTGTGATCGGTAACCAACGCGCATCTTAAGCGTGGTAATTAAGTCAATAGGTACCCATTACTACTTACTTTTAGCGATGAATTTATTTCTTTCGAACATTTTAGCATTTAATTTAATAATGAAAGGCTTCTTCGTTCATAATTTACATGAGCTGTTTACCTGTAATTGGCTGTGCATTCAGTTTAAACCCACGATGCAATGGTACCTAGCGAAAAGTTTCAATGTAAGTAGGTAATAGCTGTTGGTAAATCAAATAAATAAAACAAACATCAAAAGAGGAGTCCTTTGCTGCTGGCCATTGTATCCATACTTTTGATTGCCTCAAGTATTATCTTAACTAATATTAATAAATGGGAGAGTGAGTTTGTTTGTTGTTTGATACGCTTCCACGCGTAAACTATTCAACCGATCATCATGAAATGTTGCACACATACTCTCATAGTAGGTGTAATCAAAGACATAGGATACATTATATTAAAATAATAAGTGAGTTTGTTTGCTTGATACGCTTTCTTCACGCGTACACTATTTAACGATTTGTTTGTTTTGTTGTCATAGAAACTGTTAAAGCGGTACGACCTATACCTATGCTACGCTAAGCTCAGCCGCTCCCATTGTGGCAACGATTGCAAAGAAAATCTGACGAAAATAATTTGAAAATGTATAAAAAATATTAGGTACCTACTACATATTTTAATATATGCATATTAGTAATTTTAGTTGTAGGTTCCTACTTTAATAAAACAAAACTACAAGTAATAAATACCTCTTAGAGCCAAAGCAGAAAGTATTAGTAGTAAGTAGTTAATAGCCTAAAAAATTCCCACTGCTGGGCGAACTCATTCAAATCAAGACATCACTACAAATGGGTAATAGGCTAGCTGAATCACCATGCTTGCCAAATCACAAAGCAGAAAAAAATACAAAATAAAAAATTAATTATAAATTATTGTATTTATTTATTTAAGAGATTTTCGAGGTGATGTTTATATCCACGGCAGTCGTGACCCACCCAGCAGGGGTCGGCGTGTGCTGGGTGGCTCCGACCCACGAAAGCCGTAATTGCACACACCGGCATGCATTATGCATGTGCGCCCGCCGCGCCGCCCGCCCACGCCGCCGCGCCGCCCGCCCGCCGCGCCGCCCGCCCGCCGCGCCGCACGCGCCCGCGACAACTTCATCCCGGGATTACAGCGCGACTAGATCCGTTTCACTGATCATTGAAAAAGTCGTGACTCATAAATCATCTCATAGGTATCCGAACTTTTAGAAAGTATGGATTTAACGTGACAGTGTAATGAGTCAGTTGTCACACCTCCCTGTTCTGTTCTCGATTAGAAATTCCAACCTCCAATGATTTAAAATATGAAAAATTGTCTCGGAGCTTCTAACTCAATCATTGGTCATCTCAGACGGTGGTAAAACATTCGACAGAGTAAGATCCAATTATTTTGTATTATGATTATTAGAAAATATTTACCATTTGAAGGAGATTTCCATCATTGTGAAGTGTTCATATGTTAGTAATAATAGGTGATTAAATATACCTACGGCTATGTACGTTTTTAACATAATCAAAATCTGTTGTCCAATTGCTTTACTCTAAACATTTTTAATTTTGAATATTGTTTTAGGCTGAATATTTGAAACTTATACTATTCACCTATTTATTGGTGTAATAAAATAAACAAAAACTCATAACTTCCCCAACGCACCGTCTCAGTTGATAAGTAAGGGAGGAAGCTTATAGCGTCGGTCGTCGCCGTGCGGGCGCGGGCGCAGCGAGTGCCGCCTGTTTCGTTGGCTCTGACCTCTAATCCACCCGCTCGCACATCTGGGGCTCTATTTTTGATTCCTTCGCCTCGAGACGAGCGCTTGGTTTCTACTCTTTCTACTGATTTTCGTTTGACATTTGAGTTTCCATATTTTTGAATCGCTCGACCGCAACGAGTGTCCTTGACCCTTACCTTAGAGCATTAAATGGTTTAATGCTCTAAGGCCCTCACCCACTCCTTGCAGTCGAGCGACACAAAGCGATTGATAGAATAACCGTCAAAATCAATGCGTTGTGTCAATGTCATGTCACTCGTTTATTTGTGTCATTGGAAAGGAGATGTTTAATTTTGTATGGAGAAAATGCCAACACCTTGTACATAATACCAAAATGTAGCTTATGCATGGAATAAGCTTATTCAAAATGATTTTCTTCAAATAAATGAATAGTTTTTACGTAAGAAGTATTTTAAATAACAAATAATGGCAAGTTTCGTGATCGCAGGGGGTAACGGTGGTATTCTGTCAATGTCATGTCATGTCAAGTAGCTGTCATAACAAAAGTACTTACCGTATGAATGAAAATTGTTAATGTTAATAAATTAACTTACTTCTGGCTATTACTTTTATAACTTGTAGTTAGAGTAGAGTTAAACTTAAGCTATTAAGTGCTAGATTTCAGCTTTTTATTACCTACTGCCATGTCGCATAGCTGTGAAAGAATACTACCACCCACTCTCCTTCCTTAGTTAGGTGTCATAAAAGGCGACTAACGGACTAAAGACTGCACATACATCCAACATCATAGAGCGGTGCACGCTGAGAACATGTGCAGTCGCTATTTGGTGAAAAGTGGACTATGGCAGAGGACTGCTTTTGATGTCCTCATTGCCTAGTGTCTGACAATGACAAACCCTTCGGGGATAATAGTCGTGATTATATGTATGTATTACCTACTGCTGCACCTACACATAACAGAACAGCAGCTAACCTCGATTGAACTCTATGTACTTACATCAAATCAAATCTTAATGTACATTAGAGAAAACACACAACATACTCGTCCTATTGTAGTAACATGCAGTGAATAATCAACTTCCTAGTAAACACACTTAAGTAGGTAGGGAAGGTAACTGGTAGTGATGAAATAAAACAGTTTTATGAAGTTTTATATTTTTATTTATTTCAATTTGACTTCATTCTCTCGCTCCAGCAACATTTTTAGATGGCATTCACAAGAATGCCAAGAACAGTTTTTTTACCACATATGCAACTACAGTAATACCCTTTTATTACATCTTCCCATTCATTACCTTGTGTTGCTAAGAGGATATATGTGTAATATATTTTTTGACTAAAATGGCGAGATTTTATACGTCCTCTTAGCAACACAGTCTCATGTGATGACAATTCTGGTATGTTAGTAACTTCTAAATCAGTTGATATCTCCACCACGAATGATCCATGTTGTCTCAAATGTTCGCCATAATACGATCTCGCTTGTTTTATTTGGTAGATACCCAGAGCAAATAGTGTGAGATCACTCATGGTCATTCGTGGGAAGATACTTAATTGCTCATTTTCTTCATTTATTCTGTAAAAATGGGCTCGCCGACGGTTAACATTATTTAAGATTATATATTCTGCTAAATAATTAGGCAACAAAATTCTGGTTTTTGCTCTTTCCAAAATTATTTGAGCATCTGGCCGGTTCACAAGCACTTTATGGAAAGCATTTATTATTGCGGCACTAATCCTAAAGTCGTCCATTAGATGCCTTGAAGCCACATTAAAATATTCATTACGTAATAATCTAAAGTCTCGTTTAAATCTGCCATTTACCACTTCAACTACCCATCTACATAACGTCACACATCTTGATTTGTTTGCTATAAGGGTGGATAATTGGTTTTCTCCTTCTTCTAATGTTTCTGGCTTATACACTGCATAATTTAGTGATTCCAGCAGAGGCAGAGCATCACGAAAGCCCCGGTCTAAAATAAAAATATCTTGAGGTCTGAAAAAGTTTCTTAATTCCGCATTTTCATCTTGGAAAAGGGCTTTCGTGATGTCTGCATCTGATGTTGTTGCTGGATATGGCCCCAAAGCATCTATTATATATCCGTCAGTAGCGACAATTAAAAATGGTTTAAAAAGTTTCTATACTTGTGTGTACTGTAAGTTTTTTTTTGAAAGAGATAATTAGACGACTTTTGGACGTATATATATGTACCATCACAGATGACAATTGGTTTTCTCTCTGCACTAGGATTTCCGAATAACCCTTCGGGTATCAAAAGATTTCGATTTATAAGGTCACCTCTACTTATGTGGTTAATACCTAAATGTAACGGTACAAAGTCATTTTTTAAAGCTTCTCTAGCTTTTTTTAATAATATTGTCACTAGAGCTTCACTTATTTGAAACAGAGAAGCTATTCTGTCGTGTGACTCCCCTGTTCGAGACTTAATTAGGTAAAGCCCTAGTGCCAAATGTGGACGCTTACATGATTCTTGTAAACTAGGTATTTGTCTTAATATTGATTCATAATTGGATTTCGTGACTCCAGTCCAAAAATGAAAAATATTGTCGTGAACCAATCTATAATTTTTAAAGTTAATTGGTATTCCACTGGCATCCTCTGCCTCTGTGGATAGTCTCAGTAAAGATTGCACTTCATTTTTAGTAAAGGAGTCACTAAATTCGAATTGGTCTAAAATGTCCCAGTCATATACTGTGCTATGCATTTGACAGATCTTTGCATTTTCTGTTACAAACACTTTTTTCGATTGGAGGATTCTCTTCTTTAAACATAGAGGCACATTCAATCGTTCTGGTTCTGTGCAACCTGGTACAAAGCAGTGTGCACTTGAATGTGTTGTATGAGTGAACTCATCTAATTGCATAGTTGTTTCTGGTACTGCGATAATATTGGGGTTCTCTCGTAACTCCTGGACCATTCTCCAGCACCCCATACAAACTAATGCATCCGCTGGAATCTGAAAACACAAAATTATTACCGTATCTATCTATACTATTATAAAACACTGAAGATATTTTCGAAAAACTAATAGGGATCGACTATTTAGTGGATTCTGAGCTAATAACGATATTTTTGTCACCCGTATATTAGAACGAAGATATGGCCCATAGTGTAACAAGGCAATTATATAAAAAGAATTTTGATAAATGAAACTACTTACTTCTCTTGAAAACATTCTTTCTGAGATTATATTTCTCTCAGGACCATCTCCCAGAATATGTGTCCGTCTGTGAAGCAAAGATGATCTGCACCACACGCAAACATTTCTATTATACGTGATTGCTTCATCCTCGCTCCTATCAACAATTCCTTCCTCTATTTGCCTCACAGCATTGTTTGCAGCTTGTCTGCGAATATTTCGCTGAGCAGCAACCCAACAAGCATAGCAAACACGTCCATTATTAGGTATCTGTTAACAAAGAAATCATAAAATGTAAAGTAATTTTTTTAAATTAGATCACTCACTTGTATTTCTTGATAATAAAACTATGAAAAGATACCTGTCTTGGACTAATTCTTCTCGCGATTTCATTTCTTTCGGGACCTTCTGACAATGCATGTGATCTTCTCTGAATTAAAGACCTTCTGCACCATACACAGGCATTTGAGTCCTGTGATGCCAAAGTTCTAGGAGGCCTGGGATTTGGACCCTCATTTTGACTAACGAGGCCACTAAAGTAGACCCAGCATGCATAACATACTAATCCTCCTTCAGGAATCTACAAAAAAGATTGTAATTCAAATCAGTAATTCATAAAAAAATCTTCACTTTAATTATTACTTCAACATGAATTTGTATTATGTATTAAAAGTTAATCAATACCTGTCTAGGATAAATTCTAGCAGCAATAAGTTCTCTCTGAGGTCCTTCTGAGATAGAACGTGTTCGTCTTTGAAACAATGCTGATCTGCACCAAACGCAAACATGTTCTCGGTGGCTAGAAGCTTCATTTTCAGTTGATGACATTCCTACTTCTAGTATTGCGAAACATGGATGACAAACTATGCCATCAGTGTCAACCTAAAATACAAAAGTTTGTTTTAAACTAATATTTATTTTGTCTTCTTGTGAAGAATGTGTTAGGTTCTAATTATTAGGAAAATAAAAATGTAACAAAAATAGTTTTACATAAATACTACATTCAATAACAACTAACCTCATGTCCAACATGTTGTTCCAAGATCATTAGTAATTCTATCCCCAGATTAGATGCGAGATAATGGTTTTCCGAACACACATCTATCTGTCCATCACACATCACACAAAAAGAAGACATTGTTTGCTGGCTGAAATAGATATTTTATTTAGTTTATTGTATTTTACTTTGATTATAGTTATTTCAATAGAGCACTGTAAATATTTGAGATCAATTCCATTACTGTCATAGATAACTGAGTTGGTTCGGAATCTATTTCCTCGAAAAGAAGTGTTTAAAGCATTTTATTAATTCTCTGGTAAATGCCTAATTAAAATACGAAAAACTCACCTGAAAACAACGAATGTAGTAGCAACAATGCAATGGTATCAACAGTAGCAGGGTCAAATGCAAATCGAAGTCCGGGATAGCAGGCAGAAGTCAACAAGTGAGGCAGCAAACGGAAGTCCAGGATAGCAGGCAGAAGTCAACAAGTGAGGCAGTAAACGGTAGCAGGTAATCGGTCCAAATCAGAATTTAAAAACAGCACAGCACAAAAACACAACGACTCAGAATCCACGTAAAAACGGAATGAAAACAAAACACCGGTTTTTTTTTAAATCATGGTGATAGTTGCACTTTTAATTACGTTCTTTACAGCTTTGGACACTTGTGTTTAATCTCAGAAAGACATCTCAAGTTGCCAGGTTATTAAAAATTATGTTTCATTTTTTTATTCTTACGCAAAAATGGTAAAGCATATCGGAATATTAAATATATCAACTAAATACATGTATTTTATACTATTTTTTGAGTAGGTGTACATGGTCCTGGCAAAAAATTAAACATCTCCTTTAAAACTGCCAAAATAGGTAAATACAAGGAGGTGATTATTGGGCATTCTACTTCACTTTTTCTTAATCGTTCGCTCGCTCCGTTCGCTCACTCGAAAAAGCGAAGTAGAACGCCCAATAATCGCGTGGAAAAAAGTGTATACTTTTTAAAAAGTCAACGCCACTCGCTCAGCCACCGCCAACAAAAAGTGTTCTACAATACTCAATCGTTATTTCAGTATATTTGTAATCATACCAGTTAGATAACTAAAATGACTACAACGACTGCGATCTACTTTACACATTTTCAAGGTTTTCGTTCATAGGATGCAGGAGTTTTTAGCAATATGAAATTACAGCACAACTTAAAGTGAATGTGGTCTCTCAGTACTGAATAAGTTGATGTGTAGACGCAAGCGCCTACACGTTGTAATAGCAATATATCATCATTACAGCTACGCTCTTAGTCTGTCCGACAGCGCTTTGCCAATTTATTGTTTATTTTACTAAAATAAACAATAAATTAAAGTAAGTAATTAAAATACACAAGTGTTTTCTTAATGGAGCAAGAATAAAATTTGTAAAATGCTATAGTACAACTATGTGATACACCTTGGGGCATGGTGGCAAATAAAACCATAATATATGCTGGATTTTAAAGTTTAATAATGTGGTCTCAATGATGAATCGAAACTTTATTACACAATGGCATTATAAACAATATAAAAATAGTTTACTCACAAATAGATTAATTTTACCTACTAACAATTTTAATCAATTGTACCTATAAGAATGAATTCAAATAAACCGATAAACATATTGAAAATTAAATTAATATAATCTATTAAACAAACTCCCCCATATTGCTATTATCTCAAGCCTAAAGCTGGTTAACATAACATTAGTCACTGCGATCTAAAGGGTGCCGAGAGTAATAGCAGCGGAACTGATAACGGGGGCGAGCCGTCGCGGCGCGGGGGATTGATCTCTAAGATCGGGATTGCGATTATGGAGTCAAAAGTCAAGTTGAGGGCGGAGGGCGGAGGCCGGCGACAGCGGGCGGAGGGCGGGCCGCCGGTTGCGGCACTCGCGCGCTTCCGGCGCCGCATCCGGCTGTACGCAGTGGCCTCTTCCGGCACAAATCACTTAAAAATATAAACAGAAGAAATCTAGACGAGTTGAGACAAAACAGCTCGCTTAAGACAATTTAGATGAACACAACCGAACGTTTAAGTTAATAACAATCATTAAAATATTTAAAGATTGGAGATAGATTCAAATTCACATTAAACATATATTGAATCCCTATCAAATATTACAGCAGTCAGTTCATAACAATCAAAGTAGGCAACGTTTCATTATACCGTAACGGGCGCTCCTCGTGTAAAATAAGTTGTTACGTTAAGTTTGTTCAATAGTCAAAGTGGTGCAAACGACTCAGGCAACAGTTTGGAGATGTGAGTCAAGGTGATAAGTGGGGTTGTGTTGTGTCGTGGTTGTGCTCGGTGGTGGCGTGTAGTGTCGTGGCGTGGCGTGCGTGGCGTGGCATGTGAGCGGGGCGCAGGGGCGCGGCGGCGCGGCGCGAGTGCGGGCGCGGCATGCTGTGGCTGAGCGCCTCCGACCACCGCCGCATACACCACTTCTATCAAGGTCACCTTATTTTCGTATACCTCAATATTTAGGCGCGCGTAATCTTCATCTCCCTCCCTGTCACTAATCTTATTTGGGGTCAGCGCTATAACATCTTCCTCCCGATCAGCCGTAAGCCATTCATCTTTTCTTCCTTTCCTCACAATAAACGTAAAATAATCTATTATTAAACATTTTTGATTTAAATTTAAAGTTGAAAAGGTTTATACTTATTTCATTTGTTATTTGATCATTGATGGGCTAGAATTATTTTGCTGCAGGTAACCCGTTGTCGTACACAAATAGTTAGTTATTGATAAATAGTCGTTTCGAGGCAGTTTTCGATATTTGGCTACAAAATGTTGGAATAATTTACCACCACCCTTATAAGAAATTCCCGTAACGTTCGTGTATTTAGAGATAAATACAAACAGCATCTTCTAGAATTGCAGAAAAATAGATTAAAATACTTAGAACAATAATTTTGTATAATTATTTTTTTGTGGTTATTGGGTTAATATTTAAGTAATTTTAATGTATTCCTAAAAATTGTGTTTAATACGTCCGTCCACTAGTTCATGCGTAATTAAATGTAATTACTTAATTTAGTTGTAGCGTGTTTGGTTGCGTACTGCGTGCTCTCCGCTAAGGTGTTCGCGGAAGACCACCGTCAGGTTACTCTTTAGGTGACTTGACATTATGCTGAGTGGACACCTTTTAGTGCCACACTTAAAATTGTATAGTGTTGTATGTTTTGTTTTATTTTGTATTGTGATATTTGTGATAGTTAGTGTGATGGCATTAATAAACTTTTTCTATTCTATTCTAAATAAACAAAATAGACAGCTGATTCCTATTGTTAGTATTAATATCATACGCAAAAAAATTCAAAATTCAAAATATTTATTTGCATTAAATAGGGGTTTATAAATGATGTTACAAACTTATTTTAAATGTCCTTAACCTATTTAGCCATTTATGAATAGCATGCAAAAACAAAAAAATTTAAGGTACCTATTTATTAATACTTCATTTTCCATATTTAAAAAATTCATCTTGCTATAAAAAGTGTTTTCCATTAAAAACTTACGAAGCGATATCTTGAAGCTATTAAAGGGACGCTGTTTTATTTGAACCGGTAGTTTATTGTAAATTTTAATAGCCATATCTGGTGCATTAGATTGAAAACGTTTAGTTTTCGGGAGTATATCCTTTTTTATTTTATTAGGATATCTTAAACTTCTCCCTGTAAGAAACTTTGCTACTGTATACAAATGGTGATGCTGTTTCACAAATATACCTGTTTCCAGAACATACAGACAAGTTAAAGGTAATATATTCAATTCCTTGAAGTATGGTCTACAGGAGACATCCGGGGCAATATTACATATTGCACGTATACATCTTTTTTGACATACAAACACTCTTTTTATGTCGGAGCCATTTCCCCATAGTAAGAGGAAACTTTTTTCACCTATCGCCTATCGCTGCGAACGGACGTGTTTTTTTGTGTTGCCGAAATTTAAATTAATTTGAGAAGTGCTACCGTGGGGCTTCGCCCTTTCGTGCGTCAATTTGCCGGGATTCCTCGAGCTGACTCCGGAGTCCCTCTGATGCTCAATTATAAAAAACATTTTTTTTCGAGTTGGCGCCGTGGAGGTTCGAACCCGGCTTTGTTGGGTTGTTGCTGGCGCGCTGTCCGCTGCGCCACGGATCGTGGAAGCGCTGCGCCGAAATTTGCGATTTGTTTCTGCCTGCGGCTGACGTCATCGCGCGGAGCCGCCCCGCGCCACCTCCGCCGCTTCGCCGTGTACGCACTGCTGCTACCACAACACCAAGCGACAGGCAAGCGATACCCCTACTACCGAATTCGGCAGTGAATCATCGCCATCGCGCTCGCCACCGGTCTACGCTGAGTGTGCCGTTGCAACATCTACCTACTGCGGACGGCATAAAGATAAAGATGGGATCTAGGAAAGCTCCGTACGCTGGCTGCCGCGGCGAAATAAGCGAAGACGGCCCGTATATGAAATGCGCTAAATGTAAGCAAATCTTTGATATTATTTGTGCAAATGTTGCTACCGATATGTTTAATACGTTGTCGGCGGAATTTAAGAAGTCTTGGATCTGTGTGGAGTGTCGCAGTAGACAACCAAAAGGAGATAATTCCCACACCCCAGTGCGACAACACTTTACGCAAGATCTAAGTACGACTAGCCACTGCCTCGACATCTCAATGCAGACTTCTGATAATGTGACTGTCCGTAGGCCGCGATACGCACAAACTACTAATGAAAACACAGGAGGAAATATGTCTGTTAATAACTTGAAGGATTCTGTTGTCCAGGAAATAAAAAACCTACAAGTTGATTTTGAAGCGCAGCTTATCAGCAATATTAATAAATTACTCATTGAGCAATTTTTGGCATTTAAATCTGAATTTATGGATAAAATTTATTTGATTACAAATAAGGTTTTCCAATTAGAAGAATTATGCAAGTCAAATATCAATAAGTCTTCTGAAGTGACGCCGATATCCAAAATCTCGACGTCGGGTAGTGCTCCAGCACATCCAACTCCTGAAAAAAAAACAACTTTTGAAAATATGCAAAACACAAAAAATAAGCAGTTTCAAAGGAAACCTCAACCAAATACTGTGTCGCCCAATGTTGATATAGACTCATCTGCGACTTCTGTCCCCTGTACAACTAAAGCGTCTGGGGCTCCTGTACCTGAAGACCGTACCCAAAAGGTAAAATCTTCGGCACCGCTAACCGACACGAACAACCAAGGCTGTGAAGGCACTGATAAAAGGGACTGGGAAGTTGTAAGGCCTAAACGGTCCCGAGCTTCAATTCCCGGGGTACTCAGGGGTACAGCGGCGCCTGGCTCTACGATGTTGCATGCAGCTGAGAGGCGAAGGTACCTACACCTATACTATGTACGGGAGGGTACCACAGTTGAGCAAGTTCGTGAACACCTGAACTCAATATGTGGCAGTGGCGAGTGCACGGTTGAAAAGCTGAATTCTCGGGGACGCTATGCGTCGTTTAAACTTGGAGTTGCATTGAAGCATGCCGAAAATGTGATGTCGTCTGATAACTGGGCGACTGACATATGTCAGTCGCCCAGTTATCAGACGCCATCAGTTATTAAGCCATGGCGGCAGAACTTTCGCGCCAAAGACAAGGTCAACCAAGTGTCGACCGCGATTTCATGAGATCAACTTATGTTACCAAAATGTTCGTGGCCTAAGGACGAAGACTACCACATTCCTTAGTAGTGTTACGCAAAGTGATTACGATATTATAGCTGTAACAGAGACATTTCTCACGAGCTCAGTGTCAGACAGTGAACTTTTCCCTCCGGGCTACCATGTGGTACGCAAAGACAGGGTAGGTGACTGTGGATGGGGAGGAGTTCTATTCGCTTTTCGTGATTGTTGTGATGTACGGGTAGTTACGGATATTATTAGTATGACTGATGATAAAGAATTATTATTCGCTATTGTAACATATAAAAAAGTGAAAATCTTATGTTGTGTCGTATATTTGCCACCTAACTATAGGGATGAGCAATATTTGAAAGTCTTGACATGTATAGAAAATGCAATTTGTACTTATCCTGACATGAATGTATTAATCCTAGGGGACTTTAATTTAAACTCTTGCAGTGCTAATGTAAAACTTAATTTTGAATTTTTCTGTGACTTTTGTTCGCTAAAACAATATAACAAAGTTTTAAATGATCATGGCGGTATACTAGATCTCGTGCTGGGCAATTTTGTGCCCGATCAGATAACGGTATCTTGTAGTGAAGATCCTCTGGTTAAGATTGACCAGTACCACCCTATGCTCGATATAATGATAAGGCTTCCATGCGTTGGAGTATCGTTGATGCCATCACCTTTACAACCCGTAAAGGCTCGCTCGGAAGCCAGTCCAGATTGGAACTGGCGCAACCCTACCTAACCCCTAATCCTACCCCTTCCCTCTCTTCAAGGCACATCACTCGGCCTGCAGAGCAGTATAAACATGCTTGGTATGGAGATTCGCTGCGATCTGAACCAGAGGGACTATATTGAAACCGTGATAAAAACTGCGTCACGTAAACTCGGTGTCCTGAACAGGGTGCGGCGATTCTTCACGCCGGATCAGTTGTGCCTTTTGTACAAGACACAGGTGCGATCTTGCGTGGAATATTGCTCGCACCTCTGGGACGGTTCCGCAAAGTACCTTCTCGATGCCTTGGACAGATTGCAGCGGCGCGCTATACGCATTATCGGCAGTGCAGAGGTCACTAATGCTCTCGAGCCCCTGCAATTGCGTAGAGATATAGCGTCACTCAGCGTCTTCTACCGCTTATACCACGGCGAGTGCTCTGAAGAGCTTTTTGACCTCATCCCACCTTCTCCCTTTCTCCATAGGAGTACGCGTGCTGCTCTCCGGAGTCACCGCTGTACTGTCTCGAACATTCCATCGCGCACAAAGAAATTTGGTGACTCGTTTTTCTGTCGCACTTCCAAAAGATGGAATAGTCTACCAGCGCACGTTTTCCCTCCTTCCTATGACATGGGGTCCTTCAAACGAGGCGTGAAGAGGCACCTTTTGGGCCGGCAGGGTGAGGGTGACTGATGCTGCGTTGTTTTCTCGCTGCACCAGTTGTCCTTACGTCTGGACTCCATTTCCACTTAACATCAGGTGGAGTGGAGTCATTTGCTGAGCTATGTATAAAAAAAAATAAAAAAAAAAAAGGCGGACTTTGAGGGTCTGTATACGACATTGTTGGAATTAGACTGGTCCGATCTGTTAACAATAACCGACATTAACCATGCTGTTCAGTTATTTTACAATAAGCTGTATGAAACTATAGGTCTTCACGTACACTCAAAAAAACGAACAACTCGTAATCAGCGATACATCTATCCTAAATGGTACAATACAGAAATAATAGTAAATATAAAATATAAACATTTCCATCATAAGAGGTTTAAGAAAGAGGGTAGTGAATTCAACAGGGCCATGTTTAAATATTATAGAGAGAGAGTGAAAAAGATGATTGATTACGAATATCGGCGATATATGGACTTACTGCAAAAAAATATTTTTGACGATCCGGTTCAATTCTGGAACTATGTTAAAGAGAAGAAAAAAGATAGAAGAAACACAGATACATATAAATATGAATGTACTGAGGTGAGGGAACAAGCTGCAGCTGACGCTTTTGCTAAATACTTTGCCTCGGTATTTCAAGCAGAGAAACCGGTATTAGATTCTGATAAAGCTGGTAGAGCTGCACATGGTCGACAGGATGCAACCTCTGTTTCTATAGTGGCAGTTGACGAGACCGATCTGAGAAAGGCTGTTAGACGCCTCAAGGCCCGATCATCCGGTGGACCTGACGGCGTTCCTGTTTTTTTGGCCAAGGATTGTACATGGGTTCTTGGTAGGCCACTACTTTACCTGTACAATCTATCTCTTGCTCAGTCTACATATCCCGAAGTCTGGAAGTTATCGAGGGTCACTCCTGTTCCTAAAGGTGATCGAGGCTCTAATGTTACTTCTTACAGACCGATTGCAGTCCTGTCCGTATTCGCTAAGATCTTTGAGGCAATGCTAAGTAGTCATATAAATAGCCAAATTGGTGACCGACTATGTAACAGTCAGCATGGGTTTCGCAGCGCTCGTTCCACTACCACCAATTTGGTGGCGCATGTTGACTATGTGTGCTCTCAAATGGATAGTCGGAAGCAGGTCGACGCAGCCTATTTTGACTTTAAAAAAGCGTTCGACTTGGTGGACAACGATATCCTTATGGAAAAACTGGCGATTATTGGATTCACCCCGCAGCTCCTAAAATTTTTCTCTTGCTACCTTAACAATCGTCGGCAATTCGTAAGGTTAAATGGATATGATTCCGGAGACTACTTTACGAGGTCAGGAGTAAGCCAGGGTAGTACTTTGGGACCATTACTGTTCGTTATATTCATTAACGATTTACCGGAAGTCGTCCTGACTTCCGAGTGTCTCCTTTTTGCGGATGATTTAAAACTAAGTTTAGGTGTTCAAACTGAGGCTGACGTGGCGGCATTGCAGAGAGATATTGATGCGGTATCCATATGGAGTCAAGACAATCACCTCCCATTCAATAATCTCAAATGTAAAACGATCACATTCTCGCGCAAATCACAGCCCTTGTTGAGTAGGTATAATTTATTGGACGCTCCTTTGGATAGAGTTTTTGACATTCGAGATTTAGGTTTAGTATTAGATAGTAAGTTAGACTTTCACACGCATATTATTAAAATGTGTAAGTCAGCGCATAAAATGTTAGGGTTTGTTATGAGAACAGCATCACAGTTTGGGAACATAGGGGTTCCAAAAGTATTATACAATGCATACGTACGCAGCAAACTAGAGTATGGCGCGGTTATTTGGAATCCTTATGAGGAGAAATATGCTCTCATTATTGAAAAAATTCAAAGAAAATTTGCTCGATGGATATACAAAAAACAATACGGATACTATCCGTACCTATATCCGTCCTTATTCGTTACGGGTATGGTGGACATGGACACGCTGAAATTTAGACGAGCTATGTCTCAAATCGCGCATTATCTGTCAATAATTCGTAATCAAATAGACAGTCCCCAAATATTACAGCGTGTCCGCATGTTGGTTCCCGGGAATATATCGGCGGACTCGGGAGGGCAGGTGGCGCCGCGTCGCCGCCCGCGTTTGCTGGAGCGGCCTGTCGCGCGCACCGAGCGAGGCCGGCACGCGCCCACCAACCGCGCACTACACGTTATTGGGGACATACTTGCTCAGCACTTTGAACTTGATCTATTTGCCGATGGATTAGGGCATTTGTTTAATCAATTTAGTGTAATCTTAAATGACATATAGCAATTGGGCATTATTATTATTCCTATGTTTTCTTTATTTCTCTATTGTAATTATTAATCAGAATTTATTATTATAATGTTTATTGTAAAAATTGACATGCATGTAATATTTCTCATAATTTAATTATTCTTGTAAGCGTTTTGGATATAAATATCTGTTAGCTTGTAAGAAAACATGAATAAATAAATAAATAAATAAATAAATAAATAAATAAAGAGTCCGTATCTTAGTAATGAATGATTCAACATAAGCAAAATAGGCTGTTATGGATGTAGCTTTACTAGCTATTTTAGCAAGTTTGTATAGTGCAAATGAAAACCCATTTATTTTATTGCAAAGTTTATCTATTTGTCCTTTCCAATTTAAACACGGCTCTATAATTAAACCTAAGAATAAAATATTATTTTCATGTCGTATTATTTGATTATTAAATTTAATGTCAACTATTTTGTCTTTAAAATTATTAAAATTCATTAATTTTGTTTTATTCAAATTAATTTGTAAATTGTTTTCAGATAGCCATTTAATTACGGATGTCAGTGTGTTTGTAATATCAATTTGATGTTGCTCCAATGAACTATTCTTGTCAGATGTCAGTATAACTGAAGCATCATCAGCAAACAAGATCATTTTATACTTTGTAATACTAGGCAAGTCATTTACATAGAGCATGAATAAGAGAGGTCCAAGAACACTACCTTGCGGAACTCCAGAGCAATTTCTCATAAACTCAGACTTGTGGACTTCTGCAGTGTGTTTTGAGTTTAACTGCTGTATTTCTACGCACTGAACACGATCTTGTAGATATGACTTTATCCAATCCAATGCCAACATTGTTTAATTAATGTTTAGAGCCATTTCACATTTTGGTGTAAACTTTAAAGCTCTTATTCTTTCAGACCAATAAGCATATTGAAACTTTCTATGTTCAAAGGGAAAAAAGAGATGTTGCCAATAGGGAAAATTTTAAAAACGTTTGTGTAACTGAATGTATGTCATTTTTAAAGACCGCTATACCGCGATAGTTTCAGATCGCATAAAATCAGTTGAACAATTCTTTTTTTTTAACTATTTCTATTAACTGCCAACGTTTCTGTGTTTCCCTTAAACACAAAAAAGTTTATTAAAATTGGCTTATATTGCTTTGAAATAATTAGAGCTTTAAAGTTTGTCTAATCTAAGGTATCTTAGACAATGTGAAATGGCTCCGTCGTAGCCGTAGCAGCTGCTACGGCCCGCAGCGGCGCGGGGCGACGGGCGGGGCGGCTCGTACCTGCGGTAAGACGTGGGTAAGACAAACTTTCTAAGAAAGCTACGTACGTTTCTCATTTTTATATAATGACGATGGTAAGTTCGTCTGAAGGTTTTAATTGATTGTACGAGCTATTATTACTATTAATAATTAATCAGAAAATATTTTAATTAAATTAAATTTTTAAACAAAGAATCATATTATGTGAACATAAAAAGTATCTTTTGAAAGTTCTCTCAACCTTGCATAAATAGCTCCAAAAGTATTTAAACGAATGGTTTGATCAGGTTACCTGTCCTCGAGGACTAAATACTTTGCCAGTTTCATGTTCGTGCTTCGTTGATAATAATTAAATGGTTTCAGTTCAGTTACAAATTAAAAATGCAATATTCTAAGCTTATGCTCTTTTATGACAACTTTCAAAGCTAACGAGTTGAATGACAATGTTTTTCGTTGTCTGTATTTATATTATTTTTTATAGTTTTGGAGCGAGTTGTAAGAATGTAAGCTTTAGTCACTTCTAAGTGTGGTGAACAACAAGACACAGATATATAAAACTACTGAATGTTTTGAAATTTAAAAAAATGGTTTTAATGGCTCAACCAACACACATGGTATACAGTTTACAGGAGTTTTTCAATTTGAAAGAATTATAATGTAATTTTCTGCAATATTTTCGGACTGTATGGTACCTACTTGCATGCCTCTTTGATTTGGCTAAACATGTTTGTACTACTGATTTGATACCAAATATTTATTCAGTGTTTTAGTGCAAATAACAATAATAATAATAACCGCCCTAACCACCGGCAGCTTGAGCCCTGCCCCGTTGCCGGCGGTACCCTAGGCTAGGTTTTTTATAATATTTTTATGTTTTGTATGTGCTTTTGTATTTTACTTATATATTAATATTATAACAAACCTAGGCTAAGAATAAAGATAATTAAAGAGAATAATAATAGTAAATCTTTATTGAATAAACATATTTTACAATATAATAACTAAATACTAAACGTATTAACAAATAACACAATGTGCCTGGACTAGGATGTTTCGGTTTCCCAGGCATAAATTAGAAAAAGATCTAACAAAACTATCTAAGTGTATAACTTGCAAAAATACAGTTCTATCTTTAGTCGCTAAATAAATGACATTACAATATTAATTTTGAACCTAAACTAGTAATTAAATAGACAAAATGACATAATATTAATTTAACAACAATCAATAACTTTTCTGTATCTTAGTCCCAGGAACACATAAAATCTGGAAGAGAAGGCATGTCTTGTTACTGTATTATGAGGGCAAACTATATCTTTTCGTCTTTTGTTAGTAGTTTCAGTGCTGTAGGTGAGCGCGGTGTGCTGTTTGAGGACTGTGCTCAATATAAATAATTGTCGAACTGTTAGTACCCTACAAGGCTTATAAAGTAGTTCAGTGGTGCCTAAACGTAAGGGATTCATCAATTATAACGCCTAAATACTTTACCTTATCAGTGATACTCGTAGCAATTTCTGGACAGTTACAGACGTGATTCATAGGGTCCTTACAATGGTGAGCAAGTTGGATTTACGCATAGAAAATTGTATGTAATTGGTTTTATCCGCGTTCAGTGTTAATATATGTTGCTGTAGACAGTTATTAACAATATTAAAGCCACGTTGTGCAAATTCATAGACATCTTCATCTGAGTTAGCAGAGAATAGCAGCGCAGTGTCATCCATCAGCATAAGATATGATTTTACCATGATCTAGTTGCAGATTACAAAAGTCATTAATGTATACCAGAAACAGAGTGGGGCCTAAAATACTTACTTGAGGAAGGCCATAAGAGGATTTTTTTTTGATCAGAACTGAAAACATTGCCTATTTTTACGCATTGGGTACGTTCATGCAGATAATTTGCAAATAGTTTAAGCTGGGTGCATCTTATACCTAAAAATTCAAGCTTTTGCAATAGAAGGGGTATGGAAGCTGTGTCGAAAGCTTTAGCGAGGTCCAAGAATATTCCTATAGTCTTCTTGCCCTTGGACAGCGTCAGCAGTCGATAATTTGGATCTAAAACCAAACTGAGCTTTTGACAATATTGATTGTCGCTCCAGATATTGGACAAGTCTACTATTTATGAGTTTTTCTAATTTTTTTGACATTGCTGGCAGTATCGAAATAGGTCTATAATTCATAATTTGATTTTTACTGCTAGATTTGAATACCGGGTTAACGACAGCTTTCTTCAGACCAGTAGGAAATATTCCTTGAGCCAAACATTTTTGAAAAATGTTAGTAAGAGGTGACACCAGGATGTGTTTGAATTGTTATTTGATATGTTATCCCACCCAACCGCAGAGTCAACTGTTAGGCCAACTATGATCCTTTCAACCTCAGCTTCATCAGTATCAAACAGAACAAATGATTTTAGAGTATTGCTAAATTAAATGAGAGCTTGTGGGTGGCAGCGATTGATTATGAACTTTTTCTGCCAGTCTCCTTCCTAACATTGACGAAAAAATCAATAGCACTATTTGCGGTTGATAGCGGTGATGAGTGCACTAGTAACAATTTTGATGATATTTCATGTGGTTTTGTTAAATACGTTATATTTTTAATACACTTCCACATCTTTTTACTGTTTGTTCCAGTCTTTTCTAATTCCTTTTTTTCGTAAATGCTTTTAACTTTTTTAAGAAGGTTGTTACAAAAGTTACGATATCTTTTATACGATGTTTGCAATATTAAATTAGCTAGATCGGACTTAGCTTTCATATGAAGTTTGTCCCTATGCCTCATACAGCTAATAAGCCTTGGGGTGATCCAAGGCTTAATAAATAAATAAATGAGTTATAAATTAATTATGAATTATGAAGTTTGTTTGGTTGTTTGGGACACCGTGAGACGTAAATCCACTTTAACATGAACTTGGTATAGATAATATTATGATGACATAATATCCAACATAATACAAATTTTTGAAAAAAATGTGATGTTTGCAGAAATAGTCGTCTCTATCCAATCCCAACCCTCGGACAATCTAGTCAGGCACGAGAACACGCACTAGTGCGTGATGCCATTCCCCCTAGAAAACCTCCGAAGGTGATTCGTTTCACACGGCTTGAGGAACCCTTTAAGTTTCTCACCGCACCCAAACAATCTGGTGACGCTGAAAATGCTGCTTGGGGCAATCAGCAAACTATATCTCCACAAAAAATGTCGGCTTGCGGCACTCGGCGGCCATCGCTTTTTTTTACCGTCGAATTACTTTAATTTAGCTACAAGTAGATAGAAAAGTTTCATGAATTATTTTTCTAAACATTGTAATTAAACCATTGATTACATTAGAAAAATAGTGTTCTTGGACTTTTCTTCTTTCATGGTCTTGTATTGCACTGGCACAGTTCACCATACATTTATCAGATGACGTTGATTAATTTGTCTTGATTAATTAGCTGAGATGTGTGTCGAGAAGAAAACCTACAGTAAAAGATTTTCCGTTTATCGAGTAGTTTATTCGACATTCAAATAACAGTATTTGAGGTAGTTAGACACTTAAAAGTATCGGTGTTAGTCATAATATACAATGTTATTTTTAGTTTATACGAAACCTGAAAACTGATTGTTCAGAATCAGTAATAGAATCGATTTCATTATTTTTTATACCATGTTACATTTTGACCAAATAATATTTACAAAATCTCAAATAAATTATTCCCTACCAAAAACACACAACGGGGCAGCACAAAAAGCTTGTAACTTCGTGAGTTTTCAAGATATTTTTTTTTTGTACGGATTCTTTAAATTAAAATAAAAAAATGTAATTTAAATAATATGTAGTGTTAATTCCGCTAACTCACTCGTTTATACAGCTTGGATGCAGTACGCATGCACCGCCCTCCCGCCCGCAAAAAGTATGCACATGCAGGAGAAACAATGCGTGCAAGCGAAAATGCACACCAACACCGATACCCGACACGTGTTTCGCCCCTCCACGGGGCATCCTCAGGAGCTGTTGACTGGTCGAGAGCTGCGCACCGACTGTTACGGCTACGCAGCTCCCGGCCGCTTTTATAAAGCGCCATCGTTTGACATTTGTGACGTACTACCCGCGACAATACGTAATAATGGGGATGGAACTAAATTTGTTTGGTCATTCAACAGCGCATGACTGTCATTATTATGTTTCATTATTTCTAATTGCTCCAACACACACAACCGAAAACTTTTATTACAAACATGCAAAATATTATAGCTGTTATTGTCGCACAAAGAATGGCCGGTATCAATTAGATGTTTTGCGAAATGTGATTTATCTGGATGGCCATTCCTATACGCGGCAATATGTTCCTTATATCTAATGTCAAAATTTCGGCCTGTCTGACCTACATAGACCCCATCACAGTCGTTACAAATTAATTTATAAACACCGGATTTTTTTGAGTTTTCTAAACGATCTTTACCGTTACAAAGGTGACGTACATTTTGGTCTGTTCTAAAAGTAACGTAGATCTTGTTTTTCCTAAGGATATTAGCGATTTTATCTGAAATAGGGCCTACATAAGTCAGACTACCTACATATTTGTGGATGTGTTCTGGGGGACATGCATAAAGTAGTGAACGAACCCTTTTATTCTGCTTATTTTTAATTAAACTGTCAATAATTTGTTTTGAATAACCGTTAGAAATCGCGATTTGATAGATAATATTAAGTTCTTTGACGTAATTATCTGCGGACAGAGGTACCGAC
Organism: Eudonia lacustrata; assembly: GCA_947562085.1. Lineage (NCBI taxonomy): Eukaryota > Metazoa > Arthropoda > Insecta > Lepidoptera > Crambidae > Eudonia > Eudonia lacustrata. The sequence continues at coordinate 367,659 of OX387317.1, read as the reverse complement.
ATTAATCTATGGACATAGCTGCGGAAGGCAGCTAGTTTCTGTTGTAATGGTTGACAAGAAGTAGTGACATCTAATTGATACCGGCCATTCTTTGTGCGACAATAACAGCTATAATATTTTGCATGTTTGTAATAAAAGTTTTCGGTTGTGTGTGTTGGAGCAATTAGAAATAATGAAACATAATAATGACAGTCATGCGCTGTTGAATGACCAAACAAATTTAGTTCCATCCCCATTATTACGTATTGTCGCGGGTAGTACGTCACAAATGTCAAACGATGGCGCTTTATAAAAGCGGCCGGGAGCTGCGTAGCCGTAACAGTCGGTGCGCAGCTCTCGACCAGTCAACAGCTCCTGAGGATGCCCCGTGGAGGGGCGAAACACGTGTCGGGTATCGGTGTTGGTGTGCATTTTCGCTTGCACGCATTGTTTCTCCTGCATGTGCATACTTTTTGCGGGCGGGAGGGCGGTGCATGCGTACTGCATCCAAGCTGTATAAACGAGTGAGTTAGCGGAATTAACACTACATATTATTTAAATTACATTTTTTTGTACTATGGATTTCCGCAAAATAACGCCTGATTCCATTAATTAAATTAAAATATTTGACCCGTGTTTCGGTTTTCGTATAAACTAAAAATAAGGTTGTATAAGTATAAACATAATTACGTAAAGTAAGCTATTATCACCTATTATGCACTCAAACGGCTGATCAAGCGTTATGTGCGGAGAAAACCGTACTGTGCGTTATCTAGTTAAATATCATCAATCCTTACTGCTCACTGTCAGTGCGTTTTATATAAGGGTTTTTATCTGCAGTTTTATCCAAAACGTGTCATCCTATTTGTAAAAAAACAGATTTAAAACTTTTGTTTAGTCAATGTTGAATGTGTATTTGTTTGTAGACCCGTACGCTGCATTGAGCGGGTGTGGGCGCGCGGCGGGCAGCGGCGGCGGCGGCGGGCAGGTGCAGCTGTGGCAGTTCCTGCTGGAGGAGCTGGCGGCCGGCGCGCCCGGCATCTGCTGGGAGGTGGGTGCCTTATACATAAATACAAAAGGATATTTTTTTACTACCTGATGTGATTCGGCTTTTAGCCCAGAGGTTACACCACAGAGGTATCATTTACTCGTTGCCGCCCCTGTAAAAACCTTTTTACCCTCTTTATGAAGAGCTCCGTGCTTTACCTACTCCATTGAGAATAAAAGAAAAAAGTCCCCTTGGAACCACACAGTACGTGACCTTTTTGGTTCTAGAGTGTGAGGATAACTGGCTAGAAGGTGGCCGTGATAGGTATCATCTCAAATAAATCATTCAACATCGCTTGTGATATTGTGATATTGTGTATAATGGGGAAATGGTAATAGTGTTAGTGTTCTGCCGGCCAGGGCCCGCCGGGCGAGGGCGAGTTCCGGCTGGCGGAGCCGGACGAGGTGGCGCGCCGCTGGGGCCGCCGCAAGCAGAAGCCCAACATGAACTACGACAAGCTGTCGCGTGCGCTGCGCTACTACTACGACAAGAACATCATGACCAAGGTCGGTGGCATCTGTAGCCTGTAGCTTTAGCTTTATACCAAGCAAACATGAATAAATTATTTTTTTCTGTCACAAAGAATAACTTTAAATGAAAACCAGGGTTCTAATCTAAAGCAGAAATATAACAAGGCATTGCAGCACGGACTCCTGAACTATTTATAAACACACACAGTCATATACCTAACGGAGCTTTTGGAAGCCAGTAACGTTAATTTTAAAACCATATCTATACAGTATTTTAGTATGAAAATTGAAAATATCATATGAATTCATAAGTGTTCTGTTCTGTTACTCGCTATTTTTATTTTATTTTATTTAAAATTGTATTGGCTGGTGTGCACTATGTTGAAGTTCGTTTAAATAAATAAATAATATTACAATATCAATAAACATAAGTTGACAGGAATGTATATAAAATACAATAAAAATACCTAAATCATTGAAGAATTAATAGCTCATTTATTAAGTATAAGTATTAGGCTATACCCACCCACCTAACAAACTAAAGTATGGTATTTGAAAAAGACAAAGTTAATTAATGGAATCAGGCGTTATTTTGCGGAAATCCATGGTACAAAAAAAATATTTAAATAATATGTAGTGTTAATTTCGCTATCTTTTATTATTTTTACAAATATTGAAAGATCAGTTAAGACCTAGGCAAACTATATTTATGATTATTTACATATATTTATGATCTGTGGAATTGCAGACTACCTCTATTACTAAGACCATGTAAATACTGAACGGCTATAACTGTAAATCTGTTTTGTGTAATAAAATTAAATAAATAAATATAATTTAACGCAAATATTGTTGCGATAAAATTACAATTTGAAAAAAGACAAAGTGTTGAAATCATTCCACGAGCGGGATTCGAACCCGCACCCCGTGACGTGCCGGGTCAGGCACGCTTGCCTAGTTCTTAACTGATCTTTCAATATTTGTTAAAATATCGAAAAAACCCCTACACTGCTATAACTATAATGTACAATGATATTCTTGCGAATTCACTCGGAGAACACGAAAAGATATCATGCTGTCGCCGCCTCTCCACATTGTCTGGTGCACATAACTTCCTCTTTTAACTTTTTTTTATTTTAAGTGCTAATTGCTGCACTGAAGCTGAGTTAAATACTTATAAAATACAGTGAACAAAATTAAATTAAATTAATTAAACTCTGCTGCTAAAAAAGCATTACAAATAATAATTAAAAAGCAGTGACAAAATTCAGCGTTTACGTCAGCCTTCCCGGTAGCATAGCGGTCAGTGCAGCCGCCCGGATTGCGAAAGACGCAGGTTCGATCCCTGGCCGGGTCGGGTAGGCGTTTTATTTTTTTACTGTATTTTATAAGTATTTAACTCACCTCTTTTAGCAATACCGGATTGTCTATCTCACTTTGGCTTTAACAACCTTCCTACCTTTGCTTTGCATGCCTGTTAAGGATGAATATGAGATAATTAAATGGTATATGTGCATAGGTGCACGGCAAGCGCTATGCCTACCGGTTCAGCTGGCGCGGGCTGGCGGCGGCGTGCCAGGCGCAGGCCCCCGACGCGCCGCCCTACTGGCACTACCTGGCGCCGCCCGCCCCCGCGCATCCGCCCGCGCAGCCGCCCGCGCAGCCGCCGCCGGGGACCCAGCCTCATCCTCCGCAAACGCAGTAAACTTTGTGTAAAGTGCAAGTGCTACGAAGTTTTTTAACAAAGCAGTAAAAACGAAGTAACTCTATAAACTTTCATGGTATACTGATTGAATTTCAATTAGTTTTGTTGTGCTTTTAGCATTAGAAGAAAATCACTAGAACACTACATATTGTAAGGCGAGACGTCACTTCTGGTTGCAGAATACATGGTTTTCCTTGTTATATTCGTATACAACCTTATTTTTAGTTTATACGAAAACCGAAACACAAGTCAAATAATTTAATTTAAAGAATCAGTACAGAAAAAATTAAAATAATATCTTGAAAACTTACGAAGTTACAAGCTTTTTGTGCTGTTCCGTTGTGTGTTTTTAGTAGGGTATACTATAATTGAGATTTTGTAAATATTATTTGGTCAAAATGTAACATGGTATAAAAAATATTGAAATCGATTTTATTACTGATTCTGAACAAACAGTTTTCAGGTTTCGTATAAACTAAAAATAACATTGTATATAGGACTTAATATTTTAGATTAGAAATTGTCCAGTGAATGAGTAAGACTATGTAATTAGTTAGCCATTGATCAAATCGAATTCAAAAAGTTATTTATTATTTCTTTTCTGCTTGCGCGGCGCGTGCGAGTTTGGTCGCACTGATTCCTAGCTGTTCCTCGCGAGGCGACTTTCAAGCGATGTGTCAATCATTTTAATTAAAGCAGCTCAGTGAAATTATCTAGTAAAAAGTTCTTAGGACATATTAAAATTACAGTAAGTAGGTACACAAACATTATAAAAATGTAATCCTTCTTTTTAAATTCCTTTTTTGCAGAACTACGCTTGTATTAATTTATTACTTCTAGTTGTAAATGACTGTAAATACAGACGATATCTTTGTCAACGGTGATTAAGTTACCCATCACAATTTATTCAAGTCTTGACATTTTGCTTGTAAATATAGGTGCTCGTAGTCATTTGTCCATATGACAATCATTACATTTTGTTTTATTTTTCTAAACATAGGATAGATATTAAGCTAGGTTTATAATAGATGTAACATTATTATTATAATTAGTGAATAGACGCAGGACGCAGGCGACATACGATCCCTACCTCAATAAACTTCAAGAAATATAATAGATTTAAATAACGGTGTGTAAGTGTACCTGCAAAGTTTTAGATTATATATTCTTTATTAGATTGTTTTAGCTCTTTACAGATTTGTATTAATTATTTTAGTTTAAGAATTCTCGACAAAAGTGGAAAAGATTTCCTGATTATTCTTTTACATTTAGTGAACCTTGTTAAATCTTTTGATAGATGATAGATAACAGACGTACGTATGGAAAAAAACAAAGCTTTTAATCAACCCTCACCCTTAAGACAATGGCTGTACTGGCTGTAAGCATCATCAACATTTAGAATAACGACATAGGTATATGTCGATATAAATATTGTTATAGAGATTGTTCCAACACTTAACGGATAAGAAATGTATTACTTATATTATAAGTCAAACAAAACATATTATGAAATGTTCAAATGTTACTCTTGACATTTTCTATATATACAAGTATATACCCACTAGAACGTTCCTACTGAAACATTGTAATAATTTAAGAACGGTATTAAATCCGGTTAGTAGTATTATCTATCAGTATAGGCAAGTGTAGGTATTCGGGAGGGTACCTAGACCTACGTGTGGTATCTTCGCGCTGAGTTTATTACTGACAAGCTCATCTCATCACCACACACAGTTGTCCTAAATAAAATAGGATTGCATTGATGCATTGATAGTATTGATACACAACATGCTAGTAGACAAAAAATGTTGTAGGTTTTTAAGTTGTTTTTGTTGTAACCTACTGATGTTGATTCCTTTTGTCTTTTGTTGTTTGGTTTACATTTATGGTTTACATTCAAAAATCAAAAAATTTAATAAAATAATTAAGTACCTCGATATTATGATTTGTTTTATTTGTATTTGTGTTTTATGTGAGAAGAAAACTGGCTATAAAATGTTTTGTCATCACAATTATTGTACTTACTGGGATGTCACCTTTGCACCACCCTATGGTTGACTGTCAGAGAATGCTCCAGGCATTCAGTCTGCCACGTAATTTAAGCTAAAAAGTTTTAAATCATCATCATCATCATCAGGCTATACTAGTCCACTGCTGGACATAGGCCTCTCGTGTGCATGCCACCGAGCACGATCCGCGGCTCTTCTCATCCAGCTCATGCCAGGCACCTTGCGTAGTACTATTATTTGCGAAGATCGTCGCTCACTTAGCCTGAGGGCGTCCTACACTACGTTTTCCATTGTTAAAATAAAACTAAATACGCTTAGCCAGCAAAGCAGGTGCTTTTGCGTGCTACAATGACTGTGCTCTGATCACTCTGACCAATCAAATGTGGAGCATGCCGAGTGTGGCTGGCTACACACCTAAGTGAATACTTAATTCTTACAGGCACACACACAATTCATAACACGTTTTGCTTACAGGTAGAGTGGTGTGTGATTGAAGGCAGTCATCAACAGGACAGTCTTAAACATCACTTGGACACTGCCGGGTTATAGCTCACATCCCTTAGCCGCTTGCGTGTTTAAGAATACCTAACTGACACTTTCACAAATTTAAATAAGTGTTTGCAGTTTCATTAAAATATAATAACTTTCATAATTTCTGTTGCGCTGTGAACACAGAAACACAAAGTAAGTGCGGGTTGTCCTTGCGCGACGGAAATCCGTGGTGATAGTGCGCCCACGCACCCGCCGCGACCGGCGCACGCGCCCGCTCGGGCTGTCGTGCGACTGCTATCGACCGCTCGACTTATTTCTAACACGAGTTTTAATAATCTATCCTCCTACGGTTTTGTATTATTTACGAATTACGAGTAAGCCCAAACAATAGCAACAATTAAATACAATCAAGCGCAATTAAGCTCTTATTATTGTTACTTTCTTTTTCTTAACCAAGTTTGAAATTGAAGGACGTTTGATCTTTTTAAATACACTTAATACAAGACGCGAGTAACTTTAAGACGCGAGTAAAAATATATTGAGGCTTATTAGTTACATAAAAATATTATTGGCCAGAGGGTCAAACAAAGTAAAGGGCTTTGAAAACAAGAGTGTGTTGCTGATTTTTAAGGGTAAAAAACGGTTTATCTCGATTTTCGGCAAAATTACAAGTGCTATGGAAAAACGACAAATGGCTGAGTTGTATTATTAATGTTGTATTTACACTTTTTTTACATAACCATAAAATGTATGTGAAAAATTTAAATAACCAAGTTTTTGGTTTTTTATAATTCTTTTAAAAAAACAATTTTTGTCACGAAATTTGGTGAAAACTTACCTTTTTACGTTCCAAACACACTGTAATTTTTTTGATTTAAAATATTTATTTTTTCACCTTATTTTGACTTAATATCGAAAAAGCACCCATTTTAAATCGAAAATTCTCGCGTCAAAACATCTGCTTTTTTTAAAAAGTCGGTGGGCTTTTTGTTCGTTGAAATCTCTACTTTGTGATGGTGTAAAAAATATACATTATTATGGTAAAATGTTCTCAGAAAATGCAAAGAAACGAAAATATTATTTTCTTTCATAAACAGTATGTTTAACGTAACATAACCTAAAAAGTTCAAATCGAATGATATTTTAGTACAAGATAAAAAAATAATAAATAATTATTTTTATCTTAAAATAAAAGTTATCTTAAAATAGCAATAAATAGGCATCTATGCATATAATATAAAGAAGATTCTACAACTTTCTCAAAATATTGTAGATGTCTTATTAAATATTAACTTTATTTACTTATTTGGTTGTTAATTACAGTAGTAGGTATATTTCGATTTGCATTTTTTTGTTTATCAATATAACATGGAATCTTACGTTTTTCGAGTAATTAAGGTGTAAATTTTATAAATAGCTCTAATGATTTAAAAAATAATCGTGTTTGAGTTTTTTCGTTTCTTTGCATTTTCTGTGAACATTTACCAACTATGTAATAGGTTGGGGAAAAAGTTTCTTCGCATTTATAAGAAAATTTAAAATATTTTTTAATATAGTTTATTGACATTTAACTAAAGTATGTAGGTGCTATTTTGTTCGATATCTTTTTGCCATCTTGTAGGTAGGAACATGATCCCATTGCAATAGAAATTTTGGGGCTTCTGATCAATTGTCTTTCTTATAATAATAATAATCTAATAATTATAATCTTTGTTATATTCTCTTCCTTTTCCAATGGGTGTCATCCTACTATTATTTTTTTTGGTTTTAAAAATTATTGTAAGTCGAAGGCACAAATTCCATGAGAGGAAGCGGTTGGAGAATAGGTGTCGCGCGCGGGGGCGCGCAGCCGCGCGGCACAGTCGCCGCAGGATGCCGCCGCGCGCGCACGCAGCCCTCGCCACCGCAGCGCTGCTGCTGCTGCTCTCTCAAGGTAACTCCCCAACCCACCACCACCACACGCTCTATAGAAAATTGCAGCTAAATAATACTATGAATATTATTATACATCTAGGTCACTCCCGTCCCGGGTTCGATTCCCATCGCATATACAGCGTACATTTCCAGTGTTGTTCTCAGAGTCCAACAGTTAGAGATAAGAGCCTGTTTGTCAGTAGATGAGGTTGAAGTAAAGTGCACTTTGGCTTTGTCGTCATGGTACCAGCAAGCGAGATGAAGGGCCATCGTGATGTGTAAAAGAACTGACCTTGAACTAGCTGGCTTTGTGGTGCTCAAGGATCAAATTATTTTTAAATCTGGATAAATGTTAGTATATTAGGTTTTCAAGATGCGCTCACGTTTCGCCGCCTGTTTACAATATTGATGGTCACTCTTTCGAAGAGGTTGAGTCTATTCAAGACCTTGGCGTGGTCTTCGATAGGAAATTACGCTTTCATACACACATCGACAAAACTGTCACTAAGAGTTCCAAATGCTGGGATTTGTGTTACGGAACGCAAAGGAATTTAAAAAGCCCTGTACAAAGATTCTTTTGTATGCATCACTGGTTCGCTCTAATCTTGAATATTGTAGCAAGGTCTGGTCTCCGCATTATAACGTACATATAAAACGCCTAGAGCGTATACAGAAGCGATTTCTGGGGCATCTTTCGTACCAAACAAATAAAGTTAAGGAGATACCTTCATATAAGGAACGACTGACTTATTTTAAACTTAACAGTTTGCAGGAAAGATGGTCTTTGTTGGATTTTATGGCATTATACAAAATAGTCAATGGATATGTGGATTGCCCATCACTATTAAGTTTAATAAATTTTAATATTCCACACAAGTCAGCTCGTGCTGGAAGGTATGTCCCCTTTTCAGTAAAAGGCAGTAAGACAAATCCGTCTGAGAGACGTCCTTGTTCTGTCGCCTGACAAGCGGCAAGAGACCCTGCTTCATTGGGTTCGATCCGTGCAACTTGTGCACTTTGATAGCGAGATCGACATCTTGCGTGAGGGACGCTCACGATTTAAGGGTTCGGTAGCCCGCTTGAATCCCTTCCTTGATGACTTTGGGTTGATCCAATTCGGGGGACGGCTCCGTCCGAAACGCGGAGTTGCCCTTTAGCTCTCGCCTTCCCTTGTTGTTGCCCCAGGGAGGCCACCTTGTGGAGCTGCTTGTTACGGATCATCACATAAGATCCTCACATCCCGGATGCAATGCGTTATTGGCTATATTGCAACGGGAGTTTTGGATTCTGTCCGCGCGGCGGACCATCCGCAGCGTCCTCATTCGTTGTATTTGTATTCCGTGCTCCGCCACGATGCATCCCCAAAAGGGGGATTTGCCTGCCGATCGCGTGTCTGCTACCCGGCCGTTTGCTGATACGGATTTTGCTGGGCCGCTCCGCTTAAAAACTTCACGCCTTCGTAACGCCCGTATTGAGAAGGCGTATTTGTGCGTCTTTGTATGTCTGGCGGTGGACCTTAAAATCGTGTCCTCCTTGAGCACCGAAGCCTTTGTGGCAACGCTATCTCGTTTTGTTTCGCGTCGCGGCTTGCCAACTCTAAACGCTCCGATTGCGGTACTAACTTTAAGGGCACTAATAATTATTTGCGTGATGTTGTTAGCTTTCTAGAAAGCAATAGTAAAGGAACTGCTTTGTCTAGGCAAGGTATTAAGTAGCTTTACGACCCTCCTTCCTGCCCACATTGGGGTGGGATCTTTGAAAGCGTTGTTAAGGTCGCTAAAACCCACCTGCGCCGTGTAATTGGAGAAACTGTGTTGACGTATGAGAAATTGGACACCGCATTTTGTAAAATTGAAGCAGTCCTAAATTCGCGTCCATTGTGTTCGCTCTTTTCAGACCCTAATGACCTGGAGGTATTGTCTCCAGGCCATTTCTTGATTGGACAGCCCCTTAACGCCCTGCCGGTATATTGTCACGTTGGTCCGTATATTGTCACGTTTTGAAGCATTGCAGAGGATGACCCAGACTTTCTGGCATCGTTGGTCTCTGGAGTATCTACATTTGTTGCAGCAGCGCGTTAAGTGGTCAGACAAGACGAACCCACCAAGTGTTGGAGACCTAGATCTGGTAAAGGATCCAAACCTTCCGCCATTGCACTGGCGCAGGGGGCGCATCCTGAAGTTGTTCCCTGGTGCAGATGACACCCCTGGATTTGCAGAGGTCCTGGTGGGGGACTCTATACTAAAGCAAGCGGTCGCTACCTTGTCCCGACTACCGATTATCAAATTTAGTTGATTATTGTGGAAATATAGTGATACCACTAAGTTTTGTATGAGCTCAATATTTGACCTGGTGAACAGTGTGTGTGCGCGCAGTGGAAGCGTGCGGAGGCTCGAATTTAGAAAATATAATCTGAATCGGCGCCCTGGGAACGCCGACAGGGCACGTGTGCAGATTGGAGGCACCAAGCACGCGGATTACGTCGATATAATAGGTTGGGGGAAAAGTTTCTTCGCATTTTTTAAGAAAATTCAAACAAAACATTCAAAACATTTTTTAATATAGTTTATTTACATTTAACTCAAGTATGTTGGTGCCATTTTGTTCGATATCTTTTTGCCATTTTGTAGGTAGGGACATGATCCCATTGCTATAGAAATTTTGGGGCTTCTGATTAAAATACCGCGACAAGTGGTTTTGGCAGTCCTCTCGTGATGTTAACCTGACACTGCCTAAAGAAGAAGAGACCAAAAGAGGGGAAATCTGAAGGTGCAAGGTCAGGACTATACGGCGGATGCATTATCACCTCCCAGCCAAACTCTCTTCATTTTTGCTGAGTGGTTAAAGATGTGTGAGGTCTAGCGTTATCATGATGAAAAACCACACCCCTTTTGTTGATTAATTCCAGCCGCTTTCTCTCAACTTCTTGCTTTAATCTCATCAGTTGTTCGCAATAGAGTTCAGAATCTATGGTCCTGCCTGGTGGTAACAGCTCATAATGAATAATGCCCTTCTGTCGTCTGTGGTTTTTATCCTACACAGTCATCCGAAGATAAATTGCCTCTCTTTTTTATACTTTTGTTGCGCTGTATATGCTCATATCCGTCATCAACTTACTGTCTGACGCACAAAGCCTTGATAATATTGGAATTTCCCCACGAGCCCTTATAATTAATAAACCAAATAGGCACTTGCGTGGGTGATGGTCAGCAATCGGGATATTTTGTTAATGTATAAAAACGATTATAATAGATTATGCTTGGTTCTTTATCTCTGTTTAGCATGCTTTTGAAGTCAGCTTTTTCTGATCCGTGCAAGCACGCTAAGTTATGTAATTCCGTTTGGGCCAGTGCAAAGGCTTCCGAAGGGAAGAATGCCCCAGAATTACAGGGTTACAGGGTCTTCTGCAATCATTGAGCCATTTACTGTTTTGTCTCTACTCTGCTTGGATTTGACTACTCCTGTAAACTATTATTTCGATCGAGGGAAACTAAGTTATTTATTATTCATATTTAACTGCCTTCAGAAGGAGCTTGGGGATGTACCAACGTGTCCGCGCTGTCGCAGCGGCTGGACACGATGCTGGCGGAGTACGACCGCGAGCTTGCGCCGCCGCAGCCCGTGCGCGTGCACCTGGCGTTAGACCTGCGCCACGCCGCACTGCGCGACGACCACACCGTGCACCTGCTCGCAGACCTCACACTGGTCAGCCTGATCATAATACATAAAATGAATGGCTTTATTAATGATTGATATAGATTTGGCTTGATTTATGGCAAATGGCAATTATAGTTCTAGATAGAATTCATTTGCATTAACCTCTTTCCTTTTTATGTAGAACTTCCCGGAAAGTTGTCTTGCCTAGAGCGTTCCTTAACTAAATCCTAAAGATGATGAACAACCTCCGGTAAGATTCTGGAAAATAAATATGAAAATAAATATGAATAAATATGAGTTAAAGGTTGTAAAAGCTAGATCAGCCAGGCTAGACTTAGTAACAAACAACTTCTAAACATAGAAAAAATAGGAGGGACTTACGAATAATAAAATAGTGTTTTATCTTATTTTTTGTTCTGTGGTTATAGTGAAAGTGGAAGAGAAAGAAGATGATAATAAATTTTCATATGTGGATCACAAAGTAAACGACTTGTTCTACGAGCTCGATAAGTACTTAGTTGTTATCGTTCCAGACATGGCAGGAGCCGCGCATCTGGTGGAACGCGAGCGAGTGGGGGTGTGACAGCGTTCTGGCGTCGCCGGCGCGCCTGTGGCTGCCGCCCGTGGAGCTGCTGAACGGCGCGGGCGAGACGCGCGCGGCGCTGCAGGTGCGGGCCGCCAGCGACGGCCGGCTGGCCTGGCTGCTGCGCCTCGACGCCGCCGTGCCCGTCGCGCTCGACCTGGCCGACTGGCCCACGGACCTGCAGACTGCCGTCTTCAAGTTTGGCTCTAGGACGCAAACTTTGGACGAGCTAGACTTGGAAATAAGCGATATTATGGTGAGCTCTTCTGTCGCTGAATGTAAAAGAAAGAATGTGATAAATATTATATAATTAACTTTCTGTATAGGTAACGCAGCCTCGTTTCTTACACCAAGAGCTTCTAAGATCGCAACTATGTTTTTTTTTTATAGCGATAGGCTTGCATTTGACTACTATCTCACGGAAGGTGATAATGAATAACTATGACTGTGACATAAAATAAAATATGTTGTTAGTTAGCGGTGGTGTTCGAGGCAGGCGCGTGGGAGCTGGAGTCGCTGTCGGGCGCGTTGTCGACGGCGGCGGGGCGGCGCGTGGCGGCGTGGTCGGCGCGGCTGCGGCGGCGCGCGGCGGCGCACGTGGCGGCCGCCGGCGCCGTGCTCGCCGCCGCCGTGCTCATGCTGCTGGCCGCCGTGGCGCTGCCGATGCGCAACAGGGCACCGCTGTGCGCCTGCGCTTCCTTCACGGCGGTTCTATGGTACCTACGTCACAATCGGTCGTCTTTACTGCTTCTCTTTTTATTGTCCCTATCTAGTTCCTAGATATCTCTGGGGCCTTCGACAACGCTTGGTGGCCCATGATAATGCTCAAGGTGAAGCGCGGGGGATGCCCGCCTAACATCTATAAGATGTTGGCGGACTACTTCGTGAATCGCCGTGTGGGCCTGTTCGTGGGAAATCGGGTTGTGTGGAAGGCTGCAACGATGGGTTGCCCGCAGGGATCGGTGTTGGGACCGACGCTCTGGAATGTGCTTATGGACGACTTGCTTCGGCTCCCGCTTCCTGGGGGGGTGAGCATAGTGGCGTATGCCGACGACGTGACGATCATTATAGAATCAGCATCCCGGGCGAGCAGAGACTACAACATCTACCGTCTTAAAGCTTGTTGATGACTGAGGGGTCCGTAATAGACTGGACTTTTCCCCTGCAAAGTCGGTAACTATGACAGTCAGGGGTAAGTTCCAGAGACCGCCCATCATCAGGTTCCGTGGGAATTCTATTCGGAGCGTTGCCTCGACCACGGTGCTGAGAGTGGTGGTCAACTCGAGTCTCTCGTTCGCGCAGCATGCGGTGTCGATAGGAGAGAGGGCGGCAAATTGCTTCGGCAAAATGTCGAGAGTATCGGCTAAGTCTTGGGGTATAAGGTACAAAGCGCTACGCGTGTTGTACCAGGGCACTTACATCGCCACGGTAACGTATGCTGCGGCATGTTGGTACGAGCGGGCGTCCCTTCACGTTGTGCGGAGCGCGCTTTTGCGCACCCAGAGACCCGCCTTGATCCTTCTGACCAAGGCGTATCGCTCGACGAGCTCTGCTGCCCTGCCAGTTCTGGCGGGGGTGCTGCCAGCTGACCTCGAGGTAATCCGGGCGGGCGGACTAGGTGAGGCGCGTGAGTCCGCGACCAAGGAGGAGCTTCGGGGTGCCAAACTCAGATTTGCTGAGTCCGCTGCTGCCGCTTGGCAGTGTGAATACGGGAGACACATTAAAAGATGGCTTATGCGGGACTGGTTTATTTAGTAAAGGGCGGTAGTATACACACAGTATGACACGTACTTATAATAATGTAACCTACCTACACAAATACATCACAATTTCCTCCGCTAAGAGTAATTGCATATTGTCTTAGATAACATACAAACACAATTTGGCTTCAATAAATTACCTAAATATATTTGCATATTCGGTTACATCTAAACTGAGTCAATTTCAAGTCAAGTTCAAGTCAAGTTCAAGTCAAGTCAAAAGTAGGTTTCTTAAGTCGAAACCTAAACCCTTCGCGCTTAGGGCGGAAGTATAATAATAATAATATTGACTGCATACATTCCCTCCTTTTAAAAATTTTAACGACAGTTTTAACTGAAGAATAAATCATAATATAGCATAAAGCCTGACGAAAGGAAAAAAAAACTTTCAAAGAATAATAAAAATAAACATGTGAAGTCTATAAATATAATTAAATTAATAACTAACTTAATTATATTAACTTAATTAATTATATAACTATGCACCTACATAAATATGTAACACAAGTGAGCTGCTATGACATACCTAACTAAAATGAATGACACATGAGTAAGTATTTAGCATTATATTTGCAGCACTTTACAAGAACACAGGTGGCATACCGATATTATTTATGTTAAATAAAAAATGCGGTTCAGTCTATTTCCAGGTTAATTCTATGTTTAAGTGGACGTATACCATGACTTTTGGCACCTACTTTAAGTTGTGGACATCCATCATTGGGGGTCTCGCCCTGGACTTGAACCTGCTCGTCAATAAATGGCCCTTGAGACGGCTCTGACCTGTCGACAGGTTCGCTAGATGGCCCGTCATCAACGGCGCTGCTGTCAGTGTTCGTTGGCAGTGAAACTGAGAACCGTTTACTTTTACGTGGTGGCAATATCTGGTCAATATGCTTACTGGTGATCTTATCATCGGTGCGTACTTTATATGTTACTGAGCCAGTCTGTTCTACTACTGTGGCCGGTTTCCACTTACTGTTGTTATTCCTTGAAAAATCGCGAACCCATACGCTGTCTCCTTCGTTTACACTACGAGGTGTGCCCTTAGCGTGACGAAGTTGCGTTTCTTGGGCCGCGTTAACGTCATCGGCGACGTTGGGGCGAAGCAAATCTAAGCGCGTACGCAGCGTCCGCCCTAGCATAGCCATCGCGGGCTCACGCTGTGTGCTCGCGTGTGTTGTGTTACGGTACTGTAAGAGAAATTTACATAAGGCTCGATCTGAGTCCTCTCCGTCGATCGCGGCCTTCTTAAGAGCCTTTTTAATCGTCTTTACGGCATTCTCTGCGGCACCGTTACTGCTGGGCGCTGTAACAATATGTTTAATACTGTTACGCTTGAGAAAGTTTTCAAATTCTTCCGACGTGAACGGTGGGCCCCCGTCTGACACCAGCTGTTTCGGTATGCCGAATCTAGCGAAACATTCTCTCAACTTAGCTGTGACACGAGCGGCGGTCGTTCCACTAGTCATAAGGAATACTTCGGGCCATTTTGAATGGGCGTCTATTATGACAAAGTATGACTTACCCCCGTGCTGCAAAAAATCGACATGCAGCCTTGTCCATGGGTCTTTGGGCCAGGTGTACGGCACGGGAGGGACGTGCGGCGGCGCATCGCGCACGGCCGCGCAGGCGCCGCACGCGCGCGCCTTCGCCTCCACCTCGGCGTCGATGCCCGGCCACCACACGTAGTTACGGGCAGTCTGCTTCATGCGCACCACATCACCAACGTGTCCAGCATTGAGCTCTTCTAACAGTTGTGACCGCAGTGATTTAGGTATGACTACCCTGTAACCCCAAACGATGCACCCATGATCTATATGCAAATTATCTTTCCTATGTAAATAGGGTTTTTCAGAGTCAATTTCGACGTCGCACTCGGGCCAGCCACTCCTTATGTAACCATATATTTTACGTAGGAATAAATCCTTCTTAGTTTCCTTAGCCACGTCCTTGTGGCTTAAGGGGAAGCTGTCTTCGACGAAATGCAAGTAGGCAGCGTTATCTGAATCTCCTTTAGAGCTATCTTTGATTTGTGGCAACCGCGATAGTGCGTCGGCATTGCCGTTGCGCTCAGTTGATACAAACTTAATATCAAAGTTGTAAGCGGCAAGTTTCACTGCATAACGCTGGAGCCGACTGGCCGCAGTTTGCGGTATGCCTTTCTTTGGTCCGAATATGTAGCTGAGTGCCATATGATCGGTTTTCAAAGTAAACCGTCGACCGTATAGGTACTGATGGTGGCGAGTCACCCCGTACACTATCGCCAGCGCCTCCTTGTCTACCTGGCTGTAGCGGCGCTCGGCGTCGTTGAGCGTGCGGGAGGCGCAGCAGACGACGCGCTCGCTGCCGTCGGGGTACGAGTGAGCCAGCATGCTCCCAGCCCGTACGAGCTGCTATCTACGTTCAGCACGAGGGGCAAAGCTGGGTCGTAATGAGCCAGCACCGGTTCGCGCGTCAGACACGTCTTGATGGCCTCAAAAGCCTTGTCGCAGGCTGGAGTCCACTCCCATACGGCATCCTTTTTAAGAAGATCGTATAAAGGCTGCAACACCGAGCTCATATTAGGAACAAAGCGAGCGTAATAGTTTATAAGCCCTAGGGCGGCCCGCAACTGACTGACGTTCTCGGGTACGGGTGCTTTGACAATCGCGTCCACCTTGCTTCTATCGGTATGCAACCCATGCTTGTTGATTCGATAGCCGAGATAACAAACTTCCTCTTTAAAAAACTCACATTTTTCGAATTTAATTCTCAATCCTGCTTTTTGTAAACAGGGCAACACAGATTTTAAATTTGACAAGTGCTCAGCTTTATTTCGACCTGTCACACAGATATCGTCCTGAAAAGCCACAACCCCACTGACCCCACTGCTATATAGGGCACTAAGAGTCTCTTCAATAAATTTTTGAAACATTTCTAGTAGGCATTTTAGTCCAAATGAAGCGCGACGGTAAACAAATGTACCTACGTGAGTTGTGATGGCAGTTAGAGGTTGTGACATCTCTTCGAGTATGCACTGTAGAAACGCGTGTTTAAGGTCGATTTTTGTATAATGCTCGCCTCCGCCTAACGCCGCGAACAGCTGTTCTATACGGGGGAGTGGATAATGGAAATCTTTTAGAACTTTATTAATTGTAATTTTGTAATCACCACATATTCTAATTGTGCCGTCGCGTTTAATGACGGGCACGATTGGGGTTCCGTAGTCGGATCTTTCCACTTTATAAATTACCCCTTCGTCTTGAAGCCGTTTTAATTCTTGTTCGACAGCTGAGCGTAGCGCGAGAGGCAGCGGACGGGCCTTGCAAAATATCGGCGTATCATCCTTTAAATATAATTTTAATTTTGTTTTACTGCTTCCTAAACCGTCTTTAAACACCTCAGGGAATTCCGACTTAAGATTTGAAATCAGGGCGTCGTCTTCCGTACTCAAATGATGTAAATGTATAGCGTTTAATTTTAATTTACGTAACCAGCGGCGTCCGAGCAGTGGCGGCCCTCCGTTATCGATAACGAACAGCGGCAGGGACGCGACTGCCACGGACCCGTTGCGCACGCACACATTCACATAACCGAGCGGAACAATCGCATCACCGACATACGAATGAAACTTGTTATTGTCACTAATGATCGGTAAATGAGCTAGATGTTTATCATAGAAAGTTTTGCTGATCGCCGATATTTTACTGCCGGTATCGATTTCAAACTTTATCACCTTATTTTCTATTAACAAATCATGATAATATGGGCTGTCCTTAGCACTATGTTTCACAGAAATAACGTTGTACATCTCGTCACTGGAATCGCTTTCCGTGTCGGAATTTTTAATAATGCAATTATGGTACCTTGGTTTGACAGAATCCTTGTCGTATTTCACCTGCTTGTTGCACGTGACTGATAAATGACCTTTAGCACTGCACTTATCACACACATAATTTCTGTATTTTTAGTACTTGTTCGGCGCGTGAGCTCCTTTACCGCAGCGCCAACAGGGCCTCCGGCGATGGGCCGGCGGCGGCGGCGCCCCCACCCGGTGCATGGCGGCACCGGCGGCGGACGCGAGTCCCGAGGAGCTGGCTCCGCCCGACAGCGCGGCGCCGGCCGCGGCCTCCGCCGCGTGCCGCTCGGCCGCCTCCAGCGCGAATGCCAACTCGACCGCTTTCTTGTAGTTGAGCGAAGGCTCCGCGAACAGTCGCGATCGCATTTCCTCGCTTCGAAGTCCAGACACGAACTGATCACGAATGTTGACGTCCAATGTCGTTCCGAAATTGCAATGAGTCGCCAAATGCTTGAGACTCTGTAGGAATGCGCCGACCGTTTCGGCCTCGCCCTGCCTCCGCTGTCTAAAGGTGTACCTCTCCGCTATTTCCGAGCGCTTGGGTTCTAAATGGGCTGTTACAAGCTCGTTCAGCGTCTCGAAGGTCTTGTCCTCGGGATAGTTTGGTGCACACAGATCACACATGAGCTGGTACGTGGGGGAGCCCACATGCGTCAGCAACGTGGCAACATGTAACTCACTTTTAATTTCGTTTAGCGCGATGAACTGTTTCACTAATCTGATGTATCCCGACCAGTTTTGGCCGTTTTCGAGACCGAATTCCTGTAATTTGCCGTAAGGCATCGTAAAAATCCACTAAATCGTCGCCAGTGTGAATACGGGAGACACATTAAAAGATGGCTTATGCGGGACTGATTTATTTAGTAAAGGGCGGTAGTATACACACAGTATGACACGTACTTATTATAATGTAACCTACCTACACAAATACATCACAGGCAGGAGCGTTGGGACACGTCGGACAAGGGGAGGGAGCTGTATCGGTTCTTCCCGGATGTGAGGGCTCGAATCAAGGCGACTTGGATTGAGCCTGACT
This sequence comes from Eudonia lacustrata, assembly GCA_947562085.1. Lineage (NCBI taxonomy): Eukaryota > Metazoa > Arthropoda > Insecta > Lepidoptera > Crambidae > Eudonia > Eudonia lacustrata. The sequence goes on along the minus strand of OX387317.1, from coordinate 349,165 downwards.
ACGAAACCTCGCAGCTGTTGTCGGGGCATGGGTGTTCTAGGGGTAGGCTTCATCGGATGAAGCTTGCCGAGGTGGACAGGTGCTACTGTGGGGGGGATTACGCGGAGGACGCATACCACGCTTTGTGGGAGTGTACTCTGTACAGTGAAGCACGTAGGACGTTGTTAGATAATGTGATGGTGCTAGAGGTGGGTCCGGTTTATTACTGTGACCTCGTTGGATCGGAGGCGAACTTCAGGCGGTTCAGAGACTTCGCGCGCGAATGGCACAGGATTCGGAGTGGACTGGAGAGAGAGAGAGGCGAAGAAAGAAGACCGTAGACCGGGAAGAAAAGACGCTGTGAGAAGTAGCCGATAGCGGAACCAGTTTTTTATTTTTTTTATTGCAGCTACTCTCCGCTATTTTTGCAGGACTTTGTCTTTTTTATTCTTTTCTTTCTTTTTTTGGGGTTTAAATAATCTGGAGCTATAAGAGCTCAACTATTTATCTTTTATTATCTTTTCTTTTCTTTTATCTTTTCTTCCTACAGATAACAAACAGCGTTAAATAGATCATTAAGTTTTTATTTAAAGTATCTTGAGTGTGTCATGCTCTCTTTATTGTCTCTGCGGTGGTGGCGTGTGCGTCGGGTCGTTACGTTCCCTAAAATATGGTTGAGCGAAGCGATGGCTGATTCATATGTCATACTCGTGAACGGGTGCCGCCTGTGGAGGCTGGTCTGCTCTTGCATACTTATCTCATTGTTAGTATTAATTACTATAGTTTGACTTTGTTTTTCTTAAACAATTTTTGACTTTTATTAGAGTACTGTAGTGGTACTGTATGACATTGTGGAAATTTAACTTATACCAGATGTAAATTTGATATATTAGATTTGTTTATTTGTTTTGTTTTTTTACATGTTGTAGTTGTCTTCTATATTTTTTGTGTTTATTTGTAATGGAAAGTGTCCTGCTATGATAGGGCATTTTCCAATTTTTATTTTTTTTGACGCTGTAAGGGAGAAAAGAGCTGGACACTTGCTGAGTTTCTTGCCGGTTCTTCTCAGTGCAAGATCTCCCGCCCAGAGTAGACTTACGAACCGATGGCATAGCGACATTCATAAGAGCTACTTGTAGCCTAAACTGAATAAATGATTTTTGAATTTGAATTTGAATTTGAATTTATCTTTCTTTTCTTTTCTTTTCTTTTTTACAATATCACTATTAATACTAATACAATTTTCTTCTGTTTTAATATTTTACATTGTTCTTCTAAACTAATACAGTTTCTTATTAACTAATACATTTCTTTATTTTTCTCAAATTTATTGATACATTTTCTTTGTTTAAAATCTTATTTATCCACTTTCCTTCTCTTCTTACATTATATATGTTACACTTCTTATTTTTATTCCCCAAAATACAGTCCTGCCACTTTTGTGGTCTTGCTTTGCCATTACTTATTTAATAACATATATGTAATTACATAAAACATTTAATATTCATTCGTCCCTATTTCTTTAATTTACGATATTAACAATTTTTCTGGCAAATTCCATAGGTAATTTTCTTTCTTTCTTATTGCTCATTATCTCCTTGAGGGTGTCTTTACTTAATTTAGTGTCAAGTTTCTGCTGCAAAGTGTACCTATCTTGTGTGTGTATTGGGCAGTCAAGTAGTATATGGAAGATGTCCTCGTCCGCCGTCGGGTCACAGGCACATGAGGGGCTGTCCCTGCACTTAAACCTGTGCAGGTATGCACAGAATCCCCCATGGCCCGTCAAGACCTGCGACGCGGTTCGGTCGATGGACATCTTCCTCACAGTATTATATGCGTCCACCCCATTCGGGAAAAAGACCTTGGTGGTCGCGGCTGTGGCTTCCGTCCTATACCTGCTGTCCCACTGCTCGATTGTTCCCGCCCGTAAATGACGTTTAACATACGAGATGGGGCAGCAGTCATAGTCCGCTCTGGTCTTCAGTTTGAGGGCGGCCTCCTTCGCTAATTCATCCGCCCTCTCGTTCCCTCCCACTCCGACGTGGGCCCGTATCCAATAAAGAGAGACTAGTTGGTGCTTAGATGAACGATAGGTCTCACTGCGCTCGACTAGATACCGCCGGCGTACTTGTCAAATGCGAAAAAAATACTACGCCAAGTGGCGTACCCGAGCCAGTCACTCTGACAGCTTTGTGTGAGGTGTACGTACCGAATGTTTTAATTAATTTTGAGCATAATCCGAAGTAAAATGACAGTTTGCGTAATGATATTGTGTAAAAATAATACTACAAGAAATAAGAAGGACACTGCGATCACATACCATCAGTAATTATCGTATAATTTTGAAATTTCAACATAAAATAACATGAACCATAAACGCCATTCAGTGTTGTGTATCAAGTTCCCCGTGATTGAGATTTTTATAATGTGGTGTTACCTATTTCATTTATCTTACCTAGTTATTTATAATTAGTAGTTATTTGTTATTTATTATATACTTAACCTAGTTTTATATTAGTTAATGAGTATCTTTGTAATCTATACACATAAGGTGTAAAAATGTTTGCTAGGCTCGCTTTTAAGGGGTGATTCTACCCATGAAACGGAACAACTTTCCCCAAGGAACATTTTTTGTCTGTTTATTTGTACGCGCATCACACAAAAACTGCTGGACGGCTTTTAATGAAACCGAGAACAGGTATAGCTTATGATCCGGGTAATATTTTAGGGTACTTAATAATTTGCTTAATCGTCTGCCGTTCGATTGTCCTCTATGCGTTCATTCAATTGAGATGAAATTTGGGTGAGTTGTTCTACGCACGCCTGGGAAGTTTCTGAATTAAATAATTTGGTCAAGCGTGTTTCCGTACAAAATGTTACCAAATTCAGTTCAGTGGTTGAGTTGTGAAAACGTTACAGACAGAGTTGCTTTTATAAAGATTAAGTATATGTGTAATGCAGTCATTATTATTATCGTATTATATTTGCTTGGTACAGATTTTGGCTTTTTTTGTAAATATTACATGTCAATAAAAAAAAACTATTCAAAATTAGGCCTAATCATTGAAATACATAACCTACCATTTTTTTAAAGAAGAAACGTACGCCTAATTTGTAGACAAATATATTGATACAATCGCTTATAATTAATTATTCATTTTTAAATATTTTACAATTACCTACCATAATTACCTATAACCAGTAACTTAACTAATAGACTACAGCATAAATCCGCTTTCCCATTAAATCGGGTAACAGTTGAGCAGCTAGCAACACAATTTTTCACACACACTAGCAATGAGTTGCCGCATTCACGAAGCTATTGTTTGTAGGAAGCGCGGTATCTAGTCGAGCGCAGCGAGACCTATCATTCATCTAAGAGTTGGTGGTTGTCTCTCAGGAATTCTAGGTTACCCTGTACGTACCGCCTTCGTGATTGGGTGCGAGGAGTCTGGATCCATCAGCGTCTGGAGAGCCGACCTCGAGTCGCTCAGAATGGCCGCTTCTTCGAATTTCTTGCCAATGATAAAATCAGTCGCTTGGAGGATAGCGTACAACTCGGCTTGGAAGACCGTACAGTATGGCTCCAGTCTGAATTTTCGGGTACACATCTCGACCACTGTTAGGTGGGCACGGAACGGCTTGGGGGACACCGAAGGCGTTTTCGTGTACGTCCGCCCCAGAATGGGGAGAGGGACCATAGGGACAAAGGACATAGATAACATAATTTGTAGGGAGTGAAGAAGTGCGCGCGGCGGAGTCCATTCCGCGCGCATCTCCCGCGCTTCGGCCTGTATAACCTAAGGGTTGAGCCAGGCCATGGGTGGTTGGTGGGTTTGTCCCTATCTAGTGAACGAGCTTATAGCTCCGGTAACCTATCTGGATATTAGGTAGTGGACTATACGTGTTTACTGAGCAACTCGCTCGAGACAATAGTCTTAAAAAGTGCCGGATGAAGAATGAACTTTGGACGCGTCCTGATCTGGCGTTATGACCTGACGCAGGTGGTCCGACACCTACTTTGAAACCTGACGATTGGTGGGGGGGTATCAGTATAAACTTTAAAGTTGTGTGTAGCGGGGGTGCTTCTCTTTTTATTATCGCTTACTGAGCCGATAAATAAATAAGCTCAGCCTCACATGTAGGAAACGACGTCGACAAACGATCGTCGCCGTCTCCAAAGACCTCTGCCTTCTAAAAGACAGAATTGTAGAATAATCTTTCCCATCGAGTAAAGCGTCGAGCCGAAGTCCGCGGGCGGCGCTCATCATCGAAACGTCCGTTTACCAACTCGTCGACAAGATTATGCCGCTGCAAAAATACCAGCGCCTATTAATTTTTGGTTGCGCAAATGTGTCAAACGTATTGTCGGAAGCCCTCCGGCGTGTCGGCGTGACAGCATACGCAAGTCACAAAGCTGGCAGCGTCAGCCTCGGTGGTCGATCGAGTGACTGATTTCGATAATGATGATGAACGTGTTTGTCAGGCTCGTGTCGGCGCTGCTGCGCGTGCCGGGCGCGGGCGCGGCGCCGCGCGCGCTGAGCGTGATGTGCGCGGTGTGCGCAGGCGCGGGCGCGGCGGCGGCGGCGGCGGCGCTGGCGGCGCGATTGGCGCAGCGCCGCGACCAGCCGCCGCGCGTGCTGCGCACCCTAGCCTCCGAGCTGTCCAGGTGGTGCAAACTCGCGCCCAGCGAGGTGAGACGCATTTTTTTGATATAGGAAGTTCTGTGCACTACAGATAAGTTCAATTCTCATTCCATACCCGAATAATTTAATTAGACTAAAAGCACAGATTAAATAATAGTCTTAAAAGTGTCACTCTGCTCTGCGCTCTCTCTGCTCTGGCTCTGCGCTCTACTGCTCCCTGTGTCGATTGAGAATTGAACGTGGAAAGAAAATATAAAATAGATTTGGATTTAATGTTTTATTGAGTTTATCAGTGCGCTTCTCGGACCGCAGGAGACCGGCGCGGCGCCGCAGGTGGGCGCGTGGGCGGCGCTGGCGACGCTGCTGGACCGCGCGCTGAGCGCGGCGCTGCTCGGCACGCTCTTCGTCGCGGTCTGCGTTTACCTCTAGCTGCTCACGGGGCCTGCAGGAACTTTTACTTTCTTCGTCCATTTAAAAATATCCTGCGAGTAGGCATTCTCCGTAGCTAAACGATGTGCTCTATGAACTCTACTCGAGTTCTACCACATAGTTACCTATACTACGACCGCAAAAGTATTATGTTCTAAAGTTGGTAAAAGACATAGAGACAAGGGCTATTCAGATGATGCTTATTCAAACACAAACATAATTAAGCCTTGTGTACGTTACGTGATATTTAAACCAAGTACTTCTAACTCTGCATGGGCATTGCTGCCGATGCGATGTGCATTTGTGAGAACACGATGTTTGTAAATATTTGTATGTATTAAACGTGATTAAATCATATTACAACATTTTCATTTTATTTCATGTGTGCTGCTGTTGGGGTGCCTTTTGCTTTATGTTTCATCTGTAACAAAGAAAAAAAGGGAAATGTTAACCGTCAATGATTGAAGCTTGTTTCAGTCACGTCAGATCACGTCGGGGTCACCAGTGGTCCAGAGAGTATGGAAGGTTGTGATAATGGACTGGATGTTTCCATGGCGACGGTAAATAACGACTGCGTCTCTTTATGTAATGTTGTATATTTACAGTGACTACATTGTGACTAACTTGTTATCTAAACCTTACAAGACTATTTCTACAATATACCCTGTGTAGATGTTGGAGGGAGGATGCAGTGTCTTATTTTTATCAGATCTGCACGCGATTAGGAATGCGTTTACAAACTCTTTAACCATATCTACGTAAGGTTAAGAAATTATGTGGCGACCGCGGGCCGCCACAAAGCTCTTACTACTCTCTCGCAGAACATATTTTCCCCTCACCGCCGGCGCCGGCGCGCGCTGCAACGAGCTCGGCCACCAGCAGCAGCGCGGCCAGCAGCGCGCCGCCCGCCAGCACCTGCTACCGTCACTATTATTATAATGTTCAGTTTGGGATCAAAGCATCTCTATTTAAAATCACTTAATACACAAACGAACACACAATGAACAACGAATAGTTAGTGGTTAGTTACAACAGTTCAGCCGAGTGCTTGTTTTTCACCTAAGTAGGTACCTACTTAAAGGCTTAAATAGAAGTTTAAAAAAAGTAGATTTATGAACGCATGTGTGCGGTACCTAGCTATATAGAATCAAATCAAATCATTTATTGCATATCACATTTCAATAGATAAGGTGGAATATTTAGGTAGGTATTCATGTGACACCCTGCAAGGGCGCTGCTACAGCATCAGAGGGCCATCTTATTATAAAACTAGCAGCCGCTCGCGGCTTCACCCGCGTGGTTTTTGTTTGTCTCATTATCTATGATAGTCTGCCACATAGATTTAGTTTTATTTTTTGTTTGTCTCATTATTTATGATAGTCTGCCACATAGATTTAGTTTTATTTTTTGTTTGTCTCATTATCTATGATAGTCTGCCACATAGATTTAGTTTTATTTTTTGTTTGTCTCATTATCTATGATAGTCTGCCACATAGATTTAGTTTTATTTTTTGTTTGTCTCATTATCTATGATAGTCTGCCACATAGATTTAGTTTTATTTTTTGTTTGTCTCATTATCTATGATAGTCTGCCACATAGATTTAGTTTTATTTTTTGTTTGTCTCATTATCTATGATAGTCTGCCACATAGATTTAGTTTTATTTTTTGTTTGTCTCATTATCTATGATAGTCTGCCACATAGATTTAGTTTTATTTTTTGTTTGTCTCATTATCTATGATAGTCTGCCACATAGATTTAGTTTTATTTTTTGTTTGTCTCATTATCTATGATAGTCTGCCACATAGATTTAGTTTTATTTTTTGTTTGTCTCATTATCTATGATAGTCTGCCACATAGATTTAGTTTTATTTTTTGTTTGTCTCATTATTTGTGATAGTCTGCCACATAGATTTAGTTTTATTTTTTGTTTGTCTCATTATTTATGATAGTCTGCCACATAGATTTAGTTTTTGTTTGTCTCATTATTTATGATAGTCTGCCACATAGATTTAGTTTTTGTTTGTCTCATTATTTATGATAGTCTGCCACATAGATTTAGTTTTTGTTTGTCTCATTATTTGTGATAGTCTGCCACATAGATTTAGTTTTTGTTTGTCTCATTATTTGTGATAGTCTGCCACATAGATTTAGTTTTTGTTTGTCTCATTATTTGTGATAGTCTGCCACATAGATTTAGTTTTTGTTTGTCTCATTATTTATGATAGTCTGCCACATAGATTTAGTTTTTGTTTGTCTCATTATTTATGATAGTCTGCCACATAGATTTAGTTTTTGTTTGTCTCATTATTTGTGATAGTCTGCCACATAGATTTAGTTTTTGTTTGTCTCATTATTTGTGATAGTCTGCCACATAGATTTAGTTTTTGTTTGTCTCATTATTTATGATAGTCTGCCACATAGATTTAGTTTTTGTTTGTCTCATTATTTATGATAGTCTGCCACATAGATTTAGTTTTTGTTTGTCTCATTATTTGTGATAGTCTGCCACATAGATTTAGTTTTTGTTTGTCTCATTATTTGTGATAGTCTGCCACATAGATTTAGTTTTTGTTTGTCTCATTATTTGTGATAGTCTGCCACATAGATTTAGTTTTTGTTTGTCTCATTATTTGTGATAGTCTGCCACATAGATTTAGTTTTTGTTTGTCTCATTATTTGTGATAGTCTGCCACATAGATTTAGTTTTTGTTTGTCTCATTATTTGTGATAGCCTGCCACATAGATTTAGTTTTTGTTTGTCTCATTATTTATGATAGTCTGCCACATAGATTTAGTTTTTGTTTGTCTCATTATTTGTGATAGTCTGCCACATAGATTTAGTTTTTTTTGTCTCATTATTTGTGATAGCCTGCCACATAGATTTAGTTTTTGTTTGTCTCATTATTTATGATAGTCTGCCACATAGATTTAGTTTTTGTTTGTCTCATTATTTATGATAGTCTGCCACATAGATTTAGTTTTTGTTTGTCTCATTATTTGTGATAGTCTGCCACATAGATTTAGTTTTTGTTTGTCTCATTATTTGTGATAGTCTGCCACATAGATTTAGTTTTTGTTTGTCTCATTATTTGTGATAGCCTGCCACATAGATTTAGTTTTTGTTTGTCTCATTATTTATGATAGTCTGCCACATAGATTTATTTTTTGTTTGTCTCATTATTTATGATAGTCTGCCACATAGATTTAGTTTTATTTCGTGAATATTTTTTTTGGTCTAAATCACTCTTTTCTTTTGGTCAAATTATGATACAATACTACCTACCTCCTACTATTACTCTAACTGGCAAAGAACACTTAGCGCCAGTGTATTTTACGCTCGCCATCAACCATAAAGGCCTTCGTTAAGGGCTCGCCAAGATTCGCGTCTTCTATTAGCTAAGTTTCGATATCTACAGCCAACCCGAGTAGTTGTTTGTTAAGTCAGAGAAGTTTGGTAACGGTGCATCGGCTATTTGAGTGACCGGTTCATGTCGCGTGAGTGTTTCAAGTTCAAACGATCCTGTAGCCTGTAGAAATATGGATGTTTTGGAGACGTGCCTGCACGGCGGGCCACACGTCGGATAGGCGCACGCTCACGAAGCCCGCGCCGGCGCCGGCGCCGCCCGCCGTGCAGCGCGCGCGCTCCGTCAGCCACACGCGCCGCGCGCGCCCCATCAGACCCGTCTCGCGCTGCCACCGCAGCCTGCCAGCGCCATACCAACACTTTACTTATCATCACTACTTACAGCTGGCTATCATGAGCAACTGCCACTTTTTCAACCAAGGCATTAATTACCCTTGTTAGAAATAGAACTGGAAATTACAGCCTATCAGCATCTTCAGCTTATAGTTAAACAACCCACGGCTAGTCTCGAGGCCCTTAACATGAACATTTGAACTTTGGGCTATAGGACCATAACAGAGCTTGCTGGGCCAATGTTGTTGGCCAAACTACTATCCTGCGACAGCGAGGAAATTAGGCAGCCACCAGCGTCAAGAAATTTCATAAAGACTACATGTATAGTGCCGGTTTACAATACTACAGTCCTAATTTGTTTTGTAGGTACCTAGTTGTCGTAAGAAACTGTAAACCGATTCACTGTTAATGTGCATATGTTGCTGTGTAAAAGTTTTTACGTATGATCCTGTTCCTTTTTTGGGAAGTAACTTAACCTTTTTCTCCTGTGTTCTATTGTACCTGGCGGCGAACAGATCGCGGTAGCCGGAGAGGCGGCGGATGGGCACGGCCACCGTGGGCAGCTGGAATGCTTGGATGTGCTGCAGCCCGCACTTCTCGCGCTCCGTGAACGTCTTGCTGATGATTTCGTAGCCCGCGCTCACCTCCACCTGTGTAGGTTTACTAAATATCAACCAGCCAGAGGTGCCAGAACAATGGACTTATATTAAATAGCAACAATAATGACCTTCCAATAGTCAATGCAGACTCCTGCATTTTAGAGCTAATGTAATTAATTTTGAACGCCGAGTATCAGTAGAGTTCATCATCTTATCTATTTCCAATAATGACAATCAGCTGCCATGCTCTGACCATCAGTTGCACAGTTTTACGCTAGAACCTGTAGCTATATATTTTACCAAAGTAGGTAGGTACTTATACTCGTAGAAGTAGCGCGTTTTGAATGCGAGCCCGCGCAAGTGGTAACACAAGGAACGATTTGAACGACAACCAATCAAATAGGTACTCTGTCCCACGCTGCCCCTGAGCTGCTTCTGGTGCTATATAAGTTGTTCGTACCTAGCCAGCTGGACCAGAAATAAGCCCAACTAACACCAAAGCAGAGTATAATAACTTTACTCGAAGCTCGGTACCTGGAACGCGAAGAGGCCGGTGCGCAGGCGCGCCACGCCGTCCACCACGCTCAGGTAGGCGCGCTCGCCTAGCGGCAGCAGCTTGCGCTGGTACAGCCGCTGCGTGGCGGGGTCGTTGCTCTCCTGGGGTGGACCACATTACTATCTTTACTGGTTGCCTTTAATAACTTCCCGAATGGCGCCGGTTTGCTATGTTATTGGCACAACGTTAAAGATTCAACATGCAATGCTTACCCAGCAATCTGATGGTTATAGAGATTGTGCTTCTGTTTTGTAATCTATTCTACCTAAGTGCTGATATCCGTCTGCTTTAAGTGAACCAATTCTAACTAATTCTTGGTTACAAGTTGGTTCCTCATCGCATCTCATGGATTAGCTGAGGATATACACAAGAGCATAGATAATGGCTCATACATAATACATAACACGACGCTGAAAATGCCGTTTGAGGAAATCAGCAATCTCTCTCAAAAAAAAATAACACGGTGGAGGGCAAACAACCACAAAATCATTTTCAAAGCTATATATATATATATATAGTTCTAATGATACTTTAAAATCAAACTGAAATTAAATACAGTAGAGTCTTCTCAGGCTCAGGTCAGGATAGATTCCAAATGTACGAACCGCAAAGTAGACCCGTTTGTAGGTGGTCTCCTGCACACCGAGGGTCATGGGCGAGCGCGCCAGGTCGTCGATGGTCCGGATAGCGTCGCTGGGCGACTGCAGGATGGCCACGATCTTGGCCGAGTACGACGTGAACGCGAACAGCGACGCCAGCAGCGTGAACACCATCACCATCCGCACCGACACCCAACCCGGGCTCATGTGGAACCCTGAGTGGGACCCAACCCATTTTATTACATTTCTGTCTTCCATATTTAAGAAGGCATTACGTAATCAACAATACCGCCTCTCTGGTCTAGTGGTTTAGACCAGGGATGGGCAAACTTTTTCATTCGCGTGACAATATTTACTAACAAAATCTATTGCGGGCCAGGCTACTGAATTTTTTGCTATATTTTTTCAATAAATACTAGGGATGGGCCGAATGTGGTTTGAACCGAATACGAACTTCGGCCAAACATTCGGTAAAAATGAAAAATTCGGCCGAAGTTCAGCCGAACTTCGGTTCAATTTCGCCGCGCTTTTTCGTGTTGTGACTTGTTTACCCACTGCACTTGCTGCAAATATTGCTAGATGTGCCCCGCCCGTACTCGCACTACGTTAGATAGAAGTATTCTTTTTTTTCTAATTCAATTTACGAATGAACCTTATTAAGATGTGTGTCAGAAGAATGCAAAGTTTATTTAATTTTTGTTACAGATCTTGTAAAGATTTTTTTAGACCAACTATTAAGGAGACCAATATAATTTAGTATTTTTATTAAGTTAAGTACCTACCTATGCAAAGATTTCTAAAACTCATTTTTTTTTTATTGTTAAGAAAAGTAGTTTAATTTTTGTTTTTTGATTAAGTAAGAGATATTTCTAAGACTTGTTGAGAAGAGCAGTAAAATTTTGTTTTTTGATTAAGTAAGAAAGATTTCTAAGGCTGGTTTGGTAAGTAAGAAGAGCGGTTTAATGTTTTGTTTGATTAAGTAACCAAAGATTTTTGAGACTGGTAGTTAAAAAGACCAATTTAAGTTTTTGTTTATCACGTATGATTACTTTTTCTAATTCAAATAAATGACTATGAGTATATCAGACTTATTTTATTTCACTGTTACTACAGATATGTTTTTTTCATTAATTTCGATAGTGCAAGTATATTTAGTGCAGAATGTTCGGCATTTTAACCGAAATTCGGCCGAATGACGAAGTTCGGTTCAAGCTGCCGAAGTTCGGTTAAACCGAATGTATAACGAATTTCGGCACATCCCTAATAAATACTTAAATATTTTTTTGTGAAATGTAAATATTGATTGGTACCTATGCATTTTTTGAAACACACACACACTTGAATTTTTGATTGATGTGATCGCGGGCCAGAGATGGCCCGCGGGCTGTAGTTTGCCCATCCAGTGTTTAGTTAGACCAACGATCGGTCTCGGACGCAGAGGTCCCGCGGGTACAATTCCCAGCGGTGTATATGTTTATGTAAGTACTCGGTTTGTTTGATGGTGGGCTTGTTAGAAAAACATGCTGGCTAGCTACCAATATGCATTGTTGTGTTCTTCACAAGTTTGAGGCTGAGGGGGAAGCGTGCTTCCACCTTCGGCCTATCATTACTTAACATCAGATGAGATGAAGGCAATAAAATAATTAAAAATACATTAATTGTTAATCAACTCATCTCAACCAAAACGAAAGATCAAGTTGACGAACGTGGTGAATCCACCACCTTTTTTGCTCTTAAAATCATTTTTAAAAGAAATAACCTTGCTGGCATATAGTTCCAACTGCGAAGGTAAAAGCCTCAGCGGGCGTAAGCGCGGCTAGCATTTGGTCCGCTGCGAGCAGGCGCCGGCTGAGCGCAGCCAGCAGCAGCGCCGCCGCCAGGAACACGGCCGCGCTGGCCGCCCACACGCCGCGGCTGAACGGCAGCAGGAACACGTTGCTCACCGACGACTGCGACGGCTGCCGGAATATGAACGAGCCCCTGCGACAACACGACGAGTAACATCACTAATTTGGTCCTGTAAACCAGGCGTGAAGAAGCTTCTTATATACCGGTTGACAAGGGGAGGGAGGACACTTAGTGCGGCACAATTCCGCTTAAACAAGCTGTTTTGACATCATCTGTCTTGCCGCTTCCGCTTATGGAAAGAAGACAATTGCCTCATGTAAACAAAAACATAAAAACAGGCTTCATTCATTACCGACGTTCAGACAGTGTATAGTTTGTGACAAACGTGTTTACAAAAATGCATTTTTCCAAACAGAAATATAAACTCTTTTGCAAATCAACATCTGAATCTGAATGTAATGGTTAGGGAGCACTGCCACCTCCCGCAGCCATGGTCGCCCCTGAAACGTCACCTGAGCTCCACGGTCTCGGAGCAGAAATGCAGCACGGCCAACCGGTCGGCGCGCATGAACATGGACGTGATGCCCACCTCCACCTCGCGCCGCTGCAGCAGCCCCGCCAGCCCGTCGAACGAGCCGTTGCGCTCCTCCCCGTACAGGTCTACCTGCTTCAGGTTGTACCTGATGTCAATCTTAGGATTACCAATTTATTCATTATAAAAATCAATATAGAAATTTATCTTGTTTACATGTTATTTAATTAAGCACCGCTGCCGCTGCTGTAAACTATAACTTTTCCAAAAGATCGTGTAATCGGTAGGTAGGTATACACTTTTAATAATTATTATTATTATTATAAATATTAAATTTATTTATTTTCAGGCAACAAAGTTTTTACAAATAGGCCCGTATAAATTACCTTACAAACTAACATATACATACCAATATAAACAATTATGGTTAGTAAATAAAACTTAGAGCTATTTAGTATTTATGCACATCCTTGTGCTGGTCCGGTGGTGTTAGCTGGCAGTCTACCGCGAAAGCGCCAGTCCTTCTGAATGGAGATGGACGGACCTCGCGGATTATATTAAACTAATAATCAATGGTCCAGATGCAAGGAATAAATCTACTAGTGAGTTAGTAGCAATGGACCCAGTTTCAGCCTTACGGTTTATTGACATAAAATTTAAAAACAATATTGGGTTTACAGCATTTCCACCTGATGTTGTGGTAAAAGATGCACCAATACTGCAAGTTTCGACTGTTGAGGAGGTAGCAGAATCTATACATATAATAAGAACGTAGGGATAAAAAAATCTGTAATTGCAAGATATAAAAAAAAAATTACACAGGTTGCCTTAAAATCACTTACGGAACACGATAGAATAGTTTTAAAAAAAATTGTTTGTTTGTTTGTTTGTTTGTTTGTTTGTTTGTTTGTTTGTTGGTTTAAACCCTATAAACTCGAGAACTACTGAACGGATTTGGATCCAGTTTTTACCAAAATGCTAAGAAAAATCCGGAGAATAATATAGGCTACATAAATACTCGAAAAATACAGGGTGTCTCATTTAAATCGGTCAGTATGGGAAAGTCTGAAACTATAAGACATACGAAGATCTGTTCTTAGGAACCATGTCATCGATTTTAATAAGAAGAAAAACTGCATTCATACATTTTAAAAAAACCTGTACTCAGCTCGGGAATCGAACCCAGTTGTTTTGAAAAAAGTAAACTTATACTATTTCTATTTAGATATCGATTGTGTAGGTCTTAAGCAGTAAATAGCTCTTTGAAACATGATATCTAAAATGAATAAAATGCATTGTTTTCATGTACTTTAATTTATTTTAGTAGGTGTTCTGAGTGAGAATCTGTATGAACGGGACGATTCTGTGCTTCAAACTGAATATATGTATGTACATGGCAGAGATGATAGTCGAAAGAATAAGAGATAATGTATAAAAATAATGATGAATGTAAAGGAGGCACAGGAAGTATGCCAGAACCACACTAAATGGAGATCAGTTGTCTTTGTCTATCTCAGCATTCCCAGCTGAAAGGATATTAAGAGTGAGTAGATGTACGTATGTCGGTAAATACAATGTCAATTTTCTAAATTTCCGATGCATATAATTTTATTATACCCTAATAAGCTTAAATAGATACCTACATAAAAATTAAACTGTACAGACTACAGCCTTTAGCTCACGCGGACGAAGTCGCGGGCAACAGCTAGTTTATTAAATAAATACGTTATATGTTCTGTCCCAGATAAAAAGTATCCCCAACATTACACCATCGTATTGTCAGTTATCAGACGCATAAACATAACTCATACTGCTTACGAAAGAAAAAAACAAAATCAAGCTTTACAACAGATTGCAATTCCACGACCAGTAACCGAATCTCTAACGATTAATCATCATCATCAGCTCATTTTTATGTCCCCACTGCTGGGGCACGAGCCTTCCCTATGGATGGAGAGGGAGAACTGGCCATCAACCACCACGCGGGCCCCGTGTGGATTGGTGATTAACGACTGCTATGCAGCCGGGACCAACGGTTTTACGGGCCTTCCGAAGCACGGATAATGATTAATAGTGTAACCGAATCAATAGCGGCTAATGAAACTTTAAAAACTAAAAGACTTTATAATATACCTCGCAAAGAAGAATCTCGTTACATTAACGTCTATAATCCAGCAATCCTTCTCGCTTGGAATGGCATCATAGATTTACAGTATGTAGGCGAAAAGACAGCTGTACTAAATTATTATATTATCAAATATACCACTAAAAGTGAAAAAAGTCACGCAGTAGACACTTTTGACAACATAAATTCTATCAAATCTCGCTAGTAGGCTTTTTAACGTAGGTCTCCGAGCGCTCAATAACAGAGAAAGTGGTGCACTAGAAGCCAGTAATACACTGTTAGGGATTTCTTTTTATGGTATCGATGCACAGACCACAATCCGATGGCTCGATGTAATATCGCAACCGGAGAGTAAAAACTAAAAAAGAGATAATCGAACTTGAATCAGATTACTGACATCTATTTCGAATCTTGGGTTGATAATATTTATTCTCAACGTCCTCAAGACTTAGATGGTATAAATTTATAGTTTTGCTCGATGGTTTGACATAGTTACAGCCCCGCCCACTTCAGCAACAGCGGTACAGGTATATAAATTATCATCAAATAAATATTTAAAGAAACGACAGAGACCCTATTTAATAAATCACTATACTTATGACGTAAATAAACACGCAGCAAAACACTATTTCTCGCTTTTGTTAATGTTTTATCCATGGAGAGATTTAGCAGTACTGTGACGGTAGCCAAAGTAAAATACATACACCGAAGCTTTCAATTTTCTAAAAGATCAAATTAAGGACGGACTTGATTACGAAGAAATGCAGACAGAATTCTTAAATAACATAGAGAGAGTGTTTGAAATGATTGAAGAAAAAGTAGCGGAAATTGAAAGAGATCGACAGGAAGACGATCACGAAGATGATGGTCTAGAAAATCCACTGGACTTCTTACCTGTTGAAGTTGTGAATGCAATGAAAGATTTCAGAAATGCTAAAGATTTGGTATCTGAAGATGAACTCGAACAATTGATAGAAGGTTTAAATGTAGACCAAAAACGTATTTTCGACAAGATATATAAGACTTTATTCGATGAATCTACGACTTTTAGAATATTTGTTAATGGGACTGGCGGCACGGGAAAAAGTTATTTAATCAATACAATTAAAAACTGGGTTAAGAAGCGAATGAATTAGTTGCAGTAGCTGCACCCACCGGTATTGCCGCTTTCAATGTAAACTAGCTGCCTGTAGAGCACGGAAATTGTCCCAAGTACACTTCCTTACCAAGTACTAAAAGTTTTAAGATGAGACATAAAAGATGTACTACTTTTAATAATTGATGAAGTGTCTATGATTTCCAATATAACATTAATGTACATCCATCTTCGCTTAACAGATATATATGATACTGGTGACGCTGACGACGGATAGTTCCGCTAGATTCATATAGTGTTGTTTGGCGATCTGATCTGCCGTCATAAGGAAAAAGGGCACAACTAACATTTTTTTTTTAATTTGAGTTAGATACATATTTGGAATCAGGAGAGAAAGGCCTATCTTTTCAAACCCGTTTTTCTCCTGATTTGAAAAATGTTAGATGTGCCTTTTTTAATTATGACGGCATTACTGCCTTCAGTGAGACAACTGTCAAACTGAAAAACTGAAAAATTTAAGTCATCTGATGTTCTTAAATGTTTGGGATCCCTTAGCTCCAAATTTATGAATTATGAGGCAAAAAAACGACCAATTTTTCGGCGAAATGTTGAATCGTATAAGAATGGGTGTAGTAACAAGTCAAGACAGTTGCACTTTTTCTAATCGACTCCTCAAATTAACCGGTAAAAATCAAAACGACCGGCTCAAAGAAATCATATCTTATTTTAGACTGCTGTCCGGCAAGTGTCATGGCATTTAGATCTCACTTCTTTTGTCGTTGAAGTCAACAACAAAGGCATGTATATCATAATATTGAACTTGGCTCTCACTTCACATTCATGTTTTTGAGGGGTTTTATATTTCTTCATTATTTTAATGATACTGAATGCTTATACAAGAGGAAGTGTGTGGCAATGTTAAATTCACTACTCAGTTAAAGAAGTCCTTTCTTCCCATTTTTTCTTGCAGAGATTTATTCTGCTTAATTTATTTATTTTTGAAATTTAGTGACTCGTTTCTTTGTCGCACCTCCAAAAGATGGAATAGTCTACCAGCACACGTTTTCCCTCCTTCCTATGATATGGGGTCCTTCAAGAGAGGCGTGAAGAAGCACCTTGTGGGCCGGCAGTGTGAAGTTAACTGATGCTACGTTTGTTTCCACGCTGCACCAGTTGCCTTCGCGTCTGGACTTAATTTCCATTTAACATCAGGTGGGATGGAGTCATTTGCCGAGCTAAGTATAAAAAAAAAAAAAAAAAAAAATTATAATAAATTGTTAATTAATATACCTTAATTAGTTGGTGACTTTATTTTATTACTAATTGTAACTTAATTTATGAATGCTGTATACGCCTGTAAAGGCATATCATTAAAACTAGTCCTTAAGTACATACATTTATTACTGTGTTAAATGATATTGTCGATAGTGTACCTATCTTATCAAATAAATAAATTATTGAACTGGGAAAAATAAATATTAAATAAAAAACTTACAAGTACAAATATTAAGTTACGATATGGCAGTCTTATTTATCGCTTTGTTGTGGCGATCTCTTCCATACATTATTTTTTATCATTTGAATTGTAAAAAAATAATTGAATTGAATTGAAGTGTATGGATTTACTCGGGTTTAGGTTCTTTACTCACCGAAAGTTAAAATCCTCAGCGCACAGCATCATCAAAGGATACGTCAATTTGGGAAAGGTATCAATTTGGCGAACCGTCAAGTCATTCCAACCTTTAAAATGTTGAGGCTGCGTTATCTGTCAAGAAAATTAAATTAAAACAATATGCAGAAATAAAATTTTGGTTTTTTATAAAATTTTATGAAATTTAAATTTTACTTAAAATGATATAAATTCTGTCAACTTACAATGGTAGCGGCTTTCAAATACACATTGTTCAGGTCCTTCCTGCGCGTGACAGCTGTGGGTAAGGCCTCCCACAAGCGCTGCATCTCCCGCTCCGGGCGCATCCGGTCCGCTCCCAAGGCGGTGACGGTGAGGGGCTGGCCCTCCTTGACGCGGTAGACATCGAGCAGCGCGTCCGCCGCCGCCCACGTGAGGTCCGCGTCGGGCAGCACGGCGGCGCCCGCCAGCTGGGTCTGCACCAGCGACGCGTTGGCGCCGGACTCGTGCAGCACCAGCCAGCTGTACCGCAGGTTGAAGGCACGCGATGACGACGCCTGCCGACACAACCTATTCTGTCATGTGCCCTTTTTTATTACAACTAAACGAAGGGGGAAGTGCACTTCACCTAGAATAATACTGAGGATCTGGCTACCTTATCTTTGGTGTGCGAAAATAGAGTACCATTAACCGCCTCTGTGGTCTAGTGGCTAAGATCACCGGTTTAGACGCACAGGTCCCGGGTTTGATTCCCAGCGGGGGGTACATGTTTTGTGTACCTACCTACTCGGTTTGGTTGGTGGTAGGGCTTGTCAGTCCGCCTGGCTAGCTACCACCATCGTATCTAAATATGTCGCCATAACATCAATGTGTGTTCCGGCAGCTAGAGATAAGAAAATCAGTGCCTCACTAGTTGAGGTTCCCCGGTGAAGTGCGCTACCATCTGGCCTTATCATCACTTTACATTAGGTGAGTTCAAGGCACTGTGCTTACCCGTAAAATATTTTAAAAAAAAACTAAATCAAAATTGAGCAAATCGGAATGTAAGCATGTAGGTATGTATGTATATGTATGCTTGCCTGATTGTTTGATTTTGATTTGAATTTTGTAATCAATGCAGAATACTGTCTCCAAGATATCACCTCGTCGATGACAAGTGCCGCATGCGGGCATGCTAGGTCGAGCACGATGCCCTCGCGGCGATCGCCGGCCGGCACCAGCTGCGGCAGCGGCAGCGGCGGCACCGGCGACGCACCCACCACCCGCAGCCGCGCGCCCCGCTCTCCCGCCGCACGGCACAGCTTCACGACATCCTCTGCCGATCACAACATCTGAATCAATTAAGCGACGACGTAGTCCCAGATGTTTTTAACAGGCGGACTGAATGCCGATGAGTTTGATTCGAAATAATGGCAATGCTTTGACCCCTTGTTCGGAATATAAAACCAATACAAATAAATGTGCTATTTACATAAACACAACGGTAGGAGGAAAAGAGTCTGCCTGAATAATTATATTTATTTATTTATTTAAGGACAGCTAGCAAGAACATACACCAAAACAATGCATTGATACACTTCAAAAGTACAAGCTATAGTGTTGTCTTATTTATAAGCTGCCACGACATGTATTACTATGCGACCAGAATCTATATATATTAACAAGTTTTAAGTTTTAAATGTGCCAAATGGATATACAAGTAAATCCATTTAAATTCGAGGTGGTTAATCAATATATAATGAGAAGATAAAGTTTGACTGACAGTGATAATAACTTATCTCTATCAGTCTACTTATCCATTAGCCAGTATATACTTTGACTTTGATACCTTCTACAACAAGGAAAAAACTTACACGATTCATTTAACGTCGCATATACCTAATCAGGAAAATGGGATGAAACGGAATGTATTTTTACCCACCGGGTGGCCAACATATAAAAGCTGTCAGCAGTGTAAGATTTTTGGATAGAAAGAAGCTTATTATGAAGCCTATTGCGTCCATCTTCAGCGGCGACGACTGACACTGCTTGTGACCTGCAAGAAATTACTGTGGACTGTTCATATAATAGTTACTACGTTTGTTTGTAAGATTATTTCAATTATCTTAGATAATATAGTAAGATAGTATTACTTAAATGTATGGCAACGTTAAGGTCATGCTAGTGCAGACAGATTAAGATAAGGGCAGCTACCCAAGATTCCAAGAGGCGGCGGGCGCGCAGTGCAACGCAATCTTAAATCTAGACGGTCGTGCCTGCGACTCCGTGCGGTTATATGTTATTTTCTACATAACTTATTTGATTACTCACAATAATTAAAGATAGAAGCCATCTCCCTAACAAGGGAAATATCTTCTGTATGCGTCCACAAACAAGGTCAACTTCAAACTCAAAAAAAAAACGGTTTCAAATTAAAGTAATAAACAAAAATAATATATAAAATAAAGAAGCAAAAACGAAAAGGACTCCCTCAGCACCTGTTGCAGCGTAAACATCACCTGCAACGCTGATTGATATTCTGCGAGCAATTTTGTGTGTGTGTAGACTGTAGACCAGCAGAAGCAGAACCAAGCAAGAATAGTGGAGTGGGAGAAACCTCTTTAATATTAAAGGTAAAAGAGTTAAAAAGAGGTGTATCGGTCACTTTTAATAGTAGTATTTCATATCGTAAATACAGAAATAAAACATTTGAAAATAATTTAAGACCCTACCTATTGCATTTATAATATTAGCTATATGACTTCAAAACTAGGGCTTATGCTTGGGTTTGTCCTTCTTTCTCATCAAAGAGTATCGACGTAATTCGTTAAATTTCGTTAAGTGTTTCTTGAAAGGCAAGGGACGTGGTTTTTGAATCTCACTAGTGATCTCGAAATTAAAAGTGACACTGTGAAATATAATAGTTACGCATTATTTATAATTTAATTATTATGATTGAAAATTTTCGGTTTCATAAATAAATTGCCGTTCTTTGAATAAGAGAAAAATGGGCGCTCATAAATATCATAGCGTAAGAATTGGTCTCCGCTTCCAAAATCTTTTGTAACTGTCCGACTATCACGCTGGCCATGACTTTTAACTATGATAGGCTTTATTTACGTGTACACGCTCGACATCGGCACGCAATTGTTTTAATTGAATCAGTTAACGTTACATAAACATACAATACAATATAATAGATGGAATAATCCACTGCGCACGACAGCTGAACCTTAAAGGCTGCGAGTCGCTCATTGTTAGCTTAAGGAGGCGCTCTGTTTGCGGAGCCATCGGCGGCCCCGGCGAGGTTCGTTGCCGCCAGCAATCACCGACATGCTAATACCGCTATTACCGTAATGGCCAGGTAATTGCTTCTCGATAACGGCAAGTTTGTTTAGCCGTCATTAGAGATGCGCCTACGTTCAATAGATCTGAATGATCTAATAACTAAATCATATGTTAACTATGTTTTAAGTAGCGACCGCCTCTGGTCTTGTGATTAGGCCCCGGGCCCCAGTCATTTAGGTCCCGGGTTCGATTCACAGGGGGTTTTAAAGACTGTCTGGGTAGCGGTTCACGGTTCGGGATGAAGTGGGATAAAGCTATATGGTCTGTGGATAAAGCTAAGCGCTTCCCTGTAGGAAAAAACATACTGCAGAGCTCAGAGACGTTAATTACAACAGTTGTTAGCTAAAGCGCCAATATTTTTTCATTGATAGGCAAGTCTCTAACTGTAATCACACCTAGCGTTTGAAACTGAATCGCATATTCCTGGCCTGGGGTGAGCAGGTTGTAGGTGTAGATTTACCAAAACACCAAACAATTTAGATGTCAACAATTTGCAGTGTTATCGCACATCAGTACCTAACGAAAATATTTGTTCAATTCACAAACCCGGGCAAATAGAAAAATCCGAAACACACTTTGTCTGACCTGGGAATCGAACCCAGGACCTGGTACCAAGCCGAGCACCCCGAAGGTGATCCTCGGTGGATACCACCAGTGAAATAATAATAAATAAAAGGTAGGTGACATCACTACACGTCATGACGTCAGCAGCGCCATCAACCATATCAAATTATAAGACAACATCAGATACATTGTTCTGATCCCAAATTATGTAGCTACAGTACTTGCGATTTAGATTTTTTTTGATAATTAAATTTTAATAGAGTTTTCATAATGTTGGCAACTGGCTTTATTCATATATATGTAAAATGTACATTATGTAATGTTCAGGGGGTACTATATTTTTAAGTAAGAGCTGGGTGCCTACTGTGAGTTTTGTTTACTATCCGTATTCATTCGATTACCTACGTTTACGAAAACGAAAATTAGAATGGTATTGAAGCAGCGCCTCCTCCGGCATACGAGAAGAGTTAAAATTATGGCATACGAATCGAATTGCGAATGAAACTCGCACTTGGCATCCTGTTTTCTCTACAGTGGTATAGATTCTTAAGAGGAAACACTATAAGGTCGACTGAATTGAAAAATATGTATGAAAACTAGACAAAATCAACGTTTCGTAGTCCCCTGGGTCCTCCTCCAAAACTGGACGGATTTAATTAGGTACTTTTTTTCATTAAAAATTAAAGAAAGGCTTTGGCTGTGTCCCTTCCCTATGCCTTGCTTTTTTTTAAATAATCTCGTCAAATTTGGGAAACACAGCGCTAAATCTGGCCAAATAGTAAATAATATAATAATAATAAGTAAATAGTTATTGTTTGTGGCTTACTTTTTCAAGTGGCTACCCTGAATTATAAATGCCATAATGTAGGTGAGAAGATATAACAACGTTATTGATTGATTCTGTTCAATCTCGTAATGCCAGGAACCTTTAGATAAATAGTTCAATATACTTTAACGTATATAAAAATATAAATATTTGCCAGGATTTCAACATTTTGGTTGTTGTGAGCGCGTCTTGGACCGCACCACATGACCACACAGCTGATTCTGTCACTGTCAATGTCAACTACAAGTTGTCACAGACTGACTGTGACAGCTAACTGTCATAATCCGTGAAATTCACGTGTAAGGTCTTTCGTTCGTATTTTTCTTGACGTATTATTTCGTCATCTTTACAGAAAAATTGCTACTATTATTATGAAAATCAGAAGACACGATTAAGAACATTGTTTAAATACAAAGTTTACCATAATTATAATACAGACCTAAGTTTTCTCATTTACATTGTGATAGAACTTGCGCTATGATATGAACTACCATCTAAATAACGAAATAATGAGTTTTAATAAAGAGAACGGAAATAAATGAGTTCGTGGTGTATGTAGTCGGTATGGCGGATACAAGGTTGGTAAAATTTGCATTTTGCACGTCTGTCGGTATCGCGAGTATCAGTCAGTTTCAGATAAGTTACGTCAACACATGGTCCGTGGTGCGCGATGTAAGTCTCAAACGAAACGATACGGCAAGCTTTATACTAATTCTTCTGGTGGTAGCGCACTATTGCAGCCATAAGCCTCACGAGCAGCACCTTAACACCGTATGTAGGATTACTCGTTTGTTAATTTAATGATCTTGTTCATTTGTACATGTGCCATGTTTACACAGCAGATTGCGTTTCGTTTTATTGGCTCCTATTTGTTCACATTGTTTCATTGTTCAATCTCATGCTGATTGGTTAGCAATTTGCCACAATTTAATTGATCAACAATGCTTTGGAATATTAAAGATCATAACTACTGAGCTAGAATTGTACTGTACATATCTTTATCATCTACTAATACACAGTCTAAAGTGCATGTCTATCTAACTTTAATTTACAGAAGGTTAAAATAACTTTTATGATTAAAGTTAGTGCCTAAAATAGTAATGATATAATTATTCCATGATTTACACAACATGCAGGTAATTGCACAAAACAGGTTTAAGTCTTACAATTTTATTTAAAGATACATATTGTATGTGAAAATTACAATATCTTTAATTCAAATAAAATTAATATTAGAATTATTTCATGGTTCAAAGGTAATTTCAGATTTCATTTCCCTTTTAAGTTTGCTTTTAACCACATAAGCATTGTTTTTCAATTGTGTCTAGATTTCTCATAACGACAAGAGTTAGTGGATCTGTCCATCAATGTGTTTAATAGTTTTATTGTGTGGTGTAAAGAAACTAACATTTTAAGTAACAGATTTCCCAAAACATCATTCCATTTTTATTATAAGGTAGTTTTCTGGGTGCTTTATGCAATTCCACTCTGCTCTCTGTGAAAATAAAAGCTAGCCTGGTATGCAATAGCATGAAGCAGAAGATCATCAGCTCATCTTAATAAATCTTGTAGGTATGTTTAATATTTTCAAATTCAGTTGTACTTAATTTTTATTTTTTTATTTCACCCATTCTTTAATCGTACCATCCTAACTTTAATACTATGTATTTGGATGCTACTTCAAGTTTTCTTAATTTCATAACTGCACTTAATTAGCAGGGCTTTGAATACCACAGTTAAAATATTGGTATTGATACTTCTGTCAAACGAAGATACCGGTAACCTTGGTATTGTTACCTGGGTGGCATTTTTACCGGTTAATTAGCTAACGCCCTATGCGGATTGCCTAAAGCGCCATATTTAATGAAAAAAGTTGCGATACTTTTCTAGATAACATTACCTGCATTACCGGTACCAAATTACCTTTATATAAATAACATGACATACTAGTAGTTATAGTGGGAATAAGGTTAAAATGGTATCAAGCCCTGGTATCTATATGGATTCTGAACCTGTCTAGACTATCTAATTAAAGGTGGCCATGTGGAAAGTGTAGGACTGGTCATATGTTTTATCTATACAATCAACATTATACCTAAATGCAGATAAAAAACTATGTGATGGTCAGCTGTAGCCGTTTACTAAAGCAGAAGTTTCTTGTCAAACAGTAAAATTATGTAACTGGTTCTTCAGGCAGGGCCCATGTGTCAATGTTGGTTAGTAGGTAGTATGCAAACACTGCACAGTGTGCACACATGTTGGTAACGTTCTCGCGGTGTAACAGGCGCGGCGCGGCGCCGGCGGCCGGCTAGAGCGAGGGCGCGCTCCGCCTGCGAGGTACGTCGACACACTATGCTCACTATCAAATTGAGTGCTTTGACTAACTTACATTGGTGGTTTATGCTTAAAGATTACTGCTTAAATAATCATACTCATGGTTGTCATGCCAGGTAACTTAATGATGCTTTGTTAAGTATTCTATATGCATTTACATAAAATATGTAGATGCATATAGAATACTTAACAATCTTATTTTATTTTATATTTATCTAATACAATTTTTTTTAAATGCTGCTAAAGGCTGTTGTTTATCAATAGTATAATAAAAAGGTTGAAGATAGGTTTTAAATATAAAACAGCCACATAGTACCTACCATAATAATTGTAATGTCATGCTCATGCAACAAACAATTTCTTAAAATGCAGCATAGCAGAAATGTGAAATGTAAGTAGTTTTACATGAATGTTTCATGAAACCCGAGAGAACAGGATGTTCAAACGAAATACAGTCAAGCCACATAAGTGTTACTTAATTAATAAATCAATCATATGAAACAAACAAAATGCAAGATTTATTTTTATATTGTTTAGACTGTTATACAAATTATCATCCATCAGATAATGAAGAAATATAATAATATTGCTAATTTAAGATAACATTCGCTTACGTTATTTTAAATAATAATTTCTGTATAGTTTCATTCGAGCTATCGCTCTTAAACATTATCGTAACTCCGTAGGGCGAACGAGGAGGATTCACCGTGTCTCGGCGAGCCGAACGATAAACCGAAGATGTGGGGAGTGCAGCGGCTGGTGGCGCTCGACGTGGCCATGGCGTGCTGGGCGCTGGGCACGTGGCTGGGCGTCAACGGGCTGTACGTGCAGCTGCCGCTGCTGGTGGAGCGGCTGCCCGAGGGCTGGGCGCTGCCCGCCGCCATGACGCTGGCCGTGCAGCTGGCCAACGCCGGCCCGCTGCTGTACGCCGCGTCGCGCCGCCTACTACCGCGCGTCGCCGACGCCGCCTACATCTACGCGTTGCTCGTCGTGGGCGCGCTGGCGCTCGCGCTCAACGCGTTCCTGCACCCGGTCACCGCCTTCGTGGGCGACACCGAGCGCTCCGTCGCCTTCCTCACGCTGACGTTCTTCGCCGGCCTGGTCGGCTGCACCAGCTCGGTGCTGTTCTACCCGTACCTGAGGCACTACCGCGACGTGTACCTCGCGACGTACCTCGTGGGCGAGGGTCTGAGCGGGTTCGTGCCGAGCATTCTGGCGCTGATCCAGGGCGTGGGCGGGGCGCCGCAGTGCGTGCCCGCGGCCGACGGCTCGCTGGTGCCGGAGTACCCGCCGCCGCGCTTCGACTCCACCGTGTTCATGGTGCTGCTGAGCGCGCTGGCGGCGCTGAGCCTCGCCAGCTTTGCGGCCGTGGACCGGCTGGCGGCGTTCAGGCGCGAACGCGTGGCGCCCGCCGCGGCCGCCAAGAGCGAGGAGGCCGTCAAGCCGCCCGAGTCGCTGCTGCGGCCGCGCTGGCTGGCGCTGCTGGCGCTGATGCTGGTGCTGAACGCGCTGATGAACGGCGTGCTGCCGTCGATCCAGTCGTACTCGTGCATGCCGTACGGCACGCGCGCGTACCACCTGGCGGTGTCGCTGGGCACGATGGCCAACCCGCTGGCGTGCCTGCTGGGCGTGTGGCTGCGGCCGTTGCGGGGCTCGGCGCTGGCGGCGCTGCTGGCGGCGGCGGCGACGCCCTTCGGCTACATCCTGGCCACGGCGCTGCTCAGCCCCGCGCCGCCGCTGCTGCACACCGTGGCCGGGGAGTTCTTAGTGGTCAGTTCACCTCTTTATTATTCCTCCTCCTTTTTTATACTATGAACTGTAGTGGAACCGACCTCATTTTGGTAAATATCGTAAATATAGGCTTAACTTAGTCTGCTTTATTGACAGGAGTGTCCAGCGGGCGGGACATTATGATGTTTAGAAAGTGCAAAGCTTTACTAAAACAACATCGGAACAGATGAAACTAAATAAAAGCTTGTAAAAAATGTTATTTTAGATGATCGAAAAGTATCGAATTCAGTTTATTTAATATGTCAATAAAAATACGCTTATTATTAAATAATTTAAAAGCTTTATGTAATATATCGTGGCGCACAGTTTGTTCTTGACATTTTATATTTTTTTTATAGCGTCTGCATCATGTTTATCTTTTGTACACGGACGCTGCTATCTTATGAAACGATATGATAGGTATAATTAAGTCGTTTAAATATAATTTTAGAAAGAAACCAGATTCGCGCAGGCTCGGCGTACGTGCACGGAAGACATTTCCGTTTCCGCGTTGTTCATTATAAGTGTGAATCGCTTAAACCGCAAGCTCCCCTGACCCTGCCTAGGTTACATCGGTAGTTACAAAAATTATATTATATACATACATTATATTACATCGTCCGACATTGTACGTAAATATATTATTATAAATTAGTAGCAAATGATGACAGACGAACTCGGCATTCTGGCTAGTGCATGTGCAGTAGCTCAGCCCTAGTTATGGATATAATTAATTTATTTGTTCTAAGATTGATCGTTGATTTCAGTTTTAGTGGCTTCTTATTTTTGAGATAAATACTTCGTATCAATCAATATAATGTTTACGTAGGTACCTACTTCTATTTGTATATCTGTTGATTAATATTTTAAGTCCGAGAAAAGACTATACAGACTTTTTATATCTATAATATTTATAAAAAAAGATATTAGTCATTTTAATTATTTGAAACATGTCCTTAATGATGTTAGTTACATTACATTTCGATTACTACAATTTCCAGATTATGTGACACACTTTTCCTAAAAGTATTTTTTTTTATTTAAAAAATTACCTATAGGTAGAATTCGCTATCTTTCATTAAGACTTTATCCTCATCGTCTGTATTACGTATTGTCGTGCGTCGTGCGCGCTAAATGTTCTGTTTTGATTATTCTAAGAATGAATTATCATTCCTATGAGAACTACCTTCACCGGCCACTCGTCAGATGCACGATGCACGTACAGTGTTTCCTTGTAATTCTCACGGGCACGGCTCACCCATCACATAATAGGATAATTTAAAGGTTTTTTTGTTTTGCTGAAATATCTTACACTGATTCATTCATTCATTCATTTCATATCAATCTGACATAAAATAATTCATACAAAGTAGGCTTATTTACTTGCAGGATGTTAAGGCTTCCATTCAATGCTACACACTTACAGGTTTATTTATTTACAGGAAAATAAAACTACATATATTTTCATTTTTCATTAAACAGTTAATGAAGGTAGTCCCTGTGGTAGCACTGACATGATTTGACAGCCATAGAACCTCGTGGAAGTCAAATCAAATCAAATCTTTATTGCTTACCAAGTGTATAAAAGGTTATCATTTTATAAGAAACTTAAAAACTTTGTCGCCCTTTTATCCTTAATATTGTTATTACATAACCTAACATTCTGTATGTTTGGTAATAGATGTATATTCCCGAAACATCGCCGTGCAACCAAGTTTAAAGTGATAACATGCAAAATCATATACTGTTTACTTTTCCATAAAAATACTCAAAATTTTATCAAAAATAAATTTATTCCTGCAATGCTTCGACTTCTGCTAATGTTTGACCATGAGGTTGACGACCAAGAACAACGTATCAGCTCGACCTAGGGTTGTCGCTGTACAGTTTTAGTTAGTGACAAAGAACCTCAATATCTAGGGCATGTGCTGCTTTTCAGTTATGTTCATAATTTTCCAGGGTTCTATGAACGGTATTACCAAACAACCTGTAGATATAACTTTTTTTTATACGTAGCACGGCAAATGAGTCCATTTCACCTGATGTTAAGTGAATATGGAATCCAGATGCGACGACAACTGGTGCAGCGTGAAAACAACGCAGCATCAGTTACCCTCACTCTGCCGGCCCACAAAGTGCCTCTTCACGCCTCGTTTGAAGGACCCCATATCATAGGAAGGAGGGAAAACGTGTGCTGGCAAACTATTCCATGTTTTGGAGGTGCGACAAAGAAACGAGTCACCAAATTTCTTAGTGCGTGATGGAATATTTGAGACTGAAGCGGTGACTCCGGAGAGCAGCGTGTACTCCTAAGGAGGAAGGGAAAAGGTGGGATGAAGTCAAAGAGCTCTTCAGAGCACTCGCCATGGTATAAGCGGTAAAACACGCTGAGTGACGCAATATTTCTATGCAATTGCAGAGATTCAAGAGTATTCACGACTTCTGCGTTGCCGATAATGCGTACAGCGCGACGCTGCAATCTGTCCAAGGCATCGAGAAGGTACTTTGCGGAACCGTCCCAGATGTGCGAGCAATACTCCACGCAAGAGCGTACCTGTGTCTTGTACAAAAGGCACAACTGGTCAGGCGTAAAGAATCGCCGCACCCTGTTCAGAATACCGAGTTTCCGTGAGGCTGTTCTGATCACGGCTTCGATGTAGTCCTATTGGTTCAGATCGCAGCGAATCGTCATACCGAGCATGTTGATGCTGCTCTGCAGGCGTAGAGATGTACCCCAAAGAGTTGGAAGGGGAAGGAATGGTGACATTTTTGCCGTGAAAGCACACACCTGTGTTTTTTTGGCATTGAACTCAACAAGATTATTGGAGCCCCATTTAGATATGAGGTCCATACCCGATTGAGCTCAATGGCAAGATCCACTCGATTGACTTCGGTTTCAGCCTGCCCTGCCGCTGGGTGACCGTTATATCTTCCATGCACTGTGCTATCATCTGCATAGCAATGAATATTTCCAAGTGGAAGCATATCATTGATATGCAGAAGGAACAGCGTGGGGTGTCCCCCACAGAACGGAACCTTGGGGGAAACCAGCGTTCACTG
This sequence comes from Eudonia lacustrata, assembly GCA_947562085.1. Lineage (NCBI taxonomy): Eukaryota > Metazoa > Arthropoda > Insecta > Lepidoptera > Crambidae > Eudonia > Eudonia lacustrata. Next base: position 319,545 of record OX387317.1, on the reverse strand, counting down.
ATATAAACCGCGAAGCGCATCCAACCGATAGGACACGGATTCTACGCCTCCGATTCTTAAAACGATTTATTTATTTATTTATTAGATATTATTTTAGTTGACGGAATTCTCTCCTCCGTAAGTGCGACCGTCCACGACCACGCCGCTGCCAGTCCCGTCCGTGGCGTGCTTGAGGCGGACATTTATTGGGATGAAAGCGCAAGATGTTTATTCCGGGGTCTGTGCAGACACCACTCTTATACCTATTACTTCCGCTGAGCAGCTATTTTACATTGTTGTGTTTCGATTTGAAGGTCTGATCTAGTACAGATCCAGTGAAATGACAGGGCATCGAGGTTTGAAAGCTGCATATTCAGGGGCGGGTTTGCGCGTTTGAGGGATCACACGCGGTGCTGCTCCGTTCCCTAGGGAACTCGGTATAGCCAACGTTCATGGGTCGCAGTGGTCGCCTTCCATCGGGCGGGTCGTGAGTTCCTTTGTCAAAGTAGTTAAAAATACTAATAAATTGACATTATGGTTCACTAACGACCCAGTAGTCGGAATTCGTCCATTATTTACAAAATATACGCAATTCCTGATAATTGATATCTATTTATTTTATTCAATTATTACAATCAAATCAAATCAAATCATTTATTGCATATCACATTTCAATAGATAAGGTGGAATATTTAGGCAGGTAGGTATTCATGTGACACCCTGCAAGGGCGCTGCTACAGCATCAGAGGGCCACCTTATTATAAAATAGACTTATTTAATTATAGTTATTAATAAAATAAAATGAATTTATTATCAATTTTAAACAATACTGGAATAAACATAAAAGAAAAAAAATATAATTAATTAAGTAATAGTAATTATTTAACATGTCATAAGCTGCAAAATTCAAATTCAAATTCAATTTAATGTGATGTAATAGATTCGATCATACATATTTTAACTCACAGCACTCCTTCTTTCTCCATTTAAACTTCGTCATCATCTCATTTTTACGTCCCCACTGCTGGGGCACGAGCCTACCTCATGGATGGATAGAGAGAACTCGCTATAAACCACCGGTGCGGTGCGGTTCATATTATATGAACTTAAACTATGCCAAGTCGCACATTCCTTCGTACGTGCAATGTGTTTAAAGAGGGATAAAACATTTATCTGCGTAATAATATATTTATGTTCTGATTATTGAATCGTGTGCCTATAATCAAGTTACCTACCAAAATGACGATGCCTCTAAAAGTTGAATCTGTAACTAACAAAACGTCGTACCTCTCGTTGCAAATTTTAGTTGAATAAATGAATGCGTGCGCGCAGGTAGCGTCGTGGACGGCGTGCACGGGCGCGGTGTCGTACGCGCGCATGTGGGCGTTGTCGTGGGCGCGGCGCGGGGGGGCGGGCGGCATGCGCGCGGCGGGCGGCGCCACGCAGGCGGGCTCGGCGCTCGGCTCGCTGCTGCTGTTCGCGCTCGTCAACTACACCGACGTGTTCACGCAGCCCGAGCCCTGCCCCGCCCCCGCACCCGCACCCGCACCCGCACCCGACACCTAGCGTCCACGTGAACCGTGACAACTACCCGTTTTATAGCTGAACCGTACCGAAGTTAGACTCGAATCGTTGTTGTGTTTCGTGAATTGAGGCGAGGCCTTAATTCTGTTCAGCGACCGTATTGTGAAATTGTATGAACCCGGTTGTCGGACCGTATTGAAAGATCTGAGAAGTACGCGCCGTCCGCTTTGTGCTGAACGAATTGCGTAGGCGCATCTCTCGGTGAACACCGGCGCTGACTTAGTGCTTGTAGCCAGCGTCCATATTACTGAGCGTCTCTGGTGATCGACAGATTGAAATTTAAATAAACAACGATTCATGCGACCGTGTAGGTAGACCATTAACGATGATTAACGATGACGTGAACTTCCTTGATAGTTATGTGACAATTTTTGCTGGGACTATAACCTAAATTTATACAATTTGAAGCCTTATTAAATTCACTTTTTTGACAAAATTTTTTGATCACCTGCGATGCTTAGTAAAACTACCTAATTCTGAGTTTTGTACGATAAAAGTTACTTTAAAGTCTACATGCGTAGACCGATTGTATTAAAACCTGAAGCTACGTCGATTAATCTCCCAGTGTCTGAAAGACCAGGGCCGTTTGGTCCGAACTGAAAGATTGTAAAAAATTATCGAATTTTAGATGAAATTATACATAAACTCACGTTCAATATTGCGGGCCGCTGAAAGCCTAGCCTCGCGCGTACTACTTAATGGAACCCTGAACAGACGCGGACCATAACTTTATAATATTGTTTGTTTTAAGCTACGCACATTAATGTTAAAATACCCTCTCATGCCATCGGCTGTGTCCAAATGAGACCACGAGTGTCATCTTTTATAATAATATTTAGTTTTGATAATTTGCATTTCATATGAACTGTTTACTGCCCCTTCAAGATTTGATATCTAGTAAGTTTATATTATGTTAAATAGGTATTTAAAGTAAGTAATACTCTCGGCCTCGTGGAGGGCGTATGGTCCCGAGACTAACGGCGTCTGTTCAGGGTTTGTGTACTTTACTGCGGCGGCGGCGGCGTACGCTGAAAGCTGCGCGCGTCTTGTGATAGCTGGCACAGAACACATACAGTGGACTTCTAGTCGTTTACGAAAGTGCGTTTATTATTCTTATTGTATTTATTTTCGAAATCAGAAGTATCTACATTCAAAATATCGTTATATAAAAAATGTATTATATAGGTAGTGTTATAAAATGTCGGCAATGCGTTGTCGCTAAATATGTATGTTGAAGCTGGTTTGGCGTCCATTGCAGCGTGATCCTTGGAAGCGCCCTCGCCGCGCCGCCGCCGCTGCTATAATATGTTGTTGTTGGATTGATAAATATATATGTGGCGTAATAGTGATAAGAAAAAGTTCCAAGTTACCGAAACGTGGTGTGTTTCATTTACTGCATCCCCCGAACTCCCTTTGTTATCGTCACATGATCAGCCTATATGGCTATATATATATATATAGGTGACTGAGCCAAGCATGAGGTTGCGGGCGGGTTCAAATCTCACTTGCATCGAAAAAATAGATTATTGCTTAGTTTGTCATCGAGAAATACAGGATAGTCTCTTCAGCTATCTGTCGAAAAAGAATCCACTATTTTTATTTATGCAGTCGGTACTATCGTACAACTACAACCTTCAACGAATCCAAAACATGGGCTTGTTCTAAATGGTTTGGAAAATGATGCGGTCTCATTTTTGTCAATAAAGGCACATAGAGACAGCATTATCAGTATATCATTATCAGTATCTTTGAGTAAATAAATAAATAAAATAAAAATCATTTATTTCAGACCTGGATCCATAGTGTTAGTAACATTATTTAACTTAATAACCTGTGTTAGTGCATATTATTTATTGTATAGCCATCATCATCATCATCATCTCAGCCAAAAGACGTCCACTGCTGGACAAAGGCCTCCCCCAAGGATCTCCATAAAGTTATTATGTGTCTTTATAAAACACAGTGTTAGGTGAAGAAGCAGTCTATGATTCATTGCCAAATATATCTATGGTATTAAAAACTTACCAAATTGTCCATGGTTTTTTCGTCGTTTACCTTTCTTTGACACCAGAGGCGCCACTTCCTATGCGAGTGACGCGTTGAAACCTGTTTAAACTTCATAGCGTTTGTGATTTTTGCCGGGCAACCAGCAAAAGTTTTGATAAGTTACAAATATTAAAATTTAAGCGATAAATCACAGTATTATAGTTTTAAAAGTTGTGTATAAGGTGTGTAATGAGTGAATTGGAGAAAGGTGTGAGTGAAAAATCGTGTTCTGTCGCCCCGGACGGGGGACAGACTCGAGATGATTCTTCTTCCAAATCAGAATCTTCTTCATCCTCGGAGGATGAAAGATTTGCCTCACCTCCTCCCAACTATCGACCCAAGGGTCGATAGTTTGGTAGCGCATGTAAATTATATATCAAATTACGTAGCGCAACTGTCGAATCAGCAATTGCCGACAGATCCAATTACTTCAAATGTACCTAGTACAAGTTCACAAAATAACAGTGAGTTCCTTACTAATCCTACTAATTGCGCTACCAATAGTACCTTGTCATTAGGTGATATAAACATTAATTATGATGATAACAGGATTATACCTGTTGCTAATAAGGAACGACTTAGTGAACTCAATAAGTTGCAACAGTTTGACTCTCAAGCTTGGAAAGGCATTAGATATAAAAAAGCAATGCAATCTTTTGTTGCCTCACCCGGGTTCATGGGTTTAAGAGCGTTTACGCCGTTTTGCTCAAAAACTGTACTTTTCAAACCTCTTAATATCTATGAATATTTACTTTACAAATATGTTAATTACTTATATCATTAGGCGATCTTGTCATCAAAATAGTTTGTTGAAAACATTTTTAGATTTGTGGATATTTTGGAATTTATAACCAGATAATTGAACAGAGGTTTTCATAATTTGACTTTCCGCGTCAACTTCGAAGCTTAAAAATGTGTTTAAATTACTGACAAACCTAAGAACAAAAATTTTATTTCAATTTGAAAGATCTTCAGCAAAATAGTTTGTTGAAAACATTTTTAGATTTTGGTTACTAACAAAAACTATAAAAATCCGAACATTTTGAATTTTTAAAGAAATTATAGGTGATAAAATAATTGTTTTCTCTATTAAACTTACTATATAAATATAAGATAAAAGCTTTTTACTATGGAAAAAAGTGTTCTTTAAATTATGCGCAAAATTCTTTTTACTAAATTAGCTCTATAATTTTTCTATAAATATTTTAAAACTGCTCTAAAACTACTACAAAACTCTGCGTTCTATTAGTATCAAATCAGTCCGCCGCGAGGCCTCTGAGAGAGTGGTCACGTCGTTCGACGCTCTACCCGACGATTTTCGAACAATTTCCGTAATTTCGAAGATAGTTCAAATTTATAGCGCGATAAGCAAATCTTAGTACTTTAGTGAATAAATTATTTTATGTTACTTTTGATGAATTGCAACATTTTTAAATTGGACGACCTCCGTGGTCGAGTGGTTAGCGCGCCGGGTCGGGCGTCGCGCCGTCTCCAAAGCCCCGGGTTCAATTCCCGGTCGGGTTAATTTAGAGAAGGACTGTTTTTCTAAATTTATTTCGGGTCTAGGTGTTTTTTCTATGTTGCATGCATGTCCATGTCTATGCATTTATCCATATTATCTTACTATACTAACGAGTTTCTTAAGAATACTTATCTTGAGCTAGATAATTGGTGAGAGCATAAACAAATTAAATTTTTAAACTGACAACGTATATTATGTTGCAGAGATAATGGGTAATAAATTCAACGAAACCCCCCCCACCCCCCTCTCCGATCGGGCGTGGTGAGAAGTGAGCTTTAAGTAACTTTCGCAATGCTGGCCCACGGGATGGGTGGGAAATACCATCTATGTGTGTTTCTCTCGGAGGAGGGAAGGAGTGAAAAGGAGGGGATCCTTTGCAAGACACGTAAAACCGGTGGTCCCAGTTTTTGTCACGACTGCTCCGCACCCGTGCCAGTGTGCGCTATGGGCTATGGCCCAATCTCCTCGCCATATCCTAGCAGTGCGACTTTTGTAGACTAATTATTTATTTTGTTAGTAAGTGTATTCCTTTATTAATTTTTTTAAGTATTCTTGCCTATTATTATGTTTTTTAGAATCCTACTTATTTCAGTTTTTCTTTCAATGTATTACAAAGAAATGATTAATTGTATGGGCAGTCAAATAACTTGACCGAGTTTTGACAGCACCTATTTTATTGCTGCATGATGCGCTTTGTGCTTATGTGGCTCATATTTTCCAAGTAGTTTTTATACAAAATTTATTTTAAAAGGAGATTAGCAAAATTGGGCTTGGTAATAGACAACATATTATTATTGATATATTCTAAAAAATCGGTCAATTTATTTGACTGCCCATACAATTAATCATTTCTTTGTAAAATATTGGAAGAAAAACTTAAATAAGAAGGATTTTTAAATGTTTCGTATCTCAAACCATCAACAAACTGTCAACTGTCAACGTCATGCAGGGAACAACAGGGACTCTATTTCCACCTAACATCAAGTGGAGTGGAGACATTTGCCGAGCTATGAATAAAATAAAATAAAATTTGTCGTCGTCAAATCAATTCGTCCAAAATAAATCGTTGAGGAACAGATAGGTATTGATTATAATTTTGTGATATAAGATTAATTACAACATTAATAAAAATACATACAATATAATATTATAGGTACTTATTTCATGTAGCCATCTGCTTACGCCCATAGTTAAAAATAAAAAAAACGACGGGTTGCACCCCGGGAGTGCCGGCAGAAGTGAAAACTTGAATATTAACGTTGTGCATTTTTGATATTTTGGAATGGTTAGGGAATAATTTTGCACGAATTGCTTCAATTATCAGTATAAAAGTACTATCATTTATGTAGTAGAATACAATATTTATTTATTGTGCTATCGTACACAAACATGACAATTTATTCGCGCAAGCGCCCTGCGCCGCCTAAACGAAACAACAGGCATACATTTTCGCCGCGCCGTAGAAAGAGAGGGGGATACTTCCTCTTCTACGCCGCGCCGGCTGTCTACTCTCCATCCGTCTTATGATTTTACGTCTTACATTTTCGATCAGGTCACGTGTCCTGACGCGAATTTAACATTTTTTACCCATTACAAAAAAAATGTATAACGCCGCTAAAGAAGTTTTCACTTCAATAATTTCTAAGTATACCGAAAAACTAAATTCGAACGGATCAAAGTAGTGAGTTTGACTATAGTGAGCAGAACTAGCCTACTCTACGCACACACTCGCGCGCGCTCACAGCCCGCTTCTGTGTGCGTGATATTTGGACTTAAAAACCTAAACTTAAGGTCTCGCGCTCGGCGTAAACGCTCTTAAAGATTAATGAAGAATTATGTCACTTCAATAAAAATAAACATTTTTTAGCTTCAACTGAAACTCTTATGGCTAGTTTATCCAATGCAGTATTAGAACAGAGACATTTAGTGCAAAGTGCATTACAAAATATATTAGATTTGGCAGCAAAAGACTCAACAAATTTAAATGTAAATGATTTATTTGAAAAATTCTCATTAATGTTTGGTCCGGGATCAGCTATATCAAAAAATTCTGAAGTTACAATGCAGATTATTTGCGGCAAAAGGGCAGAATGTATTGAATTAAGACGTGATCGTATATTAAAAGAGATAGGAAATTCTAATCTCCGAGCAACTTTACAGAACATTCCTCCTAGTTCAGAATATTTATTTAGTACAGAAGCCCTCCAGCCGGTTATTCAATCATTAGGTGGTTCCCATACATGGCTAAATACGCCATCTTATTTAATAAAAAAGAGACCATATAATAACTTTTATCTACACTAATGTTGTAACATTCTACTTATGTTTCCAATACTTGACTTATAATTACTACTGTTATAGCGCAGACAACAAAACACTCAATTTAAGCAATTTCACATGATGGTATAATATCCACATCGATATCGTAAAATCTCATTATAACATCAATAAAACGCGACCAATTAACCTGGCGAGCCTTATGTCAAAATCCTCATACAAGTTGTATAAAATTTTGACATTAGGTTGGCTTTTGAAAACAGTTGGGTTATACGTGAAAACTTCGTCGAAACTACTAAACTTACATACACAAAACTCTTTGGTAAGATCTTGTGCCAATTAAATAAAAAAAGAACAGCGCGCGCTCGCTCCTGATTGGCACTGCGCGCGCAGCTACGCTCTCATTGGTTAGATTTTAATGGCGGAAATTTGAACAATTATTATAAATAAACTATTGTCAGCTTTTACTCTTGTTGTTTGACTAATTGCATTAGTGAAGATAAAGTAGTGTATGCAACTGCATATAACACGGGTATTAAAACACTCGTTACTATTATGAAACTCGCTGCGCTCGTTTCATAAACTCACACTCGTGTTTTAATACCCTTCATTATATGACAGTTGCATAAACTACTATGAGCCACCGAATTCATTCAAAAAGCATAATAAACAGACATAAAAGTAACTATAATAATAAAAGTGAAAGAAAATCAAAGTTTATTAAGAAGCCCTTTCGTCGCAACAACCATACTGAACAGTCCAATACCAATTCAAAGCAAAATTGACAGTCCGTTAGGGAGCTTCAAAGGGGGATGTCTAAAACATCATGTCGACACTTGGAAACAGCTAGGTGCAACTCAGTTTATACTGAAAGTCATAACACGAGGAAGGATCCTATTCAAAATAAAACCCCCATTGCAGTTCCCTTACAAAAATCTTTTGAACAGATTTGCAACCAAAGTTACCCCACATATGTCAATCATGATCAAAGATCTCAAAGCAAAAAGTATATTAGAACAACCACCCGTTCTCAATGCGGGTTTCCATTCGAGAATGTTTTTAGTGAAAAAATCAGACGGTGGAATGAGACCTATATTCGATCTTCGGAGTCTCAATTCACACATAGCAACAAAACATTTTCATCTGATATCACAGTCAGATGTAGTAGATTTTTTGCAGGAGTTTTGCTAGTACTTAATTAACAATTATTTTTTAAATGTATCATTGTTTTACATAGTTAGTAATAACTTCATTTTATCTTTATTTCTTTGCTATGAAAGTATCAGGCATAGCTGTTTTATATTAGGTTAATTTTATGTTAAAATAAAGAATTACAAAGATTTATTTTAAAAGACATGTATCTCATAAAATTTTAAGTATCTTATGTATAGTAATTTTAATTATAACTCTTTTGATTACATATAACAATTATTTAATTTTGTTTTATTTTCATAACATAGCGTTTGTGCTTGACACCAGCAGATAACAAACAGGTCTTCACCTAACACTGTGTTTTATAAAGACACATAATATAACTGTTTTGCATTACAACAAAACAATTATTATGTGTCGGATAAAACACAGTGTTGCAAGAAGGTCTTGCTGGTTATCACCTTGGAAGTCTATCGACTATGAAGTTTAAACAGGTTTCAACGCGTCACTCGCATAGGAAGTGGCGCCTCTGGTGTCAAAGAAAGGTAAACGACGAAAAAACCATGGACAATTTGGTAAGTTTTTAATACCATAGATATATTTGGCAATGAATCATAGACTGCTTCTTCACCTAACACTGTGTTTTATCCGACACATAATAATTGTTTTGTTGTAATGCAAAACAGTTATATTATAATTAATGATGGTGTTTTTGATGAGGTGGACGCAGGTCCAGTGCCGCAGAGCGTTGACTTAATCAGGTGGTTTCTCAAGTCGGAAGTTTATATTCAAAGTGCCTCTTACTATGTCGCGCAGTGCCCGTTCTAAATATGTTCCAAAGTTGCACGTTTTGGTGGTGAAAGCATCCACGACAAGGTCATCCAAGTACACGAAGCAAATGATTCATCGCTTGAAATATTATTAAATATTGTGCAATACAGAGATGGTCATCCAAGTATGCAAATGAATCATCAATTAATTAAATATATATTATTAAATATTGCAAGAGAGATGGAAATGGAAGGGGGGGGTATAAAAGCCCAGGGCACGCACTTCCCTCTTGTCAGACGGAAGAGAGCGTGCACAGTGAATTGACTCTTCATAATATATTTATAATTATTATAAACCAGAAAAAAAATAGTATAATATATAGTATATAAAATAGTATATAATTTGATTTCTTTGCATGAACCTGTAAGTTTCCGCCAATTCGGAGGGTTCCGGTTCTAATTGCTCTTGCACTAATTTAACTATGTCTTCATATGACTTATTTTCGATACTGTCTGGGTAAGATAATTCAGACAGCAGTGTGATAATTTCGAAACCTACGAAACTCAAAAAATACATCGGCCATTTTGACGCTTCGATATCATGGATTTTCATCTTATTTACGAACACCTGATTGTAAACTTTCCACGAACACTTGTTTCTGTCGAACGCCGGCATGTCCAAGTGGCTCGTTGGCGTTATAAATTGGTACACCCGCCCTTCCGCGAGAGCGCCTTCGACACCTTGCCCTTCCGCCATTTCGTTAGCTAGCACGTTGTCGTACCTTCCTGCAAACAAGTCTTTTCCGTTGCGGCCTTTTCTCGCTATCTCCTTTTAAATGACTCGTCGCCAATGTTGTGCATTACGATGAGAAGAGCAAATCAGACAGCCGGCGTTCAATATATTGCTTTATTATAATAAATACACTAGGTACAACAAACGATGCGTTGCGAGCGCTTCGAGAGAACTCAGTCGAAAGGGAGTTAACCATAGAGCTAATCATAGAGCTCACTGTAGGGTCGTGCCACGGATTAGTATGAGACATAAATAAATCTTTTACGTAAAATCTTTCCTGTTGACCAACTGGAAAAGGTTGTCAATACATGCCTGTCACTGGGCGCCGCGGGCGAGGAACCATATTGGTGATGGAAATAGAAATAATAAAATACATCTTAATAAAAAAAAACTATATTTGAGGAACAGGCACTGAAAGCATTTATTGTTCAATAATGTAATAAATAGACATTTTATTCGTAATTCTAAAAATACGAATTAATAAAATTTCATACTGAAAATCCACCGCGAGCGAGATCCGAACCGAAGCACGCTCGAAAAACGGCAGAATTTTCGAGCGCAGGAGGGTAGAACGCTTTCAGTATAAAATCTAAACGTATTTACAAATAAAACGCAGCATTCGAAATGCGTAATAATAATAGTTCGTCAACAAACGTACAAAATCGATGAGTCTAATTGAAACAGCTCGTTCGGTTCGACAGTTGTTTTAATTTAAAATTTCAAAAAGCAAATACATCAATCTCCGCATGACTCGTCTCATAAAGCTTTACACGTAATGGTATCTTTTATCTTTAATAGTACATAATAAATATAACAAACGGTGCGCCGCCTACTTGTCCTTCTCGCTGTCCGCCTTGCGCCCCAGCGGCACCGCCGCGCGCACCCTGCGACGGGAGGGGGGGGGGGGGGTTACACATACACCGGCCCGGGCTCCACCGCGACATGAGCCCTCTAACTCGCAACGATCACTTTCATAGTTGAGGCTCGACCGCGAAAGAGGCTAGCGGAGAGGCTAACTGTGAAAATAATCGTTGCGAGTTAAGGGGGCTCATTAATGACCTCGCTCATTTCGCGGTCGAGCCCGGGCTTTGCACAGTACGGGGGGAGTATTTGAGCGGTAGCATAATTCCTTATTAAATTATGAAGTCTACTGCTGAGTATAATGAATGTAGAATTCCTTCAGGTTTGCCCGGACGGTCCTCAGGGTGCCTGCTGTGAGTTTGTTTCCTATCCGTATTCATTCCAATCGTAAACGTACGAAAACGAAAATTAGTATGGCATTGAAGCAGCGCCTCCTGGCGGCATAAGAGAGGAGTTAACATTTTACCATACAAATTGTCGTTTACGTAAACGTTAAAGAATGGCGAATGAAACTCGCACAACAGTCATTCAAACGGGTATGACACGACAAGTACATTCCAGAGATTAAACGGATCGGATAATCGTCGTCACTATAACGCCGACCCTTAAATTGGTTCTCAGGTGGTTTCAGACCAAAGGTCGCGGGCTCGACTCCAAAATTTGTGATCGTCAACTTTGAATCGTAATTATATCATAGCGTGAGAATTGGTCACCAATTAAAGTCGCACCCCTGAGCAGACGCCTTGGGCCTCAAGCAGGCGTGACCCTCCGCCTCTGTGGTCTAGTGGTTAAGACCACCGCACTGGTTTAGACCCAGAGGTCCCGGGTGCGATTCCCAGCGGGTACATGTTTGTGTAGGTACTCGGTTTGATTGGTGGTAGGGCTTGCTTGTCCACCTGGCTAGCTACCACCATCTTATCTAAATATGTCGCCATAACATCAATGTTTGTAGCATTGTTGTGTTCCGGCAGCTAGAGATGAAATAGCCAGTGCCTCAGTAGTTGAGGATCCCGGGTAAGTGCGTTTCCATCATTGGCCTCACTTAACATCAGGTGAGATCAAGGCACTGTGCTTACCCGGAAATATAAAAAAAAACCCTGCCCGCCGGCTGGTGTGTACGGTATACAGAGTGAGTATGCTCACTTGTTGGAGATGTCGTTGATCTTGGCGCGCGCGAGCTCGAGGTTGGCGTCCACCTGCGCCTTGTTCATCTCGTACGCCTTGGGCAGCGAGAACAGCGCCACCCACCCTGCAACACCGCACCTCGCTCGTCATCATTCGATACTCGATTAACGGCTCCCGCCCACGAACGACTTGTTGTAGGCCCGATAATCGAACAAATTTTTTTATCGAGGTTTTAGTACCGACTCTCTGTCGGACGCACACCGTCTAAAAAATCGGTCACTGATTGTCGGACATGGGCGAGGGCTCTAATTCACAAATAACTTATAGGTAGCGCGAACGACTGATAAAGGTACTTACAAAAACCTTTTAGGAAAAATAATAAAACAAGTAAAATATATAATAATAGATTGCAATGAATTCAAATGGCAAACGTTTGTCACCTTCTGAAATAATATTTAGACTGCATACGATCGCAACTGTGTCCTAGTGTTACGCTCCTACCGTCGATAAACCGTCACGCACCGTGGGGAGCGTGGCTCGATCCGATCATTAGGCACGGGAGGTACACTTGTACGGGTGATCCGTCAGGACCTACATTCAATTACTTGCTTTCATCTGGTGATGAAAGTTAAATACAGCTTTGGGCCTAAATCGACCAGGGCAAGGGGACTGCGCCTGGCTGCCAAATTTGAAAGCAGAATGACGTTCACTTATCGAGAATGAGTAGTGACGTAACACCAAGCCACGACACACATAAACAGGGGCATTAAAACACGAAAGTGAGAAGCGTTCGCGTTCGGTTACAGATAGGGTGACGTAATGCATTTACGTTGGGAATTTGAACGCATTATAGAGGATTTAAATTCTACAACGCTAATTAACAAAAACCCTGAGAGATTTGCGAAGGCGACGATTAGGTTCGAATTTGGAACATAAACATGAAACACGCTTTTTTTTAATAATACAGAGCATTTTAAAAACGTAGACACATGAAATACTTTAAAAAAGTTGTTTTCGGAAATTTTATTACAATAAATACACGTCCCAAACCTATCCCTTAAGGTTTTTGTTACATTATTGTATTGTATACATAAAAGTATAAATGTATTCCCGTAAACAAATGCGAAGAATATCGCATAACCCTAGTGTTCCTGAGGTCGAGGTATGTGTGGTTGTGATGATGGAGGGTTCCATGGCGACGGTAAATAACGACTGCGTGTGACTCTCTATGTGATGTTGTATATTTACAGTGACTACATTGTGACAAATATAGTGATGGTACTGACCGAGGATTATGAGCGTGATGCCGTTGAAGTAGGCGCCCAGGTACGTGAGGCACCACAGCAGCACGCCGAACTTCAGCGAGTCCACCAGGTCTTCAACCAGGAACAGCCTGCAACCACACAACGGAGAGCTTGTACGGCTTTGAAGCGCTGTTGATGCGAGATGTAATAATAATAATAATATGGGCTATTCTGGCTCGAAATTTACCATTTTTATATTATTTATTTTTATTAAAGGAGCGGCGGCTTCTTGTGACCAACGAAATTAGTTACAATTGTGTCATAAAAAATATTGATTTCATTGAATGATATTATAAATTTCAATGATATATTGATTTCATGAACATGTTCGAACACGGTCCTGCAGGTACTGCGTGTATCTATTATACATAGTGTATGGCAAGGGTGGCCAACCTTTTCGGCAGCTGGGCCAAATTTCGGAAAAAGGATTTGGCACCGGGCCGCACTACCAAATTTTAAGTAGTTGAAAATGAAAATGTGAGAATGAAATACACATTTGTTAGTTACTTTTATTTACAAAATATGTTAGGTATCTAATGACATGTCTGACTTTGTTTGGCAGAAGTAAGTGCATCAATGTTGATATCGACCGAGGTTAATGCTACACGTAAACAGTTTTCCAGGTAAGCATCAGTTATATGTTTGTATTGATTCTAAACGTGAATAAGAGAAGTTCGTGGTTTTGTTGAACAAAAGTAAATTTTTGGGGACATCTCCGCGGGCCACAAGATGACACTCGGCGGGCCTCAGGTTGGCCACCCTCTATCTATGCTAAGTGTGATTAAATAAAAGGGCGTCGACATGGCGGTACCGAGGCTCTGATTAAAAATGTAACACTTTGAAGTTATTGAATTAATTGGTAACTTATATGTTTTTAGAAAGCAGATGCATGCCTATGGAATCCAAGATAAACTGTAATCTTTCTGGTTGGGCTCGAAAGATTGACGACATCAAACGGGACACATTTTACCTCAGCGTGGTATGGTCGCGTGCGCCCAGTATCTCCTGTAAACTACTGATACAGTGTAGAGTGTCAAAGAGTCGTGGCAAATTGAAACACCTACAACTTAATGAATATTCCAACAGTTACATTGTACTACAACGTGAACAAAGTGTACAAATTAACATAAATTTGCAAAATACTGTTTCGTCATATTTACAACAAATCTGAAATCATTTTGCTTAAATGAATATTTTATAAATGGACTTATTGTCACGTCATAAAAATTAGATTGAAAAGTGAAATAAGGAGTTAGCTCAGTCGGGAACGGGACCAGGCAATGCAGTGTGCACCGTAGTTCTGAAGCCACGTTAGGTCTCGACCTTTATCCTAGTACATTCGTCAACACCCACCAACCACCATTGCCCAGCGCGGTAGGATTCGCTAAGCAACTTTTGCAATGTCAGGTCACCAGACGGGGTTCCAAAGATAAATAGGTAAATTTATCTCGAGCTCTTCCGTATCTACTTAAGTCAATTCAATCAGAGACCGCGATCAAATGCTTCATCGCGGTCGTTGTCCTAAGATAGCAGTTGGCAAAACCCACCAACCAGCATTAGGGTAGCGTGGGCTACGGCGCGCGCGATGGACAAGGCAAATAATACAGTAGCTTACTAGGTATGAGTTTCATGGTAACTGCAATGCAGTGTTGTAGGGAGGGTAGACCAAGAAGAGCTTACTTCATCATCATGAGGTAGGAAGCTTTCAAGGAACAAATTAAAGAGAAGGCGAACGCCGTGTCTTGTAAATAATCATTGTTTTACGTGGTGGATGTAAAAGAATGATCGGCGGGTGGTGACGCGGCACGTACCTGCGCAGCTCGTGCAGCGCGGCGTTGAGGTGCGCGGTGCCGGCGGCGGCCAGCGCCTGCGCACGCTCCGCGGGCACGCTCAGCTCGGCCTCCAGCAGCCACCTGCGCATGCGCACCGTCACTACCGCGGCTCCGACGCACCGCAATGGGTACACAATACGTGCACCAACACCACATATACACAGCAATGCAAATCAGTTACATTACAGGGTTCTTATTCTAACTTACGTATGTGTACACCACCGAAGTTATAACATATTTTTATTCAATTTTACTTTGAGAACCATCTCATTATATAATGTAATACAGGTACAGATAAGCTAATTGTTAAGTTTTCTCTATAAACATATAAACGGGTAGCGTTATAACGCTCCTAATTTACCATACTAACTCTTTATCACGTCACCATGAAGTAATTTTCATAACAGCATTACAGCGATAGATATTTTATAACAATGACTGAATTAATTGAGACCTTTGTGTTGTTTGCTACAAGCCGCAAAGCTATACAAACACAGGCGGCACAGCGGGCGTGCCACATAACTCGGAAGTTTCCATGCGTACTACAATTTTATATTATGACATGTCTGTAACAAAATTCTTTAACTCGGGATCATTGTTATTGACCGGGATAAAAAGCGCTCTCGGAACCCAAACTATCTCTGTGCTACAACCACGTCGGACCATCGCTCTAGTTCACTAATTGTAGAACGATTTAATTGCATGGTGTTTGTATAGAAAGCCTTGTTTCTTTTGACTATTCAAAATAAGCCGCGATTCCACGGGCCGCGCGAGTGGCTTAGAACAATGGCCATAGAGGCGGGCGGGCGCGGCACCGCGTAACGGGACAAAGAGGACAATCCTCCCGCCAACCGGCCCGCCCGGCGCGAGCGGACCAACACTAACTTCTGGTGAAGGATTGTAATATGAGCCGCAAATCACGTTCCAGCGCAAAAGTTTAGAGAACAAACCTTTCAACCTTCCCAACAAACCCTTTGGCTTTTCAAGCTGTACGGTTATTATAAACAACGAAACCTTTGGCTAGGCTATCTAGGAAATAGTACCACCTACCAATGCTCACTAATTGTAATGTCACAAATACACGATAGGGCGCTTACCCATGGATGAAGATTTTCAGAACATTTTGGTAGGTAAATATTTTGATGATAGTGGTGGTTCTCGACTAGGCACGTGATTACTCTCACTATCTTAGAATACTGTAAATATGGTTCAATCTACTTATTAATAAATTGCACTGTTTTTTTATCAAACTTAATGGTAACAGCAGTATTTGAGTAAGTTCTATTAAACTGCTTTTATTGAAATCAACTAATAAATAGTGAGGTGTGTTACTTGAAGGGGTGTCCATCATTGGTCTTCTGGACGGCCTGTAGCACGTTCTTGTAGATGCGGAAGGCGACGGCGGCGGACAGCGCCAGCAGCGAGCCGTACGCGAGCACCGACACCACGCTGCAGCAGGCCAGCGCCACCAGCGCCGCCAGCCCCGCGCCCAGCGCCGCGCCCGACCGCGCTGCGTTCCGCCAGTAGATCAGCGACTCCACTGCGCATAAGGAAACCTATTACACGACAGGCTCGCCCACCCGAGTCCGCGACCCACACGCACCGCGCGCGGCGACAGTGACCTGTCAACCGGCTGGCCGAGGACCGGTTCCGTAGAGAATACTCTCACGCAGTCAGCGCACGAAATATGATCGTGCGTGCGACGCGGGCCCTTGCGAGCTGTGTTCGCCCAAACAAAATCAAACTGCTTCAAAAACAACAAAATTTTGCAACTACTGAATTAAAAACCATAGTAAACATGCGCAAAAGAACATAAACGATGTACGCTAATCTATTGCTAATTGCTACTTACTCAAAACTATATCAAAGCATAGAGTACCTACATAAAGTATCGACTGATAACTATATAGATCGATGTTCCCGGTAGTCAGTAAGTAGTAATAGTCAACAGAAATGTGCGTCTTGTAAAACTCAAAAACAATAAACTCGATTGCAATATGATTTAACTGTTCATGTCGAGAGTAGTTCACAGTGATATAATTTCTAGCCACATCGCAGTGTTCCACGCATAACTGACAATATGGTCATCTTGTCCACGTTAGCACTCCGCGGCGAGCTCCCGTCCACGTCTCCGCGGGGTTCACTGCATTGTATGACACGGCACTGCACAGGCGACGGCGGCCGGGCCGAGGGTCGACGTCCCGGGGAGCGGGGGCTCAGATGGAGCGATGTTCAGTGATACCTGGTCCGCGGGGCGGGAGGGGCTCGTGCTGCGCGGCGTGGCGGGGCGACTGCTTGGGGCGCGCCATGTCGGCGGAGTGAGCGAGCCGCCGCCACGCCGCGCCGCGCCCGCGCCGTCGTCGCCGCCACGCGGGGCAACCTTTCACACACGTCAGCTGACCCACTCCGCCACACCGCTGACATCGCTATCAATCCGCGGTCGAACGAACAACGCTGATTATGCCATCTTAACGTTCTACGGAGCACAGAAAGTAGAAGGTATTACCCCTCTACACACACACAAACTGGCATAATTTATTTACGTGATACTAAATTTGCATCACTACCTAATAAACTTTCCACTCGTTCATTCAAAAGTAGAGGGTTCAATTGATCCATAAATAAATAATTTTATCAATAATCTCTGAAGCACTGCCCGGACCAGATGCCCATCATCATCGATTAGATCGAAAGCTTGCTCAAACCTTCAACTCGACCAGCGAATGACTCACGCCGGCAAACGTGGCTCGATTTAGCCGTATCAGGCCGCTGGGAGTCAACGACTTCTCAGGTAGGCGATTTCTAAGTGTTTGTCAATTTGGAGTACATTGTGCTTTGCCAGGGAAAACACGGAGACGTGATTTACGTTGTCATGGCAATGAACTGAAATGTCCAGCTAGTATTGCCAGCGAAGGGAAGCGACGACGTAAAATGTAAACAAGAGAACTAGGCTCGTGCAGAGCAGAGGCCGAGCTCTGCGGACGCAGCGCCCGCGTCGGTCGTGAGCGTGACGTCACGGCTGCCACGCGCCGGCCGTCTGCGGCGCTGTGCGACGTAGCCTATGGGTGAGCTGGTGGCGGTCGGTGTCCGAAACTACTGTATGCTGTAGATGTTAGAGATACATCTCCACTCTTAAAACTTTTTTTTCCCATGTGGCCCGGCGCCGGGCCAAGTCACCGGGCCAGATGGGATACACTCAAAAATATATAATGTCTCTTATGATCAATTCAAAATATAATTAACTAACCTTTTTAGTAGGTTGACCAGTTAGATGTTGTATTTAAGTGTAGTAATTGGTTTGCTGGCGTCTTGGCCCAAGCTGAAAGCCAGCAGACTCGCATGCTTATAAATATATAATGAAATAGGAATAAAATTGCTGAATCAGAAGGCCCCGCTTGCCCTAATCTTAGCGACATATTTTATAATTATAAGTAAGTATATAACTCCATTGCATAACTTTCAAACAGTTATAAAATATCGGGTAATAATAATTATCTAATCATATTTTAATTACACTTTATAAGTACAGTAAGCCAAATGAAAATATTTCGTATTCGTCATAACGATAGGTCACGATAGGTAAGTGTTTTTTATTATTTTAGATATAATATGCATTACCTACTTACTCAGACCTACTTTATGAAATACATAAAGAATTAAAGATCCCTTAGTTGCAAAGGCAGCCTCGGAGAATTATTTCACTTTAAATTGAACTACGAGTAGTTAGGTATAGCCGCTGTTAAGTAGGTATAATATTCCTTTGTTATCGAGGTTTTATAAATATTTTCTTTATAAAAATCCAACAAAAGAGTGAAAGGAACAGCGCCGGCGCCGTAACAATAAACCATGTCCGCGACGCTTCATCAACCGACGCGGCGGCGCGGGCGACGCAACCGAAGGACGGCGACGACGACGGTGACGTCGCGTCGCCGACCACAGATTTGAGATTGTTATTTCCAAGCGAGAAAGTTATTAATGGAAAGTTTTTCAAGCTCGATCCGCACGCATGGCATCGAGCATTAGAGATAATTGCAATCGATCGCATAATAATATATCGATCGTCGATGCGCGTATCTTTGCCAAAATAAACAGGTAGGCGCTGCGCGACGGACACGGCCGCTTAGCGTTGGCAGCTGCGCGGGCGCTGCGGGGACGCGGCCGCGCGGGGGCTGTGGCGGTCAATGCCACCGTGGCTTATCGATCGTTCCCATTAAAACTATAGGGAATTTCAAATAACATGTATCGGTCAAAGACGGGCATTATTATGACATATTTAGACAACTTAACCTAACGGTTGGTAGGGGGTGTCAATACTGACACGACTTACAAACTTTAAAGTCGTGTGTAGCGGGGATGACGAGTACAATGCATTATGAATAAAGATTTGGTGTTATAATCTCTATACGTTCACCTTGCACCCTAAGATAACGTTTGTTTATTTACGCGTTATCTAGTATCATCGTCCTATGCGTTCCCAATCCCAACTCATCTCGCTATTGCGTGTGCTAGTTACCTGTAATGTTTGAATTAATATTTAATTCAAAATGGAACCACTCACTCGCTTGAATAACGCAAAATGACCTGTCTCAATTAGTTAGGGGGTTTCTAAAAAACATCTTTAAGCTGAGCCTATCCTGTTTTAATTTGACTATTTTAATGATGTGTGACATTGTGACATTAATGTATAAAAAATTTGTTATATAAAAAATCGTAAAATATTTTCTTTTCACATCCAGTGTACGATTAAATGTTATCATCAAAGTGCATCGTGCTCCCTCGGACAATTCACAAGGTTATTAAGTTTATCGACATTGTCAAGTAATCGTAACAATTATACAATATTGTTACTACATTAAGACTTGAACATTTTCGCATCGTAATTGTTGCTAGGGGGTATTGTTTACGGGTAAGCACTTGATGTAAGGGCTATGCTCGGGGTTTCTCTGCCTGATCGAATCAGAATCCGCAGAAGAACTAAGGTAACCGACATAGCCCGAAGAGTTGCTAAGCTCAAGTGGCAGTGGGCAGGGCACATTGCTCGCAGGACTGATGGCCGCTGGGGCGGGATAGTCCTGGAGTGGCGACCGCGTACCGGAAAGCGCAGTGTGGGCAGGCCTCCAACAAGGTGGACCGACGATCTGGTGAAGGTCGCGGGAAGCCGCTGGATGCGAGCAGCACAAAACCGGTCGTTGTGGAGATCCTTGGGGGAGGCCTTTGTCCAGCAGTGGACGTCTTTTGGCTGAGATGATGATGATGATGATGACTTGATGTTCATTCGTATTCATCTCACCTGATGTTAAGTGATGATGAGGCCGAAGGTGATAGCGCACCTCAACACCCGCTATCCTCAACTTCTGAGGCACTGGCTATCTATCTCAATCTCATGCTGCTACAAACATTGATGTTATGGCGACACATTTAGATAAGATGGTGGTAGCTAGCCAAGCGGGCAAACAAGCCCTACCACCAACCAAACCGAGTACACAAGTAGGTATGTGCCCCCTGTCGGGATTCGAACCCTGGACCACTGGGTCAGATACTGGTGGTCCTAACCACTACACCACACACAGGCGGTTCGATGCAGAATATGCACTTCGAAAAAAAGCGACAAGTAAGAGTAGGACTCGCGACCTGAGGGTTCCCTAAATAACTTTATTATGCAAGTTATGAAAAACGAAAGCAACTTGATTTTGCAGCGAAAAATAATGCTATCCCATAAATCGGTCCACGATACGACGAACGATGGCCCGACAGCATTGCGGCGGTTGAGCTCACGACGAGCAAACGACGAGCTTTTGCTAAGGCACCGCAGCAACGGAGAAGAATCAAGCCCGCCTGAAGGCCGAGCCGAGGAGGCTAGCCGGGCCGAAACACAGAGCACGCAGATGCCTACCTCGGCGCCCAGCTTTGCATTTTATTTTATTTCCACAACTGGGTAGCGCTTGGCCTTGATCTCGCCTGATAGTGAACGGCGATAAGGCTGAAGATAAAAGTGACTTTTTTGTCTAAATTTAAAAGGCATTTGATTTTGTTTCGTTTCTGTTTTACAATAAGACATAGGTACATATTTTAGTCTTAACCTATCCAGGGATTTCCTGATAGAACAAACGCCCGAAAAAGTGTATAGAACTGAACAGTTCAGTTTAGCTCGATTTCCAGTTTCCGACGCGCTTCGTGTTAGCCGACGATGGTATAAACAACTAACCCTCTTACAAATTAATTAACTGTTTTGTTTGTCCCTCAAATATCATTTTGAATCATATGAAGAGAGACAATACACTGAATAAATATTCCAAGCTTACAGTCAGTTTATTTGTAAGAGGGTTAGAATCTACCATCTGCTAGGTGAAGCTGCGCCGGCGGCCCTGCCAGCACGTGCACTCGCCGTGACCGCCCAGTATCCCACTGCAGGGCATTGACAATGGCATTGTGCAAATGTATGGCACATTAGGATTTCATATTTAATT
Organism: Eudonia lacustrata; assembly: GCA_947562085.1. Lineage (NCBI taxonomy): Eukaryota > Metazoa > Arthropoda > Insecta > Lepidoptera > Crambidae > Eudonia > Eudonia lacustrata. The sequence continues at coordinate 297,833 of OX387317.1, read as the reverse complement.
AGCATTGTACTAATTTATAATATAATACCAGTAAGTTAATTTGTACTATGTATATATGTCGACATCCTGTCAAGACATGAATATATATCAAGGTAATGGCACTTGTCATCAGCATATTACATCCCTTCAGGCCGCGGTATCCGTTACGCGAGGCAGCGTGCGATTCTCTGGATTAAATTAATGTAGTAAGATGACACGAATGAATGCGGAGCTGCTTATTAATAGCCGCAGTTTATTCTTATCTCCGTTTCGTGTCTTTACAATGTTTGATCAGAATACCTAGTTTTTAGATTCTTTATTTGATTACGCACTCAATTTCAAATGTTACTTTTGCAACAGAGAGTAAGTAATAATGTGTCGAGTTGTTAAAACCTCACGGTGTATTAGCCACGAGCGTTCCTTACTTTTTGCGTGCGTGCGTCCAGGCGTCCAGCAGCGTGTCACGACACTACCGGCGGCTGCGCAACCGGAAATGTTGGCTAGGTCCGGCACGCGGCACGCGAGTGCAACCAACGTTTACTGTCCGATTTGACAAAAATCCGTCCATTTGGCAAATCAGATCGCTTCTAATTATCAACCGCAGTAAATAAAGATCTTATGACTTCATAATATAAAAAAATCTGTTGTGCTGAATAGACGAAGGCGTCTACTAGACGGAGTACCGATATCCCAGTGGCGCCATCTGCTTTGAGCTTTCTAGATAGGCCCTATTCGTAGAGAATGTGAAATGGCTAAGACGGTTCATACAGAAATACAATGGGAGGGAGGTCGTGGTCGTCGGTCGGAGCGGTATTAATAAAGCCCGGTCGCGCGGCCGCGCGGAGCTCTCCGCACTCTGCTACACAGGAAAGGCAACTTTTTCCTTGTCTATGTATGGAATAACGTGGTCGAAGGAAGCCACATTAGAGCCTGTTCATTAGAAAAAATAAAGGCTCTCACTTTTGATTCGCATACTTTTGTCTTAATTTATCATGGCATAATAGGTAAGTACCTACTTAGGATACTTTTCCTAAAAATAATGATGAGTAGGTACTTATAGTATGGATTTTGGATGGACCCACAAATTAATTCTGAATAAATGTTCAAGTATAATATTTTTACTACTACTGTTAGCATAACACTAGTAAAAGGCATATTTCTAAAGCATTACTTATCAATTCATCGGCGTACAACGTACAAGTAATACACACTAATAGTTAAACTGTTGCTCTAATGAAAGGACATTAATATGCGTTTTGGTACCGCTTTTCCAATAGCCAAGAATGATGTTATTGAATTGGTCTTTTAGTGTGAACAACAGTTGCGAGCACACCGAATTCGAAATGTCAGTCCGTTCGGAGTTATACTGTTATGATAACAGAGGGTTTCACCGTATTATTTTTACTAAATAGCTTTTATTCTACATAGAAGTCTCACTGTAACTATTAAACGCAATTATAGTCGTTCTAGCTCCTACTTACTAGTCAGTGTCAGTAGATATTAGTCGGTACTACTAGTTTCTAGTCCGCACTATTAGTTACTGGGCTGTACTAGTAGTTCTATTTAAAACGATATTCTACATATGCGACAAAGACTAACATATGGATTTACTTTTAACAACAAAAAGACATAAATATCTTTAGTTTAGATACACTTCAAGGCAAAGTTTAAAACTAAAAAAAAACTTTTTAAAAACAAGCTTTTATTACTTGTTAAAAAAAAAGAACAAAAGAGATAAAAATAATTAAATTTATTCAATTAAATTCAATTCAATTTCTTTATTGCAAGCTAACATTGTGTACATAGTATCTTATAAAATTCGTACATAGGGTGTTACATACAATGTAGCGCCCCGTAAGGGCATAGCAATTTACATAACAATATAGGTAATACAAACGACTATTTCATTCTTACATTATTACAATTAATTGCACTTTATTGTTTAATTCCTATATTAATAATTATATTATTAAACATTTATTCTTACTGAGATAAATGACAGTTTAACAATATCAGTATTTATTTTATTAGTATTATATTTCAATAGTATAAGTTTTAAATATCAGTATTTTCATTTAAAAATTCTGTAATGCTGTAGTAACTCTTAGTAATTAAGAACTGATTTAGATTTTTCTCAAAAGTTGTTAATTTTTCATTATTTTTTACCTTATTTGGGATATGGTTATATATTTTTATCAACATTGAGTGGGGGGCAGTGGAGTATAATTTTAGTTTTGAAAGAGGTAATTTAAGTTTATTTTCGTATCTATTATTGCGTCTGATAATTTTTATGGGAGAGTAGAGGTTTTCATTCTTTTTGATGAATTTACAGGCTTCGAGTACGTACAGACAAGATAAAGTTAGTATTTAAAGTTTTATAAAATGAGGTCTACAAGAATCTGTTTGTTTTATGTTAGCGATTATTCTAACACACTTCTTTTGGAGAACAAATATTTCCTTGATAATAGTGCAGTTGCCCCATAGTATGATTCCGTAGGAAAGGCGCGAGTGGGCATAGGCGTAATATGCTGAGAGAGCTGTTTTTATGTTTGTAACCCGCTCTAAGCGACCAAGGGCAAAAACAAAAGAAGACAATCTGCTTGACAATCTCTCGATGTGTGATATGCGAATCTATCTCAATGCCTAACATAGTGGTTGAACTAACGTTTTCCAGGTTTTGTGTTTTGTATGTATAATTAATTTACAAAGCAGTTTTTTGGTACGGTTTAAATTGGATTAGTTTAGTTTTATTTAAGTTGAGTTGTTAATTGTTTGGATTAAGCCAGTTTGTTATAGAATCTAATAGTGAGTCTAACTTTTTAGTTAATGAGTCAGCATTTGCGCAGGATTTAGAAATCTTTGCGTTTTTATCACAGACCCATTTTTTTATAAATAAAAGCGTGGTTACATTTTGAATTTGTGATGAAACATTATAAACATTTTTTAGCATATTACACCCTCATTATTTTTCTTTTGCAGGCACAATGTAACACGCTTTTATTTATAAAAAAAATTGGGTCTCTGATAAAAAAAAAAAAAAAAAAAAAAAAAAACGCAAAGATTTTAAAATTTAATTATTTTTAACTTTTTAGTTCTTTTTTTATTAACAAGAAAAGTTAAGTAAAGCTGAATCTGCATAGCCATCAATTGCAATAACCGTTGGATAGATGGCGCACTGTGCCCTATTAGCACTAAAAAATTAAAAAGCAGTGACAAAATTCAGCGCCTTCTCGGTAGCATAGCGGTCAGTGCAGCCGCTCGGATTGCGGAAGACCCATGTTCGATTCCTGGCTGGGTCGGGTAGGCGTTAATTTGTTTACTGTATTTTAGCTTGTTTTTAAAAAGTATTTTTTCTTTTAATTTTATTTTTAACTTTTTAGTATTTTTGAATGACATGTTTATACACCCTCATACCATTCAACCCTCGGCACGTGCTCACCTTGGCATTGGGTCATCCATCTAATCCATCTAATCAAAGACAGAATCTACATTCATAACAAACGGAACGAACGAACGAACGAACTTATTTTCCCGAGTTCCTATGGACATCTTCCAGCTCCATCGTCTGACCCTGGTTACCATCTAGCACCAAAGTACTCGTCAAGACGGATCAAACGAGTCCAAACTCGATGGGGTTGTGTCGTTTAACTACTTACCGAGTTCCTATGGCCACCTTCCGGTTCCATCATCAGATCAGCTCCATGTCATAATAATTTCGCATTGTAATAACATTGAAGTAACATTGTAATTGCAAACTTTGTCACACGGTAAGCTAAAAAGCTTGTAAATATCTAATAAGATACGATATCGAGACGAAAGAATAATATGCCTTCAGAAGACCGAAAACATTTGGCTCAAATGAAAGTTATGCCTATCTACACCTCATCGGACTGTAAAATGTCCTCAATACACTTTGAACTTTTTGTGTAAGAGATGTGACAGTTTTGGATAGGTTGAATTGCAGGCGTCTGTGCGTTCCCATTTTTAAAATGGTTGAATAGGCCATTCGGATTTCGGTTGGTCAGCGCGGGCTGGCCGGTCTTATGAACCCTTGCGCCATACAATGTTAACAGCACTGTTGTGATCCGTCAGTACAGGTAAGTTATGCAGATCCTCAGTGATACGGATAGGATTAGAGTGAAGTGCGCTTCTTAGGCATTATTGTCACATTATCATAGGATGGAATTCCTCGTATTATATTTAGTGGCATAACAGTACCTGTACATGATTGGTTTAAACATACTCGTGTGTACTTTCTATTTTATATTTTAGGTAGGTACCTCATGTTTTTTGATATTTTTTGGGATTTATAATCTCTTGTGTGTATACTGTCTGCCTCTTCTCTTTGTATTTATGTGTTGTTTTAAAATGTTTTTCTATTCTATTCTAAATCTTGCTAGAATATATGCTTGACATTCTGTGAGCGAGAACAATAAATTGGTGTACCTACCTACTAATTTCAATTGTGCGTCATTTTGGTTTCAATTCCATGTTATAAGAAATAAATAAAATAAATTATTTAATATTCTTTGGTTACTCCTATGATTGTTATTTATTATCAATCGTCAATCGTCACGAAAACTATTTTAGTACCAGCCTACATAAATGAAACTGTGTTAAAGTACTCCAAAGTAAGGAATGAAGTCGTGGGATCTTTTTGAGATTAGATTATCGTAGATGCGTACATGTGTTCCGTAACGTATTTATCTGGATTATTTGATATCTAGACAGATGATAGACGCGGGCGGGCGGCGGCGCGGCGGGCGGCACGGGATACGGGCAATCAAACCGCGAGTACCGCGTGCCGCGCGCCTCCCTGCCCGCTATAAACCCCATCGCCCATGCCAACCTCACCAAAGGACATTTGTACACTATATTCTCAACAAGGAACACTAAATAAAAAGCGAAACTATATTACATTACTCTACACTTGTATCTATTATAATAATATGTAACGTACGAAGCTTAACATTGAAAACATGCAAACAAAAAAGTATGATAAGTACTGACCGACAGAAGGGCGTAGTGTTTGCTGCACCAGCACCAGTAATGGAAAATAATCTTAACACTAGATAAGGTATAATACATTATGCTAATGTAAGTGAATCCGCGTGGATAACCTCCGATGTCCGATCAAGTTTCGCTTATGCACATAGGAGGCAAGGAAACATACCAATACCAACCACAGCCTTGGGCTAATTGGAACTGTGAATTGATAAGCAAATGATCAAATGCACGGCGCAGTGGATTCTCTAATTCAATTAGGAGCCCAATGTTCAATATGGGTGGATTTCTCATCATGCGGGCTTGCCATTGTAATGTATTTTTGTGAACATTGTACTCATCACTATGTAAACGCTTCAAGGAGTTCAATTCAATCTAGACATTAGACATTATTGACCGAGTGGAGTAATTAAAGTCATAAATCAACATGATGGTCCAGTCCCCAATGTCGGATAAAATCAGTCTAATTTCATCTTGGCAGAGCAGTTGTCTAGAAGCAGGGCGCATGCGCGCCGCCGCGGAGCCTCACTATAATAATAATTCACATACAATAATCAACAAACGCATCGTAAATATTGCAGTTCACGATTGGCGCGACAAGTCCAGGTTAGGTATACCGGATTCGACCATTACATATCAAAATAAATTTACTATTGTTTGCATAGCTATTGGCTATTAATTACGAGTTAAATCATGTTCTCTTGCATTGTTTCGCATTTCCATAACACAATGCTTGCGGTCCAGTAAAGTATGTTTAATTAGCTTAAACTCGTTCAACTTATTCACTTGAAACTGACTGAGATTTGGGATGTTTCAATGAGTGCGTTCATTAAAGGCCATAACTTTCACAACGAAGACGTCACGAGCAATTAATTCCCGTCTCCAATGTACGCAGTAATGAATGACAATGGCGCGTGCTAATGATACAATCGGGGCGGCACATGCATGCGATCAGACCTTGAGTTGACACATTATGGAGTTATTATTGTTCTGTCAGCGACCGCGCGGGTCGGCGCGGGTCGGCGGGCGCGAGGTAGCGGCGGCGGGCGCGGCGAGGGCGCCCGCCGAGGTCCGTAAACACTGGGCTCACAAACACTACGCCCCGCGGGGCGGCGGGCAGCGGTCACTGGGTCACAGTGAGGGCGCAGGGCGCTCGCCCGGGCGGCGGCGGCGCTTGGCGGAGAGCCCACCTAAGCGTATTTCTGCCCTCCGGCCGCGGCCACCACTCACCTTCGGGGTGTAGCCTCTGGGGGTCGAACCAGGCATCTGCAATAGAAGGCGGCTCGTTAGCGGGTTAGTCGCGAGAAGGAGATAAGCTGCCTAAGCTGAGCGCCGGCGCGCGGGGGCCACTTACTAGGGTTGAGTACACTGCATAGGGAGGGCCCGGAGTCCGCCATGGTAGCACTTTACGTAACTAGCAACGTGAGGCGGTAGAAGGCGGCGGACGGAGCGCGCGCCGCGCCCGACTCTCGCGTCGATACTGGCGGCGCAGCCCCGCGCCCGCGCCCTCCCCCGCCCGCCGCCCGCCGCCCGCGCCCGGGCCGCGCATGCGCCCACCACTACCTGCCAACACCCCCAGCCCCAGCCCGCCATGCTGCAGCGCCATCACCACCGGCTGCACTAACAAGCCTCCGACAGAGGGTTGACATACGGACGGACGTGGCCCTCTTGATGCCCATTACGTCATGTTATATATGTTAAAAGTTTTTAAATGTTAAGCAGTAATACTTAAAAAAAAAACTTGTGAGTTAGTAAAGGCAGTTAGACCGAAAAGCCACAATTAGTAAATATCGAATAGGTACTTTACTAGCATACAATGATGAAAACATTCCAACACCATTAATAAATTACAAATAAAATTGGAATCCCGCTCGTGGACATTTTTTCAACACCTTTCCAATTTTTATTTTATTTGCAAGAAAATTTGACTTATTCGTCAACTGTTGCGTAAAGCCATAGCCATGTTATTATGAAATAAATACATTTTAAAATACCAATATTTATATGAAAATACAATATGAGACAAGCACTCACTCATTTCGTTGTTGACCGATAGGCGCGTCAGTGACCGGTCAGAGGTTACGCACGGCGGGCGCAGTCAAGAGCTGTCGTCGATTTAAAGGATTCATAGGCATTGAAATAAATCTTCAAATCATGCTTGGTGTCCCAGCACACGTATTCCCTTCATCCTACATTATGGGGGTAACTTAAACGAGTGTAAGACACTTGTTGCGGGACGGCAAGATAACGGCTAGTGAGACACAATCCTGCTTCACCAGTTGTCTCCGCGTTTGGAGATCGCTTCGATTTACTCTTCGATAAAAAGAAATTAAAAAAAACGATTCCGCGGCGCGTGCTCCTCGCGCGTAGCGATGGCGGCCGGCTTGCTATTTTAACTATTGTCTCGATGACTCTTGTCAGCTTCCGATAAAGGAGCTGACGATTTTGTTTGCACGGAGCAGTTTCGAACTAACTAACTAGTATCAAACCGGAAATGTGCTAATAAAGTTGTCAAGATGTGAGGGATCCAACGCGCCGAACATCATTCATCTAAGGCGCCGAATTTAAAAAATATGACGAATGCATTAGGGATTGACTTATAACAAGCGTTTGATTGGGATTATGCACATATTTCGAGGCGTCTTTCTGTCGTTCTGTGTTGACATAGGCACAGGCAGGCAGCACTTGTCACCCGCTATCACTTGTAGTGGAAAACTCGGCACGTAGGTGACGTACGTATGCATACTAGAGCAGTAGCACGTGTTGCCTCTTCAAGGTCTCAAAGATGCGTCAGCTTCCTAGAGTTGAGTAATGTCCTAAGTGGTTTGGTTACACCGTTTGTTTAGAAATTATGTTAGTAATCTAACCAAGCAAATTTGAAAATATGTTATCAAAAAATCAGTAATGTAAACTTTAATGCGACTCAAGGCAGACAGTTTCAAATCGAATGAGTGGCAACAAACGTCGCTGAATAGCACGTAACACATCATGATTCCATAATCGCGGGCAGTGACTCATCGGGCGAGCAGGGCTAGAGCCTCCAAATAATTGCCTAATCACATAGCATCTCTACCTTCGATTACTGACAATACATTACAGTAGCGAATTGTGCCATTCAACAATTAGGAATGTTTATTTTATATAAATAGCCGACCTTCGTAGTCAGTTATCAGAGCATTGCATGATCGATGCTGTAGCATCGCAGCATGATGCATTACATTACATTAGATAGATACTTAATTTAGATGTGGACGTTGAGACAAATGCATAGTGCGTGGAGTCGTAGTGACGAGGCGAGACAGGGCGCGGCGCGGCGACCACGGTTCGCGCTATTAATACGGGCGCGACGACGCGGCCGTGACGTCACCACGCACCTGCAGCACCCGCGCCGCCGCCGCCGCCGCCGACGCGGCTGCCACAGGGCTTGCAGGTAAAGGACAATAACGGTCTCCACCTAACTTTGCGTCAACTGTTTACATACACGGCAAAGCAAACCAACAAAGCTTCCGGTCCGTCCGCTCTCTCTTATAAACGAGTAAGTAAACAGCCTATAATTGTCCCACTGCTGGGCAAAGGCCTCCATCATTGAAATCAAGTCATCGCTACAATTGATGGGTAATGGCTTAATCACCACGCTTGCCAAGTGCGGGTTGGTAATCACAAACCCAGGCTATGCATCGAAAAATCCGAAATACACTTTGCCCGACCTGGGAATTGAACCCGGGACCTTCAGGTATCGGACCGAGCACTCTGCCACTCGGCCACCGAGGCGTTGAACGAATATTGGATAAGAACTGATCGACTTAAGGATTATCATAACTCTTTAATAAAGCACAACAAAGTAAACAATATTACTACAGCCACTATCTGACTGATAGTGATAGGATAGGTGATAGAAATCTTCTCATTGAGCGATAGAGATCACTGGCCTATACAACCGGAGACTTTTTATTGAAGACAAAAATACTATATCGAGTGGAGCGATTCATGACAAACTGACTAGAAGTGTTTAGCCAAATTAGTGTTGGTCTTCAGGAAAGATAGGACATTGCCGGTGACAGCAGCGGATCCCGCACAGACACCGCCTGGCTAGCAACCACAGCTATTCTTATTCCTCTCACACGGCTCCTAGTCTGTACTGGAAGCGCCATGTGACGGCGACACGAAGCTCCTAAATAATAGCTAATTTACTGAGCACTTTTCTCGCCAACAGTAGTGTAGGGACTGGCTCTACACACTTTAGATGATAATTATGATAGCTGATTGATATGATAACCTGATGCTGCTAGGAACTGATATTAGGATGTCGGAAATGATACAACCGTGTTGAGTGCTAACCGTAGTTGAAATAATTGATTCAATAAAATACCGGCGCGTGTGCAAACATAAATGCATGTAAGCAAATTACAAATATTGAAATAATTAGGTATTGCTTAATGTGCGGTACACCGTACATATTGACGCACCAAGAAAATGCAAGATGATAAAGATTGTAGCGTTTATTGTTACATGTCTATGTTTCTTTACATTATCCGTCAAATATGGTGGCATATCTTAGGCACAGGGTCTAGATGGCGTCAATCCTCAGATCTATTTATGGTGTTCATTGGCATTACTTTTGCCGGTTCGGCTTGATCGATATGAGATCCAGCAATTGAATCTTCCAGAACGATACACTTATATCAAGAGGTTCCATCGCTGTAATCATGATCTCGTGCAGGGAAACTATAACGTCGTTATCGTACGTAAGTCACCGCTGTCCAGTGTCGATCTGCCTGTATTGAGCAGTCTCAAAGTTCTCCCAGCCAGTAACTGTTCTAGTGTTCGTGGTGGAGTTCACTCTGGACGACGATGACGAGATAAGCTCTATTTATTTACCATATAACTTTCATATTTACTCATCATGATTGTGTTTAAGATAGCTAGCAACCTAATACATTTGTTAATTATTCGCGCAGAAATTGATTAATTGAACGTAAAGATGATCCAATTAAAACCTCGGGTCATGAATGCTGTTTGTAAGTATGTAGTAAGTTTTGTCAGATTTCAATATAAACCAGGAACGTACAATGAAACATCGAACTTTTGGAACCCTTCCTTAGTCCAAGGAATGCTTTTAAAACGTCTTTTCAAGATTAACAGGAGACAGGGTCACAACAATTCTAAATTAGAATGTACCTAAATAGAAAATAATTTTACTGGGATAATGCGATAAAATAAAGCGATACCCTTATTTAAGGGTAAAGGTTCTACTCGGGAGATATTTTTAATTTAGGATGTTGATGATAATTTTAAAAGGTTTCTATAGTCTTCCACAGGTTGTCTCGGGCGATGGGTTCTAATAAGTCCAAACGTTTAGTAAACTCATAAAATTTCCGTTCTTGTTCATTTTCAGTGCAGCATTGGAATCTGCCTTTCACGGTCACCATCGTGTTATCATACGATAAGTAACTGAATAATCCGTTCAGGATCAGGAGCACGTTGCAGCCTGGTGGGCGACACGGGCCGAGGTGAGCGCGTGCCGCCGGCGGCGGCGGCGGGCGCCGCGGGTCGGCGAACGGCCGCACAGTGGGCTATCGATCCCGCCCCCCGCACCTCCACGCCCGCCGGCTGGAGGCCTAGCCTTTAATGCGTCTGTCTAGGGTTTTCCGCAAACTCTGGAATAATTTATGGAGTAGGACGGAACATACAGATCACGAAAACTGGAGCAGACTCTACAGAATTCAAGTTACAAAATAGATAATTTGCATGCACTTTCCATATTACGAATTTTCACTCTTTGTCTTCACTTTACTTCATGACACGACAACGACGGACGCAGCGGCAACGTTTTAAAAGTCGTTCACTGAGCAAAGTTAACACAAAGGGCTTTTGCGACTCAATGCACAAAGGGGACCCTGAATTGGGTTAAGGGTGTTGGGTGGAGGCGCAATCGCTTCACGAAAACTGAATGATGTCATCGTACTTCAACCATTAAACTGTTTGTATATAAATATTACACTTTTATATAATTATTATGTAGTGTATGTAATAATTATAAAACTTTTACGTACCTATTGTTTGTTTAATGTTTAGTATATTTTTTCTTATACATACCTACGTTCTTTTAGATTTTATAAGTTCAATTGGCTGATTCTTTCTGTGTAAAATTTTATGTTTTGCTCAAGTGTGTAAATAAATAAGTAAAAAATCTAAACTAACCTCGTTAACTGCAAGGCTTTTTTTAAATTATTATTTGAATCGAAAATAAAAATTGTACCTGATAGAGTCGTACTTTTGTTAATTTCCATAAATAAATAGCAGTTAGCACGCATACAGGCAGCGGGCCTGGCGCGCCTGTGTCGTTCCTAATTAATTGTTCATCACTTTTACGCTGCGGTCGATTCGGACTAAAAAAAACTTGCAGGTAAAAGTAATAATATTTGGTTACGTAGGTACGGGTTTTATAATAATAATGATGATAAATAATGTCTTTTGCAGCGTTTGTGCAATCGACCTTACATGCCCTACATCTCTAAAACTTAAACAACAGTGCCATAGCAGGTAACTAACAATTATTTGAATTGAATCCTTCATTTGCAAGTGCAATATTTTTTGGTACATTAATCTCTTACTTATAACAAAAGTAGGTACGAATTAATAATACTCACGAGTGATCGCGTCATCGCCTACTGCTCCCATAGTTTAAGCGCACAACAAAGTCTACACAGTCCTTGTAAGTAAGATGATTCACTTCGCGACTCGAGGCCACATGGAGCTTGTCTCGGGCGAGCGGCGGACACGTGAGCGCGCCGCGGCGGGTGTTCGCTTGTGAGGCACTTCCGAACTGCTGCTAAAATTAGCAATGGTGCCGACGCACTTGCAAACGCATACCACGCGGCCCCCCGACCCACCACCGGGAACGCTGAAAATCGTGACGGCTGCCATTTTTGTCACATTTTTTATTTATTTTTGCGACTACACAACTATTAGTTCTATGAACAAACGTGCCTCGCGTCGTGTAGGTAATATAATAATACCTATAAAAATCTAATTCTTGCACATAATGTTTCATGCGCTTAATACATCCTGTATTAAGCGCGTTTTTTTAAATTCGTTAACTAAAAGATGATGTTGACTTTCGTGGTAGGTGCCTAATAAGCACTCGCGTTTCTTAAGATAAGATCTTATGTAGACAAAACGTTATAAAATGTAATAAATTACTACCTACAATGTTTTTCAATGTTTTGCCTCGTATATCGGTAGGTATACCAATAATACCTCGGCGACGATGAGTCACACGTATGGATGGATATGTGATTTCACATTCAAATGCATCGATTACTTCACCCCACAGATAACAAAATAATGCTCTGGTTCTGAGAATTATTATTATTATATTAATTATTATATTAGCCTAATCATGTGGTCATATCTACAAGTATATAAATACTGCTCCTCCCACAGTTACGCAGGGGTAGGCAAGGCAGAGACGATGGTACGTCATCCATCCTTTGACAATAACAGTAGGCTTTTGTAACAGAGCCTTCAGGAACGACCTGGCGTAGGAAGTGACAATTTTTAATAACAATGACACTGTGTCGCGGTGGCGCGCTTCAGCGATCGCCGTTACTCGGCGCAGCGGTCAACGTCCGCGGCGGCGGCGCCCTGCACCAGCAGCGTGCTCCACGCACTATGCCAACCCCACTGTCATGACTATCACAGACAAAGCTTCAATAATAGCTTTCTTTTCTCGAGTTAAGGTGTATCGTCGACGTAGCTATTTGTTATCGCGGTTGCTTTGTTCACCTGCAGACGTGATTGTTCACGGTCTAAAGCGCCTGCCTTGAAACGAGGTTGCGAGTGCGACTCAAATGAACGATCATTGTGCGTCATAAAAAAGCGGCTCGTGCATGTCGGCGGTCGCCGCGACAGGCGGCGGGCGCCCGCCGGCAACCGGCAGCCGGCAGCCGCGGGACTTCCGTAACGGCCGATGGAATCGTATCGATAGGTATATAGAATTCACTATATGAAGAATATAGTTTGAGATTACCGGTGGTTCACCAACAACACATTTCGCAAAATACCTAATTAAAATTTAAATTTACCACATTTCCAATCTAGAAAAAATATAAACAAAATTGCAAGGGATGTCCTGTGCGTGTTGAGAACACTTACCGAGTCCCATCTGGCAGAAGATGACTTCGGCCTCGATGATGTGTGCGGTTGGCGCGCGGGCAGGCTCCGGTCGGGGGGGCGCAGCGGTCGGCGGCGGCGGCGGCGCGGCCCGCGGCTGCGACGACACCACCTCGGGCTTCGGCTGCGGCGCTGGCTCGGACTTGGGCTGCTCTTGCTTTGGCTCTGGCGTGACGATGCGCGGAGACTCAGTTCGCACTTCAGGCACGGGCTCCGGAGGGAAATTCGGCGGCGCCGCAGCGGGCGGAGCCGGTGCGGGCGCCAGCACGGGCGTGGGGTCGGCCGCGGCGGCTGCCGGAGGCTCCACGGCGCCTCTGGGTGGCTCCGGCCGATGGAGCGGAGACTCACCCGCAGTGTCGGCGTCCGACTCGCTGTCGGTAAACTTGTCTGCGAGCTGGTCGGCTAGCTTGTCGGTGACGGAGGGCGCGCGCGGAGTGTCCGCAAACTCCTCCCGCTCCATGTCGAGGAAGCTCTGCGAGGCGGCACGGTGCTGGTGCAGTGGCGACTCGCCCGTCTCCTGCTTGTCGCGCTCGAGGTGTTCGAAGTCGTCGGTGGAGTCCTGGTCGCGCTTCAACGCCGGCTCTGCGCGCGGCGCTGCTTCCGCAGGAGCGCTGTCCCCACTTGCCAGCCCTCCCAATAGTGCGTCAGCACTATCCATAACGTTTTCTTCTTGGAATTTAATATAAAGGCAGTTGTTGCAAGTTTAATCGATATGGTGCGATAAAAATACGAGTGCGAGAATGCGAGTGCAGAGGGCGGGTCCTGCCGTGCCTCTTCGTCGTATCAGACTGAGGTCTACGAGCCGCTTGCCAGCAGCCGCTGTAAGACGTCACTCAGCACGAAAAACGGTATTACTCATAGCCGGCCCCTCCGAACGTCGATGCAGCGCAGCGGGGGCGGCACCTTTTCCTAATATTTAAAATGATGAAATAAAATTGACTTTACGACGATTTACTAGAGAAATAAAACAAAACTTCAATTAGTAGGAACAAATTGTATTCAAACTAGTTAAATGAACTCTATGTAAAAAGACAGAGGCGAGATTATATTGACTTTTTACAAATCTCTATGCGGAATAATCGGCGAACTGTTTTACCGACTCGACGACCGGACCGACTCACTCACGTCACGCACGGCGCACCACGATCGCACAAGTTTTCACTTCAGTTTCACACTTTTTTGACATAACAAATGTATGGTTCTTTTTATTTTTATGTATGGCAATATTGGGAATTTCCATCCTTTTATTAATATAGGGAAGAGGGAGAGACTTCCATGACTTAAGCAGCAGGTTATTAGTGGCAAACCAATGTAATATTTGAGAGAGAGTATTACAAACTTACGTCGTCAAATATTGCTCTATGTCTATCAACTTTAAAAATCAATGAGGTGTCATCAGCAAATAATATTATCTCACAAAGATCTTCGGTGTAGTAAGGTAGATCATTTACATAAATGAGAAATAAAGGAGGTCCTAATATTGAACCCAGGGCCGGCCTTAACCATCTAGGCGCCCCGGGCGAATCATTAATTTGGCGCCCTTTTAAATTAAAATAAAAAAAAACTTATTTTGAATTAGATATCATATTTTTTAAATATTTATAAAATACAGTGAATAAATTAAACGCCCACCCGACCCAGCCAGGAATCGAACCTGGGTCTTCCGCAATCTGGGCAGCTTCCTGGTAGCATAATGGTCAGTGCAGCCGCCCGGATTGCGAAAGACCCAGGTTCGATTCCTGGATGGGTCGGGTGGGCGTTTAATTTTTTCACTGTATTTTATGAATATTTAATTTAGCTTCAGTGCAGCAATTAGCACCATGTATTTATTTTTATTTTACCGATTCATTCTCTAAAAACAATATAATTATTATATTGTCATTATGTTGTGTTGTATTGTTCATTCACGAAATATTTAATAAAAACAAAAAATTCAACATTTACTTACTTATCTAAAACCTTATTTTACTAGCTTTTCTGTCAGCAAACTCTTTGATAAGACTGGCAAAAACACAAATGTTGAAAAAAAAAGCTTGCCTACTTCTTAACTGATCTTTAGTATTTGTAAAAATATTATGATCGGATGTTAATGACGGTAGTTGTTAACATTGAATATAAAATAAATGATTGATAATTAATATATTTACTTTATTGCTAAAATCTATAACTATTGATGATGATAACTGATAAATGAATGCAACCGATCGCGACGATAAATGATTATGCACTAATTTAATGATGTGGTTCACAAACGCACGCGCTCAGCGGCGACGCTTCTAGTGACGTCAATAACGGTGTTCGGTAACATGTAATGCACCGAACAGGGCGCCTTTGGCTTTCAAAGTAAAAAGTAAATAGTGTTGAATAATTTCGGCGGGCTGGTTAGAACCACGATAGCTCAGTTGGAAGAGCACCTGACCCGGTATGTCAGAAGGGTGCAGGTTCAAACCCTGCTCGTGGAAATTTTTTCAACATTTGTGTTTTTGTAATTTGTACGCAACAAAATTTGCGTTAAAAATTATATAAACATTTAAGACTGGCAAAATCTAAGTTTTCCGAAATTTGATTTTCAATGGACAGCGAGGCCAAACTAGTTAGTCTTGTTTGAGACATTGTAGACCGCAAAAAGTACGTTTTTATCAATTTTAGTTTGGAAAAACTGCGTTCGCCACTTTCAACAGTCACGGGTATTGTTAAACCTTTTCACTGCCCAACTATCCTGCACGCGATGTCCCGCCGTATGCCAACGTATAAATGTATTTTAATAAAGTAGGTACAAAGAAGAACTTCTATAGAAGTGCTGGCGTGGACGGCACGAAAATCTCGAACTTCTATAGAAGTTGTTGGCGGTAAAAAGGTTAATAGAATACGTAGCGATATCCAGGTCATCATCATCATCAGCCTACACACGTCCACTGCTGGTCATAGGCCTCTGCAAGTGTACGCCACTGAGTACGATCCGCGGCTACTCTCATCCAGCTCTTGCCAGCCACCTTGCGAAGATCATCATTCCACCTAGTCTGAGGGCGTCCTACTCTACGTTTGCCGATACGCGGTCTCCACTCAAGACTCGTTTACCCCATCGTCGGTTATCGGTTCAGCGGCTAATATGGCCGGCCCACTGCCATTTCAGCTTGCTAATCCTGTAGGCTATGTCGACGTCTTTGGTTCTCTGTCAGATCACCTCGCTCCGGATCCGGTCCCTCAGAGAAACTCCAAGCATAGCCCTTCCCATAGCTCGCTGAGCGACTTTAAATTTGTGGACCAGGCCTACCGTGACTGTCCACGTTTCGACTCCGTATGTCATGGCGGGTAGGATGCACTGATTGAAGACTTTCGTCTTTAGACTCTGTGGAATAGGCGATGTAAAGACCCGACGTAATTTCCCATATGCTGCCCAGCCTAGCTGTATCCTTCTGTTGGCCTCTTTCTCGAAGTTGTTTCTACCCAACTGCAGAGTTTGCCCGAGGTAGACATACTCCTTAACAACTTCGAGAGTATACTGCCTTGAACTGGGTCCCGGAATGGCATGTTCGTTAAACATATCTAATCTTGATTTTGTTCAAATTCATCCGGAGACCGTTGCATAGAGAAGAATCAGCTAGGCCGTCCAGCATGTGTTGTAAATCCTGCAATGACTGGACAAACACTTTCAACCCCCGATTTTGCTAAATCGCTCGTTCAATCAAGCGTGTATTGGAGCTAATCTTCTGGTTGATAGCCCGTTGTTCGGACGAAGTGACAGGGGGGGGGGGGGGGGGGGTCTTTACGTCGTTTCTTCATAAGCCTAAGGGTTTCTTCCGAAAACTTTGACTTTTTGCCTTTACGATATCCAGGTGTTAGGATATATATATAACTCTTAAAGATTGTGCTAATATCAATAGGTGTTACCTGACTGTCTTTGAGATAGTGTTGCAGACTTAAAATTTAATCGCACAACAAATCTCCATCAATATCTGATTTAAAGTTGACCGTTAACTTTCTTGCAATACAGAACAATGTTTATTTATGAATTTAGCTTTTCTTTGATTGATAAATATCAAATTAAGTGGTAAAGTTAGGGCCACGCGCTGGCGCACGCGGCGCCCTCTGGACCCCGGCGCCCCGGGCGGCCGCCCAGGTCGCCCCACCCTAAAGCCGGCGCTGATTGAACCCTGGGGCACACCCATAAGTAACGGAGCGCCAGAAGAATCGGTACCGTTAATATTAACTTTTTGAACTCTGCCAGTGAGGTATGATTTCAATAAGGTAAGTGAATTGTCTGAGACACAATAAAGTCTCGTGATCGATACAGTCAAAAGCTTTCGATAAATCACAAAAGATACCTATCGCATCCTGTTTCTGCTCCCATGCATCGAAAATATGCTTAATGAGTGCAACTCCGCATCTGTTGTATTTCTACCTTTAGTGAAACCGAATTGCTTGTTATAAAGTAACTGGTTATCTGTAAAGTGCGACAGCAATTGATTAGAGATAACTCTTCAAAAATTTTACTAAGAGCCGGTAGTATAGATATAGGCCGAAAATTAGATAGGTCACTTTTATCGCCTGTTTTAAACAACGGTATAATTTTACTGTACTTCATTAAATCTGGAAATATACCTTCATCAACGCATTTATTAAATACTAGCTGTGCTTGCGACTTCGTCCGCGTGGAATAGTGACTTTCGGCAGCATTTTTAATTTTTTAGGCTCTTGTTCCCGCTTTTGCAACATTTTTCACTGATGCTTCGCTCCTATTGGTTGCAGCGTGATGTTATATAGCCTAAAGCCTTTCTCAATAAATGGACTATCCAACACAAAAATAATTTTTAAATTCGAACCAGTAGTTCTTGAGATTAGCGCGTTCAAACAAACAAACTCTTCAGCTTTATAATATTATTATATATTATAATAATATAGATTATTGCTAAATTAAACGCGATGAAGATATTATAGATTTTAATATATCAGTGGAGATACCCCCAAAGATCCTCAGTTTTTTTTATATTAAGTTCTCTAAAAGCTTTTATATATCAGAATCAATATAGTGAAAATTGAATGGAATATTACATATTTTTACACTCGACACAAGAAGAGACTGGGCAAGATGTTTACAAGAATTTAATTTATTTGATGTAATGTAGAGTTTTTGAGAAAAAATATTCGAACGCGCCTCCTATATCCGTATCACCATTAATGTAAGCATTATCGACTTTGAGTTCAAGTATACGATCACGAGACCTTACTTTACAAGTTTCTTTATTAATGACGTTCCAAGCGGCTTTAATTTTATTTTTTGAATTCACAATCTTTGCCCGAATGTAGTTACCCTTTGCTACAGAACATTTTTTTTTGAACATTTTTGAATAATTTTTAACATATTCAATTACACTTGGATCGTTAAAATTGGCCTTTATATTATGTATAATTGAGACAACCTATGTCTACTCTTATAGATGCCAGCTGTAGCATCACTGAATTTAGTTGTAGACTTATCTACTTTGATTATTTTTTGAGTAAAGTTGTTATTAAACTCTTTTTTGATTATTTCGAATAGATTGTCATATAAGATATTCGCATTGTCATTTTTAAATTGTATATGTGAAACTTTCTCATTTACATTATTTTTAAATTTGTCTAATCGATTAGTAATAACTGGCCTGTACAAAATATTCTTTGAAGGACATCCATATTGCTGCTCAAATCTAACTATCTGACCATTGTGATCAGAACTTATAAAATTTATTAGACAATTAGAAAAAATATTATCTAAACAGGTAGCTGATGTGGCTGTAACTCTTGTAGGTTCATCACAAAAAAATTTTGCTAGTTTCGATTTGAAGAGATTAAGAAACCTTGCAGAGTTTAGCTGTGAGTCATCTAAAATATTTATATTAAAGTCAGTCACCACATACAACTATCATCTTTTTACAATTGCATACCTTTTGCAAGGCTTCTACATGATAGTTCAATATTTCGTTCAACTGAGAGAGATACAATGTCTTTACGCTCCTTTGATTGTTATGTAGTGTTTAATAATATCAGTGACTCACCTCATATAGCAGACTCTCTTGTGAACGAACTATATAAATATATAGCCTGACCAGAAAAATAAAAAACCTGGTCTAGGGGCGCCTCATTGCTTTTTTTTGTTCAACACTAAGTATAGTCATACCCATGTGAATGTGAATTCTGCACAGCATAGCTAAGTTTATTAATGTAATCTAGCGTGCTCCTGTAAGTACAGATACATTATAAAGTCAAGGGTTTAAAATTAAGGAAATAAAATTTCAAAGCTAGTATGATTGATAATATCATTCATCAAAATCTAGCTAGTATGATTGATAATATCATTCATCAAGAATGATGATATCATTCATCAAAATCAGAATTTAAATATTCAACTAAGTCATACGACATTTCATTTTCATCATTATCAGATTGCACCAATGGTTGGATTCAGATATATTAGACTCATTATTCATCTTTTTTATTGCTTGAAGAATCAATTTCACCGCCACCAGCGTTAATAATAAATTGTTCGATTTCTGTGTCAATTGAGGGCCCACTGTTTCTGTAATTTTCTTCTATTTACCCGACTGCGTCAGAAGAAGAGTTATGTCTTTTGTTAGTGTGTTTGCAGCAGTTATTACTTATTTACTCTCTGCCACCATTCAAATTGATATCTTCTATGACAGCTGCTATTAACCGCTTCAAACTCGGCACTTCTTTACGATCTGCATAAAACTCATGAACTTTAGGTGGAACTTTATGCCTAATTGGCACGAAATCAAAATCATCTAGGTATTTTTTTAATTTGATTTTTTTTTCTTAGTCGTTGCAAATATAGCGACGTTCTGTCTTTCTCTTCGAACTTTCATTACGGATGAATGAGACACACCTAAAAGAACATCATCATCATCATCATCATCAGCCTATCTTAGTCCACAAAAAAGAACATACATAACTTAAAATTTCAATACGTTATGGGGTTCGAATCCCGCTCGTGGAAATTTTTCAACACTTTGTCCTTTTTTCAAATTTCAATAAACTACATAAGTAGCCAATTTTCATTGTACACACGGCGGCAGATCAACCTACCCAAAATTGTCAAATTTCTACAATCAATTTTGAACTTTATTATTTGGTTATAAGAATCAATATTCATTGGAGAAATTTGACAGATTTGGGTAGGTTGATCTGCTGCCGACTGTACATACTTTATGAATGATATACCTACCAGTCATATTGACAATGACAACTAAGTCGGTAATGTTATCAAGAGAAATAGAGTCCAATCCCTGAGACTTTCTCTCCAACAAATCTTTATATATGTAGGTATACATTGTAAACAATTTTTCTCTCATGCGACTGTAAATAGTTTCGGCATTTTAAACGCATAACAATATCACAAACTCAAAAATGATTGTATTTATTTATAGTATACACAAGAAAAAGAAACATTACTTAACTTAATTTAAAAAAAAAACAGAAAAATAATTAGAAAATTAAAAACTAAAGACGTAAATTAAAAAATAAAAGATGTCCTCCAACTGTGAGCTCATGGGAACGGTCCCAAGAATGCTGGCAACATTGCCCCTTTGGATTCCCAAACTAATACGCTGGCACTGGCAGAGGTAGCTGCCAGCCTTCTTGTCACCGGAGCCCTCAATAAGGCGAGCACTTAACTCTATAACAAGCTGCTTTGCCTCCGGCCCCCATGGACCCGGTGCGTCCGACCGTGCGACCAGCGGTGGAAACAATGTTTCCACCGCAAACTCATTGAAACTCATTGGATGTGCAAAGATGTAAATATGCATGTTCAAATAATTTGATTTCTTTTTCTTTTTTGTGTTTTTACATAGTTTCCATATATATTTTTTTATATGTTGTGTATACCTATTATAGGCATTCATGTAAGAACTGTGCATTTAGTTAGTATTTTAATATTAGAAAGTAAGTACATGTTATGCTGTTGGTGTACCTTAATAAATAAATAAATAAATAAACAGAACAAATAAATAATTTCGACTCAAAAAATAGTTCGCGCTTACATTTTGACATCAATCAACAAATGACAATGATGTCATGTTAATGACGTTTTCAAGTTACTGTTGCCTGTAAAAGAAATTAGTGCCATTAGTTTCTGCACCATGGTGAGGTTTTTTATCTTTCTGGTCAGGCTTTAAATGAGATCTTTGGCCTAATATTTTATGTAATGTAATTTTAGGTAAAAATAAAACAAGCGTCAAACAAAGAAAATAATAGTGGAACGTGTGGTCTGTCAAAAGTTACGTCGTCGGTTAAACAGTCTGAACGTACAGCTTTCCTCAAATTATAGAATTCAGTTTTAATATCATAGACAATCGGTTGGTTTTTGCTCAATAAGCTTGAAGCGATTTATACTTTGTTGCCACTAGGCACTAAATAACCCTCTCCCTCCCTCCCTATCAGTGTTGCCAACTTAGCACTTTCGGTGCTAGATCTAGCACTATTTTCATGACTCCAGCACGAAATAACAGCATACAGCACCTAGCACTAAATCTAGCACTAAATAGTGGGTACTCATCCACTCAAACGTCAGGAGACACTTGGGTGTCCAAAAAGTATTTTGCAGTTTGCACCTTACGTCAGGAGACACTTGAGTGTCCTCTATGGGCAAGTGATGAAAAAACGTTCTAAGTAATTCTAAAAAGCTCCGTGGCGCCTTTGTCGTTCATATTTAGGGACAGGGCACAAAATGTAGATATTTTTAATAAACTAAGGAATAAAATGAACTTGGACTCTTTAAATTCGATTATTCATATCCAAACAGGGCTTAAATTTTTTAACAAGACTTGCCTTACATACGAAATTCCCTGAGATATTATTAATAAAATAGGCAAAAAAGAAATGTACACATTTCAATTAAAAAAGTCGGCTGAAAGTCATCGTGAGTAGCCATCCACTTCAACGGCGGCAGATCAATCTACCTAAAACTGTCAAATTTCTACAATCAATTTTGAACTTTATCATTTGGTTATAAGGATCAATATTCATTGGAGAAATTTGAAAAGTCTTGGGTAGGTTGATCTGCCGCCGACTGTACAAAGAGAAGACATTGTGGAAATTGAAACTTTTACATAATTATCTGATGTAAATTTGTTAGTTTTTTTACATGTTGTGGTTGTCTTATATATATTTTTTGTGTTTATTTGTAATGGAAAGTGTTCTGCTATGATAGGGCATTTTCCAATATTTTTGACGCTGTAAGGGAGAAAAGACCTGGACACTTGCTGAGTTTCTTGCCGGTTCTTCTCAGTACAAGATCTCCCGCCCAGAGTAGACTTACGAACCGATGGCATAGTGACATTCACAAGAGCTACTTGTAGCCTAAACTGAATAAATGATTTTGAATTTTGATTTTTTTTTTTGAAGAAAACACGGCAGCGGATACAGATGACAGTGAAGATGACTGGATATAGATTTAAAATAATTATTACAACTACATTTTGCTTATATATTTTTATTAATTCACATTATGTCATTTTATTAATTATAAATTATATTATAATTTTATTTGAAGTCCAAAAAACTAGCACTATTTTTGAAAATCCATATTTATCTAGCACTTTTTCAGATGTCATTTAGCACCTATTTGTGGTATTGTGTTGGTAACCCTGCTCCCTATTTATTTTTCACAAGAATGGCGGCGACCGTCGTTGACGGGTGTGTTAAATTTGATAAAACTATATCGTCTAATAACGTTGCAGAATGTACTGAAAAAGAAGCCAATTTATTAAATGGAAAAGTGGAGATTCAAAATAATGGCCACATTAAATTCAAACACCTCAACAATGGAGACACTGTGAGTACTTTCTATAAGTTTTTAAAATTATATCTTTAACGAATTGCTTGTTCATCCTAATTTCATAAAGGTATTAAAATAACTTTTTAATTCAGTCCCAGTAACACGCCTTTTCTAATTATTACTACTTTCATAGCGATTCCTTAAGCAGTCTGAATACCGGCGGCATGGCCTGCTGACTGACCCATCTATTCGTCCAGTTCATTACGTCCAGTAGCGCTGAGCAACGTAAAAAATAGCGACCTTCATTTGATTTAAGCGGAAGTATCACGTGACTCCGATTAGCCTAAATTGTTTTTCTAAAAAGCTCTTCTTATTTTTGAATGGTCCATGAACATTTTTATTTATATTAATTATTATACAGAGTGACTTTATTATCACCGTCCAAACCTTCTGAGATGACTCCCGTGATACAAACGAACAACTCTTACTATTGGATGCTATTGGATCAACTCCCTAACTCGAAAATAAAATTCAGCTGTTCCATACATTTTGGTTGAATGAATATTGATGTTTTGTATGGAACAGCTGAATTTTATTTTCGAGTTAGGGAGTTGGTCCAATGGTAAAACTTTTTCGTTTGTATCACAGAAGTCGTCTCATAAGGTTTGGACGGTGATAAAAAGTGACCCTGTATAATTATATTATTTCATTATAATATTCCCTGTTAGATTTGGGCACATCCAAACCAACAATCAGAACCTGCCCCCTGGCCGCCTAACCGATCGCTTTGACTACGAGTATAGTTTATGACATCATCTTGCCACCTAGCAACGCCTATGAAAGGAATATCAAAAGCTAAAGGCTTATAGCTTTCGATATTGCTTTCATAGGCAGCACGAAACGACAACATGACGTCGTAAACCACACACAAAGTCAAAGCGATCGGTTAGGCGGTCGGGCCCCTGTGTAGATTAATACTTGTGTTTGTTGTTATGGTGAGGCTAGGGCTGCCATCAGCTAAATTACGAACCCAGGACAAAAACTTCAAAAACCCAGGGTTAAATAAAGATTTTTCCCCGGACTCCCTCGAAAAAAATACAATAAAATAAAACAGTTATCATAATTTTATTTATATAAAGAAAATCAACTGAAACTTTAAACCTCAAGTAACTATTCTGATAACAAACATAATTAGGAACTCTTCTTTTTTGGCATCAAAGAAATTATAAAATATTATAAATTATTAAAAACAAATTATAAATTGTCTAGGCAGATATTCTACATATTAGGCTTCTAAATTCTATGTATAAAATATACTGTATGTTAAGTGTACTTTCTTTTTACTTAGTTTTATATTTTTCAGTCTCCCCAATTTTTGATAAAGTGTCTTTCTTTTCCAACAATAATATATAAAAGTTGGAAAAACTCACATCCTTGAAATTATATTTAACTTTGATCAGCAAAGCAACAGTAGACTTACAGTAGACTCTCTTAACATAGACAACAATAAGAGAGTTTCTTTCCTTCGTCCATATTGCTGCGTGAGTAACGAAAATATCCTATCGACGTTCAATAGGATACGAGGATACGACGATCTTCATGAATAAATAAGGTTACTAGTATGCAATTACATATAGATCAAAATCTAATTTATGGTGACTTTAGAGTTCCCAAATTTACATAGAAGATGAAATGTTATATTTCTTATCAATCTGTTATTTATTTTATTAGTGAAAGTGATAGAGGTAACAGTTATTATTTTGAGATAAACCTCATCTTAAATTGCATGTGCTATAAAATTGCATTTTGAAAGATGTAGTGCTGCGCATGTATGGTGTGATGTGAAGTTACTAAAGGCAGCATTTGTTCAGCATGAGGCGGGCGCCGGGCTGCCGCCGCCGATGGACTGGTCGCAGTTCGACACGTTCCCGGGCTCGTTCGAGAAAAGCTCGCTGCTAACGGCTGTGCTCACGCACCTGGGGCTCTGCATCCTCATGTTCCTCGGCTTCGTCAACCAGCTGCTCTTCACGCCCAAAGTCGCCACTGAGAAAAACAGAGAGGTACGCAGGGGCAATTACTTTATTTTTTGTTAATTGGGGACAACCAACAATTTAATTTAATATGCAACCAGCTGCGTTAAGTACACAGTTAATGCAAATCAGAGTGAAGCCACAATTATAAAATTAAATTTCTAAACAAAGAAAAACCTTGAACTAAGACGTAATTTTTTTTTTTTTCATTTCATTTGATTGAATTTGAAGTCATAAAAATGTGTGTTGTGTTGTTATATATTATGATATTGTCTTACTCTCTTCTACTGATGCAAAAAGTTCAGTCTTACTAAAACAAACTCAGTTTTAAAAAGACAACTCATTTTTAGAGCCTCCCAACTAGACTATGGCACTCCGAGCATAATCATTTATTTACATAGTTTTTAAAAACGAAGTTATTTCGAGAATACAAGACTTAAGGTGTATTAAACAAATGGAATGCAATGGAAATGGAATGCTAACCATCAATCAGGCTGTGGTCACTATGACAAGACAATAAAAAAAAAATGATATTAAAAAAAATCAAGACATTTAATAACAGGGGTATAAATAAAGACTTCCATAAGCAAAACAGATGGATATTTAACTAGTTTCAGTTAAGCGTCACCAGTGCAATACTTGTCAGTGATTGATTAATAATGCAATAAAATATTTTTTGTAGTCTTTTATCTATCGGTGCCAGGCCTCCGTCACAGTATTACTATTTTGTGCCTCCGTCACAGTTTAGCAAGCATACAGTTGCGCATCGAAGGTACTTTCGCAGAGCAAGGGAGGGGAACCCGCGGAGAAGCGAGCGCTGCGGCGAGTGTCCCACAAACAAGCGCAGTTTGTGGGAGCTACCGTGAAGGGCAGCCACGTGCGCGTACTGCGTATTTTAAACGTTTTTTGAATTTATGTTCAGTGATTCCTATTGAATATAATGGTGCATACACGTTGTTCTGTATACGGTTGTAAGTCGACGTCGAAACAGCAAGAATTTAAAATTTCGTAGATTTAGATGACTAAATAGTTTCTTTTTTCTTTTTCTTTTATTTATTTTGCCAACTTCTCATTGATTAATAATGAACGTTTTTACAATTTAAACCTATTAACTAATTCGATTACAAATATCAAATTCTAATTCATCACAAACACTATGGCCTAATCATTAATTCACTGGAGTAAACTGACAGAGGCTAATGTCACATTGTAAAATTATGTTGCTATATTTATTGTACTAGTGGTGCGTTTCGTTATTATATTCATATTCCTACCTATATTAATTATAATATAGGTAGGAATATGAATGTCTTTTTGTACCGAGAAATTTCACGGACTTCTTGGCGGGAAAGTGAAGAGTCATGTGCATGTCTGCGGTTTTGTTTTATTTTCTAAAATTTGTTTTAAGTCGAATATTAATGTTAACCTTAGCCGGTTTATAATAAGTGTCACTGACAGCGACGACGATAGTGATAATGTTATGTCTGACTAAACATGCGCAAAATACTTCAATTGGACTAGATGAAGTATATCACTCATCTAGTTCATTTAGTTCATCTAGTTCACTTGGCTCAGTACTTCAATAGTCCCTTTGAGTCACCCTGTCATTAAGTTCAATCGCGTCATTTCATTCGTTTAGTTCAATCTGTTTCGTAGTTCTAATGATTAGATAGGAGTAATAAAATTACCGTCAGAGCGACATGAGACAAGTTGCTTTTTTCTAGTATATTTTCTTGTATAAAAATTATCACATAAAAATAGCATTGTAAGATGCAAAATTAAAAAGTTATAATTAAATTACTCTCCTTCAGTGAAGTGTGAACTAAATGAAGTACTGAAGTAATTAGGTGCCGAATTAACGTGTGAAGGATCTCCTTCACACGAATGAATTCTATATACTTAGTATATCTATACTTGCTAAGTGGACTAGTCCAATTGAAGGATTCATTCATGAACGACTCATCTCTATGTCTGACGACGACGAATAAAAATAGGTATATCCATTGCATTTTTGTTTAATTCAATAATTCGAGTATTCGCCTTTTCAAAGTTATCATTTATTGGCCTATAAAGGTACCAATGCTAATATTTTTATATCGATTAAACAAAACTGGCCTAGGAGATTTCCTAATAAAGTAAATAAAATGAGTAATGTGATTCAGGACCACAGACGTATAATAAGAAGCAGACGTAACATTACAATAAAAAAGCGTGCCAATTACGCCTACAGACAAATGTCACGCACACATTTACAATAAAAGGGGCCGAACTCAGGCACGCAAGGGACCTCAAGTACCTACATCTATAGTAATGTTATAAAGAGGATAATATTAAAAAGAAATTTGAAGATACTCATTCGATTTTACCAGTAGAATGCTAACGTTATCTATCATTGAGTGTCAGGCTATCTCTGTATCTACCTATATCTGCCTGTGACGACGCCACATCATTAACTTTAATAAAATGTTTGAACAGTTGGTAAACTAAAAAAAACCGTCCAAGTGCAAGTCGGACTCGCGCATGAAGAGTCCCGTACCATTATCTCGTGTAATTGTTCTATAAAAATCATGTCTGTTGTATGGGAGCCCCCTTAAATATTTATTTTATTCTGTTTTTTAGTATTTGTTGTTATAGCGGCAATAGAAATACATCATTGTGAAAATTAAATTTCAACTGTCTAACTAACACGGTTCATGAGATACAGCCTAGTGACAGACGGACGGACGGAAGGACAGCGGAGTCTAAGTAATAGGGTTCCCGTTTTGCCCTTTGGGTACGGAACCCTTAAAATAAAATAAATAAAAACAACAACATACTCTGCTGGTATATTTTTTAATAAAATAATAATTACAATAATTAATAATCTGTATAAAATTGTATGCAAAATTAAGGTGAAAACATGTATGTCCTCTTGGCAAACACTATTGGCAAACTCTTTTGACATCTCAGAGTACAGGGAGTGCTGAAAAAAAATTTTGAACATTGAACATAAATTATTTTTATATAAATTGGTTTTTAAGTATTAATTGCACTGTTTGTACTGTAGATTTTCTTATCTTTTGTATAAAAATGTAGAAAGACAATAAATATATTTCTATTTCTATTTCTAATAATGTCACAATGTTTAAAACTAGTGATAAGACTGCCGCGCCGGGTGGTCGAGAAGTCAGAGACCCTGACTGCGAAACCAAAGGTTGAAGATGATGATGACGATGAAGGTTTCTGAAAATAAATAAATTTATTACTTTCTGTATATTTCAAAGTAATGCAGTTGAGTGACTGCTCAGACCCATCTTCGTCATGTTATACCATTTAATACTGTACAACAATATAATATTTATATTAACTCACATAATGTAGTACACTTGAGGTACTCGGCTGTAAATTTTACAAATTCTTCAAAACATGATCTCCACTGGCATTTCTTTTTACTGGACCTTTAAGTGATGATTATATAAATTCTGAAAAACAAATTTAAAAAGTTATTATTTTATGCACATTTTCATACAAGAATACATCCCCACGACTAGCATAGGGTTAAAGGGGTAGGATAGGGTTTCATCATCATCATCATCATCAACAGCCTACACAGGTCCACTGCTGGACATAGGCCTAGGATAAATTAAATAAAAAGTTAAAGTTAAGTTAAATTTAAAATTCAATAGCTTTCAATATTTCCTTTAACTCAAGATGGTTTGGATAGGTAGGTACGTAAAAAAAGATATGTGGACACTTACTTCTTCTCGGTACGATGAATCGACAGTTGTTGGAATCGCACTAGGAGCATGAAATGTACGGAAGCCACTGTGATCCAGTAAATGAGCTTCAAAATGCTTCACTAGATGATTTGGGCTGCCAATGTTCTTTTTTCATATTACTCAACCAGGCATTTTTTTAAATAATCATCCTTTGGAAACCTGAAAACGATTTCATTATTAAAATTTATCCATAAAGAAATATTAAATTGCATACTTTAATCTAATCAATCTTCAAAAATATTCCTAATAAGGCCCTGTAAAACTGTACAAGTATATGAAACGTCAAACGAGATCTGGGTTAATAATTAATTGGCTATTGTTACCACAATAATCTTTCAAAAACCACTTTACGTTTAGTTTTTATGAGATTTGCACTTTTAACAATTATTCACTGCTTCTAAAATGCCAAAAAAAAATTAATAATAATCACTTAGTGACGAAAAACCCAATAGGAGATTTTATGGCACAACAAAACTTACCGATGGAAAGTAATTGCAGGTGTTTTCCTACATGAGGAGTTGCCGCACAGAGGTGCACTACACTTCACCATTTTATTTTTGTACTTTTGGCTCTTAAACTTTATTAAATCGCAAAAATAAGCGAAAAGCAATCTCCTGTACGCCGCTTGATGACAAGTCTAGGACGCCATTTGTTGCTTATTTGTAGCTTAGCAAGATTTATTTATTTATTTATTTATTGATCATAACACTTACAACTATCATAACAGGTGCGTACCCAATGCGATAGCAGAGTTAGTTTTACAAAATAATATAAATTAAAAAAATACACTTACAAAAATAAAGAATCTAAAAATACTCAATAAAAATCACATTCATAACATTAATATATAACAAATAAGATGGCGTTTTGCCTCACTTCGCATTTTGTCTATGTGTGTGGAAGTGTTGCAACAGTAAAAAGAAACGAGATAGTCTTTATTAATTTGTGTTTGGAGAGAAAGAAGTAGAAATATTATTTTATTCTCATGTATGTAGTTGTGAAATAATGTTTGGTCTGCTTCTTATTATACGTCTGTGTTCAGGACGTAATGAGAATGAATGAGTGAGTGATTGATGTTAATCTTCTTGTCACAACACTAGTTTCTGTTCATCAGAAACGGTAACACCGTAAACGTCAGATTACTCCAGTGAATTAATGATTAGACTTTACATTGACTATAAATTGGCCGGCAAACTCAGTTCTGCTGCTTATGCTGTTAGAAAAATAAGGCAGTTAACAGACGTTGAAACTGCTAGAACAGGGCCTCGATCGCGGTAAATTACAAAAGCTGGGAACGACATTACCAAAACCAAACCTCGACCAAAAACGTCACGTTCAACACATTTCGTATCGCGCTAAATATTTTAACGACAATGATTTGGTAAATACGTTGGCGCAACGATCGATCTTTGGAGCTAACGAGCGATCGAAGTTTTCCTTTTAAATCCGTATCGCGGTAGGTTTTTGACAGCGGTATCGACCAAAGGTGTGACATAGGTGTGACGCTGGGAACCTATCTAACGCTGTCAAATGAACGTTTTTGAAAAAGTTCCTCCAGAGGTACTTTTCCATTGGCATTATCGTTGCGTAAGGCTAAAGTAAAGAAAGATGCTCTAAGTTGCGTCTTCTTTTCAACACTATTGATAAATATTATTACTAACTCTTTGGTCGAATGACACTTGGAATGGTTTTTATTAAAACTTAAAATTTGTTCTGAGGTTTTTAACTATTGTAGGTACCAGAGTGAAGATGTTTTTAGTTGTTTATTAGGTAAATAAATAAATTGTAGTCTGCTATGCCCATATCAATGACTGGAGTCGGCAAATTGCTAAAGATAATTTGTTTGAAGTGTGCATATTAGGACTATAGTAACATTAGAAATTTTAGCAAGCCAATTACGGTCTGAGTGTCGCACATTTTAAATTGATGTTTACTTATATGTTGTTTACACATGCTTTTCATATCTAGGTACATATTGTGTACGGACTTAGAATGAACTTTTAGCATCCGATGGTACCACTATACACGACCTCTGTGGTGGGTGTACCCACCAGTCGGCCAAAGATCTATACGCCTATATGCCCCAGATTTGATTCCAAGGTGCAGGTACATATTAATCAGGAGCTCGATGGCGCAGTTATCGCGCCCGTTCTGCGAGGGCCAAGGTTTATCAGTTTTGCTACTATTAACCAAATCAGTTATTTACGACTAAGCAAATCTGTTATAAATAGCTACACGAATGGATTTGATAACAAAACATTTAAGCGACTCTCGCAAAGGCTGGTCATCGGATGGGTGACCCACAGTTTATCATTTCAAGCTCTTCCATGCTTCAGAAGGCACGTAAAGCCGTAGGTCCCGGCTGCTTTAGCAGTCGTTAACAACAACCAATCCGCAGTAGTGCCCGCGTGGTGGTTTATGACCCTGTTCTCCCTATCCGTTTATAGGAAAGGCTCGTGCCCCAGCTGATAATTATGCCAATTTTAATGACTAGTCGGCAAATTACTGAATATAATTTTCGTTTTGTTGCTTGGAGTTGTTTAGTCGCATAATCCCTAATTCGCAAAATGCCTAGTTGCTTTTTATATCCAGGTACATCTGTTTGTCCTTAGGAGTGTTGGGATGAACTTTTAGCATCATCCCACAGGCCAGACAAAGATATATGCCCCAGTTTTGATTCCTTATAGATGTACATATTAATGTGCTGAGTTTGGTTGGAAATAGGGCTATCTTAAGTCTGCTTGGCTAACTACCACCAACTTATCTGTCTGTCACCATAATAACAACATTGGTAGCATTATCGTTTCCAAACAAAAGAAGAGCTGCTAGTTCTTTCAATGTGCAGTGCGCTTAAACCATCCATCACTTCATATTATTATCATCACTTACCAATAAGTGTGAGAAAAGCAAAGCGCTTTCTCATTTGAATAACAAAGAATTAGGTATATAAAAATAAAAATATTTTATAAGATTCACCTACTTATGTTTCTGATACTAAAAGCTTCATTACTATTGTCAGAAACTTAACAATGTTTTAAAATTATTATTTTTTGGATTAAAAATACCATATTATTGTGAAGTGTAAAGTGTAAAGTGTTTTATTATTTTATAGCCTCAATATTAAAATTAATTATTACAGCCTTCAGGTACCTCAGTCAGGTCCACATTCCTAAATGGTCCACTTGCCTGAATGGTCCACTTTCTCAGACTATTTTCCCAAACTGTCTACAAAGCCATAGAATAGAATATTAATTAATAATTAATTAACTAATTTAATATAATAGAATTATTAATTTGTGAAATATAATATTTGTAAAGCATGTTTGTTTGGAGGCCTATGTCCAGCAGTGGACTAATATAGGCCGATGATGATGATGATGATGATGTTTGTTTGTTGTACCCATAAAGTAAAGTAAAGTCCCATAAAACCAATAGGTATATTCTCAGTTTGACTGTGGGAACAACAGTCTATAATAATAACTTAGCATAAGGTAAGGAATTAATTGTTTAAATTGTCTTATGAGGCACAACGAATCTAATATTCTGCAGCAGACTATGTATTTAATATATTTGTCAGATGACATCTCATATTATGGTCACTTACGACTAGTTACAACACACAACTAAGTTGGGAAATATCAGAAATTAACTGTGGTGTTGAAGTAGCTAGAGACAAATAAGATGAATGAATGATTATTGATTTAGTCACATTTACATTTAATAAATACAATTTTTTTATTTGACATTCTAAAGCAAATGGAAATAAAATAATGACAGGTAATATTTATTTAATTTGCCGAGCATACAATTTACATTCAAAACTAAATTGATATCTGATTGAGCCTTCTGCTTCTATTTAAGAACACTTTATGCTTCCTTGTCCTACCAGCTTTAACTCAGCATGCACAATATAAACTTCGGCACCGCAGAAATCAGGGAGTATCCAATGTAAGATCAATAATTATTATGCATTATACTAGCTTGTCTTCAATAGATGTTTATTTCACCAACTTAACTTAGCTGTTCCCGGTGGTGTACTATGAGAGTAGATAAATATACGATAATATCTCTGCCTGCAACAGTAAGGTACCACGTCGACTTTGATAATCCATTTCTTTGTTCAATCAGAATATTTTATTCATCATCAAACTTATGGGGTAAGGGGGTGAGACTGTTTTCATCACTGCATTTTCGCATTCCACACCTTTGATTCAAACACTGGGTGGCTTAGTCCTTGCTCTTTTACATCTTCCATTACTTTCTGTGGCTGTGATGTTTTCAGTCTAAGGATTTTGTTTGGGTTTATTTTCAATTTATTTTTTTTTGTTCAGTTTACATTGCTATGATTTAGTGAGTATTTGAGAGCCAAGCAATGCGAACCGTGTAATTTATTTCACTATTTTCACTATAGTTTTGTTTTACTTAAGTAGGTAGGTATGTACCTACAAAATATAATGTCACTGGTTCTCATTTATTGATCAGACCAAAGGGATCTTGTTCAAACAGGCAATTGTTTAGTTTTTTTGTGGTAAATGGTGATTTATATAGTGGTAATTAATTAATTTCATGAAAAATTATAGACAATTAATAAAAAATTGTAATTTCCCCCTTAATCCTTAAGTTATAGTAAAAAAAAAAATTTTTTTTAAATACACTTAAACGTTAAAATGAAAATAAATTTTAAGTTCTAGCTCTTTACAATATCTGTCGAGTATTTTCATAGTTTCTACTTGTAATTTTGCATAAGACCATCATTTTGCGTGTTTAAAACAATGTGGCGGTGTTTTCAACATTCTTAATTGAGTATCGATTACAAATATCACACCTAGTATTTTAATACTCGTGGCAAGCACTAAACGATTCAACTTTGAGGAAAATTCACTAACGCTAACACTACGACATTGGTTTAATCGTTAGGAAAATTTTGCGCGATACCATTTTTGACATGGGCTAAACCAAAACCGAACCAAAACTTTATCGTTAACGTTTGAACGTTTGAGTCAGTTTGAGATGTTGGCAAATAGCGCGATTGAGGCCCAGTTTACTTTAGTTATTTTCATAGTGTCATGTCGTATGGCCTCTTACTGTGGGGAACAGCGGCTGATATTGAAACTATATTCATTTTACAGAAACAAGCAGTAAGAATAATCTATAGACTAGGTTCACAAACTTCTTTAAGAAATCTTTTTAAAGAAATTGGTGTCTTGACAGTGGCGTCTCAATTTATTTATAATTGTATAGTTCTTGTACTTTGTAATAACAATTCATTTACTAAACACAGTGATGTACACAATTTTAATACTAGAAGTAAGTCAAAACTTGTAATGCCACTGTTCAGGTTACAGAAGGTGCTTGGTTCTTTCTTGGGGCAAGGTATACTATTACAATAAAATACCAAACACTGTACTAGATTTACCTTTAGATAAGTTTAAAAAACATGTAAAGTCTTCTTTACTTAAAAAAGGTTATTATACAGTCAAAGAATATTTAGATGATAAAACAGCCTGGCTATAATAAAAAACGTTTACATAATACTACTTTTCATAATAAAAAATTATACTGATAGCCTTTATAAACAGTGTCCTGCAGATAACAAAATAGTGTTGCATTGAACATTACAATTAGTTTTATTTTTATTATTATTATTACTTGCAGTTTTTAACTTTGTTTTTATCTTAGACAGGTTTTGACTTTTACTAGTACTATATGACATTGTAAAATATTAAACTGGTAAATTATGTTTTTGCAGACTTAAATATTTTATTTAGTAATTTTTTATTTTACGAAGTAACTATTTAGTAAGGAGAGCCCGTTGTGCAATTGTGATACAGATGCTAACGATACCATCTTACATATAATAACAGAATGCCCAATAAACGCCAAGGCGAAACAAGAACTAGAGCAAAAGATAGATGGTCTCGGTAACAAAAATTCGATTCAATTGATAATTGAGAATAAAAACACAGAAATAGCCTAATAAAATATATGGAGGCTTGTTGTAGATATACCAAATAAAAACAAGTGAAAATTGTAGTGTTTGTGATGAATTAGAATTTGACATTTGTAATTGTATTAGTTAATATGTGTTGTAAAAACGTTCATTATTAATCAATGAGAAGTTGGCAAAATAAATAAAAGAAAAAAGAAACTATTTAGTCATCTAAATCTATAAAATTTTAAATTCTTGTTGTGTTTCGACGTCGAATTACAACCGTATATAGAACAACGTGTATGCACCATCTTATTCAATAGAAATCACTGAATGTAAATTCAAAAAACATTTCAAATACGCAGTACGCGCACGTGGCTGCCCTTCACGGTAGCTCCCACAAACTGCGCTTGTTTGTGGGACACTCGCCGCAGCGCCCGCTTCCCCGCGGGTTCTCCTTCCTTGCTCTGCGAAAGTACCTTCGATGCGCAACTGTATGAGGTGTTCAATAGGTGACGTAAAAATGCTAAATTACTGCATTCAAATAGTTTGTTGAGCATAATTTGATTTTCTATCTCTAATTACTAGATATGTTTTTTTTCATTAGTGGCGCTAGCGTGCGTCGTAAACGCTCTTAATTGAAAACTAGCTTCGGAATTTTGGCTTTATAAAAATAGATAAGGAAAAATTGCAGAAAGCGAGGCTGCTACGAATTATACTAATAACTATTCTCCACCATACAATAAGTCAAAATTGTCTTAAGGGTTTCAGTTTCTCTGAACAAGAACGCCGGAATTGGGCATTTTATGCAAAAACCATGGTCAAAATGTAATAGGCCCCTTAATAGTTAATTTAGATACAAGACAAGTTACTGATCTCGCGTTCTCCGTTGAGAACAGACGTGCTGAACAATAAAAATAAACATATAATCATTTGCTGACTTGTGACCTCGTTCGACCAATTACCGGTAGCAAAGAAAACTGTGACATACTTTTGTGTGCTAAGTGAACTTGCGAAATGTGTTGTGATTAAAACTTATAAACTATAATAATGGATAGTCCCTTTACCCGGAGTGCCAGAATCGCTCGCACCCCGCCCCCTACGCCCCCATCCGCAGCCGCACCTCACCCAATGGCAGATGATGTACTAGAAGTAATATCAACCCCCGAAATTCAGAACTGGATGTCTACAATCGAGCAATGCCTTAATGAAGTGACCCATATTGCAACGGAGGGAAAACTGAACTCCGACCAAAAATTACGCATTAGCAATTTATGCCGGAAAGTGAGTCACGGTGCATCGCAGATGGCAGTGCAGTATCAGTCCCTTAAACTTAAAACTGTCCGAGCCCACTCATCTATTCTAACCCTACAAGACCAAGTTGACTTGTCACAGAAGCTTCAGGACCTGAAGCTGAGTATCGAGGAGACGTCAAAACCTGCCACGGGAACGTCCTTTGCTGACATGGTCAAAAAAGGTACTAACAATTTTATTAAGCCGATAAATTTAAATTCAGTGGCCATTTACCCAAATGACAAATTAAAGTCAAGTGAAGACACCAAGTCCCTTGTACAAAAAATTATTTGTCCTGAACAGATGAAACTGCACGTGAGAGGCCTACGCAAGACTAGGAATGGCGGTGTAATAATCAGTACAGACTCCAAGGACGATATTGTAAAGTTAAAACAATCTGTACAACTTACAAACTCTGGCCTTACAGTTGACGAGCCTCACAAACGAAAGCCCAGAGTAGTTGTTATCGGAGTGCCGTCCTCCATGCAAGAAAAGGAAGTATTTAATTGTTTATACCATCAAAACCTTGCCGATAAACTACCAAACTCCAACCTGGAAACGTTTTTGACCTCAATAAAGTTAAGCCATAAGTCGGGCAAGAAAGACTCTGAGACCTGCAATTATATCATAGAAGTGCCAGCAGTCATACGCAAAGCCCTGATCACAAATGAAAGAGTATTTGTGAATTGGTCATCTTGCCCTGTTAGAGACTTTACTTTGGTCACGCGTTGCTTTAAGTGCCAGCAGTATGGTCATGCGGCCAAGTCATGCCGGGACACAGCCTACACCTGCGGTCACTGTGGTGATCAAGGTCACTCTATTAAGGACTGCACGAAGAAGGCAGAAGAGGCCAAATGCGCTACCTGCTTGCACTTCAAGAAGCCAGGTAATCATCTGACAGGTGCTGCTGACTGCCCGGCTAAACTAATGGCTGAAAAGAGGTACATTAACTCTATTGATTATGAAGGCGCCTAAGAGCGCCGTTCACAAGGGTTTTTCGCTGCCTTCTGATCCTACTCTAATTAGTTTTAGTCTCGCTTACTTTTACTTTTCAAATACTTTGAAATCGAATGATTACTGATTACTGATTACTGAGTGTGAACAAAATTTTTATCGCAGCGGCAGCCCTGGCAGCTACGATGGCAGCGACGCCGCGCGTTTGCGAATCGATAACAACTCTATAGTCGAGTCTATTAGGCACAATTTAGCACGCAGCCATCACCGACGCGTCGCGACGAAATGAAGTAGGCTATTAACGCGGTAGATAGTTATAGTTAGTTATAGTTATACTGGGCTGTATCCGCACTTAGCCATTCGATTTGGCCATTGTACGTATTGTACCTTCTGCCTACTCCAACCAACCCAGATTATCCCAGAAGGCTTGCAGCCTTTTCAGGCTGCTGCAGGCTTCCGCAAGCGTTCTGGGTGTTTGGAGAAACCGTGCCCGTTCGTCTGCCACACTCCTGCACTCCATGAGCACGTGTTGTGGCGTTTCTTCCGCCTCCATGCATCCTCTGCATAGAGGGCTGTCGGTCACACCTATCGTAAATAGGTGCTTGTTTAAGGGACAATTACCAGTAATAATACCGATGATTTTACGGATCCTGTCCCTGTTTAATCTAAGGAGGTTGCGGGCAAGCTTTTTTGATGCCACCGGAACTGCATTCTTGGTTTGCCTGCTACCTACACTGTTTCTCCATTCTGTTAGATGTTCTTCTTCGGTTAATTTGCGCAGCCACGTTTTTATCTGGGCCTGAGGTATGGGCAACAGTGGTTCCGGTCCATAAACTGCTGCCATCGATCCTCTTTTGGCCAGTTCGTCAGCGGCGTCATTACCCTGTGAGTTGCTGTGTCCTTTAATCCATTGCAAAGTTACTTTGTTTGCCTCTGCTATGGATTGGAGAGTGTTATGACATTCCAGTACAAGGACAGAGGTTATGGTGTTGTTTTTTAAAGCTTGAAGTACGGATGCACTATCTGAGACAATTTTTATATTTAGGTCTCTGACAGCTCTGGCTGCAACCGCCTGTGCCGCCTTGGTGATACCAATACATTCTGCTTGAAAGATTGTATTTAACTTGTCTAAAGTTGTTGAAATTTTTATATTTAAGTCATTCGAGAAACACCCGCTCCAGTGCCGTGTGCGGTTTTGGATCCGTCTGTGTATATCCTAACTTCATTGATGCCAGAGCTATCAACTGGTTCCGCAGTAAGTTGGATATTGTATCTTCTATCGAAGACGTGGTGACATGGTATTCTGTCCATGGGCGCTTCAAGAAACGGTATTTCTTTCAGGCTTGCCTGCAGAATCTTTGAGTGTGTAGTTATGCTTTGTTTCCATAACCCGTTAGATCTTAGTCTTAAGGCTGCGTCCTTGGCTTCCTCTTGAATGAACGCGGTAGATATTATTATACGAATTTTGTAGAGAGTGATTTATCTGTTACGTAGTAACTATTAAGTAATCTGTGTCAGTGCAGGCATTTTATGATTTGCACACCAGCCTGTGATTCACTATTGTATTCAACGTGGAACATACAATGTAAAACATAAAATAATAAAATGTTTTTTTGTTTATATAATTTTTAACGCAAATTTTGTTGCGAACAAACTACAAGAATATACAAGAAGGGTTCAGGTTCAAATCCTGCTCGTGGAAATTTTTTCAACATTTGTGTTTTTTTTATAAAATTATAATTCCGCCCGATCCTCTAAATGCCACTACACATTTACAGAAAAAAAAACTTGAGAGGTGTCAAGGTACACCCGGATGGAACGAAGTTCCTTTCGATTAATTAGTGAAGGAATTGTAATAAAATTATTTTTTTTTTAAGTTATAGTAATATTTTTTTTATTATTAACAAATATAATGTTATATAAACTTTATCAGAAGGTTTTTTTTTTTTTTTGTTTTTTTTTTTTTTTAGGTTATAGTGCGTACTTGCTAAAAATACAAAAGCATTTATTATTATCTGTATATAATCTCTACTTACCTAACTCCATCAGCAATATCCGGAACTTGTGCAGAAACACTGTCAGGATTCATTATTATTATTATTTTTTATTACTTATTATTTACAAAAAACTTGTATACACTCAACAAAAATAATCGTCGAAATAGAAATGAAAATATCTGGCTTGCTTTCTATAAGAGAGAGAGAGACAGACAGAGAAACATTTTGACAGACAAAGAAACAGTTTGCACTGAAACCCTTGCAAGCTATTGTAAGCTGTGCGGCGAAATAGCTTACTATAGCAAAAATGAAACTCATTTTGAAAATACTGTATATTGTTATTACAAAATATTAAATCAACGAAAAAAATATAAATAAATAAATAATTTACAAATAAAATTAACAAAATAATATTTCGACCGTCACAGGACTCGAACCTGCAATCTTCGGATCCGAAGTCCGACGCCTTATCCATTAGGCCACACGGTCTTGTGTTAACAATGGCGAAATTAACGTACACTTCTATTGATAAAAAAAGTGTCGTGACAACTTTTTTTCGTAAGAATTTTTTCCGTCCAGCCCCCCTTCACAACGCGCGATAAGGAACCAATACACTAAAAATGCACACCAGTTTAGGCCCAAGACACCGTACTCGTAGAACAAGGGTATGTAGAACCGGTTCACACGCGCTCTATACCAGGTACAGAAATGTACCTGGGCGCTTCTCTCCTCCTCCACGGCCCGGTCTACCCGAGCCGAGGTCCGTGCCTTTAGAGGCGGCCTCGGGTGGTTCCGCTCCCCGATCCGATCTGAACTCTTCGGAGAATCTAGTAGGGCACGGGGACGCGCACTTTTAAGTGTGTGATGCCGTTCCCTCTAGAAAACCTCCGAAAGTGATTCGTTTCAACACGGCTTGAGGTACCCTTTACGTACCTCGCCGCCCCTAAAGAAGAAGCCCGGTGACGCTGAAAATGCCGTTTGAGGTAATCAGCAATATCTCTCAAAAAAGGTATTTTTTATACTAGTTTCCATACTAAGAAATCTCATTTAGTACTATATTTCTTAAAATAAGATTCCAATAAGAAAATGTTCATAGTGTGAAATGAAATGAAATGAAATGAAATATATTTAATTTGCGCTTGAGAAAGGTACATTTTTGGTCTTATTCTAGTTTTCTTCTCTTTCTCAGCTGACAATGTAGCATGCAAATAACTTTAAATGACAATGACTAAATATTCCAATTAATTACATACACATAAAAATACAAAATTAATACTCCAAAATGTCAAATACCAATTAAATTACATTATAATAAAAATACAAAATTAATTACTAAAAATTGTTGTACTAAATATTCAAAAATATGTCAAAAATATGTCAAAACAGTATTATAACCACAGCGCAGCGGCCTAACTTAATCTGTGGAGCCATGCCATAGAGGAAAAAAGAAAAGTTTGTGAAAAGTTACAGTTGTCAAAAGTTACTAAAATATTTGCAATTCAAATAAAATAATATACAGAAATAAAATAATAATAAAAGTCAAATGATTTATCAAGTTTGGTCAAGGTGAATAGTATTTTACAGACATCAAAAGAAAATAATATGTCGTTAACTTATAAGAAAAATAAAACTAAAATATTTGCTTGCACACATCTAGGTACACATCTTACATTTATTAAGTGTATGTGTAAGAAAATCTTTCACTGAATAAAATAGGTGTGCCATAAGCCATTTATGTAACTCTGCTAGAAATTGTTTTACAATAAGTTTTCTAATTGTTTCAGGCAATTTATTAAAAATACTTATGCACATCCAGAAACAATTCTTTTGCATACGAGTGCTTTTTGGAACAAAGGCCGACATCAACCTTTTTCCATTTCTAGTGTTTCGGGGATACATATCTTGTGCTGTTTCAAAATAATGATGGTTAAGTTTGACAAATTTGGCTATTTCAAAAATGTATAGACATGGCAGGGGTAAGACTTTTAACCTTTTGAATAAGGGTGCACATGGCTCATCTGGTGCAGTGCCACAGATTGCCCTAATACATTTTTTTTGAGCGATAAATGCTTTATTTGTGTCTGTGCTGTTTCCCCATATGATTAAACCATAACGGAGGATGGACTCAATATATGCAAAGTATGCTGTGAGTGCTGCACTTTGAGAGGCTACTTTAGTGAGTTTATATAGTGCAAAAGTAAATCTATTTATTTTACAACATATGTTTGTGATCTGTTGCTTCCAGTCCAACTTATGATCAATTTGTATACCCAGAAACTTAGTTATATTTGTGCCATGTAGTCCTAGTCCTTGAATTGTGTGTTATATCTTATTATTGGCTATAGCAAATAATAGGATATATTCGATAATAGTGCTGGTTTTACCAAATTCGACACTTTTTTTAAACTTTCCGTCGCTTGCATGGCGTCGATCCACTGCGGCGGATGAAACGCCGGCGCCAGCCGTAGCCGTGGGCATTGGCACAGATTACTTAATAGTTACTACGTGCATTGTTGGTACGGGCACGACGAGCGTCTTGCGACGCGACAGAAAAATTATGTTTCATTGCGCGTTATTCTACAGAATTATTAATCAACGGTAATAATAAGAACCCGATGAACAGGGTAAGTGCAAATTTAATTCAGCATTCTATCATGCGAATTCAGCATTCTATCATGCGAATTCAGCAAACTAATGGGACTCTCAAGAGAACATGAGGCTAGTCATAGAAATCATAACAGGACACTGTCGGCTGAACAGACATCTGACAGTGATAGGAGTGAAAACCGACATCTGACAGTGATAGGAGTGAAAACCGACCCCATATGCCCGGAGTGCATGGAAAGCGAGGAGACCAGCCTCCATCTACTAGCTGAATGCCCTATGTACTCACTGATAAGATGGGAACTCTGGGGGTCGGACACACTACACATAGAGGACCTAAAGGATCTGAAGGTGGAGCAGATTGCAAGATTTACCAAAGAGACCAAAAGATTCGACGGGGCGCCGTGAAAGCTGGATTAACCTTAACTCCCTCAAAAAGGGAGAACGGGGAAAAGGATGAAATGGCCCGCAACAACGCAGGCGGATCGTCCGTTCGGCTGGCGACGTCCCCAAGAGAAATAATAATAATAATAATCATGCGAATTCGTATAGCATTGAAGCAGGCGCCTGCTGTTGACAAACGGGGAAAGTTATGATTTGGCTATACATTG
This sequence comes from Eudonia lacustrata, assembly GCA_947562085.1. Classification (NCBI taxonomy): domain Eukaryota; kingdom Metazoa; phylum Arthropoda; class Insecta; order Lepidoptera; family Crambidae; genus Eudonia; species Eudonia lacustrata. The sequence continues at coordinate 255,727 of OX387317.1, read as the reverse complement.
TCGTTATCGTTAACGTGGTCGCGGCGATAAGCGTCCGTCCACCGCACGCTCGCTGTCCTGCTTGAGCAGTGGTATGCAGCATCAGCACACTAATAGTGTAAACTAATTGTATAATGAAATTTTGAAGTCGATCTGGTAGACTAGTAGACTATGTTTAAACCGTTCACATATTCGCACGCTATGATATCAATAACGATTGCTCCTTTTTCTCTTATTCAAAGTCTCTGGTACCTAACTTATTTTTGACACCAAATATTCTTAACGGTATGTATCTTCATAACCAATTTGTAAATAATGCAATGCAAAACATATTATACTAGCGGCCGCTCGCGGTTTCACCCGCGTGGTTCCCGTTCCCGTGGGAATATCTGGATAAAAAGTATCCTATGTGTTATTCCCGGTTGTAAACTATCTGTATGCCGAATTACATCCAAATCCATTCAGTAGTTTTTACGTGAAAGAGTAACAAACATCCATCCATCCTTACTTATGTTCTATGCAAATAAAGATTTATTATTATTATTATTATTATTATTATTACAAACTTTCGCGTTTATAATTAGTGGATTTCATAGTTCAGGTTACTTTAAAGTCGAGATCAACCGGAAGATTCATAAAAAGCCCCCCTGTTACTATGCATATGCCATAATTATCATTATCTGAATTGTTCCACACTGCTGGGCTTAGTTTTCATTATGAACACAATAAGTTTTGAGATACAAGACTTATTTAAAGGATGTGACACACACAGTGTTTACATAAATACCTGCTTTATTTCCCGATCATTTCTAGCATTGGAATGTTTCATGAATTATCGCAAACAATAATGGTTTGTGGCTAGTGAGCACAGACCTGTGAGTCATAATAGTGAATTTCCTTCAATAAATAATACCGTTTTTCTGTTATCGCGAGCATAGGTTTTCAAAGTACGTACATACGCCCTGCATTATATTTTAGAGTGGGTAATAATCTTTTTGAGTTATTGTTTATTGTTTGCTGTTATCGTTAGTGGCCAAATTCGTGTTTAGATGATTCAACGGCTTCTAGAGCGTTTATGAACCTTGGTACACCCAGTAGTACCACTACTAGTACTAAGGCTACTTTTTCATTACCGTGGTACCCCAGTATTACCCTGGTGGTATCACGGTAATGAAAAAGTAACCGTAGTACCATTGGTGGTAAAGTAGTACCAGGGTCATACATAACCGTGTTACCATTCAGTTTGTTTTTTATGACTAAGGTATACGGAATGATAATATACGAGTAAGTGCTGTAATAATTGTAATCAGGTCGACAAGTGTTTTTAATCTTATATCTGAGTATAAGTGGTAGTCCTTAGTTATAAATATGGATGGAGACATATTACATTGTCAGATTTCCAATTTTGAAAGTTTCAATGTCAGAAAAAAATGTCTTCTTGTCAGCCAAAAGACTTGCTTTGCATATTTCTACGTTTATGTTCCGAAAATAATGTTCGTCATCCAGTGACGTAGACATTACACAGGAGTATCACTGTATTAACAGAAAAGAAGGAACAGTGATGCTTAGGAATGGGTATCAATATTAAATAAATAAATAAACTTTCCTACACTAACACCAATTATCTAGCCCAAGAGAAGCTTCATTATGAAACTCGTTAAATGGTTACTAGACAACGGATAAACATACTAAAATGCACACTTATTTATTATACATAGAAAACACTCAGACTCCAGGCAATTTAGAAAAACGATAATTTCTAAATTGACCCGATCGGGGATTGAACCCGGGACCTCAGAGATAAAAACAAAGATAAACATAAAGTGTATAAAAATGGCAACTCAATATGGAGGTGCTCTTATTTAAAAAAAACCATATGCCCCGGGAATGTAACGATTGAAGTAAGCCACAGTCCCGAATTTTTTTCTCAATGTACACACACTTAAATTAACGTTTTCTTCCCCATATTTTTTCGTAACTTTGTACAAAAGCCGGCTGCATACTGGCGGATTCCGCTCGTTGTCCTAATGTAAAATGTTTTTCGCTCGAAAAATACGCGGAAATCTGTGCATTGGCGTAACCGAATATGGAAAAGGAATGCCAAATCCGCATGTTTAACAACGACTACAGTCTAATAATATTTTTTTATACTTTCAGAAATCACTCTGTGATAATTACAGACCTATCGGCATTTTATCATGTTTTGCCAAAATCTTTGAGAAGGTAATTTATAACATCACATCACTTTGAGACTTTACTGACACCCCAGCAGCCTGCTGAAGAATAAATCAACGATATCAAATTTGTTGGAATATAAAAATTTTTTTTGCAATGCATTTGCTCAGGGTGGTCAAGTGAACTCAATTTACACTGACTTCCGTAAAGCATTTGACAGGGTCAATCACAAAATTCTATTGCAAAAAGTTACGGCGCACGGTATCCGGGGTAACCTGTTACGATGGGTTGAATCCTACTTACCAAACAGGAGTCAGCTTGTCGCGGTGAAGGGATATCTGTCTCTTCCCATTTTTGTAACCTCTGGGGTTCTACAGGGTTCACATCTGGGTCCCATTCCCATTCATTGTACTAACAATTGTTTATTGTATGCTGATGATTTGAAAGTATTGTCTTCTGTGTCGTCTCTTGGGGACTGTTTTTCGCTCCAAAATGACATTGACAAAATTATCCAGTGGTGCACCTCTAATAAAATGTCTCTCAACGTCAGTAAATGCTGTGTGATCTCATTCACTCGCAAACTTACTTCTCTGCACTTTGATTATCGTGTCCAATCACAGGTTCTTGAACGACGTAGTGTTGTGAAAGACCTCGGCATATTGTTTGACAGTGAACTGACATTCAGAGCACATTATGACTTCATTATGGAGAGATGCAATCAACTTTTGGGCTTCATTTTTAGATCAACAAAGTCTTTCAAGAATCAAAACTGTCTTGTTATGCTCGGTCAACTTTGGTGCGAAGTGTGATGGAGTATGGATCCGTTATATGGTCTCCTTTTTATCTCACTCATATTGAGAGACTCGAGGCCATCCAGAAAAGGTGCCTCAAGTGGGCCTATTATCGCTCACGTATTTGTGTCTGCCTGCTACAGAAATTCAATTTGTCTAGTCTTCGTCTGCACTCCGACCTACTGTATCTTTATAAAATTGTAAATTTTCAGATTCACTCTCCCAATTTACTGTCAGCCATTAGCATAAACACGAGATACATAAGCCGTCATCCTAAGGCTTTTGCACTCAATGTGTACACAACACCTCATACTACAAACCCATCGTGCGTATGTGCAGAGTCTACAATGAGACGGTTGCTAAATACACGGATATTGACATTTTTGGGCAACAATTCCTATCATATAAAAGATTTATCAGATGAATTATTTTGAGCTGTTGACTACTCGCTCAGAGTATTAAATTTGATAAATCAAATCAAGTCAAAATTAATTTTTAATTTTTACTTATATTTTATTTCCATGTAGTGTCTCTTTTTTTGTCGCGTGATGTAATGTAATGTATTTATTTTAAATTTAATTAATGTAATGTTTTTTTTTCTTTATTAATTGTCGAATTTGGTCAAATTGTGTACATTGTTTGGGGTTGCATCCCAGCTCAATATTTTCGATATTAATTTTGGATGTGACTTTTTTACCTACCTAAGTAAATAAATAAATAAACAAATAAATAATTAATGATCAAAAATTAATTACGGCGAAGGACCATACTTGCACTCGTGAAAGTTAAATAAATTAAAAAAAATACTTTTGATTTTCAAGTGCTAATTGCTGCACTGAAGCTAAATTAAATAATTTGCAAAGATAAATCTGCATAGCCATCGGTTGCAATGATCGTTGGATAGATGGCGCACTGTGCTGCTATTAGCACTTAAAAATTAAAAAAGCAGTTACAAAATTCAGCGCTTACATTCATTCAGCCATTCATTCAGCCTTCCCGGTAGCATAGCGGTCAGTGCAGTCGCCCGGATTGCGGAAGACCCAGGTTCGATTCCTGGCTGGGTCGGGTAGGCGTTTAATTTTTTCACTGTATTTTATAAAATTTTATAAATAATAAATAAATTAAAAAATAAAGTGATAAGATCTGATGAGCCTGTTCCACAGTTGTATAACGAAATGTTGACAAAAATGAATCCTTTTTTTTGCTAGCACTTCAGATTTGCCATCTCTTCACAATATTCATCGTGGATTATATCTAGCAAGAAACAGATCATTGTGTTAAGAATACTGTTCCCTCCCTCCCATCCCTGTACAGTTTTCCGACTTTTTGATGGCTGACTACAACCATGAACATGATAACGACGACGATGAGCGTATTTTAGTGGTTTGCACCCATGAGATGAGAAATATGATGAGTGAAATAAAAGAAATATTTATTGATGGGACATTCAAAAGCTGCCCAACACCATTTCAACAATTGTACGTTATTCTTGGAGAATTTAAAAGCAGTATTGACACAACACACGTAGTGTCATTAATATATGCATTGATAAGTCGTAAAACGCAAATTTCTTACTTCAAATTGATGAGATATATATATATATATATATATGATAAAATCCCAATTACCGCAGTTTAGCCTCATCACAGTGTACTGTGATCTCGAAATAGCAGCTATCAATTCTGTATTGAAAGTTTTTCCAAGTGTTTCTATAAAATGCTGCTACTATCATTGGTCAAAAAATATTTGGAAACACGCCAAATATTGTAACCATACAAAAATGTGTTTTGGTCTTAGATACCGAACTAGTAATGTCTTAGAAGGTTGGAATGCTAGTAAATAGGTCTAATAATAAAAATAGAGTAACATTTTTGTACTTGTTAAATGTATTTAAAAAGATTAATGTAATTGCGGAAGCAAATAAAGTTAAAACACAACCCAAACGAAGGGCCTTAGATGTTATAAATGGTGACATGATTCAAATGGAATTAATAACAAATTATGCTTTAGAGAAATTACGTTAAACCAATTGTGTCAATAAACGAAAATTTAAAATTATTTCGTTATTTTCTTTTTTCGTCAAACCTTTATTTTGTCAATTTAAATTTACGTCAATTTAAGACTTGTTCCTCTAGTTATGAGTAGCACCACGGTCATTTCTTCCTAAGCGTACCATTGACTGTGATCAGTATTACCACAGTTATAACCGTAGTACAACCAGTCTACTGTTTGTACCACGGTAATGAAAAAGTAACCGTAGTACCACTAGTGATACTACTGGGTGTACCACCACGGTTCATAAACGTTCTAGAGAGTAAAAGCGATTTTCTGTTCATTGTACTACCCAAAATGTTCATTTATTGGAACATCAGTTTAATGATTCCTCGCGGCAAGTCTATCGTTTAGTTGTCTCTGAAATAATCTTAAAGTGCATTGAAGTAAAGCTGTTGAAGAGACTTTATATTGCTAAACACTTGTACATTGTATTGAGTCTAAAATAAAAGATTGTCTATTATGAAAATACTTTGTTCTCCTTTGGTTGCACATCAATGATATATTAACGAACGTTAATTGTGTTGCGAGGCCGGCCGGCCCGCTGGCGATGGTGCAACGGCCACGCGCCGCCCCGCGTCGCGTATTGTCGTTTTGGCTCCTGGACTATCTTGTTCGCGTCGTAATGTCATTCCAGACCAGAAAAGAGATATTTAGAAGACAAGATACAAACTAACGTATGCCGGCTATCTTCTTAGGTTAAAGTATATTTATGTAGACAGAGAAATTAAATAATTATCTTATCTACGAGTACATACTAACTACGCACGACAGCTCGGTAAGATAAACAGTTGAACTACCTTTTTTTTTAATTGTTTACCCGTGAGAAAACTTGCATTCAAGTCATCCCGCGAGGAGGGGGCTGTCCTCTCTCACGGTCCTCGCCGGACTGCGGCCACGGACGACGTCGACGCCGCGGTTACATCAAACACCACGCTGTGGTGAGAGGTTTCAGCCTCTGACAGTGTGCTATCTGACTCCTCAAATGCCTGTAACTCTTCCATCGCCTCGTCAGGCTCTGGAACTGCAGGCTCCCTCCCTCTGCGCAGTACTCCGCGCTCTGGGTATGGCTACCCGCGCCCTTTTTACAAGGGGAATACATACCTGGATCCCCATGACATGACCATGCGGCTGCCGATTACAGCGAAACTTGCTTTCGCTGTAATCGGCAGTTCTAGGGATACCTCAGCCTAGCATGGCCCAAGCCCATGCACTTAAAGCAGCGCATGGGGCGTGGGTCGAGCACTGACACCCGTACCGACGACCAGCGCAGAAGCAGTCTTCCGGTGGAGCTCAACACCTTTGCCGCCCCGATCGGGCAACGAACAAGGACGGAGCAGGAGCCATTAGGGCCGTCTCTGATGGCCCCCACCTTCACTCGCTCGCGCGCACAACCGCCTTTGTTTGACACTGCCGAGACTATGTCCTCAGCCGTGATCGTATTCGTCCATGTCCGAGATGCGCAAGTCCGCGCACTTCTCGGGCCGGAAAACGGTTGCCGCATCATCAACGACCTCACGGAGCCGCTCAGCCAGTCGGTCTGCCAGATTGGCGCTATCGACTCCTGGGATCTCTAGCAGCCTGGCACCGTTCTGGGCTGTGTGGGTACAGTAACTTCGTGATTCCGATGCTCTTCAATGAGAAGGCCTCTATGGCCCGAGCCATCACCTGGGCATAGGTAACGCCGCTAGCGATAGCTTCGGGCCCCAGCTGGATAGCCACAGCTGTGGACTTCGGCCTTTTGAGGCTTGTCTTCCCTCTCCTAGCCCTTCTTGGGACTGCAGCAGGCGCAGGGGGCGCTCCTCGACTAGTCACAGGTGCGCGGCCTGATGTGGCCGGGACAGTCGTGGCCGTAGCCGTCTCTGTACGACGGTTTTTCCTCCTCCGTTTACGCCAGTGGCCGTCTCCCACATCTCGGCATTTACAGGGGAAGCCGAGGCGAAGCTGGTGGTCTGCTGCGGTGGGTCGGAGGAACCAACAGCGGGGCCCGCGTTTGCACGGGCTGCCCTCATCGCCGATGCGCGCGTGATCGGCGGTCCTTGCCTTGGCGCAGGGAGAGGGGGAACTCCTCCCGTCTCCTAGGTGCTGGGGGACATCCTCCCTCTGAAAGCCGAGCCGGCTCAGTGAGCCTAACCTCGAGCCCGTCTAGACGGGAGCTCAGCGCCCTGATCAAGCTGCTAAAGGAGCGTTGCAAGTCCTGAATAGCCGTCGTCATCATAGATAATTCTGGAGGGGAAAGGGGGTGAGTGACCTCTGCACAAGGAGAAGAACGCCTCACTCTTGCCACTTCCCTACGCCAGAGCCTCTACTTCAGATTTGAGATCCTGTACCTCCTTCACGAGCTTGGAGTTTTGGTACTCCAAGCGCTCCGTCGCATCCGACATACACCGCGAGGTGAGGTTGGACAGAGCCCGCTGCAGGTTGTTGGCAGCGTTATTGAGCTCCCCCTGACCTCGGAATTGCCCGCGCGCACAGAATGCCCTGCTCTTGCACCTGGGCAGCGGTCACACCTTCCCCCTCTGCCGATAACCTTCCGCAGGGCATTGGCAATTTTTACCTCGTCCTCTCTAGCAAGGCGGGCGATTTCCTATTGGTCGAGGAGCTTTTTACGTCTCAACTGCTTCTCAGTGAGCTGCTCCGCCTTCTCTTGGCGCGTTTGGCGATCTTTGGCCAGCTGCGCTTTTGTCGCCTTGCGCCTTGCCTTGCAGATCCGTGCCGAGGATTCCTCGTCCCGAATGCGGCTGTTTTTGCGGAGCTCCGCAACAGCTTTCTTCAGCTTCGTTCTCGGCGTCGAGTTTAGCGTCCAGGTCCTCGAGCTCTTGCCTCCGTAACTCCGCATACGCCTCCTTCAGGCCGATGCGTGTACCGTCTCCGTTATCTTCGAGATCCTTAGGATCGGGATAGAAATCCATGGGCGAACGGTCCCTCGGTGCCGGTTTCCTCGACCGGGAAGTACCTCGACCACGACTTGAAGCACCTCATTTTGAGGCACTCGATCTCACAGACTCCGCGCCAGAGAAGTCGTCAGTGTCGATGTCCTCATCTAGCGCACGCGACCTCCTACGGCGCCAGCCACCTGTCTTTCGTCCGAAACGGCGGATCTGGAATCAGATTCCGCCATCGGGCGCCTTCTTTTGGCGGATTCATTCTCACTTTCTCGACTGGCATCATCGTTGTTATCGTCACTATCCTCGGCAGCAAGATTGAATTTAAAGAATCTGGGGGCACGGCAGTGCCTCCGGCCCCGCCAAGTTGAGCAAAAAAGCGGCACGGTACCATCCTTTTCTCGAAACAGTTGAGGCCATTTTCGACCCCCTATAACTTCGTTGTGGATAAAACTAGAAGCCTGAATTTTCAGTTGAATAGTTCTTGAGTGGCGACCGCGTACCGGAAAGCACAGTGTAGGCAGGCCTCCAACAAGGTGGACCGACGATCTGGTGAAGGTCGCGGGAAGCCGCTGGATGCGGCAGCACAAAACCGGTCGTTGTGGAGATCCTTGAGGGAGGCCTTTGTCCACCAGTGGACGTCTTTTGGCTGAGATGATGATGATGATGATGAAGCAGGCATTTTATATACACGGTATATTTCAAATTTCATTCAATTTGAACCAGTGGGTAGTTTAAGAATTATAACTATTCAAAGTTTTTTAATTTTGTCACCACTCACATACTCACTCACTCACTCACTCACTCACTCACTCACTCACTCACTCACTCACTCACTCACTCACTCACTCACTCACTGACTGACCGATCATCAAAACTCTAAGGCACTTCTAGCAGACATAGAAGCTTTAAATTTAGAATACAATTACCTTGCCTTACAATAAAACAAAGAATAAGGTCCGAATAGTTATTCCGTGTTTTGTTCCTGTCATGTAAACGTCATTTCAAATTAGATTAAAAGAGACAAAACACGGAATAACTTCGAACCTTATTCTTTGTTTATTTGTTCTTACAAAAGTAATTAAGTAAGTATTTGATCTGCCATGTGAGTGTTTTCCAATTCAGTATTTAAAAAAGACTTTATGTCAGATTAAAATTTATCTAAGTCTGAAAAATAACCCTACCAAAGTCTGTATAAATTTTGCGCGCTCAAGGGAAGATTGGACACTGTTCGGGTATTTACTTATTTGCTAACGCTGAGACTCATCGCGCCGCATTTGACAAGAAATCGATAGACAACAGGCTGTTGTTGGTTAGGTTAAAGATTGCAGGAATTATCCTCATTTGTTTTGCAAGCGATAAAGATTCCAAATATAGTTTCATCACATGAATAGATATATGTATTTAATCATATATTTAGTTTTTATGTATATACACTGGCTTGCAAAATTAAGTATCACACTTTTAAAATTGCAATAACTTTTTAAGTACACAAGATATACTTTCGAAACAAAAAGGAAAATGTTACTAATGTATAATTTACTTTAGTTTTAAAGAAAGCTGATAAAAATTGCTGCAAAACGTTTTTTATTTAAAAATCTCTAACTTCTATAGTTTAGAAAATAAATAAATATTAAAAGTGTAGTACATTTGTTCAATAAGAAATTTGTACAACTTAAAAATCAGTCCTAACAGACCGGAAGGCTTATTTGTGCAGGCCAGTATAGTTTAAGGAAACAAATGGATGGCGAATTGTACTCCCGATGCGATTCGCTTACGACGTACACACACACAAAACACAGGTAGCACAATACACTTAATTAGAGTAATACGGCTCCAAATGCCCTTATTACTGCTTAAAATCTATTTAATTATCAACACACGATAACCTATAAACCAGCCATTGTTGCCTTCCCGAGACAAGTGTACCAACAAAGAAAAAAGAACAATTAGTGATGGGGCCATTATGCCACTAAATAAATTGAAGATCGATAATCGATTCCCAAATCGATCCGTCCATAATACAAATCAAAGTTTTATTTCCAACAAAAATAAATGCCTGTTTATTTGCAACATGGCAATTGTTTTATAAATAACCACATGGCGATACCGAGCCGGTACCGAACGTCGATGAGCTATGTAACTTTTATAAATAAATGTAAAAAATATAATTTTATTAATTTCATGTTTTTCAAAATTGGTCGGAATAAGTATGACATAGAGTACTTATTGACTTTGTTCACTAATAAAGTTAACCATAATTGTTTCAAATCGGTTTGTGTAATTATAACTATTTTTAATTGAAGTGTGAATTGTTGTCAATTTGATATTCATTTAGATCAACTGTCTAACGAGTGCTGTCGATGTAGTGGCGCATACCATGGTCTTAGTATTTAACGTAATCATAACTGCAGACCTTATGGCCTAGGCTACTTATGATAAAGCACTACTTATTAAACTGGCAGCAGCTCGTTCGATTTTATTGCAAGAGGGCAGTGCAGAAAAAAACAGACTCAAAAAAATTAGACTGAAGAAAATGCACTAAAAAGTAAGCGAGCGATGATTGACGATTGATAGCGATGCGCTACGCAATTATTTTTATTTTTTAGTGCAATTTTTTCAGTTTAATTTTTTGGAGTTTTTTTTTGTTAATATTTTTGTTTATTTCTCGCTTTTTAGTGATTCGTTTCAATCTATTTATCAAAATCGATATGGGTATCTAACGCTCTGCTCTTATGAGACAGCGCCGTTTAAATGAGACAAGCGAAGATAACGAGAAACGCCTATCTCAAAGTAGGAATTAAAAACTGAGTTCCGGTGCCTGCCTTCTTTTGCTTCGTAATAATTGCTTAACTATCTTAATCGAGATATCTTATCGCCAACCGTGAAATACTTATTATTAAGGAGTTCCGGTGCCAATCTGTGGTCTTTTTCATCAGTTACACTTCATCAAATGACACTTTCTGAATGCAAATGCTTGACTTATTGCTGAAAAAACCAAAATCGCTATAGGTATGCCTACAATATTTGAGGAGTTCCCTCATTTCCTTAAGGATTCCATCATCAGAACTGGACCAAATTAAAATGGGAACTCACGGGAAGCACCAGCTTTCAAATAAAGAAAGAATCATCAAAATCGGTTCACCCAGTCCAAAGTTCTGAGATTCTGAGGTAACAAACATTAAAAAAAATACAGTCGAATTGAGAACCTCCACCCTTTTTTTAAAGTCGATTAAAAATAGAAACGTTTTATCTTATCACCTGATACTACTTGTCATAATGTGTGTCATACATAATACTATAGTTACCTAGTTCATAATTAAATAGCGGTAGCGACCAATTGTTTCCCATGAACCATTCAATTATTTTGAACCAACAGAAAGGACCAATTAGCCAATTTCAATGAATCTATCAGTGCTTAAGTAAAATTCAGAAATGTTGACAGTTGATAAAAAATATCCACTTTGATTTTCCGCAGTGGACTTTTTAAATATCATAAATTAATTTTTTACTTTTTTATTTTCAAGTGCTAATTGCTGCACTGAAGCTAAATTAAATATTTATAAAATTTCGCAATCCGGTTAGCTGCACTGACCGCTATGCTACCGGGAAGTCTAACGTAAGCGCTGAATTTTGTCACTGCTTTATAATGCTTTTTAAGTGCTAATAGCGGCACAGCGCGCCATCTATCCAACGGCAATTGCAACCGATGGCTATGCAAGAAGACCCAGGTTCGATTCCCGGCTGGGTCGGGTAGGCGTTTAATTTTTCACTGTATTTTATAAATTTTATAAATATTTAATTTAGCTTCAGTGCAGCAATTAGCACTTGAAAATAAAAAAGTAAAAAAATTACTATAGCGTTGTGTTATCAAATTTGTAGTATTTCATCTGCAAAGATGAATCTGCATAGCCATCGGTTGCAATTGCCGTTGGATAGATGGCGCGCTGTGCCGCTATTAGCACTTAAAAAGCATTATAAAGCAGTGACAAAATTCAGCGCTTACGTTAGACTTCCCGGTAGCATAGCGGTCAGTGCAGCCGCCTAGATTGCGGAAAACCCAGGTTCGATTCCTGGCTGGGTCGGGTAGGCGTTTAATTTTCACTGTATTTTATAAATAATCATAAATTCAGTTATGTATAATGTTTTAATTTTAATCTAGAAATCATTATAGAGAATCAAGCATAGAAAGTTTAATTAAAATGGGCTTATAAATAATATGATGTGACTCTTAATAACGTTATTACTAACATGGTTTTAATATAAAATCCTCCTACTGGCATTAAATTGCATGTAGATAAATGTAAATTTAAAATTTACGTGTTCTACGTAATGCATCTGTCTCTTGGCCCCTGCCTTTAAACCCTTAGAACCCTGTCACTTTTTATCAGTTGCATGGGAGCAAACGCCTGCAGGCCGCGCGCGCGTCGGCGCCAACGAGTGCGTCGCTACTTTCATTCAACCAAGCCCGCCCCGCGTGTCGGCGTGTCTAATTGGATTCTTGACGTGTGAATTATTGAACTTTCTATTCGCTGCATACAATATTAGAATTTAAAATACCAAAACAGTCTGAGTCTATGCAGATTCGTAAAAAAAATCGAATGTTTAAGGCTAATATTTCTTATTATCCCATTATATAACAGCGGCATTTAGCGGCACTATTCATAAAGAGTAGTGTCGCTGCGATCTGCTATCTAACATAACAGTCACTGTTACTTACGACCATCAATCATCATATCTCTGTATAGTGGCGGTAGAGCTTTTCAGTTGCTCTCATACCTGGTACGTTTGTCCATAAGAAGGTATATTATTATGTGGTGAGATGTAGGTTGATCGTTGTGGTCGTGCCGCAGGGGTACGCGCCGCTGTACAACCCGTTCGAGACGTTCTACTCGCGCTACGTGTACCGGCGCGTGCGCCACTGCTTCAACCGGCCCATCTGCTCCGCGCCCGCCGCCGAGGTCACGCTTATGGAGCGCTACTCCGACGACTACAACTGGTCCTTCAGGTAAACTAATTTCAAAAATATGTACTGACTATTGCGTGTGCATTGGCGAATGGCAAATGGCAGGCGTATGGCAGTAGGTTGCCGCTCGGCTCGCACCACAAAGTAACTTGTATTTATGCTCGCAAGCTCCACGTCGCGCGTCGTCGCGTGTAAAACAAACGATCATTTTTGTGATTTTTGTGCACCGAACAATGACTACTAAGCGATCTTATAATCCATATTAAAGATACTGTTGTGTTTACGGGTGCCTAAATAAAAGAAAGAACAATGAATAGAAATTAACATTTTTTTTTAAATTTCGGAAGATATTGGAAGGTAAGCTATTTAGTTGTATTTAAATCATCACATGAGACAGCAATGGAGAGGGCTATGCTCGAAGTTTTGCGTAATCGAATGAGAAATGAGGAGATCCGCAGAAGAACAAAGGTAACCGACATAGCCCGAAGAGTTGTTAAGCTCAAGTGGCAGTGGGCATGGGCAGGGCACATAGCTCGCAGGACTGATGGCCGCTGGTGCGGAATAGTCCTTGAGTGGCGACCGCATACCGGAAAGCGCAGTGTGGGCAGGCCTCCAACAAGGTGGACCGACGATTTGGTGAAGATCGTGGGAAGCCGCTGGATGCGAGCAGCACAAACCCGGTCGTTGTGGAGATCCTTGGGGGAGGCCTTTGTCCAGCAGTGGACGTCTTTTGGCTGAGATGATGATGATGATGAAAATAAATATTTAAGGGGGTCTCCCATACAACAAACGTGATTTTTTTTTGCTTGATAATGATAACGGCAACAGGGTAGACGCTTGAAATATTCACAGAATATTGAGTTATATTATTCACTTTAAAAATAAATAATTAAATTAAAATAAATTAATATTTATGTGGGGTTCCCGCTCAACAGACATTTTTTTTTGACGTTTTTATAGATAATGGTATGGAACCCTTCGTGCACGAGTCCGACTCGCACTTGGCCGGCTTTTTTTATATACATGTGGAAACGAAGTCCAGACCCTAAGAAAACTGGTGCAGCGTGAAAACTTTTGAAAAGAGTATTTTAATACGTGTGTCTCAAATACATGGTAGTGTGTTAATGTTTGTTTTTTTGATTTAATATTTTTATGCATAATTTAAAAAAATTACATTCGGATAACTTTCTCTATATAAACTATAAGCGTGCGAAATTTCATACTCCTCCGTCCGCGCAATTTTCGTAAAAAAGGGGTACAAAGTTTTTGCTTCACGTATATTCATCATCAATCATCGGAAATATCATTTACCGCTAGTGAATTTTCCACTCTGAATCATTTATGGCCGGCTTTTACAATTATCTATCGCTTGTTCAGCTTACTACTCTCATCTCTCATGTACTTACTAATACTTACGTACGCACTTAATATATGGATTAGTCATATTTCAATTAATACAAAGATAAGATTTTACTTTTTTGTACACTAAGGCCCGATTTTTCAATCCTCAGATAAGTTTTATCCAGCGAATAACATTACTATTGTGACATATTTTCCAAAGATCTGTCATTATGACAAAGAAGTTCATGCGAGCAGCTGACGCATAGTCCCCCCTCTCCGATGCAGCTGACTATTTTTTTTCAGCTCAGTACGATATCTATTTATGAAAAAAGTGTCAGCCGGCGGCGGCGTACTATTACTTTATTTTTATATTTTTTTTACCACTTTCGGAGCCACCCACACCCACACCCACCGCTGGTGCGCCAGCTGACGCTTGGTTCGCTTATTAGTAATACGAGATCTGTTGAAAAAGATGTCAATCGATCGGCGTAAATACACTTCCTAAAATGCAACGCTACCTCCCGGACTATTACTATTGTGACATATTTTCCAAAGAGAATTCGTCATTATGACAAAATTATTCAATGAATAACAAATATTTTGGCAAATAAAAGTATAAAGAGCAATCATATATCTAAAAAATATCTTGTAGATAACCTTTGGACGTACTAAACAGATTTAAGATTAAAAATAGTTGACGACGTCTCGTCGCGTACGTCACACGAGAGCTACGACACAGTGTTATGGAAATAAAAATAATGTGCATTTTATTGAGATGTATAATGATGTTATTTTTATTTTTTGAATTTTCGCAGTCATTATGCTGTATATAGCTACATGATATATTTTTTAAAATTTTAGGTATCTTGTAATGATGTTATTTATTTATTTATTTATGGACATCCAACAAAGCATACACCGAACACATTCTTACATTAAAAAAAAAACCTATTGCACCAGTGTAATATACACTGGTGCTGTTTTAATTAAAGGTTGCCACGGCATGCTTAATTTCAAACAGTAGGTAATATAAAATTAACCTAAAACTAGGGAGATAACAAATCAAAAATCATTTATCAATCAATCATCAGTTGTGTTATTTTAATAGTGTAAATAACGATTTAAAAGCGATAAACCGGTATCAGGTTCACCGGGCGCAAGGTGAAGTGCGTGAACCTGGGCTCGTACAACTACATGGGCCTGGGCGCGGTGCCGCCGGCGGTGGCGGCGGTGGCGGCGGCCGTGCGCCGGTACGGGCTGACGGCCGGCTCGCCGCGCGCCGAGCTCGGCTCCACGCCGCTGCACGCGCAGCTCGAGGAGGCGCTCGCAGACTTCCTCGGCGTCGAGGTACGCCGCCATAACCATCCCTATCGATCACGCTGCGCCCCTTCATATTAAGGCGACGCATTGGAAATTTACGTGGCGGGATCTTGATTTTTCCCAACAATTACAAAACATATGAAAGTGATATTTAATGACATGATTTCTCATTTAATTGACTTCAGTTGCAGAAACACGATTTTTACACTTTTATAACCGAGGAAAAATATCAAAGTAACCTCTTTTAAAACATAGATTTGCATTTTACAGGCAAACCAGACCGATCTAAGCATCTAAATTCTTAGTAGATTAGTCTTAACACATACTTCAATATGCTAGTTCATTTTTTAAAACTTATTTGTAGTTTTAATTGGAAAGAAAAAATACCAGTTTTTCATACTCATAATTGTTTAGCGATGCGTCGCTTTAACAACCATCATCTGAATAAAAACAGACTGGACTCCGATCGCATAAAGGTGACACTCCATTGAAGCGAAGCTGAGCTGCGTGGAAATCAACCAATAGAGTCCCATTGTTTTAACGGCTCTTCTCAGCTCTGCTCCACTATTGGTTAATTTCCACACAGCTCGAGCCCGCTCAGCTCAGTCCTGCTTCAATGGAGTGTCACTCTAATTTTGCCGATGAGCAGCATTGCTTTGCATCGATGTGCAGCTTTAAAAGGTTTAAAGTTGTTTAAGGTTGTGTCTTACAAAGTAAAGTAAATAGCCTATAACTGTCCCACTGCTAGGCAAAGGCCTCAATCATTGAAATCAAGTCATCACTACAATTGGCTTGCCACTCGGCCACCGACGCGTTTTATAAAAAGTAACAAAATTTGTTTGGGATAGAGAAGAAAGAAAAGGCTACACCGACAAGGGTGGCGTGGCTCTTAAGTTAAAGAAAAAGTGGATCCAGTATAATTTCGAGTCATCTAGGCACCAAAACTATAGCTTAAGTATCAGTAACGCTCGCCCGATACTGTCGGCGTCGCAAGCGTCCATCGGCTGCGGTAGTCGTAATTAATAAATACGCATATTGATCAACATAATTTTAAAGTTGAGACAAAAAGTGCTCAGTGTCCGGCCTCTGTTATTCTGCCACAAACAATAACATGTAATGCAACATCTCTGATGTTGCTGATGTCCATGAGCGGCGGTCACCGCTCACCATCAGGCGGTCGTTTGCAGACTGTCAATAAAAAAACATGTGGTGTGTGCGCAGGCGGCGATTGTGTTCGGCATGGGGTTCGCGACGAACACGCTGTCGCTGCCGGGGCTGCTGGGGCCGGGGACGCTGGCGCTGAGCGACGAGAACAACCACGCGTCGCTGATCCTGGGACTGCGGCTGGCGCGCGCCGCCGTGCGCGTGTTCCGCCACAACGACGTGCGCCACCTCGAGCGGCTCGCGCGCCACGCCATCGCCGAGGGCAAGTGGCGCCGCATCGTCATCGTTAGTGCACACTCACACTTACCATATTATTACTAGGCCTTTCATTCGAACATTGTTGTTATTCGAATAAAACCTTTAGTCTAGAAGTGTGCTACTAGCGAGCACCAATTTGTCTTCAATTTTTATGTTATATGCTTATTATGTTTTTTTATTTCGTTGACAATATAAATAAAATTTTAACTCGATTAGCGATATATATCTTCTCTTCGGCCGTATCGTGCAACAGCGCCTTACTATTCGACAGACGACCGGTCCTTCGAGCCGAATCAATATATTTTTAGTTCTATCGGAACATTAATTAATTCAGTCGCAGCTTGGCGTTCAGTGAGTCACTACGCTTTTGTGTTGGCGCTTAAATTCCAGAAGTAGTAAACCTTTTTTGGAGTGTGTTCTTTTTTTTCTGCTGCTTTCAATTATGTTCAAGTGTGCTACTTGTAAAGTGCCTTTCAACGACGGAGTTCAGTGCGACGGCTGCGATAAGAGGCTTGATTTTGGATGTGCTCAAATCTCTGAAAAGGGCTATCGTAGGCTAGGTGCTGACCGTCGTGCTGCTTGGAGATGTCCGCAATGCAAATCACTGGCTAGCCCCCGTAGCATACCTACGGCTACTGCTGCCGATGTAGCTTTAGACGATTCCGAGAAGGATGAACCAGCGTCTATTGCTCTCGTATTGTTTGAGGTTCGGGAGATGAAGAAGCAATTGTGTGTGTTGCCGAAGCTTCTGGCTGACGTCAGGTCTATTAAGCAGGAGATCTCGAATCTTAAGGAGGCTTGCGAATTCAATAGTACGAAGATTGATGAGCATGCGGAGAGAATTGGGGCTATTGACCGTGAGATTATATCTTTGCGACAAACCTCACAGTTGCTGGAGTCAACAAGGATTGAGCTTCGTTTGGTTAAAGAGGAGCTTGAAGCAAAGGAACAGTGGAGCAGGCTGAATAACGTTGAGATAAAGGGTGTGCCGGTTAAAAAGACTGAGAATCTCTTCGAAACTATTGATTCCATAAGTAAAGCTATAGGCTACAATCTGCCAAAATCTCAAATTAATTATATATCCAGAGTACCAATGCAAGCTACAAAGGAAAAATTGATCATTGTTGGCTTTAGCAATAGATACGTCAAGGAAGAATTCGTGACTGCCGCCCGGATCAACAAGACTTTATTTGCGAACGACATTCCGGGGTATCAAGGCGCTAACCAGCGGGTGTTCATTAATGATCACTTAACACCCACGAATAAAAAGTTATTAACATCTGTCAAAAACTTGGCTAAAGAGAAACAATATCAGTTTGTATGGGTAAAATATGGAAAAATTCATATTAGAAAAAACGATACTTCTAATGTTTTCATCATATCCAAAGAAGGTGATTTAAACAAAATAGTTTAAGCTATCTCCTATTTAATAATATTGTTAATTACTTTATATATTTAAATTCTACTTTTTGTCAGTTTTATAAATCGTGTAAAATGCTTTGCACCCCTGACTCGCAAAACTTGTTTTGCAGTTTCTATTCATTAGCTCGCCCGGCTCAAAACCGGTTTGTTCAATGCGCACGGCCGAATCGCATATTATTCATTGCACACATCTCACTGTTGTATTATTTTATAGATTACACTTTAAGGTTTATACAATTTTGCTTTTTAGCGCTTCATTTTATAACGTTTGCTTCTTTAATTAATTACTTGCATATAGCTGGTTGGACATTGGTATTGTTGATGACACTGTTTGACTTCTGTGCTGGTTTTTTGTCGCGTTATGTGTTGATTAGCCTACTAGTTTATGCTTTGTTGACGTGTTTACTTGACGCCATTGTTGCATATTTATTTGTTTATTTTATTTATAAAGTACAGAAAAGCTCATCTTTATTATTAGCTAGAATATTATGTTATGTGGTTGGCGTCCTTAGGTTACCGGATAATTATTGTTGGCCTTGGTGCTTTGTTCAAGTTATTTTATGTTGGTTGATTTGTTTACTTATTGCCCTTGTTATTTACTTATTAATGTATTTTATTTATAAATTACAAAAAAGTATAAGATTATTATTTGCTAGAAGAATATGTAAGGGTTGGTGTGTAAAGGTTTCCCTGTCATTTGTCGGCTTGGGTGTTATATTATTTGCTGTGTTTTATGTTTATGTTTTCTGTGAATGATAAGTAATAGTAGTAAGTGCCTAAACAACTCGCTAAGTTTTTACTACCAAAATGTACGTGGACTTCGGTCTAAAACAAATACTTTTTATCGTAATTTGTGTCTGGCCGATTATGACGTTATTTTATTGACTGAGACTTGGCTTGTTGACGGGGTTAGAGATACCGAGCTATTTGACAATAGGTATGTTGTGTGGCGGCGGGACCGTGACTATAACCTAACAAAACAGTCAAGGGGCGGCGGAGTGCTCATCGCAACTCATAGAAATCTGACTGTCATGCCGCAGCATTCTTATCATTCTACTGCCGAGGATCTGTGGTTAACTATTAGCCTTAATGCAAGTAATCGTGGTGGGGCTTACTTGCATATATGCGTCCTTTATCTTTGTGGTCAGAACAATGGTATCACTTTTACCTCGCAATTAACAAACTTTTTAAATAAGTTAGAACACGTATTAACCGTTAATCCGAATGATATAGTTTTGGTGGTGGGCGACTTTAATTTGGGCGGTATTAAGTGGTTATCTAATAGCAATTATTTCTCACCTACTAGCCCTAAATCGTCTGATGAATGTTTGTTGATAGACGACTTGAACTTGTTAGGATTAGCCCAATATAACGGTGTTCTTAATGATCACGGTAGAATTTTGGATCTGGTATTGTGCAATAATAGCCTAATTGTGCGCAAATCTGAGGACCTATTGGTTCCAGCTGACCCTCACCATGGTGCTTTATTAATTCAAACGTGTTTTGGTTGTGTTACTCCTTTGAATACGGCCCCCCAAAGAAAGTTTTTGTTTGATAAAGGTAACTATACAGCCATAAATGCAGATTTGCAGATAATTGATTGGTGTCATGAGTTCTCTTCAAGATCTATGGACGAATGCTTGGACCTTTTTTACTCTATTATTCGTTCACTCAGAGATAAGTATATTCCAAGCAAACTTTGTAATAATAATACTTACCCAGTGTGGTACTCGGCTGCACTAAAGAAAATTATTAAAGAAAAATTCAAATTTTTGCGGAAATATAAAACCTATCGTAACAGTAGTGATTTATACACTTTAAAATTGTTGCGGTCTAGGGCTAAAGCTGTTGAGCGTAATTGTTATACGAGTTATATTTCTCTTATAGAGAAATCCATATATAAAAACCCAAAAAGATTCTGGGGTTTTGTCAAAAGTCGCCTAAAGTCTAATGTTATGCCTAGTTCTATGTATTATATTGATAAAAGCTTAAACTCGGGACAGACTATTTGTAATGCTTTCTCTGATTATTTCGGGAAGAATTTCATTATTACCGATGATTGTGCACCTGTGGTAAATTCCCAATACGGTGTTAGTGGCAGTACATGTGAGACACCTGGCTCTCATTTGTCTTGGATTTCTATAAGCGAAGAAGTTGTTCTGAAGCTGCTCAAGGGTTTGGACTCTTGTAAATCAGCCGGACCCGACGACATTCCTGCCATTTTGCTAATAAATTGCTCTAAATCATTGTCATTACCCGTGACCCTGCTGTTTAGAAAGTCCATCGGTGAGTGTTCCGTACCAAGGATCTGGAAAACTGCCTATATTACACCTGTCTATAAGAAGGGCTCTAGAACAGATATACTCAACTACAGACCCATTTCCAAACTCTGTATTCTGTCCAAAATATTGGAAAAAATTGTCCACGGACAGATCTATGATGCTATCGGTAGGTCATTGAATGGTTTTCAGCATGGTTTTCTGCCCGGCAGGTCAACTGTTTCTAACCTTGTTTTTTTAAACGACGATATCACAGAAGGTATGGATAGGGGTTGTCAAACTGATGTGGTTTACACCGACTATAGTAAGGCCTTCGATCGAATACAGCATGAACGCTTGTTGATTAAGTTGGAATTCGTTGGAATATGCGGTGATTTGCTGAGATGGTTCTCATCGTATATAAAAAATAGAACGCAAGCAGTTGTAATAAATAACTATGTTTCTAGTTGGATTGAGGTACCTAGTGGCGTGCCTCAAGGTTCGATACTGGGGCCGTTGCTTTTTGTGATATATATTAACGACATTGTGTCCTGCTTACATTCCTCTAAATTATTGTGCTTTGCCGATGACATGAAGGTATATAAACAAATTCGTAACATTGATGATGCTCATGAACTACAGCGTGATTTGCATCGTCTGGAGTCGTATTGCTTGAGTAATTATTTAGATTTGAACCCTATCAAGTGCTCAGTAGTCACGTTCAGTAGGAAGATTAATAACATTGTTTTTGACTATGAGATTGGCGGTAAAGTGCTTCCTAGAGTGGTGTTCTCACGGGATCTGGGTGTTATACATGATTCCAAACTTGCGTTTGATCATCATGTTGACAAAGTCATTGCAAGTGCCTCCAGGGCTCTAGGATTTGTGTTGCGTAGCTCCAGGGACTTTAAAGATATTAAGACTTTAATAATTTTATATTGTACTTACGTTAGAAGTATCTTGGAGTATGCCTCGCAGGTTTGGAACCCCTGTTACGACGTTTACAAAACGCGTATTGAGCGTTTACAAAAAAGATTTCTGAAACATCTTTGTTATCGCCTTAAATTGCCATATAGTGCCGATTTATACGAGGACCTATGTAGAAGGTTTCACATTTTGCCACTCCATGTGCGTCGTGATATAGCAGACGTTATATTAATTTTTAAGATCATAGCTGGTACTTTGGATTGTCCTGATCTGTTATCTAAAATAAGTTTCAACGTCCCCCGTAGTTTTCGTCGTACAGTACCACTTTTTATCCCTTTTTGTAACACCAACTACCGGAAAAACGCCTTTATTTGCAGAGCTAGCAGGCGGATTAACACTGTTGCCCAATCTATAGATTTAGATATTTTCAATGCGAGTGTCCAATCAGTGAGGAAAACTCTCGGTGATCGTTTCTTCGAAGTTCCTTGATTAATATTATTGTAGTAATTTAGTGTTAGTTATTAGTTATAGTTTTTTATTTTTGTGTGTGCATTAATCAGTAATTATGGTTAGCTACTCTAAAAAGCAATAAGCTGTTTGTTGTTAATTTTCTGTTTTACACTACCTTTATCAGTGCGAATCTTTTAGTAGCTTCTAAGTTCTATTGTAAGTTATATTTCATTAATATAAAGCTGATGATTTGCCGAATAAAATAAAATAAAATAAAATAAAATAAAATTAAATTATGATGTATGTTTGTAGACATTCTATATGAAAGAAAATGAGGTGAGATCGAGGTATAGTCGGTTGCGTGCGGCAGGTGGTGGAGGGCGTGTACAGCATGGAGGGGTCGATCGCGCCGCTGCGCGCGCTGGTGGCGCTGAAGCGGCGGCTGGGGCTGCAGCTGTACCTGGACGAGGCGCACTCGGTGGGCGCGCTGGGGGCGCGCGCGCGCGGCGTGCCCGACCACGCGTGCGTCGACCCGCGGCACGTCGACGTGCTCATGGGCACCTTCACCAAGAGCTTCGGCGCCGCCGGCGGGTACGTCGCAGGTATGCCCTCACATCTCAATACCTACGTGTTAAGGTTTTCCCGATTAGTATTCGAAGTAGAATTTTAAAGCCGACCACCCACGACCGACGACGTTTGACGACCTCCGTAGCGGAGTGGCTTGCACGCCGGACTTTGGGCGGCGCTAATTCTGAGGTTCCGGGTTCGATTCCCGGTCGGGTCAATGTCAAGAACGAACTTTTCGATATTGTGTCGGGTCTGGGTAGTTATTTTTGATTTCCATAAAACGAGTGCTTTAGCTACTTACTTTGGGATCAGAACAATGTATGTGATGTTGTCTGATTTTTATTTTATTTTTTAAAGTAATAAAAATACACTCATATTTATTTTGTTATAATTCGTTTGCAACAAAATTAGCTTATGATGATATTAGGATAACGACGACGGGTATACGTTTGCGTGATGCTATTCCTTCGAGAAATCTCGTCGAGGATGTCAACTCGAGGATTCTTCCCGCTCCTAAACTTTTTTTAAATGGCGACAGCTGAAATGTATAAGGGCCGATCTACAATGCGTCTTCTAGTGCGTGGTCACCACTCGAGAACTGTTCCGCCATTTAGTTCTACGTACGATGTGCCCTGCTCTCTGCCACTTGAGTTTAGTAACGCTTCGGGTTACGTCGGTGACCTTTGTTCTTCTACGGATTTCCTCATTTGGAAACTCCACTGGTTTTCATGTACCACTTAGGTACTCTAACTACGCTCAAAATTCAATTATTTACCGTTCACTTAATAGTTAAACAAGACTTTCTCGTCTATTGATATTTTCCATCTAGTAAACCATCTTTCAAAAAACAAATCTTAACTATATTAGTAAATTTATAGACTCACATTACATACTTATAATTCACAATCGGATGATAAAGAGCACCCTCAAGCATATTATGCGCATATCCTTGCATTCTCATGCACCACATTTAATATAAATTGTTACACTACACACACACACTATATATTCACATGCTCAAACACTGCTCGGTGGGTACCACTGTTTTTACTGCTTTTCTGTTTTATTATTATTATTATTTATTTTTTTGTATTGAATCTTGCCCTTTTAATTTATTTGTTTTTTAAATCGTTTATGCCGTTTCTAAATAATCGTGTCGTCCGTCTGTTTAGTTTTTTGATTCGCTCATGCGACATATTAAATACATACCCCCTTATTCATAAAAACTATTTTAGCATTATTTAGTTAATCATTGTTTTGTCTCTTTTTCTCAAATTCAAAATGACGTTTGTGTGACGTCGACAAAACAATATTTAACTAAATAATGCTCAAATAGTTTTTATGAATAAGGGGGATAGTTTTACAAAGTAAGGGATCGGTAATCGGCAGTAGGTTAAGTATACAACCCCCCAGGGTCGCTTGCGCTGGTGCAGCAGCTGCGCGCGCTGGGGCACGCGCACAGCTACGCGCGCGGCGCGGCCACGCCGGTGGCGGCGCAGGTGCTGTGGGCGCTGCGGGAGCTGCGCGCGCCCGCCGGCCGCCGCCTGTGCGCCCGCCTGAGGGACAACACCGCCTACTTCCGCCGCAGGTCGACACCGCTTATATTTTTCCTTGTTCGACGGCTTCGTACAGTTAAAACGTTTTGCGACCGAGAGGACTTCCGACGTTGCCGAACTATTAGCATCTATCTTTGCAGAGAAAGAAGAATGAAAGGATGAGTTGCACTAGAGTCTCCTTCTAATATTTAATAAAATGAAAGATTTTTGAATAAAATAAAAAATTAAAAGTTATGTAAATAAATAATAATATTTCCTTTGGTAATATTTGATGATGATGAACGATAAAAGTGATGAGTGGTGACAAACGATTGACCCCTAACCCCTTGTGCGTCTCGATAAAGAGGTGGGGTGGGGCTTCACTGAGATGTGACGCAGAACGCTTGAGATAATTTGAAAAGTGACATTGCACTGTTTTGTCATTTACTAACACTCCCACACGTTCACTATTTCATATTACCTTATAGAATAGAAAGAATAGCTCTTTATTGCTGTATCAGGTACATATACAACGTTATTTTTAGTTTATACGAAACCTGAAAACTGTTTGTTCAGAATCAGTAATAGAATCGATTTCAATATTTTTTATACCATGTTACATTTTGACCAAATAATATTTACAAAATGTTATATAAAGTACACCCTACTAAAAAAAATGTCACTCGTGCGCCGGCCGCGCGCATCGCTTGTCACGTGGATGCGAGAGGGCGCAAGGTCGCAGCGCACCAATCGACGCACGCGCCGGCTCCACGCACCGCACACCGCACGTGACCCCACCCCCCGTGTCAGTCACCCGAAAGCTATCGGCCGGTGTGTACGTGTCGCATCGCATGCGTCCTGCGCGTCCTGCCTGGCCTGACTCTTGCTCCCGCGCAGTGTTAGTTACCGTATCGAATAAAAGGGGTTTCGATACCAAAGCTCAGTACACAGAAATAGTACAAACGCAAGCTGTGTGTGGTGATAACGTTTCCGCGGCGGCGGCAGGGCGACCTTACTAATACGTAATTAATCAATAAGTGCCGTGTCGCGTGCTGTTTGTGACCACGCACGAGCACGTTCGCACGAGCACGAAAAGCTTGTAACTTCGTGAGTTTTCAATATATTTCTTTATTTTTTTTTGTACTGTTTCTTTAAATGAAAACATTTGACCCGTATTTCGATTTTCGTATAAACTAAAAATAAGGTTGTATATCTTACCTGATGTTAAGCGATGATAATAGGACGAAGGTGGAAGCGCACTTCACCCGAAATCCTCAACTAGTGAGGCACTTGCTATCTTATCTCTAGCTGCCGGAACACAACAATGCTACAAACATTGACGTTATGGTGACATATTTAGATAAGACGGTGGTAGTTGGTCAGGCGGGCAAAACAACCCTATCACCAACCAAACCCAGTACACAAACATGTACCCCCCGCTGGGAATCGAACCCGGGACCCCTGGGTGGTCCAACCACTAGACCACTGAGGCGATTAAATATATTAGAGCAATAGAAGTTTAATTTAAGAGTTTAAATTTAATAGTTAAATTATCATTAATATAATATACGACGTAACACAAATTTTGAATATAATACAAAATTGCAGAAGTGACTGCAAGAAATCCACCAGCTTTTGATTCGCAAAAATACAGATCCCCGATAAACAGATTGCGTGGCAGTGGCTGTCCGGCACGACTCACCCATGGGAGAGATGTATGGTGATTGTAATGCGTGATCATTAATTAATGTAGGTTGCGAGGATCGGTCCTCGCAACCTACATTAATTAATCCCACTCCACGCACTCTCCCCCCGCACCACTACAGTACCCTCGGGAGTACTGTAGTGTTGCGGGGGGAGAGTAGAGAGAGTGTTATATACTACGATTGAACCATAGACACTCTTTTCTTCTTTTTAGCACAATGTGCACAGAGAGGAGTGTGAGATTCAGCATAGTTTAAGTTCGCATGGAGGAGTGCACAGATAAAATAGATTGTTAAAGCGTAGCGTAATAACATAGTGTATTGTGGTTTGCGGCAGGCTGCGCGAGATGGGCGTGGTGACGTTCGGGCACGCGGCGTCGCCGGTGGTGCCGATGCTGGTGTACTCGTTCAGTAAGATGGCCGCCACGGTGGAGCGGCTGGCGGCGCGCGGCGTGGCGGCCGTGGGCGTGGGCTTCCCCGCCACGCCGCTCAACAAGGCGCGCATACGGTACGTACATATTTTTTAACTTTACTATTTAACAAAGAAATTTAAAAGGGGATTAACGCAAACTAATTAATAAAAGGTCTCATACCTTCTTTATACCCGACGTTTTGACAAACTCCACGACGTATACGAGATAGACTGCAGCTGTGGTGGTTCCTACATAGGCCAAACAAAGCGGACCATACATGAGCGGGTCAAAGAACATATCGCAGCTGTATAGAACAGGCAGTCTAATAAATCAGCGATTGCAGGATCTACTTGAACGAGGCACAAATCACTGGATTGAATTTTACCGTACGCAAGTCCTCTCCACAGATCACCACTTTTATTCAAGAGTAATGCGTGAAGCGATGAAATAAAGAAGCACCCTAATAATTTCAATCGGGAAGACGGCCACAAACTATCTTCAGCGTGGAATCCAGTGTTTGAAAAAAAAAACAACCTCGTTTTTTTTCGCAGTCTGTAAACAACCAGAATAAGACTTGTATACGCTAGTGTTGTGTGTGGCGGTAGCTGGCAAAATAATATGACGGTGAATGAAGACTGTGCCGCGCAAACGGAGGCGCAACATCGCGACAGCAGTCAGCCCGTGACCACGCCCACGGACGTTGTAACATGGTCGAAACGTCGGGTATAAGGAAGGTATGAAACCTTTACTAATTAGTTTGCGTTAATCCCCGTTTAAATTTCTTTGTTAACTATGGAACGCGAAAGTTTAAAGTGTATAATTACTATGATTTGACAACCCGCACTGGGGGGCCCGCGTGATGGTTTATCCCTAGGCCCGTTCTCCCGATCCATCCATAGGTTATAAATTACAATAAATTCGTTCATCGATTGATATCGATAGCAAATCATCTTTTTAAGTAAAGATTTATATATTTGAATGTTTAGCTTTGCTGCAATGTTTGGGTATAATTTTGTGGAGATAGCAGCTTCAAAGCCCCAGCTTAAACTAATTTTAAATTATAAACATATCATTCCTTTCGAATCATCATCATTCCGTAATCGATTGGAATCGAAAAGATGTTGTATAGGGTAAACGTGCTTCGAGACTGACGCGAAGTACGAATGTGTCGATAGTTGATGTTCATTGCTCGTTTCCGCAACACACTTCTTACATGTACAAACTAAGTAAAGCCGCAATGTATGACGATCCATCAGTATACAGGGTGTTTGGCGCATCGTGTGTCAAAATGAACTGGCCGACAGAAAGGGTCACCTGCTATACTTTTAGCCCCCATAACACGTTCCATGCCCGACGGTTATTTTTATGTTGACTTTTTAAGTTATTCTATCAAATTCAAATTTGCTGATAGTTTTCATCTAGTTTTTTTTAAATTAAATTCTAAAGTTTCGGAAATGTTAAACATGAAATAAAAATTCCAATCTACATTGCTCTTTCTTTCAATGCGTTATCGCAATTCCTCCTTTCTGTCTCTTCACTCGTGGTTTTGCATCTTTCGGTGCCCAGTAGTGGAGATTGTGCAAATTGTGAATCCCCTCATGAGTAAACTTCAACTCATCCGTCCAAAGGATTATTTAAAAAAAAAGTAAATTAAAATTTTTTTTTTGGGAGGGATGGGATACTTGTATACGAAACAGAAGTTGAAACAAGGGAGGAATTGCGACAACGCATTGAAGCTGCTTTTGTGACAATTAAGAGTGAAATGAGGCTGCGTACAACTACAGTAGAAATACGGAAGAGATGTCGTGGCTGCAATCATAAAAGAGGCCAGCATTTTGAGCAAGATTAGTAACAACAATAAGTTTTGTTTAAGAATAATAATCAATTGCGAATAAAACATTTAAATAACAATGTTGGTCTTTAATTTCAAATAAAACCTATCCTACCTACCTAAAGAAGGAGATGGGGGACAGATTTTATGTCGCTAAAGTGAGATAAAAGTTTTGACCTGCTTTTAACGTGTTATTCACGAAAAAAAGTTTTTTACCTAATTTTTTTTTATATGAGCCTGAGTTGAGTCGAAGAACTAATTTAGCGAATTAGTAAAGTTTTTATTATTATTTTAATGACATTAGCATACCGTTTGAAAGAGGATAAACTAAAGAATTTTTGAGAGAGTCGTAAGATCCCGATCTTTTTTAGTTTTTTTTTTATAGCAATGTAAATTGGAATTTTTATTTCATGTTTAACATTTCCGAAACTTTAGAATTTAATTTAAAAAAAAACTAGATGACAACTACCAGCAAATTAGAATTTGATAGAATCTTACATCAATGCACATCAAAATAAAATTTTAATTTCGAGGCTAAGTTTTTTTTATTTAAGTTTAAATGATGCGGTATTTTGGGCTTATTAGTTAAATAACTTAAAAAGTCAACATAAAAATAACCGTCGGGCATGGAACGTGTTATGGAGCTAAAAGTATAGCAGATGACCCTTTCTGACGGCCAATTCATTTTGGCACACGATGCGTTAAACCGAGGGTCCAAAGTATTCACTCAGCAGCTTGGCAGGAGCCACCTGACGAAGCTTAAAACGCACGACGGGAGGACCGTATTGTCGAAGCCGGAGATCACCGCCGAGATAGAGGATTTCTATGGCCGATTATACGCTGCACATGCCCCTCGTTCCCGAAGAGACGTCCACGATTCCAGAGCCACCCTGACACGCCACTACACCGACGAACTGCCAGACATCAGTCAAGACGAGATCGTGTTAGCTCTGAGACAGCTTAGAAATGGAAAAGCCCCCGGTGAGGACGGAATTACATCTGAGCTTCTGAAAGCTGGAGGAGCCCCTGTTATACAGGAATTGCAGAAGCTCTTCAACGCCGTCCTTCACAGTGGGAGAACTCCAAAGGCGTGGAGCGGGAGCTTGGTGGTGCTCTTTTTTAAGAAGGGAGATAAAACTCTCCTTAAAAATTACAGGCCCATCTTGCTCCTGAGCCATGTCTATAAGCTTTTCTCACGAGTGATCACGAATCGTCTCGCCAGGAGACTCGACGAGTTCCAGCCACCGGAACAGGCCGGGTTTCGCGGAGGATATGGTACCATAGACCACATTCACACAGTGAGGCAGATTATACAGAAGTCTGAAGAATATAATCAGCCCCTGTGTCTGGCTTTTGTGGACTATGAGAAGGCCTTTGACTCTGTCGAAACCTGGGCTGTTCTGGAATCCTTACAGCGATGCCAAGTGGACTGTCGTTATATCGAGGTGTTGAGATGTCCTTACGAATCCGCCACCATAAGTGTCCAAGTACAGGGCCAGCAGTCCAAACCCATCCAATTGCGCAGAGGAGTGAGACAGGGGGATGTCATATCCCCGAAACTGTTCACAAGCGCGTTGGAAAATATGTTTAAGACGCTGGACTGGAAAGGAAAGGGCATTAACATAAACGGTGACTACATCTCACACCTGCGATTCGCTGATGACATAGTTCTAATGGCGGAGTCGCTAGAGGAGCTGAACCAGATGCTGGACGGCCTAGCTTCAGCCTCGCGACGCATCGGTCTTGGCATGAATTCGGATAAAACCAAAGTCATGATCAATGGCCACATTGATCCGATACCGGTCGTCGTACATGGTCACCTTCTTGAAATCGTTTCCGAATACACTTACCTCGGGCAGATTCTGCAATTAGGTAAAAACAATTTTGAGAAGGAGGCCAAGAGGAGGATCCAGCTGGGCTGGGCAGCGTTTGGGAAACTACGTCAAGTCTTCTCGTCATCCATACCGCAATGCTTAAAAACGAAAGTTTTTAATCAGTGCGTCCTACCCGTCATGACCTACGGAGCTGAGACGTGGACACTCACGGTAGGGCTGGTCCACCAGTTTAAAGTCGCTCAGCGAGCTATGGAAAGAGCTATGCTCGGAGTTTCTCTGAAGGATAGGATTCGTAACGAATACATTCGACAGAGAACCAAAGTCATCGACATAGCTCTAAGAATTAGCAAGTTGAAGTGGCAGTGGGCCGGCCATATCTGGCGAAGAACCGACAACCGCTGGGGTAAACGTGTTCTTGAGTGGAGACCACGACTCGGTAAACGTAGTGTAGGGCGCCCTCCGGCCAGGTGGGATGATGACCTGCGAAAGACTGCAGGCAGATGCTGGATGCGTCAAGCCGAGGACAGGGCGCTATGGCGCTCATTAGGGGAGGCCTATGTCCAGCAGTGGTCTAACATAGGCCGATGATGATGATGGTGATCATGCGTTAAACACCCTGTATATCCAGATTTTCACAAAATTCACATAAAATCAAAATAATTAAATTTTGATAATAACGAAGAAGAAAACTGGAAATATTGTCCTAGAAAAACTCACAAATTTAAATAAATATTATTTTTATTATCTCAATATTGCAATACCAATTTAATGTTTTTATATCACTTCGATACGATTCGTATTTAAAAAGTTATAATACCTACTTTTTAATTTTGTTAACATTATGACAAACAAAGAGAACTAAAATTTTGCCATAGAAATTCTCGTTTCATCAATGTGATCAAATTTTTAATAGTAATTTAAACTCGCATTAGGCACTCTGCTCAGTGAGCCAAGCAATTATAATTTCTTTTTATCGTTGCGTAAAAGAGAAACATTGTATGGAAATAACCTTTCAAACAACTTATGTACTTCGAAATTTATCTTCGCAGCAATGAAGCATGCCTGGATGCCTATGTGCTTATATCGAAAAGCAATTATTTTAGTCACATTTATTATTATATAGGTATAGGGATTATTATTACTTATATAGGTATTTCAAAAATCAAATTAAAAAGTGTTCCCAATCCCACCCAAAATGAAGAAACTCAAAGAACTCTCTCATGGTCACACTACACTACTGACACCTATCTAGGTGTCCACTCAACCATGTTATCAAACAAAGGAGAATGGGCAAGTTGGTCTACTTACTCAGCACCAACAAGCCATACACATCAATGAAAAGGGCATCTCTTGTACTTAATTTTTTTGTATGACCGCAAATGTGTAGCTTATGGGGTTCTTTGTGAAAATGTCATAAATAATTGCAGAGTGTAGTATCTCCTTCGTTATATTTTTGGAGCAGACTTTACATTTACTGTTCTATATTACGACAGGGTTTTGCGAAAGAGAGGGCAAGGAGTTGTGTAGGATTCAAATTCCCAACGCAAGCGCAGCCCATATAACTGCTAGCTCCCCTCCCCGCGCCGCGCTTGCTTTGTCTTCATTCGCACGTCTCGCTCGCTCCTTACAAGATACAGTTTTCGCTTGTCGTTGTTTGTTTGTTTCTTTTTTTAGTTTTCTTTTTGTTGTGTTGTAGTCGTCGTTTCACACCGCCAGCTGCCCATCTGAATAATGTTATTGTGGATACTAGCATGATGTGATACAGCTTCATAATTAGTTATTTTATTTTAACAATTAAAAAAAGGTTTTTTTAAAGTTTTATTTCTTTAATTTTTTTAAATCTTTATTTTCAATAAGACCGTTAACTTAAAAAAACACTAATTTTTTTTACGGTTTACAACGGAACATTGACGCATTTTCCGTGTTCTTGACAGTTTTCTCTCTGGTTTAACGTCGTCTCTTCATCCTACCTGATGTTAAATGATGATAAGGCCGAAGATGGAAGAGCACTTTACCCGGAATCCTCAACTACCCATCTAATCTCTAGCTGCTGGAACACATAAATGCTATGCTACCGACATTGATGTGGCTATTTATTTAGATAAAATTCAATTCAATCAAATCAAATTCTTTTATTACTCTATGTTGTGTACATTGGTCTTAAAATCATTATTGGGTTCAAACACCTAAACAGGGCACTGCAACTGAAAAATAAATATAAAAATACATTCAAGTTCAATTAGCTCAACATTAGAGTACTTACCTTAAATAATAAAATAAATAACATTTGATGGTGGTAGCTAACCAGGCGGACGAACAAACATGTATTCCCGCTGGGAATCGAACCCGGGACGTCTGGGTCTGAGATCTGTAGTCTTTATCACTACACCACGGAGGCGGTTACATCACAATTATTACTTACTAGCTGTGCTCGCGACTTCGTCCGCGTGGAATAGTGACCGAGCCCGACGACGCAATTACAGTTGCGAATGCCCCCCCGCCCGTTCCTCCAAATGACAGCACACATTTACAGAATACACTAAACATGCACACTGTTTTAGGCCCAAGACACCGTACTCGTAGAACAAGGGTACGAAGAACCGGTTCACACGCGCTCTATGCCAGGCACAGTCATGTGCCTGGGAGCTCCTCCTCTCCTCCTCCACGGCCCGGTCTACCCGAGCCGAGGTCCGTGCCTTTAGAGGCGCCCTCGGGTGGTTCCGCTCCCCGATCCGATCCGAACCCTTCGGAGACTCTGGAAGGGCACGGGGACGCGCACTTTTAAGTGTGCGATGCCGTACCCCTCTAGAAATCCTCTGAAGGTGTTTCGTTTCAACACGGCTTGAGGTACCCTTTACGTACCTCGCCGCCCCTAAAACAAGCCCGGTGAAGCTGGAAATGCCCCTCGGCAACCAGCAGTCTCTCTCCAAAAAAAAAAAAAAAAAAAAAAAAGGAATAGTGACTTTTGGCAGCATTTTTAATTTTGTAGGCTCTTCCCGTTTTTGCAACATTTTTCACTGATGCTTCGCTCCTATTGGTCGCAGCGTGATGTTATATAGCCTAAAGCCTTCCTCGATAAATGGACTATCCAACACAAAAAGAATTATTCAATTCGAACCAGTAGTTCCTGAGATTAGCGCGTTCAAACAAACAAACAAACAAACAAACTCTTCAGCTTTATAATATTAGTATAGATAATCGACGTTCCCTCCCAACTCGTCCAAATTCAGAGAAGATATGCATTAGTGAGACCTCACGCGGACTTGAATGCAATTTGATATGCCGTAGGCGTAATGTAACCGCCTCTGTGGTCCATTGGCTAACACCACCGGCTTAGACACAAAGGTCCCGGGTTCGATTCCCAGCGGGGGTACATGTTTGTGTACTCAGTTTGGTTGGTGGTAGGGCTTGTTTATCCGCCTGGCTGGCTACCACCATCTTGTCTAAATATGTCGCCATATCATCAATGTTTGTAAGCATTGTTGTGTTCCGGCAGCTAGAGATAAGATAGCTAGTGCCTCACTAGTTGAGGATCCCGGGTGTAGTGCGCTTCCATCAATGGCCTTATCATTACTTAACATCAGGTGAGATCACTGTCCTTCCCTGTTAATATAAAAAAATAAAAATGGCTCGCGGCTGATCGCCGAAAGAAACGTTTTCAATGACATCCACCAGTATGGAATGACATTACTTCGCCTGAATATTGTCTTCTCCATAGAAAAAATATTCTTTTCACCGCCCATCTATCCTGTACGCGATGTCCCGCTGTACGCCAACGTGTAAATGTATAACATTAAATCAGGTATAATGAAGAACTTCTATAGAAGTGCTGGCGTGGACGGCACGAAAATCTCGAACTTCTATAGAAGTTGTTGGCGGTGAAAAGGTTAAAACATTCTTGAATAATGCGGAAATTGACATATAATATACATTTATTGAAATGACGCATAAGTCTTAAATGTTTATTAAAGATAATGGTAAGTTTTAAGAAATTGATTCATTTTCCTTGACGATAACTTATCGGCACACTCGCGGTGCGCGAACTCGGAAATACACAGGCGGTCACACTTCACCTTGTCACCGCTCCACTATCGCAAGAGCTTTGCTTTTATAATGCCTATACGTTTTACTGTCAGGATCACAAACCATTAAAAAACGTATACCGGTTGATGCATACCGATTTTTTGTGTTATATTACTTTCTACGAAATCGCAAAGCGTTTGCAATATTTAAACTAGCCGAAGTAACAAATAAAACTGTTGGGAAACTGTAGGCAGTCTAAACGTAGCATTTCAGTGAACCCTTGATAGCAGAGCGAGGCTGTCCAGAGCCATCCAAAAGGGTATATTTAAAAAAAACCCAACGTTAGTGATAATTTCAACCTTAATATACTTAATAATAAAATTAAAACTACCAAGAATATTTGGTAGTTTTAATTTAAAGAACTGACATGATATATTTAATTTTATACAACAATAAATAACAATAGCTACAATAATGATGATCGAATTTTATATTGTTTACTTAAAAATATCTCTTTATTTGAAAAATGGTTCATGTACCTTATCTTCATACATCCGCCGCGTCAGGGCGAGGCGGTGATTCATTTAGGTGTGTGGAGGAAAGTGAACGTCACGACGACGCCTCCGACAATCGGTTTACTTATTGTATCTAAAATGATACGCCAACTCAAAACATAAGTAGTTACTATTATGTATGCCCAGTGGTATATGAAATATCCTGTTTTAAGATAATATAAGTCAAAAATATGTGTTTTAAGTGTTTATTTGCAAATATAATAATAATATATTACTCATACATAGGTACATATAATTATAAGGTTTATTGGTATTTGTTATTTTTATATACCTAGCCCTGTTAACCCATCCTGATAAATAAGGTCCACCTCAGTGGTTCAACGGAGCTGTGGGGGTTGGGGGTGGAGCAACGATTCCTCGTATTTAACCCGCGTATCTATCCGTTCGACTGCTGACGCTTCTTGCCATAAGCTTATAAATTTCATATTATTGGTAGTTAAAGTATTTTCTTCATCTATAAATTTAACCTTTGGGGAAAATTAAACTTTATTTCACCACCAGTCCACCACTTTATATCCTCAGAGCTGGCTCAGTGCGGCACGGCGGTCGTTAACGACTGCCAATGCAAACGGGAGCGACGGCTTTACGCGTACGACAAAGCACGAAGGGGCTCGGGGTGATACATTTTTGGTCACCCATCCGATGACCGTCCTTTGCGCGCCAACCATTGCGAAATCGAGTTCCTTTATTTACCACTCCACAAGTATTATTCATCCCATAACCTTTCACTATTAAATAGAGTAAAATTTATTAATGTTTCGACTGAATGGGCCTTATTCCTTTTGCATTTGTTATATGTAAGATCCCCTGTATGGTGCCGGGGATAAAGAATTGCACCACCCCATCTCTTCCCGTGGGTGTCGTAAAAGTCGACTAAGGGACCATTCCAGAGGATGGGCAGCAGCATATCTCTCTGAGGTTACCCTCAACTTAGTGCGATCGCCAGCCCGCCTGCCACGCGTGGCAATTACGGCAAATACTCCTCATATCCTTGGGAGAGGCCTTCGTCCAGTAGTGGACGTGTTTTGGCTGAGATGATGATGATGATGATGATGATATGTGAGAAGTAAACATGTAACGCATTGTCGGTGCGCAGGTTCTGCCTGTCGGCGGCGCACTCGCGCGAGCAGCTGGACTTGTGCCTGTCCGCCGTGCAGGCCGTGGTGGACGAGCTGGGGCTGCGGTACTCGCGCCTGCCGCCCGTGCTGCCCGACCAGCCCGCGCACTGACCGCGCCGACACTCCTCTATTCTAATAATAAATTATTTCTCACTTTCACTGTGTTTCGTTTCGTTTCCTTCCCCTGCCTTGTTGTTTGTGATGAGTCCGTAAGTTTGTCCCGCTCGGGGGCCGAGCCGTCGCCGTCGCCGCGTGCGTCGTAGGTCGCACTCGACGAGACGGTCCGATATGTTTACTGTATTGTCGGTTGTAAGGTTTAAACATCTGATAGAAAAACATAGAGCTGGCTAACTTGCCCGACTCTCGTGCATTAGTATTTAATTTGAAAATTTAATATATTATCTACTCGTCATTCTGAGACTCTTTTCTGATTTTATAAATAATACAATTTAAAAAAGTTTTAATAAAACTATCAAAATTAATTTTATTGTGTTTTACATAAATCCCGAGGATTACAGAGATTACATGCAAAGCTTAGACTAACGCGATGACACTTGAACTCGATAACCTCTCTTTTGAAGCCGTCCAAAAAAACATCGCCAAATCGTTATCAGTATGTTGTAAATGTGCGTTGCGACTTCACGTCCGATAGCGAACGTAGATACGCGAGTGCGAGTGCTGGATCCGTACGGATCGCAAGTTATTAAATAACCTAATTAATAAATTTTATTACCTAATTAAGGGCGTTAAGGACTGCAACCCAGTCTATGACTACTACAGTTTTTATCGCATCTTCGTAAATTTTGATGTAGGTAATTGTGTTCTTGTTTTAAATATATACATATTATTAATTAATTAATAACACAAATCCTCGGCTTAATATAAATATAATTTGTTGGGTCGCAGAAATGGTTAATAATCGGACGCGATAGGGCTCTTAGAAGTGTCGAGTGCGATTATCGGAACATCGATACCGGTGATAAGAGCAGCACCTAGGCAGTAGTAGCGCCGCCATGTGGGTGTGGGCGCTCGCGCTGGCGCTGGCCGCGTCCGCCGCGCCGAACGTCACCGTGCTGCGCCAGCAGTAAGTGCTCACCACATCTATGGTTACATTCAATTTATCATTATTTTTAAAATTTCATGTCTGACTGAGAGTGAAATCGATCTTGTAGGGATTTTTTCAGTAATTTTTAGGCTTCAAAAGAAGAGCCGTCTTCTGTTATGGCCGCAACCATTGCGGCGCTCTTGTAAATTTAATATGAACGTTGAATGATGCCAGGTTGCCCCTGGAGGAGACGCACGAGCTGTCCGTCAACGCCAGCATCGAATACATACTTGACTTCGTTCCGGTGAGTCCAGCTGCTTGCTGGTTATGTCAATGGTACATCACAACTACAGGTTGAATTATATGAATATAGGTAGGTGATGTTTGTAAGATATTCTTTTGAAATTATGTGAATAAAGAACTTTCTATTGATATATTAAGTAAACAATGTAGTCGGTTTACTTACTCTAAAACTGACTTGATATATACTTTCGTGTGTGATGCAGTATCTATAATCTATTTAATATTAAATAGCTGGACATCAAAAACGTCCAAGATAAGGGACAACTTATCAGTGATCTATTTTGTTAAGCCATCGAACGTATTCGTGTACTCGGCCTGCGGGCTGCGTTTTATTTACGCTTACGCTACGCTACACTAGTCAATGTTTCTTCTTATTATTCTTAGTAGGTACCGAAACCGTAATGGTTTCGACCTGCTATAGTCCTATAGTCTGGCAAAAAAGGCGAGTCATTAAATACGTTGAATAATGCAAAGTAAAACTGTAAGGAAGAATATAAGGTAGGTTTAACACCCCTCAGTGATCGAGTAGCAAAGCATTAGGCCTGATATCTAGAGGTCCTGGATTCAACTCTCTGATCGGACAGTGTGTCTCGTATTGTATAATGCATAGCCCGGGCTTGTGCACCCGTGTAACCAAGCCGCATTTGGCGAGCGAGGTGATTAAGCCTATAACGGAGGCCTTTGCCCAGCAGCAGTAGGACAGTATATTTTTTATTGGTATCGGGTGAGCGCTTTGGCCTGCATCTCGCGTGGTGTTGTGATGATAAGGCCGAAGGTGAAAACGCACTTCATCCGGAATCCTCAACTGTTGAGGCATATCGTATAGGCGTCTTATGTCTAGCTGCCGGAACACAACAAAGCTACAAACATTGATGTTATGACAGCATATTTAGACAAGATAGTGGTAGCTAGCTAGCCAGGCGGACAAACAAACACTACAACCAACCAAACAGAGAACAAACATGTACCCCCCGCTGGGAATCGAACCCTGGACCTCTGGGTCTGCGACCGATTTTCCTTTTAATGTTTCACACATATTATTATAATTAATGTAATTTAATTATGTTATCTATACTACTATATAAATCTGTAGGCTCTAATTTTTGTCTGTATGTCTTTATGTCCTCTTATTTATAACTCAAGAATGAATGGCTTGACCTATGTTGATGAAAATTTGTATGTAGTAAGAACATGAGATTGTGCAAATGATAGGCTATATTTTTTTTAATATATAATTTTACTCACATATTTACGCACAGCGAAGCGGGTGGGTGACGGCTAATATATATTATAATGTGCAAAAATTAATATAATTAATATGTCCTAAGGTAGCGGTTAGTAATCGTTTTAAGTAGCAAAAAACTGAACAAAAACCTGCTGATTATCCAAGGAATCGGTGTTCTAAGAAACCCCAGAGTCGATTTTCGCGAAACTTAAACTACAATAATACACTGGCCTGCAAAATTAAGTATCACACTTTTAAAATTGCAATAACTTTTTAAGTACACAAGATATACTTTCGAAACACAAAGGAAAATGTTACTAATGTATAATTTACTTTAGTTTTAAAGAAAGCTGATAAAAATTGCTGCAAAACGTTTTTTATTTAAAAATCTCTAACTTCTATAGTTTAGAAAATAAATAAATATTAAAAGTGTAGTACTTATTTTTGCAGGCCACTGTAGTTTTTTAGGAAACCTTCACTTTAGCCGATCTTACTTATTCTTACTTATTTATCTAGGCCCTCGAATAGGCCTAGACAAAGTGTGATTTGTGTGCCGCTAGGGTAAATACTGGTGACTGCCAAACGGTGATCCCGGTCATCCTAGAGCGGCACGTTAAGGGGATGTACAATGGTTTTTAGTAGGTAATTCCTATCGAGACCCTTGGCTCTGGGCAGGGAGGCGGGAGCTGGAGGGGAAAACACCACATAACCTTCCGCGCCTCCCCGGCCGCGGTGGTACTCAGGCGACGAGTTTTCCACGGTCAGAAAAAGCTGTGATTTGTGTCTTCAGAATGAGGAGCAGGGCCAGTGGCCGATGCGCGTGTGGGTGCAGGCGGACGGCGCCGGCGGCGGGCACCCCTCGCGGCCGGTGCTCGTCACCTACCGCCAGCGCGCCGGTGAGCATGCACTGACCTTAAATAGTGTTCATTATTGATTTGACACACCGACACTGTATTTTTATCTCTTTTATCTATGGTGATAATGAAATGTCGAAAACCATATAACATGATAAAATTAAAAAAGTTGGTCACTGGCGATATCTACGTGCATTAGCAGAAATGCTATGCCTTCATCCTACAATTTATAATTTACCTTATATATTTTTTTCTAAAGTTTACGCGAACACTACACATTGAAATGAAACAATTTTTTTGGATCTACTCGCGTTTATTTTACACATTACTTTCAATTAATGTTTATCCTGACGATTCGAACCCTTTGCAGGGTCCGTGGTCACAGGGAGACAGATGTTGGTCATCTCATAATTAGTTAGTAGCTTTTATACCCTCATTTAAATTTAATCAGTAGTTTTTACGCAGAAAGAGCTTACAGTATCTTTTGGTCTGGCAGTATGGTGTTGGGGCTGGGATTTAATATTTTGTATGATGGGATCCCAGCCTGGTGGTAGATTCCAACATCTTCTCTATTGAAGTTAGGATGTTTTTTTAATTACAATAGCCTCGTGTATCATCCTAAGGATGAATCGTTGTTCTCTAGCGAGTATTTATGGTTTATCAAATCTGATGTAATAATTGGGCCCCTCTAGGGCATGTTCGCATACGGCAGACTTATTTTCGCGCCGATCCTATAAACGTCAGGATAAACATTAATTACACTTTACGTGTAAAATAAACGCGAGTAGATCCTTATAAGTTGTTTCATTTCAATTTATATACCTTATTAATTTATTCTGAATGCGCTCCAACATAAGACTATATTTAACTTTATGTGGAGCCCAAATGACTGCATTGCATTTGAGATTACTTCTGACCAACGCATTGTACAAAGCTCCTATATTTTTGAAACCATGGGACCGACGACGGAGTATAAACCCTAAATTTCTATATGCTTTTTTACAAACATTTTTGACAATGTGATTACGAAACGAATTTAACTCCTAAATCTCCTCAACTTCAGTTACACTTTTCAACTACGTTTCTATAACCTCGTAGTCATGGAGAATGAGATTGCGTGTTCGAGTAAAGACAAAGACAAAGACAAAGACAAAAACTTTTTATTTAAAAAAAAAAGTAATAGTTATGATCACGCATTTCGATGTATTCAAAAATAATTTATTAGTGTTACTCCATGTAATCACTTGGCCTAAGTCACTCTGGAATCTCTCACAGTCTGCAGTTCTTCTGATTGGCATAAACTTTTTTAAATCATCGGCAAACAGTAAGCAGCTTGAATTTTTGATTAGCTCATTAGTCCATGCCTCCGGTAAGTCATTGACCATGATGATAAACTCAAGTAGCTCTAGGTCGCTTCCCTGACTCACCCCCGACCTGACGGGATACGGTGTCTCCCGTGTATCCTGCGTACTCAACATACTGACATCTGTCCTTCATGTAGCTTGAAAAGAATCTCAATAGATGGGGGTACAACCGACGCCAGCTAATTTTCTCAACAGGATATACGATATGCGTTTGATGTCGTCGATAACGATATCGACGACATCAAACGCCTTCCGAAAATCAAAGTAAGCGGTGTTTATCTGGGCTCCTTCGTCCACTGCAGGAACAATCTGTGTCATATAGCTCAGCAAGTTACTAGTACTGCAACCCGGCTATAATTATATAGACAGTAGGTAGTATTTAGTAGATAGTAGCAGATATAAAGTATATGGATAGTAGTATATGTAATTAATTATATATAATATATAATTTGAAATAAACACTTATTAATTTTAATATCTATATTTTAATACGTGAAGCAAAAACTTTGTACCCCTTTTTACGAAAATTGCGCGGACGGAGGAGTATGAATTTTCGCACACTTATAGTTTATATAGAGAAGGAGTACAGAATGTTAATTTTTTTTAAATTATGCTTTAAAAATACATTAAACTAATAAAACAAACATTACACACTACCATGTATTTGACACACACGCATATTAGATATTATACTCTTATCAAAAATGTAAGAGGAGCGGCCGAAATCTGTCAATGCCAATCCAAACACATTCTATCTTTTTTAATTATTCATTGCTTAGGATACAATCCGTGCAGCCTTAATAAAATTACGGTCGAATTTCGATCACTGGGCTAGCACTAGTTTAATTAAATATGAAACGCGAGGGTAATGATTGTGTTGATACTGGCACCGAGACTGTAATGAGGTGGATCAACCGTCTTCAGTGTGTGTGCTCTCAATAATTAGACGCCGTCCATTCGGATGAATCCATTTGGACGTATCGTCAGTTCCTCCTTTTTGCTACCTACTTACTTCGTACAGTGAGCTACTATGTACCGGTGTGTCATGCGCAGGCGCGGGCACGTGGCAGGTGCCGCAGCTCGTGGGCGCGGACGCGGGCGCGCGCTTGTTGTTCGAGCTGGAACGCACGCTGTGCCCCGAGCCCGACAACGCCAAGGATCTGCCCGACTGCCGTCAGTACTTGAACTGGTATCCGTAATAGATTTCCCTTCCGACAAAAAACAACATAAAAATGTTGTCTGGATAGGTGACATTATAAATTATCATACATAATGTTTTTGGTTCCGGTGACAATTATCGACCAGCCCAGCCTCACCGGTCTGGGCACAGCTTCTTCGCATATGGGAGGTCTGAGGCCAGTAGTGCAGTGTCAACTGTACCTCATAGGCCACAGTTTCGACTAAGTTTAAAAGTAAAGTTTAGATATGTAAGGGAACCACAGACCAGGTATGATTGGTACCTTACCTGCCGCCTCTCGTCCTACAGCGTAAGAAAAAAATTGTGACGCTCCCACAATGTCGCCATATTCAATCGGGCAGATGTTTTGCCGATGTAAGTAATGGGTGTGTCCCTGCCGCAGTGGGCGAGGGCGAGGCGCGCGGCTGGTTCTCGCTGCACGTGGTGTCGGCGTGCGCGCAGAACGTGCGGCTGCGCGCCGCGCCCGCGCGCGACTGGCAGCTGCACTTCGACCAGCCGCTCACCACCACCGCCACGCTGGTAAGGCTTCGACCACGCGTTAAGGAGGTAGGTAATAGCAAGCCTCCGTCACTCGGTCGAGCCGCGCGTTTTATCTACCGCCGGCTAGCGCACGCTCGAACCTGCAAGTATCAGAGGAGCGCCGCTCGCCTTCTTGATTGCACGGCAGTTGCGTTATGCTAAATAAAAATGTCGAAATCACGGAATTCTTAGATAATTTTGATAATTGAATCGGCCCGGAAGTACACTTTACGAAATGTTAAAACTGATTGATTTTCCTCCACTTTGCTCTTGTTTTCCATTTGAATATTTATTAAAATTATTTATGAGATTTAGATTATTTACAACCATTAAATTTAAAAATAGAGAATTCCGAGAAGGAAAAAAACTGAAACATATTTAAAATAATAAAAAAATAAAAAAGTTTATACACAACAATCACTTAGGTATACCTACCATTAAAAACAAAAAGTTAATTGTTAAAATTAGGTATAATAAGGTGTGTTAACATTGCACCGACAAACCATTTAATCATCATTTGATTATAAAACAAATATTTGTTTTATTATTTCTTGTCTTTTATTTATTTCATCATCTTTTGACAACCCAGCGTGTTCGCTCGATGACGCAGCTATACGAAGACCGCGCGGTGGGCAAAGTGTCTTCAACTCTCGATACGCGTACATAAGCCAGCTATTATTATTACAATTTTGTAGGCTGTTATAGCGTAGGTATTTTCGCTTTTGTATGGCAGTAATGATGAGAGCTATTAATTAATTTATGATAATTTTGTATGCACTTGGAAAGGCCTATATCCAGCAGTGGACTGGTATAGGCTGATGATGATGATGATGATGATGGCAGTAATGCACCTTACTACTTTAATCTGTGGTAATAGTTACTACGTTACTGGTACACTTCCATACAGAAGCGAAACTGCCTACGCTATGAAATTCAATTAAATACCTGGCCCTAGCTGCAAGCAGAAATATACCTACTCTACGCGTAGCGGGAGTTGCAGACGCTTTGCCCACCGCGCGACCTTCGTATAGCTGCGTCATCGAGCGAACAAAAATAAAGATAATTAAATGTACTGACCCTTAACCTACCTATCTCCTAACAGGTCGATACATTGATAAATAATTCACTTCTACCATTTAATTACGTCAAATATATAATATTATCCGATTATCGGACTATGTTATTACCTTGATAATTAAAAACCCTGCTGTTTATTAACCAGTAGACCATAGACACACTTAAAATGTAAATATGTTATAAATAAGCAGTCGCTGTAGGAGAGATGTGAGAAGTACAGAGAAAAAGATTAGATTTGTACAAACAGTAGTAGGTGCCAAGTGCGAGTGTGTTCCCACCCCGCAGACGGCGCCGCGCGTGCACCTGTACCGGTTCCTGGAGGAGCAGGCCAGCGTGCGGCTCGTGGTGGCCTCGCAGGACGACGTCTGCGCCACCGTCGCCGTGCACGCGATCCGGGTACCACCACTGTTATTTTTAGGTTACCAATTCAATGTGTTTTGAATATAAATCTAGAGGTATTGCATGACCTTACCCTGCCTTACCATGAGCTCTTGAAGCAGTATTATTGCAGTGTTATTGC
This sequence comes from Eudonia lacustrata, assembly GCA_947562085.1. NCBI lineage: Eukaryota > Metazoa > Arthropoda > Insecta > Lepidoptera > Crambidae > Eudonia > Eudonia lacustrata. The sequence goes on along the minus strand of OX387317.1, from coordinate 212,034 downwards.
TTGCTTTGCAATGCTTTAAGATCTCATTTAAAGCCACCAGCTCGTTTCCACCCGCGTTGACTGCAATGCAGTCGGCGCGGTGTGACCGTGTGACCGTTTGGCCGGTGTGTTGTTGCAGTGCCCCATCGCGGAGACGCTGGCGGAGCTGCCGTCCTCCACCGTACGCATGACCGTGCTGCGCTCCGGCGGCGTGCAGCTCTCGGTGAGACCATCCAATCACATTTCATACCCAATCGTTGATACATTATGACATGTTTGGCTTTAGATCAATATTTTTTTTATAAATGTACTGTAAAAAACCAACTGAAATTGATATCACCTACTTCTAATAAGTATCTACGAGGGCAGAGTGATAAGTAGTGAGCCTACTAATGAAAACATTTTTTTTTTTTTTTTTTTTTTTAACGTAATCCCCTTTTAGGTCTATGCACTTTGCCCAGCGATGCTCCAATTTTTTTAAGCCTTATAAAATGTATGAGTTTTCAAACTCGGCAAAATAGGCCTCTGTGGCGCTTATGACCTCCTCATTCGACGCGGATCTCCGTCCACCGAGCCATTTCTTCATGTTTGGGAACAGAAGAAGTCGCAGGGGGCCAAATCTGGAGAAAATGGTGGATGTGGCAGCAATTCGTAGCCTAATTCAAAAGCAAACGCGGCACCCATCGCGCCGACAACTTTATCATCCCCAAATGTTCGTGTAGGATGTTTCTTACACGTTCATCCGAGATGCCTGTCATCTCAACAATCTCCCTAATCTTTAAACGGCGGTCTGCCAATACTAAATCATGGATTTTGTTGACGTTTTCCTCGGTTGTAACCTCATTTGGGCGGCCTGGACGTGGTTCATCAAAAACGGAGATGCGACCTCTCCTGAAATCGTTAAACCAGCGCTTGATGGTGGCAAACGAAGGCGAAGCGTCCTCATAGACGGCATCCAACTCTTCTTTGATTTCGCGACGCGTATTCTATTTCAAAACTAAGAATCGAATCACCGAACGATATTGCTCTTTTTCCATTTTCACAAAAAAACTCGGACTTGTTCTATTCAAATAGCTGCAAAACACAAGATGCTCAATGGAATTAGCTGATATTTTTACAGGAGTCGTTTAAAAGATGGCAGATGACAAAAAAATTTAAAAATGGAGCTAGTGCTGCCAGGTGGCTTCAAGGCTCACTACTTATCACTTTGCCCTCGTACTTAGGAACCGAAAGCACAATGCACAACATAGTCGTCATCATTTCATCCATTACCTCTCACCGCTTCGCATAATCCTCCTTCATGTTACGCCATTCCCTTCTGTTTTGAGTTGATCGCATCCAGGTTTTTCAAGCGACCAGCTCTATTATCTGTGGTCCATCTGGCAGGTGAGGGCCAGCACCTGTTTTCGCCCATAGCTATTTGAGTGTCGCAATGCAATTTGCAGTTTAAATTTTTAAAGTGACTGTTTAAGTGTCAAATAACTTAAGGTCTTGAAAGTTTTACGCTCTGATTTAAAGTGTTAAATACTGAAACAGAGTCATTAAGTGAAGATTGTGACCGTTTGCAGCGCGAGCGCTTTCCGCACGGCTTCTACGTTGTGATAATGGTGCACGAGAACGAGCTGGCGTGCGACGACGAGGAGCCCGAGGACGAGGACTGGCTGGTGGAGGCCGCGTTCCAGCCGCACGCCGCCGCCGCTGCCGCGCCCGCGCCGCCGCCGCGCTGCAAGACCCTCACGCTCGACACCAAGGTACGTGCTCCCGTGCCAAGGGAAGGTCCCTTGAAGGTCCACTGAAGCAGAACTATCACTAAAAAAAATAAGTGTCAATTTACTAAACGGCATACGGCAACACTCGGTACAGTAAACGTTCTTAGTTGCAGATTAGTTTAGGGTGAGTTTTACATTGGCAACATTTTAAAGAAAATAATCGTATTTACCTACATTGCGAAAAGACCCAAATTCTGTTGGTAGAACCCAATTTCATAAGAGGAGAGACGAACGCTTTCCCTAGCAGCTTCTGGAAACGTGCAACTGGCAAAAGATCGCCCAGGGCAGCAATTTTTGAACAGGTGACTAATTTATTTTTGTTACCAAAAATTCTCGACTGATATTTATTTAATCTTAATTGCACAATAAAATAAAATAAAGTACAAAAGGCGGACTTAATGCCAAATGACATTCTCTACCAGTCAAGCTAAGGGCTAGGCAGAAAAATTGGTAAGCGGTGCGACAAAGAACGTAAATGAAACATATACTACATAAATTTATAAGAACAAGTTTATTAAATTAAATGATATATATTAAACATAACAGAGGAAAAGACGATGGGAATCTCTTACGTGGATGTTGATTCCTGTAGAAACAGTTTTATACGTCATTGTTTTAAAGATCAATTTACTTGGAGCTTGTCTGACTTTTTCGGGGAGAGCGTTCCATTATCGAATGGCCTGAGGAATTTGCAATGAATCCTGAATGATGCAAAGGAGTGGCGAGAAGACGATTATTTGATGAGCGAAGTAGGCGGGCATGAGTTAAGCTAAGGAAACTGAAACTACATTAAGTGAGAAGGAGAATTAGGATCATTTAGAATAGAAAATAGAGTTGTTAGAATTTTGTCCTTACGACGTCGCGGGATGGTCAGCCATTTAAGTTTAGCACGATAGGAAGTTATAGGGTCGTATTTGCGTATACCAAAAATAAAGCGTATCGAGTTATCGAGAAGACGATCCAATTTATTAAGAAGGTTCTTATTTAAATCGGGATAACAAACATCAGCATAATCAATAATTGGGAGAAGAAGGGCTTGTACGAGTATTTATCTTCATAATCTTATTTATTTATTTATATATTTAAAAGGTTTTCCAACATTTTACACTAATTACTTATTCTCTAAAATAATTCTTTTCTTAAACTACAGTGCAAAACAATAACAGGCAAACACAGCATAAGTAATATATAAACAAAATAAGAGTGAAGTTTTCTAGAAATTAGTTCCATTATTAAATTAAACAAATTGAGTATGCACAAAGTATTGTATTGTATCATCATGTCTCACTTTAAATTTGGAGATCCGGAGCGGAGCGTGTGAGTGATGGGGTGATGTGGTTGCGGTGGGTGATGTGGTTGCGGTGGTTGATGTGGTTGCGGTGGGTGATGTGGTTGCGGTGGGTGATGTGGTTGCGGTGGGTGATGTGGTTGCGGTGGTTGCAGGCGTCGCTGTCGCGCGGCGCGTACGCCGTGGCGGCGGGCGGCACGCTGGCGCTGTTCGCGGCGTTCTACGCGGCGTTCGGGCTGCTGGTGCTGGCGCAGCGCTGGCAGCCCTTCGCCAGGCACGTCGCGCCCAAGGCCGTGCTCGCCCAAGGTCAGTGCCGGTGCCGGGGCCGCGTTGACACCCGAGCGCCCGCGAGTCTATATATATATGTTCGCGGCGTTCTACGCGGCGTTCGGGCTGCTGGTGCTGGCGCAGCGCTGGCAGCCCTTCGCCAGGCACGTCGCGCCCAAGGCCGTGCTCGCCCAAGGTCAGTGCCGGTGCCGGGGCCGCGTTGACACCCGAGCGCCCGCGAGTCTATATATATATCCCTCTGCGGAGTCTACTGTTCTCTGTTATCTGAGTGCACTTAGCTATGGTGCCCGGAACCACCTCGCCGGCTCTGCCGATTGGTGAGTTGAAACCTTCGTTGATCGTTGTTGCAGGCTCCGTAGTTAAATAAAAACACAACTGGTTAATGTATCGGAGTATAATTTCTGACTAGTTTTAATATGTAAACTGCTCCTGATGCCCGTTGGTAGTGTGGGAGCCATCGTGGAAAATGAGCCAGAAATGTTATTTAATTCGTACCAGTGATGTAGTTGTTTTTCTTCTGGGCGTGACTTTCGTCGAGGTCACCAATTGTTGCAGGCTCCGTAGTTAATAATAACACAACTGGTTAATGTATCGGGTATAATTTCTGACTAGTTTTAATATGTAAAAATACAAGTATATATATTAATCTATAAACAAAGAAATTGGCGGGGGAGATTTGTTGATTGTAGAAAGTCACGAACAGAAACTAATAAGTTTTGCTTAATTTACATAACATGTCTCTATATTAAATCACGTTATTAATTATCTACCACGAACGCTACGTGCTATGAATATTGTGCTGACGGCACAATCGTCGTCGGTCCTTTGCGAGTGTAGATTCTCCTCTTTGATTGTTTTTTACTTGCGATTATCGTTCTCATGAGATATTTTTGTTCCCCAGAGAGCACGCTCCAGTCGCAGACGGACGCGGCGCAGGCCCGCCGACACCGGCGAGATTCGAGTACGATTCGTAGACATTTTCAATTATATATTTTAGCACAGTGATAGATTACAAAGTTTATAATATATTTTACAAACGATTAGTACGAAAACGGCCACTAGCGAATGCTATCATTATTATCAGTCATAAAAGTATATCGATTGAAGTCATTAAAACGGTAATAAATGATTTCAATCCATTACATATAATTGTACGTATAGGTATAGTGATGATGACCTGTATATTCACAGCCGCCACGTTCGACAGCAGCGACAACAGCGACTCCGACCACTCCGACGCGGAGGCCGGCACTGCCCCTGCCCCCGCCCCCAACATTATGGTTGCGTCGTCGCCCCGAGCCAGTGCCGCCGGTTCACCGGTATTCATTCGAGACGCCGTAGATACGCCTGTGAGCCGCAACGGAAGCGTCAATGTGGCTCCGAACGATGCTCGCCCGCTCTCTGTTCCGGACGGTGGGCCGCCGGACGCCGATGTCACTTCGCTCGACGAGACGACTCCCGACGTATCGTCCGTCGACGGAACATCTCCTAACGTAACGTCCCTCAACGGGACATCTAACGTTACGACCCTAAACGGGACGTCCCCGGTTGTCATCACCGCCGATGTGGCGCGGGACGCCGACGCGGACACTAATGTCGTTCGTGTTATTTCCTCGGATGGTGACCAACAAAATGAACAAACGGACGCGAACGGAACGCAGGTTCGTGGTGCAAATAATTAACATACATACATGTCATTAGATAATTATTATCTTAAAATACTAATTTGTTTAAAATTAAAAATACTTTTTTGCTTATACAGAAATGCGCTATGTACTATTATATATTTCCTCATAATATCTATAACGACCATAAACATAGCTATCAACCGCGATAATTATAAAGAACAATGGCAAATATCCATACTAAAAATGGTCTGGTACAAAATATGAGCGCACATAAACAAAAAATATGTCTTAAGATTCAGCGTTACTTGTAGATTTTGTATGTAAAGTTATTTTCATCTGAGAAAGCCGGAAAAAAAAGATATTGTGGTTTGATTTTTGGTTAGGCTAGGTTAGTTTTTTTTCTTTATTATGACATTCAACAAGACACACTGATACGAATTTGTCAGTTTCAGTTCAGTGTCAAAAGTAACTTAGTCTAAAGTCTAAGTCATAAAGAAACTTGTATATACGGAAAGTCTAGGTGCTGTCTACATTTTAAGATGCCATGGCATGCAATTGTGGACTTGTTGTAAAAATTAAAAGGGTTTATATTATGTGTCACATAGCGGTAAAGAATAATATTAACAAAACCGAAAAAACACAAAACAACCAACTGAGAAAGAGTGCGGAGCAATCTGTCCGTTTGTTATCTGTCAAAGTGATAGGTAGATAGGACAGGACTTCACTACAACTTGATTCGATACTTAGGTATAGTATCGATACATCACAGTAATGTTATTTTAACTCAATACAAATACGGTAGATGTTTGAATGGCATTAAAGCGGCTTCTATAGACACCAATCACCGTTAATATGGTGGAAACAAGAAACTTACTTACTGTTTCGAGGGTGGAAATCGATTTTCGATTGATCAATAACGTTCAATTGAATATTAAAGTTGATAAAAAATAATTGTATTCACATCCCGATTTTCAACATGGCTGATGGATTAAGACAAAACACATCTTTGATATTCTTTTAAAAAACTCGATTTAACGCCGGCTTTCAAAAGAATATCTAGATGTTTGTAAAAACGTGCGAAAAACAATAAATTCGTTTGGTGTAAATAACATCAATGGCATAAATAACATTAAAAGCGCTTTAAAAAGTCAGACAATTTTTTGCCATTGTTCTTTTGTTCATTTGTACTTTTGTTAGGTACTTACTTGGTAATGTGTCGCATGCTGTTCTATGCTTTCTTTTGTATTTCTCTTGTGAGGGAATTGTTAAAATTCTTTTAGAGAAACAAATGTGTTTAATGAAAGCCTACTAGTACTAGAGGCGTCCCCCCCCCGCAGAGGCCGTGGGGGCTGCCGGTGCGGCTGCGCGTGGCGGCGCTGGCGCGGCGGCGCGCGCGCGTGCTGGAGGCGCGGTCGGACCGGTACCTGGCGACGCTGGCGACGGTGGCCGTGTTCTACGCGCTGCCCGTGCTGCAGTTCGTGTTCAGCTTCCAGATCGTACGTACTCGGCCGTCGCGGACCGCCAACGAACGACGAGTCGGACAGCCGTCGCGTTAACGAATTTGCAAACGAATATTCATAGTTTCGGATTTATAATTTTTAAAGGCTCCGATTTATAATTTGTAAAGGTCCCAACAACGGAGCGATGGAGTACGGTGCCCTCGAATACTTGTAAATTTATTGTAATGTTGTATGAGAATTGGTAACGACATACTTTTTTTTAATGTCGTTACTTCTATAAAAACTGTGCAGTTATCGTATCTAGATGAGCCCATTAAAAATAGACTTAGAAATAGAGTCCTGATTAGGTATTTAAAAGTACTTATTTTTTAATTTATTTAAATAAAAATGTTGATTTTGAATAAGTAATAAAATAAAAATGTATAAGTGGAGCAGTAAGACGACTCGTAATATAGCAATGTGTGTCGGCGCGCAGTTCCTAAACGTGTCGGGGTCGCTGGACACGTGCTACTACAACTTCCTGTGCGCGCACCCGGCGGGCGTGGTGACGGACTTCAACCACGTGTACTCCAACCTCGGCTACCTGCTGCTGGGCGCGCTGTTCATGCTGCAGGTGCGCCGCCGCCGCCGCGCACGCGCCGCCCGCCCACGCCACCAGGTACGTCTCACCCACGCCACCAGGTGCGTCTCACCCACGCCACCAGGTGCGTCTCACCCACGCCACCAGGTGCGTCTCACCCACGCCACCAGGTGCGTCTCACCCACGCCACCAGGTGCGTCTCACCCACGCCACCAGGTGCGTCTCACCCACGCCACCAGGTGCGTCTCACCCACGCCACCAGGTGCGTCTCACCCACGCCACCAGGTGCGTCTCACCCACGCCACCAGGTGCGTCTCACCCACGTCACCAGGTGCGTCTCACCCACGCCACCAGGTACGTCTGACCCACGCCACCAGGTGCGTCTCACCCACGACCGGGGGGCTATTTTGAACTGATTATTAATTTCTTACTGTGATATCTGTTACAGTGCTCCTTTTTCTTTTAATCAAGAATAACTCCTTAAGTTAAACTATTTTTTACAGCGAATATTCTCGAACGGTATGTATCTTAATCGAATTGTAAATAATACAACAAAAAATATTTCACAGTATGTCATGTCATCTCCCCGGTGAGATTCAAAATCTCCTCTTGATAATGAGTGGCCATAATGTCGAAAATTGAAGCGAGCTATTGTTGTTATAATTCCACAGTTAGATAAGATTGATCCGCCTCTGTGGGCTAGTTGTTAAGACCGCCGCCGGTCTCAAACTCGGAGACTGTGCGATATAAAAGTGAGATATAAAAAAAGATAGCGCTAGCGGTCAGGCGGTCTTGAAAGCTTCCTGTTTTTTTTATATTAGAAGGAGGCAAACGAGCAGGCGGGTCACCTGATGGAAAGCAATCACCGCCGCCCATGGACACCCGCAAAACCAGAGGAATCACAGATGCGTTGCCGGCCTTTAAGGAAGGAATAGGCTCGTTTCTTGAAGATACCTAAGTCGTATTGGTCCGGGAATACCGCCGCTGAGAGCTGGTTCCACAGCACTGTAGTTCGTGGTAAAAAATTACGTGAGAAACGCACAGTAGTAGATCGCCATCCATCAAGATGGTGTGGATGGAAAGACAGTCGATTGCATGTAGTGCGGTGAAGGAAATCAGCGGCAGGGATCAAACCGAACAATTCCTCAGAGCACTCCCCATGATAAAGGCGATAAAATAAACAGAGAGACGCAACGTCTCTCCGAAGGGCCAGTGGATCGAGCCGACCAGAGGTTACCACGTCGCCGGCAACTCGAGCAGCTCTGCGTTGAATGCGGTCAAATGGGAGGAGTTGGTACTGGGGCGCTCCAGCCCAAAGATGGGAACAGTATTCCATATGAGACCTGACCTGTGCTTTGTAAAGCTGTAAGCGATGGGTCGGCGTGAAATACTGTCCTGCTCTATTGAGCACACCCAGCTTTTTCGAAGCTAATTTAGCTTTACCTTCTAAATGACCGCGAAACTGAACGTCACTCGAAATATCGACGCCAAGGATTCCAATGGTCGGTTTGGTATCAAGGGGAGCTCCTTCAAAGTTTAGAGATACGACGAAGGGATGTTTTTTAGCGGTAAACACGCAAACTTGTGTTTTGGAAGGGTTAAAATGGACTAGATTAAGTCGGCCCCAATTCGAGACATGACTGTTCGTTTATACAAGTATAATTATATGAAAACGGTGACAACGGTGTGCCATTCTAAGGTTGAATGTCTGTTGCACATTTAGACAATTTTATAGTACGAATCCCGCAAATGAAGTGACACTTACATAACCGACAGGTACTATGTCTCGTATATGACCGCTGGTCTTTAATACCACAGTACAAAAGTAAATTTTAAAAATTAAAAGTGTTTTGATTGATTAATTATACAGGGTGGCCCAAACGGTGACACTAAAATATTTTTTTTGGATTCTTGACATCTAGTTGTACCCGGAAATACCTCATGTATGTTCCGCGATTTTTTGTAGTATTCGAGCAATGTTTTTTTATTTTAAGAATTTTCGTCTTCGCTGACTTAATTTTTTTTTAGAAGATATGAATCTTTTTTTTAATTTTTCTTTTGTGACATAAACCTCATGATTTGTACCTTCACACACAAATTACCCAGTTTCCAAAAAAAAAATTTTTAGTGTCACCGTTTGGGCCACCTGTATATGAAGAGGCTAGCCTTTCCTAAAACTGGTATGCTGGCTTCAATGTATGTGTTTGAGCCCTTCTGCCCTGAGTGCGTGAATGAGTAGTGCGTGTGCGCAGGAGTACGGCATCCCGCCGCACTACGGGCTGCTGAGCGCGCTCGGCGCCGGGCTGATGGTGGTGGCGCTGCTGTCCGCCAGCTACCACGTCTGCCCCAACCGGCTCAACTTCCAGTTCGGTGAGACCAGATTCATTATAGTTTACAATTTTTACGCCTTCGAAGTCACCGTGCGCGTAGTATACCGACCTAGAATGACCTAAACGCGTATGAGTGAAGTTGAATGGTTCGATTTAAGTCAAAGATTCTCTTTTTTTTAATATATCTCATACGAGTTCCGTATCCGACTTCCGGTATGCATTTAACGCATCTACGAGTAGGTACTTAAATGTGCGGCTACAATGTATTATTTAAATTTAGGGAACGGGTGCCTAGTGTGAGTTTTGTTTCCTATCCGTATTTATTCGATTACGTTTACGAAAACAAAAGTTATTATGGCATTGAAGCAGCGCCTCCTGGCGGCATACGAGATGAGTTAACATTTAGCCATACAAATTGTCGTTTTCGTTAACGTGATCGAATCGCGAATGAAACTCGCACTAGGCATGAGGTATGATATGATTACATGGCTTAACGAGAATATTATTTTCTAAAAGATGTTAAGAGCGTTTACGCCGCACACTAGCGCCGCCAATAAAAAAAACATATCTAGTAATTAGAGATTCAAAGATTCAATTCAAAGAATCAAATTTTGCTCAACAAACTATTTGTATGAAATAATTTAACATTTTTACGTCACCTAATGAACATCTGACATGTTATGGTTTAGTAAAATAAGACGTTAACGGCTACTTTTAACTATAACGCCGTATTTAACAAAACCATAACAATATGTCAGATGTTCGTTAGGTGACGTAAAAATGTTAAATTACTTCATTCAAATAGTTTCTTAAGCATAATTTGATTTTCTATCTCTAATTACTAGATATGTTTTCTTTTTCATTAGTGGCGCTAGTGTGCGGCGTACACGCTCTTAAGCGCGTAGTTTATCTGTTATATTCGGTTATTGTACACCATCCAAAAATTCCGATTTTCATAAATCCTAATTTCATAATTCTGAATCAATGCAACGTGGAGTTTTTAAATTATTTTCGTGTTTATTTATTGTCGAAATGTTATTTTAAATACTGCTGTCGACTAGCTGACACTAGAAATGATTTAAAAAAATCTAAATTTTGAAATTAGTGACGATGAAGAGTGTGTAGTGTACGGAGCGTACCCATAGTGAGTGGTTGCCCGCAGACACGTCGTTCATGTTCGTGCTGGCGGTGCTGAGCATGGTGAAGATCTACCAGTCGCGGCACCCCGACGTCAACGCGCGCGCGCACGCCACCTTCGGCGTGCTGGCCGTGCTCATCGCGCTCGGTAACCGCACGCTGATCATACTATTTATTATTTCCTTTATATCAATTCATTCGCCTCGATAGCCGAGTGGCAAAGCGCTCGGCCCGGTACCCGAAGGTCCCGGGTTCGATTCTCAGGTCAGGCTGAGTATGTTTCGGATTTGTTCAGTGCATAGCCCTGGTTTGTGATCACCAACCCGCATTTGACAAGCTCGGTGATTGAGCCATTACCCATCAATTGTAGCGATGACTTGATTTCAATGATGGCGACCTTTGCCCAGCAGTGGGTCAGTCGTAGGCTAATTTACTTTACCTTTCATTTCATCGATTTCCTTACGAGGCTGAATTTTACTTTGATTCATAATAATTAATAAGTGTGTCCCTGTGTGGTGCCGGGGATAAAGAATTGCAGCACCCCATCTCTTCCCGTGGGTGTCGTAGAAGGCGACTATGGGACCATTCCAGAGGATGGGCAGCAGCGTCTCTCTGTGATTATTCTCACCTTACTGCGATCGCCAACCCGCCTGCCAAGCGTGGCGATTATGGCAAATCCCCTCATGTATCCTTGGGGGAGGCCTTTGTCTAGCAGTGGACGTCTTTTGGCTGAGATGATGAATGAGTGAATGAAGTGGCGTTTTTGACTACAACCACTCTCACCCTGGGCCAGCTCCGGTAGTTTACTCAGACCACATATTGTCATACTATTTGAGCACAAACATGAAATCTCTTTCGGCGAAGGCGTCTGCCGCCTCAGCGTTATGACCCCTACTCACAGGCACTGCACTCCATCACTCCAAATTGAATAATTATAAGTTGGATTGCGCGGCATCGCTCCTAGCGTTGGATCGCCAAACATTCCGTAACCCATTCCGTATGTCTGGTGTGCGTCGTGGCGCAGTGGTGTGGGGCGTGCTCGGCGGCGGCGCGCTGTTCTGGGGCGTGTTCACGGTGCTGCACGTGTTCACGTTCCTGCTGCTGTCGCTGCGCATCTACTACCTCGGCCAGTTCCGCTTCGGTCAGTGCCCGCCCTACTGCACACACGCTACATAACACAACACAGCAACGACCGACTCCGTTTACACATTTGTCCGGAGTTTACCGCGGCATATCGAAATTTATTGCGCTGTTTAACATATGTTTGAAAGAGCATGTGGCCTTTTTTATTACTGATCGAACGAACAACTGACCAATAGTTGATTGTACAACAAGAGCATAAAACGAGCCATTTTACCCGAGTCGTGCATATAGCCACCCGAGCCGGTACGGCGAGGGCGGATAGTCACGTCGAGGGTAAAATGGGTTTTATACTCGAGTTTTACACTCTGCTTTTCACTTCGATTGCAAGGAAATAAAACAAACCGCAACACAACAAAAGCTAGTTTCTAGTTTTGTTTGACGAATAATAAAATTAGCTTCCCGCCACACAATTTTTCTTATATTATTTTTTAATTTTTAACTATGTGACGTTTGACTATGGTCTGTCTGAGCCGTAATGCCAAGTTGTTATAAATATTTGCTTTATATTTTTTTACGTAAATGCACGCCCGTATTAATCGTATATTTGTATTTAGATAGTAATACATAATTATGTCGTAATTAAATTAAGATACAACCTAAATGTCATAAAAATATATCAATTAAATGAAGGTGTATTAAATTGTGTATGTAAGGCCTAATTGCCTTAGTCTTAAAAGAAGAAATTACTTTATGCACAAGAGCATAAAAACCCATTTTATGCATCCTTCTCTCGACATAAAGAACAACTTTAAGAGCATGAGAAGTGAAAATACATTTTTTACAATACACCTTCATTTAATTGATATATTTTTATGAGATTTAGGTTATATCTTAATTTAATCACGAGATATGTATTACTATCTTTAGGTAGTAATACATATTTTATCTGTATTTATAAAAATTTAATACGGGCGTGCATTTACGTAAAAAAAATATAACGCAAATATTTATAATAACTTGGCATTACGGCTCAGACCATAGTCGAACGTCACAAAAAAAATTAAGAAAAATTCTGTTGCGGGAAGCTAATTATTCGTCATTTAATTACATCATAAAAATTAATTATTTTTTTTTGTATATGCTATAATTCTTGTTTTATTTCCTTGCAATCGAAGTGAAAAGCAGAGTGTAAAACACGAGCATAAAACCCATTTTACCCTCGACGTGACTATCCACCCTCGCCGTACCGGCTCGGGTGGCTATATGCATGTCCTCGGGTAAAATGGCTCGTTTTATGCTCTTGTTGTACAATCTACTATTGTTGATACAACCAATTTATTAAGCACAGATGTTTTTTCGAACTTCGGTTAAACGGCGAAAAGAATTTGGATATGCCGCGGTAAACTTCATTGTCCGGAACTCGCTCTTATCATCTAATTTATGAATCAAACTCATCGGATCCGATTAAGCGAGTGAGATTATTTTCTTTGTGAAAACTACTTCCTCTTCCTTGCATACAGACTGGACTAACCTACCCTGAACTACCCGGTCCTACCTGTGACCAGCGCCGAGCCGCGTCTGGATAGCGCGCCTGCCTAACCATGTTAGCAATGTGTTTTACGCGTTTCGGTCGTTCAAGGCGGATGCCTTGAATGACTGCAACGCGTTAACTCCACAAAAATTTTAAACCCCTTTATTTGTATTCCACTAAAAAAAAAATATTATTTACTGCATAGTACATTACACATTTTTTATGGTACATATTAACGGTTATTGTGTGATATTTGTTTTTGTGATTGTAGTAATATATTTTTGTTATGTGCTTTCTATTTCAAGCACACGTACGATAAAGGACGGTGAGTACAAAGCAAAGGGAAAAAATGGTACTTTACGGCTCTTATGGTTATTACTAATAAATGATGTGTAAGTTCGTAGAAAAAAGGTTTACTTTTAAGATAAAGAAATCTAAATGCATTAAAAGAACTTCGAGAAGTCACTGTATCGTATTTCAAACACTTTATGACACAGACTAAATAGGTCTGTGCGTTTATCATATGAATGTTTTATTTTTTTTTATTTAATGTTTTGCATTCAATATTGCTTTAGTGACAAGATAAAATTTTACTTAAATTTTTCCTAGTAAAATTTTATTTTTTAAGAATGTTTATTTAATAATTTAATAAGGCTAAAATAATTCATACGGTGTGATACTTAACCGCGCGTGTACATGCATGCGGGGGTGCATGCATGTGAACATGAACTATTAATTTTATTTCCAAAAATATGGTGCAGACGCCCCGCCTGCACTTTAATTTATCCAAAACTGTAAAATTTCTTCAATAAATGTTCAACCATTTGTCATATTTCGTAGTAACCTTTTAAAATGTGTTAATAATTATAAAAATATCAAATATGGAAGCGAAATATTGTACTTATTCCAAAAACGTAATCTCAGTCGCATGCCGTGGCAGCCTCTAATCGAGACGAAGACGCCTAGCTTTAAGCGAACAATATGTCCTACCTAGTGATCGGTCGTATCTGTGTTTGTTTAGTAGGGCGTTCTTTAAATAAGGTTTGGTTTATATCTCAGTGTTTATTACTGCTCTTGGCGAAGGTACAATGTTGACTGATGTTGACTGACTGTGCTGCCAAGTCGGAACTATTTATATTATAAACAACTGACGCGTGTCTTACGGTACAAAATCTACCGTTAACCAAAAAAGTATTGTTGACAAATAAGTTGTACAATAGTAGTTTATGCAACTGTCATATAATGAAGGGTATTAAAACACGAGTGTGAGTTTATGAAACGAGCGCAGCGAGTTTCATAATAGTAACGAGTGTTTTAATACCCGTGTTATATGCAGTTGCATACACTACTTTATCTTCACTAATGCAATTAGTCAAACAACAAGAGTAAAAGCTGACAATAGTTTATTTATAATAATTGTTCAAATTTTGGATGGTACAATTTTGAAAGTTAATGTTAATTATTGATCCAGCAGCTGTAGCGGTCGCGGGGCAAGCAGTAGAGCTCGTAGACGGAGTTGGAATATTTATAATTACTTCATTCGTCTTGTTTTCTATACTGTTCAAGATCGTATTTGAGACTTGAATTTTATTCATTAAAGACTCATCAATGTAGCTTTCAGCCACAGTAGAAGACTTCCACCCCCCGTGTCGTTTCAGTGCGGTCAAATCACCACTGTATCTATGAGAAGGGTCGCCGAGGTGCGCCGGAAGCAATGCCCCGTGTACAACGCTGGGTTAGGCAGATTCAAAAAACTTGCGATAGTTTTTCCCAGAGCACCAAATTTATTAATACCAGTTCTTTGATCGACGCACTTCCCCGATCTATAGCTCAAGAAAAAGGCAGGGTTTCGACAGGGGGTGGGTCGAAGTTCCATGTATTTTTTACATACGGCATAGCAGTTGCCCGTCACAACGAAAGAACGATCTATTTTCGTTTTTGTTTTCGAAACTTTCACCATGATTGTACTGTCGTCTATGTTAGAGACTTCATCGAACTGGATGTTGTATAGCTCTTGCCTTCGGCATGCCCCCATTATGCCGAAGATTAGTGCAACCTGTAACAATAAACGATATAATAAGCTTGAGGTACATAGCCAAGGCAAAAACTATGATTTATGAAGTAGTAAAGTGTAGGTACCTACTACCTAATTTATACACAAAGCGCTTAAACGGAGTGTCTAGATAACTTGCGTGTGTAGTACGTAAGTACTAGGTAGATTAAATAACAGAACTAAAATACACTTACCTTTTCAAAAATATACAAAATATCTGGTGAATCTTTCAGGAACATCTTTATTTGACCTGATGTAAACGTCAAGGACTTTTTTTCCTTGTGTCCTTCTGAACTGCGTTTCAGGAACGCTATGACTTTTGAATACTTCGTGATATCAATATTGTTGTAGATACTCAGTGTGGACTTGAGCATAGAATATTTAGCCCACATAGAAGATGGCTTGAATTTGTCGGAGAGGTCTTTGAGATACACAAGAATGACATTTTCAGAAAATGATGTAGTTTTCTTTTCGATCTTCCATGCCAAAAAGTTATTATATTCTTTTTCATATAATTTTCTAGATTTTTCTGGCAAAAGATTGTGAGTTACTTTTGTTGCCAATTCTAGAATATCCGGAGGCGTACAAATATCATCGTCGCTGTCCATTTTTAACTTTAATTTGTATTTTAAAAACAAAACACATTGCGAAACATTAAATTCACGCGTACGTGTATTGTCACAGTGAACTTGCCGCCATTAAAATCTAACCAATGAGAGCGCAGCTGCGCGCGCAGGGCCAATCAGGAGCGAGCGCGCGCTGTTCTTTTTTTATTTAATTGGCACAAGATCTTACCAAAGAGTTTTGTGTATGTAAGTTTAGTAGTTTCGACGAAGTTTTCACGTATAACCCAACTGTTTTCAAAAGCCAGCCTAATATCAAAATTTTATACAACTTGTATGAGGATTTTGACATAAGGCTCGCCAGGTTAATTGGTCGCGTTTTATTGATGTTATAATGAGATTTTACGATATCGATGTGGATATTATACCATCATGTGAAATTGCTTAAATTGAGTGTTTTGTTGTCTGCGCTATAACAGTAGTAATTATAAGTCAAGTATTGGAAACATAAGTAGAATGTTACAACATTAGTGTAGATAAAAATATAAACAATAGTAGAGCTAAATGGATAGTTTACAATGGGAAAGCTTGGAATACAAAGGACGACAATTGGCAATACCTTTTACGAGGTGTTTGACTATTTTGAGTTTAAGGATAATGCTTATACAGTTATGCTAACACAATAACAAATTACTTTACTACTTAAACTAATAGAAATTGCGTAACTACTTTTGAATGGCCGGAGTCTACGTTAATTTGTTGGTAAACATCTGGCTCGGACGTTTCGTTTCTTCCTCGAAACGTTGCTTGAATTCTGTTTACTGCACGTGTTCTTTTCAGCTTTACCGTGCGGCTACAAAGGTAATGAAACGCGTGCGTTGCAGAGAAGGAGACGCTGGCGATGGCGGCGCGCGGGCTGCGGGCGGCGGGCGCGGGCGCGCTGCGGCCGTTGTACTCGGCGCGGCTGCTGCTGCTGCTGGTGGCCAACGCCGTCAACTGGGCCTTCGCCTTGTTCGGGTCGGTCGCATCCACCACGATCCCTTTTACATGCTTTTAAATTTCCTAAGGGCGAGTTCTCATTTTAATTGATGGCAAGCGACGATAAGTTCTAAATTGATACGCCCATAATGAAATTCTCTCATTTTAAGAATACGCTATGTAATGATTTTTTTTTTAAACGATGTATTGCAGCACCGACTTAACATTTTAACATTGAGCCGAACTTGTTTAGAATTTGATATTCCTCGATTACCGCTAAAATTTGACCCGTGATCGTCGGGATTCAGTTCGATCATCTACCTATTAGACCTGTATTCACCGTTCTGCTTCACTAGCTGCCTTCGCATCTAGATTCCGCTTCCGAATAATATCATATGGAGCGGAGTAGATTAATATAAAAATAAAAAAACAATTAAAAAAAACTGAACTAATGCACATTTGTTGGAGTCGTAGTAGTATCATAGTAGTAATAGTAGCAGGAGAATAACGGTGTGCGGTGGCGATGACGCGCGCAGGTTGATCCGGCAGAGCGCGGACTTCGCGTCGCACCTGCTGTTCGTGCTGCTGGGTAACACGCTGGTGTACATGGCGTTCTACCTGCTGATGAAGCTGCTGCACGGCGAGCGCCTGCGCTGGTACGCGTGGGCGTTCACGTTCGGCGCGGCGGCGGCGTGGGCGCCCGCGCTGTACCTGTTCACGACGGGCTCCTCCTCGTGGGCCGCCACGCCGGCGCGCAGCCGCCTGCTCAACCACGAGTGCCGCGCGCTGGCCTTCTACGACGCGCACGACCTGTGGCACCTGCTCTCCGCCGTGGCGCTCTACCTCTCCTTCAACGCCATGCTCACGTGGGACGACGGGCTCACGGCCGTGCGCCGCACCGACATCGCCGTGTTCTAGCGGCGCGGCGGCGCCTCCTTTAAATACTCTCTTCCGTGCGAGATGAGGGTGAAGTATTGTTTTAGGCAGGGCGGGGGCACCGGTCGTCGACATTTTTAGTTCGACACTTAGTTCCGTGAGATTATTTACATATTATCGCGTGCTCGTTCTCGCGAAGTTTTGTTGTGAATTTATTAGTAAGTACTTATTTATGTTTTACGATAAGATAAATCGCATTTTAATGTAATAAATTTTAAATAGTAAATGTGTTTCATTTTTAATAGGTATGATCACAGAACACAAGAAAGAGGATAGAAGTATAATGCATACAATTTAGTACGGGAACCAGTGTCGCCTCTCGCACACAAATAAGCGTATATTCACATTGTCACCACATATAACGCTGATATGCGATTCGTTTCTCACTACAACAGGAACACACAAAAAGAACTAAATAAAAAACTATACATTGAAATATAGGCTTTAATACTTATATATATTTAAGGATTAGTTTACTTTATACGTCAATATTTAGCCGTTACGTCTTGTGCAATATTTGCACAATGTTGCCAGAAAAATAAGAAATTGTGCATTTAAATAATCAATGGGACGGTGTTTTTTTTAAACTTTAAGTTTCATAAAAATTGCTGTTTGCTTAAAAAAATGTACAAAAAAAGTAAAATCTTTATATGTGATAACAAAATTAATGAATAAAAAATTACAAAATCGGTTTCAAATTCTTTAATTATTTTAATAACGAAATAACTGACTAAAGTGCGTTTTAAAAAAAATGCTCCTTTGTCCTCCTATTGTACACACGCCGGCACATCAACCTACCACAAACTGTCAACTTTCCTCAATAGACTTTAAACTTTATGTGGGGGTTGATTCCCACACTCGAATGCTTGCTAAGGATAGGTTACTCCGGAGAGTGCTAAATAAACCAACCCGATTGAATGCTAGAAAAACACTAATTTAATGTGAGTAATTAATTCTACAATTGTATGTAAAAGTGATGCGTATGCAAACGCATTGAGGTCATTGTGAAATTACCAGTATGCAATAGTTATTATAATATAATGTACGTAGGCTCGTACATCTTGGCCACCCAAAAGAGAGAAAACATTATAACTTAAATATTGCATGTGTTAGTAACAATTTTTCTTATTATTTATGTTAGTATTGATAATTGTATAATATATTATGTTAGTACATTGATTGGTAGTTAAGAAAACAAATGATTTTATTAAAAAGTTAATAATAAGGTAAGTCTGTAATAGTCTAAAATAAAAATATTCACTCGCGTAATATTTTACACTACACTCGGCACTTGGAACGACACTGCTCGGGACCTCATAGGTGATGTTCCCTTATTGGCACTGATATCACTCAATGATTTGCTATGTCGACCGCACTCACTATAAATGGGTGACTTATTCACCATTTCACCATCACTTGCTTGAAAGCTGGTCGGCGCATTGCGCGCCTGCGGCACCGGCGACGGCAGTCCCTCCGCTGAAGCTGATGCTGGAAGTGCTCTGTTACACCTCTTTCTCAAGTGCAACCACAGAAGTGCTACTCCAATCGTGACGACCACTGCTATTGTTACATACATTGCAGTGTAATGATGAATGTCGTGAATACTGAGTTCAGTATTAGATTGTTCCTTTATTGATTGGATCTGATCTTTCATTGAGTTCCAAATATCAGTGTGATCTTCATATACGTATAAGTCTGATACCGATGTGTTTAAAATCGTATTAAGGATAGAAACCTGCGGGACTTCAATGTTAGTTCCTACAGTCATATGTTTCATATAATTATTATGAGCGTAAATAGATAGGTCATCGGACTTCAATACGCAACCTTGACCTAGTGTGATAAGGCCGCTGCCTGTCAATGACCTAATTGATATACCACCTGTGCAGTAAAAGCGCACGTTGCATTCTTGGCAACATGAATAAATCCAGTCATTTTGTAGATGTAATTTGACCCATGCATTGGCACACGGCGATTGTGAATATGCACAGAGTGTTTTATTAGTAATAGCATGGTTTATCTTTAATTGACAGATAGACTCTCTTAGTTTTAAGTCGTAAATAGGACTATTAAATGAACATAGCATTTTATTATTCGCTAATACTATGCATTCATTTACGTCATCTTGGGACAAGAAAGTTGCTGTATCTCTTCTTAAATTGAAGGCGATGTAAGGATGCTGAGGTATTGTGATAACTGACTGCAATCCTCTATGCACAGGGATAGTTATAATTTTGTCCAGTTCGAATGTTTCCTTGGTGACTATTGGAATCTTAATTTCAATAATTAAATAATCTTTATGCATTGCTGTCACGACCTTTAAAATTTTATACAACTCACTAAGCTGCGTCCCTTCTGTAGGTATTGCTAAATCACCCTGTAGCTGGCTTGTTATAGTAGCAAGTTGTATTCGCAATTGTTCAGGCGATAGCAAGTGAGTATCTATGCGCCCGTGTCTGATATCAGTCAAAGTATTTATGATTGTTTCCTGGATGCGTCTTATATTACTTAAAACATTATTAGCGGTAAATGCTGAAGATACGATATAAAGTCCATTTCTAACGTCTAAACGAACTTGACCTATCTCAACAGAAATATTACGTAGATGTTGATTAATAAATTGAAATTGAGAATTCATGATTTTTTCGTTGCGACGAATAATATTGGACTCCGCTTCTAGT
Organism: Eudonia lacustrata; assembly: GCA_947562085.1. Lineage (NCBI taxonomy): Eukaryota > Metazoa > Arthropoda > Insecta > Lepidoptera > Crambidae > Eudonia > Eudonia lacustrata. The sequence continues at coordinate 191,750 of OX387317.1, read as the reverse complement.
ACAATCGTCTGATTTCGAATGAGATGCTGCAAATGATTCTCATTTTTAGCTATTTTTTCAATATCATGCGAATACTGCTCTGCAAATCTATCGTCGAGGATTCCGAATAAAGAATTCGCTACATAGCCTACACCATTAACGAGACCTCTCTTCTGCCGTTTATGCTGATTTGTCAGAATTTTATTGTAATGTTGTATTTCATTATAATCATGCTCTAATTGATGTGTAATAATTTTATATTGTGTCGTATCTCCAGTACAAATGCTATTCAAATGATCAATATACGTTTTGATATCAGCCATGCTCCTGTAATAATTAGTTAGGTTATAATACACCACTAGTTTCCAGTCATCTCGGATAAATTGAAGGTCAGAAATTTTATCAAAAAATAGACCTTGATTGGATGGTAGTTCAGTGATGTTATTAGGTTGATTTAGTTGAGTGCTAACCGTTGTTATCATCATTAACATAAATAGTGCATTTAGTAATATATTTTTTAACCCTTTTCTTGTTCGTGGGTGATTCTGCTGAGGTGCTGGAAATGAAACACTGGATGTTTGCTGCTGTGACACTTGATGTGTGTCATTGTTAGATGTTGGACAGGGATTCTCTGATGAAGGTTCCTGTTGCTCCATTATAGGTAACAAAACAAGTTTGTTTATTGGCCTTTTCATAATGCTGTTCTTAGTTTTTATGCTCACGACTCTAACATACCCATCCGAGCCGGGGTGAAGCTGGATGATGCGCCCCATCGCCCATTTTCCCGGAGGCATATTGTCTTCTTTGATTAAAACCACATTATCTACTTTTAAGTTCTCCTTTGGTGTTCTCCACTTAGATCTTGCTTGTAAATGCTGAAGATATTCGGATGACCACCATTTCCAAAATCTTTTATTCATTGCTTGCACCAATTGCCACCTCTGAGATAAATGCATATGCTCTGACTCTGTTTGTGGTCTGGAGAGCAGCGGTCCTCCTACTAAGAAGTGCCCTGGGGTCAGACTCTCGTCATCAGGGTCCTCTGTCAACCTACATAGGGGCCTGGAGTTCAGACAAGCCTCAATTTGCTGTAATAACGTGCTGAACTCCTCATAGGTAAGTTTTTGCTCGCCTATCACACGCTTTAGATGGTACTTTAAGCTCTTTACTGCTGCTTCCCAGAGCCCACCAGCAGAAGGCCAGGCTGGGGCATTAAAATGCCAAATAACCTCCATTTCGCTGATGTTATCCATAAACTCCTTATTAATAGTATTAAGAATCACTTCGTATTCCCTTTTTAATAAGCGATTTGCACCGACGAAGTTACTCCCATTATCGCTATACATATGCTTGGGGGTGCCCCGTCGAGCACAGAATCGGCGAAATGCTGCCAAAAATGCTTGAGTGCTGAGGTCTGACACAATTTCCAAATGGACAGCCTTAGTCGTCATACAAACGAATACCGCTATGTATCCCTTTGATGTACGGATGCCACGGCCCTTGTTACACTTTAACTCAACGTGTCCAGTAAAGTCAACTCCAGTATGAGTGAATGGGCGTGAGGGGTTGACTCGGGCGGGAGGCAAGTCCGCCATGATTTGCTGTTGATTTGATTTGCTGAATCTACTGCAGGTGACACATTTACGTAAATGTTTTTTGACTGTGTTGACTCCGCTTATTATCCAGTAGCGGTTTCTTATGTACCCTAAGGTTAATTTCGGGCCACCATGCAAAGTTGCTAAGTGTGATTGATTAATGATAAGTTCAGTGAAACGACTTTCTTTAGACAAAATGATCGGATGTTTTTCTGAATTACTGATAGAAGAATGTTTTAGTCGTCCACCGACTCTCATGACCTCATGCTCGTCCAGATAAGGATGTAGGGCTGCAATCTTACTGTTACGATTAACATGACCCTTGGTTTTCAAATTAAATAAATCTATCTCAAAATGTTGCGCTTGAGTATGTTTTATTATGATGTTATATGCATTGTTTATTTCTGACGACAATAGATATTTGCTGAATTCGCTCGAGCGTTGGCGCAACCAAGTTGTGAAACGTGATAGCCATGCTATGTGTCGGACGGTTGAAATAATAGAACTATTTTCTTTTAATAATTTATCAATTAGCAAAGGCTGTTGTTCACATAAGGCTGCATGCACACGTTTTACTTTTACATCTTTTATTTCAATAGTAGGTTGTTGATACTCTATTTGATTTTTGTCGCTTTTATTTTTGGTGATCCATTTGGGTCCCTTCCACCACAAACTATGCTCTAAAATTGCTGTTACTGAGAGACCTCTGGTGGCGCTGTCAGCTGGGTTTTCTTCCGACTTAACATGTCGCCAGTGAGATGCTGGTATGATTTCTCTGATCTGAGTTATTCGATTGGCAACGAATTGTTTCCATCGCGAGATGTCGCCATGAATCCAACCTAGCACCACCATAGAGTCGGTCCATGCAAATATATTATCTAAATTATGCTCTAATTTCAAACTCTTTTGAACCTTTTCTATTAACTGGGCCAAAAGTAAGGCTCCACATAACTCTAACCTAGGAAGTGATACTTGCTTGTTTAGTGGGGCTAATCTCGTTTTTGCTGTTACTAAGGTAGGTGTGTACTCGCCCTTATTATTAGGAGTCATAATGTAAACAACACACGCAAACGCCTTTTCAGACGCATCGCAAAAGCCATGTATTTGATATCCGTTTCGTGTGTTTCCTATGTATCTGGGAATTGATAGATGTTCAATGTTCTTAAAATCATCTCGGATTTGTTTCCACTCAATCTGTATTTCTAATGGTAAATTGCTGTCCCATGATATACCTAACGACCATACCTTTTGGAATAGAAGTTTTGTTCGAACTGTAACAGGTGAGATCCAGCCTAAGGGGTCGAACACCTTAGATATATCAGATAACAATTGTCTCTTAGTGTCACATTGCTTATTGTTGTCTAATTTGTTCTGAAATGAAAATGAATCGGTGTCTGGTTTCCACTGTAATCCGAGTGTATTGCGTGAGTTGGAACATTTAAACTGGAAAGGAGTATCGACTTGATTCGACTCTAACCCCGTAATTAATTCGTGGTTGTTTGCTGACCACTTTCGTAGGTTCATACCGGCTCCTTTAAGAATCTCAATTAGTTGACGCTGTAACTCTTTGGTAGCCTCTAAAGTCTCATTTCCACTCAACAGGTCATCAGTAAAAAATGAATTTTCCAGCGCCTTTGCTGCCATTGGGTATTTTGATGCGTCATCTTTTGCTAGTTGACGTAATGTTCGTATTGCTAGAAACGGTGCTGCTTTTGTGCCATATGTTACGGTCGCGAGTTGATATTCGCGTAGTGGCTCATTAGGAGTGTTCCGCCAAATTATTGATTGCAGTGGTTGATCTGATGCTCGTATAAGTATCTGTCTGAACATCTTCTCGATATCAGCTGTGATGACGTACTTATGCTGTCTCCATCTTAAAATAAGCTCTTGCAAATCAACTTGTAGATTGGGGCCACACTCCATTAGGTCATTAAGACTGTGACCAGACGATGTTTTTGATGATCCGTTAAATACGACGCGTAACTTAGTCGTGCTGGAGTCCAGTTTCAAAACACCATGATGTGGTAAGTAAAAACTGGGTTCAATGTTTGACTTTGATGGAATCATATGACCTAATTGTTGATATTCTTTTAAAAATAACTTATATTGTTCTGAAAATTTAGGCTGTTTCGTCATCTTAGTCTCTAATTGTTTAAATTGAGCAATCGCTTTTTGCTTAGATATTCCCAATTTCTCCTCAAATCCTTGCTTCATAGGAAGTGCAACCTCGTACCTTCCATTACTCAGTCTTCTAGTTGTTGCTTGGTAGAAGTCCTCGCAAAATTGCTCTTCTTGTGTTAAGGTGTTAGAATTAATGCTGATGTCTTCCATTTCCCAGAACTTGCAGATTTCATCTAAACTGTTGATAACTACATGACATTGGAACTTTTTCACATTGCCAGATAGTACCCATCCGAATTTAGTTTGTTGAGCGATGGGTGCTTGATTCGGACCCTTTATCAAACCGCTCATAATTATGTCTGAGTAAACCGCGGCGCCTAAGAGCAAATCTATAGGTCTTGAGATGTTGTACTCTGGATCAGCTAGATTGACGTTTTGCAAATGCATCCATGATTGCTTGTTGAAAGTACTATTCGGTAAATTGTTTACTACATGATTGATAATTAATGCTTCCGTTGTTAAGTTAAAATCATTATAAATAGATTGACATTCTATTGTTAAAATGCCTTTGCTAAGTTTCTCACCAGTACCTATTCCGGACACAGACGCATGATAACGTTGCCGCTGTAATCCAAGCATTTGAGCTGCATTTTCGGATATTAACGTAATTTGAGAACCCTGGTCTAACAAAGCTCTCATTGTGATAAAACTTCCGTCCGCTGCCTTTATCTTTAAAAGCAATGTTGTCAGTAAGACTTCTTCATTATTTGCTGCAACATGGTTGACATTGTGTTGTTTTGATGTTGACGGCATCGATGACGTAGATGGAGTAGATGACGTAGCGGGCATTGGTACATTATTTATGGGCTGTTTGAACGCATCGTGCAATAGAGTATTATGCTCGCCATTGCATTCCTTGCAGCGTTTTGTCGAGCGACATTTTTCATTATGCATGAAAAGGCAGTTTTGGCAAACTCGACATTTCACAACCGTTCTCATTTTAGTTTCCGCTGGAAGGTTAAGGAACTTGTGACACCTAAACAACTGATGGTCCAAAGTGCATAATGGACATTTAATATTTGATGTAAAAGTCGGAGCTGCTTTAAATGATGTAAAATGTTTTATAGGTTTATTGTTGAACGAGTTAGACTTTTGATAGTTTTGATTATATCTAAAGGATGTTGAAGGTGGAGTTATGTCCTTACTCTTCCTTTCTCTTTGTAGCGGCTCTAACGCCATAAACTTTCCTTCTAAAAACGTCATTAACTCTTCTAATGTTGGTAAATCTCGCGGCGACTTACGTGATTCCTTATAGTCACTGTAAGTAACCGGATCCAATTTCTTTGCTAACAGATGTACTAACAGAGGATCCCAAGTGTTCGTATCAATACCTAAGTTGTGTATTGCGTGGATGCACTCAGTACTTGTATCATAAAGTTTTTTCAATTCGTATGATGTTTGCTTATAGATATTTGGCTGGTTCAAAAACGTTTCAATTTGCATTGTAAATAAAATCTGTGGATTATTATATCTATGTGTCAACAATTCCCAGGCAGTATCATAGTTATCTGAGGTCACGTTCAGATGTTGAATTATCCGTTCAGCTTCTCCTTTGACCTTGCACTTAAGATGTTGCATTTTTTGTGACTTAGATAATATATGACTATTATGTATAGCTTCAGTAAATAAGTCATAAAATGTAGGCCAGTGTGTGTATTTGCCCGTAAAGATCGGTATATCGATAGTTGGAGTAGCTTGCTGAACGTGAGCTGATGATGACAACTTTTTATTTAGGTCACGTTTCATCTGCTTAAAAGATCTTTCATATCTACTAAATTCCTCCTCATAACTCATATCTGATCCCTGTAAAATATTATCTATTTGTAAGTGCAAGCCATCAATCATATTCCATTTCATCTGCATATTACGCAATTCATCATCTAATTCCCATTTTTCGGATATTTCGCTTGGAATAATACTTAGTATGAGCCTATTAAATGCTCGAAAGTTAGTGCGCTGCTGAGTTAACAGTTCACTCACCCTTCCATCTTGAACTGCGACGTCTACTGTCTGCTTTTCATCCCTTTTATATGTCGAAATGTTAGTGCGCAATGCTATGTAAAAGTCTTTTGCTTGTTGAAAAATATTCTCCTTAAAATATTGTTGCTCTCTATCCTCATATGACTGTAATTGCTCATTGTTCATATTGAACTCTCCCCAAAGATTATCTACCGCCTCTAAACGCTTCCTAAGATACTCTGGCGTTTTACGACTCGCCGAGTCTTTATTAAAGTTGCTGTTGATCTGCTTCAGTGTCTCGAGGATATCGGCTTGACGCTGGATGAGAGATTCCATGATTAAGTAAAAATAAAAGGAACAATCTTACTTGAAGTCACGTAGTTGTAGCTGATAGATGCTGGATACTCCCAATACTGGTTGTATGGCTCGCTTGCTGCCACGTGTGATCTCGTCTGAGCGAGAACGACGACGTTGATGCTTGTGGTTGCCTGCACGCTTATGCTACGTGTCAGGCTGCTGCTGATCAATCCTTTGTGGGAACTTTCGCGAAGCACACAGATTCACTACTATGAACACTGAACTGACAACGCGACTACGTTACGATCTTTGACTACCACCGCGCGAAAGTCAAAGAAAACGATACCGAATTCGTCCCAGCAACGGGCTATCGAAGGACCAAAATGTGGGGGTTGATTCCCACACTCGAATGCTTGCTAAGGATAGGTTACTCCGGAGAGTGCTAAATAAACCAACCCGATTGAATGCTAGAAAAACACTAATTTAATGTGAGTAATTAATTCTACAATTGTATGTAAAAGTGATGCGTATGCAAACGCATTGAGGTCATTGTGAAATTACCAGTATGCAATAGTTATTATAATATAATGTACGTAGGCTCGTACACTTTATGACTAAGGTATATGGTTAAAAATATACTGGAGACATTTGACAGTTTTGGATAGGTTGATGTGCAGGCGTCTGTACCAACATACCGGCGAAGGAACTCTTCAGTGAAACGCACTTTACACGTTTTTTCTACAAATAGAATAGATCGATTTTTTATGTAAGTAATTGACATTTACCAACGTGATTTTTTTGCTCGTTTTTGCTCGACATTGATAACGGCAACAGGTAGACGCTTGAAATTTTCACAGAATATTGAGTTATATTATTCACTTTACAAATTAAAATTATTAAAATAAAATAAAATAAATATTTTATAGCTTCGCTGGTAACATTCAAATTGTGGAAAATTAGTGATGTGATATATTATCGATTATGTTAATTGTATTGAAAGGGGTGGTGCGCTGACATCTAGTAAAGCAATTATTCTTCTTTTAGCTGATTAATGCAATAATCATCTGGTTGAAATCAAGAAATGTATTGAACAGATCGTGCTTAATTTGTTGGGAACCCAATCCATCCGCACCGTTGCGTCGATCCATTTTAATTTTTCTGTTTAACTACGTTCAATTATTCTTTGAAATAGCACATATTGAGCAGTTTGTAAATAAGGCAGTTACTTAACAAATATTATTTGTTAAGTAACTGCCTTTTTGACAAACTGCTCGAGTTCTTTAATGAGAAATGTAATCTGATATTCGTATATTTCTTAATTATTATTGCTTTTATTAAATCTCTCTTTAAGCTCTTTGGCGGCGTGGCACTGCGAAGTTTTGCCATCTCCAAAATAGCTTAGCGGCCGTGTAAACGACGCCTGTGTGTGCGTACGTCGATTCGGGCGCTTAGTATGAAGTCGAACTACTGTATATTATGTGTATTGTGGCCAAGTGCTTACTCGTAAGGAATAAATAGTTTTCCCTTGCCGTGTGACATTGGGGGTTTGAAAAGAAACACCCAGTGCACGTAAAAAAAAAAGAAGAAAAAATTAAGGTCTATGGGGTCGAATGGCCCGTCTAATATATGCTTCCGCAGTCCGGCACTTCCCTGCAACGGCTGCCTGCAACCGACGATGAGCGATGTGATGGAAGGTTAGCTGCCAAGCCTCAAACTTCGAAGCTGATCCTCGGACCCTGGAATTCACATTTGTGTCCGGTTAACAACCGCCCTCGCTTTAGACCTTTGTATGTGTCCACCTCACGGATGACAGCTAAGCTACATGAGAAGACCGAAATGTAGAAGGTGAGGTGGACGTAATGAAAGGCAGAATGGAATTTACAATATGAAGATAGAAGCAATTAAGAAGTTGTACATTATCTTAAAATGGTACATTTTTATAACAATGTAGGTACCTAGTACAATTTAAATCATTTACACTATATACACAGTAGGAAAATTAAGGAACATAATATCTTTAATTATAACTACAACTATAATTACTTAAGGAGCTGCACACCGGGAAATTACATACACAAGCACCGGCGGTGATAAGCGTTTAATGATAATCTTACACTAAATGAATTAGCTCCTATAAACGTAATGTTCAACACTCACCCAATCGGGGTTTAGTTTAGTTTAGTTTAGTTTGACTGGGCTGTGTCCGCACTTAGCCATTTGATTTGGCCATTGTACGTATACCTTCCACCTACTCCAACCAACCCAGACTATCCCAGAAAAGAGAGAGAGAAGGCTTGCAGCCTTTTCAGGCTACTGCAGGCTTCCGCGAGCGTCCTGGGTGCTTGGAGAAACCGTGCCCGTTCATCTGCCACACTCCTGCATTCCATAAGCAAGTGTTGTGGCGTTTCTTCCGCCTCCATGCATCCTCTGCATAGAGGGCTGTCGGTCACACCTATCGTAAATAAGTGCTTGTTTAGGGGACAATGGCCAGTAATGATACCAATGATTTTACGGATCCTGTCCCTGTTTAATTTGAGGAGGTTGCGGGCAAGCTTTTTTGATGGTACCGGAACTGCATTCTTGGTTTGCCTGCAACCAACTGTTTCTCCACTCCGTTAGATGCTTTTCTTCGGTTAATTCCCGCAGCCATGTTTTTATCTGGGCCTGAGGTATGGGCAGCATTGGTTCCGGTCCATAAACTGTTGCCATCGATCCTCTTTTGGCCAGTTCATCAGCTGCGTCATTACCTTGTGAGTTGCTGTGTCCTTTAATCCATTGCAAAGTCACTCTATTTGCATTTGCTATGGATTGGAGAGTGTTGTGACATTCCAGTACAAGGACAGAAGTTATGGTGTTGTTTTTTAAAGCTTGAAGAACGGATGCGCTGTCGGAGACAATTTTTATATTTAGGTCTCTGACAGCTCTGGCTACAACCGCCTGTGCCGCCTTGGTGATGCCAATACATTCTGCTTAAAAGATTGTATTTAACTTGTCTAAAGTTGTTGATATTTTTATTTTTAAGTCATTCGAGAAGACACCCGCTCCAGTACCGTGTGCGGTTTTGGATCCGTCTGTGTATATCCTAACTTCGTTGATGCCAGAGCTGTCAACTCGTTCTGCAGTAAGTTGGATATTGTATCTTCTATCGAAGACGTGGTGGCATGGTATTCTGTCCATGGGCGCCTCAAGAAGTGGTATTTCCTTCAGGCTTGCCTGCAAAATTTTTGAGTGTGTGGTTATGTTTTGTTTCCATAACCTGTTTGATCTTAGTATTAAGGCTGCGCCCTTGGCTTCCTCTTGTATGACCAGATCTAGAGGCCTTAAGTTCAATATATACTCAAGAGCGGCTGATGCAGTTGTTCTCATGCATCCAGTGGCTGCAACGCTTGCTAGGCGTTACAGTCTCTGGAGTTTTGCTTTCACCGTGACCAGTTGGGTTCTGGGCCACCAGACAACTGATCCGTAGGTTAAGGAAGGTCTGATAACTGATGTGTATAACCAAAGTGTGATTTTTGGATTTAGACCCCATTTTTTACCAACAAGTCTTCTACACTGCCCAAAAGCTATGCAGGCCTTCTTTATTTTTGCATCGATGTGCCTCACCCAATTAAATTTACTATCCAGGATGACTTCCAGATATTTTACTTGAGTTGACTCTCCCTGAGTTTGGTGTTAAAAAGTTCTGGTAGTTGGAGTTCTGGTAACTTCCTTTTGTTGGTGAAAAGGATAAGTTCTGTTTTTTTCGGATTTACTGACAATTCGTGTTCGTCACACCAGTCTTCCACAATCTGAAGAGCTGAACGCATCACTTTGCATAGCACGTTTTCAGCGCTCCCGTTTATCAGTATTGCTAGGTCGTCCGCGTAACCAATAGTAGTGTACTCTCTGTCATTGAGTTTTTTAATGAGGCTGTCTACTACTATGTTCCAAAGAAGTGGTGATAGCACCCCTCCTTGAGGGCACCCTCTAACTACCTCAGCTCTCGTGGTAGTTTTCACCTCTATCTGAACCGCCCTTTTGCTAACCAGCGCAGTGATCCACTCTCTCAGAGCTGGTTCTACGTTCAGTTTGCATAGGGCGTGGTTAATGCTGTTGTGCATGGTTTTTTCAAATGCTCGTTCTATGTCTATAAAAGCAGCAAGTGTTGACGCTTTGTTCGTGATAGCCGTTTCTATTTTGTGCACCACCATGTGTAATGCCGACTCTGTTGATCTGCCTATCCTATAGGCATATTGTTGAGGATGGAGCGGTTTACTTTTCAATATTCCATCCCTAAGGTGTCGGTCTACTAATCGTTCCAGTGTTTTTAGCAGGAATGATGTTAGACTAATTGGCCTGAAGGATTTGGCATGAGTGTAGTCCTCCTTACCCGGCTTGGGTAGGAAAATTACTTTTGCCTCTCTCCATGGTTTGGGAATGTATTTAAAGGCTATGCAGGCCCTGTAAATTGGAAGTAAGTGCTTAATTACATGATTGGGTTGCCACTGTAGTAATGCTGGGAATATCCCTTCCAGCCCCGCGGATTTAAAAGGTTTGAAACTGCCCAAGGCCCACTCTATTCTGTCCGCGGTTACTATCTTATCTGCGACTTCCCAATCCTGTGCTGTTGGTGTACTATAGTGCTAGTACCCATCCAGGGACTGGCGCGATTTGGCATCCTGGAAAGTGTGTTTCTAGCAGTACGGCACTGGTTTCCTTGTCTGTGTTTGTATAGGAGATATCCTCCTTTTTTAGGGAACCCAAAAGATTAGAGTTGTCCTTAGCCAGGATTTTCTTTAATCTTGCGGCTTGGTTTATTGAGTTAATGCTGCTACAAAAATTACGCCAGCCTTCCGTTCTCCGGAATCTGATTCGTTTTTTGTAGTGCTTTTGTGCTATTTTATATACATCCCAGTCCTCAGTGGCTCTGGTATTTTTGGCTCTGTTGAAAAGTGTCCTGAGTTCCTGACGGGGTTAACACTTTCACTTTTTAACAGCGAAAACACGCCAACAATGCGTCTTGTGGGAAATGTAAATAGTCACTTTTTGTAGAAACAAATACATCGTTTACGTCTTTACGAGACTATCTGCCAGCTTTTACACCGAGCGACGTGCGCCTGCTTTGGGATTGCGTGGCCTAATGAATCTGCCAGCGGTCACCTTGCGCACAGAGACGTTAGAAAAAAACGAACCGGTCCCGGCTGGAAACAAAAGAACACTGCGCGCGGTACAGTTACCACTTTACAATACTGTACAATTTTATTATTTATTATTATTAATTATTAACTTTAATATTAGTTTTATTATTATTATTAGGTATCATGTAACTGCAACGTTACAGCCGGCCGGGTAGCAGAGGTGGTCAGACCGGCCACGCAGCGCTTGCTTGCACCTAACTTGAAGCTCCGGGTGCGATTTCCAGCTAGCTAACTGTGTGTGCCTGTCGTAATATCACCGCGAAGTATACCTAAACTAAATATCAAAGTCTAAACCTACCTTACCTGTGGTAATCTCTGAATAATATTTAGTTATTGTTCCAAGATGGTAATATCGTGGCGAAGTAGTGTTGCCACACGATAGTCTACTATCGATAGGTAAGTTAAGGCGTAACAGATAGTATCAATGTCTCAATTACTGCAATACCATCATAAAAAGCAATACTTAGGTACTGTTGATTCTTTATTACTAATAATAAACGATCGGTAGTATTACTTTTTAATATTGCAGAAACTTGATGTTTTGTACAATCGATAGTTACCTGTATTTCAATGTATCAGCAAAATTTTGTATAATTCAATATAAGGGTACCACCGTACTCATGGAGCTGTTCTACAGCTCCATGCTGTAGTGTTCTGTTGTACGCGTACTAAGTACTAATACGATAACGATACTCGGCACTGTACGAAAAGAAACGTTACCGAACGCAAACTCTTAATCGGACAGTCGGACTATTAGTACACACGGCGGCAGATCAACCTACCCAAAACTATCAAATTTCTACAATCAATTTTGAACTTTATTGTTTGGTTATAAGGATCAATTTTCATTGGAGAAATTTGACAGGTTTGGGTAGTTTGATCTGCCGCCGTGTGTACACCGTCTCCCGCTAGTCGCTACCATAGACTATGTAGGTCGCTACACTCAACTCAAGTGCTTATGTTGCTTGTCCGAATTACTCCGAATGTCCGAGCGAAGGAACAAACGTACTGTATTTACGAGAAAGCGAGATAGTTGTTGCAATCGCTATCGAATACACACATTATGCGAGATAGCAAATCATTCGCTTACGCCGACCGTGCGTTTTATTGATAGAAAATCTTGCTCAGCTGTGTTTAGCGCTAAGATTACTGAAATTGTTCAAAAACCAGCTAGTGTGTAGTGTGAGCGAGTGATCGCGCTTTGTAAAGCGCCCTGACGTGATTGAGTATTTTTGAGTCTGTGCTTAATAACGTCTAATATTTATTGAATAGCTGAAACGCCAGGGTGTTTAGTCCACCCCAGGTTCAGGTAGAGAAATAAAAAGATAGTATAAACTTTACAATTGTTTATTCCCAGGGGTGGGTAACGTCGGTCGCATACAATTCAGTGGTGTCGCTTTGATAAGAGAAGAGGACTTAGCTTCTAGGGGCTTAAGTCTCGTGTGCGCAGTTCGGCTCCTAGGTCAGCCTAGACCCGGGCCGTAGACTGCGCCAGTAGATACCGGAACCAAGGCTGGACCGCAGTAGTAGCTGCCTCCGGAGGTGCAGGCGGGTAGGCGCGTATAGTGAGCTGCCTCCGGAGACGCCGACGGTTATCACCAGACCAGGGTTATGTACCCGGTAGAGGGAACCCTGTAATACATAAAAAGAATGAACAGATGTTCAGTAAGTCCGGCCGCTATGCGGTCCGGTAATAAGGTACAAGCTGCTACAATTGAACCGGCCTCCTATTGACCTCTAATGGTTAAGCAATTGCAACACAAAAGAACTACATTAGGTTTAGAGAATCTAATGAAAGTCATATAATAGGGAGACATCATCTGTGGTTAATTAAACCTTAATAGACTAATAAAAACTCCCAAAGAAATAACATTTACCAATTAATGTTAATTATAATATTTATGAAGGTAGGTACCGGCGCCATAGTAAACGGCTACTCGGACAAATGAAATTTAATAACAACTAAGAACCGTTAGGGATTCCTACATAATAAAAATAAATGTACAATAATAATAAACTACATTTCTCAACCATTGTAGGTTCAAATAATAATTTTAACAGTAAAACAGAATTATACAAATCCAGCAAATCTAAGCGAAAACACTATGACGAAAGAACACTTACCCGTAGGTTGGGGTAGTCAAATATGAAAATTCACAATTACAATAACAAAAATCTGAGAACCGACTAATAGCTGCGGTGGCGATCAAAAGAGTACGTTAACCTCTTTTTCACCCTTTTATATTACTTTTCAAAATCACCAGTAGTTATGTTCTAGAACTTCCCCGAAAATAAAAAAATGTTCCATAGAGCTGACGATTTACAAAAAGAAACATAGACACGAATGGAACAAACAGCCTAAGGTTTCACTCGATCACAAATACATTTTGAGTAAATGTATTTGTAAATAATACAAGAAAAACACCGTGTATTTGTATGTGCTTTCCTCGCAAATAATTTATTTAATTATATAATTGATAATCCCTATATTAAAATTTATCAAAGCAACCTTTGTAAAGAAATTGCTGAACGAAACGTAGACGTTCGGTTCCCGAACGGAATAGCTGTCAAAAACGGAACTGTCACCTAGTTGTTTGTTTACAATCATGAGTTAATGGAAAGACACTCCAGAAGCCATAACACAAGAAAAAAAAAGGTTATTGTTCATATTTATTTATTGTATTTCATAGTTAATAGTTTAATAAAATGTAGTTCTATTAAATAATCACTATAAAATGAATGGCAACGGTAAGTACTATGGATTTTAGCAAAACACGCCGTTTCCAAAGGTAAAATCGGCGAAAGTGTTACATAGCTTTACCCTGTTCCAACATACACTTAAATAATTGTAAAATGGTTTCGAAAAAGAGTGGCTACTTTTGGCAAACAACAGTTTTAAAGCTATTTAGTTGGCTGATAAGATAACAGCGCCAAAATAGATTAAAACAGCATAGAGGATAGCGCATTATACATATTATACATTACAGTGTACATTAAAGAGGTCAGCGGTACGACGATAGGTAACGACTTTATTTACGTGTACTGTTAGGTACTATTAGTACTAATAAGGTGTACTAGTACTTTACTCGGACTGTACTAGTACAGTACTAAACCGAAAAGTGTCCGATTAAGCACAAGACTACCATGCTGACCGTACTGCCGAGGTACTACCCTTATATCTCACAGCTTCATAGTACCTAACATCATGCTTCTGCTTACTTACTTCTCGCGCATCGTCGTCGCTCGTCGCCCCATCAAGGAAAGCAAATAAATGTAGTACATACAGCCAAGTTTTCGATTAACTTAATATTTGGTAATAGAACCGTACAATAAATGAGACACTATTTATTGAACGGTTCTATTACAGTACGGTCATGGAGCTGTAGAACAGCTTCATGAGTACGGTGGATTATATATAGTCTATGGTGATGAGGTGATACCTTTATATTGAATTATACAAAAAATGTATAAACATGTAGGTATGTATGTGTTTAATGTATAAACATTGACACAATTTTAAACCCTCTTGGGCACTGCAATTTTGCAAGAGAGAATGATGCGCAGCTGGGGCGGAATAGTTCTCGAGTGGCGACCGCGTACCGGAAAACGCAGTGTGGGCAGGGTAAGTAATTGTTATTGGGTAGGTAGGCGTACAAAAAGGTGGACTGCCGAATGACGATCTGGTGAAGGTCGCAAGCTCGCAGGTAGCCGCTGGATGTGAGCAGAACCAGTCATGGAGATCCTTGGATCTTTTGTCCAGTTTTGGCTGAGATGATGATGAACAAATAAGTACCGTAAAACATGGCAACTTTACCAAACCCGTAGTAAATCCATATCATAGGTATTTGACAAAACCCAAATTACTTAAAACCGACTGTGAATAGAAACTTCGTCGTAATGGTAGTAGTTTTTCTATATATTTTTTTCCTTTAGTTGATGACTTCGTGCGATTAGCACATTTAGCCAGTGTCAAAGTAATTTTCTTACAAGTAATACATAAATAAACAATATTTCCTTCTACCTCCAGCAATGATGATGAATGATAATAGAAATGAGAAGTGAGAAATGATATACCCCCCAACCCCTCGAGTGTCTCAGTAAAGTTGTGGGGCTTTACTAAGTCCTCACGCGGAGTTCTTGAGAGAATTTGAAAAGTGACGTTACACTGTTTTGTTTTATTTGCCAACACACACTCACGAACACTTGACGGTTAATAATCCACCATTATTTCACATTAATATTCGACATAATACAAATTTTAGAAAATAAAACAAAACCGCAGACAAGACTTCACTTTCCCGCCAAGAACAGTCTTTCTTCACTTTCCCGCCAAGAACTTTTCCTATATTTTCTGACAATACTGTTACATTTTTTTTAACTAACAACACAGTTTTGCCAATAGGGTTGTTGCAAGTCGGCTGCTGCTATGAACACGTAAGTATTTTGCCATTATGTGTTAAAGTGAGGTCGCAGAGGCTAAAGAATAGGGTAAGGTAGTGTAAGTGTGCGCATTTTAACTTTGAGACACTATAAAAAATTAAATATCATATTTAGAAAAAGCAACATTATTTATTTATAGTCTCTATATATTTGTTAACAAATTATGGAACAACGAATTAAACTAATGTCATTAATTAAAGTAGGAACTGAAGAAATATAAAAAACTAAAATTGCGCACTCTTATACGCCCGGGTGTACAAGAGTACGCGGCGAGTTGTACAAGAGTGCGCGCATTAATTCTCAGTGCACAAGTCGCACTTAGATAGTCCTTGACCTAAATAGGCAGTGCAGTTTTCATGCCACCATTGTTGGCACACCGAACATTCGATCCAGTCTTCACTAATTAGGCTCTTTGTATATTTCTTGACACCCACCACACCTCCATATCTTCTTTAAGTATATATTATCAAGGATGTTTAGATGGTCCCTGAATTCTTGTTCAACTTCACGGGAAAATGTAGTTTCAAAACGGTCTAATTTAGTGACAGGGGTAGAATTTTTCAACCGCTTCCTCAAAGTAGACTCCACCATTCCAAAAGATTCAGCTACAAAACGCTTCGACTGTCCTTTTTCGATTAGCTTTCAAGCTTCATCAAGAACCTCTAGCGAACAATTTTGTCTCTGAGTAGTCTTTTTCTTCGAGACATGCTACCTTAGAGTCCTCTAGCGGCATCTTGAATTCGTGTGGCGCGGCAAACGTCTCGCCACAAACTGCACTTAGGTACTACAAATGTGTCCTTGATGTGCCTTGTGTGAATTCGTATGGCGAGACGTTTGCCGCGCCACACGAATTCTAGATCGGACACGTTCGTTTTATGTGGCGCAGTGCTTTACAAAAATGAAAGACAACATTGAATTTTATGTTGAGTTTTTGCAGAGGTTGAAAAAACCCTGTTTTATATAATCACACACTTACTGAGTATAGTAACAGACGGATTACAGAAATTATATGGACTAAGATCGGCGAAAAATTCAATGAAAGGGGTAAGAATTTTGATGACTCAATGACGTCTTCTTTTTCTCATTAATCGCCACATCAAAAAATCGTCATCGTCAGACGATGATGTCCATATTCTGTTGCTAGTGCCACGCTACAACTGTGCTTCCGATGTGCGCATACTATATAGATACATTTGTCGCCGCGTAAAATCGCAATAATTGTGGCGCCGTAAATGTATGTTGCGAGTAGCGTGTGGTGCCGGTGTGCGGCCTCACTCGGCCTCACTTACACCACCTTACCCTACGTCACAGGTTAATGAAAATTTTATATTAAGTACTTGTAAAGAGTGGTTGGAATTGCTGTCGCAATATCAGTTATTATTGCTATTTACTTACTTGATTTATAGAAATATTTGTTTGGTTATTATTTTTTGAGGTTGGGTAAAGTTACCACAGATTGGGTTTTGGCAACTTTACCTACTTTTAGGGTTGACACAAAAATCAAGCATTTGTTAATGATTATCTATTGTGTTTGTGTAATTGTTTGTGAATTCATTTGGAAACAGTGTTGCAAAATAATTTTCATGAGCACTTTTATATGTGGGACATTCATGCCAGCATTATTTTGATTTTTTATTGTGTCATGTGCGCTTTGGTTTTAATGCCTGTCTATTGTTTCAGAACAAAAGTGCCCCCTAAAATAAGAAACCGCACAAAACTCGGTGCAAGGTCATATAAAAACTATAGTGTCGAAATGATGGAATTGGCTATTGAGATGGTTAAAACAAACAAAAAAACGTCGAAATACCCTGAAGAATATATTCTCAAGAATGACCATGATACAGTATATTTTGACTGAGTGGACGTGGAGGTAGTTAACCTAAAGTAAGCCTAAAGATACGTGCCATATAATTATATTATACTTATACTGTGCCAAAAAGTAATTTAAGACTTTTTAATATTGTTATTCTCAATTAATTACAAGACCAATTTAGTATAATTTTGTTATAAGCTATAATGCCATTTTCGTGTCATTTTCGTATCTTAGTTTAAGATTAATATTTATAATATTCTATGTGATGGAAAGTTTATTTTGATTAAGTTAATATAGGTAGGAGATACAAATAATATTATCTGCGCCTAGAGATACGTGCCATTTAAATTCTGTGCCAAAAAGTAGTTTAAAACTTTTTTATTATTATTAAGCTCAACTAATTATAAGATTTTGTTAACGACTGTAATGTAATTTTCGTGTCTTAGTTTAAGATTAATATTTATAAGAACTTATGTGATGGAAACACGCATCGTGTGCCTAGAGATTCGTAATACATAATCACTTGTTTACTTTTAAAAAAAACGCATGTCTTGTTTTTTGACAACCCTGTGCATTGAAAGTTTTTGGCAACTTTACCTATTATGTGTGTTTCTAAAACACACAGCGTTGGGTGAAGAAAGCTAATGTAAATTCGCCTTTAAATTGGTTATCTATGGTTAAAACTTACCAAATTGTCCATGGTTTTATACCTGCCTCTCTCACTCACCAGCATGCATCCTCTTCCAACATGGAAGGATGCTTGACACGAAGCTGTCAAAGTCATAGCGTTTGTAAATTTTGCCGGTTAAACATCGAAAAATTTTCAAAGTTTTAAAAGTTGAAACTTAAAATTTATTTTTATTTTTATTGTGAGATTATTTGCGCTTGAGAAAGGTACATTTTTGGTCTTATTCTAGTTTTCTTCTCTTTCTCAGCTGACAATGTAGCATGCAAATAACTTTAAATGACAATGACTAAATATTCCAATTAATTACATACACATAAAAATACAAAATTAATACTCCAAAATGTCAAATACCAATTAAATTACATTATAATAAAAATACAAAATTAATTACTAAAAATTGTTGTACTAAATATTCAAAAATATGTCAAAAATATGTCAAAACAGTATTATAACCACAGCGCAGCGGCCTAACTTAATCTGTGGAGCCATGCCATAGAGGAAAAAAGAAAAGTTTGTGAAAAGTTACAGTTGTCAAAAGTTACTAAAATATTTGCAATTCAAATAAAATAATATACAGAAATAAAATAATAATAAAAGTCAAATGATTTATCAAGTTTGGTCAAGGTGAATAGTATTTTACAGACATCAAAAGAAAATAATATGTCGTTAACTTATAAGAAAAATAAAACTAAAATATTTGCTTGCACACATCTAGGTACACATCTTACATTTATTAAGTGTATGTGTAAGAAAATCTTTCACTGAATAAAATAGGTGTGCCATAAGCCATTTATGTAACTCTGCTAGAAATTGTTTTACAATAAGTTTTCTAATTGTTTCAGGCAATTTATTAAAAATACTTATGCACATCCAGAAACAATTCTTTTGCATACGAGTGCTTTTTGGAACAAAGGCCGACATCAACCTTTTTCCATTTCTAGTGTTTCGGGGATACATATCTTGTGCTGTTTCAAAATAATGATGGTTAAGTTTGACAAATTTGGCTATTTCAAAAATGTATAGACATGGCAGGGGTAAGACTTTTAACCTTTTGAATAAGGGTGCACATGGCTCATCTTGTGCAGTGCCACAGATTGCCCTAATACATTTTTTTTGAGCGATAAATGCTTTATTTGTGTCTGTGCTGTTTCCCCATATGATTAAACCATAACGGAGGATGGACTCAATATATGCAAAGTATGCTGTGAGTGCTGCACTTTGAGAGGCTACTTTAGTGAGTTTATATAGTGCAAAAGTAAATCTATTTATTTTACAACATATGTTTGTGATCTGTTGCTTCCAGTCCAACTTATGATCAATTTGTATACCCAGAAACTTAGTTATATTTGTGCCATGTAGTCCTAGTCCTTGATAGTGTACATTTAACGTTTGATAAGGTGTATTATTAAAATTCATGAAATAAGTTTTGTCAATATTAATGAAAAGGTTATTATCTTTAAGCCAATTTATTATTAAGTTGATTGTATTGTTAATTTCATTACTATGGTCATTTAATGTCAATTTCTTACTTGTAGTCACTATGATTGAGACATCATCCGCAAATAAGATGCAGCGGTGCTTTGTCAGTTTTGGTAAGTTATTTATATAAGTGAGGAACAAAAATGGGCCCAAGACACTCCCCTGGGGCACCCCAAACTTGATTTCTTTAAACTCTGATAGATATTTTTGGGTTATATTATTTTTATCGAGTTTAGCTACTTCAACGGCTTGCATCCTATTGCTCAAATAAGTTTTTAGCCAATTTAGTGCCGGCCCCCTAATGCCGTTGTTTTCCAACTTTTTTAGTAGGGTGTCATGTAAGCAATAATCGAACGCTCTAGACATGTCAAGGAAAAGAGCTGTTGTGTACCTATTTTCATTTATGTTCATTAGTATTTCATTCACTAGGTTGAATATGGCATGGGTTGTGGATTTCTTTTTTGAAATCCGAATTGATCTTGATTTAATATACCATACTTTTCAAAAAACACCATCAGTTTCTCAAGTACAATTTTTTCATAAACCTTTGATATGATTGAGATTAGTGTAATGGGTCTGTAGTTGTCAACTACTGTTTTTTCATTTTTTTTATGCAAGGGTTTGACTAGTGAATACTTAAGCCTGTCTGGGAAGGTCCCAGAGGATATTGATAGGTTTATAAGAAATGTTAGAACAGGGGCTATTTCTTCATTGCATGCCTTCAGAACCTTTGTACATATGTTGTCAAATACTTTATTTGTGTATACTATACACACAGCGTCAATTTAGCATACGTTCGGGTTTGAATTCCGTTGTGAGTTACTATTCTACGACAAATCCCGACGAAAGTGTGCAGATAAGTGTCGGAGTTGATCAAAGTTAAAATTAAATGTTGATACTTCGGATGGAAATCAACAGTCGAACAAGAGATCTGATGATTCGTCATCCATCATCTTCACCATCTTACAGGGATAAGAAGGGCATAGTTTCAACTCCTTCCAATAAAGGTAAAAAATTTCACGTAAGTACTAGCTAGTTCAGACGTGTACGGACCCGTGTAGAAAGAAATAAAAACTTTTACTCTACAAGTGGGGTTTACATCTGATTACTTTACTAACTTGCCGCTATTACCAACTTATTCTAAGCAATTAATGCAATGTCAATTTCTGAGAAATCCGACGTCTTTATAGACTAGGTACGATTAGAATAATGATAACCTTGACACAGAGTGATAAAAAACATTAATTTATTTATTTAATAAAACATTGCCAGCATTACAGTATACACTAATGCACTGAACAATATGCAACATACACCAATAAACAATGAAAAACATATAACAAAGGACAGACCATTCAATCATCTCGCTCACAGAACTCCAAGCAATCCTTAAGTACAACAGTCAATCTTCCAGCAAACACATCACTCTGTGGTGCCACTGCCAGAAGCGCATTCAGATGTACCATTGCACGAACCAGAGGCGAGTTACGATGCTCTACGGTACGCGCCTTGTCGATTGCCAACAAACGGTGGTGACGGGCTCTACCATAACTGCCTGGAGCAAACAACTTGCAAGACCTTTGCACCAAATAAGGACAGCACAAGCTGACTAAAACGATTTATTGAATTAGCTAACTTTCAAAGCTTGTTACTCCTTCTTGAAGGGGCATTAGTTACAAGTGAGCTTTACAATCTTGTATTGCAATGCAAGTCCTAGTTTTGTTGGTTGTAAACCTAATGAAAGGTTGTGCCATTTTTAGAATAAAAGCAAGGTTTATTTAGCAGGCTTGTCTAACAATATTTTAGATCAAAGGCAACTATTAATGTCTGTAGTACAAGACTTGCTTAACTATTGGCAGTAGATACTTGGACGCCCAAGATAACCACAGTGCCATAGAACAATTGAATTTTTATTGTGTCTGGTCTAAGAACAACTGAGTAAACCATAATATTGAAATACTAACTCATTGTTTGAAAAAATTACTAGTACATTTTGGTCCAGTGTCTCCATCATTATAAAGACTGCAATCCAAATTGGTACAAAAGGAGATCTGAAATTTAAATTTACATGCCTAAAGGAGATGTTTAATTTTTTGCCAAGACCATGTACACCTACTCAAAAAATAGTATTAAATACATGTATTTAGTTGATATATTTAATATTCCGATATGCTTTACCATTTTTGCGTAAGAATAAAAAAATGAAACATAATTTTTAATAACCTGGCAACTTGAGATGTCTTTCTGAGATTAAACACAAGTGTCCAAAGCTGTAAAGAACGTAATTAAAAGTGCAACTGTCACCATGATTTAAAAAAAAAAAACCGGTGTTTTGTTTTCATTCCGTTTTTACATGGATTCTGAGTCGTTGTGGTTTTGTGCTGTGCTGTTTTTAAATTCTGATTTGGACCGATTACCTGCTAACCGTTTACTGCCTCACTTGTTGACTTCTGCCTGCTATCCTGGACTTCCGTTTGCTGCCTCACTTGTTGACTTCTGCCTGCTATCCCGGACTTCGATTTGCATTTGACCCTGCTACTGTTGATACCATTGCATTGTTGCTACTACATTCGTTGTTTTTAGGTGAGTTTTTCGTATTTTAATTAGGCACTTAACAGCTTAAGTTTAATTCTACTCTACCTACATGTTATGAAAGTAATAGCCAGAAGTAAGTTAATTTATTAACATTAACAATTTTCATGCATACGGTAAGTACTTTTGTTATGACAGCTACTTGACATGACATGACATTGACAGAATACCACCATTACCCCCTGCGATCACGAAACTTGCCATTATTGGTTATCTATAATACTTCTTACGTAAAAACTATTCATTTATTTGAAGAAAATCATTTTGAATAAGCTTATTTCATGCATTAGCTACATTTTGGTATTATGTACAAGGTGTTGGCATTTTCTCCATACAAAATTAAACATCTCCTTTTGTAGTGTTATCAAGATTTTTCCACTGAATCAAAAGAATTTGAAGTTTTTTATAGCTTCTTTAAGTGGGTTGTAGGTGTGACTTAATACTTTCTGCTTACATTAGACAGAAAAAAGTTCACACACCCATATCATGTTCATAACACATGTTCTGTTAATACTCTCATGTTCAAAACAATTGTTCCCAATACCAATAATAAACAATAATAAACAAATCTGACAATCAAACCAATATGTCCAGAGATGGTTTGTCTAGAAGACGATGCCCATTTGCCCATTTAATGCAACAACAAGGAGCAAACAATCCTCAATCTAGGCTTTCTATGTTGAATCTTCTTAGAAAATAAAAATAATAATAATAATAATCAGACAGCGGATGTCTTATTTCTGACCTCTGATGTGTTAGTGAAACATTTCCATTTCAAATACAAATGTAGCTAATTCCTTCCATCCAAAATGATTGGTTAGTGAAGATCTACATTTTTAAAGCCTATTTTAATTTACCAATGGCGGAAACTCAAGGACGCTTCCTCTGAGTAATTTACAACAACATAGCTATAATTAAAAGCCTTACCATTCAGTCGACAGACTGATGACAATCAGCTCTAGAGATGTTTGCTGCTGTAGCCAATTGGATTGCGAAAATCCTATGGGCTCAAGATTTCATATAATAGTATATTTAGACTACCTACTACTTATTGGTCAAAATATTAGTTTCTCAGGTTGCGGAAATACTGAGAACTTTGGAAACTAAATAGCGCATAAATTATCACAAGTCTGTTCTAGAACTCTCTCGAGAAGTAGTTTGGAACACTTGGCAAAAATGGGTAAAACTTCTTGAAAAAATTCAACATTCCCAAAAAGGGTGAGTGCTGGGAACAGTTTTCTGTGACAAGGTCAGAGTTGATTAGTTTTGCTGAACTTTGCCAATTCCAGAGTACTGGTCGACTATACTGTCGCAGAATGCTTGTGTTTAAAGTTATTCAATTATCTTATGTTTGAAGATTTGTAAAGGGCATTGGTCAAATTATCTTGTAATTGACTGTTAATCTTCTAACAAGCAAGTAAATAAATAAACTAATTAATTACTTGTTAAGTTCAGTCTTTTTATGTATTTGCCTATGCGGCAAGACCCAATATGGTGGTTAAAATCTGACAACAGCTCAACACCAATATTTAAGAAAAGTGTGATTCACTTCTTGGCGATTGAGGCAGTAGACTCAGGTTTGTGAGCTCAATTAAACAGCACTTTCCTATCAAAGAAGTGGGCTACATTTCAAAGACCCTGTCATTAAATTTTAAGGAAAATGTATGCCATGTTTGCAGCCAAACAGTCAGCGGATGACTACAAGGTGCTCACATACTAATTCAGTCTGGCATCATGACTCTTGTTGCATACCTCTAAAACGAGGGGGGGAGGACATTCCCTTGCACTAAGCAACAAGGCTGACAAGCTGGTTTAAACTTATAGAGCAGTTAAATTTAACTCTCAAAGCCACTTACACACACTCCCAGGGAGTCTAAACGGAATTGCGCATCGCCTATCATGGGATCGCAAAGTACCAGAGTGGCATCTTTTACCCCAAGCCGCGGAGGCGACATTTGAAATGTGGGACGTCCCAGACGTGAACCTATTCTCGCCAAGTGAAACGGCTGTCGTACCGTAAAATTAGATTCCGGAGGGAACCATTTGCAATTTTCTGTAACGTTTTTAGCCGTCAATGGGACTAACAACTGAGCTGGGCATTCCACCCACTCAACTTAATACCCAGAGTACTAGCTCATTTGACAATATTACTGAGCTGGGCATTCCACCCACTCAGCTTAATACCCAGAGTACTAGCTCATTTGACAATATTACTGAGCTGGGCATTCCACCCACTCAGCTTAATACCCAGAGTACTAGTTCTCTTGACAATACAAAGGAGAGTGTACATTAAAAAAAAAAAAAAAAGCTGGTTACTCAAGCAAGAGCAATAATAGAAGAGCGTCTTTCACTTCTGATAAAAAAACCTGCGGAAGGTCTTAATATATCAGACAACAGTTAACTGCACAACATAAGTAGACAGGTTGACTCTTCTTGCTTGAAAAATTGGGGGTGGATCAAGTTTCTTACTGGACTGTAAGAATAAAACCTTTATAAAGATAACAATAAAAAATAAATAAAAAAGTAGCTGGCGGACATCTACTTTAACAATATATAGTACCCCAATTAAAAGATCTTATTCTAGTGTAATATGAATAAAGTTAACCCCGAAGAGCCTGATGTTCTAAAAGATATTTCACTTGCTAAGCCAGCAGTACATATACCACCAGCATGGTACAGTGCAATTTTATTTAACTGTCTTAAGATTATTCATCAAAGCCAGGTTCTTTATTTTAAATGAATGAGGCGAACAGCTTTAATACTCTTGCTAGTCTCAGGTCGTTCATGATCTAACATGATTAGAAAATAGCCATAAAAATCTTATTTCTACAGAAGATAAGTTTAGTCTGTGGCCAAGATTTGATAAAGACTAATTCAAATGCGCACAGAAAAGTTGGGTTGTTACGGAAACACCCAGGCTATTGTGTCTGCATTGTCAAACACAGTAACAATGTTATAGAAAATTTGAAAATAGTAAAACAGACAGGACTGTCACAAGTATATTTATTATCTACCAGATAAATTAAAACCTGTTTTGAGAACAATAATTGCAGATTGAATACATAATATTTTAAATTTGTTTCATTATTCATTCATTGCATGTCACACTACAAAAAGAATAAATGTGACGCCTTGCAAGGGCATAGCAATGACAGGACTAATGTTGATGCCCCACAGGTCAGATCAGCTGTGGCCTTTAAAAATATTAGTTATAAAATACCTGTATAAAAATATATAACAGAGGAAAGTGGAACATACTGTTGTCCAGTAAATAATTGTGATAATTCTAACTCTAATATTGATTTATTAGATTACTTTTTTATATAATATATGATTAAATTTTTATGTCCTGTAAAGTTGTAAGTTTAAAGTCTTTGGGAAAGATTTTAATAACCTATTCCTATAAATATTAGGATTGATTTATAATTATTTTCTTTGTTTCTTAAACAACTTAAACAGTTTATAATTAAGTGTAATATTTTCTAATACATTTTGACACAATAGTTATAGAATTGTTATAATAAACTAATTTATATTTCAGAACAATCATCTTCATGAGCCTATATTATTCCACTGTTGGACATATAGGCCTCTCCAAGTTCGTACTTAATATCGTTATTATAATTGATTCATCATAGCATTTGTGTTATCACCAGCAGATACCAAACAGGTCTTCACCCAACGCTGTGTGTTTTAGAAACACACATAATATAACTGTTTTGCATTCCAACAAAACAGGTATTATGTGTTGAATAAAACACACAGCGTTGCAGCAATTCTCTTGCTGGTGTGGTAACCTGAAGACTCTATGACTTTGACAGCTTCGTGTCAAGCATCCTTCCATGTTGGAAGAGGATGCATGCTGGTGAGTGAGAGAGGCAGGTATAAAACCATGGACAATTTGGTAAGTTTTAACCATAGATAACCAATTTAAATAATATCTTATATTTTTACTTATCTGTCTACGCAAAATGTAATTGGCCTACTGCACGCTTTGGGTAACTGTAAGTGTAGTGGGCAATTCAGATTTAAATAAATAAATAAATAAATAAATAAATAAAGGCGAATTTACATCAGCTTTCTTCACCCAACGCTGTGTGTTTTATTCAACACATAATACCTGTTTTGTTGGAATGCAAAACAGTTATATTGTCAAAATACTGTCCTATTTCTCTCAGAATAATAACTAAAGCTATAGAAACCGGACTAAAATAGCAACACTCATCATCAGTTCGTACTATTTTAACTAATGAACCTAAGTGATGTATTGGAAAGAGATCGATTGTCCCTTTTCTTTCGTTATTTCGAAGGTGTCACCAGATTTGTGACGTCATATTTGAGGTAATAATGTCTCAGAACAATAACTAAAGCTAATGTAGTGAGTGACTTTATAAAGGACTCAAAGATTTTTTTTGATCACCGATTATCTGATGACCGTTTTGACATAACAAAATAAAAACTAAGTGTCAACCATTTGTCGCACTCGAACCTCCTTTTTTAGCCATAAGATAGAACGGAACTAAACATAGTTGCACGATTTTTAATTTAGCCATCCTTCCATAGCTTTAGTTATGGTTCTGAGTATTTCTCTCATGAAGATTGTCATCTAAAGAGGTTAACTTCACCAAAATTGATGTTTTAGATGGAATAGTTTATGAAAATAATGTACCCAGGTACATTATTTTCATAAATCCCGATTGCGGTTATTGTAGGCCTAATGTAAAATGAATATATTAAATAGTGAATCATACATCTCATAAATTTTTGTCAAAAAATAAGGTAAAGTTGCCATGTTTTACACATTCTGGATGCAAATATTATGAAATTGAAACTAGTTTTGACATTAAAACTAAAAGCATATAATATATGTTATGGACCAAGTAATAAAGGGCATTTTTCATAATGCCCGGTCATTCATAATTATTATTCAAAGATTTCGTAAAAATTTAGTTTTAGGTAATTAAGTAGACACTTACCTTTTATCTAATACAATGAATAATGAAATAATAATAATCTATAGCTTATCTTTGTAATACATACGTACGACGTACGTAATGTGAGTGGCTATAACAAATTTTACACTCCCTATCTATTTCCTTGTATTTTCCTTTCCCTTGAATTTGGATTGACTAAGAAAATAATAAGATTTAAAATATCATTGACCTCGTACTTCGTCCTAATGTAAAGGGTCTTGGCAATTTAAAACGGTATTATGGTATTGATTAACAATAATGTTTTATGCTTTCATGACTAGAATTTATTGAGTAAATACTTACATATTTATATAAGCAATAAGTACACATCAAGTATTAAAACGCATTATCGAAATAAACTAAACGGAATATGACAACACAGCAGCAACATCACCTGTGGCAGCTGATTGACTTGACGTCACTCACGTTACCAGTTTGTCTGTGCGTTCCCAATCTCATTATTTTTATTTATTTCGCAATTTCTACAAAATCTCCTAATTCCTTTTGTTATTCCATCAAAAACGTTACAATATATAGTGGTAATCAGAAACGAAATGGACAATCAATATTACTACAAGTTGATGGCCAGCTACCTATCCAAACGTAACTGCGATGAGTCTTTCATGAGGGTACTTTTTTGGTAAGAATTCTCTTAAGAAAACTCCGGAAGAACTAGAACGTGCTGACGAAAGGAAACGGCGGTTGCAGCGCGAGCGATCGCGGCGGTATCGCGCGCTTAAGAACGCGCGGCGCCAACACGAGGGCGGCGGTGGGGGCGCCCGCGACGCCAGCGACGGCGACAGCTCCGCCGGCCGCGGCAAGTCGCACGCGCTCTTGCTCGACGAGGAGTTCAGTGACTGCGACGAACCGCCCACACTGTGCGACCTCAACTTCGAGGACAAGTGGCGGGCTGCGTCCTCCGACTGCGCTTCCGACGACAACTCCGCGCAGTCCGCGCCCGAGCCCAAGGAGCCACCGCTTGCCAGCGACGTGAATCTGAGCCTTAAGGAGTTCCTCAGCTCGCCCAACGCGGAGCTCGACTACCCCACCGTGCACAGCCTCATGTTTCATTGGCTGCAGACGTAACATTGTCGTTGTCGCGAGTAGTCGCTGTACCGGGCTTCACGAAATAAGCGGCCCCGCTTCATATCATTATGAATTCAAAATTTTATCATGGTGTATCTTATTTCCAATTTATAATTGTGGTAATCTGAAACATGGACTTCAGACTGATGAGTGAATAGTAGATTTCTGATGTGATAGTCCTACACATATCACATGAAACTTAGAATGCTGCTTCTATATTGCTAAATTGTAATAATTATGATACACAGCACATCAAACCGACAGAACCGTCCTGCTATTATTTTAATCTGACTTTTTAATTAGTATGTAAATTTTCTAGTAGGTATCTATGTAGGTATATCAGAGTGGAGGTGAAATGGGTTTTAATTGTGATGAGAAAAAGCTAAGGTGCTCTAACTTAGAGCTAGCGCTATAGCTCACTATTGACTGATGCCATCTATGTGATTCACTTTAAAGAATTAAATATATCCAACATAAAAGTGAAGTTAAGTAAGAACCCAATAATACAGCTTTTACTATTAAGAAAAGTCTAAAAGACAATAGTTTATGTATGTAATTGAAATGAACAAAATTGCAAGCCAATCTCAGGTTTTTTTGGCAATTAGAATATTCCACTAGACAATAAGTTGTTAAGTTGCCATATCCTATAATATTTAGATACTCAACTATTATACATTATTACATTATGCATATAGAGATGTATAGAAAGTATAAACCTATAGTTTGTGATACGAATGAATTTTACATTTTGTGTGAATCTACAATATTAGTTTGTAATAAGTAGGAAGTTAAGTGTAGTAGGATGCTCTTCGACCCTAGTTTGTGCTCATTGTTTGTTTTGAGAGTGTGTTTAAAGAAATGACAACCACAGACAGCTTTACTGTACCTACACTACATTCCTCGAACAAACACTTTAGAGAAGGTGTTCTGTGTTACTGTCAACTATAATCTTGTACTTTTGGATCAATATGCATTTATTTTCAATACTCATCTTTCACTCATTATAGTAATGAGAATTGTTGCTCTCTTAATAAAAGTACAATGAAACATTTTCTGCAGGGACCTACAGGAAAATTTTGATGTAGGTATAGGTACTAGAAGTAGGTAATTATAACATTTAATTTAGATTTAATTAGTTGCTTTAGTTTAGTTCTAAGTTTGCACAACATGATTGGATTAAAAGAAGACTTAGCAGTGTCAAACTGTTGTGACTGATATAAATAAACAATAAACTAAATAGTAGGTATTAGACAGCTATGGTTTAATAGTTAGACGGTGGTGCCGGTCTCAGTCCCTGAGGTTCTAAGTGCGATTCCTAATAGGGGTACATATTGTATTGAGGCTTGGTACAGCTCCATTTGAATAGGTACCATTTCAAAGTCGGTTTTTTTTTATTTTTTTTTATTTTTATATTGGCACCTCATAGTGACTACATCCTGCCTGATGGTAAGCAGCCGATGCAGTCCAAAATAATGAGAGCGCTCCCCACCGTGGAACAAGAACGATAACAAGCGCACCCATTCATGACGGCCTACATAAATGCCGTTTCACGCCCCGCTTAAAAGACCCGGGGACTATAGGAATTGGGAAACTTGCGCCGGCAAAGAATTCCAAAGCCGAATAGTCTTACAGAGGAACGACTTGCAAAATTTTTTGGTACGAGTAGGTACTGATTGTCTGTACAGTATGATGGTGATTCCTAAGACCAGCACGTGTAGTCCGGGAGAGGAAAGGAGAGGGCGGGATTAGATAAAAAAAAACACAACAGCTGTTGCTACAACAACAGTGTTAGTAGTTTGTTATTGGTTGAGGGTTCCACCTACAGTGCACTTCTACCTTCGGCCGTTATCATTACCGTCTGGTGAGCTAGAGGCCAAGCACTTCCTCAATGTGGAATGAAAGTGTATAATATTGTTGCATGTTACTAAATACCATTTTCCATTTCATTGCTTGAATTTTATGAAATAAACTTTGAAAATTGATTTGTATAATGCAGTAGGTACCTCTAGCTAGATAGTATCAGTAAAAACGGATAAATTGTGTGCAGCCATATTGTAATTGTTATTAATAATGACTCAGTTTTTCAGTAAATCTCCTTTTGGTAAAGCTGTCCCTCCAGACAATGTTCATTCTCATGGATGTTTGTAGAACCCACAGAGGTCCTCAACCCTTGGTGAAATATTAGGGGGTGTGTTCACCACAAGGGTATGTGTAATAGGTGCTTTTATAAACAGGAAACTAGCCTCATAATAACCCATTTGTTAGATATCAACTTTTTACACTGGTCAACATTCTATAATTAGTCTATAATTTGTGTTGTTATCTCATTTTTGTGGAGTTTTGATATGTATATTTACACCTTTAAAATATATTATACATACAACTTATGAATTCGCCGCCACTAGAAGCTATAAGTTTTGTAAACAAACGCATTGGGCAGAGCTCAATAGTCAACAATCTCATTAAAGATTAACTTAGCAACATGATAAGCTCTACTTAGCTTTTATTCAGTAGAAGTAGACAGGACGATGCCGCGATGGTTTAAATACTCATCAAGATTCTTGTTAATTTACTACAAGAAGACTACTGGTTCTACAATACGAGTGCTCCTCTCAATCTCATTCAAAGTCGCTGGTCACTAATTTTGATACCGAACATTATTGAACGGTATTTACCTATCTTAATAATATAATTACTTTTATTGCAAATCAATGAGATTAAAAAATCACACCACAAATATTCCCAAGGTCCGTTTCTGTAGCACCCACGACAACTTCAGGTATTATAACGAGCGACTTACTTTGATAAAGATTTATCAGTTTGTTTACTTATATTCTAGCTTCTTGTGGCGCAGACTAAGGTAGGTACCTATATATACTATACATAGGTCTATAACTACAGAAGCCATAAATAAAGCCATGTTTGTTTATTTAGTACGTAGCTACTACATTTTATTGAAAATGAGGCTCGGGCTTAATTTGCGTAAATAAAATAGTTAGAAAAGATATTCTATGTTTATCACTTTGAACAATAAATCTGGCAGCTTTTACTGTTAAATTAACTAGGTTGAGAAAATTGTTATTAATTGTGTGATATATGTATTCTCAACTAGGTAGGTAGGTATGTATCGAAGCGTATTCTATTCTGCTTCCTTGTTTTTTATTAACAAAAAAGTGTCCTACCGCCTACCAGTGACTAGTTAATCAGTTATCGCCCAAGACCGCTTTCAGACAGCTCCACATAATCTTACTACCTGGGAAACTGCTTGCCTAAACGGCACTCGACCACAACTAATGATGATGAGTAAATATAGAATACGCTTTTATTCATGTAAGCAATGCCTTTATACTTTAAGATTCAGATAGACATAATGCTTAGGTAGGTACTGTTAAGTAGTGCCATATTAAAAGAGCTTCCTCACTATTTTTAAATAGTCTTTTATTTACCTGCTTCATAATTATTTTTTAATATAGTGGTCCCCTTAGCAAGACTGATAAACGTGATTAGCTTGCTCAACGTATTCCTACTACCACATTAATAATGTGGATGAGGTCCAATTGTACACGTCCGCTTATAAAACAAACAAACAAAACTGTCAAACTTCCTCAATAGATATTTATAAAATACAGTGATAACATAACGCCCAGCCAGGATCGAACCTGGGGTCTTCCGCAATCCGGGCGGCTGCACTGACCGCTATGCTACCGGGAAGGCTGACGACGTAAGCGCTAAATTTTGTAACTGAAAGGGTTATGTTTTTCGAGTGTGTATGTATGTCTATTTCTTTGGCACGCCCTACAGCCGAAACGGCATGGTGGATTCTAACATAAAAAATAATTGCATAGAGTAAAAACTCAAACGAAAAAAAGTCCCCGCCTGCGACAACTATCAATATTCAATGTATTTACAAATACTCATTTATTATAGATTTTATTATTTAAGTATAGGTATTGGACAAGGAAATATTTCACGTTGCATTCAACATTGCTCAAATGAAATTCTGGGATCGTAGAGCTTGTTTTTGTTCTTTTCAGTTTTTTCTCTTTGCAATTATTATTATTATTATTTTTTTTTTTTTTTTATACTTAGCTCGGCAAATGACTCCATCCCACCTGATGTTAAATGGAAATGAAGTCCAGACGCGAAGACAACTGGTGCAGCGTGGAAACAAACGTAGCATCAGTTAACTTCACTCTGCCGGCCCACAAGGTGCTTCTTCACGCCTCTCTTGAAGGACCCCATATCATAGGAAGGAGGGAAAACGTGTGCTGGTAGACTATTCCATCTTTTGGAGGTGCGACAAAGAAACGAGTCACTAAATTTCTTTGTGCGTGATGGGATACTTGAGACAGTGAAACGGTGACTCCGAAGAGCAGCACGTGTACTCCTATGAAGAAAGGGAGAAGGTGGGATGAGGTCAAAGAGCTCTTCAGAGCACTCGCCATGGTATAAGCGGTAAAACACGCTCAGTGACGCAACGTCTCTACGCAATTGCAGAGATTCGAGAGTATTTACCACTTCTGCATTGCCGATAATGCGTTCAGCGCGACGCTGCAATCTGTCCAAGGCATCGAGAAGGTACTTAGCGGAACCGTCCCAGATGTGCGAGCAATACTCCACGCAAGACCGTACCTGTGTCTTGTACAAAAGGCACAACTGGTCCGGCGTAAAGAATCGCCGCACTCTGTTCAGAATTCCGAGTTTTCGTGAGGCTGTTTTGATCACGGCTTCGATGTAGTCCCTTTGGTTCAGATCGCAGCGTATCGTCATACCGAGCATGTTGATACTGCTCTGCAGGCGTAGAGATGTACCCTGAAGAGATGGAAGGGGAAGGAATGGTGACTTTTTTGCCGTGAACGCGCACACCTGTGTTTTCTTGGCATTGAACTCAACCAGATTATTGGTGCCCCAATTAGATATGAGGTCCAATACCCGATTGAGCTCAATGACAAGATTAACTCGATTCACTTCGGTTTCGACCCGCCCAGCCGCTGGGTGACCGTTATATCCTCTATGGACCGTACTATCATCTGCATGCATTTTTATGTTAGTCTGGTTTTTACGAGTATATAATTGTTTTTTAAATAGTTGTTTTAGCAGTTGGGGTTTTTTGTTTTATTTTAATAATTTGGTTTTTAAATTTTTGAGTGCTAATAGCGGCACAGTGCGCCATCTATCCAACGGTTATTGCAACCGATGGATATGCAGATTCATCTTTGCAGATACGATATCTTTGCAGATTGAAATACCACAAAGAAAACACAACGCTATAGTAAATTTTTCCTTTTTATTTTTCAAGTGCTAATTGCTGCACTGAAGCTAAATTATATATTTATAAAATACAGTGAAAAAATTGAACGCCTCATAGCGGTCAGTGCAGCCGCCTGGATTGCGGATGACGCAGGTTTGATTCCTGGCTAGGTCGGGTGGGCGTTTAATTTTTTCAATGTATTTTATAAAATTTTATAAATATTTAATTTAGCTTCAGTGCAGCAATTAACACTTGACAATAAAAAAACCGACTTCAAAAAACTTCCTATTTTTCCGACTTCAAAACCGAACTTCAAAAAACTAAAAAAAGTAACAACTCTAATATACAAGAAATAATGTTGAAATCATATTATTAATTACATAGATACGCATATCAGTTTTAAAGAAGGTCTGTCTATTGAAGTCGGGTGGGGCTTTTACAATAAAAAAGTGACAACTATAAAAGTTTAAATGAAACAATTGTCCCCAGCCGACCACCAACCACCCGACTTCAATAGACTTTGTTTAAAACTGATATGCATATCTAAGTAATTAATAATATGATTTAAATATTATTTCTTGCTTTTTAGAGCTGTTTTAAATTTTTTTTAGTTTCCTGTTTTTGGAAGTCGGTTTTGTTTTATGTTAAAAATTATTATGTTAGTTGAAATGAATTAAATCCAAAGACACGGTAGCTACTGTAAAACGTCGAGGAGTTCCCTCGACTGACCTTCGTCTTCATCATCAGACCCCTGATGGCAGTCACAACTCGTCTAGGAGTAAAGTTCACATCAACACAAATTAATCAAGCCCAAACACCATATAATTGCTGTAAATCGTTGAGGAGTTCACTCGACTCTCTTTCGTCTCCATCATCAGATCGACTCCAAACCTTCATTAAATAGTAGTGCTTTAAAATACTTAATGAAAACATTAACAAACACACTAGTCGCCACTACAATTTTCGAAGGTTCCCTTCGATTTCTCTGGGATGCCATCATCAGATCCTGGTTTCCTTATCATGGTACCACCCTTGGGATATCTCCTTTCCAACAAAAAACGAATCATCAAAATCGGTTTATAAACGACGAAGTTAACCGCAAACAAATAAAAAAATATACAGGTGTCTCATTGAAATTGGTCAGTATGGGAAAGTCTGAAACTATAAGACATACGAAGATCTGTTCTTAGGAACCATGTCATCGATTTTAATAATAAGAAAAACTGCATTCATACATTTAAAAAAAACCTGTAGGTACTCAGCTCGGGAATCGAACCCGGTTGTTTTGAAAAAAATAAACTTATACTATTTCTATTTAGATATCGATTGTGTAGGTCATGAGCCGGTAAATGGCTCTATGAAACATGATGTCTAAAATGAATAAAATGCATTGTTTTCACATACTTTAATTTTTTTTTTCTTCGAAGTGACCACCGTTACATTCAACAAGTTCAGGCATTTAAATTTGTCTCTATGGTTGTTTGTACCTCTTTGCTGGTTTTGTAATTGTAATATCGTTACCTAAACGTGATGAATATTGTATAGAAAAAAACGGTGATTGCTTCGAACACCTACTAAAATAAATTAAAGTATGTGAAAACAATGCATTTTATTAATTTTAGACATCATGTTTCATAAAGCCATTTACTGCTTAAAACCTACACAATCGATATCTAAATAGAAATAGTGTAAGTTTATTTTTTTCAAAACAACCCGGTTCGATTCCCGAGCTGAGTACAGGTTTTTTTTTAAATGTATGAATGCAGTTTTTTTTCTTATTAAAATCGATGACATGGTTCCTAAGAACAGATCTTCGTATGTCTTACAGTTTCAGACTTTCCCATACTGACCCATTTCAATGAGACACCCTGTATATATACGAGTCGAATTGAGAAACCTCCTTTTTTGAAGTCAGTTAAAAAAAAATAAAAAAAAAGTAAAATTCCTCAATTTGAACTTTTTGCGTGAGTATGTGGCAAATACAACAATAACTAAAGTAAAGGGTGTTTCAACAAGGACGGGTTGATGTTAAAATTGAATAAAACTAGATGTGTGTGAGATATTAACGAAATTTTTATTTTATTTGAAAGGCCCATTAATGCCATTATGAATGGAATATAACATCGTTCAAATGTCCGCCGCGGCTTCGAATGGTGGCACGAATCCGAGAGGACCAATTTTCAATTTTGGCCGAAAAATAATCTTTAGCGATGAGGCACATTTTTGGATGAATGGTTTTGTTAATAAGCAAGACCACAACCCACATGAGGTTTACCAGGAGGAAATGCATCCACAAAAAGTTACTGTTTGGTGCGGATTTTGGTCTGGCGGCGTCATTGGTCCGTACTTCTTCGAAAAGACGTTAGCGAGGCCATCACCATCAACGGCGAGCGCTACAGATCAATGATTAACAATTTCTTTTGGCTTGAATTGAACAATATGGACATGGGCGACATGTGGTTCCAGCAAGACGGCGCTACGTGCCACACAGCGAACGACACAATGGACATTCTGCGTGAACGGTTTGAGAGTAGGGTTATTCTCGCAGAGGTGACGTGAATTGGCCACCAAGATCGTGTGATTTGACCCCGCTAGACTTTTTCTTGTGGGGTTTTCTGAAGTCACAGGTCTATGCCAATAACCCACAATCGACCGTTGCCCTGAAAGCCAACATAACGCAGGCCATCGCTCAGATTCAGCCGGATCAATGCAGCAGTCATTGAAAATTGGACCTCTCGGATTCGTGCCACCATTCGAATAGCAACCATAAGCAATGTATATGACTTATGTTGAGGCTTCGGAAGCGTTTACTATAACTACCTACTTCTATCTACGGCATTATCGTATCTTTTATAATGGATAACGAAAAAAACACCTTTAGTAAAGGTAGTTCAATATCAATATTAGGTTCACAAAACATAAACATTTTTTAATTTTTTATTAGAAAAAAAAAGCTTGAGTGGGTATCGAACCCGGACCTTTGGATAACCGGTCCAAGGCTCTGACCGCAGAGCTACCAGGGCCTAGGTAGCTTCCGGAGGCTGGTTGATTTTTTCTATATTTTTTTTTATCAGGGTGACTGGTATGTACCAACCCGCCCCATAGCAAATTACCATAAATATGGAGGAGATCATTTGCTAGCTATTCAATCTTACTTTCGTCATGTTTTGGAGATGGTCCATTTTTAGGGTTCGTGGCTTACGCCCCCAGTGGTGGACGCACCCGTGGTCGACGCCCCCAGTCAGTTTAATTTACTTTGAATAAATTTTTAATCAAATGTACTGGCAGGCATAAAAGGCATAACGTTGTAATAATATTATACCATAACGATTCTTATTAGAAATGTTTTAATTTGGATGTATGATTTAAAAAAACTTTTAGTTATTTCGAATCATAGATTTATTTAAAACGATACGTAATCTAGTAAAAATTGGTGTTTAAATCACAGTTTTGATCGCCTATATCAAGAAAATTATTTTACTTACTGATTCCAATAATTAGTCTTAAAAACAAAAATTTTAACAAAAAAAAAACCGACTCCAAAAAATTTTACTGATAAAATTGCACTAAAAAGTAAACAAATAAGCCTTGACTTACATAAACAATAACTTTATTAAGAAAAAATATAGGTACAATTATTGTTATTTTTGGGGCGGTGCCAGCCAACGAAGTTTTTAAAGCCGGTACCAGTCCGCGTTTGTAGTCAAAATTTCATGCATAAGATTGAATGTACTATTATGATTATAATATAGTATGTCGTTAAATGTTTATGTTAAAGTTACCTTGGCTGGCACCGCCTCCAAAAGTAACAATAATTGTACCTATATTTTTTCTTAATAAAGTTATTGTTTATGTAAGTAAACGCTTATTTTATTACTTTTTAGTGCAATTTTATCAGTAAAATTTTTTGGAGTCGGTTTTTTTTTTGTTAAAATTTTTGTTTATTTCTCGCTTTTTAGTGATTCGTTTCGATCTATTTATCAAAAGCGAATATGGGTAGACCTACTAAACACGCTGCTCGTATGAGACAGCGCCGTTTAAATGAGACAAGCGAAGAAAACGAGAAACGCCTATCTCAAAGTAGGAAATCAAAAACTGAGTTCCGATGCCTGTCTTCTTTTGCTTCGTCATAGTCGCTTAACTATCTTAATCGAGATATTTTATCGCCACCCGTGAAATACTTATCATTGAGGAGTTCCGATGGCAATCTGTGGTCTTTTTTATCAGTTACACTTCATCAAATGATACTTTCTGAATGTAAATGCTTGACTTATTTCTAAAAATATCAAAATCGCGATAGGTATGCATACAATATTCGAGGAGTTCCCTCAATTCCTTGAGAATCCCATCATCAGAACTGGACCAAATTAAAATGGGATCACACGGGAAGCACCAGCTTTCAAATAAAGAAAGAATCATCAAAATCGGTTCACTCAGTCGAAAGTTCTGAGGTAACAAACATAAAAAAAATAAAAAATACAGTCGAATTGATAACCTCCTCCTTTTTTTGAAGTCGGTTAAAAAGTAGTGTAGAGCAGAGTGTATATTTCACACTTTACATGTAAAATGTTCTTTTAAACTTTTTAACAATAATAATTAAAAATAATCAACTATTAAACTTAAACAAAGTTGAGAATCATATAACTGCAGAGTAACTAACTTTTTCCATTTAAAATGTTAATAATAAATAATACTTAAAAATAATCAACTGCAAAAACTTAAAGTAATGAAAATAATTTCACCTATTTATAATTATTTATCACAAAAGTATAGTAATTAAAATAATCAGTCTTAGTACAATAACTATGGAATAAGTATCCAACTTCTTTTAAACTTTGTAACAATAATATTACAAAATACTTAAGTATTCAAAATTAAACAAATATAAAATAATATAAATACAACTTTACATGCAATGTCACTATCTTTTTATTATTTTTATAAAATCATGATACGATCTTCCAAGATCGAATCGATATCGGCATCATATCATTCGATATCGGCAAAATATTTGAAACTAGTTTATAATGACCACGCATAATATATGTATTTGATATTTCGTTTAGGTTAAGGTACACTTTTGACGTTAATTGTACTAAATGCAAAAGCACAAAAAAATGATTCATAAAATTATTAGAATCGGGGGCGTCGACCACGGGTGCGTCCACCACTGGGGGCGTAAGCCACGGATCCCATTTTTAAACTATTTCTTAAATTTTGAAGAGCCAACAGAAGAACCGCTGCCCGTAATTCACGTCTAATGACGGTCAGCACTTACCCAGTCACCCCTTTAAGTATCAAACCCTAATTTAGATAAGCATCCTTTTAACCCTTTAATTGATTATTGATGTAAGCATAAACAAAGGACGCCTTTGTCAACCCTTAGTATATAAGCACCACACGATGTTAAAAGACTTCACTTTCGTTATTGTATTTCTAGTATAAGGATCTTTCTAATAAAGATTTATTTTAATAATCAACCAAGTTTTCGTTAGCCTTTTTACCGCCAACAACTTCTATAGAAGTTCGAGATTTTCGTGCCGTCCACGCCAGCACTTCTATAGAAGTTCTTCTTTGTACCTACTTTATTAAAACACATTTATACGTTGGCGTACAGCGGGACATCGCGTGCAGGATAGTTGGGCGGTGAAAAGGTTAAAGTATCTCGGGCGACAATTAGTATGTATATATATATATAACTTTAGTTAGGGAAACTAAGCTACAATAGTTAGCGAATGACCTCCTCCGTGGTGCCTACTGTGAGTTTTTTTTACTTTCCGTATTCATTCGATTACGTTAACGTAAATGAAAATTAGTATGGCATTGAAGCAGCGCCTCCTGGCGGCATACGAGAAGAGTTAAAATTATGGCATACAAAATTCTCGTTTTCGTTAACGTGTTCAAATGGCGCGTGAAACTCGCACTTGGCAGGCACTATGTGATTTGCAGCGGACGGGTCATGTACCAGTCACGCTGTACACTATAGCATTGTGAATGCAACATTCAAAATAATATAAATGATCACAAAAGTAATATTTTGAATGTCAAGAAATAGACGCATCACGCATCACGCACCGTAAAGTGTAAATAGGTATTTTAATTGCAAATCTTTAGCAAGACCGTTGGCTGGGGAATAAGTTCTGCGTGGTTATTATGATCGGACAGGTGGAACGACGGCATCTTGTGCAATAATATTAGTCTCCAAAAAGGCTTTCAATGTCACCAGCCCACCCACTACATCACTACCTACTCTAATTTGGATGAACGCGCGCCTCGCAAAATTAACGGCCAGCAGTAGTTAGCATAGCAGGCAGTGGGCGGCCAACAGAATTAATTATCCACAACACTGCAACGCTCGGTCAGGCGGAAACATTCGCTGTAACGAAACAGTAAAGTAACACTCATATTTTTTCAAACTGTAAAAGTTAATAAGAGTGAATAATGAATGCGCGTGCGGTTCTGTGCGGCTGAGCAACGGCGGCAGTGCGCGCGCGCCGGCGGCCAGGGCGCCCGCACCGCCCAGTGTACCGCGCGCCCTCCCCTCTTCGCGGACTTATCATGAAATCTTGCACTATGTACAAAATTACTTATGTGGCCAGGAAAAATAAGGTAATTGAACGCTTTCACCATCAGAATTTTTATTTACACGTCACTCATCAAAGTCACTCGCTGGTGTTGGTCTATCGCTTACTTTAAGCTGTCGGTGCCGAATAATGTGTTTTTCACGGAACGGAGAAGTGGAAAGTTGAGCGGCCCGCCCGGCGCGGTGCGGCCGGCGGCGGCGGTGCGTGCAGCGGCGGCGGTGCGGGCGTCGGCGGCGGCGGTGCGGGCGTCGGCGGCGGCGGTGCGGGCGTCGGCGGCGGCACGGCAGACGCCGCGGAAGTCGTCCGCGTTGAGCGAGTACACCATTGCGCCGCCGAGGCCGTGCCGCCGGATGTAGTCCGCCTTCGCGGCCACGCTCGCGGGCGACTCGTACGAAACCCACTCACAGCCCCGGGACAAGTACGGCACGCTTGCCTCCTCATCCAACTTTATCACCACGTCACTGTAGCTTGTTATGTACAAACAGATATCTGGATAGTTTACAAAGCCATTGCCTCCCAATGAGCCGACTCCAGAACATGGACTTCCTACTTTAGTATTTTCGGGGTTGACCAATGTAAATGAGTGACCATATGTCGGTATACCAACTACAATTTTATTACTGCTCAAACCCTTATTTAAATACATTTGAACAGTGTAGTTTATATTTAGCGTGGCCATATACAGTTGCTCGCCATGTCTTGGATATAATGGAGAGTTTAACCCTGTCAGAGGGGTATATTTTGTGTATGAATGGAAGTCATACGTCATAATATTAACAAAGTCTGTGTATAAGTTCAATTGGTCTACATCATATGATACCTCCACGATGGTCTCGGGTGCAGCTACAGCAACGGTTAGTAAATAGTTTCGCTTTTCCCTAATGTACTCGCTTCTTATTTCTCTCAACAACTGGGAAAAGTGTTGTCTCTCACGGCGGTTGGCGTTAAGATTTGTTTCTAGATGAACGGCTGGGAATTCCCAATCAAGATCTATTCCATCCAATGAGTAATTGTGGAGTATACTCTTTATAGATTTAATAAACACTTTCCTTGACGCATGATTTGCAACCATGTCTGAGAAGCCACCTTCATTGCCAGCACCCCCCACGGACAACAAAATTTTCAGAGTTGGATTATTTTTTTTTAGTTTAACAATATCAGACAGGGTTCTGTATTGAATTTCTTCTAAGCTTATCTCTTTGTTGATTATTCTTGCAAAGGCAACATTAATGTGCGTACAGAGATGAGGATGAATGTTGTCCGGGAGCAACTCATTGCTCTCATATCGGCTTGGAGTATTGTAATAACAGGATACAATCTTACTTTGTTCTTTATCAGTCAAGTTTTGAATGACCTTCAAAGACTTCTCTAAGGATAATTCAGATATACTCTTTTTAACGAAGGAATTTATATTTGTAAGAAGGCTTTGCTGAAGCGCACTTGAGGCTTCATCTCTATTATCAACATCATACGAATTCCAAATGAGTATGAATGTTGTAGCAGTTAAAATACTTAGCACAGCTACTACACAGAGCACTTTTACACAATGATAAAAATCGATACATTTCAAAGAAGACTTGGGATAGACACTTGGTTTGTTTAGCAGATAGGATTTATCACCCATTATTTTATTATCAAGTCCAATCAAGTCTATCGATTTGTTCTTTAAAAATTACTATTTATTTTAATTTATTCAACAATAACGTATACTTTCTATGTAGATATGCCAACTGTGACAATTTATTACAGTATTATTAAAAATCGAACAAATTATTTGCTCAGCTCTAATAAAAATTACACTTGTTTACATTTAAAAAAACCAGCAAACATTATCAAAATAATGCGTTTGTGTTGTGTGAGTGTGACGCAAAGAATAAGTTTATTAAACTAGATGCATACCAAATATTTCCTTACGATTAATATAAATAGGGCTTAAATCAAAAACATAAGTTTAAACACAAAGGGACACATTGTTTGTTTAGCTTACCATTAAAGTGAGGCATAAGAACCTAGATTCATACAGCCTAATCAAGTCAATTCAATCAATGGTACAGTTCAAAATGCACACAAAATATGTTTAAGGTTAAAGCCCTTGCCTTGGTAGCAGGATAATAATAATAATAAAAAAAAAATTAAAAAAAGGGAAATGAAAATGAAATTGGTCATGCAACGCTCGCTCGATGGATGGGATCGCTCTATCATTACGGACAGGACTATTTTCGCCAATAAGCCTGATATCGTGGTAGTCAACCGATCCCAGCGCCGGGCAATACTGGTTGATATCACCATACCTCATGATGAGAACCTCGTGAAAGCCGAGAAGGACAAGCTCAGTAAGTACCTTGACTTGGCTCACGAGGTTACCGCCATGTGGGATGTGGATTCAACCCTTATTATACCGATAGTCGTTTCGGCTGTAGTTGAATTCATTTTTGAAGAATTGGTCCCAGAAAGCTACAGACCGTGAGTATTAGAAAAAGGGAAGTCTGCAGTGGGACGATATAGGCAGAAAATAAATAAATAATAAATAAATCACTTAATTGAATCAAATTAAAATATTGTTAAGTATTATTCAAAAATTCAAAAATTATTCAAATTATTATTAAAATTAAGTTCTTGTTAAAAAAGTGCTATTACTCAGTTGATGAATTTCTAAGTGATCCTAATAAGTTTTAATATTTGACATACCATTTTTATATTAGTTATTAGGTTAATTTTCATTATTATTGTATATTTATTTATTTATTTTTTTATTTTTTTACTTTTTTTTTAAATTTTTTTTAAATTTTTTTTTTTATATATATTTTTTTTTTTATTTTTTTTTTGTGTGGGCAGGCCTCCAACAAGGTGGACCGACGATCTGGTGAAGGTCGCGGGAAGCCGCTGGATGCAAGCAGCACAAAACCGGTCGTTGTGGAGATCCTTGGGGGAGGCCTTTGTCCAGCAGTGGACGTCTTTTGGCTGAGATGATTGTATATTTGCTAATTTATTTATAATAATTGTCAATGTAATTAATTTCGTTATTGTAATCTGTATTATTTTATTTTTATGTAATTTCGAATACAATGTAAATTGTTTTATGGAATAAATAACTACGAACTAACTATGAACGATTACAGGCAATATTTATTTATTAAGGCATTAAGCCTTTGAGTGAGAGCACTAATTAGTAGTTTATTTGATTTGAGTAATATAACGATAATCTCGGAGTAGAGAAAATAACCAAATTCCCAATAGTAGCAATAAACTTAAAACTTTATAAAAATGATAACAATATCTCATCAACTCTCATCATCCCGTGGGTGGTCCATAAAATAGGCATAATTTAGTGAATAGTTGCATACAACGTTGCATCAGACACAAGGTTAAGGATAACCCTCAGGCATTGCAAAACAACATTTGCCTTTTCGGCCATTACATTATTTACAATACATACAGATGCAGTTCTGAAACCGTGCGTTTGGATGTTTGTAACCACGTTGGAAGTTGGAATTTAATGCTCTAAGTTGGAAGTATGAGCTCAATTTTTGTTACTGAACTCGCAAGCATGTCACGGACCGCATGGATATTTAACTAAGGGTGCGTTCCGAGCAGGGCTTGGAATACCAGTATTTTCAGATACCGATAATACCTACAGACTT
This sequence comes from Eudonia lacustrata, assembly GCA_947562085.1. Taxonomy (NCBI): domain Eukaryota; kingdom Metazoa; phylum Arthropoda; class Insecta; order Lepidoptera; family Crambidae; genus Eudonia; species Eudonia lacustrata. Next base: position 148,015 of record OX387317.1, on the reverse strand, counting down.
TTATATAGTACCGGTACTTTAGTTGAGGTATTAATTTACCGGTACTTTACAGATACCGGTTCCAATTAACTTAATACAGTACCGATACTCGAATTGGTACCGTTATCGATTATACAGTATTGACTATTTGATATCGGTATAAAGTGGGTGTTCTAATACCGAGAGCAAATAGGCGTTTACATAAGTGCGAGCGAAAGAGTATAGTAATCGAGTCCGGGGTGGCACTAGGGCAGTACCAAAAATACCAGTAAATACCAAAAATACCAACAAATACCAGTATTCTTCATTACGATACCTCGGTACCGGTACTTTAGTTGGTACAAGTATTAACTTACCGAAACCAACTAAAGTACCGGTACTGTATCAAGGTCTGCATTACCGGTATTCGTGAAAGTATCGATACCGAGGTATCGTAATGAAAAATACCGGTATTTACCGGTGTTTTTGGCACCGGTATCAAACCTTGATTCCGAGTCACGATTATATTGATATTAGCGCGATAACAGTCGTTCCGAATCGCCGTAACGTCACTGATGACATGACGTCATTGTTTGCGCCATCTTGCGACATAGCGACCATGACTTGGAATGAAATTACTGTGATATCATATAATATAATATCAAAAGTAGCCGCCGCCTGTCTGGACGCGTGAGCCGTGTGTTTTATCTTTTAAATTTTTAAACATGGATTTTGTCAGCCTTATTGTGAGGTATGAAAAAAAAGAAGCTCGTTAACGAGCGTTCCGAATCAACATTCTGTCATTTGTCGGTTGTAGCGCGATATCCGAATCTGCAGTGCTATTCTCTAAGCAAAACAGAGTCGACCTCGACATTGAACTCGCTCGTAACTTGCAAACGAATGTAGACTTTATTACTATTTAATAGTAGGTTGAAATTCGTTTGCAAGTTATGAGCGAGTTCAACGTCGAGTTCGACGCTGTTTTGCTTAGAGAATAGCGCTGCTGATCGGCTAGTGAGCGTTCGTAGCGCTGTAATCGATATAATCGTGACTCGGAACGCACCCTAAAACATTTGACAGATTACGTCAATCAGACAGCAGTTAGTATGACAGTATCAGTGGCTCATTGTCAAACTGACATTTAAACAAATAATTACAAGAATAATTTGTACAATCAATTTAAATTAATTTAATCTTATACAGTAATATGTTGTTAATATCGAAGGAATTTTTGAACGCGTATGTGTCGTGCTAAATGCTCATACTGTTAGCTATGGACAGCGCGTCCATGAATCCTTACGAAGAGCAGCTGTACACAGTGTTTAAAACCTTCGACGTAGATAACGAGGAAGCCCTAGATAAATCCGCAGTGCTCGATCTGTGCGACGCGTTACAGTTGGAGGACCGCGGCGCCACCCTCGTGGACACGCTGTTCGAGCGCCGCCACGAGCGTGTCACCTTCGCGCAGTTCCGCAACGGGCTGCTCTCCGTGCTCAGCGGCGGAGAGCGTGCCGCCGCCGGCCCCGCGCCGCCCCCGCCCGCCCCACACAGCGACGAGGACTCCTCGGGCCGGGAAGTAGCTCCCAAGTTCGTCTTCGGTTCTAAAAAGTACGGTCGACGCTCTAGGCCGCAGCGCTCGTCCTCCGCTTCAGGTGGGTCGCCCAGGGCCGCGTCGGTGTCTCGATTGGACGCTGAGGACGGACGGCACCGGTCGTCACAGCGCGTGCGGTACAGGCGGAGCGCTTCTGCCATGGAGAGCCGCGACTTCAACTCGACCACCGACGACGACGACTCCGCTCCGGCCGGCTTCGACCACGACCGCCGCATCGACTGTGACCAGGCGTTCGCTCTGTGCCGGGAACTGCACATGGACGGCATCGACCGCGACCTCGTCGAACGTATATTCGAAAGTTCGCGCCTCGAGGAGACCACGGTCGGAGAGTTCTTCGACCGTCTGAACGCGTCTCTCACGTCCTCGATAGAGGTATCGCGTGATATCCACACTAGCGACGCACGCGGGGACGACGACGCGGACGAGGACGCCGGGGGTGGCGAGCGAGGTCGTGGTGGAGGCGTGGGAGCGCGCGGGGGTGCCGCGCCCGCGCCGCCTGCTGCTGGAGCTCGGCTGCGGCGCCGTCGCCGTGCGGCCGCCCGACCTGGAGCGCGCGCTCGACGACGAGCTGGCCGCGCTCGCCGAGCCGCCGGACGAGCGCCGCGACGCGCGCGTCACGCTGCTGGCGGCGGCGCTCGCGCTCGGGCGCCTGCGGGCGGCGCGCGCGCGGCGCCGGGCCGACCTGGCCGCCGCGGAGCGCGACAAGCTGCGCGCCGACGTGGCCGAGGCGAACAAGCGTGCGCGTCTACTCGCTCAGGATGTGGACGACAATCACGCGCGCATGGAGGCCGAGCTGGCGGCCGACCTGCGCAGGGCGGAAGCGCGGCACGCCGACGCGGCGCGCCGGGCGGCCGATGATGCGGCGGCTGAACGCGAGCGATCGGCGGCGGTTCGGGCGAACCTCGAAGCGGAGTTGACGCGACGCGACGAAGAGGAGACCCGCGCGCGGGCCGAGCTCGAGGCGGAGAGGGAGCGCGGGGCGCGGGCCGCGGCGCGGGCGAGTGCTGCGGAAGGGCGCGCGGCGGCGGCGGAGCGCGAGGCGGCGAGGCTCGCAGAGGAGGTGCGGCGCGTAGCGGCGGCGGCCGGCGGCGGGCGGCCGGGCGGCGGCGAGGGGGCGGCGGCCGAGCTGGCCGCGCGTCTAGACGAGCTGCGGCGGGAGGCGGCGGAGCTGCGGGACCGTAACGACGAGCTGTGCGCGTTGCTGGAGGAGCGAGGGACCAACGCGCGGGGGAGGTCGCGGGCGGCCTGTGGAGGGGACCTGTCCACGGAACTCCACTCGCTGATGGCTCTCGACGCGCTAGAGGTTTTTTTTTAAATATAATAATAAAAGGTTTAGGTTTGCAAACATGCTATTGGCTATGGAATGTCTTAATACACTCATAAGTAACAATATCTCGAAAACAGTTAAAACAAATTACTTATAAAATCATGATTTAAAATTATAATTATAACCACAATTTTTTAAAATGTTTTTTGTTTAGATAAAGATACAGATTAAAAATTAGTGTATAACTATGTATAATTTTTTTTAACAATGATATTTCCACCTCATGTCATCCATCACATCTTTAACATGTAGATAAGATAAGATAGCCAGTGCCTCACTAGTTGAGGATCCCGGGTGAAGTGCGCTTCCATCATTGGCCTTATTATCACTTAACATCAGGTGAGATCAAGGCACTGTGCTTACCCGTTAATATTAAAAAAAATAAAAAAATGTACATATTTTGTGTGATTGATTGTACATTCTACTAAGTGCTTTAATTTTATTGACAGGAGTGTGATTCTTCGCCCGCCAGTATGGAGCAGAAAACAATGATAGATCATCGTGAGGCAGCCAATCGACTTAGAAACATCTTTCAAGCTTTTCACAGTATGCCTATAGGGAGTAATGGAAAATGTGAATCTTGTACTGCCATGGAAAATTTTATCTCTGAAATTCGAACACGAGTTCAGGAGTTAAGCGAGGCTGTGACTCTGCCCTACGCGGCGCCGCCGAGGCGGGACGCAGCCACGGGTCCTGACCCCCCCGACTCCCCGCCCCCCGACACCCCGCCCCTCGGCTCCTCGCCCCCCGCCCCCCCGCCGGCAGACCTTCCCCGAGCATCGCCCGCGCCATGTGACGACCAGAGTGTCTACACAGACTCACTGAAGAAGGAGCTCGCTGACGTGAAATGTAAACAGGAGGAAGAGAAACAGAAATATAATGACCTAATCAGGTCAGTGACAAATTCATTTGGTTATAAAAACAGTCATTAATTTGACAACTTTGGCTTAACTCTTGTTTACTTTTATTAAGCCGACGCATTAGAAATTTACGTGGCGGGATCTTGATTTTTCCCAACAATTACAAAACATACGAAAGTGATATTTGATGACATGATTTTTCATTTAATTGACTTCATTTTGCTAGTTGCAGAAACACGATTTGTTAACTTTTATAACAAAGAAACAAATATCAAAGTAACCTCTTTTAAACATAGATTTGCATTTTACAAGCAAACCAGACCGATTTAAGCATCTAAATTTTCTTAGTAGATTAGTCTTAACACACACTTCAATATTGTAGTTTATTTTTTTAAAATAATTTGTAGTTTTAATTTAAAGAAAAAAAAAACAGTTTTTCTTATGGTACGGGGCGCAAACGCTCCGTATGAAATTTATTGTTTAGCGATGCGTCGCCTTAATATATTTAGGTAACAAACCTTATTCAACGGTCCCTTAAAACAGAGTCGTTTGGATCGTCGTTTGATCGTGTCCTCTAGCTAAGGGCCGTCGCGTTATGAATCCCAATATTCTGAACACGTGTCTGTTATGAACTTGCTGGTAATAGAAATTAATCTAGAATTTTTCTGAGAGCGAGACCGATATAAATAGACCTCACATAAAGGTAACGGTAAAGTAAAATTAAAAAAAAAATTTGGTATAGGTAACTCGAAAATTGTTATGGTAAGTTAGTGCATATAGATACAATCGTTAAGTATAATATAGGTTTTGATTATTTCCTCGCTTATGAATTTAACAATCGATAAGACTGAATTCGACGCCCTATACACAAACTATATCGTATCGAGACTCGCCGCGGATCCTCGGTATCATTAAAAGGTTACCCGTCAAGAAAATATAATACAATAGGACTCTTCGCCTCTCAGGGAGCTCGAGACGAGTCTCGAGCAGATGCGCGACGAGTACGAGCGCTGCGAGGAGTACTGGGCGCGCAAGCTCGACGAGGAGCGCGCCGCCGCCGACGACGAACGGCGCGCCGGCGACGAACGGCTCGCCGACCTCGTCGCGCGCATCGCCGACTACGAGCGCTCGTTCGCGCCTGCGCGCGCGCTCCCGCCCATCGAAGAGCGCGCCGCGCTCGAGGCGCAGGTCGCCGACCTCGAGCGCGAGTTCGCCGAACACCGCGCGCGAGCCGACGAGCAGGCGCGCGCGCGCGACCACGAGTTGCGCGCGCTGCGGGCGGCGGCGGCGGCGGGGGCGGCGGCGGGGGCGGGGGCGGGCGCGGGCGCGGGCGCGGGCGGTGCGGGGGAGTGCGGATGCGCGGCGGCGGTGGCGCGGCTGGGGCGCGCTGCTGGCGGGGGGCGCGGGCGGGTTCGGTGCGGCGCGCGCGGAGGCGGCGGGCCTGCGCGGGCGCGCGGCGCGTGCGGAGGCGGCGGTGCGTCGGCTGCAGGCGCGGCTGGCGGCGGCGGACGTGCTCGTCAAGGAGCTGTACGTGGAGAACTGCCAGCTAGCGCACCGCCGCGCGTGACCGCCCGCCGCCGCCGCCGCCCGGACGGAGGCGTGACGTCACACGAATGGAATTGAATAAATTTAAGATATATTTTTCTGGACGGTTTTCGGTCTTCGTTCCGGATTTCGAGAAATCGACGAACGCCATTCGCGGGCCCCTAACGAAACGTGTTGCGTTATGCGTGTCGAGTGCGCCTTTCGGTCTCCGAATACGTAGCTCGCCCGTAGGTAGCTCCTAGCTGTAGGATTCACTCGGAAGCGGGTGGGAAAGTCCGATGTCGTCGAAACATAATATGTATGTCATAATTATCGTGACCTCTTAAGAGTAATCATTAATAGAATTACTCTAATATTGTAATATGTCTATAGTGTAAACGTATCGGCAAACGTAATTTACGAGCGGCCGGATCGATGGCGGCCGGCTAGAGCCGGTGTGAGGGGGGGGGGGGGGGGGGGGGGGGCACTCGCAGGGGCTAGCTCCGGCTGTGGGCTGATATGACCTGACGACGATAATGAAATGTCATTAATATTACCGTTATTAGGTCTTTGTAAAAGATTTTGACACAGTTGAGACTTCGTTAAAAATATAAAATTTAAGATATATTGATATAATCGATTCAGTTTCATTTACACTAATAAACATCTGGATTTTCCCATCCTAATAATATTTGCCCCAGTTTCAAAAGTACATTCCACAGTAACAATATTAGTCATTATTTTCGCAACGATTTCATTTCAAAAGTTCTTATTGATATCATAGGTATAAAATGTTATGGCACTGGTAAATAACAAAAACACGGATTTTCGGAAGTCTGTCATTTCTGTGATATTTAGTCACTTGGTGATAGCAAATGTCGCGCCCCGCAGACTTTATTACGATTGACATCTGCTACGCCCCGCGCCGCACACGGCGTGCGCCCGCGCCGTCCGTGCCGCACCTAAGTTTTATCCGAGTGCCTAGTGCGGGTTAGCGCAAACTATTTAAAGTAATTTTAATGAATATGTAATAAGTTTTAAATAATTTTATAAAATCTGTTAAGCATTGAAGCGGTATTTGTTTACACAGGGTCGTCACAAGATGACGCCGCGTCCTATATAAATTTGTTATTGACTTCACTCGTTCGAATAGTGAGAAAACTCGCGCTCAGCAAATTGTTGTTTAAAAAAACGCCTCTAAATTACTATCAGATTAGACATATTTTTAATGTTGATGCGATGACGTTAGTTTGACATGGACAGTACTCCGCGGCGGGCGGCGGCGGCGGGCGCGGCACGCTCATATAAATAAATATATTTATTAGTTAATAAAACGAGTAACAACCTCGTTATTGTTATCGCATAAGATCAGCCTCATATTTGTAATTAGAATACGCAATAAATGTATGAATGGCATCGGCTTTCACACCACGAAAGAGGTGTACTTACGTCAATAATATCGTTAGTGCCTATTTTAATGTAAGCAGCCATTTCTAAATGGTTTAAATTACAAGAAGTTGTGAATTTTGTAATAATGTTTTTAGTTACATAATGTGGTCTAAAAATGTATATATGACGACGTTGCATAAATGGTCCGGCAGGTTTGTAAGAAACTCGCCGAGACCGCTAGTACTGCGCGTCGTCGAGCCGTAGCGTGTAGCCGCGACGTAGCCGCGACGTTTCCTCGTATTAAGTTTTGTGATACTTTGCTCATGAAGTGCGGCCCTCCCGGCGGCGGACATCATTGTTATTCGTCGCCGGTACAAATGTTCCTTCGTCGCCCTGGTTCACCGTGAATGTGAGACGCGGCGCAACTGGCCCAATATAGATTATGTTTTGTTCAAAAGTTATATTACATTCATGTGATTATTAAAGTGTTGAACCAAATTTTATTTTATTTTATTCCGTTGATATTTGCCTGCAACGGGTAGTACCTACCTACATAATAGAATACATAAAATTAAAACATCGGCAGCCGAAATGCCTATGAAAAATCCCTAAAATTTAAATCTCTTTTATCCGTGCAGTGACGGAGAGAAATAATACAAATTCTCCGCCCCTCCTCCGGTGGGCGTTGTAAAGAGTGCTAAATGTAATGTTTCTTTTCAATTTAAATATATTGATTCAATGGATATTATAAAAACATTTAAATCACTGAAAATGAAAAACACAAGTGATTTGTGGGGCATCTCTATAAAAGTAATTAAGAATATTATACAGTCTATTGCACCATATCTTGCTGAAATTTTTAATAACTGTGTGAATAAAGGTATCTTTCCCGATCTTATGAAGTTTAGTAAGGTCATACCTTTGTTCAAATCGGGAAACAAAGAAGACCCCAGTAACTATCGACCCATTTCAATACTACCAACTCTAAGCAAAATTTATGATAAAGTTATATTGGAACAGTTGATGTCGTATTTTAACATAAACAACCTTTTACATAATAAACAATATGGATTTACAAAGGGTCGTTCTACTACTGATGCAGGTGTTGCTCTATTAAAACATATATTTGATGCCTGGGAGAAGTCTCAAAACGCCCTTGGAGTGTTTTGCGACTTGTCCAAGGCTTTCGATTGCGTTGAGCACAAAACTCTGGTGATGAAGCTAAATTACTACGGTCTCAAAGATTGCGCACTAAATTTAATTCAGTCGTATCTTAGCTCTCGAACACAAACTGTCGATATTAATGGAACTAAATCATCTGGTTCTCATGTAAAAATGGGAGTTCCACAAGGGTCCATTCCTTTTCTGTTTTTGATTTATATTAATGACTTGCCATTCTTTGTAGAGAACTTCTGTGAAATCGTATTATTTGCAGATGATACTTCACTCATTTTTAATGTAAGTAGGTGTAAGAATAATTACGACGATGTAAACAAAGCACTCTCTGATGTACTCAGTTGGTTTACTATTAATAATTTGCAGCTTAATGCTAAAAAAACAAAATGTATTAATTTTAAATTACCAAATGTCAAAAATGAACCAACTGATATAAGAATAAACGGTGATCGATTAGATTTGGTAGACTCAACAGTTTTCTTAGGTATAACCCTTGACTCAAAACTTCAATGGAATCCTCACATTTCGAAATTGGCCGGCAAACTCAGTTCTGCTGCTTATGCCATTAGAAAAATAAGGCAGTTAACAGACGTAGAAACTGCTAGAACAGTTTACTTTAGTTATTTTCATAGTGTCATGTCGTATGGCCTCTTACTGTGGGGAACAGCGGCTGATATTGAAACTATATTTATTTTACAGAAACGAGCAGTAAGAGCAATCTATAGACTAGGTTCACGAACTTCTTTAAGAAATCTTTTTAAAGAAATTGATGTCTTGACAGTGGCGTCTCAATTTATTTATAATTGTATAGTTCTTGTACGTTGTAATATCAATTCATTTGCTAAACACAGTGATGTACACAATTTTAATACTAGAAATAAGTCAAAACTTGCAATGCCACTGTTCAGGTTACAGAAGGTGCTTGGTTCTTTCTTGGGGCAAGGTATACACTATTACAATAAAATACCAAATACTGTACTAGATTTACCTTTAGATAAGTTTAAAAAACATGTAAAGTCTTCTTTATTAAAAAAAGGTTATTATACAGTCAAAGAATATTTAGAAGATAAAACAGCCTGGCTATAATAAAAAACATATACATAATACTACTTATAAATAGTGTCCTGCAGATAACAAAATAGCGTTGCATTGAACATTACAATTAGTTTTATTTTTATTATTATTAACTATAGTTTTTTGTGACTTTTACTAGTACTGTATGATATTGTAAAAAATTAAACTGGTAAATTATGTTTTTGCTGACTTAAATATTTTATTTAGTTATTTTTTATTTTTTGTGTTTTTTTACATGTTGTGATTGTCCTTTACATTTTGTGTTTTTATTTGTGATGGAAAGTGTCCTTTATGATAGGGCTTTTTCCAATATTTATGACGCTGTAAGGGAGAAAAGAGCTGGACACTTGCTGAGTTTCTTGCCGGTTCTTCTCAGTACAAGATCTCCCGCCCAGAGTAGATAGACTTACGAAACGATGGCTTAAAATGACGTTCATAAGAGCTTTTTGTAGCCTAAACTGAATAAATGATTTTGAATTTGAATTTGAATTTGAATTTACTAATGGATTATAGAACTTCCATATGCTCCACTGCGTGGTAGGGCTTGCCCGTCTGGTTAGTGACCACCGTACGCATGGTGTAAAACCCGTCAAGTGACCGCTGATGATCCTCTATCTATTCCACAAAGTTCAACTGGTAGTTCAACTGTTGAACTAATTGGACAAAAAAATCCAATTATTTCAACTTTAATGTAATCATTCCTAATACACACAAAGTTGAAATAATTGGAATATTTTTGTCCAATTAGTTCAACTAAAAAAATTAAATAAAAAGTAATAAAATATTTTTTTTTACTTCCAACAAAAACAAAGATTTAATTGTTCTATGGCACTGTGGTTACCTTACCTTGGGCGTCCAAGTGTTTAACTGATCTTTAGTATTTGCGCTCAGGACGACTTCGTCATTTTCTTAAACTTGACACTTTCCTAACTTGTCTCTTTTTTAACTCGGCTCTTTTTTAGTTGGTCTCTTTCTTAAACTTGACACTTTCCCAACTCGTCTCCCCTCCGGACGACTTCGTCATTTTATTAAACTTGACACTTTCCTAACTGGTCTCATTTTTAACTCGGCTCTTTTTTTTAATATACTATCATTATACAATCACATAAGGGGAAAGAAGAAAAACAAGTTCTTTAGTATTAAGTATTATATTTATTAATTTTTTCGAATTTTTATAATGCGTAACCGGCGATCTTGTTAGTTGAACCTTAACAGTTGAACCTAGGTGAACCACGAGAAAAAAATTTGCCCGTAGTTTACCTAGGTGAACTGATCCGGTGGACCACGGCTAAGGAGAGAGGAAAAACAGCGACTGAGAAAGAGCCGAGTTAAAAATGAGACGAGTTATGAAGGTGTCAACATTGCAAAAGAGACCAACTAAGAAAGAGCCGAGTTAAGAATGAGACGAGTTGGGAAAGTGTCAAGTTTAAGAAAGAGACCAACTAAGAAAGACCCGAGTTAAAAAAGAGACAAGTTAGGAAAGTGTCAAGTTTAAGAAAATGACGAAGTCGTCCTGAGCGAAATGAAACACTTACAAATAACACTAACTAGTATGTTTTTTCAGACACAACCTTACCATATACAATATTCGCTCAAGGCCTATATGGTTAGTTCGGGTGACCATCTCAATAGCGCGATTCAAGTGATTGTAAATCGACGCCATCTAGTGACGCAAAGAGGAACTAAACAAAGTTACCTTTAGCATTATGAAAGCCTCGCAACGCCATCTAGCGTGGTGAAGGGGAATTAAACAAAGCTACTTTAACAGTTAGTTGTTGACATTAAACGGGCGGGCGCCTTTGGCTTTCAAAGTAAAAAAGTAAATAGTTCGCTAAAATCCGCGGACTCCATGCAAACCTCAATGCCGTCCACCACCATCTTGAGACAGCACGGCCAGCAATGTTTGTTTTTGACGTAGACGCAAATAATCTGTCCGGTCGACGCCACCTACCTGCACTACCCCCGCTTTGTGCTTGTATAATCCTTAAAGCCAAACCCGAAGTTTGCTTGTTTGTTCGGACGGACGCTTGCTATCGCCGTCTGCGCTGTCTGGAGGACCCTTCCTTCTCCTTCCTCGTGGTACACGTCGACTTGACACTCATAGCCGTATCTACTTCTGGGTCTACCAATTCAATAATGACGACATGAAGACAACTCGACTTATGGAACATCTTAGTCGGGCGGCAGGTGATACATGCGGTTTTCATGTGCAGAATTGGTGTTTTTGGGGGACTTCAATGCTGACCACGAGTTTATTCATTTAGTTGTGGTTAAGTTCCTCCAAAACTGACCATGCTGGTAGAACTGCCCACGCATTCGCTCTCACGCACGACCTAACTCAACTGGTGAACCAGTTTACCAGGATTCCAGATATAGTCAGTCACGCGTCCTATTTGTTGAACATTCTGCTGACGAGTTGCCCAACTGATTACCAAGTGGAGGTTCGAGCTTCTTTAGGCTCTTCGGATCACTGCTTGGTATCTAGCAAAGTGCCTCTGGCCCCGTTACCGCCTCAGCGGTATTGAAACGCTGAATTTGGCATTACTCGTCGGCAGATTGGGATGGTACATATGCGGGACATTTTTGCATCCGTCCCTTGGAGGCAGCACTGCTTCACTGGGAAGAACCCAACAGCTAGCGCGACTGCAGTTGCTGATGAGACAGTTGTAGGGATGTGTACGGTGCAGCGCTTAGTTGACCACGCTGCGACAGTTCACCAAAAATTTATCTGATGGCGTTTGTAGAGTCGTGATGAAGTATCAGAGATGTTGCGAAGTGTCGAGAAGAAAACCCACAGTAAAAGATTCTCCGTTTATTGAGTAGTTTACAGTAGTCGAGTTAGTGAGACACTTAAAAATATTGGTGTTAGTCATAATATATAAACAAAACATAATTACGTAAAGTTCAGTTGGTTAGTTAAAGGCTATTATAAAGTGCAATGCACTCAAACGGCTGATCAACCGTACATATTCCCAACCAGCGAAAGAGGATGAAACTAAGTAAAATGTTCACAATGTAAAAATTATTAAAGTAAATTGTAAAAAATATAAAACCACGCAGTAAAATGTTAAGTAAAAATTAAAACAAAGTTAATTAATGGAATCAGGCGTTATTTTGCGGAAATCCATAGTACAAAAAAAATGTAATTTAAATAATATGTAGTGTTAATTCCGCTAACTCACTCGTTTATACAGCTTGGATGCAGTACGCATGCACCGCCCTCCCGCCCGCAAAAAGTATGCACATGCAGGAGAAACAATGCGTGCAAGCGAAAATGCACACCAACACCGATACCCGACACGTGTTTCGCCCCTCCACGGGGCATCCTCAGGAGCTGTTGACTGGTCGAGAGCTGCGCACCGACTGTTACGGCTACGCAGCTCCCGGCCGCTTTTATAAAGCGCCATCGTTTGACATTTGTGACGTACTACCCGCGACAATACGTAATAATGGGGATGGAACTAAATTTGTTTGGTCATTCATCAGCGCATGACTGTCATTATTATGTTTCATTATTTCTAATTGCTCCAACACACACAACCGAAAACTTTTATTACAAACATGCAAAATATTATAGCTGTTATTGTCGCACAAAGAATGGCCGGTATCAATTAGATGTTTTGCGAAATGTGATTTATCTGGATGGCCATTCCTATACGCGGCAATATGTTCCTTATATCTAATGTCAAAATTTCGGCCTGTCTGACCTACATAGACCCCATCACAGTCGTTACAAATTAATTTATAAACACCGGATTTTTTTGAGTTTTCTAAACGATCTTTACCGTTACAAAGGTGACGTACATTTTGGTCTGTTCTAAAAGTAACGTAGATCTTGTTTTTCCTAAGGATATTAGATAAAATCGCTAATATCCTTAGGAAAAACAAGATCTACGTTACTTTTAGAACAGACCAAAATGTACGTCACCTTTGTAACGGTAAAGATCGTTTAGAAAACTCAAAAAAATCCGGTGTTTATAAATTAATTTGTAACGACTGTGATGGGGTCTATGTAGGTCAGATAATAATGTAGCTAAGGATATTAGCGATTTTATCTAATATCCTTAGGAAAAACAAGATCTACGTTACTTTTAGAACAGACCAAAATGTACGTCACCTTTGTAACGGTAAAGATCGTTTAGAAAACTCAAAAAAATCCGGTGTTTATAAATTAATTTGTAAAGACTGTGATGGGGTCTATGTAGGTCAGATAATAATGTAGCTAAGGATATTAGCGATTTTATCTAATATCCTTAGGAAAAACAAGATCTACGTTACTTTTAGAACAGACCAAAATGTACGTCACCTTTGTAACGGTAAAGATCGTTTAGAAAACTCAAAAAAATCCGGTGTTTATAAATTAATTTGTAAAGACTGTGATGGGGTCTATGTAGGCCAGATAATAATGTAGCTAAGGATATTAGCGATTTTATCTAATATCCTTAGGAAAAACAAGATCTACGTTACTTTTAGAACAGACCAAAATGTACGTCACCTTTGTAACGGTAAAGATCGTTTAGAAAACTCAAAAAAATCCGGTGTTTATAAATTAATTTGTAACGACTGTGATGGGGTCTATGTAGGTCAGACAGGCCGAAATTTTGACATTAGATATAAGGAACATATTGCCGCGTATAGGAATGGCCATCCAGATAAATCACATTTCGCAAAACATCTAATTGATACCGGCCATTCTTTGTGCGACAATAACAGCTATAATATTTTGCATGTTTGTAATAAAAGTTTTCGGTTGTGTGTGTTGGAGCAATTAGAAATAATGAAACATAATAATGACAGTCATGCGCTGATGAATGACCAAACAAATTTAGTTCCATCCCCATTATTACGTATTGTCGCGGGTAGTATGTCACAAATGTCAAACGATGGCGCTTTATAAAAGCGGCCGGGAGCTGCGTAGCCGTAACAGTCGGTGCGCAGCTCTCGACCAGTCAACAGCTCCTGAGGATGCCCCGTGGAGGGGCGAAACACGTGTCGGGTATCGGTGTTGGTGTGCATTTTCGCTTGCACGCATTGTTTCTCCTGCATGTGCATACTTTTTGCGGGCGGGAGGGCGGTGCATGCGTACTGCATCCAAGCTGTATAAACGAGTGAGTTAGCGGAATTAACACTACATATTATTTAAATTACATTTTTTTAAAACAAAGTTATTTAAAACTAAAAATAGGGTTAGGTACAGGTAAAATAAAAAAATAAAATCGTTGAGCGCACGTAACCTACGTAAATATGTAAGCATTTTTTGTAGCTTTTAGTACAATTTTCAATAAAACTGTTTAACTTAAAAAATATATTTAACTTTTTACTTTTCAAAATGCTTATAATACGTGCAAAAGTTGCTCACGATCTATACTTCAATAAACCTGCACAAAAACTGCACCAATACAAATACTGCTGTCATTACTACACAAATGTCAAAATTAGTAGTGCAGTTTTGTTAGTGAAATATCTATTTGCGTTACTTCTCCGTCCCTGCAACGCTACGGCAGCAGCGCTGCATATCAGAATACCGAAACGTCAAAATTTGCTCATTTTAACACACGCGACGCTGCAGTGTAGTTGCATTTATTTAGTAGAATCGGCCTACAGTTCTGCAACTGGGTTGTTGACTTCCTGCATGAGCGTAGAATCCGTGTCCTGTCTGATGGATGCGCTTCGTTGCTCATGTCAGTGAACGCTGGTGTCCCTCAAGGTTCCGTTCTGTCCCCCACATGTTATGCAGATGATAGCACGGTGCATCAACCAGTCGAGCGGGGGAGCGCGATAGCCACGGCAGTAACCGGTGAAGCGTCATAATCGAAATTTACCTATTAATTAATTGCTTGCTACATAATACTTTTCTATGAGGAGTTTTTCAAACAATCAAAATTTTATGTAAGTTTAAATTTCATAAAATATAATATCATTAGATGTTAAACATAAGTGACGTATGTTAGACATTTGAAACATTAGGTATCTAACTTGGCCTTTAGATATTTTACACTTAGGTGTTTTAGATTTCTGTGTGACTACATTTTAAGGTTTAAAGATATTAAAATTTTAGGGATTTAATAGCATTGGCATTTAGGCTTTCAATATTTACTTTTTAGGTATTCTAATATGTACCCGCTTACAACAAGGTATGTATGGTATGTATGGTACAGTCGAATTCGACGATCTTTCGACAGTACTTTCGATAGTACTTTGCCATTATTTAAGGGGGCGCCAGGCGCGGGCGGTAAGAAAGGGAACCCTCGGTAATGACCGATTGGCTCTCGGAGAGGTTTTCTGGTTTCGGAGTTAGCTCGTGTGATTAGATTATCGGGGTCATTAAAGGCATCGTAGGCGCTGCCACTACAAACGGTTGGATATTTGTGAAAGTAACGTCGAGCGAGAGTCGTCCTTCATGAAGATAGTGAGGGGGTGAAGATCGCTGTAGAGATTAATATTCCGATAGTATCAGCCGGGCTGATAGTACTACCAGGCAGGCTGGTCTGAAGTGGATTTGAATAAGAGGGCAAGACGTGGGCGTATACTACGCGCGCGTCAGTCCTAATAGGGCAGACGCAAACTTTGTAAATTGTCGCCTTATGTCGTAATTGCCTGTGAAATCTCTGATACGGACAATTAACATGTGATGAAGGGTGCAAACTATAATCTTATCTATCGAATACACCTATGTAGACGGAATAAACGGATAGGTAGGTAGGTTTCTCCCGTGAATCGTGGCAGCGCCCGGCGGCCGGCGAGCGGCGTCGGCCCGCGTTGCGCCTGCGCCTGGCTGCTTTAGGTGTATGGGAATCTACAGTTTAAAGTACTTATTGGAAAATGAAACCAAAAATAGCAGTAATGTAACATTATAATTCACAAAATAATTATGTAAGTAAAAAACTATCAACAGATAGCTTGTGTGTTCGACAAAGTTTCGTCGCCAAAAACAACATAGATTTTTATTGAAAGAAGTATTCATAAATGCTATATTATGCCATACAATTAATATAGCTATTATGTCAACAGATAATTCGTAACCTATTAAAGTTAGCTCATAGATTTTACTTTCATATGAGGAATTAAATTTTTCGTCTATGTTCATTACATTTTAGATAATATTTTCATGGCCCATGAAAATATTATCTAAAATGTAATGCAATGCAAGGGTAAATAATGAATAACAAATTATATTAATTTAATAGTTAAAAGTATGATTAGAATTGCCAAACCGTGGAACTGAATGGATAATAAATATAGAGTCATATCGTTACATCACCTTGAGTGAACTAAACGGAATTCAAAGTTACACAAAAGTGAGATAACTAATGTCAATCATTCTGTAAAGGCCGCGCCTTGCCGCCTGCGCCTGCGCCTACAGGTACATCCCGTTGACGAGGTAGTCGGCGTCGTGCGCGAGCGGCGCCTTGCCGCCTGCGCCTACAGGTACATCCCGTTGACGAGGTAGTCGGCGTCGTGCGCGAGCGGTGCCTTGCCGCCTGCGCCTGCGCCTACAGGTACATCCCGTTGACGAGGTAGTCGGCGTCGTGCGCGAGCGGTGCCTTGCCGCCTGCGCCTGCGCCTACAGGTACATCCCGTTGACGAGGTAGTCGGCGTCGTGCGCGAGCGGTGCCTTGCCGCCTGCGCCTGCGCCTACAGGTACATCCCGTTGACGAGGTAGTCGGCGTCGTGCGCGAGCGGTGCCTTGCCGCGCCTTGCCGCCTGCGCCTGCGCCTACAGGTACATCCCGTTGACGAGGTAGTCGGCGTCGTGCGCGAGCGGTGCCTTGCCGCCTGCGCCTGCGCCTACAGGTACATCCCGTTGACGAGGTAGTCGGCGTCGTGCGCGAGCGGTGCCTTGCCGCCTGCGCCTGCGCCTACAGGTACATCCCGTTGACGAGGTAGTCGGCGTCGTGCGCGAGCGGTGCCTTGCCGCGCCTTGCCGCCTGCGCCTGCGCCTACAGGTACATCCCGTTGACGAGGTAGTCGGCGTCGTGCGCGAGCGGTGCCTTGCCGCCTGCGCCTGCGCCTACAGGTAAGTACATCCCGTTGACGAGGTAGTCGGCGTCGTGCGCGAGCGGTGCCTTGCCGCCTGCGCCTGCGCCTACAGGTACATCCCGTTGACGAGGAAGTCGGCGTCGTGCGCGAGCGGTGCCTTGCCGCCTGCGCCTGCGCCTACAGGTACATCCCGTTGACGAGGTAGTCGGCGTCGTGCGCGAGCGGTGCCTTGCCGCGCCTTGCCGCCTGCGCCTGCGCCTACAGGTACATCCCGTTGACGAGGTAGTCGGCGTCGTGCGCGAGCGGTGCCTTGCCGCCTGCGCCTGCGCCTACAGGTACATCCCGTTGACGAGGAAGTCGGCGTCGTGCGCGAGCGGTGCCTTGCCGCCTGCGCCTGCGCCTACAGGTACATCCCGTTGACGAGGTAGTCGGCGTCGTGCGCGAGCGGTGCCTTGCCGCGCCTTGCCGCCTGCGCCTGCGCCTACAGGTACATCCCGTTGACGAGGTAGTCGGCGTCGTGCGCGAGCGGTGCCTTGCCGCCTGCGCCTGCGCCTACAGGTACATCCCGTTGACGAGGTAGTCGGCGTCGTGCGCGAGCGGTGCCTTGCCGCGCCTTGCCGCCTGCGCCTGCGCCTACAGGTACATCCCGTTGACGAGGTAGTCGGCGTCGTGCGCGAGCGGTGCCTTGCCGCCTGCGCCTGCGCCTACAGGTACATCCCGTTGACGAGGTAGTCGGCGTCGTGCGCGAGCGGTGCCTTGCCGCGCCTTGCCGCCTGCGCCTGCGCCTACAGGTACATCCCGTTGACGAGGTAGTCGGCGTCGTGCGCGAGCGGTGCCTTGCCGCGCCTTGCCGCCTGCGCCTGCGCCTACAGGTACATCCCGTTGACGAGGTAGTCGGCGTCGTGCGCGAGCGGTGCCTTGCCGCCTGCGCCTGCGCCTACAGGTACATCCCGTTGACGAGGTAGTCGGCGTCGTGCGCGAGCGGTGCCTTGCCGCGCCTTGCCGCCTGCGCCTGCGCCTACAGGTACATCCCGTTGACGAGGTAGTCGGCGTCGTGCGCGAGCGGTGCCTTGCCGCCTGCGCCTGCGCCTACAGGTACATCCCGTTGACGAGGTAGTCGGCGTCGTGCGCGAGCGGTGCCTTGCCGCGCCTTGCCGCCTGCGCCTGCGCCTACAGGTACATCCCGTTGACGAGGTAGTCGGCGTCGTGCGCGAGCGGTGCCTTGCCGCCTGCGCCTGCGCCTACAGGTACATCCCGTTGACGAGGTAGTCGGCGTCGTGCGCGAGCGGTGCCTTGCCGCCTGCGCCTGCGCCTACAGGTACATCCCGTTGACGAGGTAGTCGGCGTCGTGCGCGAGCGGTGCCTTGCCGCCTGCGCCTGCGCCTACAGGTACATCCCGTTGACGAGGTAGTCGGCGTCGTGCGCGAGCGGTTGCTTGCCGCGCCGCAGCCGCCGCCGCGCCGCGCGCGCCCGGCAGCCCGCCATGGCGCCCAGCACCGCCGTCATCGCCACTCCTGCACACACCGCCACGCGTCACGTCAAACTATCTTTACATATAGGCTAGGAGCTGTCATGACAATGAGCGAAGGAGTCTGCCAGTACCGAGCACGAGCAGCAAGATCGCCGCCGGCGGGTGGTCGCTGAGCCCGTCACGCTCGTCCGCGTGCGCCGCCGCCACCGCCTCCGCTCCCGCCACCGCTCCCGCCTCCGCTCCCGCCGCGGCGCCTGCGCGTGCCACGCCCGACTCGTGGTGTGGCTCCTGCCAAAGAAGTCGCTATAATGAGGGGGTGAGCACAGTAAATATTTCATACTTAATTGCCTAAGGCTTTTGCTAAATATAGACTTCTCGCAGCAACAATTTTTGGTTAAAATGATCATAAAACTACCTAACTAACTATTCTAGGATTCTAGTGAAATTCATAAATTTTATCGTTTATTTAGTAAACTAGCTGTGCTCGCGACTTCGTCCGCGTGGAATAGTAACTTTCGGCAGCATTTTTAATTTTTTAGGCTCTTGTTCCCGTTTTTGCAACATTTTTCACAGATGCTTCGCTCCTATTGGTCGCAGCGTGATGTTATATAGCCTAATGCCTTCTTCGATAAATGGACTATCCAACACCAAAAGAATTTTTCAATTCGAACTAGTAGTTCCTGAGATTAGAGCGTTCAAACAAACAAACTCTTCAGCTTTATAATATTAATATAGATATAGATGGGGAAAACAGCACGTGCTAGTGACGTTTATTCCACGTAATTTTGGTAATAGGTAAATCGCGTAGGTAACTTATTCGACGTCGATAAGACGTTTTGTGCAGTCCCTACTGCAAATTTAATTAAGTATATTGTAGATAATAATATTGTATAACAAGAGAGATGAGTAAACACCAACTCATGATACTGGGAGTATGTGAAACTCACATGAAAGGAAAGGTTCCTTTTACGTCATCGAATGGGAACACAATGTTTTTCTCTGGTCACGAGTCTAAGAGTAAAAATGGCATAGGTATTAGTAACCCCAAAATTATCTAAATTCGTCACTGGCTACAATACAGTAAACGATAGGATCATGACCATCCGTATAAGCTGCACCCCGCTTCCGTTGAACATCGTTCAGGTGTAACTGCCCAGTCAACAGGAGGATATTGACGATTTCTATGGTAGATTGCAAGCAACGACGTGTGAAGACATCTCAAAACGGGAAATACTTATAGTCCAAGGCGATTGGAACGCGAAGGTGGGTAGTTAATACTGAATATGACGACCACATCCGCCACGTAATCAGTCAATATGAGCTTGGTACGAGAAACGAAAGGGGTGAGAAGTTCATGGATTTCTGCGTCTGCCATAATCTGACAGTAACTAACACCTGCTTAAAACACCATAAGTGAAGATTATACACGTGGACATCACCTGGTGGTCGTTATCGCAACCAAATAGACTATATCACTATCGCAAACCGATGGAAGTCATCCACAACGAACGCCAGAACATTCCTAGGTGCGGACTGTGGCTCTGATCACAAATTGCTAGTTGCAGACACAACGTATGCGCACATTTGAAATCATGTCGTAAGAGAACAAACCGAATCAATAGGCTTGAACAGTCTAAATACGACTATTTCCGAAATAAAACGGAGCCAGAAATAGCAAAATGAACATCAGCAAACACAGAACATTTCAGTCCGGACGAACAGTGGAATCAATTCAAGTCGAAAGTCATTGAGGTGCTTGATTCCATTGGCAAAAAACCTGAAAACCAAAAAGATTGGATGTCGGATGAGGTTTGGTCGAATATAGAGCTGCGGAAGAACCTGAAGATAGGTACGGGATCTGACGATGTTGAGGCAGAATATTCTAAGCTCTCGAGAAAAATCCAGAAACAGTGTAGAAGAGACAAGAACCGTTTTCTGGATGGCGTCTGCACTGATATTGAGCGTCATGCAGAAAAACACCAAACTGCTGATCTCTTCAGGAAAGTTAAACAAATAACCCGCAAGTTCATACCATCCTCCTGGGTAATAGATGACAAAGATGGCAAACCCATACATGAAGTCGCAGAGGTCGCTGAGAGATGGAGGGAATATTGCGGGGAGCTCTATCAGGATCAATCACCACAATCTGCCCGATTAGCTAAAGCTGTAGTAGAGCCGGAACCAAACATTCTTCGCTCGGAAGTGGAGGACGCGATACGAAAGCTGAAAAGAAATAAGGCACCAGGGCCAGATCGTATCACAGCTGAAGTATTAAAAGGTTTGGAACCAAATGGAATTACAAGACTACATGCAATCTGTAGCTCGATATGGCAAACCGGACATTGGCCATCTGACTGGGTTCACTCTGCTGTTCTTCCTCTACATAAAAAGGGCTCAGTGCGTAACTGTAACAACTATAGAACAATAGCTCTAACATCACATGCTAGCAAAATCCTACTGCACATTATCAACTCGAGACTGCGGTCTTTTCTGGACTGGCAGATACCACAAGAGCAGGCGGGATTTGTCAGGGGAAGAGGTACCAGAGAACAGATACTTAACCTGCGGCTCATAGAGAAAAATGCTACAAATATAACATCCCAACTTTTATATGTTTTGTGGACTACCAAAAGGCTTTCGACTGTGTCAAGTGGGAGAAACTGTGGGAGGTTCTAGCTGAGACGGGAGTGCCTGCACACCTTGGAATGCTGATTCTGATGCTTATGCACGGTGACAATTGGTGACGTAACATCAAACCGCTTTAAATTTCACAAAGGCGTTCGATAGGGATGCGTCATCTCTCCCATTATATTCAATATATATGGCGAGTACATAATGCGCAAAACGCTTGAAAATTGGAAAGATGGCGTCAAAATACATGGAGTCAACATATCGAATCTCCGCTACGCAGATGACACCACACTCTTTGCATCATCAGAAGTAGAAATGGCGGAACTACTGAACCATCTGGAAGGCATCAGCCTAGACATGGGTCTCGCCATAAACAAATCGAAGACCAAGCTTATGGTGATTGACCGTTGTACGGCCATCCAGAGCACTGACTTTTTGCAAGAGTACACGACCGTAGACCATTTCCAATACCTAGGCTCCATAGTTACTTATAGAGGTAGCTGTGAAGTAGAAATACGAGGACGAATTGGCATGGGAAAGACAGCAATGACTCAGCTGGGCAAGTTTTGGAGGGACAGGAATATCACATACAGGACTAAAATTCATCTGGTTCGCACACTTGTATTCTCTATCTCTTTGTATGGCGCAGAGACATGGACGCTAAAAGCCGCTGACAGGCTGAGATTAGATGCTTTTGAAATGTGGTGCTGGCGTCGTATGCTAAAAATACCTTGGACGGCCCATCGCACAAATGTCTCGATCCTAAAACAACTAAAAATAGAAAATGCACAGCGTCTGTCGTCGATCTGCACGCAACGCGTGGTGCGATATTTCGGTCATGTTGCACGAAGAGGTGCAGATAACCTTGAGCGTCTGATGGTGACGGGAAAAATAGAAGGTAAAAGACCCAGAGGCCGGAGCCCAAAGCGCTGGTCAGACCAGATCTCCGAAAATCTGGAGATGCCCGTCACCGCCGCACTCCATCAAGCAACTGATCGCAACCGACGGAGACAGCTGGTTGACCCGGGTGATGAGTGAGGCAACGATTACGAAGAGATATTGTTATATTTGCCACTTTTAAACGTAATGACATCGTATTTTTTGGCATTCGCCATTGCAGACGACTCACTTTGCCGTGGGCGGGCGCGGCGGGGGCGGCGGGGGCGGCGGGCGGCGCGGTGGGCGGCGGCGGCTCGGGCCCTTTCTTGGGCGCATCTCGCAGCGTCTGCTGCTGGCCCGAGTACGCTGGCGGCATCTCGGGCATAGTTTTGGCCGGAACATACATCGGAACCTCCTAAAGTTATTAAATTAAATTAAATTGGGCGATGCAAGTACATGCGTAAACATTTTTTTATATATAAGTAGTTACAACACTTACAACTAAATATAATAGACGCAGCAATAACGGTGACCGATTTTAAGGCCACCACCACCACCCTGCGTCCGATCACTGCACTTTGACTTGTATAGCATTTTAACTTTAATGTTTTATTAGAAGCCAGTACGACACCTCCCGTGCCTTTCATTCTGATAAACCTCGCCTATATTTTTACATAGACATTTTACATTTTCTTTGCATTTTGCATCTTGCTTATACATTAATCTTATTGCTTCTATAGGTACTTATATTCTCCTATAATGACGAGTAGTAGATTAGGGTACCTACCTAAGTAGCGACAACGCCGTAACACAGATAGCCGCACTAGGTATGCCTTCAAACTATCTCTTAACTTTTGTTCAGTAGGTACACGACAAATGATGATGATAATGTAGTCATTCAAACCCGAGAATCTATATCAAACATTATAAAATATATATATATATATAATAAAAATAAAACCGCACAAAAATGAAACGCCAAAATGGCTTCTCCTCAGCATAATGCCATTGCGCTGGTTTTCAGGAGGAACCGGTTTGGAGGTTAGATAGCGCTTCTAGGCTACATACAATGCTTATAAAATATCTACAACAAAGTATTAATAAAAACTAATAATAATTAATAAATACATAAGTAGGTATATTCAATTCTGATTGTATATTGATATATTTGTATGGAATATGGACAGGGCCACAGTATTACCATTTCATACAGTAGGGCATCGCCTTTGATGTGGGGCGATGCCGCCGCCCGCGTAGGTATCTACGCAATCGTTCGCCGATATGCAATGGTTGTCACAAAATTCGAAATCAAATAATCGTTAACATTTTTATAAATCAATCATTTAATATCAAGAATAAACTATATACATATTTACAAATGTTGCACTGCTAAATTAACGTTAAGGTTTATTTTTAGATTGAAATTTTCTATTATCAAAACGATAATATTGAATTCGCATTTGGATTGCTTAAAAAATGAAAAAAAAAAAGAAACAAGTCAAAATAAGCTAAATCTTAAATATAAACCCTAAAAAATAGGTGAACATAGAACCTCCTCTTTTTCTGTTGGTTTAAATAAATCATAACAGTTGGATATTAGACCAATACCTACTCCTTCTGTGTCCGACGTCCCAGCTACTCCAATAAGTTGTAAACATAATGATTACACTTTGCACAAGAGCTTGCGCCGTAAAGAATACATATAGGTACTTACCTACACTAGAAAAACCGGCTAGGTTGGAATTAGAGTTACGAAGTAACTACATATTTAGTAAGGAGAGCCCGTTGTGCAACTGTGATACAGATGCTAACGATACCATACCATTACATCTAAGGCGAAACAAAAACTAGAGCAAAAGATAGCTAGTCTCGTTAACAAAAATTCGATTCAATTGATAAAACACAGAAATAGCCTAATAAAATATATGGAGGCTGTTGTAGATATACGAAATAAAAACAAGTGAAAATTGTAGTGTTTGTGATGAATTAGAATTTGTTATTTGTAATTGTATTAGTTAATAGTTATGGTTGTAAAAACGTTCATTATTAATCAATGAGAAGTTGGCAAAATAAATAAAAGAAAAAGAAAAAAAAAACTATTTAGTCATCTAAATCTATGAAATTTTAAAATCTTGCTGTTTCGACGTCGACTTACAACCGTATACAGAACAACGTGTATGCACCATTATATTCAATAGGAATCACTGAACGTAAATTCAAAAAACGTTTAAAATACGCAGTACGCGCACGTGGCTGCACTTCACGGTAGCTACCACAAACTGCGCTTGTTTGTGGTACACTCGCCGCAGCGCCCGCTTCCCCTCGGGTTCCCCTCCCTTGCTCTGCGAAAGTACCTTCGATGCGCAACTGTATGCTTGCTAAACTGTGGACAGGGCACACCAAGCAGGTCAGAAGCTCGCTCGTTGGTGGCTGTTGAATCACTTAAGTATATTACACCGCCATATCACAGATGAGAGATATGCCAAATCGAATAGTTATTCTGGACAAAGTTAATGAACCGCGGGCTCTGCCTCTGCTTGGCGCTGCTTTTGGTGTGTCGGGAGTCGGGAGACCGGTTTACTTACTAGACGGAAAGGGGGTGTTATGAGGCTCGTCTTTCTGGCTTATGTTGGATGACTGTGATAACTGTGAAATAAATGAGTAAAGCAGACTGCATGCGCGGGAGGAGGGAGGGCTGCGTACCGGCGGCGGCGCTCGCGGCGGCGGCGGCGGCGGCGGCGGCACGGGCCAGGCGCGGCGCGGGTCCTCGGCCCACGGCCCGGCCGGCGCCGGCGCCCACTCCGCGCCTGCGCAACCACGAGGCAGGGTCAGTCGGCTTTAATGGATTCTAGGTACCTACATCACACTTACGTCCCACTTAATGCTATTTTACCAAATGATTTTACCATGATCATTAATCAATGATAATTATACACGTCACACAAGATACGTGTACTAATAGTTATTATAAGGTTTAAAATTTGGCGCATCTGTATTTGATCTAGATTTTATAATAGGTATTTAATCGAGACTAGAGTGTTGTTCAAAACCCTTTTGATACTATATTTATATATGTACGTAAAATAATAATATATGCCAATACTTGTGACGTCTATTAGTTCCAATAGATGTTACAAGATGGCGGCGCGGATGTATTTCTTAATCGCGCTATCGAAATTTCACATCAGAATGTATATAGTCATTTGAGTTATCAAATAAAGTTACAGTAAAAGTACTCTCAGCGGTTTTATTTTCAACCCCATAAGTATTGACATACAGTTCAAGATATACCATTTAACAAGTGTAGTGCTCGTAGGTATCCTTATCTATTACTTAACTCTCTCACGACGACCAAAAAAATAATTACTACATATCGCCATTTAATACAATGTTTGTACCTACATGCGTGGAACTGGAACCCCTTCTGTTTATTTACTGTTGATTCGCAATTAATGATGCACACACAGATTTATTTAAAAATCGTATAGACTTTTTCGTCTTCGCCATTCTTGCACTAGAAACAAACTTAATTTTATAAAATAGTAATACCTTTGGGTATAAAGAAAAATATATAATTTGATAAAATTAAACCCTAACAGATACGAAAACTGTTCCTTCATAGATACTGGTGTCCAGCCCTATTAAGCTTGGAATGCAATTTGACTAACATCTAAGAAAAAGTTAATAAAAGATGGAATGCAGTATATAGTGGTCGGTGAGTGGGTGTAGCGGCGTACCCGGCGGCGGCGGCGGCGGCCACAGGTGACGCCAGGGCGGCTCGAAGGGCGCGTACTGCGGCGCCACCAGCCCGCCCTTGTGCGCGAAGATGTGCGGCGCCTCCTCCGCGCCTGCCACACACGATTACTTCTTTTTACAGGTAGGAAGAAACGTCATACCATTTATGACTTATGTCGAATGATTTTTTACTAATGCTTGGGAAAATAACCTTTTAAACTATCACGTTCAGTAGTTAACAAAGAAATTTAAAAAAGGTGTAAAGATCGTATGAAACTTTTTACTAATTAGTTTGCGTTAATCCCCGTTTAAATTTCTTTGACATAAATACCAGATTATTAACTGTTTACCAATCCTGAAATGAAATCAATAGATAGGTAGAGCAAAAAGAAACATCCAAGTACTCAGGTACACCTCAATGACCGCCATAGGAATGTGAATTGAAATCACGTCACTCGCCACGCAAGAATCATTTTTACAAGCTTTTATTTTATTTAACTTGCAATGTATGTATGTATGTTTGTTCGGGTGGAATCTTGCAACTTAATTTTGAAGCAGATATCTTCAACCGATTGAGCTGAAATTTTGTATACATGTTCAGTTCGGATGACAATGCATGGTTTAATTAAGTGACGTCATTCTAAATCCAAGATGGCGGCACACCCAAGATGGCGGACTAATTATGTTTAATGCATTCTGTAGCGTTCGCCACATTCGACCTTTTTCATTTCCGCATAGGGAGTTCTTTTTTAGATTTTAGACAAGGGCCAAAGATATTTGATCTCACCGGTGATCTCGAAATTAAAAGTGGCATGAAATCACTGCATAGTATAAAACAAAGTCGCTTCCCGCTGTCTGTCTGTCCCTATGTAGGTGGTATGTATGCTTAGATCTTTAAAACTACGCAACGGATTTTGATGCGGTTTTTTTCAATAGATAGAGTGATTCAAGAGGAAGGTATTATATGTATATCAGCATTGCACAAAATATACTAAGTTTTGCATAATTTACAATTTGATCGTTTTATACCTATACATACGGTTCGAGAATATTCGGTGTCGAAAACAAGTTACCAGCGGCGCTTTTCTCTAAACAAAACAGCGTCGAACTCGGCGTTGAACTCGCTCATAACTTACAAACGAATTTCAACCTACTTTTAAATTACTAGTAATAAAGTCTACATTCGTTTGCAAGTTATGAGCGAGTTCAATGTCGAGGTCGAAGTTGTTTTGCTTAGAGAATAGCACTGCTGTAGTGAATTAGAAGTTTTAGAGGAGCTCGATGGCGCAGTAGTTAACGCGCCCGGGTTGCGAGTGCTAAGGTTAAGCAACTTTCGCAATGGCCGGTCATCGGATGGGTGATCAAAAATATATCATCTCGAGCTCCTCCTTGCTTCGTCGTGCACGTCGCAGCCGTTGGTCCCGGCTGCTTTAGCAGTCGTTAGCAACCACCGCACCGCACTGGGCCCGGAAAACGAGCTGATGTTTTTTTTTGGAGAGTGCTGATTGCCTCAGACGGCATTTACAGCTTTACCGCGCTTGTTAAGGGGTGGCGAGAAACTTAAAGGGTTCCTCAAGCCGTGTGAAACGAACCACCTTGGGAGGTCGGCATCGGCATCACGCACTAGTGCGTGTCCCCGTGCCCTACTAGATTCTCCGAAGGGTTCGGATCGGATCAGGGAGCGGGACAAACCGAGGACGATTCTAAAGGCTCGGACCTCGGCTCGGGTTGACCAGGCCGTGGTGGTGGGGAGATGCGCCTAGGTACATGTCTGTACCTGGTATAGAGCGCGTGAGAACCGGTTCGTCGTATCCTTATTCTACGAGTACGGTGCCGGTGTCTTGGGCCTAACTGTGTGTACTAGTGTATCTGTAAATGTGTAGTGGCATTTAGTGGATCGGGCCGTGGGCGGCGGCGGTGTGGGGGCGTGGGGGGCACCTGGGTAGCGGCGAGGCGGCTGCGCCTGAGCGAGCCGGTGCGGCCAGCGCTCTGCCCCGGCTGCGAGCGGCCCCGCGCTCAGGCCCTCCATGCCCTCACCCGCCTGTAACCAACGATTATTATTATAGAGTGATGATATTATAGAGTTTTATTCAGAAGAAAAAAAATATGCTTATCCATTATCATTGTTGTTTTTTTCTGTGTGCCATTTGGTCAGTTTTGGCATAGGTCCGCCAACCCTTTCCATTTGCTCTTATCTCTGTCCAGCCACCAACAATCCACTTCCAATATTCTATTTTATTTTATTTATTTATTTTATTTTATTTGGAAAACATACAGTATGAGTATAACTAAGAGCATAACTAATATAATAAAAATATACACAATTAATTTGTTTTCGCATATAGACACTTGTAAGCTTATTTGTAATCCTGTGACCTGAACTTACAGCGTTTAAGCTCAATTACAAAAAGTAGGTTCTCACTCATCTATACAAAAATATACTCTAAAAACCAACAAAAAAAGAAAAGAAAAGAAAACCTAATTGAAAATTAAGGACTAAGGAACCACATCAAACCAATTATTGCTTAGAACCTGTTTAAATTTGTTAGGCTTACAATTAAAAATGTCGAGCGAAGCGTCATCAACCAGTTTATTAAAGCTATTAGCGGATCTAATGAAGAACGAATTTTTTCTATAGTTGGTGTGACAAAAGGGGACAAATAGGCTACCACGTTGCCTTGTATATCTATTAGGTACTCTAAAATTTATCAAAGACAGAAGATGTGGGGAATCTATAATAGACTGTGCTAGTTTTACAAGGGTCACAACATCTTTCATCTCTCGTCTATAAACGAGAGGTAACATATGTTGTTTTCTACACCTCGCATCATAATTGCTCTCTCGTCCTTTGCATCTAAATTGCAAATATCTAAGAAATTTACGTTGTATAATCTCTAATCTATTGATATAGATTCCGTACTGTGGGTTCCAAATCTGCGAACAATATTCGAGGTTACTACGCACATACGAGCAGTACAAGACTTTGGCAATTTTTATACTGGAAAACTGAGAGCAAGATCTAATAATAAAGCCCAAAGATTGATAAGCTTTTTTGGCTGTGTGATCTATGTGCTTTTCATATGTCAATTTACTATCGTGAATTACACCAAGATCTCGAACCTCATTAACTTTCTTAAGCTCAAGCCCTTTAAGCATGTATTTATAATTCACAGTTACAGGTTTACGACTAAATGTAATATGGTAGCATTTGGAGATATTCAGATCTAACTTATTATCAATACAATATTTTTCTAAACTATCAAGGTCCTGTTGCAGAAGGTGACAATCATGGATGCTTTTAATATGTTTAAATATTTTCATGTCATCTGCATACAACAAAAAACGTGAGTGGATGAAACAGGAGCTGATATCGTTGATAAAGAGGTTGAACAAAAAAGGCCCGATCAGGGATCCTTGCGGGACACCAGAAGGGATAATATTCCAATTAGAAGTGTAACCATTTAAGGCTACAGCCTGGGTTCTGTTGTATATATATGAAGAAAACCATCTATACAAGTTTCCATGAATCCCCGCGTCGAGAAGCTTTTGTAAAAGTAATTTATGGTCTATTCGATCGAAGGCTTTGCTGTAGTCAGTAAAGATGGAGTCGACTTGACCTTGAGACTCCATACCAGATGAAACATGTTCAGTAAAAGCTAATAGATTAGAAGTAGTGGAACGGTTTTTAAGAAAACCGTGTTGCTCGGCAATGAAAGTGTTAGATAATGAACTGTAAATCTGTGTGTAGACAAGACGCTCTAGAACCTTCGCGAATATGCATAATTTAGAAATTGGGCGATAGTTATTTACCTTACTTTTATCTCCATTTTTGTGAATAGGAGTCACAAATGCAGATTTCCATATCGAAGGGACAAGTCCTTCAGAAAGAGACCGTTGAAACAGTATCGTAAGCGGTTCAGTCAATTCCTTAGCACAGTTCACAATCATTAAAGGTGGTATGCTGTCTGGTCCAGCGCCCTTCGACAAATCAAGTGACTTAATTGTATTATAGACAGTCTCCGGGTCAATGATTATATCGCCGATAGCATGCGCCTGATTAGAGGAAGCTGTCCTCACGGGTGATGAGTTATTATTATTAGGACTATTAGAATTGGAGAGAAAAGTCGTTTGAAAATACATTGCAAAAAGGTTACATATATCATTACCAGAATTTGCTGACTGATCCTCAAAAGACAAGGTCGAAGGCAACGCGTTTGAGCCTTTTTTATTTGATTTCATATAGGACCAGAATAACTTAGGATTGCCAACTATTGAATCCTCCATTTTTTGTATATATTCTCTATAGCATTGCTTTTCTAGTATTTTGGCACGTTTTCGTAATAATGAGAATACTTCATAGTCATCCTTATTGCCATATCTACGATATTTGTTAAGTAATTTGCGCTTCTCCCTTAATACCTTTTTCAGAGAAGCGTTATACCAAGGCGGGAAAGATAAGGGAATGACAGTTTTGGATGGTACATATTTATCCCTAATACAATAAAGACAATCATAAAAATACGTTACGGCACTATCCAATGAACTATTGTTTAAATGAATTTTCCAATTGATTTCATTTAAGCTAGATTTTATTTTAATATAATCGCCGGATGCATACAGATATTTCTGTCTGGGTTTAGTTTGAAGAGATTCGGTAAAGTTTGAATAAAGACAGATATCTAGCGACTTATGGTGATCGTCTTCGGGCACCGGCGGATCGTCGCATGAAGTAATCGTTAACAGTGAGTTACAAAAAACTAAATCTAAAATTTTATCATTAATATTAAGGTTTGAATTGAATTGGGTTAAATTGCACTCGGATAACGTGTCAAAAAATGAAGTCTGAGTCTCACCTGTTATACCGACGGGTTGCAATTGAGTTTCCTCATTTAACCAACAAATATTAGGAAGGTTAAAATCTCCTAATATTATAAAAATATCATTTGGACAAGAACTAACTATATTAGACAATTTATCAGAAAAATTTTGCAGCTGAGTATTAAAAGAATAACCGTATTTTTCGTCACATAAATATAAGGTACACAAATGTATTTTAATAAGTTTGCGGTTAACGCACCTGTGAGTTATAGTGACCCAAAGATCCTCTGCTGAAGAAGACCACTCGGAACGCTCCACAGCTGGTAGCTATGGGTAGAACAACGAAGTAACCAGGTACAAGTTGTTAAACTTGCATACAAATATAAACTGGTTTCATAATCTTAACTGAATCGTATTATATTCGAGGAACATCCCTGGCGCTACCTACACCAGGCTTGACATTTCCAACAACACTGCCCAAAGGTTACATTACATGTTTAGAAAGGAATGCGATAGATATGCCCTGAATAAAGACTACCTATTCAATTAAAATACCTAGATGTGACGTCACTTGAACGGCGTGCATTTGCTTTTTTTGTTGGAGAGTGCTGATTGCCTCAGAAGACATTTTCAGCTTCACCGGACTTTTTTTGGGGTGGCGAGAAACTTAAAGGGTTCCTCAAGCCGTGTGAAACGAATCACCCACGGAGGTTTTCTAGAGGAAACGGCATCACGCACTAGTGCGTATCCGAGGGGTTTCTAGATTCTCCGAAGGGTTCGGATCGCATCAGGGAGCGGAACAACCCGAGGGCGCCTCTAAAGGCTCGGACGGACCTCGGCTCGGGTTGACCGGGCCGTGGTGGTGGGGAGAAGCGCCCAGGTACTTGTCTGTACCTGGTATAGAGCGCGTGTGAACCGGCTCGTCGTAACCTTGTTCTACGAGTAGTGTCTTGGGCCTAAACTAGTGTGCATGTTTAGTGTATTCTGTAAATGTGTATTGGCATTTAGAGGATCGAGCTGGGGCTGGGGGTGCATTTGCTGGTGCAGCTGCGTGTAGACGCACTCACGTGTTTTTGTTATATGGTTGTTGCAAATAAACAGGCATTTATTTTTGTTGGAAATAAAACTTTGATTTGTATTATGGACGAATCGATTATCGAGATTCAATTTTGTTTGGTGGCATAATGGCCCCATCACTAATTGTTCTTTTTTTTTCTTTGTTGGTAGACTTGTCTCTGGAAAAGCAATATGGCTGGTTGATAGTTATCGTGTGTTGATAATTAAATAGATTTTATGTAGTAATAAGGGCATTTGGAGCCGTATTATTCTAATTAAGTGGATTGTGCAACCTGTGTTTTGTGAGTGTGCGTCGTAAGCGAATTGTTTCGGGAAAACAATTAGCCGGGATGTCGGCCACGCCGCTGCTGGAGTGAACAGATATTTCAGGGGGAAAGTGCACTTGGGGTAGTTTAGGTGTGTTTAGGGAACCTTCGAAGACCCGGACTCGGATTCGGGCCCCATCGGACCATATGGATCCCGTTCTGGACGGCGGGAGCGGTATTGAACTGTGAGTGGATTTTTCTATTTTAATGTGTAATTTTAAGCAATAGCATAGTGTGTGTTGTGGGTTTCCGCAACATTTTGGTAGCAGAGCGTGGTTAATACCGGACCTCTAGGTTAATCGGTGTAATTTTGTGTATTTTTTTTAGTTCGTAATAGGTTAAGCTCATTTCGTGTAAAATCGCACTTCCGGGACAGGTGCGGTTGAATTGTAAGGTTGGTAGTACCGTTGTTTTCGTTCGTTCATTCATTTGGGCTGGGACATTTCTCTTCTTTCTGTTCTGGAGTTCTGGATTTTGTCCTCTCGGAGAGTGGTTCGCAGCGTGTTATTTAAGTGTGTGGCTTGTTATCGGGTGAAGGCCTCCACTATGCAGCCACAGATGGGGGATCTCCCTTCTGACCGGGTTTGTCAGACTACTAGGCCGTTCGACGGGGTCGGTACGGATTTTGCTGGACCGTTTCTGGTGAAAACCACAGCCTATCGTAACACTAGGGTCACGAAAGCATACCTGTGCGTTTTTGTCTGCCTGGCCACTAAGGCCGTCCACCTGGAAGTGGTTTCGGCTCTGTCTACGGAAGCCTTTGTCGCCACGCTGGATCGTTTTGTTTCGCGACGGGGTTTACCTTCTCTCATTCGGTCCGACAACGGTACCAACTACAGAGGCACTGCCAACTACTTAAAAGATGTGAACGATTTTCTGGATAAAAATTGTAATAGCATAAGTCAAGCTCTCGCACAGCGGGGAATCACATGGCGATTTAGTGTGCCAGCCTGTCCCCACTGGGGCGGGATATTTGAAGCCGCGGTAAAATCGGCAAAAACCCACTTGCGCCGGGTAGTCGGGGAAACTACCCTCACGTATGAGGAACTTACAACTGTGTTTTGTAAATTTGAGGCGGTTCTCAACTCGCGTCCGCTTTGTCCACTCTCCTCTGACGCAAATGACATGGAAGTCCTGACCCCTGGTCATTTTTTGGTCAGTCAGCCACTCACTGCCCTGCCTGAGTATCCCTGGAAGGATGAACGCAGACACCGGATGTCTCGTTTTCAAATGATACAACAAATGAGTCAGGACTTGTGGCGTCGTTGGTCACTGGAGTATCTGCATTTATTGCAACAGCGTGTAAAGTGGACAGACCGGACGTCGCCCCCTTCGGAGGGGGATCTGGTTTTATTAAAAGAGGCTAATTTGCCATCGTTATTTTGGAGACGAGGTCGTATTTTAAAGTTAATCTGGGGCGCGGACGGGACTCCGCGTGTGGCGCAAGTGTTGGTTGATGGATCGGTGCTAAATCGCGCAGTCGCGACCTTAGCTCGATTACCGGTTGACTAGTTTAAGATTTCAGGCTAGAAAGCGGTACGTCCGCTTTGGGTGGCGGGATGTTGCAAATAAACAGGCATTTATTTTTGTTGGAAATAAAACTTTGATTTGTATTATGGACGAATCGATTATCGAGATTCAATTTTGTTTGGTGGCATAATGGCCCCATCACTAACTGTTCTTTTTTTTTTCTTTGTTGGTAGACTTGTCTCTGGAAAGGCAATATGGCTGGTTGATAGTTATCGTGTGTTGATAATTAAATAGATTTTATGTAGTAATAAGGGCATTTGGAGCCGTATTATTCTAATTAAGTGGATTGTGCAACCTGTGTTTTGTGAGTGTGCGTCGTAAGCGAATTGTTTCGGGAAAACAATTAGCCGGGATGTCGGCCACGCCGCTGCTGGAGTGAAAAGATATTTCAGGGGGAAAGTGCACTTGGGGTAGTTTGGGTGTGTTTAGGGAACCTTCGAAGACCCGGACTCGGATTCGGGCCCCATCGGACCATATGGATCCCGTTCTGGACGGCGGGAGCGGTATTGAACTGTGAGTGGATTTTTCTATTTTAATGTGTAATTTTAAGCAATAGCATAGTGTGTGTTGTGGGTTTCCGCAACAATGGTCAGTCAGGACTCAGAAGTCAATAATACCTATGTACAAGATATTTAAATGTTTTATATTACTTTGTTTACAAAATCTGGAGCACACGTCGCTTTAGCGCCAATGGTGTGCGTGCTCCTCTTAGAACCCGAACATCTTGTGTTTTGAGGGTTACGCCTGTCTCGTGTTACTGTAGTTGTATTTGACTTCTGCAGTTTTTAATAAATCAATGGGATACGGCCTTTCCAGTGAAGGAAGTCTAGTAAAGGAAGACAAGTTGACGAAGGTTACCTGCATAGGCTTGAAAGGTGGTGGAGGCGGCGGCGACTCAGGCGGGGGGCTCGGAGGCTGAGACGGGGCGGGGCGCTCGGCGGCGGCGGCGGCGGGGGCGGGGGCAGGGCAGCCCAGCTCGGGCGCCTCGTCGCTGCCGTCGGCGCACTGCGGCACGCCGTCGCACGCGTTGTACACCGCGATACACTCGCTGCCGCGACGGCATTCGAACTGGTAGCGACTGCAACGCCCTGCTACATGCGACACACATACGACGTCAACATTCAATCTTTCAACAATCATTAGGGTTAACTACTCAGAATTTGATTTACGTCTTAGCTTTGTCATGGGCTGCTTAAAAGGAAGCTCCAACCACAATATAATAAGGACACCCCAGAAGAGAAGCTTAATACACACCGAGCTCGGACAGCGCACACACACACCCTCAAAAAATTAAACGCCCACCCGACCCAGCCAGGAATCGAACCTGGGTCTTCCGCAATCCGGGCGGCTGCACTGACCGCTATGCTACCGGGAAGGCTGACGTAAGCGCTGAATTTTGTCACTGCTTTTTTAATTTTTTGAGTGCTAAGTGCGCCATCTATCCAACGCTAATTGCAACCGATGGCTGTTTCTATGATACTCTGTTTAATATATCTTCCTGATTCTTCTAACAGGTAATTCTACGATTCTTATCATTACATAAGTCTAACCGCATCCCTGTTATAACATAAATAAAAAGTTAATGCTGCAAAGTGTCAGTATTAACTTTTTTATTTTTAATCATTGTAAGTTAGTTGGCCCGTCTGGCCAACCCGGCGACGCTTTACATGCTGCTACTAATTCTTATTCATTTCAGAGTAGCTTTTTTACAAAATTCTTATATCGGGTCACGTCATCGGTGCTATAGCGCATCACTGCTTGGCGACTTTAAAAATCCATTTAGAAAAAACGATGGACAGGCTGGATAGGTATATGGTGAGGCGTGTGAAAGTCTGGGAGAATTTCGCCAGCCGCCACGCACTGAGCCGAAGACCTCCAGACCCGGTGCGGTCCGTTGTATCTTTGGACTCCGCTATATGTATATTATGTGTCTATTTGGTGATATAATATATACAGAGGCTGGTCTGCTCTTGCACTATAGTTTGACTTTGTTTTTCTTAAACAATTTTTGACTTTTATTAGAGTACTGTAGTGGTCACGTAGTGGTACTGTATGACATTGTGGAAGTTGAAACTTTTACCAGATGTACATTTGATAACTTAGATTTTTTATTTTGTTTTTTTTACATGTTGTGGTGGTTGTCTTCATTTTTGTGTTTATTTGTGAAATGGAAAGGGTCCTGCTGTGATAGGGCATTTTCCAATATTTTTGTCGCTGTAAGGGATAAAAGAGCTGGACAGTTGCTGAGTTTCTTGCCGGTTCTTCTCAGTACAAGATCTCCCGCCCAGAGTAGACTTACGAACCGATGGCATAGTGACATTCACAAGAGCTACTTGTAGCCTAAACTAAATAAATTATTAAAAAAAAACACCTCACTTACATGCTTATGAAAAAACAAACCCGCGGCATGACTAAGGTAAAACGGTATATTTGCTCGTATACATGAATCAAGCTTTGTTCACAGAGGCACAGAGGTTGACTCAGTTTCATTGTCAATGACCCACGATTCAATGACCTCTTCCGTCGTGATATTTTTGCTCCTCTTTGGCCGTGAACGGGTCCTTCACACAAGCGCACAAGCGTGCGTCACCGATCATTACGAACATAAAAAGGTGGTCAAGGAGAGTTTTAGGAGAATGAGACACGAGCGCCGATGTTTCTGTGAATCACGAGAATACACTTATACCTACCTACTACCTAGGTATATCTTTACACTACCCATAGGGACTACATTAACGAGACGCAGCTACGCATTATTCGTTTAAATAAGTTTTTCCTGTCATAGGTAGTAAGTATATCGGTTACTTACATAACAAAGGTAGTTATTTTTTTAAGTGCTAATTGCTACACCTAAGCTGAATTAAATAATTATAAAATATAGCGAAAAAATTAAATGTCTACCAGACCCAACCAGGAATCGAACCTGGGTCTTCCGCAATTCGGGCGGCTGCACTGACCATTATGCTAAGCACTGAATTTCTTCACTACTTTGATGTTGACTATATTAAAAAAAAAAAAAAATACTATACCGTTGTGTTGTCAGTAGTGAAGAGATTCAGTGCTTAAGTACAGCCTTCCCGGTAGCATAATGGTCAGTTCAGTCGCCCGGATTGCGGAAGACCCAGGTTCGATTCTAGGCTGGGTTGGGTAGGCATCCAATTTTTTTCACTACATATATTTTATAATCATTTACCTAGAGGTGGTTATATTATAATTACGTGTACCTGTATGCTTTTTTCTCTAATTTGCTTTATACCTATTATAGCTGCCTTCTGCTTGTAACTATATTTTGGAATATTCTTTTAGTTAAAATTAAAAGAAGAGCAACCTACGTTTTAATTTGTATCAAATCGATTTTTGTACCATTAAAGTTTTCCTATTGTCCAATGCTCTGACCGTTGAGCCACCGAGGCTAAGCCGGCTATGATATTACGTCACTGTGCAGTTACTATAAGGCTTGCAGCGTAAATCACAAAACA
Source organism: Eudonia lacustrata (assembly GCA_947562085.1). Lineage (NCBI taxonomy): Eukaryota > Metazoa > Arthropoda > Insecta > Lepidoptera > Crambidae > Eudonia > Eudonia lacustrata. The sequence continues at coordinate 111,191 of OX387317.1, read as the reverse complement.
CAAACTACTAGAAAAATTCAACGTGTCTTCGGGGGCTTCGGCAGCTCAGCGGGCAGAGCATTGGACCGGCTATGTAGTAGGTATGTAAGTGATAAGTCAATAATAATACTTGTAAGGGTTGTGTAACCGCGTGTGATGTGTGTGTGATACATACGAGGAGGTTCGAGAGGTCGCGCGGGCGGCGGCTGCGGCGCGGGCGCAGGGCGCGGCGCGGGCGCCGGCGCGAGCTCGGGCGCGCGCCCCGCCGCCGGGGGAGCCGCCGTGGAGCTCGTCGCACCCCTGCCACACCCACCACACACGCTGCGTTACACATACAACGGGAGACAACCGGGAAAGCCAGCACTACTATAGATAGTTTGATAATTTTACCACACCGCCGAATGCGACTGGGTTGTTTTTGTTGTAAACTCTTAGTAGAATGGTACTATATTGTGATAGTAATAGCGAGTGCGCACCTGAGGCCGGTGAGGCTGGCGAGCGGCGGGTCGCGGCGCGCCAGCCGCTCCTGGTCCTGCAGCTCGGCCAGGCGGCGGCTCAGCGCCAGCACGCCGCTGCTGAAGTTCCCGTGCGCTGTGAACTTGCAGCGGAAGTCCTCGGGCGGCCCGCAGTTGAACAGGTAGCAACTGCCCGGACTCTGCTCGAACAATACAACTACGTATAAGCTGCGGTATTGTAGTTTGACATTATAGCAATTAAACAATTGATGTGCGAAGACAATAAATACCTACCTGTACCTATAAATACCTACCTGTACCTATAAATACCTACCTGTACCTATAAATACCTACCTGTACCTATAAATACCTACCTGTTCCTATAAATACCTACCTGTACATATAAATACCTACCTGTACCTATAAATACCTACCTGTACCTATAAATACCTACCTGTACCTATAAATACCTACCTGTACCTATAAATACCTACCTGTACCTATAAATACCTACCTGTACCTATAAATACCTACCTGTACCTATAAATACCTACCTGTACCTATAAATACCTACCTGTACCTATAAATACCTACCTGTACCTATAAATACCTACCTGTACCTATAAATACCTACCTGTACCTATAAATACCTACCTGTACCTATAAATACCTACCTGTACCTATAAATACCTACCTGTACCTATAAATACCTACCTGTACCTATAAATACCTACCTGTACCTATAAATTGTCCAACAACCGGAGTACCTACCTACTACCTACTTATTAGTTAGGTATTATGTGACCTAGTGAAGGCTTGGCGAAGCCATTCAATTCGGTAAAATTATCGAATAAATGGAGTAATATTATTATAATACGAAACAAAATCAAAAGAGATATAAAGGCCACCCAGCGTCTGCCGGCACGCCCCCGCCCCCGCCGTGGATCGATACGTAAGGCGGGCGGCCCGTCCGCACTCCAGGCAGTTAACTGCGCCAGACAATCACTTCTACCTACTTATATATTTTTTATTTTATTTAAATGGGTAAGTTAAGTACGTCGCATTTAAAATAGGATCTTTGAGTGATTGGAATGGGGGGCTAATTTACGTAGAGTTGCGACAACAAAACGAGTAATTTCATGGGTACTTTGACTAACTTAGAAGTAAAACTGTTTCCGGGATTGGGGATATGATAAAAATAAAATATTACTTAACATTTTGGTGGTTTTAACTTTTAACCACTCCGTCTATAATTATAATCTAAAAATTGTGTACGTACCTACACAGTAAGAATTACACAATGCTAATGGAGATGGAGCGCAGCAGTACTAATGCTGTGTGTGACTGTGAACCTCCCTACGCACTAAGATTAACTTACGCTTTGCCAGCCTTTCTGAAATCTAACAGGTAAGGAAGCTCCGATAGATATGTGCTGGTTTCTATCCTATCCTATAGGCTATATGCCTATCCGATAGCCGTGCTTGAAACAAATTAGATGTGACAATCACAAGTTAGGTATCATGTTCGGCTGCGGCTGGCGACGAACACTCTAGATCTAGAATTGGAACATAGATAACGCGTAGGTACATAGGCACCAAACGATCGATGGTGTAAGTAGGTAGGTACGTACAATGTTTGAGCCACTTTAACGCTCTCGTAGATGGCGCAGAACTGTGCCACTGCTACGGTAGTAAACGCTAACGCTTGGATGAATGCTTTATCAGTTGTTTGCAATCTTAAGCAGGTATTTTAATCCTTTGATTATTTTCGATAGAAAAGTAATAACTTCTATAGGTAGGCACCTACCTACATAGATAATTGTTGTATGTACAGCACGCAGGCACATTACCGAAGAAAGCAATCACTTGTTAGTTGTATAATTGCAACGCGACTGCTCTAGTTGTTGATAAATTGGCATTACGTATTACGGATACAAACCGCTCAATATATGTAAACTATTGGAAAGTTGTTCAATTTCATGGTCTGATCTACCCACCTGCGGGCCCAAAACCAATAAAAAATAACGGTGTATGTATAGGTATAGGTATTATATTCATTTAACTGTTGAGACTTTAACCATAAGAATTATTGTTTATTCTTATGCTTTAACCACTGTTTAAGTAATTAACAAATCGCGGAATTGATGCTAAATAGAAGGTAAAAAGCTGGATTAAGGCCGAGTTAGCCGAGCGCGGTGTGGACCTGTGCAGTGTGAGTGCGCATTACCTTCTCCTCGTAGACGAACACGTCGCAAGAGTCGGTCTCACAGCAGAGGCGCAGGCACTCGTGGCGCGCGCCCACGTCCAGCTCGGACAGGTAGCGCGCGCCCATCTCGCGGGACTCCTCCGTGCGGATGATCTTGTCGCGCTGCACGTCGAAGCGCGCGCCGCACGCGGCCGGGTCCAGCTCGCGCGCCGCCGCCAGCGCCACGGCGGCCCACCACCCACAGCGCCGTGTTGGCGCAACCCCGCTCACTCGCGGTCGCATTCCTCTGGCCCTCTGATTCACTGACTCAGGGGATTGCAACTTGTGGAGCTGTGCCGCGCCGTGTGTCCTCCGTGGTGGTTCGCTCGCGCCTGCCGCCCGCCGGCCGCCGCCCCCGCCCCCGCCGCGCCGCCCCGCGCCGGCCACGCCGCCATCCACACCGGTCGATAGTTGCGCGGCTGCGCGGAACATAGAGAAATATAATCATACCAGAAGGCGCGGAACTTGCACCGCTAGGGATGTAGGAACGAATGGAGGAGTCGCACTGTTTCCCATAAAGTATTCCATTCGACAATTGTAGAACTTGTATCGGCATTTCCTACAGTCGGCCGCAGCCCCTCGTCGCTCCGGCCGCCCAGATGTCGCTGTTCTTCAAGTTCAGGAGCGGCGTAAGTACTGTTTCTTATTGTTACTGAGACGGCCCACACCGGCGCGCCGACGACGGCGCCGCGGCGGCGGGCGGGCCGCCCAGGGGCACGGGTCTCGCCGCCAGCTGCAACTACGACACGCCCTCGTCGTCGCGGCGGGCGTCGGTGGTGATGACCTGACGCGACGTTTGTTTATGAGGACCAAGACATAACATTTGTTAAGTTAAGATGACGACTTCATAGTAATTAAAACAAACAAACTGGTCGCTTCGCTGTGACCTGTGTTGCCTTAACAATCTTGGTAACCATACCTACTTCACAGTTAATTGATAGAATAACTAATAGTAGCTTAGTGTTAATCTCCACATTTTATGAAAGGTATCTACCTACCTAGGTAAACAACAACTACCTACCTACAATGATTTGGTAAGTTATGGAATATTTGTTTTGTTCAAGTGATGTTCAGGGTGTGTTTTCCTTTTGTTGCGTTGCTTGCGGTTGCTTGCGGTTGCATGCGGGAAACAGACAGCAGGCACCAGGGTAGTGGCGCCAGTGTTCCCGGGAACTCGTGACGTGAACGACACGTTTTTGTTTTAATCATTAAATAGGTAGTATAAAAGGATTGGTTGTTTGTTGATTGAATACAGATCACTGGTGTCGAACGCTGGGCTTGCTGCGTCGCAAACTGGTACGATAGGTAGGACAACTCTTAAGAAGTAAGTTGTACCTACATATCGTCGTCGTTACGTATGGTCGTTACTAACCTTTTCTATTGTAAACAAAAACAAAAGAACCTTGCCACTTGAAACTTTAAATAAGCAATAATAGTTTTCCTACCTACCTACGTTAATGTATGTCAAAAAGGTAACGTAATCACTTTCAATCAGTCATCATTGGTTATACTTACACGGTATTATTTATTAAAGCGACAAGATGTCCAATCATCATGATAAACAAAACAGCGGCCTGCTGCCCGCGCCGCCCGCCGGCTGCGTCCCGGGAGAGGAACGAACGACACGACGACGATGGGCTACGACCGACGACGACGGTCGCGCAGCAGGGGGCTATCAGCTGAGCCCCCCCCCCCTCGCGCCACGTGCCGTGCCCCCCATCCCTCATACTTCTCCAGCCGCCAGCCACAGCCAGTCCGAATCGGTCGCGCGCGAGCCGCGGTCGTTCGTTCGTATTGAAGCATTTAGCTCATGACCTCCGCCGCGTGTTGCCCTGCGTCTCGGACAGTCTTAGTGGGATCTGTTCGACGGAGTTCCGGTGTCAGTGTAGTGTATTGCGGTGCCGAAGCTCGTAGCTGCAGCCTGCAGCACCGCCATAGCAGCCCCGAACGCCCGCGGCCTCCGCCGGGGGCACTGACCGCTCCCGCGATCTCGGTACGTGTACGCGAGCCGCGGACGCGGCACACTCGCGCGGAACAATTGTTGTTCCTCTTCTCCGTTTGTTTAAGTATCCGACGTCGCATCGTCGTCGCTAACAACCCAAACCTAGGTACAACACAACTGATTTGAAACGTCATCGTCAGCCTATCCCATCCCAACTATCGTACTGATACCAATGTTCGACACTTTAGGCCCACCAAATGTCCGACACAGTTTTTGTTGCCAAAAAATGTCTATAGATTTTCATTTACGTTTTACAGTTTGACATGATAAGCAGGTGTCTGTAGGTATTTAATTGTTGACTCAAATCAGCTGCCGTCTCAAATTTTTAAACATTAATTAAATAATGTCGAACTCTGGTGCCTCTACCCTACTATGATGCCCTAAGAGGGTGCCTACTGCCTATATGTATAGGTATAATAGGTACCTAGCGGTAGTAAGAATTTTATTTGATATTCGATCGATCACGTTATAACGAAAACGCGAACTTACAGGTTGGTATTTATCTACCTATCATTCTCGTTTATTGCCCGAGGCGCCGCGTTGATATCACCTAGATTACCTAGTACCTACCTACCTAAGTAGGTACAGGCGCCCGCACGACGCACATCAATCTGTCCAAAAATGTCTGATTTCTTCAATAAATGTTTATAATAATATGCTTTAGACATAGTAGTACCTACCTAGTTCAGTTTATTGAGGAAATTTGAGAGATTGTGGACACCTATGTACCTACCTAATTTCCATTTCGTAACGTGATTGATTGTCAAATATAAACTCGCACTAGGCACCCTTATTGTATGCGATTTGAAACTCACTTTCCACAGTAGATACCTGGTACCTGGTACCATATGAATAAGTTATTGTCTTAGAATAATAACGCCTCTAAAAGGTTATTGTTTATTCTTATGCTGGTAGGCACCTAGTATACCTAGGCGTACCTAGACAGGAAATGGGAAGCTTTCTACTAGTGTTGACACATGATCGGTCTGTCACCAATAAGCCAAAAGGACAATGTCATTTATTTAATAACTGCTTCTCGTTACGTAATGAAACGTTTAGTTCGTGATGTAGTAATACGAGTACCTACCTGTGTCCTTTCAACTATACCATTTGTGTTATAGGTATAGATGATATCAGATCCCTTAAATCGAATTAACTAAGTAGGTACCTATGTAGTTATAGAAGATACTGCGCGATGTGGCGATGTCTGCAGGCCCGTGGGGGGTGTTTCGGCTTGTCGTCGGCGCACGTCGGGAGCGCCGCGACTACTGTTTTTTGGATGGTATTTTCAGCTTTACTGTATTTTTAAACCGATGTTTACTGGTCTTTTTTTGGGGGCGCAAAGTGTAGAACGACCGTACCTACTCAAAAATAAAAATCCGACCTAGGTAGGTACTGTAAAAGCCGGAGGGGCCTTCACTTATATGGGGGCGTATATTGAAACAAATAGAGCGTTTACTTTATATATTGGTATTTTCAAGATATTACAATGATAATTCTATTAATAAGACGTCGTCGCTCTTGCGGTCGAAGCTCAAGTCGATCGTCCTTTTTTCTCTGCCGCGTGTCGTTTTCAATTCGATTTGAATCCAGAACGCGACGGCTGCCAGTAGGTCCGCGCCTCCAAGCAGTCCCGATCACTACAGGAGCTACCTACCTACCTAAGGACATTCCAAAGCATACCGTTCAAACAAATATTTGTAAATCTACTTTCTTTGATATAACTGGAGACACACAGGAGAGGCCTATCTCACTCTTCTGGTGGGAATACCTACGTCCGTCAGTGCGAAAGCCGTATCATCGAATGTTGTTAGTACGAAAACCTTCCATCGACATGTCTATACTGCGACGCCTTGTTAAATCGACGTCTTGTTACTGCGATGTTTCGTTACATCGAAAAACTGTACTGCGAACGATTTTACTGCGAAGCCTTGTTTAATCGACGTCTTGTTACTGCGTTGTTATGTTACTTAGGCAAAACTCACTATAAACGATCTTACTGCGAACTTACCACAGTATAAGTAATAATATACCCTTACTAATTCATAAAAATCAGGACTTATAGTACTACGAATCACTCGGTAAATTTTTTTTGATTAGTTTATTTAGGGGTTGGTTTTATCACGAAGCAGTATTTGCTTCGTGGGTTTTATATGTATATGCCGGTATCATAATCCAAAATAGTAAAGCGACTGCGAATCCTGCGATTCATGCTTTTTGCGTACCTATGGGATTGTGGGTCCCACACAAGATTCTATTATAAGTTTGCGTATTTACATTTTGTGCCATTCTGATTGGAATGAACTTTATTTAGTGTGTAAGTACTATGACAAGTAGTAATAAAAACAACAAGAATGGATATAAATTTAAAATTATTTATTAAAAATAAAGAAAAGTTAAAAATATTTTTTTAAAAATCAGCTCACTCTCAGTACTATTATGTTATAAATCGTAGCTCTACCACCACACCGGCACCGGTTAAAAACGCAGTGCCTAGGTAAATTATCGGGAACCAGCAATAAAGTCAACTCCATAAAAAATATTATATTATGGTTAACTTACTAACTAAACGAAGAAAGAAGTAAGAATATCAGCGTTGCAGGTGATGTTCATGCTGCAACATGTGCTGAGTGGGGTCCTTTTCGGTTTCGCTTCTTTATTTTATTTTTGTCTATTACTTTTAATTTGAAACTGAATAAATATTTTGATTTGGATTTGATTTGATTTAAACCTTAGTTTAAACATTTGGTAAACTATAACGATACTAACATATAATCTATACACTTGTACAGTCGGCGGCAGATCAACCTACCCAAATCTGTCAAATTTCTCCAATGAATATTAATCCTTATATCCAAACAATAAAGTTCAAAATTGATTGTAGAAATTTGACAGTTTTGGGTAGGTTGATCTGCCGCCGTGTGTACTTGGGCAATATTATACGCTAAAATCTATAAAAGGAGGACAAAGAAATTGGTACTGATTTTATTAATTATTTAATAAATTTATTTCATATTAAAACTTATTGAAACTTAAACCCAAGACAATTATCGTATGGAAAACACTTTAACTCAACACTTTATAGTATACTAGGTATTACTACTTATTCTGTGACTTTATGAGGATATAGTCCAATAATTTGTTGAAAACCGTTTGATATTCTTTGTGTACCTAGTAATAGTTTTATAAAATTGTTATTTTTATTTAAGAATTGATATTTTATTTCACATCCTGGATAGTTACCATGCACTTCCACAACCACGCACTACACATTTTTATTTTATATCTATTACCTACGTGAAATTATCAATTCAATTAAATTTCTTGAAAGATATAGGTATATGGCGAGTGCTCTAAAGAGATCTTTGACCTCATCCCACCTTCTCCCTTTCTAGATAGGAGAGAGATTATGAGCACATGTGTAAACAACAAACACGCTTATTTTTTTCTATAGTAATAAGTATATTTAAACATAAAAGAAAAGTAGGTAGGGTAAATACGCTAAACGTTGCCCCCCCCCCCCCACCCCAAACTTCGGCCGTCTGCACATTTTCAGCTTGCGTTCATTCAAAAGGGAATTAAGTGGCAATTTTGCAACTCGAATTGCAACCTTAGTTCATACTCTATATGTACAAACCTTTACTATTCAATTAAGTCATTCGCTCTTCGCACACTGAGCGTCAGTAGCGCTGCCACCGTTGAAGCGTCAAGCTCTAAGTTAAAATAGCTTACCTACTGACTGTGAATACCCGCGCCTCGGGGATTAAAATTACAACGATAAGATGATTCTTTTTTTTGTTTTAAGCTTTGTTATCCCTAAAAAGTTATTTTTACTATATTTTAAGATAGTTTTTTCAACGTTTTGCGTATTAAGTAGTTTAGGGAAAAATAGGGGGCCACCATTAGAATAATATTAATTTTGACTTAAAACCAGATTCTCGGCCGGGCCAACTTAAAGTAAATGCAGTCTGTTTTATATATTCAAATTCTACCAATTCCATTGGCTTAATGGGAGAATTTGCAAAGCTTATAGGTAAATAAGAGAGGAGAGGCCTATGTCAAGCAGTGGACTAGTATAGGCTGATGATGATGATGATGATGATAGGTAAATAAATCTATTTTATGTTTAATCGCCAAATACCGGCCGGGGTGATATTACTTTAATCTCGAAAAATAAGGTACACGAGACAGGGGCCGACTTTAGAACTATTAAAGATCGTAATGTCGGCCAGCCTCGAAATTCGAGCGCCGCTATACAGAATAATTACTTTTGTATTTCTTCTTTGATTGTGTGTGTAGTAATTTTTAATTTATTTATTTATTTTATTTTTATTTTTATTTTTTTAGGGAAATTTACAGACAAATAATAACATAAATAAAATTGTAAACAATCAGATGCTAATAACAAATTTCCACGTTTAGCAGTAAAATAAGTATAAAGACTTTGACTCACATTTAAATGAAATATTAATAATAAACATAAAGGTAGTTTCCGGACACTGAGTGGCTACATATTAAGTGATGCTAATTAGTTAAAGTATTGTTCACTTAAAATGCGTTTAACTTTTAAACAGCTAGTACAGAACAAGTCGAGTTCTTCAGATGTTTCTACACTATTAAAACTTCTTACTGCCCTTATAATAAAAGAATTTTGTCGGAAATTTGTTCGAGCATTTGGTGTATAAAGAATAGGTCGTGGCCTTAGTGACAGGTTAGTTCGTAGTGATAGCTTAGACAGAAGCTCAGCACAGTCAATCAATCCATTTGCAATTTTAAATATATACACAATATCACTTATGTTCCGCCTTAGTGCTAGTGGTAGAAAATGGTAATGCTTGCAGCGACATTCGTAATCGATTAAACGATGATGGGCCTTGAAATCTAAATATCTTAGAAATCTTTTCTGAATAGATTCAATACGAGACTTATAAATTTCATATCGGGGATTCCAAACTTGGCTAACATACTCCAGCTGACTTCTTACATACGTACAATATAATATTTTAAGCGATTTCAAATTATGAAAGTCTGAAGATGTTCTCATAATAAATCCAAGCATTTTATTTGCTTTTTTAACTATGTTGTCGATGTGTTTATCAAATAATAGCTTATTGTCATGAATTATACCTAAATCTTTAATTTCAGTTACAACAGAAATGGGACAGTTTTTAAGGATGTATTTAGAACAGATGATATTCTTTTTACGTGTAAAACTCATATGGAAGCATTTGGAAATATTCAAGTCTAACTTATTGACAGAACAATATTGTTCAAATCTGTTTAAATCATCTTGAAGCTCTCTCACATCTGACTCAGACTGAACAATTTTAAAAATTTTCATGTCATCTGCATATAAAATAATTTTAGAATTTAAAAAACAGTTACCTACATCGTTTATGAAAATTGTAAATCAAACTTATTTTCTTTAAATTGAATATAATTTAATTATAAAGAAGTTAAAGTAGAACGTAGGAGTTTACAATATTGAAAATATATTTATAATAGCTAAACATGGTTTAGGATAAATACCTAATAATAAAAATAAAAAGGAACAAAATTATGCGGATACGATTGCACTATAATAAAAGAAGCTCTTGAGGAAATAAATCATATTATTAATATTTTTCATTGTTTTCATATAAAACACTCTGTACCCGGCCGACATTTGGGAAAAACGTGACCGACCATGGGCCGTGAATGGCCTACTTAAGGTTTTTTCGTTCTTGACGCATTTAAACCTTAATACTTTTTTATTTTAGTAGACAAGTCAATCTTATGCCTAATAAACATTAAATAGATTTTCAAGCTTTCTAAAACCGCATCACAAGCTATCCTTTCATTGCAACTGATGGGGCCAGAGCGATCTAAAGTTAGAAAATCCATAATGGGGTCGACGTTTAGCGTATTTATTGGTAGGTCTAGGTAGTTAATATGTCGTATACTTATCTATTTCTAATATTGACATTTAATTTAACTCAGCAGTCATTTAGCACGAAAATATAATAAAGATAAACATAGCGTCGCTTATCATCGCATAGTAGGCAGGTAAGCCGATGAGTGATCTGATAATAGTATTTAGCTTGAATGTTTCATTTATTTCATTAGAAAAAAAAGGTAAGTAGTAAGTACGTACCTAGGTACCTACCTATCTACCTATTATCTACCTACCTACCTATCAGCCTGATTTGTGACAAACGATTGATTCGTGGATTATAGCATATTACGGTCTGTGATTATAGCTTTGCTACTCGGAAGCCGATAATGACCGCTAACTGACTGCGACTTGCGACATAGGTACCTACCTAATTATTTTGTGAGTTTCCTATCGACACGACAACACGACCGACAGATCACTATTGTGCTAACGCGTACTAGTTTAATCTAATAGGCGCTTTTATTTATTATATTTCAGATAATTATTGAGTTTATGTTAGGTACGCACGCCTGTACCATCAACCCACCACTAACTGTCAAATTTCCTCAATACACTTTGAGGCTTATTCCATAAAGGTCCATTACTCTATTGTTTTCAAAAAATTTAGTTCATACTTTGATTCCTAACGGGTCCACCACATTAAAAATAAAAATCATTTTCTTTCCCAGCGGGTCCATGAGCATGTTTGGTACAATCAGCATAAAAGCTTGGTTATATAATTAAAGAATTTATAATGAAATAAAAGACAGTGAATCGACGGAACAAGGAGTCTTTATTGAGTCAGACTGTCTTTGGACTTGACTTAAAAAAGACAGCTTTAGAATAAACACTGTAAATTATCTCATGTTACACTAAAAAAATCACGTTTTATTATAATCATAGTAAATCATCTCAATCTTACACTAAAATAGACTTAGCATTAAAAAAAATACAGTTTTGGTATAATTAAAATTCAAAATTCAAAATCATTTATTCAGTTTAGGCTACAAATAGCTCTTATGAACGTCATTATGCCATCGGTTCGTAAGTCTACTCTGGGCGGGAGATCTTGTACTGAAAAGAACCGGCAAGAAACTCAGCAAGTGTCCAGCTCTTTTCTCCCTTACAGCGTCAAAAATATTGGAAAATGCTCTATCGTAAAAGGACACTTTCCATCACAAATAAAAACACAAAATATAAAGGACAAGCACACATATTAAAAAAAACAAAAGAGAAAATATAATAATATCTAAGTTTGCAAAACATCAGTTACCAGATAAAATTTTCACAATGTCATACAGCACTAATAAAGGTCAAAAATTGTCTAAGAAAGAATCATATTAAATAATCTCTCATCTTACACTAAAATAGACATAAAAGTCTATGATTATACCAAAACTGTGATTTTTTTAATGCTTATGCATTGCAAAATTATGCAAAATCACAGCTTTGGTATTGTCGGCAACAAAAAAAATAATCATAGTAAATAATCTCTCATCTTACACTAAAATAGACTTACGCGTTAAAAACTCGCAGTTTTGGTATAATCATAGTAAATAATTTTAGTATTACATTAAATAGACTTAAGCATTAAAAAATCACGGTTTTGGTATAATCATAGACTTATGTCTATTTTAGTGTAAGGTGAGAGATTATTTAATATGATTATACCAAAACTGCGTTTTTTTAATGCATAAGTCTATTTTAGTGTAAGATGAGAGATTATTTCCTATGATTAAAAAATCACAGTTTTGGTACCTATAATCAATCATAGTAAGTCATCTCAATGATAGGCTTAAGCATAAAACTAATCACAGTTTCAGAATATCAAAATAAATCATCTCAATCTTAGATTAAAATAGAATTAACATTAAAAAAGTCATAATTTTAAAACAATCACAGAAAAAAACGCAAAATGCCCATCACGAAATATTTGTTGGTCTATCAATTAAATCTTATAAAAAAAACTTTAGATAATTTTAACTAAAGTTAGAAACTGTTTTATATAAATTTTAAATAGGTTTAATAAGTAGGAAATTCTAGTTACAATAGGGAATCTAAGTTTTAACAGAGGCAGTCAGTAAAAACTACTTTTAATAAAAAAAACGCGTTTACATCTCTAACGGGTTTAAATTGTAACATGTGTAATGCTGCTGATTTTTACATAATATGTGATAAATAAAATTAAATAATGAAAACTACTTACTAGGCACTTCAACAAAAATGAACTCTATGGGAACGCTAGGACCCGCGCAGACGCCATCTTGATTTGCACTCATATTTTTGTAAGTCCATGCACTTCATTTTGCACTTTTGCAACGACCGGTTGTTTGTTATCCCGCCGCAAGGGAGCAAGGTCAACTGATAAGAAATTGCTCTGTCGCACGCGTCATCCCTGCATGCAGTCTATCTCGCTCATAACTGTAGTGTGTTTCGCTCTAATTTAGGCAACGTGAATAAGCACTAATGAATAGATTCTCACCTTTTTTTAAACGAGTATGATAGCATGGTGTTGCACAGCAAAGCGAGAACTGTTAGACCACAGATGAACTTCTTAAATTAATCATGTTAAAGTGCTCAACTATCGTCGCATTTCCACGTATTATTTATGTTGATTATACTGACAAATTAAAATAATTCCTGACCGGCTCTTTCTACAAGGATATAATGAAACGAGTCAACAAGTCGTTGTTCTTCGTTCTCTGCGATACAAATTGCGCAAACCCCTCTGTATCGTTTTTGTTGATTGTACTTCGGATAAGTCTCGCTCTCGTGGACCCGTTGGGAATTGATATATGAAAGTTTTAAAACATATTTTAAAATTTCATGGACCCAGTGGGAATAGGCCCACAAATATGCCTCAACATTTTGGTTGAAAATGTATTGCTGAAGTTTGAAACTTTAGTATAGGTTGACGTGCAGGTACCCGTACCGCCCGTAGGTACCTATTCGTCAAGTTGGTTTGGTTTTAGCAAAGAACACTACTTACATGATTTTTTTTAATGCAATCAATGTTTTGATATGATTTCAACGCTTGAAACGGATGCTTTTGTTAAATTCATTATAAAATCTAAGAAAGAAGAAACTAGGGAATAAGCTCCAAATAGTTATTCCGTGTTTTGTCCCTGTCATGTAAACGTCATTTCAAATTGGAGTAAAAGAGACAAAACACGGAATAACTAGGTATTTGGAGTTTATTCTTTGTTTATTTGTAAGGCACTTAGCGTCTTACAAATAAACAAAGAATTGCATCGGTGGCCGAATGGCAAAAACAAAACCTTTGAATACAAGACTTACCAATTACAAATATAATAATTATACGCCTCGGATGTCGATACGTTAAGGATTTTTGGCTATACTGCACTATCTCAGGACAATCTGGCTTTGATTTCGAAAATTTAATATTTAGTAGTTGTTAACGACGGCCTCCTTGCCGTATTGCTGTCGCTGTCTGTTTTTTTATAGTATTTTTTTGTTATTCTGTCATGTAATTTTTGTGTGTCAAAAGAGCCTAAATAAAATATACGTAATTTTTTAAGCTACGAGTTTTCCAATATAATTAAGGTGTACAGCGTTTACAAAGTGGTCCTTCGAGCCGGATCTAGTTTTTTATGAGCCGCACGTGTGTACACCGCGAAATGTTTCGCACTCCGAGTGGAATAAAGACCCGTAGTGTTACTCGCGCTGAACGCGAGGCAGAAGTAAAATTATCAACGCCTGCGAAGGCACCCGGCTCTTCACCAGCATCGCTGGCACGACATGCCGCAGACATGACGTTCGTGGCTGGCAGCAGCCCTATGGAACTTGAGGCGCCGTCGTTGAGGGACGACGGTGTGCCCCACCCGCTGCCACCGCACAGTAAGGTACCGTCCACATCCACATCCATGTCGACTACAAGGAAGAAGCTGGAACTAGAGGCCAAAAAACAAAAGATGCTTTTGGAAATGGAAAAACAAAAGATGTTGATCGACATACAATTGGAGGCTGATTTAGCCGACCTCGAAGAGAGGAAATACAGTTCACACATTAGTAATGCTAGCGCACGTCACGACATCGAACATTGGTTGGAACACAGTGAGCACGAACTTGAGAAAGAGCAGCCCGCCCCCGAGGATGGTTTGAATATTAGCGAGTTGCAAAAGTCGGCGGCACCCGTCGTCGGCTCCTACGATGGAACTATTCAGATGCTCGCTGCGGCAGTTAAAAACTTGACTGTTGCCTCCACTCGCAGTAAGTGTGATGCTAATATATTGAGTCGTATGTGTACGCCACGAGATCTACCTGAATACTCCGGTGATCCACTAGAGTGGCTTCAATTTAAGCAGGCGTACGAAGAATCGACCGATGTGTGCAAATTTAGCCCAAAAGAAAATCTATGGAGATTACGCAAGTGCCTGCGCGGACATGCTAAAGAGACCGTTTCAGCCTTGCTCATAAGTGCCGCCTCACCTGACCGCATTATGGCCACATTGGAACTACGTCACGGTGACCCAGAGTATATAGTTAGCAGGCTTATACAGGATGTGAAGAAACTTCCACCAATGTTTAACGAGTACCAGAGAGATATTGTCAACTTCTCTGTCAAAGTTCAAAACTTCGTGGAATCTGTGAAGGCGGTTGGACGCGAGGAGTACGTGCAAGGATTAAGTATTGTTCCTTTACTCATTTCAAAGCTGCCGACAGTACTCGTCTCTAAGTGGTCAGACTATAGCTATCCGCTCATCAAAGCTGGAACAAAGTCCCGTCTGAGTATTATGTCCGACTTTCTCAACGCGGAAGCTATGAAGATAGCCACCACCGCTAACGTTCATCTGCAAAGTTATCGCACTGATCAGAGTAAACATAAGCAATATGATAGCTTCTCTCGCCCGCAACCTGTGTTATTGCAAGCTGAGCAACGCAGCGATTATTATAAGCGTGATAAGTGTCACTTTTGCCGTACACAACAAAGTCACGACCTACCGGATTGCAAGAAATTCAAACGCGCTTTGCGCAAAGACAGATGGCGCTACGTGAAAAGACACGGACTTTGCTTCAAATGTGTATTGCATCGTCACGACCGTAAGACGTGCACTGCGCCTGCGTGCGCCAAAGAAGGATGTGGTGGCGCGCACCACGAGCTGCTGCACTACGACGTCAACGGCAGCGCTCGCCGGTCGGACGACGTGACCGCCAGCGCCCTACTGCTGCCAGAGCCTGCGCCATCGCCAGTCACGGAGCCTGCACCTTCGAGTTCTTCAGCGCAGACACCGAGCGCGACAGGAGCAACGTGTTTCATAGATAATAACAAACGCGTACTACTGAAAGTAGTTCCTGTCAAAATTCACGGCCCGAACGGCGTGTTTGACACGACCGCAATATTGGACGACGGCTCGTCAGTGTCACTCCTGAGCGCCGGGATAGCGGCGCGCGCCGGCCTGCAGGGCAGCAGTGAGACCATGCGCGTAAGCGGCGCGTGGAACAATAACGTTCTTGTTTGTGAATCAAGTGTAATGACCCTAAGGATTTCTAGCATTACTGACGGTACTATGCACTCCCTGACTGTGCGCAGTGTAAAACAATTAGATTTACCTGTACAAAATGTAGCTTTAGTAGACTGCGATAAGTATGAGCATTTGAAAGCGCTTAAATCAGTACTGCATACTAACTTATATTGTAAACCAGAGTTGCTCATAGGTCAGGACAATTATAATCTGTTGTTGCCTTTAGAAATATGTATAGGTCGATACAATGAGCCGTCGGCTACACGAACCCCCTTAGGTTGGTGTGTACACGGGGCGGTACAGGTGGCGCGCACATCGCGGGCCGCGCGTTCGGCGCACGCCACGCTCAACCTTTGCGTGGTGCCCGAGGAGGACGCCGTCACGCACGCGCTGCGCGAGCTACACGAGGAAGTGCGCCGTTCCTTTGCAATCGACGCTTTGGGTATTTCAGGTAAGCCTAGGGAGAACGCTAATGATGTTAAAGCACAAGAGATGCTAGAGAAGTCCGCCGCGGTTGACCTTTGACACATGTCTCAGTAGAGCCGGGCTCTACTGAAGCGCTTACGCCCAACCATTTTCTTATAGGCTCTTCATCCAAATTACCACTGAATGGAGTATTTGACGATTCGAATCTAGCCTTAAGGAAGCAGTGGCGCATCGCTCAGCGATTGGCAGACATGTACTGGCAACGTTGGCTAAAGGAGTTCCTTCCCCAATTGCTACCCAGGAAGAAGTGGCAACAAGAGAAGAGGCCACTGAGCATCGGTGATCTTGTGCTGGTCGTTGATCCTGACTCCCCTCGAAACGTATGGCCACGGGGCTTAGTTAAAAATGTCGTGCCTGGCAAGGACGGCCGCATCAGAGTGGTTGAAGTCACCACCGCTACCGGCGTGCTGCGCCGGTCCGTGGCGCGCGTTGCACTTGTACCATTAGCTGATTAAGTGCTAGTTTCGCACTAGGGTGGGGAGTGTTAACGACGGCCTCCTTGCCGTATTGCTGTCGCTGTCTGTTTTTTTATAGTATTTTTTTGTTATTCTGTCATGTAATTTTTGTGTGTCAAAAGAGCCTAAATAAAATATACGTAATTTTTTAAGCTACGAGTTTTCCAATATAATTAAGGTGTACAGCGTTTACAGTAGTGACCAGACGGAACACTAAGGAAAAAATGAGTAAAAAATTTTTTAAGCTAAACGGTTTTATTGAAAATTGTACTAAAAGCTAAAAAATAATTCGGTAGGTCCTACCAAGTTCCTATGGCCACCTTTCGATTCCATCATCAGATCAGCTTCATGTCATAATAATATTTGCATTGTCATCCGATGCATATGCATCCAATTGCACATGCATGCAAAATTTCAGCTCAATCCGTCAACAGGAAGGAAGGGGGTCAAATTTCAATTACTAGATTTGACCCAAACAAACAAACGGGCAAGCTAAATAAAACCGTTTAAAAAACAAACTAAAGGTGGACATGAAAAGCAAGAAAAGTTCAGGAAAATTAAAGGATTCTTAAATTCTTTGGATAATTATACCTATTATTAATTATTATATGTAACTAACTAACTAGGTTGGCACAGCGCTCCTAAGTGAGTCTTGGCCTCCCATAATAACCCAAGTAGCATTGGAGGTACTATAGCGGTTGACTTATGGTAGGTACACATTTATTATTTAAGCTGTCTAAGTTTGCCCTATAAGAGCTGTAAAGAATGCTATACAGCCATTATACTACCGGTTTGGGCACAAATTATTTAGCCTTCTTAGTATCGATTAGAGACCATCCGATAAACAGGACACTTAGTCAAAAGCGCTGTTTACACTGTCCTAAATCGGAACTCTAACTCAGCCGGATACGGAACGTTGAACATGGCACCAGCGCCGCGCTATCAAAATTTCAAAAAATTGGTATAGCGCTAGCTGTAATAGCGGGCAGTAAATTAAAAAAAAGGAAGTGTTGGGCTAAAAACTAGGTATCTACTACTAAGAAACAAACTATCTTACATGAACATTTTAAATCTTTTATAAGCAGAAGATTTTAGAAATTATTATTACCTACTTATATTTTATTATTGGTGTAATGATTTTTGTTCGTTTGTTTCGCTAAAACTCGAGAATGGCTGGACCGATTTGCCTCAAAGTCAAAGTCAAATATTCTTTATTCAAATAAACTTTAGAAAAGTGCTTTTGAATCTTCCATAATTTTTTTACCTACTACCCATTCAGGACGTCTATTTTTTAGCTGTGGAGAAGAATGGGCGCAAGAAACTCCACAGCTTTAATTTAATATGTAACGACATTTACAAAATGATATGCCGTTACGTTACCAAGTTATACAAGTTTCATTTAGATATTGTTTCATTTATTTTACACATTACTTATTTAATGTTTATCCTGACGTTTCGAACCCTTTGCAGGGTCCGTGGTCACAGGGAGACTGGGGCGTTGGTCATCTCATAATTAGTTGGTAGCTTGTATACCCTCATTTAAATTTAATCAGGTGCGTTCCGTTTTACGCAGAAAGAGCTTACAGTATCTTTTGGTCTGGCAGTATGGTGTCGGGGCTGGGATTTAATATTTTGTATGATGGGATCCCAGGCTGGTGGTAGATTCCAACCATCCTCTCTATTAAAATTAGGATGTTTTTTAATTTCAATAGCCTCGCGTATCATCCTAGGGATGAATCGTTGTTCTTTAGCGAGTATTACTCAAACAAATATACGAAATATAGAAATTGACTGCTTGCCTTTGAGCGGCGCTAACTCTGGTCCCGGGTTAGATTCCCGGTCGGGTCAATGTCGAATACGAACATTTCGATATTGTGTCGGGTCTGGGTGGTTGTGGTACCGTCATTGTTTCTGATTTCTATAAAACGAGTGCTTTAGCTACTTACCTTGGAATCAGAACAATATTTGTGATGTATTATGTGGAGTCTTGAGGGATGTTGTTGTGGAGTTAGATAAAAGTCATCTTGGTTTCACAAGTTTATTGTCACACGTTAAGTGCTAAATAATGAATGCCTCGCTCTATGCTAATACAATATATCTTATTATAAGTAAATATGGGTCAACCAATGTGCGTCACTATGTCGCAGCGCGTAACGTGTAGTCACAGTGTAAGTGTTGATAAATGCATATACTACATAGTCTTATATATATAAAAATTTGTTTTTGATATTTTTTTATATTTCTAATAGTACCCCGATACTCCTCATGTCTCAGCGATTTGTCTTTATAATCGGTATGGTTTTTATTCCATATTTAGCAATATTTCTTTCTCTTTATTGGAGGACATTTTCGATACAAAGAAGGTAGGTAGGTACTCTGCGACAGACGACACGACACCCTCTCGTAAACAATACCACGCGGTGAGTGCAGCGACTAAGCGTCCTTACTTCCTTACTGCAATTACACTATCCTAATTAGGACACTAGTTAGGAGATAGGGTAGGACAGTCGGGCTCTTCCGATCGTCCTTACTCAGGAGGACACTAACTGACTAACAGCGATTACACCATCCTGATTTAAGAGAGAAAAGTGGTCTTAAAGCTAAAAACGGCATTATTTAAAATTCCGTGTGGTTCTTTATGAACAAATATACAGCCTCTATTCTAAGTAACGCTCACAAGGTATATGTACCCTAAATTTACTAGTAAGCCGCTTTTACTCCAAAAACTTCGCACCACTTTGTGATTATATTTATTTTGAATTGCCATGAGTCAATATTAAATAGTAGCCATTTTAAAAGTGATTTAAGATTTTATATCTGGTGTTTATTTTATTCCATTGTGTTAATATTATAGGTAATGTAAATTTATTGTAAAGTATATTCATATTTAGAGTAAAATTTTCACGCGCCACAGAAATAATGCCTTTTATTAATAAAATATTCCAAATAAGCAGAGACGAACAAACAAAATTTTAATGTTTGTGTTTTAAATGCATCCAAAGCATTTTACGATTTTGTATATGAACATCAAACATAAAATTAATTACAAAAACTCCGTAGTATGTGACAAAATTATAAATAATTTAGAAAAACTATAGGTTATGTTTAAAATGAGTGATCAAAATGGTGGACATTGCTTTCAGCTAAAGTGAACCATTGTAACTCCAAGTTAATGTCGCGACCTCTATAAAGTTTCACATGTGAACTCATTAAATGCTCTTTTACAGTATAATATAAAGGCTGATTAATATATCACAAACTAGACCTGCTTACAGAAACAAAATGAATAACGCTCCACAAAATGCTCTATATACCAGCTTTTGGCTGCATTATTGTTCACACGTGTTGTATGCAAAGGCCAGCAATATAACACCGTACAAGTGAACCTTATTGTCAATGCCGTATTTTCCCCCTCTTAAAAGATCTTGTTCAGCTTTTAAAATGAAAACTGTCTAGAAGAGTAATAATATGATATTATAACACCAATAGTTACTTAATAGTCTAATTGTACACTTCTATACATGACTTATACAGGTATAAGTGGATTTGTTCACCTAAATACAGCCATTGAATTGAACCACGTGTGGATAACAATAATGCTTAGAGATGACCAGTGGACAAAATGTGTAATATTAAAGAGAAGAAAATGCTCCTTGGGAAGAGCTTTCACCTCGGTAAATCCTACGCCACTTCCTGCCATTCACCCGCGTGGAGCTCGCGCAGGTCCTGTCCTCGACCTCATCCCCCCAGCAGCGGTACCTGGGCGGCCGCGCTGGGCCGTCCCGGGTTCGCTCGCTTTACCGCACGATCTCTTCTCTCATCCTCTCGAGGTGGCCGAGCCAGCGAAGTATGTCTGCTTTTATTTGCCTATGATGTTTGGCTCGGCCATCTGTTCCTCCAGCTCGATTTTTCTTCCTCCTCTGTACTCCATCCTGTGTGCAGGGTGTGACAGGTTCCAGAATCTTCCTCCAGAGTAAGTAATTATTATAAATGATAGAAGTTGAAAATAATATTATGACTGAAATGACTACTTTAGTAGCTACTAGTATAATTTTAGTGGTTGGTTAGGAGGAACCTATATCACTGGCAATCCATATATAGTGACTGTACTGTGTATAATGTACCACGGAAAATTTACTGAAAATGTAAACACGTCGACGAACGCGACGCGCGCGGGACGTTAGCTCATCGCTAAACTAGTACGGTCAGTAGCGTGATGTGACGTTGGGAGTCCATGACTCATATTATATTCTATAATAAGAGCATAATATGAAACATTCAAATGCCTAGCTTCTCATATTTATGCCTTTAACCTATAAAGGCTTTATAGGTAGGTATGTATATTTTTAATGTTATAGAAAGAGTTGCACTCAATTACGTAGCCATTGCGTACGACTCGATAGACATTACTTTGGCGAGCAATTTTGGCGGCTAAGAATAAAGATGTGAATGACTTAAACTTTATAATTCAGAATCAAATGTTTGGTACTCTGCATTCATTCAAATCTATTGGCTGTGTAACAAACGAAGATGAAGCCAATAATTATCCAACTGAATTTTTAAACTCCTTACTGCCTGGTTTACCACCGCACAATTTACAACTGAAGGCGGGCTCGGTAGTCATCATGCTTCGAAATCTAAACCAACCAAAACTATGCAATGGAATGCGCTTGGTAATAAGAAAACTGTTGAGTAATGTGTGATTCACGCTACGATACTCAAAGGAAAATTTAAAGATGAGTTAGTTCTCATTCCGGGGATTCCAATGATCCCAACGGATATGCTCTTTGAGTTTAAACGAATTCAGTTGCCGATTTGTCTTGCCTTCGCCATGACGATTAACAAATCACATGGCCAATCCTTGACTGTGTGGGGTCTCAATTTAGAAAATCTATGCTTTTCTCATGGTCAGTTGTATGTACGTGGCATGTTCACGTGTCGGCAAATCATCCGCTTTATTTGTTCTTGCTCCTGATAAAAAAAATGTCGTATAGCACAAGGTGCTTCAATGAAGAAAATTAAACCGAGTACATCCCATGCTGCACAATATGTACATATTAATTCAATCATGTCTTGTTGACACGCGATTGATATACTTAATTTTTGTACTTTTATTTTTTTTACCCAACTGCGTCAGAAGGAGGGTTATGTTATTCAAGTGTATGTATGTATACATATATGTCTATCTATTTCTTTGGCACGCCCTACAGCCCAAACGGCATGGTGGATTTTATTAACATATGAGGTGTCGTTAGATTTGTTTTGACTGTGGGAGTGACATAGGCTATAAAATTAAAAAACAAAACAAAAAAAAGTAAAACATTGGCCGGGTTAGCTATTAGTAGTGTTGACCCCAAAACACTGTTAGATCGAGCACACGATCAAAATTCTTTAAACGAACTACAACGTCTACGGAATTTAAAGGATATGGCCAATTTTTCTATGGACGCGTAGATGTAGTTAATAATTTTCATTTAGGTACAGCAATGTTTTATGGTGTTTTGTTTTCGGGAATATTAGGTAACAGATTTTATTCCCATGTTTTAAAAACTCAAAGAACTTGTCAGTCAAAAGTACTAGACGTCAAGAATTTCATTTTTACGCCAATTGGTGTATGCGCTATGACTTTGCTATTTAAAAGAGTAAGGCGTTTTAATATAATTATTTTATGTAGGTTTTGAAATGCTTGGTTATTTACTTTACAAAACTAAAAAGTTTGAAATAAACCGTAAAACAAAGTTAAAATTTCGTTTTGGAGTGTGGACTGCGCCGAAGATTCAAAGATTGTACTGTTTTGACGCGAAAGAGATGTAAAATCCAGTAAAATCCCACCAATTTAAAACTAACCAATGCCGCTACAAACGGAGATTTGTGGTACTATCTTTTTTTGTCACTATTCCAGAGAAAATATAGGTGATTCTGAGGATTTCTGTATACTTAGTTAAGTTTTGGAAAATATTCGATAGTGTACACTTTTGATCCGAAAAGGCGAAGTAGTCAGTGTAGTGTCACTAGGCTGCATCCGATCGCTGCACTGCTAAACCAAGTCATAGAGGCATTACAACTGAAGCTTGAGAGTCAGGAACGCGCGGGTTCCGTCGGTGTCGCAAGCATCCATGGTCGCATGGGTGAGACCGTTGTTGGATGCTTACACCAGTTTGGTGATGCTGACTGACCGTGGTGTCCCCGTGCGTTGCAGAGCCGCGGCGGCGGCGGCGGCGGCGGCGGCATGGAGTGCGGCGTGGCGGCGGGCTTCCCCGCGCCCCCCGCGCGCCCGGCGCCCCCCGCGCATCCCGCGCTCTCACCCACGGAGCGCTCGCCGGCCAAGTCGGGCCTTCACGTCAACTTCATTGACAAGGGAGAGGTATGCTAACATTAACATTATTATTATAAATTCTAGCTGGCACTCTATTTTTCGTGTAGTGTAGGATACGCGCTGGTAATTTCACATTTGTAGAGTTTTATTTTGAGGAAAGTTATAGACTAGTTCACGAGATAACAGTTTTATAATTTTGGATTACGGTTACCATTGGAAAGTTCGACAGTTGTGCGCCACAAAGAACAGAAAGGTGAGGGTCGGTAACGTTTGGAGTTGTTGCTGGTTAGGTTAGGTGAGATGGATTAGTGATCATAACAAAGCGCAAGCCGAGCGAGCGAAGCGAGCTTGCCGCGGCAGCGGCCGGCGAAGCGCCAGAAACAAACTTTTGAAGATTATTATTGTATTTATGGTTTTATAAATATATATTATATAGTGAAAAAATTAAATGCCCACCCGACCCAGCCAGGAATTGAACCTAGGTCTTCCGCAATCTGGGCGGCTGCACTGACAACAATGCTACCGAGAAGACTGACGTAAGCACTGAATTTTTTTACTACTTTGATTTTGACTACTTTTTTAGCGGCAGTACCTAGTTCATTTTTTCACTTTATATTATTATACCTAGTCCAAGTCAAAGTCAAATATTTTTTATTCAAATAAACTTTAGAAAAGTGCTTTTGAATCGTTCAAACATTGTTTTACCTACTACCCCATTGATTCCCAAAGTGGTCCAGAAGTCCACGGTAGACTCTGACATAATATTTTAAGCTCAGAGACTTACTTGTAAAAACTTGCATATTCCCTAATAGCGTTTCCCTCGTCATACCTATCTTGTCGAAAAAAGTTTTAGTGTCGTTACAAACCTTTTCCAATCCTCGTCCACCGCAACCAGCAAAATTATTAAAATGGTCTATGAGAAAAAAAAGTCTGGGATACTAGGTAGTTAGAGGTACCCAGGACGTCTATTTTTTTAGCTAGCTTTTTGGAGAAGAGTTGGCGCAAAAATCTCCACAGCTTTATTATAATAAGTAACGACATTTGCAAAATTATAATATACTAGCGGCCGTTCGCAGTT
Source organism: Eudonia lacustrata (assembly GCA_947562085.1). Lineage (NCBI taxonomy): Eukaryota > Metazoa > Arthropoda > Insecta > Lepidoptera > Crambidae > Eudonia > Eudonia lacustrata. The sequence continues at coordinate 86,779 of OX387317.1, read as the reverse complement.
TCACCCGCGTGGTTCCCGTTCTCGTGGGAATATCGGGGGAAAAACTATCCTGTGTGTCCTATCCTATCCTATAACTATCCAGGTTATGAACTATCTATATGCCGAATTTCATCCAAATCCATTCAGTAGTTTTTACGTGAAAGAGTAACAAACATCCATCCATACTTAAACTTCCGCGTTTATAATATTAGAAGGATTATTTAATTCAGCTTTAGTGCCGCAATTAGCACTAGTAAAAATTTATAGAGATATTTTATTTTGATCAAATTAATTATTTGTAAAACGTACCTTTGTTATCTGAAAAACGTTGACATGTCAGTTTATCAATGTTGACATGTCAGTTTAACAATGTTGACATGTCAGTTTATCAATGTTGACATGTCAGTTTATCAATGTTGGCATGTCAGTTTATCAATGTTGACATGTCAGTTTATCAATGTTGACATGTCAGTTTATCAATGTTGACATGTCAGTTTATCAATGTTGAAATGTCAGTTTATCAATGTTGACATGTCAGTTTATCAATGTTGACATGTCAGTTTATCAATGATGACATGTCAGTTTATCTTTAAAATAAAATAGTGATTTTTAAAATGACAGCTTGCCAATTGATTTGTGAAATAAAACATTGACATTAGGTAGATACCTAAGAACTGTATTACACTTATTAGCGTCGTACTATTATTTATTCTGTGGCGTCAGCTAACAACAACAATATTGCACTGAAATCGCCACGCAATGTTATTTAGGCATCGTTCAACCACCAACTGATAAACAATAAAAATATCGATGAAAATATAAATTAAAAGTACTAGGTAGACAGGCCACCAGAATAGGTATGTACCTATTATATTACTACTTTAATCTGTGCCTATATGCCGTACCTATATGAAAGGCGTTTATATGAAGAGCTCGATGGCGCAGCGGTTAACGCGCCCGATCTGCGAGTGCAACTTTCGCAAAGGCCGGGTCATCGGATGGGTGACCAAATATGTATCATCTCGAGATCCTCCGTGCTACGGAAGGCACGTAAGGCTGTTGGTCCCGGCTGCATTAGCAGTCGTTAACAACCACCAACCCGCACTGGGCCCGCGTGGTGGTTAATGGCCTGTTCTCCCTGTCCATCCATAGGGAGGACTCGTGCCCCAGCAGTGGGGACATGAAATGAGCTGATGATGATGATGATATGAAAGGAGTTATGCCCATTTTCACTATTGACCCCCTAAGTTTTAGATAGGGTTGCTAACTATTTTTCAGGAAATTAAAGTAAATCTATCACTAACTAGTATAAAAAAAAGGATTTGAAGAAAAAAACATTTTCCAAATTTATTTATTTAAGTTTAAAAACATATTCCTTTGCACTCTTGGCACTATCTAATATTTTTTTATTGTTTTATAGCGCGTTCAGAAATTAGCGTTGCGTTTCGTTTCACTTCAGACTGAGTCTGAGTATCATTCAGTAGTTCAGAAATTAGGTCAACAGGAATATTTCGTTCAAACGCACGCATTAGTCGGAAATAAAGTATTTTCCATACTTTTTTATTAAAAAGAATAAAGTATGGGGATGGAATATAACGTAGGATACGTTATTTAAAAGTATGGTTGGCAACCCTCCCCCTTAGGTGACCCTCAGAACAATAACTAAAGCTCTTATTATTCTGAGAGGTGACCCCAAGCCATTTTAGGTGACAGTTTTGCTCCAACAACTGTCACCTACCTTGGCTTAGAGGTCACCTAGAACTTAAGTATCGATGGTGAAATCAGGCATTAGTGTGTTAAAGATCGGGAGGCTTATTGTCTAATTTCAACCTCTATCAGATCAAATACCTTTCAAAGGTATTTGCTTGTCATTTTGCATAGACAATTCCAAATAATAAACATTCAAAAACGCTTCGCGGTCGCAATGACTGACACTAATTGTAAGTTAATTTGAAGTTCTTGAATACCTAGCAGAAGAAGAATAGCTTTTAAATGTCAAATTGAAAGGTATTACGATAGGTAGGTATTAGAGTTACTTTTTTTTAGTTTACGTTACTTTTACGCAAATATAAACTCTTTATTTATTTACAAACAAAAAATAAAAAAACAGTAACATACTTACTCAATAGTAGTAACTCAATCAATACTATCTTCACTCCTTTTAGAAAAGTAGCACAATGTCTTCGGTCACTGAAGATAGTCACAAAATAAAGAGTCTCCTTATTTTACGAGATAGTTTTGCTTTGGAAAAGCCTAGTAGTGTGTATGATATCGATTGCTTCTGCTGCGGTAGCTCTATTTTGACTAAACGAAACGTACAGTCATCGTCGAATTAAGGAGTGCAGTTTAGCGTCATCGTCAGCTGGAATCGGCGAGTGTCTGCAAAGCAAAGCTGTCAAGAACAACAATAACTAAATATCGGCAATTGCAGAACGTCTGTTCTGATCCAATCAGGTCCAAATTGAGGATTGAGTTTCATAACCCGCAGACAATTTCGACGGAATGGCACAGCGTAGATTTAGATTTAGATTGGTCAGAGAAACGATGAAATTACGAAATCGCCTCTGTGATCTAGTGGTTAACACCACCGGCTTAGACCCAGAGGTCCCGGGCTCGATTCCCAGCGGGGGGTACATGTTTGTGTACTTGGTTTGGTTGGTGGTAGGGCTTGTCGCCATAACATCAATGTTTGTAGCATTGTTGTGTTCCGGCAGCTAGAGATAAGATAGCCAGTGTCTCACTAGTTGAGGATGCGGGTGAAGTGCGCTTCCACCTTTGGCCTTATAATCACTTGACATCAGGTCAGATTAAGGCACAGTTTAATACTACTACTAAGGCATAAAGTTTAAAGTGTATTGATGAAATGTGACAGTTTGTGGTAGTCTGATGCGCAGGCGTGCGGCGTGCGTGCGTGTGTACGTGTGTACGTACATGACATTGCTCGCATACACCGGTACCGATCATTTTTACCCGACTGCGTCAGAAGGGTTATGTTTTTCGAGTGTATGTATGTATCTATGTATGTATGTATGTATGTACCTATGTCTATTTCTTTGGCACGCCCTACCGCCCAAACGGCTTGGTGGATTCCATGTTTAAACAAACTCGAAGAACTTGTCAGTCAAAAGTACTAGACGTCACGAGTTTCGTTTTTACGCCAATTGGTGTATGCGCTATGACTTTGCTATTTAAAAGAGTAAGGCGTTTTATATAATTATTTTATGTAGGTTTTGAAATGCTTGGTTATTTACTTTACAAAACTAAAAAGTTTGAAATAAACGAGTGAAATGAGTTTTTTTTATGTTACCACTTGTATGTAAAAATGTCAAAAAATGTGTATGTGTTGCAGGTGAAAGAGCGACGCGAGAAGTTCCTGACGGCTAAGTATGGCAGCCACCAGATGGCACTAATCCGCAAGCGGCTCGCCGTCGAGATGTGGCTCTACGACGAGCTGCAGAAGCTTTACGAGACCGCGGTGAGCGCCCATACTGTCACTATACCAAAAAAATCCTTCTCACGCAATAAATGAATCCTCTTAACATTTCGTGACATACCTATACATATTGAATTACTTATAGTTATTTGTATGACATAACTTGGTCTCTCTTGGGCAAGCAGATACCTGCATAATTACTCGAAAGTGGTCCAATCTGCAGCAGGAGAGCGCAACCGGGAGCGGCGGGGGCGTCGCGAGGAGCGGGGGCGGGGGCGGGGGCGGGGGCGCGGGCGCGGCGCAGGAGGTGGAGGTGGACATCGACGAGCTGCTGGACATGGACAGCGACGAGCTGCGCCGCCGCCACCTCGCGGTGAGCGCGTGCCACTACTTACTACTGCCACCAACTTGCATAATCAGATAAAATAATGTAAACGGAAAGAATCAACCAGTCTCAGGATCTCGAATGGGAATCGAATCCACCACCTTTGAACAACCGCTAATGCTCTGGCCGCTGAGCTACCGACACCCAAGACTCGTTGAATTTTTCTAGGTCTTGTGTTTGTGTTCTACGACTCTTACGGTCTCTCGACCGTGAGGGTTAATAACTTCGCAGTAACTTCACAGTGATTTAAAATAATAAAAACGTTTTTTACTTTGCAAAAACCATGGATACAAAAGTGCAACTAAACTAAGTTATTTTATTATTATATTTAGTTTATAAAATAACGAACGGCACCTCACCTCCGCCATTGTCCGTCTGCAAACCATACATTACTCTACTTTTTTGTGTGGCGGTTGGGCCAACTTATTTACATTTACTAGATTCAGTTAATTTAGTCTAGTGAAGCCACAGACGTATCACTAAAACTATGGAAATATTTGGTCATATCACTAGAAGATTTAATTAAGAAGACTTTTAGAATATTCGACATCTTCCATGATATTGTTCCTATGAATTTTACGAATTCCCTGGTATTCTCATTTTTCTGCGACATGAAGTATAGGTATAAGAATAGGTTGTCTCGAAATCTCGACTCAAAGTCAAAGTCAAATATTCTTTATTCAAATAAACTTTAGAAAAGTGCTTTTGAATCTTCCATAATTTTTTTACCTACTACCCATTCAGGACGTCTATTTTTTAGCTGTGGAGAAGAATGGGCGCAAGAAACTCCACAGGTTTAATTTAATAAGTCAAAGTCAAAGTCAAAGTCAAATATTCTTTATTCAAATAAACTTTAGAAAAGTGCTTTTGAATCGTCCATAATTTTTTTACCTACTACCCATTCAGGACGTCTATTTTTTAGCTGTGGAGAAGAATGGGCGCAAGAAACTCCACAGCTTTCAATATGTCTCCAATATGTAACGACATTTACAAAATTATATGCGTTACCAAGTTATACAAGTTTAGAAAACCTAGTAACAATATTTTGAATTAGAAATACCTGTTGGAGTGATTGGAGCATTTTAAACCCATGCTGTTTTGTCTTCAATGACTGAGTGGTAGAGCCACGCTGCGTTGTAGCACGCATTGGGCCGGCTCGCCCGGTGTAATACCACCCTCTCACTTAATACCGGCGTGAAATAATGGCACTCGTTGCTGTTGTGTTTCGTCCGGTCAGTGATAGTTCCGGAGGCCCTATCCCCCCCCCCCCCCCACACACACACACAATTGATATGGCAGCGAACTTAAATTTAGATTTACCCCAGGGGGGTACCTACACCTCCTGTGTAGGAGAATCCCCCCCTGAGCGTCCACGCTCAGGCTGCCCTACGTATTCTGGGGAGGGCAAAAGTCCGCTCGTATCAGCACATGCTGCAGGCAGGAGTAAGGCAAGACATTCGGCACCCCCTCCTACGCTTCGCGTGGACTTCTGCAACATCAGGGGAATTCACTCCAACTTAAGCGCCGTCCATTACCACCTTGAGACGGAGAAGCCGGCCTTGCTTTTCCTGAATGAAACGCAGATATCCCCCCCTCCTGACGTCTCCTACTTGCGCTACCCGGGATACAATCTGGAGCATTCGTTTGTGCCACGCGCCGGTGTTTGTGCTTACGTCAGGGAGGATATGTGCGTTCGTCGCCTCGGCAATCTTGAAGTTAGGGACCTCTCCATCTTATGGCTGCACGTCGACTGCGGACACCACCCTCGCGTCTACGCGTGCCTGTATAGGTCCCACAGCGGTAACATTGAGACTGACCAACTTGTCGAGAGCGTCCAAACGGCCACAGATTCCCTTCTCCAACGGATCTCCTCTGCCGAGATCGTGGTGCTGGGAGACTTTAATGCCCACCACGTCGAATGGCTTGGTTCACGCACTACTGACCATGCGGGTAGAGCCGTTCATGACTTCGCTTTGGCCTACAGTCTGTCCCAACTGGTTGCCGAGCCTACGCGGGTACCAGATGTGGAGGGCCATTCACCTTCCTTACTGGACCTCTTGTTGACCTCGCACCCAGACGGCTATCAAGTGTCCGTTGATGCACCACTAGGCTCATCAGATCATTGCCTGATTCGGAGCACAGTGCCTCTCACGGAAACTTTAAAATCGCAACGTGCGGTCAGCCGTCGGGTCTGGCATTATAGGTCAGCGGACTGGGATGGGATGCGAAGTTTCTTTGCGTCGTACCCATGGTGGCGAGTTTGCTTCTCGCTGGATGATCCTGATGTCGCCGCCGATTCTGTCGTTGATGTGATACTGCAGGGAATGGAACTCTTTATTCCAAACTCTATGGTTCCCGTTGGCGGCAGATCCCAACCATGGTTTGGTCGATGTTGCAAAATAACATCTCGCCAGAAGCGCGAGCATTACCAAGCCTGGGCTAATGCGGTGTCATCAATGGATCCAAGTACCAGTGTGAATAAAACTGCAGGTTTCAATATGAGTACAAATTTAATATATTAAAATCTGGTAGTTGTAGGCATCGCGAAAACGAAACCATAGCGCGATGCAGGTTTGCACCGCCTAACGCCATCTATTAGTTTGATAATTAACTAAACTTTGCTTTCGAAACAATAATAAATATAAATTGTGGTATGATTTGAAATGTTAAGTTAATTATTATGCTATTTGAGAAAATACATTTAATAATCATTAATATTAATTGTATATTAATATTAATACGATATATTGCAATGTTATCATTACATAAGGTATAACGAGCGTTAAACATTCCGCCCACCATGGACAGAATGTCCATCGTTCCCGCCCACCGTGATCCAACTCCATCAAAGCTGCAGTGGACTGTATTTGTTTAAAAAGAGTATTAGTTAGATCAAGGCGATAAGGAACAAAACTGAATGTTAAGATTAAAATAAAACTTATTCAGTTAAAATAAAAAATAAAAAGTACTTTCAGTTAACAAATACCAAAAATAAAACATAAGCATAAGCAGTAAAGATAAATTACTACCTTAGATTAAAACATTATTAAATATTACTTTGGTTGGTAGATTTACTTCAATCCGTAGTAGACAGTAAACCCTAACATTTAATACACAACTCTAGCAACATTGTCCAAGCCAGGGTGTTATTTGATAACAATTAATAAGAGACGCCTCGCGGTAGGTCATTAAATGCAACGCAATTGATACTAACGTTTGTCACCGTAGAAATGGAAAATTTGGTAAGTTCTGTTTATAGACACGGTAAGTGGCATTTCCTTGTCACAGGTCAGGCTGGCTTATTTTTGTTCCAGGTTCGTAGGTTGGTGGTAGCTGAAAGGATATTCAAAATCGTTGATATTTCTGTCCCAGGTGAGTATCTTATTAATTTCGTCTATTTTTATTTCTATGTTAGTTTTAATTGCTTTATTGTTATTGCTTAATTCACTGAGTAGTTCTTTTTTGTTGCTTGACCATTTTTGTAGTTCGAACCCTCTTTTTCCCAAAAGCTTCTTCATTTGCTCAATAGTTTGTTTTCTTTCTGTTACTATTTGATAGCTAGTCGGCAGATCATCTTTATAATCTATCAAATCGGTAGTTAGTTGGTATGGCTCTTCACAGTCTTGTTTTTCAGGGGTAAACTGTTTTTTATTTAACAACCCTGTTTTAGATTCTAGGTCCCAAAATTGTTTTAGATCAAATTCCTCATTATTGACGCAGGTATGCATAGTTATAATATTGTTTGTATTTAAAACTGGTTTGTTATTAGCAGCGACGACGCCAGAAAGGATCCAACCTAGTTTTGTGTTCTGAGCTATTGGTGTTCCTGGCGGTCCTCTAATAAAACCTTCGGATAAGATTTGACAGTAAACTTCAGCTCCAAGTAACATGTCAATTTTGTTTGGTATGTTAAAACCCTTATCTGCTAATTTCATCGTTGGTAAACCAGACCATAGGTTAACGACTAATTTCCTATCTGGAAGAAAAGACGTCAATTTGTTCAACACGTGGGCCTTGACACGTATAATAAACTTTGGGTCATGAAATGATTGCAAGTTTACAAAAACAACATAATTTGATTTAAGTGATATGCCGCCATCACCTCCTACTCCAGATATCGCACTTTTGATTTTACTTTTTCTAAGCCCAAGTAATTGGACTGTAGCCTCAGTAATAAAAGAGGCTTGCGATCCTTGATCCAATAAAGTACGAATAGTCATGTCCTTACCTGAAGTACCCTCAGCCTTCACCAAGGCAGTAGGCAATAAAACTTGACTTCTTGAATTTGAGAAGCAAGTGGTAATATTTTCTTCATCACTCTCTTTATGCGATCTCATTTTCGATGTTGTTGCCGCAACATTAACTTCATCAACTGCTTGTTTATTTGTTTCAATACTGTTTGTTATTATGTTATTGTTACAATGTAACAGCGTATGGTGTTTTTTGTAACAAATTTTACATCTGGTAGGTAAACGGCAAAATGTGACAGAATGGTTTGGACCTAAACAGTTAAAACACAACCTGGAGGTTTGGACAAAATTGCGACGTGTTGTTAAGTTTTCCTTTGAAAACGTTTTACAATTTCCTAGCTTGTGGTCAGATTCAGAACAAAAAATACATGAAAAGGATTTGTTCTCGCTGTTATTTGTAAAAGCTACAAGATGAGAGCTTGTAGGCTGTTGGTTATGAACCTTAGTGTTTAAAAATTCGAGAGACCTAAATCTATGTTCTAAATAATCTAAAAATTGTTTTAAGGTTGGTAAATCATCAGAAAAATCACAAATTTTTGCTTCCCATTGCTTACGGGACTCATTATCTAATTTAAGACTAATCACATAAATTATTATAACATCCCAGTTCTCTGTTCTGATACCTAAATTTTTTAAAGCATTCAAACATTCATTGGTTGTATCAAATAATTCTTTCAAAGCTATCGAGGATTCATTTACAATGGTTTTTTGACCAAAAAATCGTTTAAAAATACAAGAAGTTAAATATCTTTTATTGTTAAATCTATGGATTAAAAGATTCCAACAAGTTAAATAATTTTCACTATTGATAGGAAGATGACGCAACAGCTGTTCAGCCTCGCCCGTAATATAACTCTTTAAATAGTGAAGTTTCTGCACGTCTTGTAATGATTTGTTGCTATGTATCAGCGATGAAAATAGATCGCGAAAAGTAGTCCATTTGGAATATTTTCCGGTAAATGTTGGTATCGATATTCTAGGTAGCTTAACGTCTATTTGATAATCAGACTGAGATTCTTTGTATAATTTCACATCAGCAGCCGTAGGCTTTAATCTTGCTAAACGTTCCTTCAACTCTATTTTATAATCAGTATACAGGTCTTCGGTTTTATCATACAGATTTTTCAAAATGTATTCAGTGTCCTCGATGTCGACGCTTTGGAAGTTGCTTATAAGTTTAATATGCGTATCATCAAATGTAGACCATTGCTTCTCCAAAGTCTCAAGTCTTGTTTCTATGTACAATTCTGTTAGCCTTTCTTTTGGAGATTTTTTAAAATTTATTAAATATCTGTTAATTTTCTTACTAATATCTTCTTGAATCCTTATTAAAGAATCCATTTTATATAATTATCAGTTATTGTTTATGTTTATTTATCAATTTCTTGTGAACATTTATGTGAAATTTTTCTAAGTGTTTGAGTGTTTAAGATCCAGGCAATATCGGGCATGGATTCCCCGTCTCAACCACTATTTGCCTAAAATTTCACAAGTCCATCCATTCATCAATCTTCTTAAGTTATTTATAAAATGTACTTACAGATTAGTTTCCTTTGCTAATTTTGCAAAATCTTCTTTGTTTAGTTAGATATTCATCAGTTTGTTTGATACCTTGATTTGGTACCCATAGAATAGAAATTCTTCCTCAGTTATATGGTTGTTTCGGTTAAATATATTTCATCCGGCTACGATGGACCATGAATAAAACTGCAGGTTTCAATATGAGTACAAATTTAATATATTAAAATCTGGTAGTTGTAGGCATCGCGAAAACGAAACCATAGCGCGATGCAGGTTTGCACCGCCTAACGCCATCTATTAGTTTGATAATTAACTAAACTTTGCTTTCGAAACAATAATAAATATAAATTGTGGTATGATTTGAAATGTTAAGTTAATTATTATGCTATTTGAGAAAATACATTTAATAATCATTAATATTAATTGTATATTAATATTAATACGATATATTGCAATGTTATCATTACATAAGGTATAACGAGCGTTAAACAAGTGTGCTCAAAAAGAAGTACAACTTTGCTGCCAGGTCTTTTAAGAAGGACATTGCCAAGGCGAAGTCATCATTTATAGGTAGAATTGGGGAGAGGCTAGTGCGTCTTCCTTCGGGTACGCGTGCATTCTGGTCTCTCGCCAAGGCTGTCTTGGGGAATTTCTGTCAACCGTCACTTCCACCACTGCACAAGACCGATGATTGCCTTGCCCATACTGCAAAAGAGAAAGCCGATCTCTTGGGTACTCTTTTCGCATCAAACTCGACCTTGGACGATGGGAAAAACTCGCCACCAACAATACCGCATTGCGCTTGTTCTATGCCAAACGTTCGGTTCCTGCAAAGGTCAGTTCGTAAGGCTCTTTTTTCCCTTGACATTCATAAGTCGAGTGGGCCTGATGCAGTCCCTCCCATTGTGCTTCGGACGTGTGCTCCTGAGTTGGCGCTGGTTCTAACGCGCCTCTTCCGGCTCTCTTACACGACTGGCGTTGTCCCGAGTTCTTGGAAGACAGCCCTTGTCCACCGGATTCCCAAAAAAGGTGATCGCTCAGATCCGTCCAACTACAGGCCTATAGCCATCACCTCTTTGCTCTCCAAAGTAATGGAGTCCATTACAAACTGCCAGCTCTTGAGGTACCTAGAAGACCTTAGACCTAGAAGGTACCTTATCAGCTACTAAGCGAACGCCAGTACGGTTTTCGCCGCGGTCGTTCGGCTGGTGATCTTTTAGTGTACCTCACTCACCGATGGGCGGAGGCAGTCGAGAGGAAAGGGGAGGCACTGGCAGTTAGCTTGGACATAGCGAAAGCCTTCGACAGGGTATGGCACAGGGCTCTTCTCTCGAAACTTCCATCATACGGGCTCCCTGAGAGATTGTGTGCGTGGGTCGCCAGCTTTCTTTCTGGGCGTAGCATCAAAGTCGTAGTTGACGGATCATGCTCTGACCTGAAGCCCGTGAATGCTGGAGTCCCGCAGGGGTGTGTGCTGTCGCCTACACTGTTTCTTCTGCATATCAATGACATGTTGCATAACAACAGCATTCATTGCTATGCAGACGACAGTACTGGGGATACGCTTTACACCGGACGTACTAATATTTCTCTGGAAAGCGTCATCGAGAACCGGAATAAACTTGTGACTGACACTGAGAACATGTTAAGTCATGTCTCGAATTGGGGCCGACTTAATCTAGTCCATTTTAACCCTTCCAAAACACAAGTTTGCGTGTTTACCGCTAAAAAACATCCCTTCGTCGTATCTCTAAACTTTGAAGGAGCTCCCCTTGATACCAAACCGACCATTGGAATCCTTGGCGTCGATATTTCGAGTGACGTTCAATTTCGCGGTCATTTGGAAGGTAAAGCTAAATTAGCTTCGATAAAGCTGGGTGTGCTCAATAGAGCGGGACAGTATTTCACGCCGACCCATCGCTTACAGCTTTACAAAGCACAGGTCAGGCCTCATATGGAATACTGTTCCCATCTTTGGGCTGGAGCGCCCCAGTACCAACTCCTCCCATTTGACCGCATTCAACGCAGAGCTGCTCGAGTTGTTGGCGACGTGGTAACCTCTGGTCGGCTCGATCCACTGGCCCTTCGGAGAGACGTTGCATCTCTCTGTATATTTTATCGCCTTTATCATGGGGAGTGCTCTGAGGAATTGTTCGGTTTGATCCCTGCGCTGATTTCCTTCACCGCACTACACGCAATCGACTGTCTTTCCATCCACACCATCTTGATGGATGGCGATCTACTACTGTGCGTTTCTCACGTAATTTTTTACCACGAACTACAGTGCTGTGGAACCAGCTCTCAGCGGCGGTATTTCCGGACCAATATGACTTAGGAATCTTCAAGAAACGAGCCTAAAGGCCGGCAACGCATCTGTGATTCCTCTGGTTTTGCGGGTGTCCATGGGCGGCGGTGATTGCTTTCCATCAGGTGACCCGCCTGCTCGTTTGCCTCCTTCTAATAAAAAAAAAAAAAAAATAGAAAAATTTTCAATATTTTTATAAACATACATTAGGTTCTCGTAAATATATTGTGATGCAACTGTCATTATATTAATATCTTTAAATCTCTCCCTAAGAGAATTACCAGCTTTTAGGTTATAAATTGCTCAAATAGCCCGCTTCTGCAGCACAAAGATAGTTTGAATATCGGCAGCATTGCCCCACAGTAAAATGCCGTACGACATTACGCTATGGAAATAACTAAAGTAAACAAGTCTAGCTGTTTCAATGTCAGTGATCTGACGAATTTTCATTACTGCATAAGCCGCAGAGCTCAGTCTACTCGACAATTTATCTATATGTGGGCCCCGCTGTAGCTTTGCATCCAAGGTAATGCCTAGAAACACTGTGGTGTCCACAAGGTCCACATTTTTATATTTATTTTTTACACTGGTTTTTACCTCCTTAACCAACGTTAAGGTTACCTAATAAGGGTAATACAATTCTTATACATTTGGTTTTTTGTTCATTTAATAGCAAATTGTTAACACTAAACCAATGAACTATCTTTGAGACAGCATTGTTCACGTCGCCATCAATCGGCTGTCGTCGTTTCACTTTGAATAAAAGTGAGGTATCATCTGCAAACAATACTATTTCATGGTTGTCTTTTACAAAGTAAGGCAAGTCGTTAATATAAATTACAAATATGAAAGGACCAAGAATTGAACCCTGTGGAACTCCCATTGTAACCACCGATCGATTCAAGTGTACCAGTCAACTACCTACATAAAATTAATCTTTTTGTTTCAGACACTACTAGTAGATGCCAAAAAGCCACAAAAAGATGTAATTGTGAGTATATCTTTCGTACGTACACTACACAGAGATTACGCCGAATACCAACACAACTTATACTTATTATTGCGTTTCATATTTTCAGAAATTTATCAACGAACTTTTAGAAAAAGCTAAAACTCTGTAAGTGGAGCACCAAGCCGGAGCACGCGCACGCGCACGGGATCGGCGCCCGGGCCGGCAGCCGCGGCCGCGCCCAGTGCGACCACAGGCAATACATTCGACAAGTTGTAATAACGAAACTCGCCAGCGTCCGGCACCGGCATCACCGGCATGCGGCGGCGTAAGCTCGCGGCAGAGCTAGTGCCTACTGCCTGTACGCCGACCGTCCCGCGAGGATGCGACGACGGCGCGACGCGACGCGACGCGAGTACATACGTAAACACTGAAGAACGTTGCGCGTGCCTCTGAGTGCACGTGCTGAGTACGATTGCGTTTGGCACAGGTCTCAATAAAACACGGCGCCCGTTGAAGAGTCAAGTCTTCTCTACGGCAACAACATTGTGTCTACGTAGCGTTTGCCGCGAAACTTTCAATTACGGCTAGAGATGCCATAGTGATTTGGCCGAATAGTCAATATTCGGATGTTGGGCAAAATATGTGTGCATTTCGCGAGTAGTAATTTACTCCTTTTTATATTACTGAAAAAATTGTGCTGGTAGTAGTGTAGGTATATACATATTATACCTACTATACCTACACAGATTATAGTATGGTGATAGGCTTTTTTCAAAAGCAAGTATTGCCATAAGAATAAATTCTTATGGTATTACTTATGAAAGAAAGAGCTTGGTGGAAAGTGAATGGTTTTCTATTAATTAATGCTAAAAAAATGTTTTTTTTATAAAAGTATCACAACTTACCACTGATAATTAGTTATATTTTAATATATTGAGATTATGTAAAGATACATATTCGATTAACATGTTTTTATTATAATCTGTAGTTATTCGTTATTCGGCCGAACACCGATTATTCAAAAGAGTGGGTGAATAGGCCGAATATTCAGGGCATCTCCAGTTACGACTTGCTCATACCGAAAAGTATTCAATTGTTATATAGGACTATTCCACCTTGCGAGTACGCGAGTACCATACGTGTGTCGATGTTCCTCCGCGTCTGCGTGACCTCCCCCGCTAGTAGGTAGTCAAGGAATTGCGAGCGCGATTGCGCGTTCCTAATCTTTAAAAATGTTTCGGCTAAGTAGACTAAGTAAGTAAGCCTATTTTTATGTGAAATCAACAAGTTGTTCACCAACATTATTTAAATAGTAGAGCCACTTATTAGTGAGCAGTCTTTTATTTTATTTTTCATTCCGGATTGAAATTAACTTGTAATTTGGCATTGGTGTTATTGGAAATTATTGTGTTTTTATTCATAAGTCATCTGTCGTAGGATATTAAATAATCTTGACGCAATGTAAATGTATATAGCTGCTGGCTAACTCGCGCCTGCGCCTGCGCCTGCGCCCGGCCGGCAGCCGCGCGTGTTACTGAATAGGAATAATAGGATCATGAAATCTTCTTGCCTTGCAATTGCAAGTCAATTACTTAAGTACTTTTCAAAAGGTTATTTTTCCAGTTAAGGGTGCGCAAAGCAAAAAATGCCAAAAGTGCAGTCACGGTTAAGTTGATATATGTACTTACTTATTGAAAATACTATCGTATTACTTACATAAACAAAATATATATTTAGTATCAAAGGGAACGAGTCTTAACACACTATAATTTTTTCTACAATATCATTTAAAGTTGAGCAAAAATCATGAAAACGAGTGGCGGCGTTTAGTGGATTTCTTATAGTTAATCTAAATTATTGTAGGTACCTTTGATTTTGTCTAACCAATGGCTAAATTAAATTATTATTTTTCAAATTAACACGTTTCATTCCCTATACAAAAGTAGGTAGTATGGCCGCGCGGCATCAAATTAATATGGACGAAGATTTTAAATAAATTATAATTGACACTTGTCACTTACGGACGGCGCGGCCGGCGAGCGTTAAACTCAGGAACGACGTCCCGAATCTTGATGATAATATTTTATCATCATATGATGATACTTATATCTAATTAAAAAGTATATTTAGATTGAAACAGTGTAGTCATATAGAAATTAGTGCCAGAAATAAATTATCCATATTTTATTTGAAATTATTGTTTTTTTTTTTTTTTTTGGAGAGACTGCTGATTGCCACTGGGCATTTTCAGCTTCACCGTGCTTGTTTTAGGGGCGGCGAGGTACACACGGCGGCAGATCAACCTACCCAAAACTGTCAAATTTCTACAATCAATTTTGAACTTTATTGTTTAGTTTTAAGGATCAATATTCATTGGAGAAATTTGACAGATTTGGGTAGGTTGATCTGCCGCCGACTGTACGTAAAGGGTACCTCAAGCCGTGTTGAAACGAATCACCTTCGGAGGATTTCTAGAGGGTACGGCATCGCACACTTAAAAGTGCGCGTCCCCGTGCCCTCCTAGTCTCCGAAGGGTTCGGATCGGATCGGAAATTATTGTAAGCTAGCTATCGTCTTGGTAGGTATATACATGCATTACTGTCATTTGACCGCGTTTTAAAAGGCCCTGTATTCAAAGCTGCACATTATTGCGCACTCTTAAGTGGCTCTACTACCGTTGTCGATGAAAATGCCGGGGGTGAGGTAAATCTGGGAGCAAAGGAAGTGAGTGGAAGTAAACTAATAAACATATCAGAGACATACCGCAACACGTCGAAAATTGGCTTAGTGTTCAGAGAGGCTGAGCTTACAGTGGATGCTCATAATTGCAGCTGCATCTGTCCAAGGAGCGTCCTGCCTCTGCCCTGTGCCCGTGCCCGGTTGCCCGTGTAGGGACGTTCTCGGACGAGCGCTGGCGGTTACGGTTGGCCGATGTGTGATATGATATAGCAATAGATAGAGTAGCTTTCCCTGAAGCGTATAATAACCATATATAATAGATTCGTTAAATATTGACATTTGCATGTCGAAATAATAGAGTTAATTTATACAGGGTCTAACAAAATCAATAAGCGAGCGTTTAAGGACGTTATCTATAGGTACATCATTCTGAATACAATGACAAAAAATGGGCTCCAGTTTTATAGTGATTTTTCAAAGTTAGTTTTCTAACAAACTAAATCAATTAAAATAATGCACATCATGAACCATGCTGTATCTTTACTAGCACGCACGCAAGCGTCAATAAAAAGATAGTGTACAGATACACGCACACAATTGAAAACCATTGTATGACATTCATACACACACCGTAATCGTAATCTTTGTGTGCGTGTAGTACAGCTGTACGGGTTTGGAAAGGGTGTATTTTTGGTAAATTATGATAATGTTTTGTTGATTATCTCGGTAACGAGCCTGTAGTTTTGGACCAAATTTGGTGAGCATGCTCAGTGTGATGTATAGATGCTCCCCTTAAACGTTCGCTTATTGATATTGTTAGACCCTATATTATGCTAGGTTACAATAGTTAAACATTGGTCATATTAGTTGTGAGCTTATTTTATGTACACACGGCGGCAGATCAACCTACCCAAACCTTTCAAATTTCTCCAATGAGTATTGATCCTTATTACCAAATGATAAGGTTCAAAATTGATTGTAGAAATTTGACAGTTTTGGGTAGGTTGATCTGCCGCCGTGTGTACATAGAGTAAAACAGTAATCAAAGA
Organism: Eudonia lacustrata; assembly: GCA_947562085.1. Lineage (NCBI taxonomy): Eukaryota > Metazoa > Arthropoda > Insecta > Lepidoptera > Crambidae > Eudonia > Eudonia lacustrata. Next base: position 70,226 of record OX387317.1, on the reverse strand, counting down.
GCAAATAAGCTTTACTGTGGCCGATTGAGAAATTTGTTAGTTCGAAGCGTGCGTCTCGGTACAATGCGTGTGTCTACGTAACTAGTGCGAGTTTTCTTTGCCATTCGCTTACGTTAACGAAAAAAAATACCGACATCAAAAAAAAAAAAACTAAAAAGTAAAAACAGCTCTAAAAAGCAAGAAATAATATTGAAATCATATTATATTACCTAGATACGCATAATCAGTTTTAAAGAAGGTCTATTGAAGTCGGGTGGGGCTTTTACAATAAAAAAGTGACAACTATAAAGTTTAAATGAAACAAAATTGTCCCCAGCCGACCACCAACCACCCGACTTTTTGCTTTTTAGAGCTGTTTTTACTTTTTTTAGTTTCCTTTTTTTTTAATTTATTTTATTTTATTTTCTACGATTTTTAGTGTTGGGTAACAAGGATGCTTCTCGGATAAGGGAAACGACGGCCTAGTAGGTAGTAGTATTCCTATATAAAACTTCGATCCTAATTAGGTATTATTTTTGTACGAACTGAACATTTTGGCATATTGAACCGTATGAAGTAAGCCCAACAAAATACTCAGTGAAAAAATTAACAAACTCACTAGTCGCCACTACGATTTTCAAAGGTTCCCCTCGATTTCTCTGGGATGCCATCATCAGATCCTGGTTTCCTTATTATGGTACCTCCCTTGCGATATCTCCTTTCCAACAAAAAAAGAATCATCAAAATCGGTTCATAAACGACGAAGTTATCCGCGAACAGACATAAAAAAAATATATTATAAGTATACGGTCGATTTGAGAAACCTCCTCCTTTTTTTGTAGTTGGTTAAAAACAATCGAGAGGCAAACAAACTCGCACTAGGCACCCGTACTCGGATATAGTTTTGCGAATTAGGTAGCTTCCTGTTCGCTGCTGTTACGTAAGGCAGTTTCATAATTATTATTGTTTATCATAGTACAAAGCTTCGTAAATCTTAACACTTGGGGCCTAAAACATCATAACTGAGTCAACACAAATTTTTAGCTTTACCCGCTGCTGCGGTGACCCCATACCCAATGCCCATGCGGCATAGCGGCACGCATCAACGGGCCATGTTACACTACACAGCAGTGAGGGCGGGGCAGGCGCAAGCCTCAGCCTCGCAGGCAAGCGAGAGCTCTTGTGTGTATGCGAGAGGTCTGTTCTTTTTAATACAGGATGTCTACCAGTCGAATGGCATTTTTGTAATAAATCATTTTGTAAAAATATGTTTAATTTTTTTAACCTTCCTTAAAACAAGAGTGATTCATGATCATGACTTATTTATTACACGCTTGTCGTCAGATACGCGTTTCATTGTCTGTAATTCTTGCACACACACACTTGGTCTTTGAAATTGATTAGGTACCTACTCAGATAGTTTTGACCCCAATTTGTCAGTCCGTTACAAATTGCCAAGGTAGGTAGTTTCGCCAAAGCCGCTGAGCTAACACTTTTTGTGGGCGTGTGATTGGCGACCTTTCACCATCTGGTGGACCGATCAATTCTGATATTTTTGTGCGAAGAATTATCTACATGGAATCATACTTACCCACTTGAAATATGGCGATACCGAATCACGTCAAGGTGACCACACGTTACCTTATCCACTAAATCTACGAGTAATCAGGGTGCTAAGTGCGAGATTCATTCACGATTCGATCACGTTAACGAAAACGACAATTTGTATGGCTAAATGTTAACTCTTATCGTATGCCGCCAGGAGGCGCTGCTTCAATGCCATAATAACTTTTGTTTTCGTAAACGTAATCGAATGAATACGGATAGGAAACAAAACTCACACTAGGCGCCCTGTAGGCTCAGCCAAAGTAACATTTAAGAAAACGATAGCGAAGTTCGAAAAGAATAAAATGTATGGGATTGACATAAGCCGCGCTAAACCACGTGGTCAATCTTATGTCAATCCCATACATTTTATTCTTTTCGAACTTCGCTATCGTTTTCTTAGTGCAGCGCAGACGACAGACTTTTTGTGTGCGGTCGAGTCTGCGGCTCACTTAACGCGCATAAAGTCCGTCGCAGATTTTTTGCAGACTCAAAGCACACGACGCACACATCTTCGATCATTCTGTCCGTAGAACTGTAGGGACGTACACGCCATGGATATCCAGAGATTGCGATGTATTATTTTATACTTGAAGTACAGAAAAAGAAAAAGAAATAGAGAATTTTGAGTACATCCTATACTTTTGAAGAGATTACTGAAAGGACAGTTCCATATTAAACATTAAATTCAATTTCAAACTATATCCGGAAAAAAAATATTGTAAAATGTCTATTAATACATCATCTCAGCCAAAAGACGTCCACTGCTGCACAAAGGCCTCTCCCTCAAGGATCGCCACAGCGACCGGTTTTGTGCTGCTCGCATCCAGCGGCTTCCCGAGACCTTCGCCAGATCGTCGGTCTATCTTGTTGGAGCCCTGCCCACACTCCGCTTTCCGGTACGCGGTCGCCACACAAGGACTATTCCACCCCAGCGGCTATCAGTCCTGCGAGCAATGTGCCCTGCCCACTGCCATTTGAGCATTTTGACAGTATACCGGCAGTCGTTTTCAAAAATTGTGCTCCCGAGTTGTCTCCAGTATTGACACGCCTATACCACCTCTCGTACTCTACTGAGATTGTGCCGGAAGCTTGGAGAAAGGCGAACATCCAGCCGGTCCCCAAAAAAGGGGATAGGTCCGACCCAGCCAACTATCGACCTATTGCTGTCACCTCTGTCCTTTGTAAGGTTTTTGAGCGAATCATAACAGGCAACTCATCCGCTATCAATGGGACATCCAGTGGGACTACGGAAAAGAAGCGTTTTTGGATTATGCTGAGCACGCGAAGTAGATGCACTTGCGTCGTCTATTTAGATATGTCTGTGGTTGATACCTATCATCTGCCGCTATGTTCACCTTTTGTATCAATCAGGTGACGTAAAATAGGGGCCCGAATCCAAAAAAAAAAAAAAATTAAAAGCACCCCAAACATAATTTAAAAAATATTTAAAAACTTGAAGTCTTGTTTTCTTCATCAAGCTTTTCTTATTATTTTTGGGTTCTAATGAAAGTTTTAAGTGTTTATTATATATTGCTAAACTTATTTATACATTCTAAAAGGTATTTTAAGGTTTCAATGCAATTTCCTGAAAAATAAGCGGTGGCTGTAATGGATAGTACGACTGCATTATTAATTTAAAAAATAAGTTGTTTTTAAATACATACATTTACATTAGAAAAGCGAAGTTGCCAAGGTAGAAAAAGTTTAGGGTTGCTATTTTATGAATTTTTATTATCTGACCTTTTTTATTAAGGCCCGATTTTTCAATCCTCAGATAAGTTTTATCCAACGAATAACATTGTCATTGTGACATATTTTCTAAAGGAAATCTGTCATTATGTCAAAATTATTCAATGAATAAATCTTAACTGACGATTGAAAAATCGGCCCTAAATAATACAATGTTTGGGTATGTTTAAAAAATATATTAATACATGGAAAAATTGACAATTTTTTGCTCTCTTCATAAAATATAATTTCATCACTGTAAGAATTAGGGGGCCCAGCCTCCATACAAAAATGGAACATCTCCTTTACAAGAAAACTATAGACCAAAGTCTAAGGAGATACTTGGCAGTTAAAGTGAAGGTTTTGTATGGACTATCTGTCAAGTAAACGCTAATGGCAACTTACTTGTAGATGGCGAAAGAGCCCTAAATGTATTATATTACCATTATTATGTACATATCTTAGATATTTACTTATTTTATTTAATAGGACTACCAACAAGATTAACACGAATACATTTACATAAACATGGAACTCTAGTCTAGGCTTCAAAAAATTATAAACGTTACTGTAATGTTATTCTGGGAGACTGTTTTTTGAATAAAGTAAAATAAAATAATACCCATCATATCGATATTATATTAATTAATATCCCAAGGTAAGCGTTACGCGGGGCAGAGTCATAGCAATAACAGTAAACGACTCTGGAATGACCTATTTATTAATTAAAAAGTATAAAAATAATAATCGTATACGCCTACAAGTAATCGGCTGCGTCGCCGGCCTGCCGCAGCTTGTCGCGCAGGCGCAAGTAGCGGCGCTTGAACTCCAGCCCGCAGCCGCGCGAGCGCCGGAACTCCAGCAACGTCTCCTGGCCCGCGCCGCCCACTGCCCACGCGCGCATGCGCACCTCGGAGTCGCATTCTATCGCCACCTGTAATCGACATTTACGACTCATCATTCTGAATATTTTTTAACAAACTACGCAATCTCAACGGTCCGGTCCGTCGCATCGATCCAGTTTCGGTCACCGTACCAGGCCGTGGTGCAGCCGCCGCGGCGCCCAGCCCAGCGCGCGCGCAGCGTCGGCGGCGGCCCGCAGCGCCGCGTCCGCGCCGCCGCGCACGCGCACGCGCGTCATGCGCCGCACCAGCGCCGCCTGCACCACGCTCTGCGGAATCACATGACCAATGAGTTAACTCTAATTAACAAAATAAACGGTGGCGTCGGCGACGGCGCGCACTCACCGACTGCGTGGCGGGCGAGCCGAGCTGCGAGTGCGACAGCAACAGGTCGTCGGCGGCGGCGGGCTGCGAGTGCGACAGCAGCGCCTCCATGGCGGCGGCCGACAGCGACCCGTCCGCGTCCGCCGCCGGCTGCGAGCGCCACGCGCGCCCGCACGCTGCACACCCATCGCACTGTTATTGTTACTATTCCTACTGTAATCTCAGTCGAAGCTGATATGATAAATTACTAAGTATTAAGAAGACCCGGCCGACCCGAGCAGAGATCCTAGTCTTTAGAGGCGCCTCGGGTCGTTCCGCTCCCGATGCGATGCGAACCCCGCCGAGAACCAAGGGACTAGTAGGGAACGCGGACACGCATCGAGATCGATTCCGGAATGACGATGATTAAAAAATAATTAATGATTAAGTTGGGTATTCTTTATAACTGATATCATGACAAAACGAAACCCAAACTTCGAGCATCATTTTTACATACCACTGCAAAGATTTAGAATTTTATGTAATGAAAAATAAGAAAATAAATATAGGTCAAACGATATAACATGTTTCTCAAATCATATTTTCAATTAAGTAGCATGGCACCGTTAAAGTAGTAAGTGTTATAATTTGATAGAAGGTGGTTTCGTGCACAGAAATAAATTATCTAGCATTAAGATATTGAGTTTTTAGTTAATACTTCACTTGTTGCAACTCAGCAATTTTTTTTAAACACATGCATAATTAGCTCAGTAACTATCTATTCATAATTAACTGTCCAACAACTATTTGAACTGCATTTACTAAGTAAGTAAATAATTATATTAGTATTCTCTACAGCTACAATAAAATGTAATTGTAAGAAGTGAAAACAAATGAAGCAAATGTTTTCTACCTTCTATGCCACAAATCATGCAAAAATTATATTTGAGGGCACTATTCGAAGCACTATTTATTCCAGCTTGTAAGGTTTTCGAGAGGCGAGGATGCAGGGAGAAAAATCTTTCCATAGCATACTCACCCAACGGACGCTATAATTCAGAATACAAATATTTACAAATGTTATCATAACTCACATCCCGCAGCTGACGATCTGGCGATCTTCGAAACGTCGATAGAGCAACTTCGCAGTGCTTTGGTAATCTAGCTTTATGAGCTTACACCACGTCACGGAGCTAAATCGCCAAAGCGCCGCGAAGCGCAAACGATAAGGAGACGATGAGAAGACGATGCGGCGACGGCGGCGGCGGGCGACCGTGCTGAGGCACGAGGCGGCTCTGAGACCGCGCGCCACTCAGAGTCACCTAGTACCTGGCACGGTCGCGGCCGGGCGGGCTGGGGCGGGCTGGCTGGGGCGGGGGCGGGGCGGGGGCGGGGGCGGGCGGCTCACCTGGCTCCTCGTCGGCGGTCAGCCAGCGCGAGGCCAGCAGGCGCGGCAGCGTGTGGCGCGCCGCGGGGTCGGGCGCCAGCGCGCGCCGCAACAGGTGGCGCGCGAGCGGCGGCAGCTTACGGAAGGGCGCGGGCGCGGACGCGGGCGCGGGCGCGGACGCGGGCGCGGACGCAGGCGCGGACGCGGGCGCGGGGCACGTCCAGGCGCACCAGGCCGCGTAGCGCGCGTCGTCGGCGGCCGCGCGCTCCCACGGCAGCTCTGCGGGCGAGCCGGGCCTTTCGTGGGATCAAATTTTCGGAGCGTTTCCTTCCTCGCTCGAATTGGGGACCTTTTGCCGAGAGCGAGCTCTATTGCGAATAGAATCATCGAAGTTCTTCAACCCGTTTCGGCGCCATCGACGAGGATGCCTAAAACGTGGCGTTCCCGAGTTATAAGAGATGAATATTGCGTTTTTCTCGTGGGTACGCCGAGCCGCAGCTCGGACGGCGCGCGAAGTGGCGCCGTAGGACGGCCGACGGCTCGATTCGCAGGAGGCCCCGTTTCTGTGTTGAATTCCGTAAAGTTATAGTAAGAAAATATGCAAAATTGCTAATATGAACATTTTTATTTAAATTTTTATCGATCTACTTAGATAGCCCGCCTGAACCGAAAATGTCTATTGTACAGTTCGTCTACATGTTTACTACGTAGCTATACCGGATCTATCACATTTTAACTTTTCTCAATTGGTCCTTGCACTTTGCCTTTATCGCACGCACCTGATGTTAATTGGACCTTTTGCGAATTGGACATAATGCGCCCAACCGTGTCAACCGACTATAAGTCGAAGGCGGAAGAGCACTTTAAAATAAAAAATTATTTATTTAGTGTCACACAGTAATACATAAATAAAATAAAATCCTCAGCATTTGTAAGGTGTCCCCCGACGCTTATCTTCCGTGAAAACCTCGAGGTTCCTCCTCGAGGTTCGAGGTGGAACCTCGAGGAAGAGGAAACCAGAAAACAACAAACAAGAGAAACAAAATATACCTACTATACTACAATAATTAATAAATATCACGATTATGCAATTGAAGTAGTTAGCAACCCGTTTTAGGTACTCGTACAGTCTGGTGCGTCAAATTAGTGAATTGTAATTTATTGATCAATAAAAATATCAGCTATACAATGGTGATAATTTAGATATTAGGGGGCACAGACCTGGGTAGTACCAAGAAATAACAGAAACAGCACAAGTCAACTAATAAGCTTCTACCGTCTAAATAAAGAAGCAATAGACAATAACCGTGGTGTTAGTGAGCATTAGACAAAGGAGTAAGAAAAGCAACTTTCCATCAATCATTTTTAAACATTTTGGTAATATTATAATATGTAGGTATATAAATACAACTTGGTCAATGTGTATAATATTATATTATATATATATTTAGACAACATCACATACATTGTTCTGATCCCAAATTAAGTAGCTAAAGCACTCGTTTCATGGAAATCAGGAACAACGACGGTACCACAACCACCCAGACCCGACACAATATCGAAAAGTTCGTTTTCGACATTGATCCGACCGGGAATCGAATCCGGGACCTCAGAGTTGGCGCCGCCCAAAGTCCGGCGTGTAAGCCACTCGGCTACGGAGGTCGTCAATAGACATTATAGAACTTCATTATGTTATGTATTTCAATTTCATTTAATTATCAATTCTACCTTCCCACCAACTTTGGGCATTTATTTAGATTAGTATCAAATGTCTGGCAGCGCGCACTCGCTGCATTGTGAAACATTTACAGATTCGATTTTCTTAATTCTATCGAAACGATTATCGATCAACGGGAAACGATTTCAGCGTCAGAGAACACGAGCGAGCGAGCGAACGCGCCGTACAGTGAAACGAAACAAAGCTCACCCAGCGGCGACGACGAAGACGCAGGCCGGAGAATGCGCGGCGGATCGTAACTTCGGTACCATAACTTTAGGGTTTCAATCGCCTACAGCTAGGATACCAAAGAGGCGAGCCGCCGCCTCGGCGGGGCGGTGTTGCGGTGGGGGGCGGCGGGGGGCGGTGGGGGGCGGCACACTCACCGCCGGCCAGCATGGCGAGCAGCACGAGCGCGGCGGCCCACAGGTCGGCGGGCTGCGCGCGGTACGGCCGCTCGGCCGCCGCCAGCACCTCGGGCGCGCAGTACGCCGCCGTGCCGCACACCCGCGACAGCAGCCGCTCGCGCGCGCCGTGCCTGCGCACACGACACGACACACGCCACACGCGTTAGCCCGCCCGCACTGCACGCACGCTACGTCCCGACCCAGAGTCGTGCGTGCACGCGCGTATAGTGCACACGTCCCGAACCAACACTGACTTGTTTGGATTTTTTATGCGTTCGAACTGACGGTGACTGTGTCACGCTGGCATCTTTCCCCCCAAGTTAATGGTTTCGTGCGGTGAGCACATTTAGTCAGTTTCAAAGTATGTTTTCTTACGAGTTATTTAAATAAACATTATTCTTTGTTAACGGATGATAATGAATAATAATCGAAATGAGTAGCGATAAATGATATTCCCCTCGACCCCTTTCCGTACAAATTTTATCGAATCGAATAAACCGAAAGCAGAGTTATAAATTTAGTTATAAATTAGGAAACGATATATCTGTCGAACGAAGATACCGTTATTAGCAAAGGTGCTGAGTATCATTACAAAGTGCCATTTTTACCTGTAAACTAATTGACCGATACGCGAATAGGCTAAAGCGCATCAGATAACAAAGAAAGTAATGACACAGACAACATTATCTGCATTACCGCTACCATTTTAACTTCATAGACAACGTTACATATTGTTAATTTGGTAACGCTATCAAACCCTGATCGTAAGTGTACGCGACTGCAGTCCGTATGAGTTTTCGATAAAAATAAAAAACACGCAAAAGACTGAAGAATAGCCGGAGAGTGACACAGAGAAGGAGACGCCGCGCGCCGACTAAGCTTAGTAGAAGGCAGGCAGGCGTGCGTGCGTTACCTGAAAAGCGTGGCCATGCCGAAGTCTGATATCTTGAGGTCGTCGTGCTCGTCTAGCAGCAGGTTCTCGGGCTTGAGGTCGCGGTGCGCCACGCCGCGCGCGTGCAGGTACTCCAGCCCCTCCAGCAGCTGCCGCCACCAGCGCCGCGCGCGCACCTCCTCCATGCCCACGTCCGGCTCTGCACACACCGCACGCACATTCACTTCCGCTTCATGGTGAGCAAGAACCCACCACTACAATTTTATTGTCAGGTGGGCACGAAATGAGCCATGCCATGACCGATTACAATATGTAAAGCTGGGAATCTAGCCCAGGAGTCTGAGTACGAGGATAAGGTCATGTCAATTACTAATTTCGGTAATGATCGGTCTAAACCACGGAGGAATTTATATACCATTTTATTTTATTTTATGGCATAGCGACATTCATAAGAGCTACTTGTAGCCTAAGCTAAATAAATGATTTTAGAATTTGAATTTGAATTATAGGCGATTTTTAACAGACTTCAAAAAAGGAGGAGGTTTCTCAATTCGACTTGTATATATATATTTATCTACACTAATGTTGTAACATTCTACTTATGTTTCCAATACTTGACTTATAATTACTACTGTTATAGCGCAGACAACAAAACACTCAATTTAAGCAATTTCACATGATGGTATAATATCCACATCGATATCGTAAAATCTCATTATAACATCAATAAAACGCGACCAATTAACCTGGCGAGCCTTATGTCAAAATCCTCATACAAGTTGTATAAAATTTTGATATTAGGCTGACTTTTGAAAACAGTTGGGTTATACGTGAAAACTTCGTCGAAACTATTAAACTTACATACACAAAACTCTTTGGTAAGATCTTGTGCCAATTAAATAAAAAAAGAACAGCGCGCGCTCGCTCCTGATTGGCCCTGCGCGCGCAGCTGCGCTCTCATTGGTTAGATTTTAATGGCGGCAAGTTCACTGTGACAATACACGTACGCGTGAATTTAATGTTTCGCAATGTGTTTTGTTTTTAAAATACAAATTAAAAGTTAAAAATGGACAGCGACGATGATATTTGTACGCCTCCGGATATTCCAGAATTGGCAACAAAAGTAACTCACAATCTTTTTTTTGCCAGAAAAATCTAGAAAATTATATGAAAAAGAATATAATAACTTTTTGGCATGGAAGATCGAAAAGAAAACTACATCATTTTCTGAAAATGTCATTCTTGTGTATCTCAAAGACCTCTCCGACAAATTCAAGCCATCTTCTATGTGGGCTAAATATTCTATGCTCAAGTCCACACTGAGTATCTACAACAATATTGATATCACGAAGTATTCAAAAGTCATAGCGTTCCTGAAACGCAGTTCAGAAGGACACAAGGAAAAAAGTCCTTGACGTTTACATCAGGTCAAATAAAGATGTTCCTGAAAGATTCACCAGATATTTTGTATCTTTTTGAAAAGGTAAGTGTATTTTAGTTCTGTTATTTAATCTACCTAGTACTTACGTACTACACACGCAAGTTATGTAGACACTCCGTTTAAGCGCTTTGTGTATAAATTAGGTAGTAGGTACCTACACTTTACTACTTCATAAATCATAGTTTTTGCCTTGGCTATGTACCTCAAGCTTATTATATCGTTTATTGTTACAGGTTGCACTAATCTTCGGCATAATGGGGGCATGCCGAAGGCAACTATACAACATCCAGTTCGATGAAGTCTCTAACATAGACGACAGTACAATCATGGTGAAAGTTTCGAAAACAAAAACAAAAATAGATCGTTCTTTCGTTGTGACGGGCAACTGCTATGCCGTATGTAAAAAATACATGGAACTTCGACCCACCCCCTGTCGAAACCCTACCTTTTTCTTGAGCTATAGATCGGGGAAGTGCGTCGATCAAAGAACTGGTATTAATAAATTTGGTGCTCTGGGAAAAACTATCGCAAGTTTTTTGAATCTGCCTAACCCAGCGTTGTACACGGGGCTTCCGGCGCACCTCGGCCACCCTTCTAGATAGCGGTGGTGATTTGACCGCACTGAAACGACACGGGGGGTGGAAGTCTTCTACTGTGGCTGAAAGCTACAATTGATGAGTCTTTAATGAATAAAATTCAAGTCTCAAATACGATCTTGAACAGTATAGAAAACAAGACGAATGAAGTAATTATAAATATTCCAACTCCGTCTACGAGCTCTACTGCTTGCCCCGCGACCGCTACAGCTGCTGGATCAATAATTAACATTAACTTTCAAAATTGTACCATCCAAAATTTGAACAATTATTATAAATAAACTATTGTCAGCTTTTACTCTTGTTGTTTGACTAATTGCATTAGTGAAGATAAAGTAGTGTATGCAACTGCATATAACACGGGTATTAAAACACTCGTTACTATTATGAAACTCGCTGCGCTCGTTTCATAAACTCACACTCGTGTTTTAATACCCTTCATTATATGACAGTTGCATAAACTACTATTTTTATGTGTGTTCGCGGATAACTTAGTCGTTTATGAACCGATTTTGATGATTTTTTTTTGTTGGACAGGAGATATCCCAAGGATGGTACCATGATAAGGAAACCAGGATCTGATGATGGCATCCCAAAGAAATCGAGGGGAACCTTCGAAAATCGTAGTGGCGACTAGTGCGTTTGTTAATGTTTTCATTAAGTATTTTAAAGCACTACTATTTAATGAAGGTCTGGAGTAGATCTGATGATGGAGACGAAAGACAGTCGAGGGAACTCCTCAATGATTTACAGCAATTACATGGTGTTTGGGCTTGATTAGTTTGTATTGATGAGAACTTTACTCCTAGACGAGTTGTGACTGTCATTAGGGGTCTGATGATGAAGACGAAGGACAGTCGAGGGAACTCCTCAACGTTTTACAGTAGCTACCTTGTGTTTGGCCTTAATTCATTTCTATTAATAAGAACTTTGCACCCATATGAGTTATAACTGCCATTACAGGTCTGATTAAAAAATTCGGAGACAACAATTGCTGCAGTATACTGTCCCCCAAGACATTCAATCACCTCTGTGTTTACGAAATTTTTTGAAGAGCTCGGCCCTACTTTTATAAGTGGAGGAGATTGGAACTCCAAACATTTATACTGGGGTTCAAGACTTATAAATCCTAAGGGAAGGCAACTCTACAGAGCAATATCAGACCTCAAACTAGAATGCGTCTCGCACGGGGATCCTACGTACTGGCCAACAGATCGAAACAAAATACCCGATCTACTTGATTTCTTCATAACAAAAAATATTGCCAGAATCTACACAAAAGCCGAGAAATGTGACGACCTTTCAACAGATCACTCCTCCTCAAAATCAGCTGGCCAATCTAACTCCCCATAAGGACACAAACTACTCACTATGGCGAGCAACTAAAAACCTTAAGCGGCCAAAAGATCACATCCCGCCCCCTAAGAAAACACGACAATGGCTGGGCTAGATCAGATCTTGAAAAGGCAACTGCTTTTGCCATACACTTACAGGACGTCTTTAGCCCACTGCCGAGTAGTAACCCAGAAAAGGACAAGGATATACTGGAATTCTTGCAATCCTCTAATCAACTATGCCTGCCATTAAAGGCAGTAAGCCTCAAAGAAATCACTAGAGAAATTAGAGCACTTCCAGTCAAAAAAGCACCCGGGTATGACCAACTAGATGCAACTCTGCTAACTAACCTACCCAGGAAAGGGCTAATATTTCTGGTGATACTTGTCAACGCATGCCTCAGGCTCTGTCACTACCCATGCCAATGGAAACTTGCTCAAGTCGTTATGATCTTAAAACCAGGCAAAGCAGCAGAGGAAACTGCATCATACCGACCCATCAGTCTCCTGCCTTTGGTTAGCAAACTTTTTGAAAAAATAATCCTTAATAGAATGCACTTGCATCTAAGTGACTCCCGGATCACCAATTCGGCTTCAGGCAAAAGCACGGTTGTGTAGAACAGGTGCACAGACTGTCTAACACCATCTGCCAACCTCTGATTACGTTCCCTAAAATATGGTTGAGCGAAGCGATGGCTGATTCATATGTCATACTCGTGAACGGGTGCCGCCTGTGGAGGCTGGTCTGCTCTTGCATACTTATCTTATTGTTAGTATTAATTACTATAGTTTGACTTTGTTTTTCTTAAACATTTTTTGACTTTTATTAGAGTACTGTAGTGGTACTGTATGACATTGTGGAAATTTAACTTATACCAGATGTAAATTTGATATATTAGATTTGTTTATTTGTTTTGTTTTTTACATGTTGTGGTTGTCTTCTATATTTTTTGTGTTTATTTGTAATGGAAAGTGTCCTGCTATGATAGGGCATTTTCTAATTTTTATTTTTTTTGACGCTGTAAGGGAGAAAAGAGCTGGACACTTGCCGAGTTTCTTGCCGGTTCTTCTCAGTGCAAGATCTCCCGCCCAGAGTAGACTTATGAACCGATGGCATAGCGACATTCATAAGAGCTACTTGTAGCCTAAACTGAATAAATGATATTTGAATTTGAATTTTGAATCTGGAATCCAAAAAGTACTGCTCGGCTGTTTTCCTTGACATTAGCCAAGCCTTCGACAGGGTCTGGCATACAGGCCTTTTGTTCAAGATAAAAAAATACTTGCCACACTCTTTCTACTTTATACTAAAAAGCTACCTTGAAAAAAGATGCTTTGAAGTTAAACTTGCCAATGAAACGTCAGAACCCTATGAAATACGCTCGGGAGTTCCACAGGGTAGCATACTTGGGCCCGTGCTGTACCTTATCTTCACTGCGGACATTCCTAAAAAAGAAGACACGGTGATGGCTACGTATGCCGACGATACTGCTATACTGTCCACAAACACCAACGCATCAACGGCTTCTGCTAATCTCCAGAATCATCTCACAGAAATTGAAAAGTAGCTTGGGGTAAGGATGAAAGCAAAAAACAGCAAATCGATGCATGTCACATTTACCCTTAGGAAAGGGAATTGTCCCGCAATCAGCCTGAATGGAGAACACATACCGCACTCATACCTCGCCACAAATACCTTGGTCTGCACCTGGATAGGAGACTAACGTGGCAAAAACACATATGGAATAAGCGTAAACAACTGGATACAAAGTTACGCAGCATGCACTGGCTAATAGGAAAAACATCGCAATTATCCAACGAAAGCAAAATGATGGTATACAAAACAATACACAAGCCTGTCTGGACATACGGCATTGAGCTTTGGGGCACAGCATCAAACAGCAATATCGAGATATTGAAGAGATTTCAGACAAAAGCAATTAGACACATGTTTAACATCCCAAAATGCATAAGCAATAATTACATCCTACAAGACCTGAACCTACCAACTGTAAAGCAGGAAATAAAAAAGAGAAGTCTCAAATATCAGGATAAATTATCTAACCATGTCAACACCTTGGCTACAGACCTAAAAGGCACTGGCAGTGTCCTTTTCTCAAGATTAAGGAGGAACAGTGTCCCAACCCTCCAAAACCGATTCCAATAATAAGTGAGTGAGGTCAGTGGACCGTCCTCACAGTTTCAAGACACTAGCAGACACATGTCAAACACAGTAGCAGCTAAATGTGGAAAAACAGATTGCTGTGCCGAGCAGGATACAAAAAAAAAAAAAAAAAAACAGGTCTGATGATGGAGACCATAGACAGTCGCGGGAATTCCTTAACGATTTACAGCAGTTATCTTTTGTTGGGCTTACTTCATACGGTACAATAAGCCAAAATGTTTAAGTTCATATAAAACTAATACCTAATTAAATTGAAGTTTAACATAGGACTACCACTACCTACTAGGCCGTCGTTTTCTCATCCGAGAAGCATCCTTGTTAGGTCTACGTCTACCCATCACTAAAAATCGTAAAATTAAATAATTTTAACAACAAAAAAAACAGACTTCAAAAAACAGGAAACTTAAAAAACTTTTACGGATCTACTCGCGTTTATTTTACACATTACTTATTTAATGTTTCGAACCCTTTGCAGGGTCCGTGGTCACAGGGAGACTGAGGTGTTGGTCATCTCATAATTAGTTGGTAGCTTGTATACCCTCATTTAAATTTAATTAGGTGCGTTCCGTTTTACGCAGAAAGAGCTTACAGTATCTTTTGGTCTGGCAGCATACTGGATGGACACCATAGTGTCGAGGCTGGGATTTAATATTTTGTATGATGGGATCCCAGGCTGGTGGTAGATTCCCACCATCTTCTCTATTAAAATTAGGATGTTTTTTAATTTCAATAGCCTCGCGTATCATTCTAGGGATGAATCGTTGTTCTCTAACGAGTATTTGTGGTTTATCAAATCTGATGTAATGGTTGGGCCCCTCGAAAGCCCCCTAGGGAATGTTTGAATACTGCAAAGGGTTCGAAACGTCAGGATAAACATTAAATAAGTAATGTGTAAAATAAACGCGAGTAGATCCGTAAAAGTTGTTTCATTTCAATGTGTGGTGTTCGCGTAAACTTTAGAAAACAATAAACTTAAAAAGTAAAAACAGCTCTAAAAAGCAAGCTGTTTTTACTTTTTTAAGCTTCCTGTATTTTGAAGTCGGTTTTTTTTTTGTTGTTAAAATTATTTTTGATTTGTGATGTCGAAATAAAAGTAACATGAAAACACAATTTTTTTGCTTTATTAACAATTTGATTTAGATAAATATTGTTCAAGAATTTTCATAGTCAAAAGTAAATAACCAGTGATTTTGAATAAGAGTATAAAGAGCATTTGAAATTGATATCATAGCATCATAATAACTAATCACCGGTTCCAAAAATTGCCCCCCAGGCTTGGTACAATTTCGCGTGTTTTCGCAAAAAAATTGCATATTTAGAAATCTAGGCTTAAAGATTATGTCTGCGGGTGTGATTAAATTATTATAACTCTGAAAGAAGGTAATCAAATATATTTTTGTTTTCTAAAGTTTACGCAAACACTACACATTGAAATGAAACAACTTTTACGGACCTACTCGCGTTTATTTTACACATTACTTTTAATTAACCCTTTGCCGGGTCCTTGGTCACAGGGAGACTGAGGTGTTGGTCGTCTCATAATTAGTTAGTAGCTTGTATACCGCATTTAAATTAAATCAGGTGTGTTCCATTTAACGCAGAAAGTATCTTTTAATAATAATAAATAAATAAATAAAATTTTATTGCACAGTAGTAATATTTTTGAAACATACAAACATACATTATAAACAAAAAAGTAACAGTGCAGTCACAAAATGCAGTAATATTATATTTAGACAGAGGTCCCCAAACTCCGCTAAGCCTGTACCTTGGCGAACCATATACATTGTTTAATTTACTGCATCGGATAGTATTCAATTAAAATAAAATAAAAAAATAATAGAAACCCTTACTATACAAACTATTATATAAATGATATAAAACATGAAATTACTTGGATATTAGATACTAATCATCAACATAGGATATCTTCCATAGAGGCATAATCCAGTGATAATAGCCAGGTTGTCAGAATCTTTTTTGCCCTGTAAACAGAACAAGATACCACACTGCAAGACCGTACAACTGCCGTGCATTGTAGACTCGCGCTTGGATAAAGTCGCCAAATTTTCCAGCAAATGCCGAGTTTATAGTCGGGGTCGGTAATCTAAATACTCTTTTTTTAAGGAGCGACTCATAGTATTCGGAAGAGATTAGACGTTTATGGGCAATATTTTGAGGATAAATAACTGACGAACTGAAAATACTTGTGCTCTATTATAAAGATGAACTGTCGGGTATCGGTAAGGTAGCCCAAACATTATTTTTAATACAGATCGGATGGCACGTTCCGCAACCAAAAGTGACGTCTTAGCAGCGGCACCCCACACCGAAATGCAGTAGGCAAATAAGGATTGACAGAGAGCCTTATAGATTATAACAAGCAACTTATCGTCGGCCACATTCCTTAGTTTTCTAAAGAATGTGGTGAAGTGTGAATGTGTGTTTCTTTCATTTTTTTTTGGTCTGGCAGTATGATGTTGGGGCTGGGATTTAATATTTTGTATGATAGAATCCCAGGCTGGTGGTAGATTCCAACCATCTTCTCTATTGAAATTACGATGTTTTTTAATTTCCATAGCCTCGCGTACCATCCTAGGGATGAATTGTTGTTCTCTAGCGAGCATTTGTGTTTTATCAAATCTGATGTAATGGTTGGACCCCTCTAGGGGCATGTTCGCGTACTGCAGACTTATGTTCGCGCCTATGCTTGACGATATTGTTTATTTTGTTTAATAGAAGCTAAGTTTGTTGTTAAGTTTTAATTTAATTTTTTTTCTATTTATCCAGCCAAAAATGGTGCTGTGATTGTAATTTTAAGTCAGACAAAATTGTTTTATTTTTTGTTTTCTTTAAGAAAAAGATAAGCTAATTTTGTTGAAAACTGTCAATAAAAGTTTTATAATTATTTTGATACTTTTACGCAAAAAAGCGCTGAATTTGTTGATTAATCACATTATGGGAACCGGAAAAATATGCAAAAACGTTCGTAACGTACGTAAATGTAAATTTCTCAACAACTCGAGAAGACCCGAGAAATTAGCCTCGAGAATTCTCGAGACCCGAGAAATCATGAACCCTAGGTATGTTGCACTTGACAGGTCGTAAAAATTGGTTGATTTTCTTCGGCGGCTTGAAGTGTTGATTGAAGCTCGCTTAAAGATATGTCCAATCTTGTCAGTGACACCTTTCATATATGGAAGTACAGCAGTTTGGTGCTTGACTGTGGTAGGTTTATTGCGTTTTCTGTGACGAATACCATACATCCAAAAATACAATTCAGAGTGGAATTAGAGGTCTGCCTCTGGTCTGCATTGTGAATTGGCAGCTTTCTTGGATACTTTAATCATCAGGAATCCGGACCATAATTTGAGTTACACTGTGCATCGTAAAGTAACCCATACAGATAGGTACCTTAATGGTGAATTCTCCTAGGCAGTTGGCTACTGTAGGGAAATCTTTGTTTCAGATAGCATGCGGCATCTGTGACACCCAACACCTGGCTGCTGAGCTTCAGCATGTCAAGCACATACTACAGGATAATAATATGAAAGTACCACGAGTTCGTCACAGAAAACGCAATAAACCAACCACAGTCGAGCGCCAACCTGCTGTACTTCCATATATAAAAGGTGTCACTGACAAGATTGGGCATATCTTAAAGCGAGCTTCAATCAACACTTACTTCAAGCCGCCGAATAAGATGAACCAATTTTTACGACCTGTCAAGTGCAATGCAACATACCCCTACAAGATGCAGGCGTGTATAAACTGGACTGCGATTACGGGCTCTTTTACATCGAGCAAACAAATAGAAGTGTAGGAACCCGCGTTAAAGAACATAATAATATAGCCGACGTCAAGCATAGGCGTGAAAATAAAACATCCTAATTTCAATAGAGAAGATGGTTGGAATCTACCACCAGCCTGGGTTCCCATCATACAAAATATTAAATCCCAGCCCCAGCACCATACTGCCAGACCAAAAGATACTGTAAGCTCTTTCTGCGTAAATCTGAACGCAACTTGATCAAATTTAAATGAGGGTATACAAGCTGCTAACTAATTATATGAGACGATCAACACTTTAGTCTCCCTGTGAGCACAGACCCTGCAAAGGGTTCGAAACGTCAGGATAAACATTAACTAAAAAGTAATGTGAAAAATAAATAAAAAGTTAATAAGTAAAAAAGGTCTGCTCACCTATCCGGTCGAAAAGCTCACCGCCCCTCGCGTATTCGAGGAACATGTAGTGCA
Source organism: Eudonia lacustrata (assembly GCA_947562085.1). NCBI lineage: Eukaryota > Metazoa > Arthropoda > Insecta > Lepidoptera > Crambidae > Eudonia > Eudonia lacustrata. Next base: position 51,490 of record OX387317.1, on the reverse strand, counting down.
GCCCCTGGTGGTCGCGCGCGCCCAGGCAGCGCAGCACACGCGGGTGCCGCAGCGCGCGGTGCAGCGCCGCTTCGCGCGCCCCGCCCCCGCCCCCGCCCTCGCCCCCGCGCACCGCCTTCAGCGCCACCGCCGCGCCCGACCGCGCGTTCACCAGCAGCCGCACCCTGCGCACGCACCCAACACCATCGCAAACCACATAATGAGATCCATCAAGTTCAAAGATTGAGATACCTATCAGGCTATTCAGGGTGGGGGAGGATATTTAACGAGTAGATGACTAGTTCCCAGGAAGAACCTGTCATATGATTTTGTCCATCATCAGTTCAGTTGACAGGATGGTTGTGTGCAAGGACATAGGTAATCAGCAGGCTTATTACCGATCTTTAAGTGACAATCGCGATCGCAACTATTTGCAATTTATCGCTATCAAATCACATATTTTGTATTACGGAACGTGGAACGCTACGATAGTGCCACGAGCGAGCGATTGGCGAACTAAAAGTGCATGCCGGCGCTATACAATAAACTAGCTTCAGTTATTGTTCTGAGGAATAAACCGACCGCTTGTAGCAACCGCAACTAATAGCAGTCGCGTTGCGATTGTACAAATAGCAACTGGTTGGTTCTTTTCGGTAATAAATGTATGTGTGTGTGTGTGTGTTTCCCAGTTCCTATAGTTTCGGGTCTTTTAAGCGGGGCGTGAAACGGCATTTATGCAGGCCGTCATGAATGGGTGCGCTTGTTACCGTGCTTGTTCCACGGTGGGGAGCGCTCTCATTATTTTGGACTGCATCGACTGCTTACCATCAGGCAGAATGTAGTCACTATGACGTGCCAATATAAAAAATAATAATAATAATAAGCCTGCAGGAGGTATTAGGCAGATACAAGATGAAACAAACAATCCATTCATTAGTTGTTGCAGGAGATTTCCAGGCACTAAGTTATTTTAACTGCCTGCCGGATATTTATAATAATAATATACTAGTTGATTATTTATTACTGATACATTATACCTATTACTTGCCAAACCATAAATAATTTTTCACTTGCTGAATAAGATCATCTACAAACAACTACATTCGAGCGAAGATGCACGTTAAATAATCGTCATCTAGTCTTGGAAAGATAAAAACTAACCAGGTATTTAGATGTAGTAACTAGATATACCTAAATGTAGTAAATAGCGAAATTTATTCCAAATTTGAATGGATACCTACCAGAGTTCTAGTTTCAGAAGATCAAAGAAACGGTTAGGATCAAAACTGCCAGTGCAAACATAATGTGCTATTATGCAAAGGTGTGAGCCGAAAATAACGAGTCGTAGAAAAACAAGCCGGCAACGAATCGACGCCAGTGACCGCGCGGGGTGGTTCAACTTTCAAGGATGCGCCGCTCGCGCCGCCGCCGCCGCGATCATGAGTCTTTTTTCAACACCAACTGCACTCTCGGCTAGTTCCGCGTCCATCTAAATCGCCCGTCACGCCGCCGCCGCCGCCGCCTTCCGACAGCCTTGTTCAACTTTTTCGCTTATACCTATCCATTTATTCTACCCAATATAATTCCTATTTTATCTATCAGTCAAGCCTTAGTGATAAAAGAAAATCACAAATCATTTATTCTCAAAAGCCCCTAACTAACCTATAAGTATGTATTCTCAAAAAAATCTTTAAGTTTAGGGTGGTTGGTTTTTATCCTAATTGCAAATTGGACGGTTAAGAAGATAAGATTAGTCTGTTTACATCTATTACTAAGTACTATTGATCGCCCAGTGGTCGAAATCCAACTGTAATTTTATTATGGCTCCACGGATTTTTTCGCAATTAAAAATTTAAAAAGATAGAATGTGAGTTTGAATTGGCATTGACAGATTTCGGCCGCTACTCTTGCATTTTTGAAACTCTTGAAAAGAGTATAATATGCGTGTGTGTTCAATACATGGCAGTGTGTGTAATGTTTGTTTTATTGATTCAATGTATTTTTATGCATAATTTAGAAAAAATATTAACAATTGGATAACATTCTAATAAAATAATAAACTTCATACTCGTCCGTCCACACAATTTTCGTAAAAAAGGGGTACAAAGTTTTTTCTTTACATATTAATATATACGAGAAGATGAGTGATTATAAACTTGAAAAGTTGCCTAGTCAATATTAGTGCGAGCCCTGTTTAATTTGAGAATAGATAATTGGTGCAGTTTAAGGGGAAAAAGAATGACAGGATGATCACGTTCTTTACTTATTCAATAGGTACCTATTATGAATTTTGTAATCTATTATTAGCATTTAATTTGAATGAATTAATAATTAATTTGAATTATTTAGCTGTTTAATTTGAGAATAGATAACTGGTGCAGTTTAAGGGGAAAAAGAATGACAGGATGATCACGTTCTTTACTTATTCAATAGGTATTATGAATTTTGTAATCTATTATTAGCATTTTGTAATAATAAATCAACTGTTTAAAGTCAAAGTCAAAGTCAAATATTTTTATTCAAATAAACTTTAGAAGAGTGCTTTTGAATCTTCCAAACATTTTTTTACCTACTACCCAATCAGGACGTCTATTTTTTAGCTGTGGATAAGAATGGGCGCAAGAAACTCCACAGCTTTAATATAAGTAACGACATTTACAACATTCTCCAATGTCTGCAAGATTTCTTACTCAATTGGACCATGTAAATGTTTTTTTTATTATTTACCATGTAGCTAAATCCTTGAAATTATTCAATAAGAGATTTAGACAGTAACAAATGTTTAATTAGGCAAAAGCTAATAGGTAATACTAATAGGTAATAGGCCTAATGACATGTTTGAAAAAAATTATATTTATTAATACCAGAATCCTGATCAACAAAGAGTCTGAGCACAACTCAAATATTAAATGTAAATAGATCTAGAATAAATATTAAATGAATATTCAGTGATTAGTTAGTAACGCATAATGCAAAATAAAATAAAATAAATGAAGAATTTATTTATTTATTGCACATAACTAGTTATGTACCTAGGTACTTACCAATAAAGTATAAAAAAATAGATTTATTCCATTCCATTTAATCCAAGAGAACTATAGAAAAATAAATTGGTTTATTTAATAAACAAGTAAAAAATTCTCACCATAATATCTATCGTGGACTTTTAAAGATAAAAACCACAAAAACATCTACTTGTCAATCTACTATTGTATTGCATACATAAAATCGGTCAGTGTCACCTAGGTAGGGACTTACCTTTTGATAAAAGTTACTAGGTATGTCCCTACCTACTAGGTAGGTACTTTATTACCTAGATACATAAGAACTACAGCTATAATACTAAGCTTTTATAAATTATATTTTTTTTTATAATAATAGTGATTAAATCGAGGACCTTTCTACCAATAACGTCAATGAAATGCTAATGCTATATTAGCTATAAGTATAAATAAACACAATAATATACTTACTCGCCGTAAGCACCTTCTCCCAGCACCTGTGCCACCAACCAGCCCTCCACGAATTCTCCTCCGGCCGCCATATCTGCGACCACGGCCGCTTTTCACCTGCAACACCACACGACTTTGCTCAAGCCTCGCCGGCGTCGTCGCCGCCCGACACGACCACGCCGACTTGCCACACCGCACACCACCATTTTAAAAGGAGTTCATCAAATACCTCGCCAAATTAGCGAAAATACATTAACGGTGGTAAATGACTGTTTTTATTAGTGTATTACTCAAGATTATTCGAACAATTCAATTTTCAAGGAAAGATTTAAATGGCGGAAGGCACGTGGAGATCGGCGAACAAAGCGACCATCGAACGTTGCCGATGTCGGGTCGCGCCCGTGTCCGAATTACCTTGCACTGAGGATTTATAGTCACAACTATCAATAGAAACTACCAAGAACTAAAATAAATGCCAAAAAATAATTCTAAGTAAAGTCAATAAAATAGTACTAACCTTTCTAGAATCCACAGCACCATTTTGCCATTTTTCTTTCTTTTCTATCTGCCTGCCTGCTGGCTGTTGCAAGGAGGAGAGAAGAGCGGTCTTTTTTCGTTTCGTTCGTTCAAAAACCGAAACGCACGCAGAACGAAACGAGATATATACAGCGCCGGCGCGTTCGCGCAATAAAACGTATAGATATGTAAACGTACGTAGTGTTAAATTCTCTTTGGTTCGCGTTCCCGACTCATTCTCGATCCGGCATTTTTTTGAATTTTAACTAATTTTTCGCTTTCTGCCTGCGAGCCTCTACGAGCCTGCGAGCGAACCAAAAATTAAGTAAGGTAGAGGTAGATCTGCGAACCAGTACCTAGCAATATTATTATTTATGGTAATAATATTTTCATGGTTTCGGCCTCAAAACAATAACTAAAGCAGTTATTATTCTGAGGTTTAAGTTACTTAAATTAAATGTGATACTTGCAACTTCGAGAAAAATATTTTATAACTCAAAATACCTACTTAGATTTTTCTACGCGAACAATATACATTGAAATTATACTACTTTTACGGATCTACTCGCGTTTATTTTATACATTAGTTTTAATTTATTTGTACCCTGACCGCCTGACGTTTCAAACCCTTTGCAGGGTTCGTGGTCACAGAAAGACTTGGCAAAGGGTTCGACACGTCAGGATAAACATTTAAATTATATATAAAATAAACGTGAGTAGATCCGTAAAAGTAAGTTTTATTTCATACTTAGATGTCTTTTACCCGACTGCGTCAGAAGGAGGGTTATGTTTTTCGAGTGCATGTATGTATGTATGTATGTATGTATGTATGTATGTATGTATGTATGTATGTATGTATGTATGTATGTATGTATATATGTGTGTATGTATGAATGTATTTAAGTATGTATGTATGTATGTATGTATGTATGTATGTATGTATGTATGTATGTATGTATGTATGTATGTATGTATGTATGTATGTATGTATGTATGTAAGTTTATTTCTTTGGCACGCCCTACAGCCCAAACGGCATGATGGATTTTAACATATGAGGTGTCGTTAGATTTGTTTTGACTGTGGGAGTGACATAGGCTATAAAAGAATCCGGAATTTGGAAACGGGAACAAGATAAGTGACGGTGCTCACAAAATATGACACGTAAAAGTACGGTACCGACGCCATCGTGTACAACGTAGCGAGCAATTGCATAAGGGCAAAAAAAATCCCCTCTCTCTATGTATAAGCCCAATCAAATACCTACATTGATTAGGTTAGAATAAATCTCCTATTTTATTTCTATCAAAATTTAATATAATTACAATGAGTTTATTGGATGCTATTAATTAATTAGGTATACCTACTTATTTCTTGAACTTAATCGGGTTCAGAGGGGTGAATCTTCCAAATTACAAAATTTTATATACGGCAGCGCTATCTTCCGTAAGAGGAACCTCAAGTTACTAACTGGTTATCCATATAATGTCACTAGATGGCGGTAGTATAGATAGATTAATAAGTTATCTAATTAATTAATTAGTAAAAAGGTATGATACCTCTAGCGCTAGCTCAATGAAATCCGCACTCTCTTTGGTTGGTCATTGTCCTTGCCTGCGACAACTATCAATATTCAATGTATTTAAAAATACTAATGATTTTATTATTTAAGTATAGGTATCGGACAAGGGAATACTTCACGTTGCATTCAACATTGCTCAAATTGAATTCTGGGATCATAGAGCTTGGTTTTTTTTCTTTTCTGTTTTTTCTCTTTACAGTTATTTTTTGTTAGTCCGGTTTTTTTAAAACTGCATTTGCTTTTATAATATGTTTTTAAATCACATGCCGGGTCCGTACCCGGCATGTGATTTCGATTGTGAATCGATAAATAGATTTTCAATAAAAATAAAGAACGACGTGTTTTAGCATTTTTCGAAAAACCTCCCCTAGAGTGGTGAAATAAAGGTGGGAAATTGTGTGGAAATCTGTCATTCCTCAAATTTTAGTATTTGGCCTAGCAAGAAATTTTAGTGTAGCAGTCATGATTTTTGGAAAATGATCCCTTTGATTTTTACTGATTCCTACACATGTATAGATACAGATACTTAACTTTAATAACTTTGGCTTTTATTAACAATCAATCACATGTCGTGTAGTCCACGTGAGCAAAGCCGCGAGCAAAATTTAGTAATAAATAAATAAATAAATAAAAGATAGGTGACATCACTGCACGCCAGCGCCATCAACCTCATTTAAATTGTGTTAATTAGAAGTAATTCAACAACATACTGTATTGTTGTTACGTTCGGTCGGTATCATCAAATGTAAAAGAGTACCTACCACGATTATTTTTACATTAAAATTTGTCCGGTCATGAAAACCGGTGTACAAACCACTCGACCAAGGAGGTCGTCAATGTCAACGTCAGTCATTATATGTATATAGATTATTTTTCTGGTATCCACGGAAGATCAGCGTGTCGGGGTGCCAACCTGGTATCCGACATTATGCTGAGTGGAGACCAAACTCAACACCACTAGTTCTAAGTCTTTTGTCCATGTTGTTAATAATAGCTAGATTATATGGTTATGAATAAATATTAATGGGATTATTAACCGTTAAGTGTCCGTGAGCGAGCATGAGTGTTGGCAAATTAAACAAAACAGTGCAACGTCACTTTTCAAATTATCTCAAGAAAACCGCGTGAGTAAAGATGTAGGGCTTTACTGAGACTTCGCGCGGCCGTAAGTAGTGTCGAAAATTACCATACAACAACTATTTCTTATGAAACTTTCACGTATCATTATTTTATAGATGATTTTGACTATGTTACCTGAAAATATAGCAACGGAGACATTTTTTTTAATAAATTACTTTGCAAACGGGCTGAGTGACTTTGTTTGGTAAATAGACTTAGTACCTCGTGTTAACCTAGCAACTTATCATAAATATGTTAATTAATTTTATACGACTTACATAATTTCATCATCATCATTATCATCACCATCTCATTTTATTTCCTTCTCAGAAGTATTCCTGAAAACCATTGAGGTATTATTAATGCTGAAACCATTGCCAGAAACTTTCAAGAATTTTCATCTTTAGGTCGCACCGTCTTAGTATATCCCCACATCTTACTGATAGTCATTTTGGTAATTTATATCATACTAGCGGCACAGAATAATATACAAACCAGAAAACGCACTTTCGACACAATTGCAATACAATATCAACCTTCGGTGTGCGCCAATACGGTCCAAAATAACTCTGCACCAGTACTCGTACCTAACTCTTTCAACGGCCGGGACAATCGAAAGTAAATCTTATATCTAGGGCTATTAATCATAAATCTTATATCTATAATCTTATACCTATCACAGACAGTACTTGCTACTGAGTATACACTTGCAAGCTGCTGTCGGATAGACCGTCGGACATTTCTCGCGGAAGTTTTCTTGCAGGTGGAAATGCGGCCTTACCCGGCTGCGTGTCGCTCATAGGGTTGAATGCAAATACTGCAATATGAAGCGCTTGCGCCACGTAGGTACCTATAAATACTGTAAACACATACGCTTTTTCTTGGTTTGTTTGTTAATGATCAATAAAATAAAATATTATTAAGTAAGTAGTAATACTTAACCACCAAAAATTAAAGAGAAGGTGGTTATTACGTACCTACGTATTAATACTCTGTTGTATCTACTTATGTTACTATGTCTTACTGTGTGCTTATATTAAGTAAGTACAGACGGCAACAGATCAACCTACCCTAATCTGTCAAATTCCCCCGACCGATTTCGACTACCTAAGAGTTCAATATCCATTGAAGAATTTTGACAGGTTTGTTTTTATCTTTAAATTTCGTGTTAGTGCATCTGAATGCAGATTTTTGCTGATGCAGAACGCTTTTGTTTCACCATCCTGTGAACTTTCCACTTGCGAAAAAAAATAAAAGTGAAATAACCTGCCGCGTCGGTCGCGTCCTGCGTACTGTTTGCGTGACACGCGTTCGACTAAATTGTCTCCGCACGCGTGGACCGAGCGTGTAGGTGAATAACTCGACCGAATTACGTAGTGACACAGGCCTCTACTTCGTCCGCTTGAGTGAACACTCCACACGAAAGAAACTCACAATAGAATGCATACCTCTCTATTCATTCTACTAGGTAGGTATGTTGGCGGATGGTGTTAATAGATGTCGCTATCTGTTCAATCAATTGACATAAGCAGTCTACAAGAAAACACGGGAGAGGGCCCTCTATACCCTAACCTATTATTTTCCTCTATGAGAAGCCTATAGTTAGCACCACCTACCGGGTTCAATTGTGAATCTAAACCATCCAGAGACTAGGGATGTACGCAATCCGGGTCGTCGATCCGATTTTTCGGATAGTAATGGATCGTAACGCCACGATCCGATCCACGGATCGGATCGCATGCCGTCGATCCGATCTTCAAGAAATCGATCCAGATCGTATGCAAAAAAGTAAGACACAATTTATTTCATATCTTTAAAGCAATACGTCGTGATAGAGAGTTTACAAAATATTAATTTACTAAACTTATATAACTGGGCTGTATGGGCTATGTTCCCTATACCAACCTAACTAGAAAAGGTTTCTATATCAATTTTTTTTAAATTGTAGTTTGTTCACAGCTTCATAGTTCGTTCATAGTTCGTTCCCTGACTGAGGAAACCGCCTACACTTTAGCCGACTACATGAAGCTGTGAATGAAAGAATCCATTAATTGTTGTTTGTTTTCATGAAGCTGTAGACATAACTACGTGGTGCGCGAGTGAATAATCTTTATTATGTTTGTTTGTGGAATAAATATTTTACTTATTTCATTTTTCTTTTTATACTTACATTTTTAATTGATTAAATAACAAAATCATACGTAAAAACTACATAAAATAATCCAAATAATTGAAATTATTTTCTTTTGCAGCTCACCTATCTGGAAGACATAAATCGGTTGAAAATCAACAAATATTAACAATTTCTGTTAATTTTTATAATCGTACCTAATACATAATACAAAAATCTACTAAACAGGTAATTTCGGGTAATTTTTGAATTAGTTTCGGACGTTTTCTTGAGTGACTAGCGGCAACACTGAATGTGAATAAAATTTGTGTTATGTCGAATATTAATGTGAAATAATTGTAGATTATTAACCGTCAAGTGTTCGTGAGTGTGCATGAGTGTTGGCAAATGAAACAAAACATTGCAACGGCACTTTTCAAATTCTCTCAAGAAGTCCGCGTGAGGACTTCGTAACGCCCCACATCCTTTCTGAGATACTCGAGGGGTTTATCATTTCTTACTATCATTCATCATCATCATACAGGAAGGAAATATTGTTTATTTATGTATTACCTAATTGTAAGAAAAATTACTCTAACACTGGCTAAATGTGCTAATCGCACGAAGCCATCTACTAAAGGAAAAAAAATGGCCAATGATGGCTGCTGATGGGCTGCTGGTCCCACAAAAAATTACCTTGCTTGTAAGTTATAGAAAACTCATCAAAATGCCGTTCCCTAATTATAAGTTTAAACCCCCTTTTTGAAACTTCATAAGAAGCCATAAATTTCTCAACCGAAAGTAATTCTTGACATAGGCGTAGACAAATGTTCCTTAGACGCACATAATCAACTCAATGTCATAATATCAACCAAATGGCCTGACTGGCTGGTGGCTGACTATTTACGCCGATGCATCCAAATTGTCTGATGATGGTTTTGTCGGATCGGCGGTCTGGAACCCTAAATATAAAATGGTAAATTAAAAATTAAAATTGAGTATTCAATTTTAAATGCTCTCTTTTGCTTCAGTTTTTACGAGTGAAGCCATTGCCATTTTGGAAGCTCTTAAGTTTGTCCAGTCTCATAGTATTAGTAACGTTATTATTTTCTCAGACTCTAAAGCTGCCTCCAAGCAATCTTTGCTAATTAATTCCGGTGCGAAATGCAGTTCCAGTTATATAAAATAATTAAGACTATCCTATTTGAATGTCATTGTCTGGGGTTTACGTTTTGGTTTACGTATAGTCCTTGTATGGATTCCATCCAGGCCATGAACATCAAAGGCAACGAAACTGTTGACACCCTTGTGCTAAGCAAGCCACTATTAACGGATCTGCTACCCATTCTGGCGTATACACAAGCGATGTCTCGTTGTTGGCTAGAAAGGACCTCTTCTCGAATTGGACTGTCTATTAGGAAAAAAGTTGCATTGTTAAGGGTTTACATTATGCCGCCATCCAACCGGACATCCCCCATACATCATGGTTTTATAAATTCTGCGGTGCCGATAAGAAAGTTACCTCCGCTGTATGCAGACTTAGATTGGGACATGTGTGCACTCCTGTATTTCTAGACAAAGATTAGGGTAAAAGAGAGTTCCCTGTGCGAATGTGAACTCGACAAAGGTTCGACAAAACATATATTTTTTATTTTCCCCAAAAATAACCCCTCCGTATACTCCCTCTTTCTTCCGTACATACTGCGGCCTACTAATTTTAAATCCATATTATCGTAAGTATATAAATTCTGATTTTGTGAATGTCTTGTGTTCGTACATTATGTCTAATAATATTAAATTATAAATCTTATCTGCTTTACTAACACGTTTAGCTAGTTATTTGTCATTGTTTCCAGGTATCCCAACAGAATCAATCAGTAGCTACCTGTATCCTCAAAATTGGGTCTCAGTTTTAGACATTTTATTTCTTGTACAAGCACAACACAAAGTTTTAAGCAGAGTTACGGACAATGTCAAAACACTGTTATAACATGCCCTAAAACTAGACACTGGCTAAATCGAAGCGAGAGCCATCTTACAAGAAATTAAATTGATGGGCTGCTCCTCTGCTGTCATCATCATCAATGAATGAATATTTTACTATATGCCTTACAAATAAACAAAGAATAAGGTCCGAATAGTTATTCCGTGTTTTGTCTCTTTGACTCTAATTTGAAATGACGTTTACATGACAGGAACAAAACACGGTATAACTATTCGGACCTTATTCTTTGTTTATTTGTAAGGGTTGTTGCTATATGTACCTACCTAGTTTAAGCCAGTCTTGCAATATTTTTTTACGTATTTTTTAAAACTTACTAGCAAGCAGAATCGAAGCCTCGTATTGTATTACTTGGTTCGTTTTTACTCAGCTTACTCAAAGCTAAAAGGTAGCTAAAGGTAGCAACCTGATCCAGCAGACATAATCTAATCTAACTAACGAAAAAGATAAAAGATAGCATAATGCTTGTCTGAATTAATGTGAATGAATGATACAACTGAACTGTCTAAAATCATTCAATATCGTACGTAACGTACTACGGTACGTACACACAACACAACACTAACCAACACATTTTGAAGTTGTCATTGAGGTGGTTTCTAATAATTTATTTAATTTCCGTTTCATTTTATTAAAAATGGTTAGTAAATGAATCGTACATTTTAACTTAATTATGTTTTAATTTTGTCAACGAATAACTGTTAGTTTTCTTTGTTTTAGGCCGGCTATTCTGAAGATCAGTTAGCAGGTAAGCACATAGTACCTACACTGTTGTTTCTTTGTTAAAAACAACTAAAAGCTACGTACGTCTGCTTTAAAAGTAGTACAGCAACTGCATTATGCGATGATAAAACTGGTTGTGTGGCAACGTGTAAGTACGTACCTACGCAACTGTAATGTACCTATACGTACGCGAGGTGTGTCCAGTTGTGAGTCACGTCAATCAACGTCTTTACTCTTTACCGAAAGCGGAGGCTATTGCATGCGCCCTAGTTTCCTTATATGGTGGGTATTTTAAAATGATTCTGGCGGGCGCCGGGTGGTCGGGGACGCTGCAGTGACTTTACTCGCTTCGTCCAACATGTTCGTGTATGAGCCGCCCACCAAGCTCAAGCTTACCTCTGTCGAAGGTACCTTATGTAATGTTTAAGCAATGCCACTTACGTTTATCACTTTCACTGTCACTGCATTAAGTGTATCATTTTATTACATTACAGAATTCCAAGAGGCATTCCAACTATTTGACTCCCGTGGTGATGGCAAAATTCATGTAGCGCAGATTGGAGATGCTCTCCGTGCTCTTGGGCAGAACCCCACCGAGTCTGATGTCAAGAAGTGTACACTCCATTTGAAGCCTGATGAACGAATTTCTTTTGAAGTCTTCTTGCCAATATACCAAGTATGGATGTGGTTTTTCTAATATCATCAACATATTGTGCATGACAATACTAATAGGCCTACTCCAGTGAGTTAGCAACATAAATCATATTAAAAATCAATGTTGACATTTGTAAGTGCTTTTGCACAGTAATATTACTCTCTGCTACATAAAAAGTGCTATAAGATTCACTATGAAATCCATTTTTAGTCTTACAAAGTATTTGTTTTTTCTATATTATATAAATTGGAGTGAAAATAATTGTCAATGGTTCAATTATCATACTCTTGGTTTAGTTAATGTAGCTGTGACTAGTTTTTAAAGAATATTTCGCCAAGATACAAAATAGTGACCCAATCCAAAAATATATAAAATCCACTTTATACTTTTTAAAGCATAATTTCCAATAATTTATTTTAAAACTTACTCACTTACATGACTAGCACATAACTTTTGGGGTCTTACTAATAAACAGAAAATGTAATGAATGACAAAAATAAAAATCTCATATGATTTGCTGTAACACCGCTTCGTGTGCGAAATTGTCTGAACATGTAGCATGTAGGTGGTCTTGTCCTCTGCGCGTATTACAATATGTTACGTTTACAACGCCGTTTACGAAGTGGCTAAGTCTGAGTGTTGTCTTGTCGGCAACTTTAGGTATATTAGCCCCCTCGATTCTGATCACTGTTAACCATCCATGACGCATTGAATGTATACATTTGTAAATGAAAGAGAATGAAAAAGTCAGGTCAGCTTTTCTCATGCTGTCTGTAGATTACCAAACCAATAAAATAGTCAAATTCCACTATCATCATCATTATCAGCCCGTATCTACCAGGTAGGTCTAGGTACTATAAATTAATAATAATTTTACCTTTTAATTTTTATATAATGATTGTTTTTTTTTTCGACATGTATTTATGTAATTAATTTTGCACGCCTGCAAGCAGGCTGAATACATTGACTTTATTTTATTGTTTAGATCCTTTGTATAATATGTTTAGATTTGATTTGATTTTGATTTTTACCCACTGCTGGGCATAGGCCAGTAAATTCCTCTATTGCTCTTAGGAATTATAAATAAGGTTAATTTTGTTGCAAAAAAAAAATGCGATAGTTTCAATGTTTTTATGTTAATTATATATGACTTAACTTAATTTGTTATAAAACAACTTTTCTGCCAACTTTTGTAAAAGCAAATTGACTTTAAATACCATCAGTTATCCATTACGTTTTTTTTTGTGAATTGAAAATCTAATATTTTTATTTTTTCAGGCTATTTCTAAAGCACGAAGTGGTGATACAGCAAATGATTTTATTGAAGGGCTTCGCCACTTCGACAAAGACGGCAACGGGTTCATATCGTCCGCCGAGCTGCGCCACTTGCTCTCCACCCTCGGCGAGAAGCTGAGTGACGACGAGGTCAGTGGTACTACTGCATCATCACAATGTTATTAATTCAATTCAAATCAAAACGGCAGTCCAGCCATTTATGAGGAATTTAGTGACATACATACATAATAGAATAATCTATATAAATAAAAATGAATCGCTAAATGTGTTGCTAATCGCAAAACTCGAGAACGGCTGAACCAATTTGGCTGATTTCTTTTTTGTTGTGTTTGATGAAGTCTGAAAAAGGTTCTTATGGAGAGAGAAAAACGTAAAAAATACGAGGAAAATAGTAATAGTAAGTCTCCAGCTGTCAAACATTTGATGTCAATCAAAACAAAACAAAGGTGCGTTATAATTATCTTTGGTATGCCTTCAAGTTGATTAAGAGGTCAGATTTATTTATTTGAGTTTCATTGGATACAAGCAACTATCAGGTGTTGTAACTGCCGCTGCGTGAATTACCGCCTAATAATATTTTTTATTATCATAATTATACATTGGCTAAAACTGTTTTAGGAGGCGATTGTTAACGAACTTATGTCAGGGTCGTTTGTTATGTAACGTGTGCTAGATTAGGCTGCGAGTGCCGCTGTGCGCCCGAGTATTTCTTTATTTGTATTAGTATGAGGGCGACACTGAAAGGTCTTAGATAATCAAGACTTCTTCGCTGGAAAGTGAAGAGTCATGACTGCGGTTTTGTTTTATTTTCTAAAATTTGTGTTATGTCGAATATTAATGAGAAATAATGGTGGATTATTAACCGTTAAGTGTTCGTAGGTGCGCATGAGTGTTGGCAAATAAAACAAAACAGTGCAACTTCACTTTTCAAATTCTCTCAAGAAGTCTGCGTGAGGACTTAGTAAAGCCCCACATCTTTACTGAGATACTCGAGGGGTTGGGGGATCATTTCTCACTTCTCATTTGTATTATCATTCATAATCATCTTATATAGAGTTTAATTTTGAGAAACGTATAAGTAAAGTTTTCGACTGAAGGACCATTACCACCAAAAAATTATAAAAAAAATAATAATTTGATAATCAAAACTGAACAAACTAGCAAGTTATTAGTTTTATTACATCTTTTCAAAATAGTGTCCATTCAAATCAATACATCACTGCATCCGATGGAACCACTGAAAAAATCACTTTGCCCACTCGTCCTTCGACGGCCTTTTGAAATGCAGCCACTGCTTCCTCGGCGTCCATAAAACGTTTTCCTCGAAGGTTGTCTTTTATTTTCGGGAATAAATAAAAATCGCAAGGTGCGAGGTCGGGGCTATACGGCGGCGGGTGACTCAGTAATTCCACGTCTGACGTCGCCAAATAGTCGATCGTTTGCTTGGCGGGTGCGACGAGGCGTTGTCGTGGTGAAGGAGGATCCTACTGCGAGGTCGTTTCTCCCGAACTTTTTCCAAGACAAGTGGCAAACAATTGTTAGTGTACCGCTCTGCAGTAACTGTTTTTCGATCCTCTAAAACAATTGTTGTGTAATGATGACCTGTCTTTTCGAGGAACGATGCCACCATTTTTTTTCCCACGCTTCGACCTCTCTTCACTGTTGGCAACTTCTCGGAAGGAAACACCCACTCAGCAGACTGTCTTTTAGTTTCAGGATCATAACAGTAAATCCAGCTTTCGTCACCCGTAAGTATGTGAAACACAGCATTTGAGTCACCTCCGTCCGTTAAATCTTTGAACCATTTCACAGCACCAATCAACACGACGGAGTTTTTGGGCCTCTGTCAAATTATGAGGTATCCACCGGGCACAAAGCTTCCTGACCGCTAAATGTTCATAAAGGATTTTGTGCACTTGACTCATACCGATATTACCGATGCCTAAGCTTGTCCGAATTTGCTGATAGGACACTCTTTTGTCGGTCTCTGTCAGTATCATACGCCGCACAACACTGATGTTATCTTCAGTCGTCGCCGTAGAAGGCCGTCCCTCACGCAGATCATCGGTGATTTTAGTGCGACCACGTTTATACTCATTGAACCAGTTGTAAACAGTGGCACGAGATGGGGCTTCATCGTAAAAGGCCAATCGAAATCTATTATAACTTTTTGTTGACTTAAATGACATCGAAAGTCATTTAGGGCGGCTTGCAGGAATGCTTTAAATCTAGATTAAGTAGAATTAAAACTCGATTTTAGCTTAATCCTGATTTAACGTCTTGCACATCATCAATTTATCTTAAATCTCGAATTAAACAAACATCAAAGTTAAACCGGCATATAGCTCGGTTTAAGGTTGTTAAATCTCGATTGACAGACAACGTCAATGTTTATTAGTTTTACCCTCTCTGTGTGTCTTTATCATAAAGAAAATTGTAATATACTGAATATCTTATATCTTTATTTGTGACTAGCGGCCCTTCCCGGTTTCGCACGGGTGGACATTTTATTTTTAATATAGCCTATATTACTCAGCGCTAATGTAGCATTCTAATGGTGAAAGATTTTTTTAAATCGGTCCAGTAGTTTTAGAATTTATTCGTTGCAAACATACAAAAATACAATGTTCCTCTATAATATTAGTATGAAAATGGAGTATTCTTCGAGTGATCACGATTTGGTATCACAATGACGAGGAAATCGTGGAATATTTAGAAACTTCGTTTTTCTTTCGAAGAGTCTTCATCGAAAGTCATTTAAAATCATTGCACGAAAGTTTGCAAGCGTTAAATTCATGCTGACGTAACACAGACAATTTTCAACTTGTCGCCAAGTTGTAAAACAAATGACAAATGAATGAAATACATAAAAAGTAGGTATATACAATAATATTAACAAAGAGTTCCATTTTCAAAATTTGAACTTATTTTTTTATTATATATTTTTTTTAAATTTGTTTATTACCATGGATACTAGTCCTTCAGTCGAAAACTTAATTTATATGTTTCTCAAAATTAAACTCTTTATAGGATGATGATCAATGATAATAGAAATGAGAAGTGAGAAATGATATACCCCCCAACCCCTCGAGTATCTCAGCAAAGATGTGGGGCTTTACTAAGTCCTCACGCGACTTCTTGAGATAATTTGAAAAGTGCCGTTGCACTGTTTTGTTTCATTTGCTAGCACACTCACGAACACTTAACGGTTAATAATCCACCATTATTTCACTTTAATATTCGACATAACACAAATTTTTGAAAACAAAACAAAACCGCAGACATGACTCTTCACTTTCCCGCCAAGAAGTCCCTTATTTTATTATATCGTTTACAAAATGGCCAGTTCTAAAAACTTTCAGTGTCGCCCTCGTATGATGTGCAGTCAAGTGGCTGGTGCCGCGGTGGGGGGGTGTGTCGGGGTGAGGCGTGCAATAACGGTGTCCGTGCGCAGGTGGAGCAGCTGCTGCAGGGGCAGGAGGACTCGCAGGGCAACATCAACTACGAGAACTTCGTGCACCTCGTCATGCAGGGCTGACGGCTGACGGCTGACGGCTGACGGCTGACGGCTGACGGCTATCGCTCGGCGGGCGGCGGCGCACCGCCATACGCACGCGTTTTGGACAACTTATATAATTCCCCATTATTTCCATTTAAATATATTCCATGCTTTTATTAATTTTAAGAAATAATAATGTTTGTATAGTTTATGATGTTGGTGACTGTACAGGAATGTACAAAATTGTCAATAATAAGAACACTAAATAAAGTATATTATAAATAAAGTAATGTTAACTGGTATGATTTTATCTGGTGTGGAGGGCCCCTCTTTGTATCCATTCTTCTGCAGGTGCAGGTTCACCGCCCGGCCCCGGCGGGCGTTTCCTATAAACAGAGTGGCAAACGAACCATCATCTCTGACAAATGGCGTCGAGATGCTAAACTCCTGTTTTCTTGCATTTTAAAGGTGAAGTAGTTTCAGATGGATACTTTTTACACTTGCCAAACATAGATACCTCAACAACTCACATACTCACCAACACAACAAGTAAGTATACAGAAAAGGTCATCGACGTTCTTTTTTATTCAACAGCTTCATTGAGGACGCGGGGCTGCATTGAAGCCTTGCGATCGCCTTGAGACTGCCGACCGCCACTCCCTCACTACCTGTAGAACGCCGAATCGTTTCGTTCGCGTTTAGTCATTGATGTACACACGCGTGCACAGCAACCTGCCACAAACTGTTAAATGTCCTCAATACATTTTGAACTTTACCTTTAAGGCATATGGTTGACAATGTAATGAAGACATTTGACTATCTATGTCATCGTGAGAGTAAAGTAGGTTTCCATCGTCGCCATCGGACGGGCTTCGGGCATCATGTTAAGCGCACTGTTCAAAAAGCCCAGATTTGAGTCGCCAGAGGGCGTCCGGGCCCGGCGCGGAGGCGGTATAAACTTGGCCCCTTCAACTGAAAATGTATTCAATCATGGTAACGCCATCATCGGTACTGTATGTTCCTGGATGCTTCTTGTTTCAAACAAAACTAGGTACCGCCTCGCAAAGCGACTAAAGACGTATAAGGAAGTAGCAGAAGTTTAAATGCAGTGATCAGAGTAAGAATAAAAGGACGCAATCGGTGGTGTGGGAGGCGGGGCACTTCCCGTGCGGCGCGGGTCCGGCGGCGGCGGGCGCTCAGTCAGTCCGCGCGGCGACCGGCGACCCTGCGCGCGAGACGCCGCGTCCGATCCGCTCAACTGAGGTTAATCTGATTAGACGCATCTGCGCTAGGATAGGAGCGGTGATTCGTTAGCGCGCCTCTGCCCCGATCGGTCGTGGTGTCGCGGTGTCGCGGAGTGCCTGGGTTGCGTCGTGACTCGTGATGCGCGCGCGGTGGCGCTGGGTGTCGTGCGCGGCGTGGGCGTGGGCGTGGGCGTGGGCGGCGCGCGCGGCGGGCTCCCTGCTGCCGCTCGAGGCGGAGCGCCTGCGCGCCAGCGTCGGCGGCTACGCTGTCATGAATTGCCATTTGGATTTCCCGTTTGGCAACGAAATTCCTTATCACTTGCAATGGGAAAAAGATGTAAGTTTTAATTTGGGCATTTGTAATAGGTATGGGTTAGTAGTGTAGGTACTCTTGCAGAAGATATAATTATAGATAGATAGATAATACTTTTATTGTGACACTATAAAAGTAAACATTGAGCATAAAACAATATCATTTATAAAGTTACAATTTGGCAGTCTTATAGCTTTAAAGCAATTTTTTTCAAGCTACCAGTCTGATGAAGAGACCTAATAAACTGTAAAATCTGGGGTGCAAACGGCTTATTCCTAATATGGGAACTAGTGAAGCAGTTAATTTACTTATAGATGACATTGTAATAAATTTAAATAATAAAAAGAAAGTTTCGGGGGTATTCTTAGATCTAAGTACCTACCTACAGCTTTTGATTCGGTTGATCATGAAATCCTTTTAGATAAAATTTTTCACTATGGCATAAGAGACAAGACTTTAGAACTTTTAAAATCATACTTGGAAAAACCGACTTCAAAAAACAGGAAACTTAAAAAAGTAAAAACAGCTCTAAAAAGCAATAAATAATATTGAAATCATAATATTAATTACATAGATACGCATGTCAATTTAAAAAAATGTCTAGTGTAGTCGGGTGGTTGGTGGTCGGCTGGGGGACAATTTTGTTTCATTTAAACTTTTGTAGTTATTCCATTATTTCCGCTTTTTTATTGTAAAAGCCCCACCCGACTTCAGTAGACATTTTTTAAAACTGACATGCGTATCTATGTAATTAATAATATGTATTCAATATTATTTATTGTTTTTTAGAGCTGTTTTTACTTTTTTAAGTTTCCTGTTTTTTGAAGTCTGTTTTTTTTTGTAAAAAAATATTTTATTTTACGATTTTTAGTGATTTGTAGACGTAGACCTAGCAAAGATGCTTCTCGGATGAGGAAACGATGCCTAGTAGGTAGTGGTATTCCTATGTAAAACTTCAATCTTAATTCGGTATTATTTTTGTACGAACTAAACATTTTGGCATATTGAACCATATGAAGTAAGCCCAACAAAAGGTAACTGCTGTAAATCGTTGAGGTATTCCCTCGACTGTCCTTCGTCTTCATCATCAGACCCCTAATGGCAGCCACAACTCATCTCTAGGTGTAAAGTTCTCATCAATACAAATTAATCAAGCCCAAACACCATGTAATTGCTGTAAATCGTTGAGGAGTTCCCTCGAATGTCTTTCGGCTCCATCATCAGATCGACTCCAGACCTTCATTAACTAGTAGTGCTTTAAAATACTTAATGAAAACATTAACAAACGTACTAGTCGCCCCTACAATTTTCGAAAGTTCCCCTCGATTTCTCTGGGATGCCATCATCAGATCCTGGTTTCCTTACCATGGTACCACCCTTGGGATATCTCCTTTCCAACAAAAAATAAATCATCAAAATCGGTTCATAAACGACGAAGTTATCCGCGAACACACATAAAAAAAAAAAAATATATATATATATATATAGGGTCTAACAATATCAATAAGCGAACGTTTAAGGGGAGCATCTATACATCACACTGAGCATGCTCACCAAATTTGGTCCAAAACTACAGGCTCGTTACCGAGATAATCAACAAAACATTATCTTAATTCACCAAATAATACACCCTTTCCAAACCCTTACAGCTGCACTACACGCACACAAAGATAGCCGAACATGCCAAATGTGTGCGTGTATCTGTACACTATCTTTTTATTGATGCTTGCGTGCGTGTTAGTAAAGATACAGCATGTTTCATGATATGCATTATTTTAATTGATTTAGTATGTTAGAAAACATAACTTTGAAAAATCACTATAAAACTGGAGCCCAGTTTTTGTCATTGTATTCAGAATGATGTATAGATACCGCCCTTAAACGTTCGCTTATTGATTTTGTTAGACCCTGTATAAACGAGTCGAATTGAGTAACCTCCTCCTTTTTTGAAGTCGGTTAAAAATAGTTATCAGTTTGTAGAAATCAAAAGTGAAGAAAATGATAGAGAAATTTGTTATAAATCTAAATTAGTTAACCTTTTCACCGCTCAACTATCCTGCACGCGATGTCCGCTGTACGCCAACGTATAAATGTATTTTAATAAAGTAGGTACAAGGAAGAACTGCTATAGAAGTGCTGGCGTGGACGGGACGAAAATCTCGAACTTCTATAGAAGTTGTTGGCGGTAAAAAGGTTAAAATAAAAAAGGTGTGCCTCAGGGTTCTATTTTGGGATCCATATTATTTATCTTGTAAATTAATGACCTTAATGAATTTATGATTAAGCATATTGACGACATCAATACAACTATTTTTGCTGATGACACGAATGCGGTTATTACGGCTGTCAATGCTGAAGAGCTAACTACTAAAACCAATAGGGTACTTTCTTTTTTTCACAAATGGTTTAAGTAGTACTAATAATCTCACTCTTAACCCTTTTAAGATAAATGTAGTATTGTTTAGACGTACAGCAAAATCCAGAGAAAGTTTAACTGTCACTCTAAATAATGAAAAGATTGCACTTGTAGATACTACAAAATTTCTAGGTATTCACATTGATTCTAATCTTGATTGGAAAAAAGAACTAAATGAAATTGATGGTAAAACAAGCTCAGCTTGTTATGCTCACAGAAGTCTTTGTGATGAAGTTACTTTGGAACAGTTCAGGTCTGTTTATTTTGCTTTAGTCGAATCACACTTATGATATAGTGTCATGTTTTGGGCGAACAGTTATGATTATAACATAAAAAAGGCTTTTGTGTTGCAAAAGAGGGCCATTAGAACCATTATGCGCATTCCTCAATGGGAATCATGTAGATAACACTTCCGCAAGCTAAGCATATTAACAGTACCGAGCCTTTATATTTTAGTGTTGCTCTCCGACCTCATAAAGTGGCATAACGAACCATTTGGATCCACTTTTGACCCCCTCATAACTCAAAAACTATTTCACATAAACATGTCAAATTGAGACTGCGAGATACATAATTATGTGCTCCAAATTTCATAAACACACTTCAAACGGTTATTTAACATTTTTATCACTTACAACTGACCTTATAGATCAAAACTCTAACCCAGTTCCAAATGACCTGAAAGTTCAAATTTGGCATCCAGAATATATAGGTAGTTAGGCGAATACAAAGGAATAAATCCAATGACCACTCTTAATTTTTTTTGAAATTCGATAAGTCTCGCTTAGCTCACTAAGTAACAGTAGATGTGATGATGATGATAGACTTACAAGGGCTGGACAGAGCCAGAGCCACAACAGCATTTGAAAACGGACTCAAACCACGGTGGGGTTCAAATCCCGCCGCTTTTTTTTAAATTTTTAATTTTAGCTAGACTTAAATACTAAAAATAAGTGTAATTCATGTTGCATCTTGCACATTCATAGCTATCAAACGTTTGAATGTTCTAAGAGGGCTATTGAATTGATCGAGATTCGAAAATTCTTTAGTATACATATTGGGACAGCGGAACAAAAAACAGTTACGTGTGTAATTTTTCTTGCGGTGGGGTGGTACAAATGTGTTAACGGAACGTGAGGAACGAAGAGGGAGACGGACCTTGGATAAGAAGTTAATTTTAGATAAAAGGGATGGGGTATATTTGATTGGGTATTGAGCAATTTATAGAGGAATACAAGGTCAAATTGTTTGCGGTGATTACATAAAGATGTGTTACATAAAGAAGTTCCCTGTGCGGTGCCGGGGATAAAGAATTGCACCACCCCATCTCAACCCGTGGGTGTCGTAAGAGGCGACTAAGGGACCATTCCAGAGGATGGGCAGCAGCATCTCTCTGAGGTTACCTTCAACCTACTGCGATCGCCAACCCGCCTGCCAAGCGTGGCGATTACGGCAAATACGCCCCATGATATGCACACCAGCAAAAACCGGCCCCTAGTCCCCGGCGGCCAAGCTCGCCCTAGCTACGGTAGCGGCCAAGGCAGCGACGACAGGGCAGGGGTGCTAAGAATCTCCGGCATAGACCTGGCTACCGCCAACAACGAACTCTGGCCCTGGCAACATTTAACACGCGCACATTGCGGACTGACGAGAAGATTTACGAACTGGAGGAAGAATTGAGCAGGATACGGTGGGACATAGTTGGATTATCTGAAGTCCGAAGAGAGGGGGAGGACTCGATAATCCTCAAGTCCGGTAACTTGCTCTATTTCCGGGAGGGTGAACAACGGTCCCAAGGTGGTGTCGGGTTCAACCTCCACAAGTCCCTCGTGAACAACGTTGTCGAGACCGGGAATGTGTCGCCTAGGGCCAAACGGTATTCGTTGAAGGTCATACAGGTTTATGCTCCTACTACGACACACCCTGACGATGAGGTGGAAGCTACGTATGAGGACATCTCTAGAGCCATACAAACCTCCAAAACTCATTACACCGTTGTCATGGGAGATTTTAACGCAAAACTGGGCAAACGAAGCGGCGGCGGCGATGAGATGAGAGTGGGACGATTTGGGGTTGGTAATCGGAACTCCCGGGGCCAACTGCTAGCGGACTCTCTTGAAAGGGAGGGACCCTTTATGATGAACTCCTTTTTCAGGAAGGCTGAACACCGAAAGTGGACCTGGATGAGTCCCGATGGTGCAACAAAAAACGAGATTGACTTTATCATGTCGACGAGGAAGCAAATATTCAATGATGTCACTGTGATCAATGCGTTTAAAACTGGCAGCGATCATCGGTTGGTAAGAGGCACATTGAATATCAACGTAAAGCTGGAAAGACGTCGATTGGTAAGGTTTATGCTCCGTCCTGCACCCATCCAAATCCAAAACCCCGAAAACTATCAGCTTGAATTGCAGAATCGCTTCGAGTGCCTAAATGATTGCAAAAATGTGAACGAATACAGCAACAGGTTTGTGGAAACTCCAAACGGTTGGGTCCAAGTTCTTTAGAACCCACCGTGCAAAAGGAACCAAAAAGTTCTCAGACCATACCCTAAAACTAATGGAAGAGCGGTGCGCAATGGTTCTGCTCTCCTCAGGTGATGCGTCTCAGCTTCGGCGGCTAAATAGGCAGGTCTCGAAGTCTATGACTCGCGACACGCGCCTATTTAATACTAACCGTATTAAAGAGGCCATTGAGCGGAACAAAGGCTCAAAAGTGTTCGCAAGAGATCTGTGTATTGGGCAGTGCCAACTGACGACGCTGTAAACCGATGACGGCAGAATTGTCACGACCAGGTCCGATGTTATGGGAGAGGTTGAGAAGTTCTATGGACAGCTGTACACATCCACACAGCAACCTATACAAAGCTTAGCTAAAGACCCTAGAGCTAAGTTAACCCGGCACTATACCGAAGACATCCCGGACATCAGCCTATACGAGATTAGTATGGCTCTCAAACAGCTCAAAAACGGCAGGGCACCAGGTGCTGACGGAATTACGGCCGAGCTTCTGAAAGCAGGCGGAAGACCGGTACTCGTAGCTCTTCAGAAGCTATTTAATTCCGTCGTACTAGGGGGCAGAACGCCAGAGACATGGCACGAAGGTATGGTGGTACTGTTCTTCAAAAAGGGCGACAAAACCCTGCTGAAGAACTACAGGCCCATCTCACTTCTAAGCCACGTCTACAAGCTGTTTTCGAGAGTCATAACGAATCGTCTCGCACGCAGGTTTGATGACTTCCAGCCTAACGAACAAGCCGGTTTCCGAAAAGGCTTCAGCACCATAGACCACATACTTACGCTGCGGCAGGTTATACAGAAGACCGAAGAGTATAACCAGCCTCTTTGCTTAGCATTTGTGGACTATAAAAAAGCCTTCGATTCGATTGAAACATGGGCCGTGCTACAGTCTCTCCAGCGGTGCCAAATTGATTATCGGTACATCGAAGTGTTGAGGTATTTGTATGAAAGCGCCACTATGTCAGTCCGTCTTCAGGACCAGAGCTCGAAACCTATCCAGTTGCAGCGAGGAGTGAGACAGGGAGATGTGATATCTCCGAAACTGTTCACTGCTGCATTGGAAGATGTTTTCAAGCTTCTGGACTGGGAAGGACTCGGCATCAACGTCAACGGCGTATACATCACTCACCTTCGATTTGCTGACGGTATAGTGGTCATGGCTGAGACCCTGACGAAAACGAAAGAGAGAGAGAAAGTTATTGAGAAGACGAAAGTTATGTCGAACTCACGTGACGTACCCACTCTTCTGAAGGTTGGGGACTCTGCCCTTATGGTTACCTGGGACAAACGGTCCAGCTAGGTAGGTCCAACTTCAGCAAAGAGGTCAATCGTCGAATCCAATTAGGCTGGGCAGCGTTCGGTAAGCTACGAAATATCTTCTCGTCCGATTTACCGCAGTGTCTCAAGACGAAAGTCTTTGACCACTGTGTGTTGCCAGTGATACATACATAGATACATACATACATACATACATACATACATAGACATACGGGACTGAGACGTGGTCGCTCACTATGGGCCTCATAAAAAGGCTCAAGGTCACTCAAAGAGCAATGGAGAGGGCTATGCTCGGGGTTTCTCTGCGTGATCGAATCAGAAATGAGGAGATCCGCAGAAGAAAAAGGTAACTGACATAGCCCGAAGAGTTGCTAAGCTTAAGTGGCAGTGGGCAGGGCACATTGCTCGCAGAACTGACGGCCGCTGGGGCGGGATAGCCCTGGAGTGGCGACCGCATACCGGAAAGCGCAGTGTGGGCAGGCCTCCAACAAGGTGGACCGACGATCTGGTGAAGGTCGCGGGAAGCCGCTGGATGCGAGCAGCACAAAACCGGTCGCTGTGGAGATCCTTGGGGGAGGCCTTTGTCCAGCAGTGGACGTCTTTTGGCTGAGATGATGATGATGATGACATAAAGATGATATTCGTTGATAAGAAAGAGATTCTTCGTATGTTAAGTTAGCACGGTTACCACGATAGTTTCACTGTCAATATGATGCTTATAATGTGGGTTCCAGATTACGCATTCAAAATCGAGAATTGATCTTACAAAAGAGAAATAAAGTAGCTTTAATGTAAATATATTTTTAAAAGGCTTAGTGATTCTGGTAATGAAACCCAGACTCCTGAAGGTTCGACTAATAACAGTTTCAATATGCAAATCAAAATTGACTTGGTGCTCCATCACAATTCCTAGGTCTCGTATGTTATTGACGCGCTTAAGAGAATGATCACTGATAGATAATTATAAATAATAGGCGATCGTTTGCGTATGTTATTTATTACGGAACATTTATTAATGTTGAGGAAAAGCTGGTTATAACTACAATATCCAGAAAAGGAATCGAGGTCAGACTGAAGTTTTTGACAATCGTTATGGGTAGTTATACTTCTATAGATTTTAGTATCGTCAGCATAAAGCAAGTAATTTGTGTTTACAAGAGTATATATAAACATATTGCAATATAGGTTCTTAACCCTTCATCAGCATCATCGGCCTATATTAATCCACTGCTGGACATAGGCCTCCCCTAATGAGCGCCATAGCGCCCTGTCCTTGGCTTGACGCATAACCCTTGCCTACCAGTAATAGCAATATATTTTTTTTTTTATATGCTTAGCTCGGCAAATGACTCCATCCCACCTGATGTTAAGTGGAAATGAAGTCCAGACGCGAAGACAACTGGCGCAGCGTGGAAACAAACGTAGCATCAGTCAACTTCACTCTGCCGGCCCACAAGTTGCTTCTTCACGCCTTTCTTGAAGGACCCCATATCATAGGAAGGAGGGAAAACGTGTGCTGGTAGACTATTCCATCTTTTGGAGGTGCGACAAAGAAACGAGACACCAAATTTCTTTGTGCGCGATAGGATATTTGAGACAGTGAATCGGTGACTCCGAAGAGCAGCACGTGTACTCCTATGAAGAAAGGGAGAAGGTAGGATGAGGTCAAAGAGCTCTTCAGAGCACTCGCCATGGTATAAGCGGTAAAACACGCTGAGTGACGCAACATCTCTACGCTATTGCAGAGATTCGAGAGTATTTACCACTTCTGCATTGCCGATAATGCGTTCAGCGCGACGCTGCAATCTGTCCAAGGCATCGAGAAGGTATATACTTAGCGGAACCGTCCCAGATGTGCGAGCAATACTCCACGCAAGACCGTACCTGTGTCTTGTACAAAAAGCACAACTGGTCAGGCGTAAAGAATCGCCGCACTCTTCAGAATTTCGAGTTTTCGTGAGGCTGTTTTGATCACGGCTTCGATGTAGTCCCTTTGGTTCAGATCGCAGCGTATCGTCATACCGAGCAGGTTGATACTGCTCTGCAGGCGTAGAGATGTACCCTGAAGAGTTGGAAGGGGAAGGAATGGTGACTTTTTTGCCGTGAACGCGCACACCTGTGTTTTCTTGGCATTGAACTCAACCAGATTATTGGTGCCCCAATTAGATATGAGGTCCAATACCCGATTGAGCTCAATGACAAGATTAACTCGATTCACTTCGGTTTCGACCCGCCCTGCCGCTGGGTGACCGTTATATCCTCCATGGACCGTACTATCATCTGCATAGCAATGAATATTTCCAAGTGGAAGCATATCATTGATATGCAGAAGGAACAGCGTGGGGGATAGAACGGACCCCTGAGGGACACCAGCGTTCACTGACATGAGCCGCGAAGCGCATCCATATTATATATATTTAATTCAATTCAATATTTTTTGTTAACTGCTTAGGGCCTAGAAGTACCTTTAGAACGCGTTAATACTACTCGTGCCCCATCGTTGATGAAAAATGAAGTTTATATTCCAATATCTTGACTGGCCACTTTTTATTTGTATGTATTTACTTTAAGTATTCTAAAAAACATATGTTTTGGTCCGACATTACCAGAAGCCCCATTGATGACCACGACCACTCTGCTAAAAGTGACAACGAATAGAAAGAAGTCGATAAAGTTTGTTACCTACTTTACTCGAAATGTTAGTTGTGTTGTGTTGTGTTTGTAGCGTCTTGCTCGCCGCCCGCGTCCACCGCGGCCGCAGCCTTGCGGCGGCGGCGGCGCGGCGGGTGGCCGGGCGGCGGGCGGCGCGGGCGTTGCGGTCGAAACAGTAGCCGAGCGCGGCGCATCTGCGTCGTCGGTACTCTGATTGACACACTTACTGCTCATCAGCCTCGCTATTTGCGGCGCGCCGACACATGCGTGGTGGTGGCCTCAGCCTTGAACGCGCCGTCCCTGGTTCCTTACTTAACTAAAGGACTTCTAGAAGGAATACTTAGTGTTGCGGAAACCCACAACACACACTATGCTACTGTTTAAAATTAGGTTACACCTTAAAATCTACAAAATCCACTCACAGTTCCATGCCGCTCCCGCCGTCCAGAACGGGATCCATATGGTCTGATGGGGCCGGAATCCGAGTCCGGGTCTTCTCGGGTTCCCTAATCACACCCAAACTACCCCAAGTGCACTTTTCCCCCGAGGAAATACCTGTTTTCTCTAGCAGCAAAGACGCCGACATCCAATCCTGGGATGGCGAATTGTACTCCCGATGCGATTCGCTTACGACGTACACACACACAAAACACAGGTTGCACAATACACTTAATTAGAGTAATACGGCTCCAAATGCCCTTATTACTACATAAAATCTATTTAATTATCAACACACGATAACCTATCAACCAGCCATGACAGTTTTCCAGAAACAAGTGTACCAACAAAAAAAGAACAATTAGTGATGGGGCCATTATGCCACTAAATAAATTGAATCTCGATAATCGATTCCCAAATCAATCCGTCCATAATACAAATCAAAGTTTTATTTCCAACAAAAATAAATGCCTGTTTATTTGCAACATCCCGCCACCCAAAGCGGACGTACCGCTTTCTAGCCTGAAATCTTAAACTAGTCAACCGGTAATCGAGCTAAGGTCGCGACTGCGCGATTTAGCACCGATCCATCAACCAACACTTGCGCCACACGCGGAGTCCCGTCCGCGCCCCAGATTAACTTTAAAATGCGACCTCGTCTCCAAAATAACGATGGCAAATTAGCCTCTTTTAATAAAACCAGATCCCCCTCCGAAGGGGGCGACGTCCGGTCTGTCCACTTTACACGCTGCTGCAATAAATGCAGATACTCCAGTGACCAACGACGCCACAAGTCCTGACTCATTTGTTGTATCATTTGAAAACGAGACATCCGGTGTCTGGATACTCAGGCAGGGCAGTGAGTGGCTGACCGACCAAAAAATTACCAGGGGTCAGGACTTCCATGTCATTTGCGTCAGAGGAGAGTGGACAAAGCGGACGCGAGTTGAGAACCGCCTCAACCTTACAAAACACAGTTGTAAGTTCCTCATACGTGAGGGTAGTTTCCCCGACTACCCGGCGCAAGTGGGTTTTTGCCGATTTTACCGCGGCTTCAAATATCCCGCCCCAGTGGGGACAGGCTGGCACACTAAATCGCCATGTGATTCCCCGCTGTGCGAGAGCTTGACTTATGCTATTACAATTTTTATCCAGAAAATCGTTCAAATCTTTTAAGTAGTTGGCAGTGCCCCTGTAGTTGGTACCGTTGTCGGACCGAATGAGAGAAGGTAAACCCCGTCGCGAAACAAAACGATCCAGCGTGGCGACAAAGGCTTCCGTAGACAGAGCCGAAACCACTTCCAGGTGGACGGCCTTAGTGGCCAGGCAGACAAAAACGCACAGGTATGCTTTCGTGACCCTAGTGTTACGATAGGCTGTGGTTCTCACCAGAAACGGTCCAGCAAAATCCGTACCGACCCCGTCGAACGGCCTAGTAGTCTGACAAACCCGGTCAGAAGGGAGATCCCCCATCTGTGGCTGCATAGTGGAGGCCTTCACCCGATAACGAGCCACACACTTCACACACCTCCGAGAGGACAAAATCCAGAACTCCCTCTGTAATATCGCCAGTAACGCATTACACCCCGCGTGAGCGTTTTTCAGGTGTCTATCCGAGACCACCAGTTCTACCAAAGGTCCTCCTTTGGGGAGTAGCAGAGGATGACGGCTACCGAAGGGCAGGTCGGCATTTTTGAGGCGACCTCCAACGCGTAACAGTCCATCCGCATCCAGAAATGGGTTGAGCCGAGAGATCGCTCCCTTGAGCTTTGCGCGACCGACGCGCAAAATCTTCAGTTCGTCCTCGAACCGGTCAGCTTGAACCAGCCGTATCAGGGCCAACAGTGAACTCCTGCGTTCCTCAGCACCCGCCACGGGTGATAACTGCCTTTTGTCTGGATGGCGGCAGTTATGTAGAAATCTCCGGATCCAGCAAGTTACACCTAGCAATTTGTCCAGTTTGCTGTATCGAGCCGTCAACCAATTCGGATCTGGCCTTGACTCGTTTGTTGTCACCAAAACTTTTATTCCAGGGAGCATCCCTAGAGAGCCATCGATCATGGTGACCGGCCATGATGACTCACCCTCCTTTAACCACTCTGGACCCCACCAGAGGGCATGCTGCACCAATTCCGGCGCGGTGCAGCCCCGAGAGGCACAATCGGCAGGATTCCAGGGGCCGGGAACGTGCCTCCAACAAATTTCGATGCCCGAGTTCTGTACCTGAGATACCCGATTGGCCACAAACGTTTCCAATACGTGGGGTGCCCCGCGTAGCCATGCCAGAGCTACCTGACTGTCAGACCAGGCGTAGACATTCCGGATGTCCACCGTAGACGTCAGTTCCTTGTGCACGTGGCACAATTTGGCCAATAGATGCGCCCCGCAAAGCTCCAGCTTCGGGATTGTCAGCCTAGTTTTGAGGGGAGCCACCTTGCTTTTAGCCAGAAGCAAGGAGACGGCGACTCGACCCTTCGAGTCAACCGTTCGCAGATACACCACTGCGGCATACCCTCGTTCTGACGCATCGCAGAAGCCATGTAGGCTTGCCCTGTATTTGCCCCGCGGCAAGATCCGCCGCGGCAACGCCACCTGATTGATCGCCTCGATCGTAGAGATCAGAGCGAGCCAAGTGTCGAGTGAGAGCCCTACCAGTGGCTCATCCCACGAGACTCCGAGTGTCCACAGTGTTTGCAATAAACACTTCGCCATAAAAATGCACGGGCTAATCCATCCATTTGGATCAAACATCCGAGCGATGGTGGAAAGGATCGTCCTTTTCGACCAAACTCTTGTAGTAATTAAGCAGCCCTGTGCCCCAGTGTCTAGGAGGGCTCGTATCCGGACGAAGTCCCCCCTAGGTCCCCAAACGCGTACCTGCGCGATGGGCAAAAGAACCGTCCTCGGTTCCGACGTAGCCCGACCACAGGCTAGTCACGCGTCAGAGCCAGCAGCCGACCCTGTCGAACCGTGATGACCGTGCAGGCCACCATCCGGGGTGGTGCGTATCCAGCTGCCCTACCATACCGGTGATAGGGTGGGTGGTATTCCAACCTCGGGTACTCGTGCAGTACCGGTGAGAACTGTTGACGGTTCTCATGTCGTTGTTGTTCCGGTAACGGCGGCGGAGGATACGCGTACGAGTATCCGGGTGTTGGGTCCGGAGGTGGGGCTCCCTGTACCCAGTGGCCCTTAGAGGCACCAACTCCTGGTGTTGGTCGCGCCGGGTACCGGGTTGTAGCCAGAACCTGGCTCCGTTCCGGCGGTCCCCAACTCACCTGAGCCGGGGTGTACGAGGGGTTGTAGTGTGGCGGCCGTGGCGGACTCCGTCTTTCCGGAGGCGGAGTTGACCCCGGCCCCAAACCGCCACCCGTGGGAGATCCCCTCTCCCGAACCGGTGCTGAGCCCTCAGCACTACGGGTGCACAGTAAGCGATGGTGCGGTCCGCCGCACACATCGCAAGGCCTCGCCTGGGGACACTCATTATACCTATGTCCTCCCAGGCAGGCATAACACAATCCTCGTGTCCGAACGAGGTTTCGGCGCTCTTTTGTGGGCAGCCCGAGAATTGCTGGACATAGCTGTTCCAAGTGCTGCTGTCCGCAAACCCGGCATCCAGAACCGGGGTTGATGGCGGCCGCAGCCACCAGCCTGCCGCGACCCTTCCCTGGGTTGCGTGGCGGCTGGGCGCCGTAGACTCCGGAAGTGCGGGCCGGCGCACTTGTCGGAGCCTCCTGGGAGGCTAGCTGGTTTTCCAGCAGGCCAGCCTCCTCTTCCAGGAACTCCAGAAGTTCCCCTATCGAGGGCAGAACGCTGCCAAGATCCTTGTGGACCAGTCGATTCCGCTCGAACTTGTCCCTCATCTCCTGCGACAACTTGGCCAGAACGATGTGCAGAAGAAGGAAGGACCACTGGTCGACGGGCAGTCCGAGCGTCCTTAACCCGTTTAAGGACACGGTGAGCGGGGTGATCAGCTGCGCCCTCAGCTGAGCCCTATGGTTGACCCTCGGCAATCCCAGCAGATGGGTCACGTGCGCGTCCGCCTGAAGACGCGGCTTCTCGTACCGCTTCTCCAGCAGCTGCATGGCGGTGTCGTAGCTCGCATCCTGCAGCTCCAGATGCTGTACGAGCTGTCTGGGTTCTCCGTCTAGGTAGGAACGGAGATATGCCAGCTTTTCGGCCTTGGTGAAATCCTTCCGAGTATCCACCAAGGCCAAAAACATGTTCCGGAATCCAGCCCAGTCCCGCATACATCCGGTGAAATGCGGGACCTCCAGGGCACCCAATCTTCCCATGGCGTTGGGTCCAGGGGTGTGGCGCTCCACACCCCTGGACGCGGGGCGCGCAACAGGCTTCCCCTCCCGCAGTCGCTCGATGTCCTTCACCCGCTGAAGGACCTCATCGTAGATGTCTTGGATGTGCTCCAGATCCTTGACATATTGGGCGTGGAGGGCCAGCTCCCTCTCCCCGACCGGGTCGGTTGACAATAGAGCGGTTACCGACCGCTCGGCCAACAAGAAACGACCCTGCATTTCTTTCGAACGCGTCTCCAAGGCATCCTCCCGGTTAGGCCGATCTATTAATGCAAGCAGCTGAGCCAACTCCTGCCGTGACGCTGTCATTATAAATAACTTAAACTAAATAAACCTAAACACAAAATTAAAACGAGTCAACGAAAACACGGAATCGATTATCCCGAATCGACTCGATGCTTTCAATTGAAAGAAATTGAATAACAATTAACGTTCCGAGAAATGTCCCAGCCCAAATACAACGGTACTACCAACCTTACAATTCAACCGCACCTGTCCCGGAAGTGCGATTTTACACGAAATGAGCTTAACCTATTACGAACTAACAAAATACACAAAATTAGTAACTACGCTCTGCTACCAAAATGTTGCGGAAACCCACAACACACACTATGCTACTGTTTAAAATTAGGTTACACCTTAAAATCTACAAAATCCACTCACAGTTCCATGCCGCTCCCGCCGTCCAGAACGGGATCCATATGGTCTGATGGGGCCGGAATCCGAGTCCGGGTCATCTCGGGTTCCCTTATCACACCCAAACTACCCCAAGTGCACTTTTCCCCCGAGGAAATACCTGTTTTCTCCAGCAGCAAAGACGCCGACATCCAATCCTGGGATGGCGAATTGTACTCCCGATGCGATTCGCTTACGACGTACACACACACAAAACACAGGTTGCACAATACACTTAATTAGAGTAATACGGCTCCAAATGCCCTTATTACTACATAAAATCTATTTAATTATCAACACACGATAACCTATCAACCAGCCATGACAGTTTTCCAGAAACAAGTGTACCAACAAAAAAAGAACAATTAGTGATGGGGCCATTATGCCACTAAATAAATTGAATCTCGATAATCGATTCCCAAATCAATCCGTCCATAATACAAATCAAAGTTTTATTTCCAACAAAAATAAATGCCTGTTTATTTGCAACACTTAGGTATTTGTAGGTAATAGATTTGCAAGATTGAATTAGCTGGTAATGGTAATAATAGGGTGATTAGGGTGTGTAGTGTAACCGATGCGAGGACGCCGCGCCTGTTCGCATGTTGCCGGTGGACGCCCATTGTTATGCACAAACAAACAGTTGCCCCCCTCCGCCCGCCCGCGTCGGCTGCGCTGCGTGCGCCCGCCAGCGCCTTTTCGCATTGTGTCAATATTTGGTTGTAACAAGCGGCTCGTGCTGATGTAGGGATATAATGTAGGTGTGTACGATGAACAGACAGGTACTAGGTACAGTCAACAGCACCAGTCGTAAGCATAGGTACTAGAGTATACTAAATTACCTTTTCACTTCTCATGCTCGTAAAGTTGTTCTTTATGTCGAGAGAAGGCTGCATAAAAAGAGTTTTTATGCTCTTGTGCATAAAGTGATTTCTTCTTCTAAGACTAAGGCAATTAGGCCTTGCAGCCACATACACAATACACCTTCATTTAATTGATATATTTTTATGAGATTTAGTTTATATCTTAATTTAATTACGACTTATGTATTACAATCTAAATACAAATTTACGTTTAATACGGGCGTGTATTTACGTAAAAAAAAATATAACGCAAATATTTATAATAACTTGGCATTACGGCTCAGACCATAGTCGAACGTTACATAGTTAAAAAATAAAAATAAAATAAGAAAATTGTGTGGCGGGAGGAGGGAAGCTAATTTTTCGTCAAACAAAACTAGCTAAATTATTTAATAAAATTTTCTTGTATATGCTTAATCCTCGTTTTATTT
The DNA here is from genome assembly GCA_947562085.1 of Eudonia lacustrata. Taxonomy (NCBI): domain Eukaryota; kingdom Metazoa; phylum Arthropoda; class Insecta; order Lepidoptera; family Crambidae; genus Eudonia; species Eudonia lacustrata. Next base: position 17,414 of record OX387317.1, on the reverse strand, counting down.
CCTAGCAATCGAAGTGAAAAGCAGAGTATAAAACTCGAGTATAAAACCCATTCTACCCTCGACGTGACTATCCACCCTCGCCGTACCGGCTCGGGTGGCTATATGCACGTCTCGGGTAAAATGGCTCGTTTTATGCTCTTGTTGTACAATCTACTATTTTGCTCTTCAATATCTGAGTGCAAAAGCCGTTTTTATCCGCTAGAGGATAAAGTAAATTGAATTTAGAACATCGTGTGCACTAAGTTTGTGAATTTATTCAAAACATCATTAAACCTATTTACTTCTACCTCCATGGTGCCGAATTTATCATACAACCTTTTTTAATTTGTTAAAAACTCAGACTTGAAACCTTCTTGGTGTACTTTTTTTTTAATTTGCTTTGCGCGCGCCATTTTCTTTTCACGTCATATTGTTAAAACCTTAGGATAAAAACATGAAACTTGAAAACAAGTGAAAAACCTAAAATGAGTAATTCTAGCGACGAGGAAGTTTATTTGACGCCAACAGAATTGACTGAAACTGTTAATAATGCGCAAATGAGCTTTCTCCCTCAACGAGAAGTATTTGAAACAGTACGATATGTTTAACACGTGGCGACAGCTAAAAGAAGCCAAAACTTTCCCTGAAAACGTTTTGCTGGCATATTTTATTGAATTATCTGAGACCAAGAAATCAAGCACGCTATGGAGTGCGTAGTTCATGCTAAAAGCAACAATAAAGATGAAAAAAGACATAAGTACATATCAACACCTATCCCAAATTAGTGGCATTTTTAAAAAGAGTCTCATCAGCAACCAAAAAAATCAAGGGAATCCGATGAATCGGTACAACTATTAAGTATGACAGAAATACCTACCTATAATAATGTAGTATTTAATACCTAAACTGAAATAAAAGTATCTTGTGATTGTAAATGTTTTTTTTTTGCATTTAGTCATTTCCTCGCTGAGGTGGGATGAAAAGTTACGTGTGGCACTCGAGTGCAAAGATTTTTCACCTCGTGCTCTTTTGATTCCCTCGCTAACGCTCAGGATTCTAATTTTAGAATCCTTCGCTTGCTCGGTCATCGGGATGGCTCCGCCAGCTACCTACTCGATGCTTTGGATAAATTCCAGTGTCATAATAAAAAAAATAAAAAAAATTTTTTTTTTTCCTACTACACAGTAATCTTTCTTACAACTATTTATATTTTAGTGTCAAATAATATAGGAGACTGTGCCCTAACTAGGTAAGCCCTGTGCGTAGGACACCATCCCGTCTAAAGGCACAAAAAGACATAAAATACTTACATAGTAACATTTATACAATGAATGCGAAAGTGAGTGTGAGGTGTGCGTGTGCGTGTGTGAGGGTGTGCGTGTGTGTGTGTGTGTGTATGTTAGGGTGTGTGTGTTTGTGTTTTGTTTATTTTGCGATCATTGTCTCTGTCTTGTAATAGACCATTGACTGCAGCCAGTTTTTAATTATATTCTTACATTTAAATATCTGGCACATCACAAATTCTCAAAGAAAACACAATACACAATCCCGCATGAAATTGGAGGAATGTAAAGTGGCATCATTAGGTAGGTAGCCCAAATTGAGGAGGCGCGACGCGCGGCGGCGGCGGCGGCGCGGCGGCGGCGGCGGCCTAGATGTCCTCACTCATGTGGGCATGTGGGTGACGAAGTGCGGCTCCAGCTATTTAGTAATCTGGTGTGGGGGGCGCCGCCGGGCGCGTGGGAGCCGCTGCCCACTCGAGATGCGGGGCCCCAGGCTCAACCCAGTGAACTACGACTACCCCCCCACAGTGCCGTAAATAGGGCGGTGCCACCGGTGCCCAGGCACAGGGCGTAGACTCTGGGGGGCGCAAGAATGGCCAGACTAGGCAGGACTATTATTTTTTCGGTTTGCTCCTGATAAGTTCCCGCTGCGCCCCTAGTGCTCGATTCCAACACATACGTACCTGCCGACCTGGACTCCTCAACCAAAGAGGATCTGGCTATTATTTACCACAACTGCTGGAATATACGACGACCACCACCATTTGACGACCTCCTTGGTCGAGTGGTTTGTACACCGGTTTTCATGGTGTCTCGCCATCTCTGAGGTCCCGGGTTCGATCCCCGGTCGAGTCAATTTAGAAATGATTGTTTTTCTAAATTGTCTCGGTCTGGGTGTTTTCTATGTATAATAAGTATGTATTTAAGAATTTCAAGTATGTTTATCCGTTGTCTAGTAACCATTTAACGAGTTTCATAACGAAGCTAATCTTCTCTTGGGCTAGATAATTGGTGTGAGTGTAGGAAAGTGCAGTTAGTTTTAGTTTAAAAATGTTTATATAATTTTTAACGCAAATTTTGTTGCGAACAAATTACAAAAACACAAATGTTGAAAAAATTTCCACGAGCAGGATTTGAACCCGCACCCTTTTGACATACCGAGTCAGGTGCTCTCCCAATTGAGCTATCGTGGTTCTAACCAGCCCGCCGAAATTATTCAACACTATTTACTTTTTTACTTTGAAAGCCAAAGGCGCCCATTCAATGTCAACAACTACCGTCATTAACATTTGATCATAATATTTTTACAAACACTAAAGATCAGTTAAGAAGTAGGTAAGCTATTTATAAAATGTTTATAGCTCAATTGGGAAAGCACCTGACCCGGTATGTCAAAAGGGTGCGGGTTCAAATCCTGATCGTGGAAATTTTTTCAACATTTGTGTTTTTAGTTTTAGTTTAAAAAAAAATTACAACAATAATGTTTAACACATACTATGGCGGTAGACTTATGTAAGATGGCGGTAGCTAGCCAGGTCGACTTAGAATAAGCCATACCACCAACCAAACCGTACATAAAAAAATTCCCCCGCTGGGATTTGAACCCAGTGCCTCTGCGTCTGAAACAGGTGGTCATACCACTAAAGCACAGAGGCGGTTAAATGTATGTCAAACCACTTGCAATGTGGGGACCGGGAGACGCTTTAAAGGAAACGAGTGTAGCCTTTGATGTGTGATTTAATACTAATTAAATAATGCCTAGCGGTACAATAAAGGGCAAGTGCCTCAAACACTACACCTCTGTACCACCTTGGCCTGATTTCACGCGGCTCCATCCACATCCGACACCTGCATCTCCCAGCGTCCAGCTCATGTTTTCCACAATACTTTCTGATTCTTCCAACATCTTTCGTTAATCTTTGAACAGCAGCAACGGAACTTCTCCTTAGTTGTTTATGGTATGGCAGCAACATGATATTTACTCGTAAAATAGGTACTTTAATTCTTCATAATAAACTTTACTATATTCTTGTGATTTCTTCTTTAAATTTGATTTTTACGCAGTACTTACACAGAAGTAGTACATAAAGAATTTATTTAGTTTACTTATTTTATTTTATTGGAGTGTATCCAATAATACCTATAACTTTCAATCACTAAATAATATATAATATTTATTCATTGTTATTATTACACTAGTATTGTCTTTTATTTTATAATAATAAATATTTTTTTCCGCACCATACTTTTGGGCACTTTAGTCTTTTATTTTTCACTCGGCGATTTGTCACATTTCCAAACCATCTGCGCAGCGCCACCGATAGGCAGCACTGGCAGGGTCGCCATGCAATATGGGGACCGGGAGACGCTTTAAAGGAAACGAGTGTAGCCTTTGATGTGTGATTTAATACTAATTAAATAATGCCTAGCGGTACAATAAGGGGCAAGTGACTCATACATTACACACTAAAATCTTGAATTTTTGTTCCATTTCATTAAGTACTTATTTCAAAATTTAAAAAATCAATAATTCCGTTGTCCTGCTTCTTACTTATTTAATCTTAGTACATAGTTAACACATATTGTAAGGATTGTTTAATCCATAAATAAAATGCGGAACTTCCAAGACTTTGCAGAAAAAAAAATATCTTTGAAAACATCATAAAGTCGTTTTAAAGGGTGTAAAATTGTATTTTTGGTATCTCTTTGGTTTCGAATTATACGTATAAGCTCTTGCTAGCGGATGCAATAAATTTTTAAAGCAATTACATCCAACAAAATGCGCAATAGCGTTTCTATGGTTTTTTCTCGGGTTTTCAGAAAAACGGTATATATCCTAAAATACTTTAGAGAAAATTATGGGAGTTTTACTTTTAGGTTTGAAATAATACCGTTAATTAACCAATTAATAATATAAAAAGGCATGTCCGCTACTCAGCCCAAATTCCACACTGTGGGTCGGTCAGAGACTAAGCGGCGGGTAACAGGCGGGCGCCGCCGTGGCCTGTGCTGTGGAATTTAAAACGCAATTTATAATATGCTACCTTCCTTATTCAAAACTCTACCTAAACTAATTCACAGTTTACTGAAACTTTGCAGGGTGTTATTTTATTATAGAAATATGAAGACCATAGTGGCTCAAAAATTAAATCATAAGCATCAGGGTGGGCGACGCATTTGCACTAGTGAACTTGCGTTTGAGTTTTAGTGAGTGAGACACAGTGGGTGGTAATAATAGGCGAAGGGTGCACTTAACATCATATGGCTCGTCTGCTTGTTTGCCCACATCAGTTCTTTAAAAAAATAGATTTTTCTTCCAAAATATTAGATAATTCGTCCACCAACACCAAGTTCCTTGTGTTTTATTTTATCACCCTGAAATAAAGTAGACCTATACATAGCATTGCTCTAGGGTACCTATAATATCTAAAAAAACAAGGGCGTAGTTTTAGAATCTCGCACAGGGCGCAGAAAAGGCTATTTACGGCACTGCCCCCCCATAATCTAAACGGAACGCATCTGATTCAAAATAATTGACTGTAAATCAAGTTACAAATTTTGAGACGATGACGGCTCGAAATCAAATAAACAAACGCGAGACTACTCTCGGTTGTACAACCGCGAGGCCGTGTCAACTATTGTTTAATTCTATTATGTAAACTTAAGAAAACAATACGAATTAAATTAAAGTAAGAATAGTATAGGTGACTGAAAACTTTAATTTCTTCTAAGTCCTAGCGCTTCTTGCACGTGTTTCACTCACGTAGTAATTAGAATCCGGCACCGCGGCCAAGTGATGTCTTCCTGTCAATTAAGAGGCGCATTGTCTGCGGCGACCAGCGACCCGCCCGGCGCCCGCGCCGCCGCCCCGCCGGGCCCCGGCAGCGCCCGCGCCGCCGCCCCGCCGGGCCCCGGCAGCGCCGAGCCGAGCGCCGTGCGCGGCGTGCTCGCCCGCAACAACACACCCAACAACAACTGATCAAATTATAAATGCCACTTTAAGTGGACGGTTGGTCATGCAGCATTCGTGCCTAATAAGATTGATACCGTCGCGTCGCTGCCCGTGTCGTGCCGTATCCTCTTACATAGTTCCATTATCGAACGTTCTAGAAGTCTATTTATAATGAGTTAGTCTAACTAGAATACAGGGGGCTACCTACTAATTATATGTCCGCTGGATGCGAGCAGCACACAACCGGTCGTTGTGGAAATCGTTGGGGGAGTCCCCAACGATTTTAAGACGTCCACTGCTGGACAAATCCAGCAGTGGACGTCTTTTGGATGAGATGGTGATGATGATACTTAGGTACCTATAACATAGAGTTATCTCAGGGTTTTGGCAGTGACAAATAAATATTATTTTGTCCATCATGGTGTAAAAATAAAAAAAATATGATTCGAATACAGAAAAAGTGGAAACTCATTTTTAGAATTGGGTAGGGTCGCAAACCGATTTTTTTGGATTTGTATGAATTGTTTTGACCCCAGCTGTCGTATCGAGAAGCCGCAAGAACAAGCTTGTTCTTCGAGTTAGTAGTGACAGAAAGAAGTGTTGGTGGCTTGCAGGGCGAGACCATACTGTCGTGGTACAGCGGCGACGGGGACGAGGCCGGCACGACGCGCGTGGCGGACCGCTGGGGCGGGCGCGTGCGGCGCGTGCGGCGCGTGGCGGCGGCGGCGGGCGGCGCGGGCGACGGCGGCGCGGGCGGCGCGGGGCTCGGCGGCGGCTCCATCAACGTGACGGCCGTGCGCGAGACCGACGCCGGCCTGTACCGCTGCCGGGTCTCCTTCCCCAACCGCACTCCGCCGGCGCGCAACAACGGCACCTTCTTCTACCTCGACGTTGACGGTACCGCTCATGTTCCTTACCTATGACCTATGACCATAACAGTGCAAACTGTTAGGTACTACATACACCTAAGTTATAAGGTACATAAACATATAAAAGAGGGAAAAGGCACTTATTTCTTTTTTCATTCTTCGTCAACTAAACTATACATACATCATAAAAATAATTAAAAATCTGTTTAAGCTTGTGCAAATGAAGCCCTTTCATACGATACCCTACATGACACGGTTAACTTACTTCAAAATGTGGACCCCCGTTCCTTGCATAAAGACCCTGTTTTTTTTGTGATTTGTGTGAAGATACTTACTGCTAAGCTGGTTAATTTGCATACTTCCATAGTATTATGTCATACGGATTATTGTTATGGGGGTAGACGTAGGTAGGTCGAATTTTCATTCTCCAGAAAAGGGCAGTCCGGTATATATACCAGTTAAAGCCACAAGAATTTATTTAAATATATTTAAATTCACCGTCATTATATATACTTATTTGTAAATATTATATGTGCCGATAGTCGTGTCTGCGAACGGTCTGGTAGCGAAGAGTCTCGACCAACACCTTAAGAAACTCTCGCTCAATGGTTGGATCAAGGGTCAGATACAGAAGGCGGTACTCTTGGACACGGCGCGGATAGTCTGAAGGTTCCTGTCTCTGCAGCCCTAACCACAGGCAGCTTGAGCCCTGCCCCGTTGCCGGCGGCACCCTAGGCTAGGTTTTTTATAATATTTTTATTTTTTGTATGTGCTTTTGTATTTTACTTTTATATTTATATTATAACAAACCTAGGCTAAGAAAAAAGAGAAATAAAGTGAATAATAATAATAATAAATTTGTACGAGTTTATGTGTCGTTGGACGTACATATAAAATTAGATTATGTGCAATATTGCATCTATTAGGTAATCAAACGGTATCGCCACGTTTTGCTAGCGTGTGCAAATTGTATCGTTCGATTTATGCAATTAATAAATTAGTGACTAATCTACACTCTAACTGAACGGTTTCCTTTATTATTCCCGTTCTGCCTTATCAATTTATTATCAGTTATCAATATCAATCATCTTTTTAGTGTAAGGGAAATCACCCCTTACAAAATTCATTTATTCTCAGGCAACAATTTAAAGTTACAAAATAACAGGCCCATAGACAAATACCTTATAAACTAACATATTTATACATACCCATATACAATTTTTGTTAGTAATATAAAACTTAATCTATGTTAGTAATTAAGTATTTCGACACTTTCGGTATCGCATCGGTGGCGCTCGAAGGCAGTCTTCCACGAAAACGTCTGAACACGACTCTCTTCGGCCACAAGTTATAAAACTTAATCTATGTTAGTAATTAAGTATTTCGACACTTTCGGTATCGCATCGGTGGCGCTCGAAGGCAGTCTTCCACGAAAACGTCTGAACACGACTCTCTTCGGCCACAAGTTATAAAACTTAATCTATGTTAGTAATTAAGTATTTCGACACTTTCGGTATCGCATCGGTGGCGCTCGAAGGCAGTCTTCCACGAAAACGTCTGAACACGACTCTCTTCGGCCAGAAGTCTTCTCTCATGAAGCTTAGTTGATGGGACTTGCACCTTAAATGCTTTGAAGCTAGTGTTGTGGCACAACTCCAGCGGCTCCACCCTCAAAAGGAAGTTGGTCTTCGTTTGTATGTAATTTGCGATGTCCTTCACGGTAGCGGTGGTGTGCAGGCGAGACAAATACATGGCCGTGGTCGGTGTCGCAGCACGCAGCAGGAAGTTAGGCCCTGTCGGTGCGGTGCGCAGCGGCGGTTCTGGCTAACCCGGAGTGCCTTTTTGTTTCGGACCACAGTGAAACCATCATCACCACGATCCGGTACAACGGCTCGCGGAGTTTCGGCTTTGGCCGCCTGCGCTCGAGTCAGTTCGGGTCGTGGTGACGACAGCGTCAAAACTGCTGACTTGCAACTCGACATCGGCGTGCTCGTATCAAAGCAAGCCCCTCGACGAATGTTGACATTCGAGACCGCGGGCGATGACCTACTTACCGCGAGTGATTCGCGTAAATCATTGACTTCCTTACGCAATTAACACACGGTATTTTCTGATGCTTGGAATTTCCGCATCACATCGGCCAAGCCCTTCTTCAGGATAACGATATCCTTAAGGAGGCTGGTAACGTCAACATGATCGAAGGTGACTGGAGGCAGCTTGTTGAGGTCCCTCGCCACGAACGTCGGCATGTCATCGGGCTCGGTTTCCTTCAGCACAGCATTTATTAATACAATACGTATGCACCGATCCGCACACTGCACACGACTGACCTGATGATTAATAATCATAGTTAGGAAAATTTGGAACTTTTTATTGGTATTTGTCTTGTATTTGTCCCCTTAGATGGGCAAAGCAGGGGGACAAGCGGAATCTCCTACAGAACTGTGATAAACACACAATTACGAGTGTGTTATGGTTCCATCTATCATGCGAAGTTATTATCTCTAGTTACATAAAATAACCTTCAACAGCTCCTTGCAAGGCCACGGGCTCAAGTTTCGTCATCGTGCTAATGATTGTTGACTGGTTATGAACGGATGCGGAGTCCGTGCGGTCAGATACGCTTAAAACGCTAACACCATTCATCACTTCTAACATGTAGAGGCGCTCAGCAATCCTCCAAAGAGCGATTTTTGAATTTCACCGGTGATCTCGACATTAAAGTGACATGAAATACACTATGAAATATCATATTTTTTGCATAATTTATAATTTGATTATTAAGATACATACCTACCGTTCGAGAATTTTTGGTGTCATAAATAAGTTACCAGTGCCAGTGACCTTTAAAAAGAGTAAAAGGAGCTCTAATAGTATCATGATATCATTTATCATAGAGTGAGAAATAGTGACCGGTTCAAAAGTGACTTCCCATGGTCACAACATAAATAACGCTATGTGTGCAGGCGGTAACCTGATAGTGACCCCGCCGATGAACGTGACCGTGCTGGAAGGCGAGCGCGCCGAGCTGGAGTGCCTGCCCAAGGAGCGCTCGGCCACGGTGCAGTGGTACCGCGACGGCGCGCCGCTGGAGTCGCTGCCCGTGGGCGCGCGCGCCGAGCCCGCGTCCAACGGCAGCCTGGTGCTGCGCGCCGCCACCAGCGCCGACCCCGGCGAGTACCAGTGCCGCGTGCGGGACGCCGCCGGCGCCACGCAGCAAGCCAGCGCCTTCCTCGACGTGCAGTGTTAGTACCACCCTCATCAGCCCCATTGTCGATGGGCTCCTTCAAAGTTTACTTCTTTGATGATCATCAAAATTAATAAAAATGACGACTTCGACTGACTCTTTGGTCGATTTTGTTTGACATTTGATATCTGTTGGTAGTAATTTATCTTCCATTATCATCAGATTCTCGTAGTTCAACTTACACTTCTCCCACAACCCGTCTAACTTCTTGGGTTTATTTGCGATCCATCTTTCTTAAAGTTGGAGTGCACTTGCTTAATCACTAGAAGGAGAGCCGCTTGCTGTTGATTCTTTGCGTCCATTGTTTAACAAAAAGGAAAGATTTAACTTGAAAATCAGGAACCTCTTAACTGCAATTGGCGGGATGTCGGCAGTATGTATCCGGCTCGAAAGACCACAAAGCTATAACGGCCAGCTACGTCAAAGTCAATGTAAATGCAAACGTCAAGTTAAGTTTCTAGGCTAGGGGGCCGTGGCTAGGGGCCTTGGCTAGGGGATAGAAAATGTTGACAAAATAAAACTCCCAAATTAAGTTTCTAGGCTAGGGGATAGAAGATGTTAACAAAATAAAACTCCCAAATTAAGTTTCTAGGCTAGGGGATAGAAGATGTTAACAAAATAAAACTCCCAAATTCACCTATTTAAATCATGTAGGTTATTTATTCAATAGCCACTCCCAAAAATACGTTGAACAGGATGGCATGCAACCCAAAATAACTTACATACAGTCCCTGTGCTCTTATCTCGGGTGTAGTGATTCAAAGGTGTCACAAGCACCTTAGTTTCGCTTTCGTTTGATGATGAGTTTGCGTCGACAGACAAGGCGAAGGTGGTGTACTCGCCGGCGGAGCGGTTCCTGGCGCACGGGCAGCCGGCCAGCCTGGACTGCCACTTCAGCGCCAACCCGCCGCTCACCAACCTGCGCTGGGAGAAGGACGGCTTCCTGTTCGACCCATACAACGTGCCCGGCGTCTTCTACAGCAGGAACGGCAGTCTGCTCTTCAATCAGGTCTCTCGCATACGTCTCCGTTACGCCCGTTAGGTTTCAGTTCGAAACTCTTTACGATCAACGATAAAAATAATAATATAATAATACTGTTTGAAAAACCTTTGACTGAATAGGGTACGACTCCGACTTTAAGAATTACCACGACGTCTTCATTTAAAAAGCAATCTAGCCATTCACGCCTGACGTAATCAAAGCGTATTATCGTAATGAATCAGGCCGGGATACTCGCTTCACTTTACTACAGTACAACCGGGGAGAGGTAACTCATGAGACAGATCACTATCACCGTCGCAACTTTTTAAAACGATATAATGATACTTATAGGTGGAGGAGTCGCACGAGGGCGAGTACTCGTGCACGCCGTACAACGCGCTGGGCAGCGCGGGCGCGTCGGCGGGCGTGCGCGTGCGCGTGGCGCGGCCGCCGGCGCTGGCCGCGCGCCCGCAGCCGCTGTACGTGGCGCGGCTCGGCGACTCGCTCACGCTGCCGTGCGCCGCCGCGCCCGCGCCCGGCCAGCCCGCGCCGCGCCTCGTCTGGACCAGGGTGCGTCGCCACCACCCACTACCCAGCCAGGACACACCGAACTACCGGCTTCTGTTCGAACTTCCGCGGTCCGACTGCTGCGAACGCTTTTTGTTTAAACCTTTACATAGTGTGCGATAAGATTAAAAAAAAAAAACATTATTCTTTAATGCGCTGTGATTAAGAGCGCGACTTACCCGCGAGTTAGATCACATTGATGATTTTGTCTTCAGGTACCCATTACTTAAATTCACCGAACGTATCGTTCCTCGATCGATAGCTCGCGGCTTCACCTAACAGTTTGCCGCCACTTTTCCTTATGTATTTAGATTGTCGGTTGTAGAAGGACGGGAGCGAGCTGCCGGCCGGCCGGCACTCGGTGTCGGAGGGCAACCTGACGATCGAGCGCGTGGCGGAGGAGGACCGCGGCGTGTACGTGTGCACGGCGCACGCCGCCGCCGCCGCCGCCGCCGCCGAGGCCGAGCTGCTGGTGGAGAACCTGCCGCCGCGCGCGCCGCACCGCCTCGCCGCGCACGCGCAGGCCCGCGCGCTGCACCTCTCCTGGGCGCCAGGTCGCACACTTCCTACATTACGTTTGCTCATCCCACCTATTACATCATAGACACCCTCTTGTTTCTACCTTAAGTTTGTGAATTTAACTTTTACCCGAAGTTGCGTTGCGTTGCGTCAGAAGGAGGGTTATGTTTTTTATTATAACAATGTTTTTTTTTATTTGTTTATCTCGAGAGATGATTAATTTTTAGTCACCCATCCGATGACCGGCCTTTGCGAAAGTTGCTTAACCTCGGCGCACTCGCATAGCGGGCGCGTTAACCACTGCGCCATCGAGCTCCTCCATGCTTCGGAAGGCACGTACAAAGCCGTCGGTCCCGGGTGCATTAGCAGACGTTAACAGCCACCGCACCGCACTGGGCCCGCGTGGTGGTTTATGGCCCGTTCTCCCTATCTGCCCATAGGGCAGGCTCGTGCCCCAATAGTGAGGACATAAAATGAGCTGATGATGAATTTGGTGCGGGTAAAGAACGTTACCTAGAGAAGTCTCGCTACTTTTTTGTTAAATATTGCGCTTTAGCTAATCCGCGTGGAGCGGTTAGCTAATTTACCGGTAAAAACTCCACCCAGGTAACGATACCAAGCATACCAGTACTTTTTTTAACCGGTGTCTTCGTTTGACAGAACAAGTGTCGATACCTGTTCGAGATCGAACACTAAGATTTAATCTTTGGGCTGAATGAGCATAATTTCGTTGCCCATCAGTAAAAACGGTATAAGAAAATGTCAATGTCACTGTAACTGTCAATTGGGTTGTCACGGCGTCGTCGGTACCTATCGCTCGTTTGAGAATTTGCTCGGAATAATTAAATTCGGTGTGATCACTGCCATCGGTGGCATGTTTGTTGATAATTAGACGGAACTAGGGCTGATCGGCAGCCCAGGAATAGGAAATCCCTCTAGTTCCGTTTTCGGTGCGCGTTCGCGTTCGCGGTGCCTTGACCTCGTTGGTCATCATGAGTGTCGTGGACTGTGTGTGTGATACCGGGTCTGCGCGTGAGACGGCCGTTTGACGGTTACTCCGCGAAGTTCCTCACAAGGTGCCTGGGCACCTTCTCCAGCAGCGTGGAACCAGCGAGAGTGAGTCAACGCTCCACAGGTCAGATACACACACTTATTTTATATCATTTAACGCTGCGTATCGCAGCAGCTTCAGACCCTTTGTTCGGAGACCACCAAGGTCCAGGGGGTCTGAAACAATACCAATTTGTTAAAGGTATTTAAAGCCCTGCTATGGACTGGCTGTCATTTTGGCCACTTGGGCCCGTTTTTAAATACTCAGATTGTACGTCAAAACTTTCAGTGTGAATAGGACACACATCAAAAATGTCTACGGATCAAGTACATTTTAAAGTATCGTTGCGTTATATAATTAATATTTTAACTTTTTTGGATCGTTATTGATTCTTTTTAGCGAATTTCACGCTAAGATTTCACGATATGAATGGAAAACATTTTTTTCCCGTTTAAATATGGAAAATAACTGCCAAATGAATTCCTATAAAAGAGCGTAATGGCAATTTTACAAAAGTAGTACAATTTCTGCACTGGAATTGAAAAAAATTGTAACGCTATGGAGCGACGGCGTCATTTGACAAAGGAAGAGATGTTGAGAGTCGTTGGAATGTTGGAGGCTGGTTCCAGGCAACGTACTGTGGCTGCCGCCATTGGCACTACACAGAGTGCCGTCACATACACATATGCCGCCTCTGGACACGCTATCGTATTACGGGCAGCGTGGCCGAGCGACATGGACGAAGATCTGGTATCACCACTCGAAGACAAGACCGGTACATCCAAAATAGGTACTGCTCGACGGAACCGTACCATGACCGCTATGATGTTGGCCACAAGGCTTCACAGCGCTTCAGACTTGCTGATAAGCGACCAAACCATACGGAATCGTTTCGAAGTGCGTCTGCGTTCCCGAAGGCCACTGAGGGTTCCACCCATAGCACCCCACAATCGTAGGGCCCATTTACAATGGGCTCGCGAACACCGAAATTGGGAGGAAGAAGACCGGCGCTGTGTTTGCTTCTCTGATGAATCACGTTTCGGTATGAGGCTGGATACAAGACGCACTCGAGTTTGAACGCAACAACAACAGCACGTCAAGAACGCTTGAGATTTTGTCAGGAAGTTCATCCATATGGAGGCGGAACAATCATGGTTTGGGCCGGTATTTGGATCGGTGGAAGAACCGATCTCATTTGGATCAGGGGCAACCTTCATGCTCAAATCTACGCAGAGAGGATTGTTTCAGAAGTGATCATTCCCTTGCGAGGCCGATTGGGTGATTCGTTTCGAATAATGCATTACAATGCACGTCCACACATGGCTAGAGTCGTAACACGCACTCTTGCCGATTCTCCTATCAACGTCCTGCCGTGGCCTGCACAATCACCAGACCTCAACCTAACTGAGCATGCATGGGACATGCTCCAAAGAAGAGCCCTATGCCGAGTATGGATGCTGTTGCTGTGCACACCCCACTAAAACTTTTTGACTTGTTAAAAAGAACGTGGACGGCTATTCATCAGTGATTTGGATGAACTGATTTTATGCATGCCAAATCGCTGTGCTTGTTTGATTCGTGTGAATGGTAGAAATACAGATGTTTTTTAAATAAAATTTAAAAAAAACAACCTTGGTCTTCCTTTTTTTGCCAATTAGGTGATGACCTCCTTTTTTTGCCAATTAGGCGACGACCTTCTGACTTAAAAAATAAACTAATTGATACTTTAGATTAAATAATTACTAGCTCGTACAACACAATTTAGAACTTAATTTTAATAAAACCAAAATTATACAGTTTAAACCATATCAAAGAACTCCATTGTAAATTAATTATAAATATAATAACATAAAATTAGAATCTGTACAATCAGCAACATTGTTAGGTATCGTTATAGATACTCACATAAATAGGCAATCTCACATTCAAAAGCTAAAAAGTAAATTGTCCTCATTTACTTATGCACTTTATCAATTTAAAAAAGTAACAGACTTCAAAACTGCATTATCGGCCTACTACGCATACGCACACTCCAGAGTCAGACTAACATATGGAGTTATTTTGTGGGGAAACTGTGCTGATATTTAAAGCGTTTTTATTTTACAAAAGAAATGTCTTAGAACATTAATTAATATTCATCAGATGGAATCTTGTAGGCCTCATTTTAAAAATCATGCTATTTTAACATTAACATCTTTATATATTTTGGAATGTTGTAAATTTGTGAGAAAACACGAGAGCTTATATTCCCCAGTCAAAATCGCGGTAAAAAGGAACAATCGTGGCGTAAACATGCTAAAGACTCAGTTTTCTAAAGTAAAATTTGTTACATCAGGTCCACACTCAATGGCTGTAAAAATCTACAATCAAAGTCGTTTTGCGGCGTAAGCATTGTGATCATCAAGGCAATCACTTACCTAATGACATAAAAGAAGTGAAAGAAACGACACGGTTCTTATCAAACTTGAAAAATTATCTTATTAATAAAAGTTACTATCTATACATATAATAAGAACGTAGGGATAAAAAAATCTGTAATAGCAAGATATAAAAAAGAAAATTACACAGGGTGCCTTAAAATCACTTACGGAACACGATAGAATAGTTTAAAAAAAAATTGTTTGTTTGTTTGTTTGTTTGTTTGAACACGATAAACTCGAGAACTACTGAACGGATTTTGATCCGGTTTTTACCAAAATGCTAAGAAAATTCCGGAGAATAAGATAGGTACATAAATACTCGAAAAATACAGGATGTCTCATTTAAATCGGTCAGTATGGGAAAGTCTGAAACTATAAGACATACGAAGATCTGTTCTTAGGAACCATGTCATCGATTTTAATAAGAAGAAAAACTGCATTCATACATTTAAAAAAAACCTGTACTCAGCTCGGGAATCGAACCCGGTTGTTTTGAAAAAATAAACTTACACTATTTCTATTTAGATATCGATTGTGTAGGTCTTAAGCAGTAAATGGCTCTATGAAACATGATGTCTAAAATGAATAAAATGCATTGTTTTCACGTACTTTAACTTATTTTAGTAGGTGTTCGAAGTGACCACCGTTACATTCAACAAGTTCAGGCATGTAAAATTGTCTCTATGATTGTTTGTACCTCTGTGCTGGTTTTGTAATTATAAGATCGTTACCTAAACGTGTTGAATATTGTATTGAAAAAAACGGCAGTCACTTCGAACACCTTCTAAAATAAATAAAAGTATGTGAAAACAATGTATTTTATTCATTTTAGACATCATGTTTCAAAGAGCCATTTACTGCTTAAGACCTACACAATCGATATCTAAATAGAAATAGTGTAATTTTATTTTTTTCAAAACAACCGAGTTCGATTCCCGAACTGAGTACAGGTTTTTTTTAAATGTATGAATGCAGTTTTTCTTCTTATTAAAATCGATGACATGGTTCCTTCACAGGTAAAAAGGATTTCTTTGAATAAGACAAAGCACTTTCTCAGAATATTTCGTAATTACGATAAAATATATTCTAGGACAAAAAATATATTGTTGTTATGAAAAAACTGCTTATCTCTTTCTGAAACAATTTTACTCTCAAAGTTTTTGTATTATTAAGAGAAATATTTTCGTTTCAAGATTCATAAAAAATTGGATTGATAAACTAAACTTCACTTGAATAAAGAACTTTAAATTCTCTTGAATCAATAAATAACATCTTTGGATAAGATGTAAGTATTCTCAATTAATGATTCAAGAGTTTTTAACTTGAAGTAAGAATTGCGTGTTACAGTAAGAAGAAAAAATATTTTCTGTTTAAGAAAATATGGCTTTCTGAAATGTAATAATGTTTGATTCAGTTCCAGAATATTTTATTTATTATTTATTAAATATTTCCTTGAGTCAAAATTTCATTATTAATGTTTCGAAATAATTTACGTTGGTCCAAAATAACATTTTAATTATGTTTGTGTCATAGATTTCTGGTTTTTGAAGACGTACAACATTACAATGAAACAAATTTTTTCTCGTTTTGTTTTTTGTTTTGTTGGACTTAGATAATTTAATTTATTAGAAAACAAGGGTAACGTAGTCTAATATTAAAACGAATTAATTTTGTTTTAATCAAAATATTTTGTTTTGAGATATTGACCCTTGAGCTCAAGAATTTTTTTGTTGGTATGCGCAGCGCGACGGCCGGCGGCGCGCGGTACGCGCGTTTTCTGCCGTGCAGTGGCAGTTGCAGGTGTCCAGGTCGCAGCTTGTCTGTTTTGTTTACATTATTTTCTTTCAGTTTCACTTGTTTGAGGTTCGCCGTTCGTGAGTTCTTTTGTACTACATGTACGTTAGTACTATTAGTTATTCTGTGCTACAGGTAGTCAAATTTAACACAGAGTTTTGTTTAATATAATTGTTATTGGAGTTAAATAAAGTTCAATCTCTCAAAAAGAAGGCCACATGGAATCTGTTGTGGAAGTGCTCACTTTGTGGGGAATACGTGAAGATATAATAAAACATTTTTTGGGTAAGTATGCGCTCATCTATCTAGAGCCTTACGTATAATACTTAGATACAAACCGACCTTACTACACCGGTACGTGCCGGTACGCCGCGCCGGTGCTGCGCCTGTCCTGTACTTCTCACGGTAATACTTCATCGAACGACTCACTAATCATCACTTACATGTTCCACGTTATGCAGGCATAAGAGTTGAATACAACCGCCATACAGTCATAATCATCTCGGGCCTGCATTATTTACTTTTATGTAGGCTATGTCCGGAGCCTCACACGATATAAAAAATTGTGGAGGAGAACATTCTAAGGAAACCGGCTTATCCAAGAACTGTCCAAGAATCACAAAATTCAAGAACATGTGATATCCTCAAGCAGAACTCCTGGCAAGCGACTGTTTAATTGGTAGGCCCAGCTGTGATAAAGGGCTGGTGGTGATGGTGACACTTCTATTATGTGCTATATTTTATTCTTTTT